>CM039673.1:501161552-502551552 GCA_022496015.1 Hordeum marinum
AAACACCAAAAGTTTGTGATGAAGAAAATACTTAAGACAAAAGTTAGAATCAACAAAACTTTATCAACACAACTAAGGTTGGTTTTTCTTACAACCAACTATTTTGTAATGTAACAAAACAAACACAAAGTAAAACATAACAAAAGTATTTTAGTAAATATTTTACTTACCAAAAAGAATTACTTTTGAAGAACAACTAGAAATCATGAAAACAACACTATAAACAAACATAGGTTTTTGCACAATAAACTTGGTAACAAGAAAACAATTTAAAACAACCAATAGTAAAATACATAACAACTAAGTTAACAGAAAGTAAAACATTGTAAAACAATTATTTTGAATGTTTTCAAATAAAACTCCACTAGCAATACAAGAGCAATTCAACAAAACAAAACAAAGCAAAACAATGGGCTCTAAGTTTAGGTGGCTAACTACTATTAAAACAAAACTATTTTTGTTGCAACCAAACTAATAGTTAACAGAAAATAAATAATAAAACTCTTTATTAAAACAGAACTAAAACTTTTGTGAAAATACTTTCTACTAAAATTAAGTTGTTTTATAAAACCTTACCTAATGAAAAGGAATGTAGATTCCTATCATAATAGAGTAAAACTAAACTATTTTTGTTTAAAACATTTCTTAATAGAAAAGAATTTCTAAATACTTTATTTGAAAACAGAATCTAATTACTTAAAACTTTTGTTAAAAGAATCATTATTAACTAATTTGTTTTTAATAAACTATACCTAATTGAAAAAGGGTATATGTTCCTACAATAATAATTTAATACACTAATAAAATTTGTTTTTGTTAACAGCAAGTATAATCCTAAAGTTTAGAACAACACAAACTAATGAATTCTACCACAATAAGTTAAATCACCTCAGATTTCAAATATAAAACAAAGGAAATCAAACTAATTAACTAATAGGAAACTTAAACAGATTCTGTTTTTCTTGAAAATACTATTTTAAAATATTCTAAAAATTTCCAAACACTTCCTACTGATATCTAAGATCACTAGTGACAAGTAGCAAAAAGAATCAACTCAAAATATATTTTTAAACTCAAGCTATTCATAAAACAAAATTTAAATCAAATATATTTAAATTCAAATTTAAATATTCAAACATAGCCAACTTTATATCTACTGAAACTAGATGAAATTTGTTACCAAATACAAAAAGAATCACATTAAAACACCTAAAAACATAAAAGATATGCTAAAAACAAAAACAGAACTAAATCTGTTTTTAAAACAGAAACAGAAAACAAAATTTTCTAACTAACGGACAAGGGGACTACGTGTCGGCTCCTGATTGGTCCTAACGCGTGTGCGTGCGAGAGATAGAGAGCGGTGGCCGATATTTAAGGAAAAATGGTTCGGTCTAACTAAAACAAATAAAACTGACCGGTTTATTTAAATAAAACCGAAGGGGTAAGTTGTGTCTAATCTACGCCGTTCACATTAGATCGGACGGTGGATGGTGTCCCCGGTGACTTACAGAGGGGTGGGAACTCCGGCGTGGTCACCGGCGAGGTAGAGGAGGTGGGGGCGACAGGGAGGCGTCTCCGGTGGTCTTCCGACGTCGGGGTTGGCTCCGTTCGACGCAGGCGAGGACAGCGACGAGATAGGTGGCGTCGGCGAGGCTCGAGGGCGACGGAGTCGACGGTGGCGAGCTCTGGGGGGGCGGCGACGGTCGGGTGATCGACGGGGAGGCCGCTCTGGCGGCTTTGGAGCAAGGGCGAGTGCATAGGGAGGTGCGGACGAGCGAGGCGAAGTGGTTGGTGGTGGCGGTGATGGTTGGGGAGGTCGGGAGCGAGCCGAGGATCAGAAATGGCGCGGCGGTGGCCAGGAGCTCCGGCGAGCTATTATGGCAGCGAGAGGGCACGGGCAGAGGGGGAGATGGGAGGAATGGGTAGAGGAGAGGGCAGGGCTTTATATAGGGGCCTCGGTGGTCGTAGGAAGGAAGGAGGAGAGGAGATCACGGCGGGTGGTCGCCGGCGAGGTCATCGGGAACGAAATGGAGGATCGACCGCATGGATCTCGCGAATGGTCGGCGGTCCTACACGACAGAGAGAGAGAGGAGCGGGTGCGCATCGGTGGCCGATCGGAAAGGAAAGTCGGGAGGGGGATAAGGTAAGTGGGCCGGCTGGTTTTAATATGCGCGTTAATTTTTTCCTTTTATAATTACGAGAGCATTGAAAACACTTTTAAGCATTCAAAACTATTCCAAACATAGGCAATATATATATATCAAAATGATCAGAAAAAGATTTCCTAAATCATGAACATAATTTCAGAGTAAAATAAAATACTTACAAAATCAGAAAAATCAAACAGTGCTACTGTTTTTAAATCAAAGGCAAATAAAACATTTTGAAAATATCAAAATGACTTCAAATTTATATTTCTTCATTTTTACATTGAAATAAATCATTTTACCCTATTTTCCATATATTTTAATTTTGGAGAAGAATACATTTTTAAAACCACTTTCAAAATGGCTTTGAAACCTAATATGAAATATTTCAGAAATAGTTTTTTCTGAGTTTTATAAATTCAAATATGGTTCAAATGACCCCTGGTTTGGAGTGTCATATTACTCCTCTCAAAACTTTGCCAAGGGTTTTTTAATATTTGAAATGAAACCAAATAGGAAATTAATTTCCATATACTTCTTTTTAAAACTTCCAACTCATATTTCATATAATTTTGAACAAGTCATATTATCCTCTCTCATGAAAATCATTGAGTTGCATAAAGTTTTTCTGAAATATATTTTCAAGTGGAACTCAAACCATTTTCAAAACCCTTTTCATTTTCTCAAATGGAAGAATTCATATCATCTTCACTCTAGGGTTTTGTGATGGAATGGATTTGAGTTCCTGGGGATGAAGAATGCAGAGTAAATTTTTTGGGAAAGTCATTTCATTCCCTCTCATTCAAAAGTTTTCAATAAGTTTCCAATTTCACTCACTTTCAATCACTCAAGCAAATAAACAATCATTCTAATAGTTATTATAACATTCCAAAATTTGGGATGTTACAAACCTACCACACTTAAAATGAATCTCGTCCTCGAGATTCGTAGAGGCTAGAAAGAAAAGGTTAGGGTTTGGGAGTCTTCTAACAAATCCACTGTCCTGCAAAGGTGCGGGTGCTACCACAATTAAAATGAGAGTTACTGGTCCTCCAAAGTCATGACACATCCTGTGGTGCATCTGTCTGTCCACATTCTTCACCGTAACTTCCTTGGTGACGATCTTTCGTTATATCAAAATCTTGTGTTCTCACAACAAAATGTACTTATTCCGACACCGGGTCTTCTTAACTGACAGGTCTGGTGATCATTCTAAATAACTTATCGATGATCTCATGGTGGTCTACCATTAGTGGTTATCCTGCGGTGAAATGGGTCATGGCTTCATTCCTCACCATAAAATTCCTACGTGTGACAGCAACCGTCATGTACAAGCGGTTCTCTTCATACCATTCTAAGGCTTGAACAAAAGCTTCAAAGAACGTCGTCTCTTTACTATGGGTAAGTCACTCAGATTTACCATTCCGAATAGCAAGAGAATGATAAGAGTAAGTCGTCATGGTGGCCAAGCCATGTCGCATTGAAATAATTACCTTGTATAAGGTTTAGTGAATCTCGTATTCTAACACTTGGGCTTCCTCACAAGCATTGCAGAAATTCTCTTTTCAACGAACCAAGTTCGGATAAATCCAATGATTCTGCAAGCTGAATAAAAGATCTAGCGTTCCTTCACAACTCTCAGGTTATCGTATACTCCTAAGAAAACGCTTGGTGGTCCAATCACAACTTCTTGTTTCATGATCCTTGGGCAATCTTCATGGAACTGGATGATCCATCCTTGATACAGGTTCTATTCCTTGAATATGTTTTTCTTTTCCATTGTTCTGTTTAACCTTGGGTATGGTTTCATCACAATCGTTCTTTTTCTCAACATTCCAACTTCAAAAGTATTTTAGCTCAAGGCTTATCATCCACATAGTTTGGATATGGTTCCACCTTCTCTTCATCTGTGTTCACTTTTCCAAACTCCTTAACCTGAATGGTATTTTCTTCATTCATTTATCCCTGTGGTTACTACCACACTTAAAATGAAATGCACGCATGCCTTCATAGACCATATTTTCTCATACCCTCAAAAATGGTCAGATATCTTTGTTCATAGAGTAACAACTCATAAAAATTTAACATAGGAGAATCATGACACCATAAATTCCATTGACTCATGTATTTATTACAAACTCTGAGACTTCCATTACATAACTTCAAACATGATGAGAATGCTACCTAATACATTTATTAGTTCCAAAATCCAAAATTCAAACTACTCATGTTTAGCCTTCTTCTCCGGGCAGGTATAGGAGTAGTGTCCTGTCTTGTTGCACCGATGACAAGTGATGTGGCTCAGATCCTTCCATGTAGAAAATCACGGAGTCCTCTTCTTCTTGGGTGGGGTTCCTCTCCTGATGCTTGGCTCATACCTCTTGCAAATACAGTGTGGCTTCTCCAAGCTACAATGCAAACATCTATGCCTCCGCTTACTTGGCCTTTCTTCTCCGGGCATTTATCGGCATAGTGTCCCGAATTCTTGCACCTGAAACACATGATCTGACTGAGATCCTTCTTTGCAGAAATTGGGTTGTTCTGAGGATGTCTTCGGTTTCTCTTCCCGGGCTTCTTTGTTCCGATCAAAACTTCAACTTCCTGTGGATCAAACTCCACTTCTTCTGTGGGGAAGTTTCCCACATACTCTTTGCTTTCCTTCGTACAATCCTGTGAGAAATGTCCTTCTTTTCCGCATGAATAGCAGGCATTGGAGTAAAATCTGGTTAGGCCTTCTCCATTAGGGTCTTCAACATCTTCCTTCATCACAAGTTCTCCTAAATTTCTCTGAAGGATTCCTTCATGGATTCCTTCTGCTGCTTGATGACTTCTTGTACCTTGGGGTACATTTGGCATTGAGCCGGGTAATACGTAGTTCCTTCACACAAGAAACATGTCACCTGCCCAGTTGGGCATTCCTCACTAGGGTGATTTTCTTCACAATAAGGACATTCTTCCTTGTGTTCTTCCTGGGTGTGTCCTATCTCTCCACATAACTTGCATGCACAAATCTTCCTCACATCTTTGTAACAGGGCTTCTGGGTGTTGATAACAACAGGAGATCTTTGTAGAGTCATCTTGAATTCTTCCCAAGTGATTGATTCTTGCCTATCATGGATAGCTTCATGCATCTTCCACCAATTTGCAGCACCTTCTACAAAGTACCGAAGAGCATACTGGACCATCTCGTTCTTTGCAACCTGGTTACTCCTTAGGTGATACTCCATGTTCTGAATCCATTCTTCTGTCTCCAACCGAGTCATCGATCCAGAATACACAGGTCAAGCTTCATTCATCATCTATTGGGTTCAAGGTTTTGGGATGAGATACGAGAGAGAAAGGAGGGGATACACACAATACAAACAATGGTTTCGAAAATAGAATTTTTTATTTGTGGCTGTCAAAAAAATACACACAAATGACAGCTCACACATCATCGTATCTAATGTAAGTATACAACAGGGGTTTGGTCTTCTAGGGGCATAATATCTTGGAAATTCTTCATGGTCATCCATTTCTTCAGGTCTTTATAGTCGTGAATCTTTTGTAGCTCCTTCCACAATGGAATACATCTGGGTCTGAGTGGTCACTAGTTGTCTGATATCTCATCCTTCTTGAAGTGGCTTCAGTTGATCCTTCGTGTGGTAAAAAAAAGGGGTAGGGATATATTTTGACTAACTGAGGTAAGAGGGGCTATTTGGTGAAATCAGAGAAGACAAGAAGTAAAGAATATTTTTAGAAGATAAAGTTTAGGAGATATCCTATCCTAGGGCTTTCCAGTTTCTAGGGTCACTTCCTACAGTCAACATGTGTTCTGATATCATCTCTGTAGCGACCCGACTCAAAACGAGTCAAGCCTCTGTGTTTTCGGTGCCATCCCTGGATCAATTTTCTGGCACACACAGTACTTCAATGTATATACCAAAGTGCAATCACATGTAATTAACGTAAAACTGATATATACCTTAAAATCTCAGCGGAAGCGGTCAACGGGAGTGGAGTCCCAATAACACCAACGGCAAGTTGAGTGCGGACTGTAACACTGAATCGTACTCTTACTCGTCGTAGAAGAGTATCTGCAATATGAGATGTTGCAGCCGTATTTGCCAGTACATTCTTCCTGGGTGGCAAATACGGCTGCAACATCTCATGTTGCAGATACTCTTCTACGACGAGTAAGAGTATGATTCAGGGTTACGGTCCGCACTCAACTTGCCGTTGGTGTTATTTGGACTCCACCCCCGTTGACCGCTTCCGCTGAGATTTTAAGGTATATATCAGTTTTACGTTAACTACATGTGATTGCACTTTGATATATACATTGAAGTACTGTGTGTGCCAGCATACTGATCCAGGGATGTCACAAAAAACAAAGAGGCTTGACTTGTTTTGAGTCGGGTCGCTACACACACAAAAAATTCTGTTTTTATCATTTACCTACTCGAGGACGTGCAGGAATTAAGCTTGGGGATGTTGATACGTCTCCAACGTATCTATAATTTTTGATTGTTCGATGCTATTATATTATCTATTTTGGATGTTTTATATGCATTAATATGCTATTTTATATTATTTTTGGGACTAACCTATTAATCTAGAGCCTAGTGCCAGTTTCTGTTTTTTCCTTGTTTTTTGAGTTTTGCAGATAAGGAATATTAAACGGAGTCCAATCCAAATAAAACCTCTGGACTGATTTTTTCTGGAAATAAGGGAAGCCACAAAACTTGAGAACCAAGGAAGAGGAGCTGCCATGGGGCCACAAGCCCGCTTGCCACGGCCAGGGGGGCCACCCGCGCCAGGAAGGCTTGTGGGCCCCTGGCAACTCCCCTAACCCTAATCTTCAGCCTATAAATACCCAAATATTCCATCATTATCGAAAAGAGCCACAAAGACACTTTTCCGCCGCCAGAAGCCTCCGTTCCCGAGAGATCCAATCTTGGAGCCTTTTTCGGTAATCTGCCGGAGGGGATTCGAGCACGGAGGGCATCTACATCAACTCCATTGCCCCTCCGATGATGCGTGAGTAGTTCACCACAGACCTATAGTCCACAGCTAGTAGACATATGGCTTCATCTCTCTCTTTGCTTCTCAATACCATGTTCTTCACGATCTTCATGGAGTTCTATCCGATGTAATACTCTTTTGCGGTGTGTTTGTCGAGATCCGATGAATTATGGGTTTATGTTCAGATTATCCATGAATATTATTTGATTCTTTCCTGAATTCTTACATGCATGATTTCATATCTTTGTAAGTCTCTTTGAGTTTTTGATTTGGTATGGCCAACTAGATTTGTAATTCTTGCAACAGAAGAAGTGCTTAGCTTTGGGTTCAATCTTGCGGTCCTGACCTAGTGAAAAATTAGGGGTAGCAAGGCACGTATTGTATTGTTGCCATCAAGGGTAAAAATATGGGGTTTTCATCATATTGCTTGAGTTTATCCCCCTACATCATGCCATCTTGCTTAATGTGTTACTTTGTTCTTCATGAACTTAATACTCTAAATGCAGGTAGGAGTCGGTCGATGTGTGGAGTAATAGTAGTAGATGCAAAATCGTTACGGTCTACTTGACACGAACGTGATGCCTATATGCATAATAATTGCCTTGGATATTTTCATAATTATTCTCTTTTCTATCAATTGCTCGACAGTAATTTGTTCACCCACCGTAATACTTGCCATCATGAGAGAAGCCATCTAGTGAACCTATGCCCCCAGGGTCTATTTTCCATAATATACTTTCAGATCTAAAACCAAAAATACCAAAAAGACTTGCTGCACTATTTTTAATTTTAGTTTTACTTTCCGTTCAAGCATCCTATTATATCTATCTCTACTAGATCTCATCCTTGCAAATAACCGTGAAGGGATTGACAACCCCTTTATAGCATTGGGTGCAAGAGTTTGATTCCTTGTGCAGGTACATCTATTGGTGGCTCGCTTGTATCTCCTACTAGATTGATACCTTGGTTCTAAAAAACTGAGGGAAATACTTATCTACTTTGATGCATCAAACCGTTCCTCTTCACAGGAAATCAATGCATGCTCGAGTAGTAGTAGCAGCCAGTCGCAACCGTTCATGAGTTCAGTTCAGTCACCTGTGTTTACTGGTCATGGTTCATATATACCCGACGACGGCAAAGACAATGAGCAAGGTGCAAACACCTATGATATCTGAGAGACAGTTCTTGTCACTCCACCACCACGATCGATGCAGGATACACAGACACTGACGGACGAGGTTGTCTATGGTCGTGGTCATCGTGACACTCGTTCACCGCCTCAGCACTTATCGCCTTTTGGTCCTTGTCTGGGGAAGCCCAAGATTCGTCGCCGTCCCTAGCAGTGATATAGTTATCTATGTACGAGACATGACTATCTAATTATGTATGAGACATATGTCTATTTTATGTATGGGAGATATTCATGTATGCGACATATTCATATTCATGTATGAGACATGTTGATGTTCTATTTCAGTGATCAATTGGTTTAGAGGGATAACACTAGTACTGCAAACTAAACGCATCCAACTGAATTAAATAGTACAACTGAATTATGTTGGAAATATGCCTTAGAGGCAATAATAAATTAGTTATTATCATATTTCCTTGTTCATGATAATCATTTATTATACATGCTATAATTGTATTGATCGGAAACTCAGATACATGTGTGGATACATAGACAACACCGTGTCCCTAGTATGCCTCTAGTGAACTAGCTCGTTGATCAAAGATGGTTAAGATTTACTAGCCATGGACATGAGATGTCGTTTGATAACGGGATCACATCATTAGGAGAATGATGTGATGGACAAGACCCAAAATACAAACATAGCATACGATCGTGTTGTTGGGGAACACGCAAACCTATCCATGGTGATGAGCATCTACGAGAGGGAAAGTGGATCTACGTACCCTTGTAGATCGCTAAGCGGGAAGCGTTAAGAAACGCGGTTGGTGTAGTCGAACATCTTCACGATCCAAACCGCCGAGCGTCCTGCGATTTCATCACGATCCGTCCCGCGATCCCATCACGATCCGTCCCGCGATCTCATCACGATCCGTCTCACAATTTTGATCATGATCTGTCCCGCGAACTCATCACGATCCGTCCCACGATCTCATCACGATCTTTCTCGCGATCTCGATCACGGTCCTTCCGATCTAGCGCCGAACGCACGGCACCTCCGCGTTCAGCACACGTGCAGCTTGATGACGATCTCCACCGTCTTGATCCAGCAAGAGGAGGTGGAGAGGAGAGAGAGTTCACCGGCAGCGTGACGGCGCTCCGGTGATGGTGGTGGAGTAATTCCGGCAGGGCTTCGCCTAAGCACTGCGGAACTACGATCTAGAGGAGAAACTATGCACCGGTGGAACGGGTAGCACGTGGCCGGAAATGCTATGTTTGTAGTTTGGGTCTTATCCATCACATCATTCTCCTAATGATGTGATCCCGTTATCAAATGACATCTCATGTCCATGGCTAGGAAACCTTAACCATCCTTTGATCAACGAGCTAGTCCATTAGAGGCATACTAGGGACATGGTTTTGTCTATGTATCCACACATGCATTTAAGTCTCCGATCAATACAATTATAGCATGGATAATAAACGATTATCATGAACAAGGAAATATGATAATAACTAATTTATTATTGCCTCTAGGGCATATTTCCAACAGTCTCCCACTAGCACTAGTCAATAATCTAGGTCACATCACCATGTGATTCGCATTGTTATGAATCTTACACCGAATGAGTTCTAGGGCTCGATCATGCTTTGCATGTGAGAGAGGTCTTATAGTCAACGGGTCTGCGATATTCAGATCTGTGTGTACTTTGCAAATCTCTATGTCAAACCGTAAACATTGCTACCACACTCCACTTGGTACTATTTCCAAATGGCTGCTCCACTATACGTATCCAGATTGCTACTACTAGTCATCCGGATAGGTGTTAAAGCTTGCATCGACGTAACTCTTTACGACGAACCCTTTATCACCTCCATAATCAAGAAACATCTCCTTAGTCTTTCAGTTACTAAGGATAATCTTGACCGCTGTCCAGTGATCCACTCCTGGATCTCTTTTGTACCCCTTGACAGACTCATGGCAAGGCACACACAGGTGCGGTACACAGCATGGCATACTATATAGAGCCTATGGCTAAGGCATAGGGGACGACGTTCTCCCTTTCTCTTTCCTCTACCGTGGTTGAGCTTTGAGTCTCACTCAACTTCACACCTTACTAATCAGGCGAGAACTCTTTCTCTGACTGATCCATTTTGAACTCTTTCAAAATCTTTGTCAAGGTATGTACTCATTGAAAGTCTCATCAAGTCATCTTTGATCTATCTCTATTTCCGATCAACAATTTGTCATCCACATATACTTATCAGAAATTCTATAGTGCTCCCACTCACTTTGTTGCAAATACAAGTTTCTCATAAACTTTGTATAAACTCAAAAACTTTGATCAACTCATTAAAGCGCATATTCCAACTCCGATATGCTTGCTTCAGTCCATGGAAGGATCACCGAAGCTTGCACACCTTTTAGCATCCTTAGGACTGACAAAACCTTCTGGTTGTATCACATACAACCTTTCCTCAAGTAAACCGTTAAGAAAACGATGTTTTGGCATCCATCTGCATGATTTCATAATTGAAAAATACAGCAACTGCTAACATAATTCCAACAGACTTTTAGATTCGCTACGAGTGAGAAAGTCTCATCGCAGTCAACTCCTTGAACTTGTCACAAACATCTTTGCAAAAAGTCGAGCTTTACAAATGGTGACAATTACCATCAGCGTCTGTCTTCATTTTAAAGATCCATTTGTACTCAACGACCTGCCATCCAACGAGCAAGTCTACCAAAGTTTATACTTGGTTTTTGATACATGGATCCTATCTCGGATTTCATGGCCTCCAACCATTTGTCGGAATCCGGGCCCATCATCGCTTCTCCATAGCTCGTAGGTTCATCGTTGTCCAACAACATGACCTCCAAGACAGGGTTGTCGTACCACTTAGGAGCAGTACACATCCTTGTCGACCTACGATGTTCGATAGTAACTTGATCCTGAAGCTTCATGATCATCATCATTAACTTCCTCTTCAACTAATGTAGGCTTCACAGAAAAATCTTTCTGCGCTGCGCTACTCTCTGGTTGAACAAAGGTTTAACAACCTCATCAAGTTCTATGTTCCTCCCACTCAATTCTTTCGAGAGAAACCTTTCCTCGAGAAAGGATCCGTTTTAGTAAGAAACACTTTGCACTTGGATCTGAGATAGAAGGTTCACCCAACTGATCTTAGGGTATTCTATGAAGATGCATTTGTCCGCCTTGGGTTCGACCTCATTAGGTGAAAACATTTTTCACACAAGTGCCGCAGCCCCAAGTATTAAGAAATGACAGCTTAGGTTTCTATCAAACCATAATTCATATGGTGTCATCTCAACGGATTTAGATGGTGCCCTATTTAACGTGAATGTAGTTGTCTCTAATGCATAACCACAAAATTATAGTAGTAAAATGACAAGAGACATCATAGCACGCACCATGTCCAATAGAGCATAACTATGATGTTCGGACACACCATCACACTATGGTGTTCCAGGTGGCGTTTAGTTGTGAAACAACTTTCACATTGTCTTAAGTTGTATGCCAAACTCGTGACTCAGATATTTACCTCCACGATCACATCGCAGTCATTTTTATCTTCTTGTCACGATGATCTTTAAACTTCACTCTGAATTTGCTTGAACCTTTCAAACGATTCAGACTTGTGTTTCATTAAGTAAATATACACTATATCTACTCAAATCATCAGTGAAGGTAAGAAAATAACGATATCCACTGCACGCTACAAGACTCACTAGATTGCATACATCAACATGTATCATTTCCAATGAATCACTTGCCCACTCCATCCAACGGGGTCCTTTAGTCATCTTGCCCAAGAGGCATGGTTCGCATGTCTCAACCGATTCGAAATCTAATGAGTCCAAATATCCATCACCATGGAGTTTCTTCATGCGCTTTATACCAATATGACATTTTGCGGCAGTGCCACAAGTATGTGGTACTATCATTATTTAACTTTGTATCTTTTGACATCAATGTTATGAATATGTGTATTACTATGATCAAGATTTCAACAAACCATTCTCACTGGGCGCATGACCATTGAAGGTATTATTCATGTAAACAGAATAACTATTATTCTCTAACTTAAATGAATAATTGTATTGCAACAAACATGATCTAATCATGTTCATGCTCAACGCAAAACACCAAATAACATTTATTTAGGTTCGTCACTAATCCTGAAGGTAGAGAGAGCGTGCGATGTTGATCACATCAACCTTGGAAACATTTCCAACACACATCGTTACCTCACCCTTAGCTACTTCTTCGTTTACTCCGTAGCTTTTATTTTGAGTTACTAACATTTAGCAACCGAACCGGTATCCAATACCCAGGTGCTACTAGGAGTACTAGCAAGGTACACATCAATAACTCGTATATCAAATATACTTCTGTCGATGTTGCGAGCCTTCTTATCTACCAAGTATCTAGGGTTGTTCCGCTTCAGCGACCGCTCACCTCATAATAGAAGCACTTAGTCTCGGGTTTGAGTTCAACTTTGGGTTGCTTTACTGGAGCAGCAACTATCTTGCTATCCATGAAGTTTCCCTCCTTGCTCTTGCCCTTCTCGAAACTAGTGGTTTGATTAACCATCAACACTTGACGCTCCTTCTTGATTTCTACCTTCGCGGTGTCAAACATCGCGAACAGCTCAGGGATCAACATTTCTCTCCCTGGCATTTTATAGTTCATCACCAAGTTCTAGTAGCTCAGTGACAGTGACTTCGAGAACTACATCAATCACTATCTTATCTGGAAGATCAACTCCCACTCGATTCAAGCGATTGTAGTACAAAGACAGTCTGAGCACATGCTCAACGATTGAGCTATTCTCTTTCATCTTGCAGGCAAAGAATCTCGTTGGAGATCCTATATCTCGCAACTCGGGCATGAGCCTGAGATCACTATCTCAGCTCTTAAAACATCTCATATGTTCCGTGATGTTCAAAATGTTTCAGAGCCTCAATTCTAAGCCGTAATGCATGACGCACTAAACTATCAAGTAGTCATCGAAACGTGCCTGTCAGATGCTCACAGCATCTACAGACGATGCTAGATGGGGTGGCGCACCGAGCGGTGCATTAAGGATATAAGCCTTCTGTGCAGCAATGAGGACAATCCTCAGATCATGGACCCAGTCCGCAATATTGCTACCAACATCTTTCAACTCTATTTCTCTAGGAACATATACAAATTTAAGGGAGCTACAGCGCGAGCTAGTAATCTACAACATAATATGCAAAGACACTTTGACTATGTTCATGATAATGAGTTCAATTAATCATATTACTTAAGAACTCCCACTCAAATTGACATCCCTCCGATCATTCGAGTGATACATGATCCAAATTCACCAACTCAAGTCCGATCATCACGTGAGTTGAGGTGTCTGCAATGGTGAACATCCTTATGTTGATCATATCTACTATATGACTCATGTTCGACCTTTCGGTCTCTCATGTTCCGAGGCCATGTCTGTACATGCTAGGCTCGTCAAGTTTAACCCGAGTGTTCTGCGCGTGCAAATCTGGCTTGCACCCGTTGTATGTGAACGTAGAGTCTATCACACCCGATCATCACGTGGTGTCTCAACACGACGAACTTTCGCAACGGTGCACACTTGGGGAGAACACAGTTCATCTTGAAATTCAAGTGAGGGATCACCTTATAATGCTACCTCCGTACTAAGCAAAACAAGGTGCATAAAAGGATTAACATCTCACGCAATTCATAAGTGACATGGTATGGCCATGAACTTGTGTTTAAGATCTCCATCTTCGAAACACCGACATGATCTCCATCATCACCGGCACAACACCATGATCTCCATCATCTTGATCTCCATCAATGTGTTGCCATTGGGGTTGTGGCGCCAGCCCTGCTTCTACTTCTATTGCTACCGCTTAGCGATAAAGTAAAGCATTACATAGTGCTTAATGATTGACACGCAAGTCAAACAATAATTAAAGACAACCTTATGGCTCATGCCGGTTGTCGTACTCAACAACATGCAAGTCTTGAAATTCTATACATCACATGATCATCTCATACATCACATATATCTCATCATGTAATTGGCCATATCACATCACAACATACCCTGCAAAAACAAGTTAGACATCCTCTAATTGTTGTTGCATGTTTTACGTGTCTGCTACGGGTATCTAGCAAGAACGATTCTCACCTACGCATAAACCACAACGGTGATACATAGATTGCTTTTCAACCTTCTCAAGGACCGCCTTTGTCGGATCCAATCCAACTAAAGTGAGAGAAACTGTCACCCGCAAGCCATCTAAGCAACAAGTTGCGTCGAGGGAACCGATCTCTCGTAAGCGTACGAGTAATGTTGGTCCGGGCCGCTTCATCTCACAATACAGCTGAACCAAAATCCGACCAAGGGAGGAAGCAATCTAAGCATCAACGCCCACAAACCTTTTGTGTTCTACTCGAGATCTCATCGAACCATCAACCTAGCTGATGATGCCACTGTTGGGGAACGTCACATGGGAAACAAAAATTTTCCTACGCACACGCAAACCTATCCATGGTGATGAGCATCTACGAGAGGGAGAGTGGATCTACGTACCCTTGTAGATCGCTAAGCGGGAAGCGTTAAGAAACGCGGTTGGTGTAGTCGAACATCTTCGCGATCCAAATCGCCGAGCGTCCTGCGATTTCATCACGATCCGTCCCGCGATCCCATCACGATCCGTCCCGTGATCTCATCACGATCCGTCTCACGATCTTGATCACGATCTGTCCTGCGAACTCATCATGATCCATCCTGCGATCTCATCACGATCCTTCTCGCGATCTCGATCACGGTCCTTCCGATCTAGCGCCGAACGGACGGCACCTCCGCGTTCAGCACACGTGCAGCTTGATGACGATCTCCACCGTCTTGATCCAGCAAGAGGAGGTGGAGAGCAGAGAGAGTTCACCGGCAGCGTGACGGCGCTCCGGTGATGGTGGTGGAGCGATTCCGGCAGGGCTTCGCCTAAGCACTGCGGAACTACGATCTAGAGGAGAAACTATGCACCGGTGGAACGGGTAGCACGTGGCCGGAAATTCTGTCCAAAAACCACCCAATCCACTAGTATATATAGGAGGAGAGGAGAGGAGAGGCATCCAAGGCCTTTGGGTCGGCCGAAATAGGAGGTGGGAAGCAATCCTACTTCACCTCCAATCCTAGTTGGAGTAGGATTGCCTCCTATTGGCTGATTTTCCACTTTTTGCTTTAGGACTTTCTCTGCTGCGCCATGGGCCTTTGTGGCTGTTTTCCCAGCCCACTAAGGGCTGGTTAATAATCTCCCACAGCCCATGGACCTCTTGGGGTCGAAGTACCCCTCCCGGAGGTCTCCCGGTACACTATCGGCACTCCCGGTACACTACCGATGAGCCCGAAACTTTTCCGGCGACCAAACTGGGACATCCTATATATGAATCTTTACCTCCGGACCATTCCGGAGCTCCTCGTGACGTCCAGGATCTCATCCGGGACTCCTAACAACCTTAGGGCACCACCATACATAACTCTACACTACCGAAACGTCACCGAACCTTAAGTGTGCAGACCCTGCGGGTTCGAGAACTATGTAGACATGACCGAGACACCTCTACGGTCAATAACCAATGGCGGGACCTGGACGTCCACATTGGTTCCTACATATTCTACGAAGATCTTTATCGGTCGAACCTCTATGTCAAGGATTCAGTTAATCCCGTATAACGTTCCCTTTGTTCTTCGGTATGTTACTTGCCCGAGATTCGATCGTCGGTATCTCCATACCTAGTTCAACCTCGTTACTGGCAAGTCTCTTTACTCGTTCCGTAATACAAGATCCCGTGACTAACACTTAGCCACATTGCTTGCAAGGCTTGTTGTGATGTTGTATTACCGAGTGGGCCCTGAGATACCTCTCCGTCACACGGACTAACAAATCCCAGTCTCGATCCATGCCAACTCAACAGACACCATCGGAGATACCTGTAGAGCACCTTTATAGTCACCTAGTTATGTTGCGACGTTTCATACACACAAGGCACTCCTCTAATATCCGTGAGTTGCATGATCTCATGGTCATAGGAACATATACTTGACATGCAGAAAACAGTAGCAATAAACTGACACGATCATATGCTATGTTTGTAGTTTGGGTCTTATCCATCACATCATTCTCCTAATGATGTGATCCCGTTATCAAATGACATCTCATGTCCATGGCTAGGAAACCTTAACCATCCTTTGATCAACGAGCTAGTCCATTAGAGGCATACTAGGGACATGGTTTTGTCTATGTATCCACACATGCATTTAAGTCTCCGATCAATACAATTATAGCATGGATAATAAACGATTATCATGAACAAGGAAATATGATAATAACTAATTTATTATTGCCTCTAGGGCATATTTCCAACAGTCTCCCACTTGCACTAGAGTCAATAATCTAGTTCACATCCCCATGTGATTCGCATTGTTATGAATCTAACACCCAATGAGTTCTGGGGCTCGATCATGCTTTGCATGTGAGATAGGTCTTATAGTCAACGGGTCTGCGATATTCAGATCTGTGTGTACTTTGCAAATCTCTATGTCAAACCGTAAACACTGCTACCACACTCTTGGTACTATTTCCAAATGGCTGCTCCACTATACGTATCCAGATTGCTACTACTAGTCATCCGGATAGGTGTTAAAGCTTGCATCGACGTAACTCTTTACGACGGACCCTTTATCACCTCCATAATCAAGAAACATCTCCTTAGTCTTTCAGTTACTAAGGATAATCTTGACCGCTGTCCAGTGATCCACTCCTGGATCTCTTTTGTACCCCTTGACAGACTCATGGCAAGGCACACACAGGTGCGGTACACAGCATGGCATACTATACAGAGCCTATGGCTAAGGCATAGGGGACGACGTTCGCCCTTTCTCTTTCTTCTACCGTGGTTGAGCTTTGAGTCTCACTCAACTTCACACCTTACAAATCAGGCGAGAACTCTTTCTCTGACTGATCCATTTTGAACTCTTTCAAAATCTTTGTCAAGGTATGTACTCATTGAAAGTCTCATCAAGTCATCTTTGATCTATCTCTATAGATCTTGATGCTCAACAATTAGGTAGTTTTATCCAGGTTTTACTTTGAAAATCACTTTCCACATAAGTGTTTATGCTTTCCAGAAATTCTACATTATTTCCGATCAACAATATGTCATCCACATATACTTATCAGAAATTCTATAGTGCTCCCACTCACTTTGTTGCAAATACAAGTTTCTCGTAAACTTTGTATAAACTCAAAAACTCTGATCAACTCATCAAAGCGTATATTCCAACTCCGAGATGCTTGCTTCAGTCCATGGAAGGATCACCGAAGCTTGCACACCTTTTAGCATCCTTAGGACTGACAAAACCTTCTGGTTGTATCACATACAACCTTTCCTCAAGTAAACCGTTAAGGAAACGATGTTTTGACATCGATCTGCGAGATTTCATAATTGAAAAATGCAGCAACTGCTAACATAATTCCAACAAACTCTTAGCTTCGCTACAAGTGAGAAAGTCTCATCGCAGTCAACTCCTTGAACTTGTCACAAACATCTTTGCAAAAAGTCGAGCTTTACAAATGGTGACAATTACCATCAGCGTTTGTCTTCATTTTAAAGATCCATTTGTACTCAATGACCTGCCGTCCAACGAGCAAGTCTACCAAAGTTTATACTTGGTTTTCATACATGGATCCTATCTCGGATTTCATGGCCTCCAACCATTTGTCAGAATCCGGGCCCATCATCGCTTCTCCATAGCTCGTAGGTTCATCGTTGTCCAACAACATGACCTCCAAGCCAGGGTTGTCGTACCACTTAGGAGAAGTACACATCCTTGTCGACCTACGATGTTTGTAACTTGATCCTGAAGCTTCATGATCATCATCATTAACTTCCTCTTCAACTAACGTAGGCTTCACAGAAACATCTTTCTGCGCTGCGCTACTCTCTGGTTGAACAAAGGTTTAACAACCTCATCAAGTTCTATCTTCCTCCCACTCAATTCTTTCGAGAGAAACCTTTCCTCGAGAAAGGATCCGTTTTAGTAAGAAACACTTTGCACTTGGATCTGAGATAGAAGGTTCACCCAACTGATCTTAGGGGATTCTATGAAGATGCATTTGTCCGCCTTGGGTTCGACCTCATTAGGTGAAAACATTTTTCACACAAGTGCCGCAGCCCCAAGTATTAAGAAATGACAGCTTAGGTTTCTATCAAACCATAATTTATATGGTGTCATCTCAACGGATTTAGATGGTGCCCTATTTAACGTGAATGTAGTTGTCTCTAATGCATAACCCCAAAATTATAGTAGTAAAACGACAAGAGACATCATAGCACGCACCATGTCCAATAGAGCATAACTATGATGTTCGGACACACCATCACACTATGGTGTTCCAGGTGGCGTTTAGTTGTGAAACAACTTTCACATTGTCTTAAGTTGTATGCCAAACTCGTGACTCAGATATTTACCTCCACGATCACATCGCACTCATTTTTATCTTCTTGGCACGATGATCTTTAAACTTCACTCTGAATTTGCTTGAACCTTTCAAACGATTCAGACTTGTGTTTCATTAAGTAAATATACACTATATCTACTCAAATCATCAGTGAAGGTAAGAAAATAACGATATCCACTGCACGCTACAAGACTCACTAGATTGCATACATCAACATGTATCATTTCCAATGAATCACTTGCCCGCTCCATCCAACGGGGTCCTTTAGTCATCTTGCCCAAGAGGCATGGTTCGCATGTCTCAACCGATTCGAAATCGAATGAGTCCAAATATCCATCACCATGGAGTTTCTTCATGCGCTTTATACCAATATGACATTTTGCGGCAGTGCCACAAGTATGTGGTACTATCATTATTTAACTTTGTATCTTTTGACATCAATGTTATGAACATGTGTATTACTACGATCAAGATTTCAACAAACCATTCTCACTGGGTGCATGACCATTGAAGGTATTATTCATGTAAACAGAATAACTATTATTCTCTGACTTAAATGAATAACCGTATTGCAACAAACATGATCTAGTCATGTTCATGCTCAACGCAAAACACCAAATAACATTTATTTAGGTTCGTCACTAATCCTGAAGGTAGAGAGAGCGTGCGATGTTGATTACATCAACCTTGGAAACATTTCCAACACACATCGTTACCTCACCCTTAGCTACACCGCGAGCTAGTAATCTACAACATAATTTGCAAAGACACTTTGACTATGTTCATGATAATGAGTTCAATTAATCATATTACTTAAGAACTCCCACTCAAATTGACATCCCTCCGATCATTCGAGTGATACATGATCCAAATTCACCAATTCAAGTCCGATCATCACGTGAGTTGAGGTGGCTGCAATGGTGAACATCATTATGTTGATCATATCTATTATATGACTCATGTTCGACCTTTCGGTCTCTCGTGTTCCGAGGCCATGTCTGTACATGCTAGGCTCGTCAAGTTTAACCCGAGTGTTCTGCGCGTGCAAATCTGGCTTGCACCCGTTGTATGTGAACGTAGAGTCTATCACACCCGATCATCACGTGGTGTCTCAACACGACGAACTTTCGCAACGGTGCACACTCGGGGAGAACACATTTCATCTTGAAATTCAAGTGAGGGATCACCTTATAATGCTACCGCCGTACTAAGCAAAACAAGGTGCATAAAACGATTAACATCTCATGCAATTCATAAGTGACATGATATGGCCATGAACTTGTGTTTAAGATCTCCATTTTTGAAACACCGGCATGATCTCCATCGTCACAGGCACAACACCATGATCTCCATCATCTTGATCTCCATCAATGTGTTGCCATTGGGGTTGTGGCGCCAGCCCTGCTTCTACTTCTATTGCTACCGCTTAGCGATAAAGTAAAGCATTACATAGCGCTTAATGATTGACACGCAGGTCATACAATAATTAAAGACAACCCTATGGCTCCTGCCGGTTGCCGTACTCAACAACATGCAAGTCGTGCAATTCTATACATCACATGATCATCTCATACATCACATATATCTCATCATGTAATTGGCCATATCACATCACAACATACCCTGCAAAAACATGTTAGACATCTTCTAATTGTTGTTGCATGTTTTACGTGGCTGCTACGGGTATCTAGCAAGAACGATTCTCACCTACGCATACACCACAACGGTGATACATAGATTTCTTTTCAACCTTCTCAAGGACCGCCTTTGTCGGATCCGATCCAACTAAAGTGAGAGAAACTGTCACCCACAAGCCATCTAAGCAACAAGTTGCATTGAGGGAACCGGTCTCTCGTAAGCGTACGAGTAATGTTGGTCCGGGCCGCTTCATCTCACAATCCCGCTGAACCAAAATCCGACAAAGGGAGGAAGCAATCTAAGCATCAACGCCCACAAACCTTTTGTGTTCTACTCGAGATCTCATCGAACCATCAACCTAGCTCATGATGCCACTGTTGGGGAACGTCGCATGGGAAACAAAAATTTTCCTACGCACACGCAAACCTATCCATGGTGATGAGCATCTACGAGAGGGAGAGTGGATCTACGTACCCTTGTAGATCGCTAAGCGGGAAGCGTTAAGAAACGCGGTTGGTGTAGTCGAACATCTTCGCAATCCAAATCGCCGAGCGTCCTGCGATTTCATCACGATCCGTCCCGCGATCCCATCACGATCCGTCCCGCGATCTCATCACGATCCGTCTCACGATCTTGATCACGATCTGTCCCGCGAACTCATCACGATCCGTCCCGCGATCTCATCACGATCCTTCTCGCGATCTCGATCACGGTCCTTCCGATCTAGCGCCGAACGGACGGCACCTCCGCGTTCAGCACACGTGCAGCTTGATGACGATCTCCACCGTCTTGATCCAGCAAGAGGAGGTGGAGAGGAGAGAGAGTTCATCGGCAGCGTGACGGCGCTCCGGTGATGGTGGTGGAGCAATTCCGGCAGGGCTTCGCCTAAGCACTGCGGAACTACGATCTAGAGGAGAAACTATGCACCGGTGGAACGGGTAGCACGTGGCCGGAAATTCTGTCCAAAAACCACCCAATCCACTTAAGGTTTGGTGACGTTACGGTTGTATAGAGTTATGTATGGTGGTGACCGAAGTTTTTTTGGAGTCTCGGATGAGATCCCTGACGTCACGAGGAGCTCCGGAATGGTCCGGAGGTAAAGATTCATAGATAGGATGTCCCAGTTTGGTCACCGGAAAAGTTTCGGGCTCATCGGTGGTGTATCGGGAGTGTCGGTAGTGTACCGGGAGACCTCCGGGAGGGGTATTTCGATCCCAGAGGGTCCATGGGCTGTGGAGAGTAATTACCTGCCCTTAGCGGGCTGGAAAAACAGCCAAAAGAAGGCCCATGGCGCAGGAGAAGAAAATGCTAAAGGAAAAGGTGGAAAATCAGCCAATAGGGAGCAATCCTAGTCCAACTAGGATTGGAGGAGAAGTAGGATTCCTCTCCTCCTTGGCGCAAAAGGCTGGTTGTCTGCCTTGTGCGCCAGCCCCTCTTCCTCTCCTCTCCTCCTATATATACTAGTGGAATAGAGGGTTTTTGCACACAACTTATGGCCACGTGCTACCCGTTTCACCGGTGCTACTCTAGATCGTTTTTCCGCAGCGCTTAGGCGAAGCCCTGCCGGAATTGCTCCACCACCATCACCGGAGCGCCGTCACGCTGCCGGTGAACTCTTCCTCCTCTCCACTTCCTCTTGCTGGACCAAGACGGTGGAGATGGTCATCAAGCTGCACGTGTGCTAAACATGGTGGTGCCGTCCGTTCGGTACTAGATCGGAAGGACCGTGATCAAGGCCATGAGACGGATCGTGGCGTGATCGCGAGACGGATCATGATGAGTTCGCGGGACGGATCGTGATGAGTTCACAGGACGGATCATGATGAGATCGCGGGACGGATCGTAATGAGTTCATGGGACGGATCGTCATGAGATCGCGGGACGGATCGTGATGAGATCGCGGGACGCTCGGCGATTTGGATCGCGAAGATGTTCGACTACACCAACTGTGTTTCTTAACGCTTCCTGCTTAGCGATCTACAAGGGTATGTAGATTCACTCTCCCTCTCGTAGATGATCATCACCATGGATAGGTTTGCGTGTGCGTAGGAAATTTTTTGTTTCCCATGCAACGTTCCCCAACAGTGGCATCATGAGCTAGGTTGATGGTTCGATGAGATCTCGAGTAGAACACAAAAGGTTTGTGGGCGATGATGCTTAGATTGCTTCCTCCCTTGGTCGTATTTTGGTTCAGCGGTATTGTGAGATGAAGCAGCCCGGACCAACATTACTCGTACGCTTACAAGAGACCGGTTCCCTCGACGCAACTTGTTGCTTAGATGGCTTGCGGGTGACAGTTTCTCTCACTTTAGTTGGATCGGATCCGACAAAGGCGGTCCTTGAGAAGGTTGAAAAGCAAACTATGTATCACCGTTGTGGCTTTGCGTAGGTGAGAATCGTTCTTGCTAGATACCCATAGCAGCCACGTAAAACTTGCAACAACAATTAGAGGACGTCTAACTTGTTTTTGCAGGGTATGTTGTGATGTGATATGGCCAATTACATGATGAGATATATGTGATGTATGAGATGATCATGTGATGTATAGAATTTTCACGACTTGCATGTCGATGAGTACGGCAACCGACAGGAGCTATAGGGTTGTCTTTAATTATTGTATGACCTGCGTGTCAATCATTAAGCGCTATGTAATGCTTAATTTATCGCTAAGTGGTAGCAATAGAAGTAGAAGAAGCTGGCGCCAAAACCCCTATGGCAGCACATTGATGGAGATCATGGTGTCATGCCGGTGACGATGGAGATCATGCCGGTGCTTTCAAGATGGAGATCTAAAGCACGAGTTCATGGCCATATCATGTCACTTATGATTTGCATGTGATGTTAATCCTTTTATGCACCTTGTTTTGCTTAGGACGACGGTAGCATTATAAGGTGATCCCTCACTTAATTTCAAGATAAATTGTGTTCTCCCCGAGTGTGCACCGTTGCTAAAGTTCGTCGTGTTGAGACACCACGTGATGATCGGGTGTGATAGACTCTACGTTCATATACAACGGGTGCAAGACAGTTTTGCACACGCGGAACACTCGGGTTAAACTTGACGAGCCTAGCATGTACAGACATGACCTCCGAACACCAGAGACCAAAAGGTCGAGCATGAGTCACATAGTAGATATGATCAACATAATGATGTTCACCAATGAAGCCACCTTAACTCACGTGATGATCGGACTTGAGTTGGTGAATTTGGATCATGTGACACTCAGATGACCTGAGGGATGTCAATTTGAGTGGGAGTTCTTAAGTAATATGATTAATTGAACTCATTATCATGAACATAGTCAATAGTGTCTTTGCAAATTATGTCGTCGATTACTAGCTCACGCTGTAGCTCCCTTGTATTTTTATGTTCCTAGAGAAATAGAGTTGAAAGATGATGGTAGCAATATTGCAGACTGGGTCTGTGATCTAAGGATTGTCCTCATTGCTGCACAGAAAGGCTTATGTCCTTAATGCACCGCTCGGTGCACCATCCCCTCTAGCGTCGTCTGTAGATGTTGTGCACATCTGACAGGCACGTTCCGATGACTACTTGATAGTGTAGTGCATCATGCATTACGGCTTATAATTAAGGCTCCGAAACGTTTTGAACGTCACGGAACAGATGAGATGTTCTAAGAGCTGAGATTGTGATCTCAGGCTCACGCCCGTGTTGCGAGATTTGAGATCTCCAACAAGATTCTTTGCTTGCAAGATGAAAGAGAATAGCTCAATCGTTGAGCATGTACTCAGATTGTCATAGTACTACAAACGCTTGAATCGAGTGGGAGTTAATCTTCCAGATAAGATAGTGTTTGATATAGTTCTCCAAGTCACTATCACTAAGCTACTAGAACTTGGTGATGAACTATAAATTGCCAGGGATAGAAATAATGATTCCTGAGCTGTTCGCGATGTTTGACACCGCGAAGGTAGAAATAAAGAAGGAGCATCAAGTGTTGATGGTTAGTAAAACCACTAGTTTCGAGAAGGGCAAGGGCACGGAAGGAAACTTCATGGATGGCAAGACGGTTGCTGCTCCAGTGAAGCAACCCAAAGTTGAACCCAAAACCCGAGACTAAGTGCTTCGATTATGAGGAGAGTGGTCGCCGAAGCGGAACACCCCTAGATACTTGGTAAGATAAGAAGGCTGGCAACGTCAACAGAAGTATATTTGATATGCGTTTTATTGATGTGTAACTTGCTAGTAAAGTTGTTTTGAACATGCATGATCATGGAAAATATTGATGCTTCATGCAAAATCGATACAAATGCATATGTAGAACGTAGGAAACGGAGTTACAATTCTCACGCTATGCTCACGGCAAATTACGAAGGTAAAACACAAGACAATGAAGGCCATGGGCTATTCCTTGGCATTCCAAGGTAGCCACTGTTTAGGCAATGAAAACCCAACCACAATAGAGTCAAATACCAAGAAATTCCATGGAGCATAGCTCCCACAAGTCACAAAACACTAAAACAAACAATCTACCACAAAACAGCAACATGGCCACTTCCACAGCATATAACTAGAGCTACCAGAAGTCTCGAACCATAAACAAGGCATTTACAGAAACTACATAGCATGCTTATCAAATCATCCAACTATACAAACTGGAAAGGAAGCACATATCAATAAGCATGAAGCTCACAAGTTGGCAGGATGAAACAGATTCTAGGGACTTAGAGAAAATAACAGTTTTCTAGAATCTGAGTTAAGCTGATAGCACGTTAAGAGCAGAAACTAATGGCGATAGAGACCACCTCATGACATGATAATTAACAGGATGATAGAGGGCAACATCTTCTTCAAAACACTAGCACTGAGCTTGAGCTAATTCACAACATATCACTTGGTAGCATCCACACTTCATGGCATAAAAATATTAACAGATTCTCAAACTTACAAATATTTAGCATGTTTGAAAATAGCAACATTTTAGAAGCCACTTTGGAGCATGGTTCCCACTTATATGCCAGTTTAACATGACAAAAGAAAATACCAAGGCATTCTACTCATCAAAGGCTACCACTTTCACGTTGACACAATTATCATAGCATGTATGAATTAAATATAACTAAAATAATAAAATGGCACTTTGAGACAAAATGACATTTTGTCAAATTTGCTCAAATCACCAAACAAGTTACACCAATGAATTCCTTGGGTGATTCTACCCCCAAAATCATGTATCACACTCATATGTTTGTATGGAGCATCATGGCAAAACACTAGATAGAAAGAAACCATCAATTCCTATAAGTGAAAACTTACTATAAATGCTCATGTCATATATGCACATAACCAGATTTGGAATTATACCGGAAATAGAAATATCTATTTATATCACAATAAAAAGACAAAACAAAATAAAATAGAACATAATTAGGAGGGGAACCCACCTCGCATACCACCAGGGCCCCCTAGTGGATGACAAGTGGGGCCAGGGCCCACTTGCAATACACACAACACCACACACACACACATACACAGCTACACACACACACACACATCATTGGATCTGCTACCACAGCAGATGCCACACACGCAATACACACGCAGGCACACACACGCTATGCGCATGGCCACACCCGATCCGGTTGTGGCCACACGGGATCTAGCATACACACCACCAGATCTAGCCATTCAAACAAAGGGAAAAAAGGGGGCTTGTGCCCGGGAGGTTTTGAACCCAGGTCTCCCCAGTGGGAGATGCGCGCGGCAACCAGTTGGGCTAGGAGGGGGATCTGAACAGAGAGGGGGGCACACCACTAGTACTAGCCCGAAACAGAATCTGATGAAACTGAATTTACGTAGCGGCAGCAATCGACAGCGGTAGAGGCGAGCGTAGGGGAGGTCTCCGGTGAGGGAGAACCCTGGCAGGGGATGCAGGATCCCTAGGGACTCCATCCCCATGGAGAGGGAGCGGCGGCACGGAGCAGGAGGCGCGCGGTTGATCCCTCTCTGAATCCAAAATTCAGAGAACGGTGGAGCACAGGGAGCACGCCGGAGGCACGGCGCTAGCGAGTGCTACGGGCGGCCAACAACTACGAGGAGGCATGGGGGAGGAGAGGGGAGTACCTCCTCTACCTTGGGAGCAAAGAAGAGGTCGGGGACGCGGCTGACAGGCGGCGACGAGGCGAAGAAATCCGGCACTGCTGCTGCAACGCGACTGCAGGAGGAAGACGGCGATGAGGATGGCGCTCCAGTCTCACAAATGACGCTTGTGAAGACGAAGAAGACGGTTGGGGCTCTATTCGCACGATCCACGCATCGGGGAGGAAGAAGACGAGGCGGGACGCTACCCCGAGCTCGAGCACGCACTCGGCTGGAGCATGGCGAGCAGGGCGACGGCGGCGCTTGGCTACCTTACCTAAGCGGCGGCGATGCGAGAGGATTGGGGGAATGGAGCGAGGGGAAGAGCTAGGGCACGGAGGACATCTTAAAAGGAGCAGGGGAGCGCCGTCGGCCGTCAAATCGACAAGCCGGTCGACGTGGCCTCTGCCGATATCCTGTCGTACAGGACGACGAATGTGCGAGTGCGAGGGGGGTGGCTGGGCTGTGCTAAGCTGCTACTGGGCCGTTGAAGGGAGGAGGAATCCCACTATATCTCTCTCACAGAGAACAACAAGGTTATCTTTAAGAATAAAATTAAAACAGGAAAATGCCCCTATGAGAAAAAGGAAAGGTTTTCCGTAAAAAACAAAAATACCTGGACACTGAAAATAATATGCCCCATTTATTAAAAAAAAGAGGATTTTTAGGACAAGTAAATTTACACATATTTATAATAACATGAAATTTATTGCTTGTTAATTATATTTAAAAACCAGTAACTCCAAGAACAATCTTGAGATAAATCAAAATATGCACTTCAGATTATTTAGAAGAGTAGGAACATTAATGCAGAATTTTAACAACACAAGGATTTGAACAAGTGCAATTGAATTGAATAGGGAGAGAAGGGAGATCTTTTGAAAAAGGAGGAAAAGAGCAACACTCCATCAAGGCACAAACCAACACACACAAACACACCTCACATCACAACACTTCACAAACAATCAAGGCAATAAGAGATATGAGAATGATATGATGGTTATGATGGCATGATGCATGATGAATGAGATGGAAAATGACAATGAGCAAAACACATCATTTGAACATATGACAACAAGGTCCACATAGGTAACATGGCCATAAATGTCAAGGGCAGCACTTGGGTTGTTACATACCATGAACACTATTTTGAGGCATACCTTGATGCCCAAGTCAGGAGATGACAAGATGATCCGAGGCTATTCCATTAACATGTTAATCCACCTTGACGGACACACTAGGATTAGAGTGATGGACCTAATTGTTGAGACAATTAAGAGGGTTGCTGTTGATAAAAAGCGCCCTTGCTGCGACGCACCCTACATCCAGCTGCTCATCAAGTCTCAGTTGGAGAAGCACATTTTTGCTCTAGATCATCCACATTTGCCCCTACAGCCAGAGCTTGAGGATAACATTGTGGTGATGGACCCAGATCATCCCACATCTGCTACATCACAGGCAGAGGCAGAAGCAGTTCGAGCCACTAGTGCTCAAGCCCCCAGATCTAGAAATTAACAAATGGATCTTTTGATCTCAGCAGTTCAGGGCAGCAAAAGGATATCAACGGGATTCTGGATAACCAGAACAGTCTTGTGAGGATCTTTGAGACAAGGATCAAGACTCTTGGTGATAAGGTGGACAAGGTGACGAAGACAGTCATAGAGCTTCAGAAGGAAGTTGACTCCATGCACATCCCCCGAGTTTCTTCCACTGATTCTGATGAGGAGGAGGAGGACGGATCACCTCTCAGGCCGAGCACTTAGTTCACTACTCAGGCTAGATCAGACACAGTGCGTGCACAAGACTTGAGGCCCCCTTCATCAGCTCCCGCTACTGTCAGCACAGATCCTGCTCCATCAGCTCCAGTTCCTCCTGCATCCACTCCAGCTCCATCCACGACATCTGCAGAGGTCATCCCAAGAATGCTTAGACATATGCCTTTGAACTTTTTGGTAACTTGTTGCCAAAGGGCGAGAAGTGTATATAGATCTTTAGGCTTCGAGTGAGTGAGCGTTTGGTGTTTGTTGCGTTTTCAAAAACAATGATCTTTTGGTTGCTTGTGATACTAGCTTGACGATGTTTGATCATATGCTTTAATGTGTGATGCTACTATTTCCTATCATCTTAATGCTCATGTGATGATCATTCATCTTTGGTTGATTGTGTTGTGCTATGATGTTCATTCTAATTACTCTCGCACACCACCAAGTGTATGTGACATGTAAGAAGTGCCCCATGTACCTAATCGATTGTGCATTCGCATTCAAACGCAAATTTAAAATAATGCACAAATTTAGGGGGAGCTCTTACTTATCACATACTTCTCAAAGCGACGATTGTATTCATTGATTATATCTTTGTTGAAGCTTTCATATAAATGCTGTCATCAATTACCAAAAAGGGGGAGATTGAAAGCACATTTTCTCCCCTAGTGGTTTTGATAATAATAACAACATATAAATCATTGAACTAATGTTTGCACCAAGTATATTTCAGGAAAAGTTCAATGATAGGGATGGCAAAAGGATTGTGGACTTGTGGAATTACCCCAAGATTCATGGAATAGGTTGGCCAAGCTTCAAGCAAGAGGACTCTACATTCTACTTTTGTGAGAAATCACTTTGAGTCCATAGGAAAGCCAATACTATTAAAAGGGGGTGAAGTTTTGATGGTGAACAAAATGCTCATACGTGCACAAGTGATAGTCACCAAAAACATCCATAAACTCTCCCACCAAAGTCTCTCTATCCAAACATTCAAAATCGATGCAACCAACATTCATATGACGGTGCCACCAATTCCAAACCCTAGACGGACTAAGCTAAACCCTAACACTTCGGTGCAGCCGACACTGCTTTCAGTGCCACCGAGTTGGGTTGCCAACTTTCTGTTACGCAATTTCATATTTTCGGTCCGTCCGAAAATGTCGAATCGGCGTCACCGAGTTTGGCAATTCTGACGGTTGGTCACATTGTCGGTGCAACTGAGATTCCTATATCGGTCTCATCGAGATTCAAAAGTTGCAACCTTTGGTCACTTTGGTACCATTGAGATTTACACATTGGTGTCACCGAGTCTGACTTATTGTGTGTAACGGTTGGATTTTTGGGGATGCCTATATATACCCCTCCACCACCACCTACTCGAAATAGAAGCACTCAGAACTATTCCATACCTATCCTACTCAGTTTTCTGAGAGAGAGCCACCTACCCTTGTGTTGAGATCAAGATCTTCCACTCCAACCATATGGATCTTGATTTCTAGCCTCCCCAAGTTGCTTTCCACCAATCCCTTCTCTTCTACCAAGCTAAATCTGTGAGAGAGTGATTGTGTGTTGAGGAGTCTATCATCTTGAAGCACAAGAGCATGGAGTTCAACGTCATTACCGAGCCTATTACCTTTTGGAGGGTGGTGCCTCCTAGATTGGTTAGGTGTTGCTTGGGAGCCTCCTGCTTCGTGTTGTGGAGTGAACCAAGAAGTTTGTAAGGGCAAGAAGATCGCCTACTTTGTGAAGATCTACCCATACTGAGGCTAGTCCTTCGTGGACGGAAGCCGTCATGGAATAGTCAAGGTTGCTTCTTCGTGTAACCCTTCGTGGGTAGAGCCCTCTGTGGACTCTCACGACCATTACCCTCTATGGGTTGAAGACTCCATGAACATGGACGTACGATAGCACCACCTATCGGAACCACGGGAAAAATCTTCATGTCATCAATTGTGTTTGCTTTCCTTACCCTCTCTTTACTTACATGTGCAATGTCTTTACTTTCCGCTGCTATACTCTTAGACATGCATGTGTAGGGTGACATTCTATGAATGCTAAAACTTGCCAAGAAATTACATTGGGAAAAGCATAGTTTTATTTGGTCAAGTAGTCTAATCACCCCCCCTCTAGACCTACTTTCGATCATACAATAGAGCATAGGTTGCATCGTAGAGGGGGATCCAACCCGAACTCCAACAAACCCACCAACTCCACCAACGACGAGGGGCCTTGAGCACCACCGAGAGCCCTCAGGAGACCCCAAACACTATACTTGTTCATCCACCTCACCTCCATGACAGCCAATCCATCAAAGCAAGAGTAGTGTATTACACTTCGCAGTGGCCCGAACCTGGGTAAACAATCGAGTCCATATTCTTCCTCGTTATCGTGCGAGTTCCTTGCCGTGTCCATTGCGTAGTGAGCTAGGTTGGGCGAGGCCGTGGGAGATCTTCACACATGCCCCTGTGTTCGAACCTTAAGGGTTTTGCGGAGCCCAAAATCCGACAACTAGTTCATCCAAAAACCTCCTCGTGAGGCAATCCACCAAAAGAAAGGAGTAGGGTTTTACGCTTCGCAGCGGCCCGAACCTGGATAAATCCTCATGTGCTAGTTCTCCCTTCGTGATTGAGTAAGCTTGTTGGGCTAGGTTGTTGTGCGGTGAGCTTGAGGCCGAAGCTAGTGGAGATCTTCTCACACACCCCTGAGTTTGAACCTCATTGGGTTTTGTGGAGCCCGAAATCCGACATCGGTCATGTCTACATAGTTCTCGAACCCGCAGGGTCTACACACTTAATGTTCGGTGACATTTTGGTAGTATTGAGTTATGTATGGTGGTGAATGAAGGTTGTTCAGAGTCCCGTATAAGATCCCGGACATCACGAGGAACTCCGGAATGGTTTGTAGGTAAATATTGATATATATGAAGTCCCGTTTTGGTCACCGGAGAAGTTTCTGTTATTTTCGGTAGTGTATCAGGAGTGCCAGAGGGCCATCGGGAGGGGCCACCCACACCGGGAGGTCACATGGGTCTTAGGAGTGGCACACCAACCCTTAGTGCGATGGGCAAGCCAGGCCCCATAGGCCAATATGGCTAGGATGTGGGGAAAAGGAAAAAAACCAAGTGGGGGAAGTATTCCAAGTAGGATTGCAATCCTACTTGGAGTAGGATTGGAGGTGGACTCTTCCACCTCCTCCACTTCGGCCGAAGCCCCTAGGGGGAAACCCTAGGGCTGCCTCCTCCCCCTCCCTCCTATATATACTAGAGTAATAGAGCCCCAAAACACAAGTCCACGTGCTAGTACTCTATTCCCTAGTTCATCCACCAAATACATTCTGACAGTGCTTAGGCAAAGCCCTGCCGGAATAGTTCCACCACCATCGCTGCCACGCCATCGCACTGTCGGAGAACTCATCTACCTCTCCGCTCCCTCTTGCTGGATCAAGAAGGTGGAGATCATCATCGAGATATACGTGTGTTGAACACAAAGGTGCTATCCGTTCGGCGCTAGATCGGAAGGACCACGACTGGATCGCGGGACGGATCATGATTGGATCGCGAGACGGATCATGATTAGATCATGGGACATCTAGCAATTTAGATCACGAAGACGTTCGACTACATCAACCGTGTTTCTTAACGCTTCTCGCTTAGCGATCTGCAAGGGTATGTAGATCCACTCTCCCTCGTAGATGCTTCACCATGGATAGATCTTGTGTGTGCGTAGGAAATTTTTTGTTTACCATGCCCCATAACCCATTAGTGGTATCAAAGCTAGGTCTATGCATAGATGAGATCACGAGTAGAACACAAAGGAGTTTGTGGGCATTGATGCTTAGATTGCTTCCTCCCTTAGTCTTTTCTTGATTCGGCGCTACTGTGGGATGAAGCGGCCCGGTCCAACCTTACTCGTACACTTACGTAAGACCAGTTCCATCGACTGACATGTGACTTTGTTGCATAAAGATGGCTAGCGGGTGTCTGTCTCTCCTACTCTAGTTGGATCAGATTCGACAAAGGCGGTCCTTGAGAAGGTTGAATAGCAATTTTTGTATCACGTTATGGTTTTTGCGTAGGTAAGAATCATACTTGCTAGATACCCGTAGCGGCCATGTAAAACATGCAACAACAATTAGAGAATGTCTAACTTGTTTTTTGCAGGATATCTCGTGATATGATATGGCCAATTACATGATGAGATATATGTGATGTATGATATGATCATGTTTTGTATAGAATATCATGACTTACATGTCGATAAGTACGACAACCGTCAGGAGCCATAGGGTTGTCTTTAATTATTGTATGACCTGCGTGTCTATCATTAAGCGCTATGTAATGCTTTACTTTATCGCTAAGGAGTAGCAATAGTGGTAGAAGCATGGTGGGCACGACAACCCCAATGGCGACACAAAGATGGAGATCATGATGATGGAGATCATGATGTTGTGCCCGTGACGATGGAGATCATGCCGGTGCTTTGGAGATGGAGATCAAAAGCACAAGTTCATGGCCATACCATGTCACTTATGATTTGCATGTGATGTTAATCCTTTTATGCATATTATTTTTCTTAGGACGACGGTAGAATTATAAGGTGATCCCTCACTAAAATTTCAAGATAAAATTGTGTTCTCCTTGAGTGTGCACCATTGCGAAAGTTCGTCGTTTCGAGACACCACATGATTATCGGATGTGATGGAACCTACGTTCACATACAACGGGTGAGTGTTGCACGTGCAGAACACTCGGGTTAAACTTGACAAGCCTAGCATGTATAGACATGGCCTAGGAACACAAGAGACCGAAAGGTCGAGCATGAGTCATATAGTATATATGATCAACATGAAGAGTTTCACCATTAAAACCACCTCATATCACATGATGATCGGACTTGGGTTGGTGAATTTGGATCATGTATCACTCGGATGACTAGAGGGATGTCAATTTGAGTGGGAGTTTTTAAAGTAATATGATTATCTAAACTCCTTGTCATTAACATAGTCTAAGTTGTCTTTGCAAAATTATGTTGTAGATCAATAGCTCGCATTGTAGATCCCCTATGTTTTTCATATGTTCCTAGAGAAGATGGAGTTGAAAGATGATGGTAGCAATTATGCGGACTGGGTCCATGATCAGAGGATTGTCCTTAGTTGCTACACAGAAGGCTTATGTCCTTAATGCACCACTCGGTGCGCCACCCCCTCAAACGGTGATTGTGGATGTTGTGAACATCTAACAGTCACGTTCTGATGAATACTTGATAATTCGGTGTGTCTTGCATTGCGGCTTAGAATTCAGGCTCCAAATACGTTTTGAACGTCACGGAGCATATGCGATGTTCCAAGAGCTAAAATTGGATTTCGGGCTCGTGCCCGTGTTGAGAGGTATAAGGCCTCCAACAATGTTCTTTGCCTACAAGATGAAGAAGAATAGCTCAATCGGTGAGCGTCTGCTCAGATTGTCTGGGTGCTGCAATCGCTTGAATCGAGTGGGAGTTGATCTTCCAAATAAGATAATGATTGATAGTTCTCCAAGTCACTGTCACCAAGCTACTAGAGCTTCGTCATGAACTATAAATATGCCAAGGATGGATAAGATGGTCCCTAAGCTATTCGCGATATTTGACACCGCGAAGGTAGAAATCAAGAAGGAGCATCAAGTGTTTATGGTTAGTAAAACCACTAGTTCCAAGAAGGGCAGGGGCAAGGAGGGAAACTTCATGGATGGCAAGCCAGTTGCTGCTCCAGTGAAGAAACCCAAGGTTGAACCCAAACCCGAGACTAAGTGCTTCTATTATGAGGAGAACAAATGCTGAAGTGGAAAAACCCTAGATGGTTGGTAGATAAGAAGGTTGGCAACGTCGACAGAAGTATATTTGATTTACATATTATTGATGTGTACCTTGCTAGTACTCCTAGTAGCACCTGGGTATTAGATATTGCTTTGACTGCTAATGTTAGTAACTCGAAGTAAAAAAGCTACGGAATAAACGGAGACTAGCTAAAGGGTGAGGTGACGATGTGTGTTGGAAGTGTTTCCAAGGTTGATGTGATCACCATCGCATGCTCCCTCTACATTCGGGATTAGTGTTGAACCTAAATAAATGTTATTTGGTGTTTGCGTTGAGCATAAACATGATTGGGTCGTGCTTATTGCAATACGGTTATTAATTGAAGTCGGAGAATAATAGTTATTCTGTTTACATGAATAAAACCTTCAATGGTCATGCACCCAATGTGAATGGTTTATTGAATCTCAATCGTAGTGATACACATGTTCATAATATTGATGCCAAAAGATGCAAAGTTAATAATGATAGTACCACATACTTGTGGCACTGCCACTAAGGTCATATTGGTGTAAAATGCATGAAGAAACTCCATGATGATGGATCTTTGGACTCACTCGATTTTGAATCGGTTGAGACATGCGGACCATGCCACTTGAGCAAGATGACTGAAACCCCGTTTTCCGGTATGATGGAGTGGCCAAGTGACTTATTGGAAATGATACATGTTGAAGTATGTGGTCCAATGAGTGTTGTATCATGTGGTGGATATTGTTATTTTCTTACCTTCACTGATGATTTGAGTAGATATGGGCATATTTACTTGATGATACACAAGTCTGAAATGTTTGAAAAGTTCAAGAAAATTAAGAGTGAAGTTTGAGATCATCGTGACAAAAAGAAAAATTGTCTATGATATGTTCGTCGAGGTGAATATCTGAGTTACGAGTTTGGTATACAACTTAAGACAATGTGGAAGTTGTTTCACAACTCACGCCACCTGGAACACCATAGTGTGATGGTGTGTCCGAACGTCGTAGTCGTCCTCTATTGGATATAATGCGTACTATGATGTCTCTCATTGTTTTGCCACTATCGTTTTGGGGTTATGCATTAGATACAGCTACATTCACTTTAAATAGGGCACCATCTAAATCCTTGAGATAACATCATATGACTTATGGTTTGGCAGAAACCTAAGCTGTCATTTCTCAGGGTTTAGGAGTGCGACAGTTATGTCTGATGAGCTCGAACCCAAAGCGGAAAGGTGCATCTTCATAGGATAACCAATAGAGACAGCTGGATACACCTTCTATCTCAGATCCGAAGGCAAATTGTTTGTTTCTAAAATTGGGTCATTTCTCGAGAAAGACTTTCTCTCGAAAGAATTGAGTGGGAGGAAGATAGAACTTGATGAGGTTGTTGAACCTTTGTTTCAACCAGAGAATAGCGCAACACAGAAAGATGTTTCTATGGAGCCTACACCAGTTGAAAAGGAAGTCAATAATGATGATCATGAAGCTTCGGATCTAGTTACTATCTAACCTCGTAGGGCAATAAGGGCACGTATTGCTCCTGGGTGGTACAGTAACCATGTCTTAGAGGTCATGTTGTTGGACAACGATGAGACTACGAGCTATGGAGAAGCAATGATAGGCCCGGATTCCAACAAATGGCTAGGAGCCATGAAATCCGAGAAAGAATCCATGTATGGACTTTGGTAGACTTGCCCGTCGAACGGCAATCCGTTGAGTACAAATGGATTTTTTTAAGAAGAAGACAGACGTTGATGGTGATTGTCACCATTTATAAAGCTCGACTTGTTGCAAAGAAGTTTCCGACTAGTTCAAGGAGTAGACTATAATGAGACTATCTCACCCATAGCGATGCTAAAGTCTGTTGGAATTATGTTAGCTGTTGTTGCATTTTTCAATTATGAAATTTGGCAAATGGATGTCAAAACAACATTTCCTTGACGGTTTCCTTGAGGAAAGGTTGTATGTGATACAACTAGAAGGTTTTGTCAGTACTAAGGATGTTAAAAGGTATGCAAGCTCCAGCAATCCTTTTATCAGCTGGAGCAAGCATCTCGGAGTTGAAATATACGCTTTGATGAGGTGATCAAAGTTTTTGGGTTTATACAAAGTTTGAGAAACTTGTATTTACAAGAAAGTGAGTGGGAGCACTATAGAATTTCTGATAAAGTATATCTGGTTGACATATTGTTGATCAGAAATATTATAGAATTTCCGGAACGCATAAATGGTTGTTTGAAAAGAGTTTTTCAAAGGAAGACCTCGATAAAGCTACTTAATTGTTGGGCATCGAGATCTATAGAGATAGATCAAGACGCCTGATAAGATCTTTCAATAAGTACATACCTTGCCAAGATTTTGAAAGAGTTCAAAATGGATCAGTCAAAAAAGGAGTTCTTGCCTAATTTGTAAGGTGTGAAGTTGAGTAAGACTCAAAGCTCGACCAAGGCAGAAGAGAGAGAAAGGACAAAGGTCGTCCCCTATGCCTTAGCCATAGGCTCTATATAGTATGCCATGTTGTGTACCGCACCTATGTGTGCCTTGCCATGAGTCTTTCAAGGGGTACAAGAGTGATCCAGGAGTGGATCACTGGATAGCGGTCAAAATTATCCTTAGAAACTAGAGGACTAAGGAAATATTTCTCGATTATGGAGTTGATAAAGAGTTCATCATAAAGGGTTACGTCGATGCAAGCTTTAACACCAATCTGGATGACTCTTAGTAGTAATCCGGATACATATAGTGGAGCAGCCATTTGGAATAGCTCCAAGTGGAGCATAGTTGCAGTATCTACAGTATGACATAGAGATTTTCAAAGTACACACGATCTGAATGTCGCAGACCCATTGAATAAAACCTCTTTCACAGGCAAAACATGATCGAACCCCAAAACTCATTGGGTGTGAGATTCATAACAACGTAAATGACATAGCGATGTCAGCTATATTATTGACTCTAGTGCAAGTGAGAGACTGTTGTAAATATGCCCTAGAGGCAATAATAAATTGGTTATTATCATATTTCCTTGTTCATGATAATCGTTTATTATCCATGGTATAAATTTATTGATTGGAATCTCAAATGCATGTGTGGTTACATAGACAACACTTTGTTCCTAGTATGCCTCTAGTGGACTAGCTCATTGATCAAAGATGGTCAAGGTTTCCTAGCCATAGACATGAGATGTCATTTTATAACGGAATCACATCATTAGGAGAATGATGTGATGGACAAGACCCAAAATTGCAAACATAGCATATGATCGTGTCAGTTTATTGCTATAGTTTTATGCATGTCAAGTATCTGTTCCTATGACCATGAGATCATGTAACTCACTGACACCGGAGGAGTACCTTGTGGGTATCAAACGTTGCAACGTAACTGGGTGACTATAAAGGTGCTCTACAGGTATCTCTGAGGGTGTCAGTTGGGTTGATATGGATCAAGACTTGGATCTGTTACTCTGTGTGACGGAGAGGTATCTCAGGTCCCACTCGGTAAAATAACACCATAATAAGCCTTGCAAGCAAAGTGACTAAAGAGTTAGCCACATGATCTTGTATTACGAAACAAGTAAAGAGACTTGCCGGTAACGAGATTGAACTAGGTATAGAGATAGCGACGATCGAATCTTGGGCAACTAACATACCGAAGAACAAAGGGAACAACATATGGTATTAACTGAATCCTTGACACAAAGGTTCAACCGATAAAGATCTTCGTAGAATATGTAGGAACCAATATGGGCATCCAGGTCCCGCTATTGGTTATTGACCATAGAGGTGTCTCGGTCATGTCTACATAGTTCTCGAACCCGCAGGGTTTGCACACTTAACGTTTGGTGACGTTTCGGTAGTATTGAGTTATTTATGGTGGTCACCAAAGGTTGTTCGGAGTCCTGGATAATATACTGGATATCGCGAGGAGCTTCAGAATGGTCCGGAGGTAAAGATTCATATCTAGGAAGTCCCGTTTTGGTCACCAAAAAAGTTTCCGGTGTTTCCGATAGTGTATCGGGAGTGCCGGAGGGCCACCGAGAGGGGACACCGACGTCGGGAGGTAACATGGGCCATAGGAGTGGCACACCAGCCCTTAGTGGGCTGGGAAAGCCAGCCCCAAGAGGCCCATGCGGCTAGGATGTGGGGAAAAGGAAAAACCCCAAGTGGGGGAAGGATTCGAAGTAGGATTGCAATCCTACTTGGAGTAGGATTGGAGGTGGACTCCTCCACCTCCTCCACTTCGGCCAAAGCCCCTAGGGGGAAACCCTAGGGATGCCTCCTCCCCCTCCCTCCTATATATACTAGAGGAATAGAGCCCCGAAACACAAGTCCACATGCTAGTTCTCTATTCCCTAATTGCTCCACCAAATAGATTCTGATGGTGCTTAGGCGAAGCCCTGCCGGAATAGTTCCACCACCACCGCCGCCACACTATCGCACTGCCGGAGAACTCATCTACCTCTCTGCTCCCTCTTATTGGATCAAGAAGGCAGAGATCATCATCGAGCTGTATGTGTGCTGAACGCGGAGGTGTCATCCGTTCAGCGCTAGATCGAAAGGACCGCGACTGGATTGTAGGACGGGTCGTGATTAGATCGCGGGATGGCTAGTGATTTTGATCGCTAAGACATTCGACTACATCAACCGCGTTTCTTAATGCTTCCTGCTTAGCAATCTACAAGGGTATGTAGATCCACTCTCCCTCTCGTAGACACTCATCACCATGGATAGATCTTGTGTGTGCGTAGGAATTTTTTTGTTTCCCATCCCCATAACCCATCAGTTCGACCTCCTTATAAGGGAGGATGTTTTCCCACATGTATGAGCATGAGAACAACAGAGACGTATGCGCATGCTCCTCATCCGCCGTCTGCCTCGCCACAACGCGGGTTGCGGGAATGAGCTGAGACGATGTCTAAATTTTTGCCACACATGACTGGTATAGGAAAGGTCACTCGGGAGCTTTTTTTAGGGGAAACATCGTTGCTGGTTTATTCAGAGCTCATCACCCCATCAATTGTTAACTCCGAGTGAATGCACTCCGGAAAAACATGGAGCCAAGTTTTACATAAAGACTTACAGCAACCTTCCATAGCTAAGATATGTGCGACTTTATTCGTTGTTCATTGCACCCAGGCAACCTTCACTGCTTCGAACGTACCTAGCAATAATTTGATCTCTTGAACCACTTGCCCATTGGTTGAGAGATCTTTTTGAACACTTGATATTTTCCTTGACGCCTCATTGTGAGTCCATCTCCAGGATTAACTTTTGTATGTTGAGATCTTGAGCAAGTAATATGGCTCTACGGCAAGCTAGGAGCTCCGCCACCTCGGCATCAGCAACATTCGGGAAAAAATGGTAAGCCCCAGAAATGAACTCACCATGGCTGTCCCTAAGAACAGCACCGTCTGCACCTGACCCTTGGGTTTTTGACATTGCTCCATATGCATTGGCCTTGACCCATCCTGCCTCTGGCTTCCTCCAGTGTTGTTTGTGGTGTTGCACCGATAGCTTTGTCCCTTTAGCTCTGACTGATTTCCACTTCTCAATTAATCTGAACGTCCTCTCCTTAATATTCTCTGGTTCTTCCATGCGATTAGTTTCCTTCGCATTATTCCAGGCTAACCAGAGCTCGTATAGCGCCATCATCACTAGTACATGCTCCTCTGCACTCGCTCTTGACATCCACTCCAGCATCCATAATTTCATGTCCCCATATGCCTCAATCTCTTTTGGTAGAATCTGTATGGGCGCCACCACTACATCCCTGATCAAATGACCAGAAGTGCACTGAATGTGGGCACCTCCAGAACCTATGCATGATAGTCTCTTCTCTTCCACATGCAACACAGAACACTCCTTGTTTAATGCTACGTCTATGGAGTTCCTAGCCAACCGCAAGTCCATTGGAGATCAAGCGCCATCTATGTATTTTCTGTTGGGGAACGTAGTAGTAATTCAAAAATTTCCTACGTATCATGAAGATCTATCTATGTGAAACCAACAACGAGTAAGCGGTTTGAGTGCATCTTCATACCTTTCAAGATCGCTAAGCGGAAGCGTTACAAGAAAGTGGTTGGTGGAGTCGTACTCGCAGCGATTCAGATCGCTGTCGATTCCGATCTAAGCGCCAAACAACGGTGCCTCCACGTTCAACACACGTTCCAACAGCAGCACGGAGGAGGAGGAGGAGGAGAGGGGCTGCCCGAGGGAGATTGGTGTGCTCCAAACAGCCCCTAGGCCTCTCTATTTATAGGAGGAGGTGGAGGGGCGCAGCCCCTAGGGTTCCCACCCTAGGGCCCTTGTGGGAGCCGCACCAGCCCACCTAGGGGCTGGTTCCCTCCCACCTTCGGCCCACCAGCCCTTTGGTGCCGGTGGACCCACACGGTGAACCCCCGGAACCCTTACGGTGGTCCCGGTACGTTACCGGTGATGTCCGGAACACTTCCGGTGACCAATTCCTCACTTCCTATAAATTAATCTTTACCTCCGGACCATCCCGAAACTCCTCATGACGTCCGAGATCTCATTCGGGACTCCGAAAAACCTTTGGTAACCACGTACACTATTCCCATACAACCCTAGCTTCATCGAACCTTAAGTGTGTAGACCCTACGGGTTCGGGAACCATGCAGTCATGACCAAGACACCTCTCTGGTCAATAACCAATACCAGGATCTGGATACCCATATTAGACCCCACATGTTCCACGATGATCTCATCGGATGAACCATGATGTCGGGGATTCAAACAATCCCGTATGCAATTCCCTTGTCAATCGTTATGTTACTTGCCCGAGATTCGATCGTCGGTATCCCTATACCTTGTTCAATCTCGTTACCGACAAGTCTCTTTACTTGTTCCGTGACACATCATCCCGTGACTAACTCCTTAGTCACACTGAGCTCATTGTGATGATGTATTACCGAGTGGGCCCCGAGATACCTCTCCGTCACACGGAGTGACAATTCCCAGTCTTGATTTGTGCCAACCCAATAGATACTTTCAGGGATACCCGTAGTGCACCTTTATTGCCACCCAGTTACGTTTTGACGTTTGGCACCCTGGAGTTGCACAATCTCATGGTCTAAGGAAATGATACTTGATATTAGGAAAGCTTTAGCAGATGAACTACACGATCTTGTACTATGCTTAGGATTGGGTCTTGTCCATCACATCATTCTCCTAATGATGTGATCCTGTTATCAACGACATCCAATGTCCATGGCCATGAAACCGTGACCATCTATTGATCAACGAGCTAGCCAACTAGAGGCTCACTAGGGACATGTTGTGGTCTATGTATTCACCCATGTATTACGGTTTCCGGTAAATGCAATTATAGCATGAACAATAGTCAATTATCATGAACAAGGAAATATAATAATAACCACTTTATTATTGCCTCTAGGGCATATTTCCAACAGTCTCCCACTTGCACTAGAGTCAATAATCTAATTCACATTGCCATGTGACTAAAACTTACATCACCATGTGATCATATCATCATGTGATTAACACCCAATTAGTTATGGGGTTTGATCATGTTTTGCTCGTGAAAGAGGTTTTAGTCAACGGGTCTACGACATTCAGATCCGTGTGTACCCTGCAAACTTCTATGTCATATTGTAGATACTGCTCCCACGCTCCACTTGGAGCTATTCCAAATGGCTACTCCACTATACATATCCGGATTTCTATTAAGAGTCATCTGGATTGGTGTTAAAGCTTGCATCGACGTGACCCTTTACATCAAACTCTTTATCACCTCCATAGTCGAGAAATATTTCCTTAGTCCTCTAGTTGCTAAGGATAATTTCGACCGTTCTCCAGTGATCTACTCCTGGATCTGTCTTCTACCCCTTGACAGACTCATGGGAAGGCACACACAGGTGCGGTGCACAGCATGGCATACTATATAGAGCGTATGGCTGAAGCATAGGGGATGACACTCATCTTTTCTCTATTTCTGCCATGGTCGGGCATTGAGCTGTGCTCAATCTCACACCTTCTAATATAGGCAAGAACCCTTTCTTGGACTGATCCATATTGAACTTCTTCAATATCTTGTCAAGGTATGTACTCATTGAAATTATTATCAAGCATCTTGATCTATCGCTATAAATCTTGATTCCCAAAAATTAGGTAGCTTTATCGAGGTCTTCCTTTGAAAAACCTTTTTTTCAAACAACTATTTATGCTTTCCAAAAATTCTACATCATTTCCGATCAATAATATGATAACTACATATTCTTATCAGAAATTCTATAGTGCTCCCACTCACTTTCTTGTAAATACATGTTTCTCATAAACTTTGTATAAACTCAAAAACTTTGATCACTTCATCAAAGCTCATATTCCAACTCCGAGGTGCTTGCTCCAGTCCATAGAAGGATCGCTAGAGTTTCCATACCTTTTAGCATCCTTAGGATTGACAAAACTTTCTGGTTGTATCACATACAACTCTTCCTCACGGAAACTATTACGGAAGCCTTGTTTTGACATCCATCTGCCAGATTTCATAACTGAAAAATGCAGCAACTGCTAACATAATTTTAACAGACTTTAAGCATCGCTACGGATGAGAAAATCTCATCGTAGTCAACTCCTTGAACTTGGCGGAAACTTCTTTGCGACAAGTCAAGCTTTATAAATGGTGACATTTCACCATTAGCATATGTGTTCATCTCAAATGTCCATTTGTACTCAACGACATGTCGTTCAATAGGCAAGTCTACCATAGTCCATACTTAGTTTTTCATAAATGGATCCTTTCTCGGATTTCATGTCTCCTAGCCATTTGTTGGAATCCGGTCCCACCATCACTTCTCTATAGTTTGTAGGTTCATCGTTGTCCAACAACATGACTTCCAAGACAGGGTTGCCGTACTACTCTAGAGCAGTACGCGTCCTTGTCGACCTATGAGGTTCGATAGTAACTTGATCCGAAACTTCATGATCATCATCATTAACTTCCTTTTCAACTGACATAGGATCCACAGAAACATCTTTCTGTGTTGCGCTACTCTCTGGTTGAAACAAAGGTTCAACCACCTCATCGAGTTCTATCTTCCTCCCACTCAATTCTTTCGAGAGAAACTCTTTCTCGAGAAAGGACCCGTTCTTAGCAACAAACACCTTTTGCGCTTGGATCTGAGATAGAAGGTATACCCAATGTCTCCTTAGGGTATTCTATGAAGATGCATTTGCCTGCTTTGGGTTCGAGCTCGTTAGGTGAAAACCCATTTTCACATAAGCGTCGCAGCCCCAAACATTAAGAAATGACAGCTTAGGCTTCTGTCAAACCATAATTCTCATGGTGTCATCTCAACAGACTTTGATGGTGCCCTATTAAAGTGAATGGATTTGTCTTTAATGCATAACCCCATAACGATAGTGGCAAAACGATAAGAGACATCATAGTACGCACTACATCCAATAGAGCACGACTACGACGTTCGGACACACCATCACACTATGGTGTTCTAGGAGGCGTGAACTGTGAAACAATTTCCACATTGTCTTAAATTGCATACCAAACTCGTAACTCAGATATTCATGACCACGATCATACGGTAGACATTTTATCTTCTTGTCACGATGATCTTTAACTTTACTCTGAAACTCCTTGAACCTTTCAAACATTTTAGACTCGTGTTTCATTAAGCAAATATCCCCATATTTACTCAAATCATCAGTGGAGGTAAAGAAAATAACGGTATCCACTATGTGTTTCAACACTCATTGGACCACAGACATCAACATGTATTAATTCCAATAAGCAAATAGCCCGCTCCATCATACCGGAAGACGGGGTCTTAGTCATCTTGCCCAAGACGCATGGCTCGCATGTCACAATCGATTCGAAATCGAGTAAGTCAAAAGATCCATCAGCATGGAGTTTCTGCATGCGATTTATACCAATATGACATTTAGAGACAGTGACACAAGTATGTGGTACTATCATTATTAACTTTCTATATTTTGGTACCAATGTTATGAACATGTGTACTATTACGATCAAGATTCAATAAACCATTCCCAGTGGGTGCATGACCATTGAAGGCATTATTCATGTAAACAGAATAACCATTATTCTCTAACTTATATGAATAACTGTATTGCACTAAACATGATTTAATCACGTTCATGCTCAACGCGAACACCAAATAACATTTATTTAGGTTTATCACAAATCCTGAAGGTAGAGAGAGCGTGCGATGGTGATCATATCAACCTTGGAAACACTTCCAACACATATCGTCACCTTTCACTTAGCTAGCCTCCATTTATTCCGGAGCTTTTATTTCGAGCTGCTAACACTTAGCAACCGGATCGGTATCCAGTACCCAGGTGCTACTAGGAGTACCAACAAGGTACACATCAATAACACGTATATCAAATATACTTCTGTCGACATTGCCATCCTTCTTATCTACCAAGTATCTATGGTTGTTCCGCTTCGGCGAACATTCTCCTCATAACAGAAGCACTTAGTCTCGGGTTTGGGCTCAACCTTGGGTTTCTTCACTAGAGCGGCAACTGGCTTGCCATTCCTGAAGTTTTTTTCCCTTCTTGCCCTTGCCCTTCTTGAAACTAGTGGTTTTCACTTAACCATCAACACTTGATGCTCCTTCTTGATTTCTACCTTCATGGTGTCAAACATCACGAACGACTCAGGGATCATCTTATCCATCCCTGGCATGTTATAGTTCATCATGAAGCTCTAGTAGCTTGGTGGCAGTGACTTGGAGAACTACATTAATCACTGTCTTATCTAGAAGATTAACTCCCACTCGATTCAAGTGATTGTAGCATCCAGACAATATGAGCACATGCTCACCGATTGAGCTATTCTCCTTTATCTTGCAGGCAAAGAATCTTGTTGGAGGTCTCATAACTCTCAACATAGGCATGAGCCTGAAATCCCAATTTCAGCTCTTAGAACATCTCATATGTTTCGTGTCGTTCAAAATGTTTTGGTGCCTCAGTTCTAATCCGTAATGCATGACGCACTAAACTATCAAGTAGTCATCAGAAAGTGCATGTCATATGTTCACAACATCTATAGACAACGCTTGAGGGAGTGGTGCACTTAGCGGTGCATCTAGGACATAAGCCTTCTGTGCAGCAATGAGGACAATCCTCAGATTATGGACCCAGTCCATATTATTGCTACCATCCACTTTCAACTTACTTTTCACTAGGACTGTATCAATAAAACAGGGGAGCTACAGCGTGATCTATCTACGACATAATTTGCAAAGACGCTTTTGGACTAAGTTCATGATAATTAAGTTCATCTAATCAAATTATTAATGAACTCCCACTTAGATAGACATCTCTCTAGTCACCCAAGTCACACATGATCCACGTCAACTAGCCCATGTCCGATCATCACGTGAGACGGTCTAGCCATCAATGGTGAATATCTCCATGTTGATCGTATCTTCTATACGACTCATGTTCGACCTTTTGGTCTCTCATGTTCCGAGGCCATGTTTGTACATGCTAGGCTCGTCAAGTCAACCTTAGTGTATTGCGTGTGTAAATCTGGCTTACACCCGTTGTATGCGACCGTTAGAGCCTATCACACCCGATCATCACGTGGTTCTTCGGAATAACGAACCTTAGCAACGGTGCACAGTTAGGGGGAACACATTTCTTGAAATTTTAGTGAGAGATCATCTTATTTAAGCTACCGTCGTTCTAAGAAAATAAGATGTAAAACATGATAAACATCACATGCAAATCATAAAGTGACATGATATGGTCAATATCATCTTGCGCCCTTGATCTCCATCTTCTGGGCGCGGCAAGATCACCACTATCACCGGCGCGACAACATGATCTCCATCATTGTCTCTCCACGAAGTCGTCTCGCCAACTATTACTTCTACTACTATGGATAACACTTAGCAATGAAGTAAAGTGATTACATGGCATTGACACACATGTCAATTAATAAATTAAGACAACTCCTATGGCTCCTGCCGGTAGTCATACTCATCGACATGCAAGTCGTGAATCCTATTACAAGAACATGATCAATCTCATACATCACATATATCATATCACATTCTTTGGCCATATCACATCACATGGCATAGGCTACAAAAAACAAGTTAAACGTCCTCTAATTTGTTGTTTGCAAGTTTTTACGTGCCTGCTATAGGTTTCTAGCAAGAACGCTTCTTACATACGCAAAAACCACAATGTGGTATGCCAATTTCTGTTTACTCTTCATAAGGACCCTTTTCATCGAATCCGATCCGACTAAAGTGGGAGAGACAGACACCCGCAAGCCACCTTATGCAGCCAGTGCATCTATGGTGGAACCAGTCTCAAGAAAGCATACGTGTAAGGTCGATCCGAGCCGCTTCATCCCACAATGTCGCCGAATCAAGATAAGACTAGTAACGGCAAGCCAACTGACAAAATCGACGCCCACAACACCTTGTGTTCTACTCGTGCATAGATTCTATGCATAGACCTAGCTCATGATGCCACTTTTGGGGAACGTAGGAGTAATTCAAAATTTTCCTAGTATCACCAAGATCTATCTATGTGAAACCAGCAACGAGTAAGGGGTTTCAGTGCATCTTCTTACCTTTAAAGATCGCTAAGAGGAAGCGTTACAATAACGCGGTTGGTGGAGTCGTACTCGCAGCGATTCAGATTGCGGTCGATTCCGATCTAAGCACCGAACAACGACGCCTCCGCGTTCAACACACGTACAACCCAGTGACGTCTCCCGCGCCTTGATCCCGCAAGGAGGAGGGAGAGGTTGAGGAAGACCGCTCCAAAAGCGGCACGACGACGTGGTGGAGGTGGAGCAGCGTGGCAAATTTGATAGTGCTTCAACAAGGACTATGGAGGAGGAGGAGAGGGGCTACCCGAGGGAGATTGGTGCGTTCCAAACAGCCCCTAGGCCTCTCTATTTATTGGAGGAGGTTGAGGGGCGCAGACCCTAAGGTTCCCACCCTAGGGCTGGCAGCTAACCCTAGATGGGTCTTGGGCGGCGGCCAAGAGAGGGAGAAAGGGGGGAGGCGCCCTAGGGTGGGCCTAGGGCCCATCTACGCTAGGGTTATCCCCCCCTCCCTTTCTCCTTTGCTACGCCTTGGGCCCTTGTGGGAGCCGCACCAGCCCACCTAGGGGTTGGTTCCCTCCCACCTTAGGCCCACGCAGCCCTCTAGTGCCGGTGGCCCCACACGGTGGACCCTCGGAACCCTTCCGGTGGTCCCGGTACGTTACCGATGATGCCCGGAACACTTCCGGTGACCAATTCATCACTACCTATATATTAATCTTTACGTCCGGACCATTCCGAAACTCCTCGTGACATTCGGGATCTCATCCGGAACTCCGAACAACCTTCAGTAACCATGTACACTGTTCCCATACAACCCTAGCGTCATCGAACCTTAAGTGTGTAGACCCTACAGATTTGGGAACTATGTAGTCATGACCTAGACACATCTCCGGTCAATAACCAATAGCGGGATATGGATACCCATATTGGCTACCACATGTTCCACGATGATCTCATTGGATGAACCACGATATCGGGGATTCAAACAATCCCATATACAATTCCCTTGTCAATCGGTATGTTACTTGCCCGAGATTCGATCCTCGGTATCCCTATACCTTGTTCAATCTCGTTACCGGCAAGTCTCTTTACTCGTTCCATAACACATCATCCCATGACTAACTCCTTAGTCACATTGAGCTCATTGTGATGATGTATTACCGAGTGGGCCCCGAGATACCTTTCCATCACACAGAGTGACAATTCCCAGTCCTGATTCATGCCAACCAAACAGATACTTTCGGGGATACCCGTAGTGCACCTTTATAGCCTCCCAGTTACGCTGTGACATTTGCCACAACCAAAGCATTCCTACGGTACCCGGGAGTTGCACAATCTCATGGTCTAAGGAAATGATACTTGACATTAGAAAAGCTTTAGCGGACGAACTACACGATCTTGTGCTATGCTTAGGATTGGGTCTTGTCCATCACATCATTGTCCTAATGATGTGATCCTTTTATCAATGACATCCAATGTCCATGGCCATGATACCGTGACCATCTATTGATCAATGAGCTAGCCAACTAGAGGCTCACTAGGGACGTGTTGTGGTCTATGTATTCACACATGTATTATGGTTTCCGGTTAATACAATTATAGCATGAACAATAGACAATTATCATGAACAAAGAAATATAATAATAACCACTTTATTATTGCCTCTAGGGCATATTTCCAACATTTTCACCTTATTAGGGACATCAGCTGACCACAATTCTAGCCAGCTTTTATGATCAGCTACAGGGTTGGAGCCACTAGCCAGTGCCTTGCTCGCCCTTTTGAGAGAGATAGTGAGATGATACGTTGATCTGACTGTAAATGTGCCAGACTTTGTGAGGTTCCATGTTGTAAATTCTTCAGAGCCAGGCCCCCCATACTCTAATCTGTCTAATGTCCATAACATCGGTTGCCGAAAATACTTCGTGCAACTTTGCCTAATCCCATGCATTACATTGTACGTTCCGCAAATCTGCCACTTTGGTGATGTTCGGGACATATTCAGCACCCAGTGGTACTAAACTTCTAGCCCGAGGGATCCAATTATCTTGATGCAGATTAATATTTGTCCCGTCACCTACGTGCCAAACAATCGCGTGCATAACTAGATTCCTCCCATGTATCAGGATCCTCCAAGTATAAGAGCACCCTTGGGGGCATGTCGCTGACATAATGTCAATATCAGGTCAGTCGGGAGCTAAAAGGCTTAGCTATAGGGGAGATTGAATACGTTGCACCCTTCGGCTGCTGCCTGTTCGTTTCGTCTCCCTCTTTTGCTTCGCCACCCGTCGCTGCCTATTCGCCTCCTTCTCATGTGCCTATAAAAGGGAGGTCGCTCCTCTCTAGAGAGACACTAGAACATCATCTTCCTCACGCCATCGAGTTCCAATCTTTGAGCTGCTAAGTACTTCCCCATCCCGACTTCCGGCGTGCACCGCAAGTCGGGACAGTAGGCCTCCAAAACCACACCACTTTGAGTCCTATACGGGAGAAGGGTGGTAAGGTTTTTGGGGATCACTCTGCGTGATTACAGGCTTCTTCATCATGTACGCCGACGACCACTTTCCAAACGACGACTTCTTTCCCGACGTCAACAATCTCTTTGACAACATGGCCGATGACGACGTCAACGCCAATCCCACTATTGCTATTGCAACTCAGTACATGTTCATGTTTATTTTATTTGAGTTCTTGCCACAATTTGTTGCTCTAGCCTCTGTTCTAGATATATTCCATTCATACTCACCACTTCAGATGCTATTTGCATAATCTCTATATGATTGCATGACTTGCCTTATAACTGATATGATAGTCATGTTTTATCTATTGTTTTTGTTAATAAAATCATATGGTAAATTGCTCATATTTCCATCAAATACGTTTCCCAGATGCATTACAATATGTTTCCAATAGGTTTGAAACCAACGTAGCCCCCTCGACATTTGACTTAAAGAGCAGCAGGCTATTGTCGACAAAAATGAGGTGATTTACAGGCAGCACTGTAGATGACAACTTGATCCCTTCGAGAGCAGACGACTAAGAACTGGATTTTAGGAGGCGTGAGAGGTCCTCTGCTGCAATTAAGAAAAGGTATAAGGAGAGATTGGATATCCCTGTCGAATACCTCGTATGGGTGTAAATTCTTCAAGTTTCTCACCATTAAAAAGGACTGAAAAAGATACTGAATGGACCATGTTCATGACCGTGTAAATCCGTGTGGGAGCAAAGCCTAACTTCTTCATAATAGCCTACAGATAATCCCACTCTAACCTATCATAAGCCTTCATTATGACTAACTAGCACAAATGCCCGTGTATTGCAACGGGAAAAAATAGAACACTACGACATGACAAGACATATTCGCGACGACATAGAGATTGGTATCTCATCCATGACATAATCATCACATAAGCAGTGGGTTGTACATCTCCACTCCATGATGAGATCATCCATCACTGGTATCTTTTCTAAAAATAATAGTGCACACTCTTACCGTAATAAGCATTGCTCAAGGACCCTCTCCACCCGTCCACGTCCTCAATTTCAACATGTCATTTATCCCCCATCTCACCCTTGGCAACAATGGATTACATATGTTAAATAACAACGATGATAACATTATTTAGAGACCTGTATTTACAACCCATCTCACATCAAAATGATATAGGAAGATGTAAAAAACATCCTTTGGAAAATATTGTCTAGATTATTATGTTGTTTAGAATTATTATTAAAGAGATTATAGAATAAGTAAAACTAAATTAGCAAGTTCGATGGAAAGTGTAGACTATAATTTCATGTCCAACAGTCCAACGGCTCCATCAGATACACATATAGTGCCCAAACAAATTATACACTATAATTTGAAGTACATATTAGACTGATGCATCATATACAATGTACATCTAAAGTCTGAATTGTTCTCCTTCTAAGACATCCATGAACATTCAGTATACATTTTAGTTCCATAGCCCAAGACCAATTATCAATCATGAACCCTAAGAAACGGGATCAAGGAGACAATACTCAACGTAAAAATCGAAAGATGAAACACTGTGGCATGACATGAAGCCATCCAGCAGCCAACAAACCAGATTGATGTGTCAAAAGTAGATCCGAGATGAATCCCTAGCATCACCTGTAAATCAAACCGGGGGTTTCTTCCATAGAGTGTATATGTCACCTACGAAGCACTGAGACTTCAAAAATTTGTATATCACCGTTCAGTACTTCGCTGATACTCGCCAGATACGGCTTCGATACGGATATCCCCCGAGTATCTTTTTTTCATTTAAAAAAAATACCGATACGGGTATCCCCGAAGTATCGTCGTTCAGTATTGCTCTTGCCTTGATGTATCATTGATCCGTTTATCTAGGTAGTGGACGTGTAATGTATTGATGTAATAGTTGGATAAAAGTGCTTGCTAAGGATGTTGCTTGTTGGATAAAATTGCTCGTTGATGTTGTTGGTTTGCTGCTTTTTGATGTTTGTGGCATAAAATTACTTGATGATGTTGTTGCCTCCTATTGTTATGAAAAAAGATACAAGTATAAATCTTGACATCTTTTAGCTTTTTTCATTATCATTTGAGCATTATGAATGTGTATTGCTTACTGATTTTAATTATTGCCATGTTCATAGATGAGAGTTCCTATTTGTAGTTATGAAAAAAAAGAGCTTAATGAAGATTGTGCTCTCTATATTGTTATCAAGAAGAAACTTCTAAAACGTTGGAAGAAGAGTAGTGGGCGGTATTTTGATCTCTAAATTATTATGAAAAAAAGAATTGAGTTGGGGTAGTTCGTAGCCCTTGATTAGTGAGATTTTTTTAATGAGAAACAAGGAGGCATGGAAACAATTAGACAACCAGTGAGAGACGATATTTTGATCTCATTGCACATATTTTATTATGTTAGTTTTTATTACATATCATGTTATTATTATTTATATATTCTTTCTGTATCGTCGTATTGTTGTTTTAATAAATTGTTGTATCCTATATCACCGTACCTGTATCGGTGCTTCGTAGTACGTCACAGCACCGCAACAACACCCACTCTACAATGTTAGTAGAAGAATCCCGTGCATCCATATTTTGCGGAGGCGGCGAGGTGCTCGTCCACGGCTAGCCGTCGATGGCATCTAGTATGTGACTACTTCCATGGCTAGTCATTCCGACGACCACGACATCAACATCCTTATCTGCTTCCTGACTTCTCTTTCGCACCATTATTGGTGGATGGTGAGAAGGACCAATACATTCATGGCCTAGATGCAAAACTTGAGGTCATAGCCGAAAACGCTTGCATGGAACCGGCAGAGCACGCATATTATATAGTCCCTTCATTTCTAAATATAAGACATTTAAAAGATTTTATTTTAGACTACGTACCACTAGTAGAAAATAGGGCTTTGGTCCAGGCCGGGCCAGCCCATTAGTCCAGGTTCAGCCACGAACCGGGACCAATGGGGACAACGGTCCCAGTTCGTGAGGCCAGGGGGTCGGGCGGGCCACATGGGGCATTGGTCCCGATGCGTGTGGAACCTTTGGTCCCGGTTCCAGACACGAACCAGGACCAATGGGCCTCGCTCCGGGCCCACAACCATTGGTCCCGGTTCGTGGCTGGAACCGGCACCAAAGGTGGTCCTTTAGTTCCGGTTCCAGCCACGAACCGGGACCAATGAGATGCCTATATATACCCCCTCGCCAGCGAGCAGAGCACTCACATTGCTCTGTTTTTCAGGCCGGCGAGGGGAGAGCTTTGTGGTGCTCTAACTCACCTCCTATGCACATGAGGTGTTTGATGAAATGCCCAATTCAAACTTAAGCTTTCTCCTCTCGAAGCTCCTTGTCCAAACTCCATTTTCGTCAAGATTTGTCTAGGTTTGGCGGTCCGTCCTATCCCGTCCCCGTCCTGAAACCGCCGTCAATCGCCCACGCATGGTGAGCCTCTTGATCTTATCTTCTTGATAAAAGAAAATATACTTACTCGTATGATTTTCTTACTTTTATTATTGTTTGTTATTATATAATGCCATGGTTATGGTATCCTCCCACATCGGCCCTCGTCCAGTCTACGATTCAGATGTGGTATATTATCTTTTATATAACTATTCACACATCTAATGTCTATGAGAATTAATTATGCCACCAACTTGACGTAGATGTTTTTATCTATAGGAAGTAGTTGAACTAGAAATGGATACCGACTATGCAATTCTGCTCGACAAGTTAACTAAAGCTGAAAAAGAAATCGATCATTTGAAAGAAAAATTGAAAAGAACTCAAGATGACAAGATGGGATTGGAGTTGCATGTTGCCGATATCCGACGATCACAAGACCAAGATGGATGCAATGCGCTTAAAGCTTAGAAAGATTAGAAAATATGCCATTCATACTTAGGCTTGGTAACATTATGTCATTGGATCAATTCGTACCTTAGTAGCGGTTATGATTGCATTTGTTGTTGCATTTAAATTTTTTACATAGTTTTGATGTATGTTTTAATTAGATGCTCCAGAGAGCTATATGTTGTTCAATAATGACAACTATGTATGAACTCTACATATTTATTTTGGTCATTATTGTAATTTAGCTTTAATGTGATGATGAATTTCTATTAATTTGGTCACTTCTCTATTCATGATATGTTGTAATGGTTTTTAATACACTTTATTATATAACGCACGCAGATGAATCAAAAATGGATGTACGGTGACCGACGCACCTCTGAGTATAATATGGGCCTACATAATTTTCTCGAAGCGGCTCAGGCAAACAAGCAGAATGGTTTTATGCCTTGTCCATGTACTGTCTGTGAGAGTACGAAGTCTTTCTCCAACTCTAAAACCCTTCACTTCCACATGCTTTAGAAGGGTTTTATGCCACACTATAATGTTTGGACCAAGCACGGAGAAAGAGGGGTTATGATGGAAGACAACGAAGAAGAAGAGGATGACGACAACTACCGTCCCCTTGAATATGGTGATGCTGCAATGGGGGAAGCTGAAGATCAAGAGGAACCAGACGATGTGCCCGATGATGATCTTCGTTGGGTCATTGTTGATGCACAGAGAGAATGCAAAAGTGAAAGGGAGACGTTGAAGTTCGATCGCATGTTAGAGGATCACAAAAAAGGGTTGTACCCAAATTGCGAAGATGACAACAAAAAGCTTAGTACCACACTGGAATTGCTGCAATGGAAGGCACACCATGGTGTATCTGACAAGGGATTTAGTTCGCTACTGAAAATAATGAAGAAGAAGCTCCCAAAGGATAACGAATTTCCCGACAGTACGTACGAAGCAAAGAAGGTTCTATGACCTCTAGGATTGGAGGTGCACAAGATACATGCATGCCCTAATGACTGCATACTCTATCGCGGTGTGTACGAGGATTTCAACGCATGCCCAGTATGCGGCGCATTGTGGTATAAGATCAGAAGAGATGACCCTGGTGATGTTGAGGGCTAGCTCACAGGGAAGAGGGTTCCTGCCAAGGTGATGTTGTATGCTCCTATAATACCACGGTTGAAACGTCTGTTCAGAAACAAAAAGCATGCCGAGTTGATGCAATGGCACAAAAAAACATAAGAAAGATGGGAAGTTGAGAGCACCCGCTGACGGGTCCCAGTGGAGAAAGATCGAGAGAAAGGGGAGCGACTTTACAGGTGACCCGAGGAACGCATGGTTTGGCTTAAGTGCAGATGGCGTTAATCCTTTTGGGGAGCAGAGCGGCAAGCATAGCACATGGCATGTGGCTCTATGTATGTATAACCTTCCTCCTTGGTTGTGCATGAAGCGGAAGTTCATTATGATGTCAGTGCTCATCCAAGGCCCTAAGCAACCCAGCAATGACATTGATGTGTACCTAAGGCCATTAGTTGATGAACTTTTACAGCTATGGAATGGAAGAGGTGTACGTGTGTGGGATGAGAACGAACGGGAGGAATTTGACCTACATGCGTTGCTGTTTGTAACCATCAACGATTGGCTTGCTCTCAGTAACCTTTCAGGATAGACAAACAAGGGATACCACGCATGCACACACTGTTTAGATGACACCGACATTATATACTTGGACAAATGCAGGAAGAATGTGTACCTGGGGCATTGTCGATTTCTTCCGACCAACCATCAATGCCGAAAGAAAGGAAAGCATTTCAAAGGTGAGGCAGATCATTGGAAGAAGCCCGCCCTCTGTACTGGTGATCACATACTTGATATGGTCAATGATTTACAGGTAATATTTGGAAAGGATCCTGGCACACAATCTGTTCCGAATGACGCTGACAAACGCGCACCCATGTGGAAGAAGAAATCTATATTTTGGGACCTGTGCTATTGGAAAGACCTAGAGGTCCGCTCTGCAATCGATGTGATGCACATGACGAAGAATCCGTGCGTGAACCTGCTAGGCTTCTCGCGAGTGTATGGGAAGACAAAAGATACACCGGAGGCACGGGAGGAACAACAACGTGTGCATGAAAAAGACGGAATGCATCCAAAGCAGTATGAAGGTCCTGCCAGCTATGCTCTTACCAACGAAGAGAAGGAAATCTTCTTTGAATGCCTGCTCAATATGAAGGTCCCATCTGGCTTCTCGTCGAATATAAAGGGAATAATAAATATGGCAGAGAAAAAGTTCCAAAACCTAAAGTCTCATGACTGCCACATGATTATGACGCAACTGCTGTCGGTTGCATTGAGGGGGCTTCTATCGGAAAATGTTCGATTAGCCATTGTGAAGCTATGTGCATTCCTCAGTGCAATCTCTCAGAAGGTGATCGATCCAGAAATCCTGCCAAGGTTAAGGAGTAATTTTGTGCAATGCCTTTTTAGTTTCGAGTTGGTGTTCTCGTCGTCCTTCTTCAATATCATGACGCACGTCCTAGTTCATCTAGTCGACGAGATTGTCGTTCTGGGCCCTGTATTTCTACACAATATGTTCCCCTTTGAGAGGTTCATGGGAGTCTTAAAGAAATATGTTCGTAACCGCGCTAGGCCAGAAGCAAGCATCTCCATGGGCCATCAAACAAAGGATGTCATTGGGTTTTGTTTTGACTTCATTCCTGACCTTAAGAAGATTGGTCTCCCTCAATTGTGGTATGAGGGGAGAATGACTGGAAAAGGCACGCTAGGAGCGAACTTAATAATATGTAGGGACAGGCATTCTTGGTCTCAAGCACACTACATAGTTCTACAGAATTCCACCTTGGTGACCCCATATGTCGACGAACACAAGAATATTCTATGCTCCAAACACCTGGAGCAGTGTGACGACTGGATTACATATGAACACATCAGGACTTTCGGCAGTTGGTTGCAAACACGTCTCATGGGTGACAACACTGTTTCTGATGAGTTGTACTCGTTGGCCAAGGGACCATCTTCGACTATATTGACTTACAAAGGGTACGAGATAAATGGGAATACATTTTACATGATCGCCCAAGATGAAAAGAGCACCAACCAAAACAGCGGTGTCCGCTTTGATGCAGCAACCAAGAGGGGAAAGGACACATATTATGGTTACATAGTGGACATATGGGAACTTGAATATGGACATGATTTCAGGGTCCCTTTATGTCGGTGCAAATGGGTCAATCTGTCAAGAGTCAGGGTACAGGAGGACCCATAGTACGGAATGACAACAGTGGATCTGAACAATCTTGGGTACACAGACGAACCATTCGTCCTAGCCAATGATCTAGCGCAAGTTTTCTATGTGAAGGACATCTCTGCCATAGCAAGAAAAACAAAAGATAAGGAAGCGAATACATCATACGATGAGCCAAAGCGCCACATAGTTCTTTCAGGAAAAAGAGACATCATGGGATTGGAGGGAAAGACAGACATGTCTGAAGATTATGAAAAGTTTCATGAAATTCCTCCCTTCAAAGTCAAGGCTGACCCAAGCACCCTGTTTAATGATGAAGATTATCCATGGTTACGCGCAATAAGCAAAGGACACAAGCAAAGAAAAAGTGAAGACTTTCTCTCCACGACTATATCATTGCAGTTACATGTGAAGAAATCAAATGCCTTTTGTAACACATGAGTTTTCGTCTGAAACCCTAATACTTCGACAAAGATTTTCCGTTTTGTACACGAAGTGCATCCAGGTTTTGTCGTAACCCTCTCACTTTTTATGACATGCTATGTGGGTGAAATGATGATACCATGCCAACTTTCAACCTTTTCAGAGTTCATTTGAAGTGCTTTTCAATTTCAGGGTCATTTAGCTCAAAAAACCGGTAAGTGCATGAAAATACCAAATGAAGTCAGAAAGGGTTGAAAATTGATGACGTGGCTTTGAATGGTGCATTTTGAACACACAAAAAGTAAGGAGTTCAAATAAGTTCAAAAAATGAAATCCCTTTGTAACACATGAGTTTTCGTCCGAAACCATGATACTTCGAAAGAGATTGTCCATTTTGTACACAAAGTGCATCCATTTTTTGCCATAACCCTCTCAACTTTTTAGCACTTGCTATGTGGGTGAAATGATGATACCATGCCAACTTTCAACCTTTTTGGAGTTCATTTGAAGTGCTTTTTAATTTCAGGGTCATTTAGCTCAAAAAATCAGTAAGTGCATGAAAAATATCAAATGAAGTCAGAAATGGTTGAAAATTGATGATATGGCTTTTAATGGTGCATTACACAAAAAGTATGGAGTTCAAATAAGTTCAAAAAATGAAATCCCTTTGTAACAGATGAGTTTTCGTCCGAAACCGTGATACTTCAAAAGAGATTGTCCATTTTGTACACGAAGTGCATCCAGTTTTTGTCGTAACCAACTCAATTTTTTAGCACATGCCATGTGAGTGAAATGATGATACCATGCCAACTTTCAACCTTTTAAGAGTTTGTTTGAAGTGCTTTTTAATTTCTTGCAAAATATCGTGGGAGTGGAGTTCAAAAAAGAATCAACTAAAAAGTTTTTATAAACCTCTAGTATTTTTGAAACTATAATTATATAAAAATCATGCAACTAAAATTATCAAAGTATTTTTTGTTCAAAACAATAATAGCAAAAGGAATATAATGATAAAACACAATGGAAATAAATAAAGCAAAAAATAAATAAAGTAAGAAACAAAACAAAATAATGGAAATTATGCAACTAAAATTATCAAAGTATTTATTTGTTAAAAAGAATAAACTAAAATAACATTAAAAAAATACTGGAAAAAAATAAATAAAGCAAAAAAAACCAAAAATATTGGGAAAAAAATGCCACCTACTAGGCCATCACAGCCTGAATACGACTAGAAACCCACCAAGCTTGTTGGGCCAGGATTCAGTCCCGTAGAAGGCCCACAGGAACAGATAGATTAGGCCTGGAAGCCTGCAGTTGAGATGAGCTCGAGATGGTGTGTGCAACAGCGCTTATAAACCACCCTCGAGCTCTCTCGGCTAGCGAGGTGGGACTAAAGATTTGGCCTCAGGCAGCACCACCCTTTGGTCCCTGTTGGTGGCACCAACCGGGACCAATGAACCCCTTTAGTCCTAGTTGGCACCACCAACTGGGACCAAAGGTCTCTTTTCGGCAGCCCGAATAGAGACCTTTGGTCCCGGTTGGTGGTACCAACCGGGACTAAAGGATGGCATTGGTCCCGGTTGGTGCCACCAACCATGACCAAAGGTCTCTGCTTCCCGCCCTTCGGGCTACCGAAAAGAGACCTTTGGTCCCAATTGGTGGTACCAACCGCGACTAAAGGTTGGCATTGGTCCCGGTTGGTGCCACCAACCGGGACCAATGCATCTTGTATATAAGAAAACCCTTAGAAAATTTTAGTTTTCATCTACGAGTTGCCCCGAGCCGCCGTCCTCGTCCCCGTCGCCTCCCCGAGCCGTCGTCCTTGTCGCCGACCCCGTCGCCTCCCCAAGCCATCGTCCTTGTCCCCGTCGCCGTCGTCCTCGTCCCCGTAGCCGCCGTCCTCGTCCCCGTCGCTGCCGTCCTCGCCCCGGCTGTTGACCTCCTTCCTCGTCCCCATCGCCGTCGTCCTCGTCCCTGTCGCCCGCTGCCGTCCTCATCCCCGTTGCCGCCGTCCTTGTCCTCATCGTCGGCCCCGTCGCCTTCCCAAGTTGTCGTCCTCGTCCCCGTCGCCGCCATCCTCGTCCCCTTCGCCTCCCCGTCGCCGCCGTCCTCGTAGCCTCCCCATCGCCGCCGTCCTCGTCCCCGCCGCCTCCCTGTTGCTGCCATCCTCGTCGCCTCCCCGTCGCCTCCCCAAGCCGACGTCCTCGTCCCCGTCTCCTACCCGAGCTGTCGTCCTCGTCCCCGTCCACGTCGCCTCGCCGAGCCGTGTCATCTTCCCCGTCGCCGCCGTCCTCGTCCCCGTCGCCGGCCTCCAACCATCGCCCCCCCCAGTGATCCCCCTACTCCCCTTCACCGCGTATATGTGTATATATGTTCATGTATGTGTGTGTATATGTTCATGTATATGTTTTTTTCTTGTATATGTATATATGTTCATGTATATGAGTGTATATGTTCATGTAAAAAGTCTTTGTTGTTTTTCATATGTATGAAAATGTAGAGTGAAAACGAAAACAAACATATAAGAAAAAACAAAGGAAAAAATGAAGAAGGAAAAGAAAACCGCACGGCCCGGCAACCACCGCATTTTCATACAGTTTTTCCACTGAGTCTACGTCGCACCGAGCACCCGCGGCGAAGCAAGTATTTTCTTGAAGGTAGTTTTTTTGTTAAATGAAAATTTTGGCATTGGCTCTATCATTGGCATCGGCTCTATCTATCAACAAGGACACGGGAGCACCCCGGCCCCCTATCATCACGTTAGCATCGGCTCCCCGAGAGCTTTCCAACGGATCCGGAATGTATGTCGTTGTTGATATACCCCCTCCCCGATTACTTTGACATGAGAGGGGACGTCGGACATGCATGTGAGAGAGGCGGTCCGCTCACCCGACCAACTATCGAGGCCACCCAAACCCTAGAAGAAAGAGCCTCGTTGTTGATCTACCCCCTCCCCGATAACTTCAACATGAGGGGGGACGTCGGACATGCATGAGTGAGAGAGGCGGTCCGCTCGCCCGACAAACTATCGAGGTCACCCAAACCCTAGAATAAAGAGCATCGTTGTCGATCTACCCCCACCCCAAACCCTAGAAGCGTTGTCGAGGCCACCCAAATTTACCAAATTAAATGAAGAAAACACCGGTAACATAGATTTATCAAGAATGCCCCCATTATGGATGTGCACAAGTTGATCCAATTTTTTTCTGCACATTCAGAATGGCGCCATTTTGTTAATTAAATCCCTTACAGGTTAACAGAATGCCTTGTTTGACATTCATGAGAGAGGCGGTCCGGACATCGGGCATTCATGAGAGAGGCGGTACGGACGTTAGACATTCATGTTTGTATATTAATTGCCATGTTGTAATATTTGCAGAAACTATGGATCCAAGAGACGAAGAACAAGAATAGTTATTGGGGGACATAATCCATGGCGGACATGATATCTTGTCGTTTCTCAATGACACCGATGGTATGGAAGGAGAGGATTTATGACGGCTCCGGTGATCGAACAATAGAGGAGGAAGGACATGATCATGATGGCTCCAGTGACCGAATGCCGGAGGAAGAAGGACACCATGATGACGGCTCCGGTGACCGATCGGAGGAGGGAGCTGTTGCAAAGTCCGGCGAGGTATACATATTAATTAAGCCTGTGGTGACAAGCTAACTGGTACATTAATTGTTTTGGTATGTACATATATTAATTAACTCTTTTTTCTTATTTTATAGCCCTCTGGATCGAGCCAAACTTCGGTAACGAGACGAGGCCCGAAGAAGAGGTTGTGCAAGGACGAAAAGGTTCACGATCACAACACTCGCGAACGATGGCCATCCGATTGAACCCAAGCAGACCAAGAGCGCATTTTCTGCTCAGTGCGGAGCTATTGTTAGGGACAACATATCGATCAGCATCAAGCAATGGAATAAGCCTAAGGATGGCGCCCCTGAAGGTGATTATTTCACTGATAGACAGAAAGATGATCTTTGGACCGCGCTGAAGGAAAATTTCACCCTACTGCCAGAGGAGGATTCGAATAAGCCAGTTATAGAGCCACTGGTCAAGGCGTGTGCTCTTAAGAAGATGGCAGATCTATTCAGGAGGTGGAAGAATGAGTTGAAATCAAAGTTTGTCGACAAAGGGAAGAATCCAGAATTCACCGGCCGATTTGAGAAGATAAGAGATTACTTGCCCGCATTTGTGGACTACAAGACATCGGACAAGAGTAAGAAAATGTTAGAGACAAACAAGGCCAATGCTGCAAAGAAGCAGTATCACCATCACACGGGGTCAGGTGGCTACCTCAAAGCCCGGTCGTTGTGGGACAAAGCTGAGAATGACCTGATTGCTAAAAATGTCGTACCACAGAATTTAAACTGGCCAGACCGTTCAAGGACTTTGTTCTTCAGGGTTGGAGGAACTTTGGACCCTTAAACAGGGAAGTGCCGTTGGACGGATGAGCAACTTGCAATACCCATGAACAAGCTTCAGAAGTATATCACCATAGCGCACGAAGGGATGTTCATTCCCGACAGAGAGAAGGACGAGCTGGCTGAGGCCCTAGGGAATGTTGAGCACCCTGGACGAACATGAGGCACACCAAGCTCCGTTCCGTGGAAGGTTGGGTTTCCCGACGCAGGCGGTTATAGAAGCCGGGAGAGAAAGAGGAAAGCGGAGCTGAGCGAAATTCAGAAGCTCAATTCAAGACTACAAAAGCTAGAGGAAGCTGAGAGCCAGCGAGCTGCCGGCCAACCATCTCAGCGGCACGAAGCTACCCCAGAAGCTACCCCGCCATCTCAGCAGAGAAGCAGCGTCGCTTCCATGGAGCTCGTTCACCATGACTTCACATCTCCTAGCTACCTCGTGGATACTATCATGGAGGCTCAACATTGCGAGCTTATGACGAAATGCCGGAACCTCACTTTCAAGGCGGCTGTCGACTCTGTTGCACCTCCTCAACCCAACGGAACTTTTCACTGCCGTTCGATTCCACATGGCTATGCTGTTGTGATGGTGGATGAAGTGATGAAGGAATTTGAGGAGCTCGAGCTTGACCACTCTACAGGTGAAGGAGAGAATAAGTTGGTACGTGCCCTAAGGAGTACATGTCTATGGCAGAAGGAATACATCAAGCTTCCAAACTGGAAGCCTCCTCCTCCTCCTTCTCCTCAGGCGAATCAGGGCACTCGGCCTCCTCCTCCTCCGGCGAGTGATCAGGGCACATCGCCTCTTTCTCCAGCTCCTCCGATGTGTGGGGTACTCCGCCTCCTCCTTCGCTTACTCTGGCACGTCGAAGCAGTACGCCTCCTCCTCAGCCTCGTCGGTAACGGGGAAAGACCGACTCCGCCGCTCCGGCTCCTCCGGCGCTTTGTAAGCAACGACGGAAGGGAGCCGCCGCCGCTCCGGCGGCTAGCAGTACAAGCATAGGCGGGAGGGAATACAGATACGGTCCATCTCTCAAGCCTCTGGAAAAGTTACCATATGAGAGGAACGAGTCTAAAAACGAGGAGATACGTCAGGACAAATTGAGGGCCCATTTTGCAAAGAAAACTCCACCTCCGAACGAGAAGATAGATCCGGTGAAAGCGATGCACACTATCGATGCCCTGAAGCGACCACCACCGCCTCCGCCGGATTCCAACTTTGATCGATGTATTAAAAAGACATATCAAGATGCACGGCGGTTGGGAAGTACTTCCAGTGATGCAAGGTTAGCAAAACGAAGAAGTGGTAAAAAATCCCCAGCTCGGCGAACAGGCGAACCAATCGTGTCCCCCGCTCAAGGTGTCTAGCAATATCGTCGCTAATCATTCGGGGATGGTGCCCGGTACCAGTCCTGGTGATTACCTGAGGGGTGATGTACAGTTTAAGCCATTAGAGGTGGACGAATTCCGTTACCAGCACCGGGCGGCCTCTCGTCAAACCTGATCATCCTCCTGTAACAACGATGATGCAAAAATTCCATGAATGGTACATGAAAACCTGCTCGGCACTACCGAGGGTTTGGAAAGAGTTCACCGCAATTGTTCCGGCACTACCGAGGGAGCTGCAATTTACACACCCGAAAGTAAGTACTACTAGCTAGTTCCGCGCATCTCCCGTTGATTCTAGTTTCATCAATACCATTTATCATACTTGATTATCAGTTTGATTGAACTCTATTTCTCGTAAAGTGCTTGTGGCAGGGAAAAGGGAATGATTTTTGTGGATACTACGTTTGCGAGTTCATCTACAACGCGACGACCCCTAAGTGGGGCTACTCTGAAAAACAATTTCAAGTGTGTAAGCAATAATATTCACAATTTTATTTTATTACCATATATATGTATTGACCCCCTTCTTCAAATTAGATGTGGTAGATGCGGGATGAAATCCTACCACATAATCGCATACGAGCATTTCAAGAAGAATTGGCGGGATTCTTTCTTGACCACATCATAAATAAAGTCGGAGAACACCATCTAAAAGTTGACATTATATGTTAGGGATTGTAAGAGATCTTATATTGTATATATGTAGCTAGTAGCGTTGGATATATATACGAAAACTTGTTATACGACCAATCTATCGGAGAAAGAGAGGTCGATCACTTCTATCTCTATATGTTCATGACGATCTTCTGTACTTAATGGTTCCTTCATTTGCTTACTAGCTAGCGTGTCGAGTTCTCTCTATAGTAGCTAGCGTCGACCAAGCATGGAGAAAGAGAGGACACTTCTCTCTATTAGCTAGCTAACACGGTATGAAACCCCTAAATTAACCCTACAAAACCCCGTAAAACCCACCCCTCCCCCCTTTCAAAAAAAACGAGCTCCTGCCAGATGCTGACGTGTGGATGCCTTTTGGTCTCAGTTGGTGTTACCAACCGGGACTAAAGGTCCTCCTGCCTGGGCTCCCAGCACCGGCCACACGGAGCCCCTTTTGTCCCGGTTGGTAAGCAAACCAGGACTAAAGGTTTTGGGCTTTAGTCCCGACCCTTTAGTCCCGGTTCCAGAACTGGGACAAATGGGCCTTACGAACCGAGACAAATCAGACTATTTCTACTAGTGTCTTAGGATGATTTGTTCAAAACTACAACCAAGCAAAGATATTTTACATGCTATAAGAACTAAGTTATGGATTTTGTATTCCCATGTACTCCCTCCGTTCCTAAATATAAGACCTTTTAGAGATTACACTATGGACTACATATGGATGTATGTATATAGACATATCTTAGAGTATAGATTCATTCATTTTGCTCTGTACACTAGTAGAAAAAGGCCCATTTGTCCCGGTTCGTAAGGCCCATTTGTCCCAGTTCTGGAACCGGGACTAAAGGGTCGGGACTAAAGCCCAAAACCTTTAGTCCTGGTTTGCTTACCAACCGGGACAAAAGGGGCTCCGTGTGGCCGGTGCTGGGAGCCCAGGCAGGAGGACCTTTAGTCCCGGTTGGTAACACCAACCGGGACCAAAAGGCATCCACACGTCAGCATCTGGCAGGAGCTGGGGTTTTTTTTGAAAGGGGGAGGGGTGGGTTTTACGGGGGTTTTGTAGGGTTAATTTAGGGGTTTCATATTGTGTTAGCTAGCTAATTGAGAGAAGTGTCCTCTCTTTCTCTGTGCTAGGTCGACGCTAGCTACTATAGAGAGAACTCGACACGTTAGCTAGTAAGCCAATGGAGGAACCATTCAGTACAGAAGATCGTCATGAACATATAGAGATAGACGTGATCGACCTCTCTTTCTCTGATAGATTGGTCGTATAACAAGTTTTCGTATATATATCCGACGCTACTAGCTACATATATCAATATAAGATCTCTTACAATCCCTAACATCTAATGTCAACTTTTAGATGGTATTCTCCGGCTTTATTTATGACGTGGTCAAGAAACAATCCCACCAATTCTTCTTGAAATGCTCGTATGCGATCATGTGGTAGGATTTCATCCCGCATCTGCCACATCTAATTTGAAGAAGGGGTCAATACATATATATGGTAATAAAATAAAATTGTGAATATTATTGCTTACACACTTGAAATTGTTTTTCGGAGTAGCCCCGCTTAGGGGTCGTCGCGTTGTAGATGAACCCGCAAACATAGTATCCACAAAAATCATTCCCTTTTTCCTGCCACAAGCACTTTAAGAGAAATATAGTTCAATTAAACTGATAATCAAGCATGATAAATGGTATTGATGAAACTAGAATCAATGGGAGATGCGCGGAACTAGCTAGTAGTACTTACTTTTGGGTGTGTAAATCGCAGCTCCCTCGGCAGTGCCGGAACAATTGCGGTGAACTCTTTCCAAACCCTGGCAGACTAAGAAAATAATTACTTGATATCAGGAAATGAGCAAAGTTGCTGATATGATGCGATAATGATCGATTGAACTTACTTCTGGAGCATTTCAGTCATGGCCGCATATTCCTTGGGATCTTTTCGTTTCGAGTCTAAGACGATTACTACTCCCCGGTCAAGCTTAATCTATAGCAGAATAAAGTGGAAACTGCGCACGCATGCATAACTCATCAATTACATTACTCTAAACCTCGAGTAATAACGGAAACCGAATATGCACAAGACAGTAACACTCACTTGAAGTTGTGAGGTAAGAGTATTGTCCCTTTGTTTTGATTTTTAAGCAACGATTGTAGCAAGTTGTCCTCGGTTTGTGTGGCATTCTTTTCAAGCATATACTCATGTATGATATTTGGGTTAATGAACCCAATGTCATAGATTTGTTCTTTTCTGCATTCGACGATCTTCAATCTGCATAATATAGTGAGGATAGTTATATATACATGCAATGAAAGAGCTGAGCTATATACATAGAGAGACTTTATAACAGAAGTAGTACTTACAGAAATTAGCAAGTCACAATTGTTTTGTCGAGGGACTTTTGATTGTATAAATGGAATATCTCCTCAAATTCAACATTCAATAGATCCATTCCAACGAGGTCGTGCTCCTCTTTAATTGATAGCATCAAAGAATCCTTCCTAAACCCGGGGCAGGTTTTCATGTACCATTCATGGAATTTTTGCATCATCGTTGTTAGAGGAGGAGGATCAGGTTTGACGAGAGGCCGCCCATGCCGGTAACGGAATTCGTCCACCTCCAACGGATTAAATTGTACATCATCCCTCACGTAATCACCAGGATTGGTACCGGACACCATCCCCGGATGATTAGCAACGATATCGCTAGACACCTTGAGCGGGGGGCACGATTGGTTTGCCTATTCACCAAGCTGGGGAATTTTTTTACCACTTCTTCATTTTGCTAACATTGCATCACTGGAAGTACTTCCCGACTGTCGTGCATCTTGGTATGTCTTTTTAATACAGCGGTCAAAGTTGGAATCCGGCGGAGGCGATGGTGGTCGCTTTAGGGCATCGATAGTGCGCATCGCTTTCACCAGATCTATCTTCTCCTTCGGAGGTGGAGTTTTCTTTGCAAAATGGGCCCTCAATTCGTCCTGACATATCTCCTCATTTTCAGACTCGGTCCTCTCATATGGTAACTTTTCCAAAGGCTTGAGAGGTGGACCGTATATGTATTCCCTCCTGCCTATGCTTGTATTGCTAGCCGTCGGAGCGGCGGCGGCTCCCTTCCATCATTGCTTACTAGGCGCCAAAGGAGCCGGAGCGGTGGCGGCTGTCTTCCGCCGTTGTCGACGAGGCTGAGGAGGAGGCGAACTGCTCTGACGTGCCGGAGTAGGCAAAGGAGGAGGCGGAGTGCCCCCACGCGTCGGAGGAGCCGGAGAAGGAGGCGGTGTGCCCTGATCACTCATCGGAGGAGGAGGAGGAGGCCAAATGCCCTGATTCGCCTGAGGAGAAGGAGGAGGTGGATGCGTCCAGTTTGGAAGCTTGGTGTACTCCTTCTGCCATAGACATGTACTCCTCGGGGCACGAACCAGCTTATTTTGTCCTTCTCCTGTAGAGTGGTCAAGCTCGAGCTCCTCAAATTCCTTCATTCCTTCATCCACCATCACAACAGCATAGCCATGTGGAATCAGACGGCAATGAAAAGTTCCGTTGGGTTGAGGAGGTGCAACAGAGCCGACAGCCGCCTTGAAAGCAAGGTTCCGGCATTTCGTCATAAGCTCACTATATTGAGTCTCCGTGATAGTATCAACGGGGTAGCTAGGAGACGAGAAGTCAGGCTGAACGAGCTCCGTGGAAGCGACGCTACTTCTCTGCTAAGATGGCGGGGTAGCTTCTGGGGTAGCTTCGTGCCGCTGAGATGGTTGGCCGACAGCTTGCTAGCTCTCAGCTTCCTCTAGCTTTTGTTTTCTTGCATTGAGCTTCTGAATTTTGCTCAGCTCCGCTTTCCTCTTTCTCTCCCGACTTCTGTAACCGCCTGCGTCAGCAAACCCAACCTTCCACGAAATAGAGCCTGGTGTGGCTCGTGTTCGTCCAGGGTGCTCAGCATTCCCTAGGGCCTTAGTCAGCTCGTCCTTCTCTCTATCGGGAATGAACGTCCCTTCCTGCGCTGTGGTGATATACTTCTGAAGCTTGTTCATGGGTATTGCAAGTTGCTCGTCCATCCAATGGCACTTCCCTGTTTCAGGGTCCAAAGTTCTCCCAACCCCGAAGAACCAAGTCCTTGAACGTTCTGGCCAGTTCAATGTCTATGGTATGAGGTTTTTAGCAATCTGGACATTCTCAGCTTTGTCCCACAACGGCCGGGCTTTGAGGTAGCCACCTGACCCCGTGTGATGGTGCTACTGCTTCTTTGCAGCATTGGCCTTGTTTGTCTTTGACATTTTATTACTCTTGTCCGATGTCTTGTAGTCCACAAATGCGGGCCGGTAATCTCTTATCTTCTCAAATCAGTCGGTGAATTCTGGAGTCTTCCCTTTGTCGACAAACTTTGATTTCAACTCATTCTTCCACCTCCTAAATAGATCTGCCATCTTATTAAGAGCACACGCCTTGACCAGTGGCTCTATAACTGGCTTATTAGGATCCTCCTCTGGCGGTAGGGTGAAATTTGCCTTTAGCGCGGTCCAAATATCATCTTTCTGTCTATCGGTGACATAATCACCTTCAGGGGCGTCGTCCTTAAGCTTATTCCATTGCTTGATGCTGATCGGGATGTTGTCCCTAACAATAGCTCCGCACTAAGCACAAAATGCGTTCTTGGTCCACTTAGGTTCAATCGGATGGCCATCGTTCGCGAGTGTTGTGATCGTGAACCTTCCATCCTTGCGCAATCTCTTCTTCGGGCCTCCTCTCGTTACCGAAGTTTGGCTCGATCCGGAGGGTATCAAAGAAGAAAGAAGAGTTAATTAATATATGTACATACCAAAAGAATTAATGCATCAATTAGCTAGTAAGCACAGGCCTAATTAATATATATACCTTGCCGGACATTGCAACAGCTCCCTCCTCCGATCGGTCACTGGAGCAGTCATCATGGTGTCCTTCTTCCTCCGGCATTCGGTCACCGGAGCCATCATGATCATGTCCTTCCTCCTACATTATTCAATCATCGGAGCCGTCATAATCCTCTCCTTCCAGACCATCGGTGTCGTTGAGAAACGACAAGATATCACGCCCGCCGTGGATTATGTCCCCCAACTACTATTCTTGTTCTTCGTCTCTTGGATCCATAGTTTCTGCAAATATTACAACATGGCAATTAATATACAAACATGAATGTCCGACGTCCGGATTGCCTCTCTGATGAATGTCCGACGTCCGGACCGCCTCCCTCATGAATGTCAAACAAGGGATTCGGTTAACCTTTAAGGGATTTAATTAACAAAATGGTGCCATTCTGAATGTGCAGAAGAAAATTGGATAACCTTGTGCACATCCATAATGGGGGCATTCTTGATAAACCTATGTTACCGGAGTTTTCTTCATTTAACTTGGTAAATTTGGGTGGCCTCGACAATGCTTCTAGGGTTTGGGGTGGCCTCGACAACATTTCCAGGGTTTGGGGTGGCCTCGATAGTTGGACGGGTGAGCGGACCGCCTCTCTCTCATGCATGTCCAACGTCCCCTCTCATGTTGAAGTTATAGGGGAGGGGGTAGATCGACAACGACGCTCTTTATTCTAGGGTTTGGGTGGCCTCGATAGTTGGTCGGGCGAGCGGACCGCCTCTCTCACACATGCATGTCCGACGTCCCCCTCATGTCGAAGTTAGCGGGGAGGGGTAGACCAACAATGATGCTCTTTCTTCTATGGTTTGTGTGTCCTCGATAGTTGGTCGGGTGAGCGCACCGCCTCTCTCTCATGCATGTCCGGCGTCCCCTCTCATGTCGAAGTTATCGGGGAGGAGGTATATCAACAACGACATACATTCTGGATCCGTTGGAGAGCTCTCGGGGAGCCGATGCCAACGTGGTGATAGGGGGCCGGGGTGCTCTCGTGTCCTTGTTGATAGATAGAGCCGATGCCAATGTGATGATAGAGACAATGCCAACATTTTCATTTAACAAAAAAACTACCTTCAAAAAAAACTTGCTTCGTCGCGGGTGCTCTGTGCGATGTGGACTCCGGGGAAAAACTGTATGAAAATGTGGTGGTGGCCGGGTCGGGCAGTTTTATTTTCCTTCTTCATTTTTTCCTTTGTTTTTTCTTATATGTTTGTTTTCATTTTCACTCTACATTTTTCATACATATGAAAAACAACGAAGACTTTTTACATGAACATATACACTCATATGCATGAATGTATATACATATACATGAAAAAAACATATACATGAACATATACACACACATTCATGAACATATATACACATATACGCAGTGACGGGGAGTAGGGGGCTCATTGGGGGGTGGCGATGGCTGGAGGCCGGCGACGGGGATGAGGACGGAGGCGTCGGGGACGAGGATGGTGGCTCGGGGAGGCGACGGGGACGGGGACGAGGATGGCGGTTCAGGGAGGCGACGGGGATGAGGACGGCCGTGACGGGGACGAGGACGGCGGCTCGGGGAGGTGTCGTGGAGGTGACGAGGACGGTAGCGATAGGGAGGCGATGGGGACGAGGACGAGGACGGCGGCGACGGGGAGGGTACGAGGACGACGGCGAAGAGGAGGCGACAGGATGAGGACGGCGGCGACGGGGATGAGGAAGGCGGCGATGGGGATGAGGACGGTGGCTCGGGAAGGCGACAGGGCCGGCGACAAGGACGAGGACGGCGGCGACAGAGACGAGGACAGCGGTCGGCGACGGGGACGAGGAAGGCGGCCGGCGACGGGGACGAGGACGGCGGCGATGGGGACGAGGACGGCGGCGACCGGGACGAGGACGGCAGCGACAGGGACGAGGATGGCGGCGACAGGGACGAGGACGGCGACCGTATCACGCCCAAGATGCGCGCCTATCCATTTTAAGGCACGGGGGCCTCGCAAGGGATATATGTGCATCTTGCCGTTAGCAAGAATAGTATCATCACAACATACAATACTGAAGAAGATGATTATACAAGAATTGGCTTACAGTCGCCACATGCTAACTTACAATGTCACTCAAATCATAACATCAAGGTTATGACAGGGTCCGACTACGGACGAAAACAAACAATAAAACTGAAGCGAATGATACTATCAAGCTATCCCATAGATCTCGACCAGGTCCTCTACTCATCCGGGTACGTCACGTACATACGGCCTCTTTCCTCATCATATTCCCATTGGAGCTGGGTAAGATCATCTTGCACCTGCTCATCTGCACATGTACCTTGAGTTGTTGTAGTAAACTGTGAGCCACAGGGAACTCAGCTATCATGTGCCCAGGTACCGAGACTATTCAAGCTATAGGTTGGGAAGTGGTAGTGTTTAGTTTGCAGCAGCACTAAGCATTTTATGGTTGCTAACTTACGTAACAAGAATGTAAAAGTGAGTGGTCTACGATGAGCGATCGATTCAAGCATAATCTCCATGAGATACTGAACACCTGCTTACGTCAATCATAACCCCACCGTGTTCTCTTCTCGGATCATGTTCATGAGCAGAGACAATCACGGCTACTCACACAGTTGGTGTATTCTAGTTAGAGTTTAATTCAAGTTTACTATAACCGGGTGTTAAACAAATATCCAAGTTGCCACATAACCGCGGGCATGGCTTTCCGAAAGATTTAACCCTATAGGGATGCTCCAACTAGTCCATCACAAATAACCACACTCCGCGGGAATAGCCTCGACCACGGATCTTGTGGTCATCATTGGTAGGAATTCCAACACCTCGAGAAAACCCGAAGAAAGTCAGAGTCCACACGCAAGACATTCGATAAAGGTAAAACAAATCCAGCAAGACCACTCGACGTGTCGACGAACCCGATAAGAGCCGTGTATCTCGTTCTCAGGACACAACGGATAAGGTTGTGTACAGTGGCCTGGTAGAAATCTCCCAAGTTGCCCTGGATTGGCCCCGCACACTGCTCTAATTTGGAACAACACTCATGAGGAGCACTGGCCCGGGGGTTGATTAAATTATCCACGGGGTTGCAAATCCCTATGCAAGTTAATTAAGTTATTAGCAAATGTAGTACCAATGTTGGGTCTTGCCAGACAAGTTTGAATCTCAACCGAATAAACAAGGGGGTCCCCATAACGACCCCAAGCATGTTAGGAGCGCAAAATATGGAAACATAACACTGGTAACAAGAAACTATGGCGGTAATAGCGGAACAAATCACTTAGCAAAAGGCCAAGCCTTCCACCAATACCAAGATATATATGTGCATTAAATTAAATAACATAATTCATTGTGATATCCAAATCCATGTTATCTCATGGAACAACCTGCACCTGCAACTAAAATGCTATAAGAGGGGCTGAGCAGCGGTAACTTAGCCAATCAAAGGTTTGTTAGGATGTGGAGGTTAGATACTGTCAAGGCAATTAGGAGGCTTATATCAAGTGATAGGTAGCGCAATTGTAACGATAAGAGCGAAATACTAGCAAGTGAAAATAGTATCGGGATCCGGGTACGATCATCTTGCCTATTGGTTCTTCAGCGGAACAAGTAGCGGGATCCTCATAGTGGTACTCTCCTGGGTCCTCGTACTCAGTATCGACACTCGCGTCTACCCAAGAGAAACAGAAAATAAATATCCAACCAAGGTTCAATGCACAACCAAGATGATGCATGATTCATTTTTATAAGTAATTTAACATGGCAATCCAAAACTAGTCAAGTTTCACATGCAAAGTTCGTATATTAGTGAATCTGGACAGAACCTCATGTTAACTTATTTAGACATGCATGAACATGGTAAATATGTATGCATCATGCAAAAACGATGGAAATGCATATAAGGAACGCAAGAAATGGAGTTGCGGTTCTCACGATACGCTCACGACAAGGTACGGAGGCAAAACACAAGTCAACCAAGACCTGGGCTAACTCTTGGCATTCCAAGGTATCCACTGGATAGGTGATGAAAACCCAATCACAATAGACTCAATAATCAATCAATTCCATGGATTATAGCTCCCGCAAGTCACAAAACAATAAAACCCACAATCTGCCACAAAACAGCAACATAGCAACTTCTAAAGCTCACAACTTGAGCTACAGGAACCCTACAGCCACAAACAAGATATTTACAGAATCTACTCAATATATACATCAACTTATCCAACTACACAAACAGCAAAGTAGGCACACATCAATAAGCATGAAGCTATCAAGTTGACATGATGAAACAGTTTTCTGGGACTTCGTGAAAATTCCAGTTTTGTGGAATCTGAGTTAATAAAGTAGCAAGTTGACAGCATTGATTAAATATGCTAGAGAGCTCCTATTGGCATGAAAATTAACAGGATGGTAGATGACAATATCTACTGCAAATAGCTAACAATGAGCATGAGCAAATTCCAAACATATCACTAGATACAACCCACTCTTCATGGCATAAAAATATCAGCAGATTTTCAGACTTAGCCTTTTTTTAGCATGCTGGAACAGAAACTTCAAACATGCACTTAGCAGCTAGTTTTCCCACTTATATGGGCGTTCTCATGTTAAACAAGATACCATGGCAACAATAATGAAACCTACTACAAGCACACTAACAACAAGGGGTGTGCCAAGTGGAATGCCCACTAGTCCCCTACACACACACATACACTCTACTCACACCACTACTAGAACACACACACATGCTCAAAATATGCCCAAAGCATATGAGCACAAATGCCACCAAGATCATACCACCCACGAAGGGGTGATCGTCTACCACACACACACATACCACACATGCATCATATGTAAAGAGCAAATAGACACACACACTCAAGCTCATGAGTGTGGGTGTGCATCCACACACATAAGCTTACATATATGCTCAATGCATATATGCATTGCATATGGAGATGGCCACACACACACTCACTCTCACACACAAGACCACACAAGAACTCATACTCTACATACACTTGCACACATACATGCACATGCACCCACTTACACTACCACACATGCACATGTATAGGTGCACCACACCCCCATATGTTACTAACAAAAGGAGAACAGGAATAACCACTACACATACATATATGCTCATGATCAAAAACTGCACTACACATACACATCTCTATATGCAAGCACACTCTCACACACACTAGCACATACATACACTCTCAGGTATACACATAACACCACACACACACATGTGCATGTACCAACACACACATCAGCATGTGTGCATAGGCACACACACACACCACACATACCTATACCCAAGAACACATGCACACACACTCTACAACTTACATACATATGACAGGCTAGAAAAAATAAAAGAAAAGAAAAAAAAGACACTACCTGGAATTACCTACCACACATACATTCAGCAGGTCATAAAACAAAAGAATTCAAAAGAAAAGAAATTAAAACAAAAAAGGGGGAGCCTGGGCTCGAACCCACAACCTGCTGGTTGTCTTCCCCCAGAACCAACCACTCTGCTAGTGTCGTGGATTTGTGACGGCAGATGTCTGGATCAAGGGACTTGGATTCGGAGCCATCGCTACTCTGCGAGTATCCGGGTGAGTACGACGCTGACCTCTGCTTCAGCCAAGCCAAGCTGACTGAGGATGATATCTCCATGGGCATCCAGAGTCTTATCCATGAGACATCCGGAGCTTGTACCGCCATTGGCCTGGCGCCTTTCTGCGCCACTAACCCGGCCCCGGATGTAAGATCATTTCTTTTTACTCATTTCTCTATCAAAATATACCTCTGTTTATTTACTCTTGTGTTCCATTTAATCTTTTCAGGCCACTTCCGTCTTCTGGTCTTAGGAATACATTTCGCCTCCAAAGAAGACCCAGAAGAAGGCTCCCGCCAAGAAGACTAAGAAAACCGCCGCTCCAGAGGAGTGATTTGAACGGCCAGAGTCGTCCGGCTCTGCGGTACTATTCGCGTATTTCCTTCATTTCCTTATTTGCTTTACTAATGCTAGTTTTTCAAATGAAGAGGTAGACACCAGCCGTGCTAGCGCCCCTGAGGTAACTTACGTTTCATCCGACTCAGAGCATTACATCATCCGGAAGACCCGTCGAGTCGTTCGAAAGGTTCCTTTCTCACATCCCCTTTCTTATCTGGATCCCCAATTTCTTTTGAAGAAACAACAACAGGCCGATCGTCGTCAGACCCGGAGTGCCGGCTCAACGGAGCTAATGTCAGGCCTACCAAATTCTCCGGCTAAGAAACGCCCAGTCGAGGTATGCCTTCTCTTTTTTCTTGATTTCACCGCCTCTTCCATCGTGTTATGAACCCGTCTTACATTATTTGATCTGTCTTTCAGAGGTCACCTTCCTCCGATGACTCTACAGCGACTGCGCAGCTGCCTCCAAAGATCAATCCGCTATAAGTTTTTCCTCTGACATTTTCATTCATGTCTTTTTCAATAATCGTACCACTTGGATTCTGACATTCATCTCCTTGCAGTGGTCAAGCCAAGCGTAGGAAGACTCACAAGTCCTCCCCATGTCCCACTATGCGAGAGATGGCACCTTCGAAGCCGGTCGAGCCTCAGCCGACCGAAGACCTCCCAGCCGCCTCTATAGAGCCAGTTGTTGAAGACATCATTGTTCACAGCCCGCCAAAGGCTTCATCTGCTCCGCCGAGCCCTGCTCAGGCGACTGAAGGGACCGTCAACTTGCCTTCTCCTCTAGCTCATGTGCTTACCAAGCATCTTGAGCCGGCTGACTCTTCAAGAAGGCTGGATTTTGAATCTTCTAACGTAGAGAAGATGATAGCCGACGAGCTCCACACCAGTTATGCGAGCCGGCTGTTCACCAGCCGTGCCCTGGAGCTGAAACTCATGACCTCTATGAAGGTTAAGTACGAGGTACGTATTTAAACTTTGCCTTGTATGCTTACGCAGCCCCGCAAGAGCCGGGTGAATATCAATAGATAATGATCTGGCTCTTGGACCATTATAGAAGTAGAAACTCTTCCATATGCAAAGTATCATTGTCTTAATCTGTTATCATTTGCCCCCAAGAACCAGCACATCAGTTGAGCTTTTATAACTTAGACTTTCTTAGAGGAAAGAGATACTTGAGCAAGTAGTAGCCCCCACGGGCCGACTTAATCTTGTCCTAGGATTGAGTCAGGACTGTAGATGTCAGTAAGAGCCGATAGTAGCCCCCAAGGGCCGGCTTAATCTTGCTTAAGATTGAGTCGGGACTGTAAAAGTCAGTAAGAGCCAATGGTAGCCCCCAAGGGTCGGCTTAATCTTGTCAAAGACTGAGTCGGGACTGTAGAAGTAGATGACCCGGCATAGTTCTGAAGTAAACATTAGCCCCCAAGTGTCACACATATTGCTTGCAATCTGTTTGAAACTTGTCATCCCCGGCTTATTGCTTGTCTTGTCATGTTTTTAGGAGGCCCTGCATAAAGCCGGCTTGGAGACAGCCGGCTTAAGAACCAACCTCGTCGCCCATCAAACGGCCCGCAACGAGGCGGAAGAAAGATGCTGGTTGTTGTCGGAGGAATTAACCAAGTTGAAGGTGGACTTTACCGCCTTAAAGGAGAACGCCGCAGCTGAGAAGACCGAGTTAACCAAGCGGGTGGATGATGCCGACCAGCGGCTGATGATCGTTTCCGACGAGCTTCAGTCGCTGAAGCGGCAGATCATGAAGATGACAGTCACCGTCTTCGGTAAGTACTGTACTTTTTTTCCTATGATGATACCTTTCGATATTTCTACGACTTACAATCCAATGTCTGACTTATGCAGGTCCTAGGAGCCAGCAGCTGGCTTCGGACAGCCTGCTCCCGCTAAAGGCCTTGTATACCTTCATGGAACAGCTGTTCTGTGGAGCGATGTGCACCATCAAGGCGGTACAATTCAAAGAAATCATCCCTCCGACTCTGAAAGGCGTCTTGGAGCTCTTCTCCACGCTGCCCCAGATGATTGGAGAGCTGAAGAAATCAGCCGCCTGCCAAGGAGCAATGGCGGGTGTCAGCTGGGCGTTAGCTTTCGATCCTGAGCTAACGCTGGCTAAGATGATGGACGGCTACCCCTCCAAAAAAGAAGACAGCTCAGACTTCACGGACGCCGACTACGCCCAATGCGTGAAGAGGTCCCGGGTCTTGGGTTCCGTCTTAGCGGAGGAAGTCAACCTGAAGGTCTATCAAGCGACGTACGGCCCGGACATGAAGAGGATCCACGGCCCACTCTTTGAGCACAAGGATTTAACATCGGCTCGCAGTAAGACCCCTTTCTCGGCTGATCTTGATGTGTCCCCCTTCTTTGAAGAAGGGTCCTTTGCAGCTTTAACTCACTGCAACTAGGACTTGGACCATCTTCAGATCCAAGCAACTGGAGAGCCGGCGTAGGGTGATTCGCCAGCAACTTGAAACACTTTGTAACCTTCTCGTGGCACCAGCTTTATGTATGACCCTCCGTACGCGGTAAACACTACTAAATTTTGGCTCCTCCTGAGAGTATTTTGTAATAGCCTAAGAACGATTCTTGAAATTGTGCCGATTGACGATGTATATATCTTTTTGCCTTCTTTGTCTATCTTCTGCCATATCATCCTGGATTAACTCTCACTTGAATGTTCTGACCTTTATACCGTGATGAAGGTACTGAACCGCTTTAACCAAAAAATGTCTTCGAAAATCTTTTGACTGGGCATTTAGAGCCGCCCAAAGCACTTTCGTAATCCTAATCCATAAAGGTGGAATCTCCGGCTGTTGCAGAGAAAAGATAGATACCATGAATAGAACTCCTTTGTTTTAAATAATCCCCGGCTGAAAACGTCATCCGGAACGACACGAGGTCGGCTATTGAGGGTGATATAGCTATACCCGGAAGGTAAAAAGCCCCCTTGTACAAATTTGTGGCTAAATAAGTTTAACCGTCATGGCATAAGCCGGCTTATTAGGGTAATATAGCTATACCTGTAGGTAAGAAGCCCCCAAGCCAATGTTGAATTATCAACACTTTTTGGCGCGAACGCCGGTTGTTTAAAGGGTAAATGTAAGTTATACCCGAAGGTAAGAAGCCTCCTTATGACAACCGCAGCTGATAAGCAACTGGAATTTGGCATAAACACCGGTTGTTAGGGTGAGATAAGAGAACCCATCGGTAAGAAGCCCCCTTCGACAACCGCGGTTAATAAGTAACCGGAGATGGCATAAAGCCGACTGTTAGGGTGAGATAAGCTATACCCGTCGGTAAGAAGCCCCCTTCGACAGCCGTGGCTTAACAAGTAAGCCAGAAGTGGCATAAAGCCAATTGTTAGGGTGAGATAAGCTATACCCGAAGGTAAGAAGCCCCCTTTTTAACAAGATGGCGCAAGCACCGGTTGTTTCGGGTAAGAGAAGCTATACCCCGAGGTAAGAAGCCCCCTACAACCACGGCTAATTATATGAGCCGGAAGATGGCATAAAGCCGGCCGATAAGGTATTAGGGGCGATACTCAGAAGTAAAAAACCGCCTTAGCAATCACAATTGATACTCCCATTGGGATACTCACGTATTATTCTTGTGTGAGCAAAGATGTATAAAACAGCAGATGCCCCGTCTTGGAGGGATGCTAAATTTATTCATATAACTATGATATGTACAATGATAGTGTACAATGGCGAGTCTCAACACTTTTAGGTGTAAAAAGGGCACAGGTGCTTTATGTTCCATGGCCGGCGGGTCTCCTGACCCGCCGTGTCTGACTCATCCCGGACATCAATGAGATAATATGATCCATTGGTAAGATTTCGGCTCACCACAAAAGTCCCTTCCCATGGAGGAGACAACTTATGAATATCCGTCTGGTCTTGAATCAACCGGAGTACTAGGACGCGTTCTTGAAACGTCCGGGTCTTGACTCTGCGGCTATGATAACGGCGCAGGTCTTGTTGGTAAATCGCCGACCGGGCAGCTGCCAGCTCCCGGGCTTCATCCAAAGCGTCCAACGCGTCCTGCCGTGTTGTCTCATTGTCTGTCTCAACATAAGCCGCCACCCGCGACGAGTCATGTCGGATGTCACTTGGTATTACTGCCTCAGCACCGTACACCATGAAGAAAGGTGTATAACCCGTAGATCTATTAGGGGTGGTCTGGATGCTCCATAAGACAGAGGGCAACTCCTCGACCCAGCACCCGGGTGTTCTTTGCAAAGGAACCATGAGCCGCGGCTTGATACCCCTCAAGATTTCTTGATTGGCCCGCTCAGCCTGACCATTGGATTGTGGATGCGCTGCAGCTGACACATCAAGCCGGATATGCTCATCAGCACAGAATATTTCCATAGCGCCTTTGGATATATTTGTGCCATTATCAGTGATGATGTTGTGCGGATAACCGAAATGATAGATTAACTTTTTCACAAATTGAACCGATGTTGCCGCGTCACATTTGCCGACCGGCTTTGCTTCCACCCATTTGGTGAGCTTATCAACCGCCACCAAAAGGTGTGTTTTCTTATCCTTGGATCTCTTGAAGGGTCCCTGTTGGAAATATGCCCTAGAGGCAATAATAAATTAGTTATTATCATATTTCCTTGTTCATGATAATCGTTTATTATCCATGCTATAATTGTATTGATCGGAAACTCAGATACATGTGTGGATACATATACAACACCATGTCCCTAGTATGCCTCTAGTGAACTAGCTCATTGATCAAAAGATGGTTAAGGTTTCCTAGCCATGGACATGAGATGTCATTTGATAATCTTGATCGTAGTAATACACAAGTTCATAACATTGATGCCAAGAGATACAAAGTTAATAATCATAGTACCACATGCTTGTGGCACTGCGGCTAAATGTCATATTGGTGTAAAGCGCATGAAGAAACTCCATGCTGATGGATCTTTGGACTCATTCGATTTTGAATCGGTTGAGACATGCGGACCATACCTTTTGGGTAAGATGACCAAACCCCGTTTTCCGGCTTGATGGAACGGGCAAGTGACTTATTGGAAACAATACATGTCGATGTATACAGTCCAATGAGTGTTCGTAGCTTGCGGTGGATATCGTTATTTTCTTACCTTCACTGATGATTTGAGTGGATACAGTGTATATTTACTTAATGAAACACAAGTCTGAATCGTTTGAAAAGTTCAAGCAAATTCAGAGTGAAGTTTAAGATCATCGTGACGAGAAGATAAAAAAATTCTGCGATATGATCGTGGAGGTGAATATCTGGGTTACGAAGTTTGGCATACAACTTTAGACAATGTGAAAGTTGTTTCACAACTCATGCCACGTGGAACACCATAGTGTGATGGTGTGTCCTAACGTCGTAGTCGTGCCTTATTTGATATAGCACATACTATGATGTCTCTTATCGCTATGCCACTAGCGTTTTGGGGAAATGCATTAGAGACAACCGCATTCACTTTAAGTAGGGCACCATCTAAATCCGTTGAGATGACACCGTGTGAATTATGGTTTGATAGAAACCTAAGCTGACATTTCTTGATATTTGGGGCTGCGACGCTTGTGTGGAAAATGTTTTCACCGAATGAGCTCGAACCCAAAGCGAACAAATGCATCTTCATAGAATACCCTAAGAACAGTTGGGTGAACCTTCTATCTCAGATCCAGGCATTAAATGTTTGTTGCTAAAACTGGGTCCTTTCTCGAGAAAGAGTTTCTCTCGAAAGAATTGAGTGGGAGGAAGATAGAAACTTGATGAGGTTATTTGAACCTTTGTTTCAACGAAAGAGTAGCGCAGCGCAGGAAGATGTTTCTGCGAAGCCTATGTTAGTTGAAGTCGAAGTTAATGATGATGATCATGAAGCTTCTGATCAAGTTACTATCGAACCTCGTAGGTCGACAAGGACGTGTACTGCTCCTGAGTGGTACGACAACCCTGTCTTAAAGGTCATGTTGTTGGACAACGATGAACCTACGAGCTATGGAGAAGCGATGATGGGCCCGGATTCCGACAAATGGTTAGAGGCCATGAAATCCGAGAAAGAATCCATCTATGAAAACCAAGTATAGACTTTGGTAGACTTGCTCGTTGGACGAGAGGTCATCAAGTACAAATGGATTTTTCAAATGAAGACAGACGCTAATGGTGAATGTCACTATGTATAAAGCTCGACTTGTCGCAAAGAAATTTCCACCAAGTTCAAGGAGTTGACTGCGATGAGACTTTCTCACTCGCAGCGATGCTAAAGTCTATTGGAATTATGTTAGTAGTTGCTGAATTTTTCAGTTACGAAATCTGGCAGATGGATGACAAAACATCGTTTCCTTGACAGTTTACTTGAGGAAAGGTTCTATGTGATACAACCAGAAGGTTATGTCAGTCCTAAGGATGCTAAAAGGTGTGCAAGCTCCAGCAATCCTTCTATCGTCTGGAGCAAGCATCTCGGAGTTGGAATATACGCTTTGATGAGGTGATCAAAGTTTTGTAGCTTATACAAAGTTTACGAGAAACTTGTATTTTCAATAAAGTGAGTGGGAGCACTATAGAGTTTCTGGTAAGCATATGTGGTTGACATATTGTTGATCAGAAATAATGTAGAATTTCTGGAAAGCATAAACGGTTGTTTGAGAAGTGATTTTCAAAGTAAAACCTGGATAAAACTACCTAAATTGTTGAGCATCAAGATCTATAGAGATATATCAAAATGCTTGATGATACTTTCAATGAGTACATACCTTGACAAAGATTTTGAAAGAGTTCAAAATAGATCAGTCAGAGAAAGAGTTCTCGCCTGATTTGTAAGGTGTGAAGTTGAGTGAGACTCAAAGCTTGACAACGGCAGAAGAAAGAGAAAGGACGAACATCGTCCCCTATGCCTTAGCCATAGGCTCTGTATAGTATGCCATGCTGTGTACCGCACCTGTGTGTGCCTTGCCATGAGTCCTTCAAGGGGTACAAGAGTGATCCAGGAGTGGCTCACTGGACAGCGGTCAAGATTATCCTTAGTAACTAAAGGACTAAGGAGATGTTTCTCAATTATGGAGGTGCTAAAGAGTTCGTCGTAAAGAGTTACGTCGATGCAAGCTTTAACACCGATCTGGATGACTCGTAGTAACAATCTGGATACGTATAGTGGAGCAGCCATTTGGAATAGTACCAAGTGGAGTGTGGTAGCAGTATTTACAGTTTGACATAGAGTTTTGCAAAGAACACACGGATCTGAATGTCATAGACCCGTTGGCTATAAAGACCTCTCTCACATGCAAAGCATGATCGAGCCCTAGAACTCATTGGGTGTTAGATTCATAACATTGCGAATCACATGGTGATGTGAACTAGATTATTGACTCTAGTGCAAGTGGGCGACTGTTGGAAATATGCCCTAGAGGCAATAATAAATTAGTTATTATCATATTTCCTTGTTCATGATAATCGTTTATTATCCATGCTATAATTGTATTGATCGGAAACTCAGATACATGTGTGGATACATATACAACACCATGTCCCTAGTATGCCTCTAGTGAACTAGCTCGTTGATCAAAAGATGGTTAAGGTTTACTAGCCATAGACATGAGATGTCATTTGATAACAGGATCACATCATTAGTAGAATGATGTGATGGACAAGACCCAAACTACAAACGTAGCATATGATCGTGTCAGTTTATTGCTGTTGTTTTCCGCATGTCAAGTATATGTTCCTATGCCATGAGATCATGCAACTCACTGACACCGGAGGAATACTTTGTATGTATCAAACGTCGCAACGTAACTGGGTGACTATAAAGGTGCACTACAGGTATCTCCGAGGGTGTCGGTTGAGTTGGCATGGATCAAGACTGGGATTTCTTGCTCCGTGTGACGGAGAGGTATCTCAGGGGCCACTCGGTAATGCAACATCACAAACAAGCCTTGCAAGCAATGTGACAAAGTGTTAGTCACGGGATCTTGTATTACGGAACGAGTAAAGAGACTTGCCGGTAACGAGGTTGAACAAGGTATGGAGATACCGACGATCAAATCTCGGGCAAGTAACATACCGAAGAACAAAGGGAACGTTATACGGGATTAACTGAATCCTTGACATAGAGGTTCGACCGATAAAGATCTTCATAGAATATGTAGGAACCAATATGGTCATCCAGGGCCCGCTATTGGTTATTGGCCATAGAGGTGTCTCGGTCATGTCTACATAGTTCTCGAACTCGCAGGGTCTGCACACTTAAGGTTTGGTGACGTTTCGGTAGTGTAGAGTTATGTATGGTGGTGACCAAAGTTTGTTCGGAGTCCCAGATGAGATCCCGAACGTCACGAGGAGCTCCGGAATGGTCCGAAGGTAAAGATTCATATATAGGAAGTCCCAGTTTGGCCGCCGGAAAAGTTTCGGGCTCATCGGTAGTGTACCGGGAGTGCCGGTAGTGTACCGGGAGGCCTCCGGGAGAGGTATTTCGACCCTACGGGGTCCATGGGCTGTGGGAAAGTAATAACCAGACCTTAGTGGGCTGGTGATACAAACACATAAGGCCCATGGTGTAGGGAATAGGTTTCCTAAAGGAAAAAGGTGGAAAAGGCCAAAAAGGAGCAATCCTAGTCCTACTAGGATTGGAGGAGGAGAGTCCTCCTCTCCCTCCTTTCCTTGGCCGAATCCAAAGAGAGGACCAGCCCTTGCGCCAGACCTCCTCCTCCCTCCTCCTATATATACTAGTGGAATAGAGGGTTTTTGCACACAACTTACGGCCACATGCTACCCGTTTCACCGGTGCTCCTAGATCGGTTCTCCGCAGTGCTTAGGCAAAGCCCTGCCGGAATAGCTCCACCACCATCACCGGAGCGCCGTCATGCTGCCGGTGAACTCTCTCTCCTCTCCACCCCCTCTTGCTGGATCAAGATGGTGGAGATCCTCATCAAGCTGCACATGTGCTGAACGCGGAGGTGTCGTCCGTTCGGTACTAGATCGGAAGGATCGTGATCAAGGCCACGAGACGATCGTGATGAGTTCGCAAGACGGATCATGACGTGATCACGAGATGGATCATGATGAGTTTGCGAGACGGATCGTGATGTGTTCACGGGACGGATCGTGATGAGATCGCGGGACGGATCGTGATGAGATCGCGGGACGGATCGTGATGAGATCGCGGGACGCTCGGCGATTTGGATCGCGAAGATGTTCGACTACACCAACCGCGTTTCTTAACGCTTCCCGCTTAGCGATCTACAAGGGTATGTAGATTCACTCTCCCTCTCGTAGATGCTCATCACCATGGATAGGTTTGTGTGTGCGTAGGGAATTTTTTGTTTCCCATGCTACGTTCCCCAACAGTCCCACCATGTCAAGCCCCCAGACTGCAAAAGGCCAAGTAATTGGTATCATCCTCAACTCTTGAGCCGGAATATGAGCGCGCCGGCCAAACTTTTGACAGCTATCGCACTTGCGGACCAAATCCTCTGCATCTTTGTGAGCCGTCAACCAGAAGAAACCATGCCGGAAAGCCTTGGCCACAAGAGATTTTGAGCCGGCGTGGTGTCCACAATCTCCAGCATGAATCTCTCTTAAAAATTCCTGACCTTCCTCAGGTGCAACACAACGTTGAAAAACCCCTGTAACACTGCATTTATGCAACTCACCTCTGATTATTGTCATAGACTTAGAACGCCGGGTGATCTCTCTAGCCAAATTTTCATCATCCGGCATGTCCCTCCAGGTCAAATAAGCCTGATAAGGCACCGTCCAATCTGGAGTAGCATGCAGAGCCGCCACCAGCTGCCCTTCCGGGTCAGGGACAGCCAAATCTTCCTTTGAGGCCAATTTAACAGTCGGGTGATGTAACACGTCAAGAAAAACATTTGGCGGCACCGGCTTACGCTGACAGCCTAAGCGTGACAACGCGTCAGCCGCCTCATTTCTGCGATGATCAATGTGATCTACTTGATAACCCTTGAAGTGGCCGGCTATGACATCCACCGCCTGACAGTAAGCCGCCATCCGCGGGTCTTTGGAATCCCAAGTACCTGACACCTGTTGAGCCACAAGATCTGAGTCCCCAAACACCTCCCCCGGCTTAGATTCATCTCCTTGGCCACTCTGAGCCCATGGAGGAGGGCCTCATACTCAGCCGCATTATTAGTGCATGGGAACATCAGCCAGAGCACATAACAAAATGTGTCGCCTTTGGGAGATGTCAATACAACTCCTGCCCTTGATCCTTCCAACTATTTAGACCCATCAAAATGTATAGTCCAGTATGTATCATCTGGCTTTTCCTCTGGTGCATGACACTCTGTCCAATCATTGATGAAATCCACAAGGGCCTGAGACTTAACCGTTGTGCGAGGTACATATCTCATGTTATGGGACCCTAATTCCAATGCCCACTTAGCAATTCTACCAGTGGCTTCCCTGTTTTGGATGATATCCCCCAATGGAGCAGATCTGACCACAGTGATGTGATGTCCTAAGAAGTAATGTTTTAACTTACGATTAGCCATGAAAACTCCATTCACCAGCTTCTGCCAGTGCGGATACCTCTGCTTGGACTCTGCTAAGACCTCACTGATGTAGTAAACCGGCCTTTGAATCGGATATTCCTTCCCAACTTCCTTGCATTCTACCACAATTGTAGCGCTAACAGCCCGGTTGTTTGCTGCTACGTACAGAAGCAAAGGCTCTCCTTCAGTCGGAGCAGCCAATACAGGCGGCTCAGTAAGCTGCTTCTTGAGCGCTTCAAAGGCTTCACCAGCCACCTTGCTCCATACAAAGTTGTTCGTCTTTTTCATCATCTGATATAAATGGATAGCTTTCTCACCCAGGCGGCTTATGAACCGGCTCAACGCGGCGATCCGCCCCGCCAGGCGCTGAACATCATTGACACAAGTCGGCTCTGCCAGGGAAGTGATAGCCTTGATCTTATCCGGGTTAGCTTCAATGCCACGCTCAGAAACCAAAAACCCCAGGAGCTTACTAGTCGAAATGCCAAAAACACATTTGGCCGGGTTAAGCATCATCTTATAGACCCGGAGATTATCAAAGGTCTCCCTTAAGTCATCCAAAAGGGTCTCCTTCTTCCTTGACTTGATCACGACGTCGTCCACATAAGCATGAACATTGCGCCCAATCTGGCTGTGAAGACAATTCTGCACACAGCGTTGATAAGTCGTCTGGGCACTCTTGAGCCCAAAAGGCATGGAGACATAGCAGAAGGCTCCAAAAGGTGTGATAAAAGCCGTCTTCTCTTGGTCCTTCACTACCATCTTAATCTGATGATACCCAGAGTAAGCATCCAGAAAACATAAAATTTCGCAGCCGGCTCTGGCATCAATAATCTGATCAATCTGAGGAAGAGCAAAAGGATCAGCCGGACAAGCCTTGTTAAGATCCGTGTAATCCACACGCATACGCCACGTGCCATTTTTTAATACCAACACCGGGTTGGCGAGCCACTCCGGGTGAAAAACCTCAATGATGAAACCCGCCGCCAAGAGCCGGGCCACCTCCTCTCCAATGGCCTTGTGCCTTTCCTCATTGAACCACCGTACAAATTGCTTGATAGGTTTGAACTTAGGATCCACATTAAGATGGTGCTCAGCAAACTCTCTCGGTACACCCGGCATGTCAGAATGTTTCCATGCAAAGATGTCCCGATTCTCATGGATGAATTCGATGAGCGCGCTTTCCTATTTGGGGTCCATGTTAGCCCCGATGATGAACTGTTTAGATGAATCACCCAGAGTAAAGTCAACAGCCTTAGTGTCATCCGCCGAAAACTTAAGAGGCGGCTCCACCTCTGTTGTAGGCTTCTTAAGTGGTGTCATGTCTTCCGGATCAACTCGTTCTTTGTAGAACTTAAGCTCCTCTTGGGCGCAGCTGGCCTCTGCGTAAGCCGCATCTCCTTCTTCACACTCAATGGCCACATTCCGGTCACCATGAACGGTAATAGTGCCGTTTAAGCCGGGCATCTTAAGCTGCAAGTAGACATAGCAAGGCCTAGCCATGAACTTAGCATAGGTCGGGCGTCCAAACAATGCATGATATGGACTCTTGATATTGACCACCTCAAACCACAAAGATTCTACTCTGTAGTTATACTCGTCACCAAAGACAACTTCCAAGGAGACCCGGCCTACCGGATAAGCCGACTTGCCTGGCACCACTCCGTGAAAGACAGTGGAAGAAGGCTTAAGGTCCTTATCCAACAGCTTCATCCGCCGAAAGGTGTCGTAGTAGAGGATATTAATGTTGCTGCCTCCGTCCATAAGTACCTTGTTCAACATGTATCCTCCGACTTGGGGAGCAACAACTAAAGCCAGCCGGCCCGGGTCATCAACACGCGGCGGGTGATTTGCCCGACTCCACGTTATGTCATACTCCGACCACTTTAAATACTGTGGCAGGGCCGGCACAACCACATTAACTGCCCTCTTACGAAGCTTCTGATCCCGCCTATTAAGGCTGGTCGTAAAGACATGATATTGACCCGAACTGAGTTGCTTCGGGTTGCTCTGGTACCCGGACTGGTTGTGCTGCTGTTGGTGACCATTACCAGACTGTGGTGGACGTCCTCCTTGATTGTTCTGATTTCCTTGACCATGAGGGCCTGAGCCGTCGGGTCCTGAGCCGCCAAGCGGGCCACCACCCTGGTTGTTGTTTTGTTGCGAGTACTGATTTCGGAACCTATGCATGATAAAGCAATCACCCCACGTGTGCGTTGAGGGCTTACCAGGCATGCTGTGCTCAGGACAGGGCTTCTTAAGCGCCTCTTCTAAATTGAAAGGGGCCCGATTCTTATTGGGAAATTGCTTAAACCTTTCATTTCCCTTAGGAGCATTCTAACCAGCACTAGCATTGGCGACTCGTTCTGACCCGCCGTCAGAGCTCTTCCGCTTCTTCTGATTCCCACCATTCGCAAAGTTTTTACCTTGGTTGTTTTTCTTGCCTGGCCCGACTTTATCCTCATCAGAGCCTGGATCCTTCGTGTTGTCCGAGTCAGCATATTTTGTTAGAGCTGCCATGAGCTCCCCCATGTCTCAGCACGTACACTTAAGTCGGCCGAGCTTCTGCTTCAACGGGACAAAGTGACAGTTCTTTTCCAGAATGAGCACCTCTTGAGCCGCCGTGATCTGTTCAGAAGAGTGAATGATAGTCGACACCCATCGGACCCAATGATGAGTCGACTTGTTCTCTTGTTGCACACAATGATCGAGATCTACGATCGTCATAGGCTGCTTGCAAGTCCCCTGAAAGTTTTTGATGAATTTGGCCCTTAACTCGGCCCATGAGCTTACGGTGTTAGGAGGCAAACCCTTCAGCCAAGTGCGAGCCGGGCCTTCCAACATCATGATGAAGTATTTTGCACACACGGCCTCGCTAACATCCAACATCTCCATAGCAAGCTCATAGCTTTCGACCCAGGCCTCCGGGGGTAAGTCGACTGTGTAATTCGGAACCTTACGAGGCCCTTTGAAATCCTTAGGGAACCGTTCACTCCTAAGTGTCGGAATCAGGCACGACACCCCCACGGCTCTAGCATTGGCCCACACCCCGGCTCCCATTGAGACTGAGGGCGCCGACTCTTGATGAACTGCCGCAGCCGCCGCTTCCCGTTGGTTCCTAGCTCGGTCCACGAGAGTTTGAGCATCTAGAGCCGCCCGATTGCCATCTCGGGGCCCCCGGTGTTCGTCACTGCTAGAAACTGCTGATGACTCATAACGCCGGCTATAGCTACGGCTAGGAAGGGGCGTCGAATGGATACGGCTCCGGCTGTACGTATATTTCTCCTTCTGAGCCATCGCCGTGTGAAGATACCCAATTGCGTCTCGCACTTCATTCGCAAAAGGCGCATCATCCGGGATGGGGATCGTTTCAAGACGGGTCACCGCCGCTACCAGGTTGTCCGCCGGGTTAGAGTAATGATCCACCGGTGTCGGTAAAACTATTGGCGAAATCTGGTTTCGTAGAGATGGGCGCGGCTGTGGCCGAGCCGTTGGCCGGCTTCCAGGCTCACCTTCCGTCCTTCTAGCCGCTGGCATATGGAAGAGGTTCCTTGCCTCGTACTGCTCCGGCAAACGGGATTGATGCCTCATCAAATGCACAGCTACTGCTGACTGCTGCTCCAAACCAAGGCGAAAGGCATCCGTCTTAAGGCGTTCCGCCTCTGCTTCCATCTGAAGCTTTAACTCTGCTATCCTCTGCTGCTGCTCCGCCATCTGGCCCTTGAGCCGCGAATCTCCAAATTCTGAGCCGCTTGGTTTTCAGAGGTAACTTTAGTGGCCATCACACCTGCTAGCTCGTTCATTAGATCCAAAAGGACTTGAGTCGAGGATGGTGGATCACTGCCTATGTTGGTGGCTTCTGCCGCCGTGCTGCTTGTACCCGAAGCTGATCCTACCCTAAACACAGCCGCATGAACCGGCTCCTGCTCCTCCGACTTAGACCTCTCCGATTCGTAGTAAGACGTTTCCCAGCCGCCGAGTCCGCCATTGTGAAGTTGGTAAATTGATTCCATCTCTCCACTTGACGATCCATCCTCGGGGTAGATGAGAGTCTCCTGTGACCTGGCCGGTCCAAGATCCATACCTTGATTGAATCCCACGAAGACGCACTTCCGACCCGAATCTACACGGGCGGGTGATACGCGCTGGACGGGCTGGGCGCGCCGGGCCGGCTCGACGATGTTGGTGCAGATGTCCGGCCCAGGCTTAGATCCGTTAACTCTACCAATGAAGACATGGATTCCCCTAAAGGGAACCCGGAAGCCGTACTCAACAGAGTCGGCATCAAGCCCCTAGCCGGCATCGTCGATGTAGAGCCGACCGCGGTGACTCTTGGCCATCCTTCCGACCACGTATCCTTTGAGCCCCGTAAGAGATCCCTTTGAGAACTCAACACCACCAAGCGCTAGCCCCACGGTGGGCGCCAACTGTCGTGGATTTGTCACGACAGATGTCCGGATCAATGGACTTGGATTCGGAGCCATCGCTACTTTGATGGACCCAAAGGGGTTGATTGGAACAAAGGACATGGTTTTACCCAGGTTCGACCCCTCGAGCTGAGGTAATAGCCTACGTGCTGCTTGAGGTGATATTACTTGATGTATCGATTACAAGGGAGCAATTGCTTGACCTAGCTTTCGATAACCTGCCCTAAGCCGCCCCGGGTCTAGCCTTTATATAAGAGGTCAAGACCATGGGTTACACGAGTCGTAACCGACTCTCTCTGTACATGTTCGAGTCTATCTCTTATTTTCCCTTGCCTTCTTGAGTGTGTTGTCTCCGGGCGACTTACGCGTCTGGGTCTTCTTCAGCCGGGTTGTGGGCCTGGTCCCTCCGGCCCAAGTATCCGCGTGTCTTGAGCTCCAGTCTGTCGGCCCACTCTTGAACGGGCGTGCAAGCTGCCCAGTGTGACCCGGACCTTTCACAGCGGGTCTCACCGTGGGGTCATATCCCCAACAGCTAGTTCTGCGTATGTTAACAGAGGATGGACGCTGCACCACTAATACACACTCGCACAAGCCAATTATTGATGAAACTGAAATCTGCGAACAGCGACAGGAAAAAGCGGTGGCACGGGCCAGCTCCGGCCAACTCCGGCGAGGGGAACCACCGGCGGGGCCGCGGGATCTACGGGGGGACCTCCACGCACGAGCAGAGCACGAGCACGAGCTCGAGCACGCTACAAGCCGCCATGACCGAAAGGAAAAGCTGCAGGCTTGCCGGAGCTGTGGGAGCACGACATTGACATGGCCGGATCTACTCGCACATACAACTATCGACGAGCTAACAGGGGGAAAAAGAAGGAGGGGTCATACCTCCTTACCTAGGACATGAAGAGGGGGACACGGGGCTCGACGAGGCGACGCGAGGAGGAAGACGATCTGGCGTCTTCTCTGGTCCGGAACGCAGAGGAGAAGGGGCGACGCCAACAGCTCCCTGGGTGCCACTTGGTCGTCAGGGAAGAAGAGGGGGCACGAGGGACTCCTTCCCACGCACCAGAGCGACGGGGGCGCGGCGAGGAACTACCTCCGGGCGCGAGCTGCTGCTCGGCCGGAGCATGGCGGACACAGCGACGGCATGGCTGGGGTAGCTTACCTGGCGGCAGCACGGCGAGGAGAGGGGGAGGAATGGAGAGAGGGAAGGAGCTAGGGCACCGGGGACGCGCTAAAAGGAGCGGAGGGACTCTCTATGGCCGTCAAATCATCGGCAAGCCGACGTGGCTCCTCTGGATGCTCTGCCGTACAGAGCTGGGAGAGAACGAACGCTCTGGGGGAGACTGGGCCTACGGGAGCTACTGGGCTGCGCTGGGGAGGGCAGGAGGCCCACTGTCAGCTCTCTCTCTCTCTCACAGGAATAAAGAGGAGGCTTCCCATTTATATAAACAGCACAACTCAAAGAACAACCCCAGAGAAATAAAAGGGTTTTGGTGAAAAATAAAAATACTTTTGTTGGGAAAATAAAATGTACTATTTTATAAAAATGTTAAGTTGATTTTTAGGACAAGTATTTTTAATACTTTAAGAAATAACAGCCCTCTAATTATATAATCACAAAAACATTCAAACCCCAAACAACAAAAGAACAATACTCTAAATTCTTAACATAAATAGGGACACCTCTTGAACATTTTTAATCAATTTAAAAAGCAAGTTAATTCTTCTCATAACATAATATGAAGAGAAGGGGGTGTTGGAAGGGGATGTTTGGAAGGGAATAGAGAGGGGAAGGAAAAGAGGTTGCACACATGAATCCACCACACTCAAACACCTCACACACATCACATACAATTCACACTCACAAACTCACACCAATCTAGACACATGAAGGTAAGCATGGCAAGATGAAAGAAATGATGTATGATGAAATGATGCATGAATGCAAACCCACCCATGGATCACAAGTAGCAAAACATGTCATAGGTCATGACACAAGTTCATACAATGGGGTTACATGCCAAATAAGGAAGCGACAACACTTGGGCTGTCACAGGCCGGCGACGGGGACGAGGACGGCGGCGACAGGGACGAGGATGGCGGCTCGGGGAGGCGACGGGGCCGGCGACGAGGACAGTGGCTCGTGGAGGTGACGGGGACAAGGAAGGTGGCGACGGAGACGAGGACGGCGGCGACAGGGACGAGGACGGCGGCTCGGGGAGGCGACGGGGCCGCCGACGAGGGCGGTGGCTCGGGGAGGTGACGGGGACGAGGACGGCGGCTCGGGGCAACTCGTAGATGAAAACTAAAATTTTCTAAGGGTTTTCTTATATACAAGAAGCATCGGTCCCGATTGGTGGCACCAACCAGGACCAATGCCAACCTTTAGTCCTGGTTGGTACCACCAACCGGGACCAAAGGTCTCTTTTCGGCATCCCAAAAAGTGGGAAGCAGAGACCTTTGGTCCCAGTTGGTGGCACCAACCGGGACCAATGAACCCCTTTAGTCCCAGTTGGTGCCACCAATCAGTACCAAAGGTCTCTTTTCGGGTTGGTGCCACCAACCGAGACCAAAGGGTGGTGCTGCCCGGGGCCAAATCTTTAGTCCCACCTCGCTAGCCGAGAGAGCTCGAGGGTGGTTTATAAGCGTTGTTGCACACACCATCTCGATCTCCTCTCAACTGCAGGCTTCCGGGCCTAATCTGTCTGTGCCTGTGGGCCTATTGGGATTTCTACGGGCCTGAATCCTGGCCCAACAAGCTTGGTGGGTTTCTAGTCGTATTCAGGCCGTGGTGGCCCAGTAGGTGGCATTTTTTTATTTTTTTTATTTTTTCCAGTATTTTTCTTCTGTTATTTTAGTTCATTCTTTTTAACAAATAAATACTTTGATAATTTTAGTTGCATAATTTCCATTATTTTGTTTTGTTTCTTGCTTTATTTATTTTTTGCTTTATTTATTTCCATTGTGTTTTATGATTATATTCTTTTTGATATTAATGTTTTGAACAAAAAATACTTTGATAATTTTAGTTGCATAATTTTTATATAATTATAGTTTCAAAAATACTAGAGGTTTATAAAAGCTTTTTAGTTGATTCTTTTTTGAACTCCACTCCCATGATGTTTTGAAAGAAATTAAAAAGCACTTCAAACGAACTCTGAAAAGGTTGAAAGTTGGCATGGTATCATCATTTCACCCACATAGCATGTGCTAAAAAGTTGAGTGGGTTACGGAAAAACTGGATGCACTTCATGTACAAAATGGACAATCTCTTTCAAAGTATCACGGTTTCGGACGAAAACTCATCTGGTACAAAGGGATTTCAATTTTTGAACTTATTTGAACTCCATACTTTTTGTGTGTTCAAAATGCACCATTCAAAGCCACATCATCAATTTTCAACCCTTCTGACTTCATTTGGTATTTTTCATGCACTTACTGATTTTTTTGAGCTAAATGATCCTGAAATTGAAAAGCACTTCAAATGAACTCTGAAAAGGTTGAAAGTTGTCATGGTATCATCATTTCACCCACATAGCATGTGCTAAAAAGTTGAGAGGGTTACGGCAAAAAATGGATGCACTTCGTGTACAAAATGGACAATCTCTTTCGAAGTATCATGGTTTCGGACGAAAACTCATCTGTTACAAAGGGGTTTCATTCTTTGAACTTATTTTAACTCCATGCTTTTTGTGTGTTCAAAATGCACCATTCAAAGCCACATCATCAATTTTCAACCCTTTCTGAATTCATTTGGTATTTTTCATGCACTTACTGATTTTTTGAGCTAAATGACCCAGAAATTGAAAAGCACTTCAAATGAACTCTGAAAAGGTTGAAAGTTGGCATGGTATCATCATTTCACCCACATACATGTCATAAAAGTTGAGAGGATTACAGCAAAAACTGGATGCACTTCGTGTACAAAACGGAAAATCTCTTTCGAGGTATTAGGGTTTCGGACGAAAACTCATGTGTTACAAAAGGCATTTGATTTCTTCACATGTAACTGCAATGATATAGTTGTGGAGAGAAAGTCTTCACTTTTTCTTCGCTTGTGTCCTTTTCTTATTGCGCCGTAACCATGGATAATCTTCATCGTTTAATAGGGTGCTTGGGTCAGCCTTGACTTTGAAGGGAGGAATTTCATGAAACTTTTCATAATCTTCAAACATGTCTGTCTTGCCCTCCAATCCCACGATGTCTCTTTTTCCTAAAAGAACTATGTGGCGCTTTGGCTCATCGTATGATGTATTCGCTTCCTTATCATTTCTTTTTCTCGGTATGGTAAACATGTCCTCCACATAGAAAATCTGTGCCACATCATTGGCTAGGACAAAATGGTTTGTCCGTGTACCTAAGATTGTTCAGATCCACTATTGTCATTCCGTACTGTGGGTCTTCCTGTACCCCGCCTCTTGACAGACTGACCCATTTGCACTGAAACAAAGGGACCTTGAAACCATGTCCATAGTCAAGTTCCATATGTCCACTATGTAACCATAATATGTGTCCTTTTCCCTCTTGGTTGCTGCATCAAAGAGGACACCGCTGTTTTGGTTGGTGCTCTGTTCATCTTGGGCGATCGTGTAAAATGTATTCCCATTTATCTCGTACCCTTTGTAAGTTAATACAATCGAAGATGGTCCCCTGGCCAATGAGTACAGCTCATCAGAAACAGTGTTGTCACCCATGAAACGTGTTTGCAACCAACTGCCGAAAGTCCTGATGTGTTCATGTGTAATCCAGTCGTCACACTGCTCCGGGTGTTTGGAGCGCAGAATATTCTTGTGTTCATCGACATACGGGGTCACCATGGTGGAATTCTGTAGAAGTGTGTAGTGTGCTTGAGACCAAGAATGACTGTCCCTACATATTATTGAGTCCGCTCCTAGCGTGCCTTTTCCAGTCAGTCTCCCCTCATACCGCGATTGAGGGAGACCAATCTTATTAAGGTCAAGAATGAAGTCAACACAAAACCCAATGACATCCTATGTTTGAGGGCCCATGGAGATGCTTGCTTCTGGCCTAGCGCGGTTACGAACATATTTCTTTAAGACTCCCATGAACCTCTCAAAGGGCAACATATTGTGTAGAAATACAGGGCACAGAACGACAATCTCATCAACTAGATGAACTAGGACGTGCGTCATGATATTGAAGAAGGACGATGGGAACACCAGCTCGAAACTAACAAGACATTGCACCAAATCACTCCTTAACCTTGGCAGGATTTCTGGATCGATCACCTTCTAAGAGATTGCATTGAGGAATGCACATAGCTTCACAATGGCTAATCGAACGTTTTCCGGTAGAAGCACCCTCAATGCAACCGGCAGTAGTTGCGTCATAATCACTTGGCAGTCATGAGACATTAGGTTCTGGAACTTTTCTCGGCCATATTTATTGTTCCCTTTATATTCGATGAGAAGCCAGACGGGACCTTCATACCGAGCAAGCATTCAAAGAAGATTTCCTTCTCTTCATTGGTAAGAGCGTAGCTAGCAGGACCTTCATACTGCTTTGGATGCATGTCGTCTTTTTCATGCACACATTGCTGTTCCTCCCGTGCCTCCGGTGTATCTTTTGTCTTCCCATACACTCCCAAGAAGCCTAGCAGGTTAACACAAATATTCTTCGTCACGTGCATCACGTCAATTGCAGAGCGGACCTCTAGGTCTTTCCAATAGGGTAGGTCCCAAAATATATATTTCTTCTTCCACATGGGTGCACGTTTGTCAGCGTCATTCGGAACAGATTGTGGGCCAGGACCCTTGACAAATATTACTTTTAAATCATTGACCATATCAAGTATGTGATCACCAGTACAGAGGGAGGGATTCTTCCTGTGATCTGCCTCACCTTTGAAATGCTTTCCTTTCTTTTGACATTGATGGTTGGTCGGAAGAAATTGACGATGCCCCAGGTACACGTTCTTCCTGCATTTGTCCAAATATATACTGTCGGTGTCATCTAAACAGTGTGTGCATGCGTGGTATCCCTTGTTTGTCTATCCTGAAAGGTTACTGAGAGCAAGCCAATCGTTGATGGTTACAAATAGCAACGCATGTAGGTCAAATTCCTCCTGTTCGTTCTCATCCCACACACGTACACCTCTTCCATTCCATAGTTGTAAAATTTCATCAACTAATGGCCTTAGGTACACATCAATGTCATTGTCGGGTTGCTTAGGGCCTTGGATGAGCACTGGCATCATAATGAACTTCTGCTTCATGCACAACCAAGGAGGAAGGTTATACATACATAGTCACATGCCATGTGCTATGCTTGCTGCTCTGCTCCCAAAAGGATTAACGCCATCTGCACTTAAACCAAGCCATACATTCCTCGGGTCACCTGTAAAGTCGCTCCCCTTTCTCTCGATCTTTCTCCCTTACGACCGTCAACGGGTGCTCTCAACTTCCCGTCTTTCTTACAGTATTTTTTGTGCCATTGCATCAACTCGGCATGCTTTTTATTTCTGAACAGACGTTTCAACCGTGGTATTATAGGAGCATACCACATCACCTTGGTAGGAACCCTCTTCCCGGTGCGCTGGCCCTCAACATCACTAGGGTCATCTCTTCTGATCTTATACCACAATGCACCGCATACCGGGCATGCATTGAAATCCTCGTATGCACCGCGGTAGAGGATGCAGTCATTAGGGCATGCATGTATATTCTACACCTCCAATCCTAGAGGGCATAGAACCTTCTTTGCTTTGTACGTACTGTCAGGCAATTCATTATCCTTTGGAAGCTTCTTCTTCATTATTTTCAGTAGCGAACTAAATCCCATTTAAGATACACCATTGTCTGCCTCCCATTGTAGCAATTCCAGTGTGGTACCGAGCTTTTTGTTGTCATCTTTGCAATTTGGGTACAACCCGTTTTTGTGATCCTCTAACATGCGATCGAACTTCAACTTCTCCCTTTCACTTTCGCATTCTCTCTGTGCATCAACAATGACTCGATAAAGATCATCATCGGGCACATCGTCTGGTTCCTCTTGATTTCCAGCTTCCCCCATTGCAGCATCACCGTATTCAGGGGGATGGTAGTTGTCGTCATCCTCTTCTTCTTCGGTGTCTTCCATCATAACCCCTCTTTCTCCGTGCTTGGTCCAAACATTATAGTGTGGCATAAAACCCTTCCGAAGCATGTGGAAGTGAAGGGTTTTAGAGTTGGAGAAAGACTTTGTATTCTCATAGAGTACATGGACAAGGCATAAAACCATTCTGCTTGTTTGCCTGAGCCGCTTCGAGAAAATTATGCAGGCCCATAATATACTCGGAGGTGCGTCGATCACCATACATCCATTGTCAGTTCATCTACGTGTGTTATATAATAAAGTGTATTAAAAACCATTACAACATATCATGAATAGAGAAGTGACCAAATTAATAGAAATTCATCATCACACTAAAGCTAAATTACAATAATGACCAAAATAAACACGTAGAGTTCATACATAGTTGTCATTATTGAACAACATATAGCTCTCTAGAGCATCTAATTAAAACATACAGCGAAACTATGTAAAAAATTTAAATGCAACAACAAATGCAATCATAACCGCTACTAAGGTACCAATTGATCCAACGACATAATGATACCAAGCCTTAGTATGAATGGCATATTTTCTAATCTTTCTAAGCTTCAAGCGCATTGCATCTATCTTGGTCTTGTGATCATCGACGATATCGGCAACATGCAACTCCAATCCCATCTTGTCATCTTTAGTTCTTTTCATTTTTTCTTTCAACTGATCGATTTCTTTTTCAGCTTTAGTTAACTTGTCGACTAGAATTGCATAGTTGGTATCCATTTTTGGTTCAACTACTTCCTATAGATAAAAACATCTACGCCAAGTTGGTGGTATAATTAATTGTCATAGACATTAGATGTGTGAAATAGTTATATAAAAGATCATATACCACATCTGAATCATAGACTGGACGAGGGCCGACGTGGGCGGATACCATAACCATGGCACTATATAATAATAAACAATAATAAAATTAAGAAAATCATACGAGTAAGTAAATTTCTTTTAGCAAGAAGATAAGATCAAGAGGCTCACCACGCGCGGGCAATCGACGGCGGTTTCAGGACGGGGACGGGACAGGACGGACCGCCAAACCTAGACAAATCTTGACGAAAATGGTGTTTGGACAAGGAGCTTCGAGAGGAGAAAGCTTAAGTTTGGCTTGGGCATTTCATCAAACACCTCATGTGCATAGGAGGTGAGCTAGAGCACCACATGTTAAAAATATGCCCTAGAGGCAATAATAAAATGGTTATTATTGTATTTCCTTGTTCATGATAATTGTCTATTGTTCATGCTATAATTGTGTTAACCGGAAACCCTAATACATGTGTGAATACACAAACCACAACATGTCCCTAGTGAGCCTCTAGTTGGCTAGCTCGTTGATCAATAGATGGTCACGGTTTCATGACCATGGACATTGGATGTCGTTGATAATGGGATCGCATCATTAGGAGAATGATGTAATGGACAAGACCCAATCCTAAGCATAGCACAAGATCGTGTAGTTCGTCTACTAAAGCTTTTATAATGTCAAGTATCGTTTCCTTAGACCATGAGATTGTGCAACTCCCGGATACCGTAGGAATGCTTTGGGTGTGCCAAACGTCACAACGTAACTGGGTGGCTATAAAGGTACACTACGGGTATCTCCGAAAGTGTCTGTTGGGTTGGCATGAATGGAGACTGGGATTTGTCACTCCGTGTGACGGAGAGGTATCTCTGGGCCCACTCGGTAAGACATCATCATAAAGAGCTCAATGTGACTAAGGAGTTAGCCACGGGATGATGTATTACGGAACGAGTAAAGAGACTTGCTGGTAACGAGATTGAACAAGGTATAGGGAAACCGACGATCGAATCTCGGGCAAGTATCATACCGATAGACAAAGGGAATTGCATACGAGATTGATTGAATCCCCGACATCGTGGTTCATCCGATGAGATCATCGTGGAGCATGTGGGAGCCAACATGGGTATCCAGATCCCGCTGTTGGTTATTGATCGGAGAGTGTCTCGGTCATGTATACGTATCTCCCGAACCCGTAGGGTCTACACACTTAAGGTTCGATGACGCTAGGGTTATAGGGAAATAGTGTACGTGGTTACCGAAGGTAGTTCGGAGTCCCGGATGAGATCCCGGACGTCACGAGGAGCTCCGGAATGGTCCGGAGACGAAGATTGATACATAGGAAGTGAGGATTTGGTTACCGGAAGTGTTCCGGGCGTCACCGATAACGTACCGGGACCATCGGAAGGGTTCCGGGGGTCCATCGGGAGGGGCCACGGGCCCCGGAGGGCTGCATGGGCCAAAGGTGGAGGGAACCATCTCCTAGGTGGGCTGGTGCGCCCCTCCCACCTGGCCCAAGGCGCAGCAAGAGGTGGAGGGCGGCAAACCCTAGGGCAGATGGGCCCTAGGCCCATCTAGGGCGCCACCCCTCCCCTCTCCCACCCTGGCCGCCGGCCAGATTGATCTGGTGGCTGCCGCACCACCCTAGGGTGGAAACCCTAGGGCGCAGCCACCCCTCCTCCTCGTCCTATATATAGTGGGGGGTTTGGGCTGCCGGGAACACGGTTCTCTCTTCCTCCCGACGCAGCCATACCTCTCCCTCTCCTCGTTCTCCGTAGCGTTTGGCGAAGCCCTGCCGGAGTCCACGCAGCTCCACCGTCACCATGCCGTCGTGCTGCCGGAGCTCTCCCTCAACCTCTCCTCCCTCCTTACTGGATCAAGGCGTAGGAGACATCACCGGGCTGCACATGTGTTGAACGCGGAGGCACCGTTGTTCGGTGCTAAGATCGGAGTCCACCGTGATCTAAATCGCTGCGAGTACGACTCCACCAACCGCGTTCTTGTAACTCTTCCGCTTAGCGATCTTCAAAGGTATGAAGATGCAATCTCTCCCCACTCGTTGCTGGTTTCTCCATAGATAGATCTTGGTGAACGTAGAATTTTTTTGATTTACTACCACGTCTCCCAACACCACAAAGCTCCCCCCTCGCCGGCCTAAAAAATAGAGCAATGTGAGTGCTCTGCTCGCTGGCGAGGGGGTATATATATGCATCTCATTGGTCCCGGTTCGTGGCTGGAACCGGGACTAAAGGGGGACTAAAGGACCACCTTTGGTCCCGGTTTCAGCCACGAACCGGGACCAATGGTTGTGGGCCAGGAGCGAGACCCATTGGTCCCGGTTCGTGTCTGGAATCGGGACCAAAGGTTCCAGACGAACCGGGACCAATGCATCACGTGGTCCGCCCGCTCCCCTGGCCTCACGAACCGGGACTGTTGCCCCCATTGGTCTCGGTTCATGACTGAACCGGAACTAATGGGCTGGCCCGGCCTGGATCAAAGCCCTGTTTTTTACTAGTGAGAATGGGCACCAGATTGCAGCGTGAGTGCCGATTAGCATTTATTTTAAGTGCCATTATGCTGGCCTTTGAAGGTATGGTTTGTTCAGATTTCAGTTTGAGAATTCTACAAAAAACTATCTTGAATCCCATTGTTATCCCTAAAAAAATCTCAGTGTAATGAACATCTATATAAGAAAAGTTATGCATCTAGGAACATGCAGCGTCCCTTCTGAATAATCATTAGATCACTAAACTGTTAACAGAAGGATGTAAGTGCACAGAGAGAAGGACATGATCAGCAATGGAAAAGGCAAATTTGCACATAGTAAATAACCTTATACAGTTAGACTATACACTAAGAGAATCTGGAACAATACGATTCGCAAAATGTACAAAAACTTAACCCTACAGCCTCCAGTGCAGGCTATAAAAAACTTCAAATCCCTATGTTCTCTTCGAGAAAATGCCCGTGTGTTTTAGTAGTCCGTGAAGGAAAAGAATATTCCTGCAGTCTGTCAGCTTCCTGCAGAAGTACCAGGAATAGATAGCGATGCAATGGAAAAGATGAGTTCAGAGAAGGGAAAGGAGGGTGGTGCAGAGGGGACGGCGAGGTCAGTTGAGGTGGAGGGTTGTGCAGAGAGGACGGCGAGGTCGCCGGTGGCTCTGGTCGAGCGGCGAACGCGAGGCCTCTCGGGCGGCGCACAACAAGGAGCTCGAGTGCGTGGGGAAGAGGCGGAACAGTGGGGCAGGGTGCTGCGACCACCGACGTCGGCTGGCGGCCGGCGCGACACCGGATCGAGCGCCTCGCAGGTTGCTTGCGACGCGCCGCCGGCTCCTGGCGGCTGGGATCGGGAGGCAAGGGAGAGGGGAGAGCCCGTGCTCGATATGCTCATGTATTTTTTTGTTTACACCCTGGATGAAATGTTTTCTCACTTTAAGAGGGCCGCGGGGTGAATATTGAAAATCGTAGGGGGTTTTCTATAAAAACACCGACGAAGTACGATCAGAAGTTAGAGATGGTTTATTAAAGAAAATAGAGATTTTAAAACACAATAACTATTTTCTTTAGCTTTTCTTTAATCCAATAAGTCACGAACATTCGGATTTTAGCATTTCAAACAACTTCGGTTGACGCGAGATGACAATTTTAATGGTGAAGACATGACAACTTTACCCCAATTCAGAAAATTACTCTGTTTGACATCAAAATTGTTACCTCCTGTCAGCTAAACATGCCACTTCGTGGCAACTAAAGTTATCAGTTCGCAACAGAATGTTAAAATCCAAACATTGGGGATTTATCATTACCTTTTTTTCAGATTATTTGCTTTAGCTCTGCTCCTCTTCATGAAGTGCAAACACTTATAAAATATTGCCCGTGATAAGCCTGCATGCGACAAAGGCCCCTTAAACATGTTCTGGAAAGAGTTACGTCATTTGTACATGGGCCGTGGGCCTCGGGGATAAACGGCCTACCGGGACCTGCGATAAGAGAATATTGAGGACGGGGAAAGTAGGGATTCTAGGGTTCCTTCATCCCCTTCCCAGATGCCTCTCCCAAATCAACCGCCGCCGCCGGCGATCGAGCGCATCTATAAGCCGGCGGATACTTCAATCTTCGAGCCACGGCTCAAGGTTGCAAATCGGGAGAGATCGGAGCTTCTCCACAAGATCCGCGAGTCGTATGATCGTGCCCGCAAGCGGCTCGCCATGGCGACGGCATTCAGAGAGGAGATTTTCGTCGGCGCCGGCCTCTCCTTTGGCCTTCTCGACCCGACCACTAACATCATCTACAACACCCTCACCGCCACCAACCTCTGCGCCGACGAAATCCAGGGCGGGGACATAGCCGAGCGCTCCCTGGACGGCCTTGTCGCCTTCCTCACCACCTTCTTCCGCTACCTCGCAGACTGGGAAGCCGTGCGCTACCTGCTCCTCGCCGACACCGATCTCGTTTTGGCGGTGCGCCTCGTGGTGCATGACAGGTCTCTCTCTTTCTTCGACTTGAACTCCGATAGCAGCAAGTCCGTCGTCCGCACTGCCCTCATGTGCGCCGCGCTGGCCTCTAAGCACATGGATCCCCACCACCTCGTCCGCACCTGGTTGTCGCCGATTCGCCCTCTGGAACAAGTCGTCCTTGCAATCCAGAATGACATAAATAAATTTACCTGCGACCCAGTGCATCATGCTTGCAGGGGTCCTGGTATGCAAATGCAACCCCTTGATTTCGCTTGGGACCGCGCATTCAAGCTCCCTCGGTTGTCATCCACGGCCGTCAAGTATCAGCCTTGCCAATCCATGAAGTTTGTGCTTCTCGAGCTCATCCACACCTTCTACATTAATGCACTTGCCCTGCTGCCGCTTGGGTCTTGCTACCACCACAGCATGCTCAAGGCCGGCCACTGCTATGGCCCATTTGATCCTGTCTCCAACATCATCATCAACACTATCTGGTATAACACCGTCTCCCCACCGACCCAAAAACTTGAGCTTGACTTGATCAGTACCAAGTGTCTGTTACGCATAGAGGCTCGCTCCTTCTATGGCCTTGTTTCTTTCCTCTGCACATCCGGCAAGAAACTCTATGAAGCCATGCACTTCTTGCTCATTTCTGAGTGCACTCTGGGGAAGACTATGCCCTCTTCCAACCCTTTGGCTGACTTCGGTGATCAAAGCAAGATTTGGCGTGCCTTCAGGGCTGCTGGTGTGGCTGCTTGGCACCCTGACCCTCAGACTTTATTTCCTCCTGCAGCCATACATTAATCAGTAATTCATTCGCAAGTCCAAAGATTAATGCTCCACTCAACTCTGCTGATGTTGACCGCATTACCAGAAAGATGTTTCAAGCACCCCCCCATCTCTGGCAATTCACTGCAGCATCAATCCGTTCCCATGCCCAAGCTCTCCCGTCGTGCTCGATACAAAATTGTCTGGATGGACGAGCATACAAGAATCTCTAAGAAAGTCAAAGCAGCGCTGGCCTCATATGCACTGAAGAACAGAGTTAGTTTAAGATTCGTCCATTCACTTGTAATTATCACCCTGATATGTTATGGTTACTGATTTGCTTCTTGCCTCTGCACACTTACAGGAACCCATGTATGATCTTCATGTTATTTGTGGCGTCAACCATAATGTGTCTGGCCCTGTGTACTGTATGGATGCTGACAAACCCATTTTCATATACCATCACATTCATGTCAATTTTCTGGCAAGTCGAAGAGGTGGAAAGCAAAAACTCTTCTTCGCTGAACTTTGCAATGACGAGGCAGAGGATGGAGGTGGGAAGGTCTTATGTTGTCCTGTGAACTTTCCCAAACCACGCCAAGGTATCTTATATTTTTTTCATACAGCAAGTAGACTAAACCTACATGGTAACATTTGGACATCTGTAAAACCACCTCTCAGGATCTCTTTTTAAGTCAAAAAGCTCTACTGCTAGTGACAAGATACAAATGTTTTTAAAATTAACTGGAACATATCTCATCCTGCTGTTTGCTAAAGTTTGAACATTAGGATCAACCCACACTACTCCCTGGTGTTGTGGCCATATCTTTACTACTATATTTGGTGTAAATGCATTCCAAATTTGAAACCAATACATCAATAGTGTTCCCTCCAGAGCAATCACTGGCAGTGTACGAACAACTAGATTAGTTCAAAGTATAGGCCCTGGTCATCCACATCCGATGTACATTCTAGTTAATATTTCCTGTTTGACCTAAGGCAGGCTTCTGAAATTGATGATTTACATCCACATCATGCCAGATGATGTACATCCGATGTGCATCCACATCCAACAACAAACTGATGGTTTACTTCTCGCGCTCGATGTTGCTATCCAGCAGGCTTCTGAAACACACGGAGGAAAAGTCCTACTAGGTCCTCTCCCTATAAGAATGAAGTATGAAAACTAAAGAAGTTATCTAATAGCTCAATAATTTGGCTGAACCAAGTTTAACTTTTGCATAGATGCATATACTTGTATGAATTAGATTTATCTGGTAGATACCCATAATAGATCATAGCGTTTTTTGTAAACACACATTTTGGTCCAAATCTTGGGTACACATTGTCAGTGAGCATCAGAACTTGTGAGCAGTACTTGTCCAACACTGCTGATATAAACTAAAGTAATAGACTAAATCTATTATTACGTCTCAACCAACCTGATGATCCAACAAACGTTGCACACGAGTATTTAAGTGTATGAACATCAATGCTTAATGATGATTCTTTGAATAACTAGAATGTTTATTTGTTTTGCTTATCTATTTTTTTCTTTCTTTTAAGTCGTATTTAAATATATACTAGGTGAAAACGTGTGCTTCGCTGCGTGCAGATATTATAGCATGAATAAAGTACTCCATGAACCTATTATGTCATGTGTAAAAAACTGTCATTCAAAAGTTGGGATGAAGAAGCTTGAACTGAGAGGTCTTAGTTCAAATGAAAAACAATTCAGTTTATGATGCACATAGATAACCGTTTTCCCACCGCCTTTGCCTCCGGCACCCTGTGTGTTGGCGGCTACGGGCTCTGAGCAAAGGTTAGCTCATGTTTCCCACGATCAATGAACCCGACTAACTTTTGCGTATTTGTCTGCCATGTGGGATCAACTTTCAGCTAGAGTTTGGGGTTTATTTCCTTTGTCGATTTTATTTTACTTTTCCTGGTTACCACATTCGGTACACCTTTGGGATGCATGACATTCATCATTACACGGTCATGCGGAATAACATTTTCCGTGGGAAGAAAGTTCTCTTCTACAACTTTAAAAAAATTAGACACGCTAAGAAATGCAGTGTTTTCCTTAAGGGAGAAAATGATTTTCAGAAGTTAACAACATACTTTAAAAATACTTAGCGTGAAAATTCTTCTAAGAAATTATATCACTGCCAATGATTTAATGTACCTAGTATATGGCCAGTTGGGGCTTATTACGAAATATTAACTACTCCCTCTGTTCCTAAATATAAGTCTTTTAAGAGATTCCACAAGGAGACTACATACGGAGCAAAATGAGTGAATCTACACTCTAAAGTATGTCTATATACATTCGTATGTAGTCCCTTAGTGAAAACTCTTCGAAGACTTATATTTAGGAACGGAGGGTGTACAAACCAGCACAGCTTCTGGCATACCCCGTGCAAACAACAAATCCAATCCTCTTCCCTAGAAAAAACATATCCAATCCTCAACAGTCCACTTCCAGTTTACATGGACCTCATGGTGCATGTTTTAGCGGTTAGAGTTGTCAATCAAATCCAAAAGTCTATCTATACGTAATTTTTCTTGTAGTTTCTTTGCTCACTCCAGTCAAGCATGCCCAGATGAAGCTGCTCTTCAATCTTTCAGGGTCTTCACACTGATTTCTAAACTTTGCATCTACTCATGAGTTCTAAATATAAAATTCAAGATTTCCTGTCCTAATTCAGAGAGAGGCAAGACTAAACCAGGGGTCGTTGTGAGGATAGCCAGCAGGAAGGCCATCAGCGGATTGTCATGTATCGCGCGCGCAAGAGAGAAACCGTCGGCCATGCTGTTATTGGCGCACAAAGTTGCTGCCACTTCGCGCTGCTGCTGCTCCTGCTAGTGCGGGTGGCGAGCAAGGAGGAGAGGTGGCCGAGGCCTGAAGCACTCCTCCTGGCACTCGACGCCATCTCGCATCCCGCCAACTCCAACGCATGGGCCTCACCGCTACCTAGCACTTCTGCAACCCTGTGTTAGAATACTTGTTATGGTCGTAACAAAGGTGATTGAGCTGCGGTGTGGAAGGCGCTGACAGTTTGGATTCCTTGTGATCTGGCTCGATGGTTCGAGAAGTCGCTGCGATAGATAAAGCCGAAGGGAATTTGACAATAGGGGCGGGCCCACAGGGCAGAGGCACAAGAGCGTCAGATGCCTTCAGCGGCGTCCTACCTAACCACACATAAACTTGGAGAAGATTACAAAGTACTCAGAAATGCGTGATAGTTGAGAAACATGTTTTTATCAGTGGATTTACACAGCAATGTGACCTTTTACAGCTGTTAGCAGAAGCATCTGAGTTGCTTGTGACAAATATGAACACTATCTATGAATAGATAGTTGTCGGGAAAACTGAGTTTCTCCTCAGAGATATCATTTAGCAATGACTTCTTTTTATTGCCTATAGGTTATGTAAAATCTTTGATGGGTGCTAATCTATTATCTTGTTTGTGTGCTTCAGAACAAGTCCGGTGCATGTACTGTGATTACGAAGGGACAAAAATCGTGCACCTGGCTATGGAGGAATTCCAATTCAAAGGGCGTGACTTGGAGTTTCAGAACATGGCCTGTGGAATAGATCCCTACGAAGACGAACCCTGTCCAGACGATGTTACGCAGTTCTACACCAACTGTACTATCATTAGCTCCTCTTGCCTGGCATTAGATCATGTAGGAGCAGTGGTAGATGACTGGATCTATGCCTACTCTGATGACGACACTGACGAGGAAGATGGCAGCGATTATATTAGCGAATCCGAGTGAGGTGGGTTTGGCCAGTGTTGCTCACAGGCTGTGATTGTGAATATATTGCGAAGTCTGAGGTCCTACTTTTACTTTTCTATATATGTACATTGCTGTAGCCTAAGTTAAGATATAAAGGAAGTCATAATTTTACCTGTCTGGCTAACGTGAAATTTAGTTTATGTAATATTATTGGACTAGCCTATACCCCGCACTCTGCTTATAGATGGTACTGTATATTGATGTATACTGCATAACTATTATCCCAGTGATTTAGTTCTTTATATTTTTTAGTTTTGAGAAGGGATGAAGATGGGGACATGAAGTTTCTACACCCAGGAGCAAATGCTCCTGGCGTGAACATTAAAATCAAAAAAATACAAAAAACATTCAGAAGATTCTGAATTTTTTGTGTGATGTACTTCTACAAATGTTTGTTGTGCATGCAAAATTTCATCTCAAAATAACATTGGTGGAAGTCGTGGTAAAAAAGACAAAATTGATGTCCCGAAAATGTTACTTACAAAAGCATTTTGGATCGTTGATTGTTTTTTTTATCATGATTTCCACCAATGTGATTTTGCAATTAAAATGTGCATGCACAACAAACATTTGTGAAAATATGCCACAAAAAAAGTTCAGAATTTTTTGAATGTTTTTTGAATTTCTTTGATTTTACTGTTCACACGAGATTTGCTCCTGGTGTAAAAAGGCACTTTCGTGAATATGGTGCGTCCTTTTTAATCTTCTGCTAGTAGATACCCTGCATGTTGCTGTGGAAATTTGTAACTTTTGTTGAGCATTTCTATAGAGCATAACACAAATCACAAACTGGCTATTGAAGTGTCAAAGGGTTGAGTGAGACTATGAAGAGTCATGTTGCGTAGACGATGTAATTAAACAAAAGATTTTTCATGACATTGATGTAACAAAGTTGTAAACTCCTTAGCGTACTACAACGGTTTAACATTTGTGAATGAAAAATAATGAACTATAATAATATTCAAAATTCAACGGTTTAACATTTGTGAATGAAAAATAATGAACTGTAATAATATTTGAAATTCATCAGTTCCGTCGAAATGCTTCCTAAATCCTTAACCAAGCAGGCCAAACGCCAAATTTCTCTGCAAAAAAAGTTGAACCTCAAGTGAAATGGCTGGATACAAATGAACTTACAGAGAGGAAATTTGAACAAACCAACTAACAATAAATCTTGACAGTGGACGGTAGACTGATAAATTTCGAAGGTGTGCAGGCTCACGCACATAAAAATTCAACCAGAGAGAGAGAGAGATGCTCTGTGCAGGCTCATGCACATACCAATTCTACGTGTGTGTGTGTGAGAGAGAGATCGAGCTACATAAAGTGTTTGTACTCAGCTTGTTTCTTTTTGAGTCAACTTTGAGTCGATCTCGAACGGCTCACGAGCCTGGAGCTTTTCTTGCGGCCCAACACCAACGTCACCGGGGACAGTGCCGTGCGCCGACCATCAGACACAGATCTTGTTGGATCCGTAGACCGGCAAGAAGCCCGAGCCACCTGCTCCCCGTCACCACCCATTAGAACATCACCGAGATGGAGGAAGAGCATAAGCAAATTGTTTCGACGCGGCACGTCCCTACCATTGATGCAACACCTCTGAAAAGCAGACTATATCTGTCTTATACCTCTACCGGAGAGAAACTGCTAGGGTTCCCGCCCGCTTCTGCCGCTAAAGCGGCAAACAGAGATGGACAAGGACTCAGTTGCCGGTGGTAAGAAAGGAAAAAATTGGCGCCTCCAGATCACATGAATGGGGTGGTTCTTGGAGCGAATGTAGTAGTTCGTGTGCCATCTGTTATGTTATTACTATTTGGGACCATGGATTTCGGCATATTTCCCTCACAAGAGGAGAGGATGGATCCTACATGCCCTGTTTTTTTTCTCTTTCTTTTTTGGAGACAAGGATTTGTTTCCTCCGGCAACCCAACGAGGCCTAAATGGTTCTATGGGCCAGTTTTCCTGAATCAACTGCAATGGGTCATGGGTGTTACACCTCTTGATCATGGCATGGGCCCGACAGATGACAAGAAGGCCCATGTGGTAGAGCATCCCACGAAGAGACACCGGAGGCCAGACCTGGCCATGGACAGCCTGGCCCTAAAAAGCCCGACCCGGCCCGGCCCGACCTTGCCCATGGGCCGGGCTCGGGTCTGTCGAAATGTGAATTTATGCCTATGTTGGGCCGGGCCTGCCAGGCCGGGCCAGGCTTTCTTTAGGCTCGAGCCGGGCCTGGACCCAAATATCAGGCCCGACGGCCGGGTCAGGCCAGGCTCGGGCCTAGGTTTCTAACTCTGGTCTTTTTTAGGCCCGGCCCGGGGTTTGGCCAGGTATACCAGAGGCCCTCGTAGCGGTACGTGTCCAAGGACTAGGTGGCGTGAGTATATCAGGGAAGCAATAATGCCAGATCTCGGCGCTCTCAACCCCACGCAGCTGGCCAGATCGACGAGCTGCAGAGCTGAATTTGGTACCTTAGCAGCTCTGTCTTCTCTTAATCTGAAATTTGTGCAAACTCTGAATATTGTTCTGCTTTGCAGGGAGAGGAATGCAGACACTTCAGCGGTTCAGCATAGGTGGTATTCTGTGTAATTCAACAAGAAGCAAGAAGTGTAGTTTCACCAAATCAAAAGAGACCAAACTCGGTGACCTGGAAGAGAAGATAACTGGAATGTGGAACTTCCGAACAGAATTGCTCATGTAGTTCGTGTTGACTGTAACATCTATACTTCTCAGAATTACGCATGTAGTTTCTTTTGATTGTAATATGTAGTACTTGTCACTATATGATTTTGTACGATTGTAAGCTACGATCAATAAAATTAATATACAAAGGTTGTCCATTGTGGAAAGTTTGAAGGATGTTAAAGCCTGTGTGACTTGTATGTTGTGATCATAATATTCCAATTAGAATCATGAATAAGAAATCTGCTTGTTGGAAACGTCCTTGTGTATAAATCATGAAAATTTCGTCATCCATCCCATGCCTATAAATCATGAAAATTTTAAGCATTCTCATTTGAAGGCCTATAATTAAACTGAATGGTAGTGATAAATTGACCTAAAGAGTTGCATGCTAAAACTGAACTTGAAAACTTCATGTTGAACTTTACTAGATATATACACTCAGAAACAAACATACTCCTTCCGTCCGGAAATACTTGTCCTAAAAGTGAATGTATCTAGACTTATTTTAATTATAGATACATTCATTTTATTTATTTTTAAAATAAGTATTTCCAGACGAAGGACGTATGAACTATTGATGTGCTGATGTGACGTGCCACAGTTATGCACATGCAAATAGATGAAGTTTTATATTAACAAAGAACTTGAGAGCTTCAACAAGACCGACAACTCGCGTACACCTCTTTGGTCTAAGGACGGATAAATCATTTATATATGGGCAGAATCATCAAGCAGATTATCCAAGTTCAGCAAGTAATTGAAGCAGATCTTGATTACACAGCTTTGATCTACAGATGCTTGATGTATGTACGGGCTTTTACAAGGCATATAGTTTTAGAGGCTAATGTTGTGGCCTTCACCAGTAGAAAAAGGCCCATTTGTCTCGGTTTTAGAGGCCCATTTGTCCCGGTTCTAGAAGCGGGATTAAAGGGTCGGGACTAAAGCCCAATACCTTTAGTCCTGGTTCGTTTACGAACCGGGACAGATGGGGCTTCACGTGGTCGCTGTGGCTTGCCCAGGCAGGAGGGCCTTTTGTCCCGGTTGGTAGCACCAACCGGGACCAAAAAGCATCATGTTGACCTAAAGAGGTTCATGCTAAAATTTTAAGGCCATGTTGACCAAAAAGCATTAGTTTTAGGTCATGTTGACCAAAATTTTAAGCATTCTCATTTGAAGGCCTATAATTAAACTGAATGGTAGTGATAAATTGACCTAAAGAGTTGCATGCTAAAACTGAACTTGAAAACTTCATGTTGAACTTTGCTAGATATATACACTCAGAAACAAACATACTCTTTTCGTCCGAAAATACTTGTCCTAAAAGTGAATGTATCTAGACTTATTTTAATTATAGATACATTCATTTTATTTATTTTTAAAATAAGTATTTCCAGACGAAGGACGTATGAACTATTGATGTGCTGATGTGACGTGCCACAGTTATGCACATGCAAATAGATGAAGTTTTATATTAACAAAGAACTTGAGAGCTTCAACAAGACCGACAACTCGCGTACACCTCTTTGATCTAAGGACGGATAAATCATTTATATACGGGCAGAATCATCAAGTAGATTATCCAAGTTCAGCAAGTAATTGAAACAGATCTTGATTACACAGCTTTGATCTACAGATGCTTGATGTATGTACGGGCTTTTACAAGGCATATAGTTTTAGAGGCTAACGTTGTGGCCTTCACTAGTAGAAAAATGTCCATTTGTCCCGGTTTCAGAGACCCATTTGTCCCGGTTCTGGAACCGGGACTAAAGGGTCGGGACTAAAGCCCAATACCTTTAGTCCTGGTTCGCTTACGAACCGGAACAGATGGGGCTTCACGTGGTCGCTGTGGCTTGCCCAGGCAGGAGGGCCTTTTGTCCCAGTTGGTAGCACCAACCGGGACCAAAAAGCATCCACGCGTCAGCAGTTCAGGGGCTGGGGTTTTTGTTTTTTTTGAGGGGGGGGGGGGGGTTGGGGGTTTTGTAGGGTTAATTTAGGGGTTTCATATGTTGTGTTAGCTAGCTCATAGAGAGAAATGTCCTCTTTTATCTCCCTGCTTGGTCGACACTACGTACTATACGTATAGAAAGAACTCGACACGCTAGCTAGTAAGCAAATGAAGGAACCATTATAAGTACAGAAGATCGTCATGAACATACAGAGATAGAAGTGATCGACCTCTCTTTCTCCGAGAGATCGTATAACAAGTTTTCGTATATATATCCGATGCTACTAGCTACATATATACAATATAAGATCTCTTACAATCCCTAACATCTAATGTCAACTTTCAGATGGTATTCTCCGGCTTTATTTATGACGTGGTCAAGAAAGAATCCGCCAATTCTTCTTGAATTGCTCGTATGCGATCATGTGGTAGGAGTTCATTCCGCATCTGCCATATCTAATTTGAAGAAGGGGGTCAATACATATATATGGTAATAAAATAAAATTGTGAATATTATTGCTTACGCACTTAAAATTGTTTGTCAGAGTAGCCCCGCTTAGGGATCGTCGCGTTGTAGATGAACTCGCAAACGTAGTATCCACAAAAAATATTCTCTTTTTCCTACCACAAGCACTTTACGAGAAATAGAGTTCAATCAAACTGATAATCAAGCATGATAAATGGTATTGATGAAACTAGAATCAATGGGAGATGCGCGAAACTAGCTAGTAGTACTTACTTTCGGGTGTGTAAATCACAGCTCCCTCGGCAGTGCCGGAACAATTCCGGTGAACTCTTTCCAAACCCTGCCAGACTTAGAAAATAATTACTTGATATCAGGAAATGAACAAAGTTACCGATATGATGCGATAATGATCAATTGAACTTACTTCTGGAGCATTTCAGTCATGTCCGCATATTCTTGGGGATCTTTTCGTTTCGAGTCTAAGACGACTACTACTCCCCGCTCAACCTTAATCTCTAGCAGAATAAAGTGGAAACTGTGCACGCATGCATAACTCATCAATTACATTACTATAAACCTCGAGTAATAAGGGAAACCGAATATGCACAAGACAATAACACTCACTTGAAGTTGTAAGGAAAGAGTATTGTCCCTTTGTTTTGTTTTTTAAGCAACGATTGTAGCAAGTTGTCCTCGATTTGTGTGGCCATGTTTTGAACCGTATACTCATGTATGATATTTGGGTTAATGAACCCAATGTCATAGAGTTGTGCTTTTCTGCATTCAACGATCTTCAATCTGCATAATATAGTGAGGATAATTATATATACATGCAATGAAAGAGCTGAGGTATATACATAGAGAGACTTAATTACAGAAGTAGTACTTACAGACAGTAGCAAGTCACGATTGTCTTGTCGATGGCCTTTTGATTGTATAACTCGAATATCTCCCCAAATTCAACATTCAACAGATCCATTCCAACGAGGTCGTGCTCCTTTTTAATTGACAGGATCAAAGATTCCTTCCCAGACCCGCGGCAGGTTTTCATGTACCATTCATGGAATTTCCGCATCATCGTTGTTAGAGGATGATGATCAGGTTTGACTATAGGATTCCTATTGGGGATATGACCCCACGGTGAGACCCGCCATGAAAGGTCCGGGTCACACTGGGCGGCTCACACGCCCGTTCAGGAGTGGTCCGACAGACTGGAGCTCAAGACATACAGAGACCTGGGCCGGAAGGATCAAGCCCATGACCCGGATGAAGAAGACTCGGGCGCGTAAGTCGCCCGGAGACGACGTAGCCAGGAAGGCAAGAGAAAGTAAGAGATAGACTCGAACATGTATAGAGAGAGTCGGTTACGACTCGTGTAACCCGTGGTCTTGACCTCTTATATAAAGGCTAGACCCGGGGCGGCTTAGACAGGTTATCGAAAACTAGGTCAAGCAATTGCTCCCTTGTAATCGATACATCAAGTAATATCAGCTCAAGCAGGACGTAGGCTATTACCTCGATTCGAGGGGCCGAACCTGGGTAAAACCGTGTCCTTTGTCCCAACAAACCCCTTTGGGTCCATCACAGTAGCGATGGCCTCGAATCCAAGTCCGTTGATCTGGACATCTGCCATGACAAATCCACGACAGTTGGCGCCCACCGTGGGGCAAGCACTTTGTGGTGTTAAGTTCTCAAAGGGCTCTCTTCCGGGGCTCAAAGGATATGTGGTCGGAAGGATGACCAAGATTCGCTGCGGCCGGCTCTACATCGACGATGCAGGCTGGGGGCTCAATGCCGACTCTGTTGAGTATGGCTTCCGGCTTCCCTTTGGGGGAATCCACGTCTTCATCGGTAGGGTTGATGGATCTAAGCCCGGGCCAGACATCTGCACTGGCATCCTCGAGCCGGCCCAGCCCGTCCAGTGCGTGTCACCCGCCCGTGTAGATCCGGGTCGGGAGCACGTCTTCGTAGGTTTCACTCAAGGTATGGATCTTGGATCGACCGAGTCACAGGAAACTCTCATCTACTCTGAGGATGGATTGTCAAGTGGAGAGACGGAATCAATTTACCAACTTCACAATGGCGGACTCGGCGGCTATGAAGCGCTTTACCCTGAGTCGGAGAGGTCTGAGTCGGAAGGGCAGGAGCCAGTTCATGCGGCCGTATTCATGGCAGGATCAGCTCCGGGTGCAAGCAGCACGGCGGCTGGGGCCACCAACACGGGAAGTGACCCGCCGTCCCTGACTCAGGTCCTTTTGGATCTAGTGAACGAGCTCGCAAGTGTGATGGCCATCGAGGTTACCTCTGAAAATCAAGCGGCCCAGAATTTGGAGATTGCGCGGCTCAAGGGCCAAATGGCGGAGCAGCAGCAGAGTTAAAACTTCAGATGGAAGCAGAGGCGGAGCGCCTTAAGACAGATGCCTTCCGTCTTGGTTTGGAGCAGCAGTTGGCAGCGGTTGTGCATCGGATGAGGCATCAATCCCGTTTGCCGGAGCAATATGAGGCGAGGAACCTCTTCCATATGCCAAGGGCAAGGAGGGTGGAAGATGTGCCTGGGAGCTGGCCAACGGCTCGGCCATAGCCGCACCCGTCTCGGCGAAATCAAACTTCACCAACAATTTTACAGACACCGGCGGGTCATTACTCTAACCCGGCGGAGAACTTGGTAGCGACGGCGACCCGGCTCGAAACGATCCCCATCCCAGATGAAGCGCCTTTTGCAAATGAGGTGCGAGACGCAATTGGATATCTTTAGACGGCGATGGCTCAGCAGGAGAAATATACTTACAGCCGGAGCCGTGTCCATTCGACGCCTCTTCCGAGCCGCATCTACAGCCGACGTTATGAGTCGCCAGCCGTTTCTAGTAGTGGCCAACACAGGGGGCCCCCGGATGATAATCGAGCGGCTTTGGATGCCCAAACTCTTGTGGACCGAGCTAGGAACCAAAGGGAAGCAGCGGCCGCAGTGGTTCATCAAGAGCCGACGCCCTCTGTCTCGATGGGAGCCGGGGTGTTGGCCAGTGCTAGAGCCGTAGGGGTGCCGTGCCTGACTCCGGCTCTGAGGAGTGAACGGTTGCCTAAAGACTTCAAAAGGCCTCATAAGGTGCTGAATTACATAGCCGACTTACCCCCAGAGGCATGGGTCAAAAGCTATGAGCTTGCTAAGGAAATGTTGGATGTTAGTGAGGCCGTGTGTGCAAAATATTTCATCATGATGCTGAAAGGCCCGGCTCGCACATGGTTGAAAGGCTTGCCACCTAACACCATAAGTTCATGGGCCGAGTTAAGGGCCAAGTTCATCAAAAATTTCCAGGGGACTTGCAAGCAGCCTATGACGATCGTAGATCTCGATCATTGTGTATAACAAGAGAACGAGTCAGCTCATCATTGGGTCTGACGGGTGTCGACTATCATTCACTCTTCTGAACAGATCACGGCAGCTCAAGCGGTGCTCATTCTGGAAAAGAACTGTCACTTTGTCCCGTTGAAGCAGAAACTCGGCCGGCTCAAACGTACGTGCCAAGACATGGGGGAGCTCATGGCAGCTCTAACAAAGTATGCTGACTCAGACAACACAAAGGATCCAGGCTCTGATGAGGATAAGGCCGGGTCAGGCAAGAAAACCAATCAAGGAAAGAACTTTGCGAATGGTGGAAATCAGAACAAGCGGAAGAATTCTGATGGCGGGTCAGAGTTAGTCGCCAATACTAGTGCTGGTAGAATGCTCCTAAGGGAAACAGAAGGTTCAAGCAATTTCCCAATAAGAATCGGGCCCCTTTCAATTTAGAAGAGGCTCTTAAAAAGCCCTGTCCGGAGCACAGCATGCCTGGTAAGCCCTCAACGCAAGCGTGGGGTGATTGCTTTATCATGCACAGGTTCAGGAATCAGTATTCACAACAAAACAACAATCAGGGTGGTGGCCCGCCTGGCGGCTCAGGGCCCAGCAGATCAGGCGCCGGGTTAGGATCCGGCGGCTCAGGCCCTCATGGCCAAGGAAATCAGAACAATCAGGGAGGACGTCCGCCACATTCTGGTAATGGCCACCAACAACAACACAACTAGTCCGGGTATCAGAGCAACCTGAAACAACTCAGTTCAGGTCAATATCACGTCTTTACGACCAGCCTTAATAGACGGGATCAGAAGCTTCGTAAGAGGGCGGTTAACGCAGTTGCGCCGGCCCTGCCATAGCATTTAAAGTGGTCGGAGTATAACATAATATGGAGTCGGGCGGATCACCCGCCGCGTGTTGATGATCCGGGCCATTTGGCTTTAGTTGTTGTCCCCCAAGTCGGAGGATACATGTTAAACAAGGTGCTTATGGATGGAGGCATCAGCATTAACATCCTCTACTATGACACCTTTCGGCGGATGAAGCTGTTGGACAAAGACCTTAAGCCTTCTTCCACTGTCTTTGATGGAGTGGTGCCAGGCAAGTCGGCTTATCCAGTAGGCCGGATCTCCCTGGAAGTCGCCTTTGGCGATGAGCATAACTACAGAGTGGAGTCTTTGTGGTTTGAGTTGGTCAAGATCAGGAGTCCGTACCACGCATTGTTCGGACGCCCGACTTATGCTAAGTTCATGGCTAGGCCTTGCTATGTCTACTTACAGCTTAAGATGCCCGGCTTAAATGGCACTATTACCATGCATCGTGACCGGAATATAGCCATTGAGTTTGAAGAAGGAGACGCGGCTTATGCGGATGCCAGCTGCGCCCAAGAGGAGCTTAAGTTTTACCAGGAACGAGTTGATCCGGAAGACATGACGCCACTTAAGAAGCCTACAACAGAGGTTGAGCCGCCTCTTAAGTTTTCAGCGGATGACACTAAAGCTGTTGACTTTACTCCGGGTGATTCATGTAAACAGTTCATCATCGGGGCTAACATGGACCCCAAATAGGAAAGCGCGCTCATCGAATTCATCCGTGAGAATCGGGACATCTTTGCATGGAAACCTTCTGACATGCCGGGTGTACCGAGAGAGTTCGCTGAGCACCAACTTAATGTGGATCCTAAGTTCAAGCCCATCAAGCAATTTCTTCGGCAGTTCAATGAGGAAAGGCACAAGGCCATTGGAGAGGAGGTCGCTCGGCTCTTAGCGGCGGGTTTCATCGTTGAGGTTTTTCACCCGGAGTGGCTTGCCAACCCAGTGTTGGTATTAAAAAAGAATGGCACGTGGTGTATGTGTATGGATTACACGGACCTTAACAAGGCTTGTCCAGCTGATCCTTTCGCTCTTCCTCGCATTGATCAGATTATTAATGCCACATCCGGCTGTGAAAGTTTATGTTTTCTAGATGCTTACTCTCGGTATCATCAGATTAAGATGGCAGTGAAGGACCAAGAGAATACGGCTTTTATCACACCTTTTGGAGCCTTCTGCTATGTTTCCATGCCCTTTGGGCTCAAGAGTGCCCAGGCGACTTATCAGCGCTGTGTGCAGAATTGTCTTCACAGTCAGATCGGGCGCAATGTTCATGCTTATGTCGATGAAATCGTGATCAATTCAAGGAAGAAAGAGACCCTTTTGGACGACTTAAGGGAGACCTTTGATAATCTTCGGGTCTATAAGATGATGCTTAACCTGGCCAAGTGTGTCTTTGGTGTTCCGACTGATAAACTCTTAGGGTTTTTGGTTTTTGAGCGTGGCATTGAAGCTAACCCGGATAATATCAAGGCTATCACCTCTCTGGCAGAGCCGACTTGTGTTAATGATGTTCAGCGCTTGGCGGGGCGGATCGTCGCGTTGAGCCGGTTCATAAGCCGTCTGGGTGAGAAAGCTATCCCCTTGTATGAGATGATGACAAAGACGGACAACTTTGTATGGAGCACGGCGGCTGGTGAAGCCTTTGAAGCACTCAAGAAGCAGCTCACTGAGCCGCCTGTGTTGGCTGCTCCGGCTGAAGGAGAGACTTTGTTTCTATACGTAGCGGCAAACAACTGGGCTGTCAGCGCTGCGATTGTGGTTGAACACAAGGAAGCTGGGAAGGAATATCCGGTTCAAAGGCCGGTTTACTACATCAGTGAGGTTTTAACAGAGTCCAAGCAGAGGTATCCGCATTGGCAGAAGCTGGTATATGGAGTTTTCATGGCTAATCGTAAGTTAAAACATTACTTCTTAGGACACTGCATCATTGTGGTTAGTTCTGCCCCATTGGGGGATATCATCCAAAACAGAGAAGCCACGGGTAGAATTGCTAAGTGGGCATTGGAGTTGGGGTCCCTTAACATAAGATATGTACCTCGCACAGCGGTTAAGTCTCAGGCCCTTGTGGATTTCATCAATAATTGGACAGAGTGTCAAGCACCAGAGGAAAGACCAGATGATACATATTGGAACATACATTTTGATGGGTCTAAGCAGTTAGAAGGATCAGGGGCAGGAGTCGTATTGACATCTCCCAAAGGTGATAAATTTTGTTATGTACTCCGGCTGATGTTCCCTTGCACCAATAATGCGGCCGAATATGAGGCCCTCCTCCATGGGCTCAGAGTGGCCAAGGAGATGAATTTAAGTCAGGTGAGGTGTTTGGGCGACTCAGATCTGGTGGCTCAAAAAGTGTCAGGCACTTGGGATTCCAGAGACCCGCGGATGGCGGCTTATCGTCAGGCGGTGGATGTCATAGCCAGCCACTTGCAAGGGTTATCAAGTAGATCACATTGATCGTCGCAAGAATGAGGCGACTGACGCTTTATCACGTTTAGGCTCTCAGCAAAAGCCGGTGCCACCAAATGTTTTTCTTGATGTGTTGCATCATCCGACTGTTAAGTTGCCTTCAGAGGAAGATTTAGCTGTCCCTGACCCGGAAGGGAAGCTAGTGGCGGCTCTGCATGCTACTCCGGATTGGACGGTGCCTTATCTGGCTTACTTGACCCGGGGTGAGTTACCGAATGATGAAAATTTGGCCAGAGAGATCACCCGACGCTCTAAGTCTATGACAATAATCAGAGGTGAGTTGCATAACTGCAACGTTACAGGGGTTTTTCAACGTTGTGTTGCACCATAGGAAGGTCAGGAAATTTTAAGGGAGATTCATGCTCGAGATTGTGGACACCACGCCGGCTCAAAATCTCTTGTAGCCAAAGCTTTCCGGCATGGTTTTTTCTGGTTGACGACTCACAAAGACGCAAAAGATTTGGTCCGCAAGTGCGACAACTGTCAAAAGTTTGGCCGGCGTGCTCATATTCCGGCTCAGGAGTTGAGGATGATACCAATTACTTGGCCTTTTGCAGTCTGGGGGCTTGATATGGTGGGACCTTTCAAGAGATCCAAGGATAAGAAAACGCACCTCTTGGTGGTGGTTGATAAATTTACAAAGTGGGTGGAAGCAGAGCTGGTCAGCAAATGTGACGCGACAACGGTGGTTCAATTTGTGAAAAAGTTGATCTAGCGTTTCGGTTATCCCCACAACATCATCACTAATAATGGCACAAATCTATCCAAAGGTGTTGTGGAGAAATTTTGTGCTGAAGAGCATATCCGGCTTGATGTTTCAACTGTAGCACATCCGCAATCCAATGGTCAGGCCGAGCGGGCCAATCAAGAAATCTTGAGGGGTATCAAGCCACGGCTCATGGTTCCTTTGCAACGAACGCCCGGGTGTTGGGTTGAAGAGTTGCCCTCCGTCTTATGGAGCATCCGGACCACCCCTAATAGATCTACAGGTTATACGCCTTTCTTCATGGTGTACGGTGCTGAGGCAGTAATACCAAGTGACATTCGACATGACTCGCCGCGAGTGGCGGCTTATGTGGAGGCGGACAATGAGACGGCACGGCAGGACGCATTGGATGCTTTGGATGAAGCTCGAGAGCTGGTGGCTGCCAGATCGGCGATTTACCAACAAAACCTGCGCCGCTATCATAGCCGCAGGGTCAAGACTCGGACGTTTCAAGAAGGCGACTTAGTAGTCCGGTTGATTCAAGACCAGACAGATATGCACAAGTTGTCTCCTCCATGGGAAGGACCTTTTGTGGTGAGCCGGAATCTTAACAATGGATCTTATTATCTCATTGATGTCCGGGATGACTCAGACACGGCGGGTCAGGAGACCCGCCGGCCATGGAATATAGCGCACCTGCGCCCTTATTACACCTAAAAAGTGTTGAGACTCACCATTGTACACTATCATTGTACATATCATAGTCATATGAATAAATTTAGCATCCCTGCAAGACGAGGCCTCTGCTGTTTTATACATCTTTGATCATACAAGAAGAGTTTGTGAGTATCCCAATGGGAGTACCAACTGTGATTGCTAAGGCGGCTTTTTTCTGAGTATCGCCTCTAATGCCTTATCGGCCAGCTTTATGCCATCTTCCGGCTTATATGATTAGCCGTGGTTGTAGGGGGCTTCTTACCTTCGGGTATAGCTTTTCTTACCCGAAACAACCGGCGCTCGCGCCATCTTGTTAGAAAGGGGGCTTCTTACCTTCGGGTATAGCTTATCTCACCCTAACAATTGGCTTTATGCCACTTCTGGTTTACTTGTTAAGCCGTGGCTATCAAAGGGGGCTTCTTACCGACGGGTATAGCTTATCTCACCCTAACAGCCGGCTTTATGCCATCGCTGGTTACTTATTAACCACGGTTGTTGAAGGGGGCTTCTTACCGACGGGTTCGCTTATCTCACCCTAACAACCGGCGTTTACGCCAAATTCCAGTTGCTTATCAACTGCGGTTGTCATGAGGAGGCTTCTTACCTTCAGGTATAGCTTAAACTTACCCTTTAAAAAACCGGCGTTCGCGCCAAAGAGTGTTGACAATTCAACATTGGCTTGGGGGCTTCTTACCTCCGGGTATAGGTATCTTACCCTAATAAGCCGGCTTATGCCATGACGGTTTAAATTGTTTAGCCGCAATTCTTACAAGGGGGCTTCTTACCTCCGGATATAGCTATCTCACCCTAACGGCTGACTTCATGTCCTTCCGGTTGATGCTTCAGCCGTGGATTATTTCAACAAAGGTATTTTACCTACTGGTGTCAATCTTTTCTCTGCAACAGCCGGAGATTTCCCCTTTATGGATCAGGATTATTAAAGTGCTTCGGCAGCTCTAAATACTTAGTCAAAAGATTTTTTGAGAAGACATTTTTGGGTTAAAGCTACTAAGTGTTGTAATCACGGTATAAAGGTCAAAACATACAAGTGAAAATTAGTCAAGCATGAGCCGGCACAATGAGAAGACAGATAAAGAAAGGCAGAAGATATATACATTATAAGCCAGAATTCTCATAGGTGCACAATGGCACAAATTCAAGAGTTATTCTTAGACTATTACAAAATGCTCTCAGCGAGCCAAAATATGGTAAAGTGTTTACCGCATACGTCGGGTCATACATGAGCCGGTGCCACAGGAAGTTTACAAATGTTTCAATTTGCTGGCGAGTCACCCTGCGCCGGCTCTCCAGCTGATCGGATCTGAAGACGGTCCAAGTCCCAGTTGCAGTGAGTTAAAGCTGCAAAGGACCCTTCTTCAAAGAAGGGGGACACATCAAGATCAGCCGAGAAAAGGGTCTTACTACGAGCCGGCGTTAGATCCCTGTACTCAAAGAGTGGGCCGCGGATCCTCTTCCCGTCCGGGCCGTAAGCTGCTTGATAGACGGCCGGGTTGACTTCCTCCGCTAAGACGGAACCCAAGACCTGAGACCTCTTCACGCATTGGTCTTAGTCGGTGTCGGTGAAGTCTGAGCCGTCTTCTTTCTTGGAGGGTAGTCGTCTATCATCTCAGCCGGCGTTAGCTCAGGAGCGAAAGCTAATGCCCGGCTGACACCCGCCATTGCTCCTTGGCGGGCGGCTGATTTATTCAACTCTCCGATCATCTTGGGCACCGTGGAAAAGAGCTCCAGGACGCCCTTCAGAGTCGGAGGGATGTTTTTTTTACACTGCACCGCCTTGATGGTGCACACCGCTCCATAGAATAGTTGTTCCATGAAGGTGTACAAGGCCTTCAGTGGGAGCAGGCTGTCCGAGGCCAGCTGCCGGCTTCTAGAACCTGCATAAGTCCAACATTGAATTGTAAGTCGCAACAATAAGGTATCATCAAATGAAAAATGTACAGTACTTACCGAAGACAGCGGACGTCATCTTCATGATATGGCGTTTCAGCGACTGAAGCTCGTCGGAAACGATCATCAGCCGCTGGTCGGCATCGTCCGCTCGCTTTGTCAAGTCGGCCTTCTCGGCTTCGGTGCTCTCCTTCAAGGCGGTAAAGTACGCCTTCAACTTGGTCAACTCATCCGACAGCAGCCGGCATCTTTCCTCCGCCTCGCTGCGGGCGGCTTGCTGGGCGGCAAGGTTGGTTCTTAGGCCGGCCGCTTCTAAGCCGGCCTTGTGCAGGGCCTCCTAAAAACATGACAAGACACGTAATGAGCCGGAGACGACAAGTTTCAAATAGATTGCAAGCAATATGTGTGACACTTGGGGGATAATGTTTATTTCAGGCTATTCCGGGTCATCTACATTTACAATCCCAACTCAATCTTTGACAAGATTAAGCCGGCCCTTGGGGGCTACTATCGGCTCTAACTGACATCTATAGTGCCGACTCAATCTTTTGACAAGATTAAGCCGACCCTTGGGGGCTACTATCGGCTCTTACCAACAATTGCAGTCTCGACTCAATCTTGGACCAAGTTTAAGTCGGCCCTTGGGGGCTACTACTTGCTCAAGTTTCCGTTTCCTCTAAAAAGTCTAAGTTCAATCGACGAGCCGGCTCTTGGGGGCTAATGATAACGGATTAAGACAATAACAATCTGCATATGAGAATTTCTACTTCTACAATGGTCCAAGAGCCGGATCATTATCCATCGATATTCACCCGGCTCTTGCGGGGCTGCGTAAGGATACAAGGCAAGTTTAAAGACATACCTCGTACTTGACCTTCATAGGGGTCACAAGTTGAAGCTCCAAGTCTCGGCTAGTGAACAGCCGGCTTGCATAGCTGGTGTGGAGCTCGTCGGCTGCCATCTTCTCCAGGTTAGAAGATTCAAAGTCCAACTTTCTTGAAGAGTCAGCCGGCTCATGATGATTGGTCAGCACACGAGCCAGAGGAGAGGGTAAGTTGGCGGTTCCTTCAATCGCCTGAGCAGGGCCCGGCGGAGCAGATGTAGCTCTTGGCGGGCTATGAACAATAACATCTTCAACAGCCGGCTCTGTAGAGGCGGCTGGGAGGTCTTCAGCTGCCTAAGGCTCGACCGACTTAGTGGGAGTCGGCTCTTGAGCAGCGGGGCTGGGGGAGGACTTGTTCATCCTCCTACGCTTGGCTTGACCACTGCAAGGGGATGAATGTCAGAATCCAAGTGTTACGACTATTAAAGAAGACATGAATGAAAAGGTTAGAGGAAAAAACTTACAACGGATTGATTTTAAGGGGCGGCAGCGCGATCGCTGTAGAGTTGCCGGAGGAAGGTGACCTCTGAAAGACAGATCAAGTAATGTAAGGCGGGTTGATAACACGATGGAAGAGACGGCAAAATCAAAAAAGAGATGCGTACCTTGGCCTGGCGCTTCTTAGCCGGAGAGTTTGGTAGGCCCGACATTAACTCTGTCGAGCCGGCGCTCCGGGTCTGACGATGATCGGCCTGCCGTTGCTTCTTCAAAAGAAATTGGGGATCCAGATAACCAAGGGGATGATAAAGAGGAACCTTTCGAACGACTCAACGGGTCTTTCGGATGATGTAATGTTCTGAGTCAGACGAAGCGTAAGTTACCTCAGGGGCGTCGGCGTGGCTGGTGTCTACTTCTTCCTGTGAAAGAATATCATTAGTAAGGTAGAGAAGGAAATGAAGAATGCAGGCGAAATAGTACCTTAGAGTCGGACGGTTCTGGTCGTTCAAACCGCTCCTCTGGAGCGGCGGTTTTCTTGGTCTTCTTGGCTGTAGCCTTCTTCTGAGTCTTATTTGGAGGCGGAACGTATTCTTGAGACCAGAAGTCAGAATCGGCCTGAAAAGATCAGACAAAACACAAGAGTAAACAAACAGAGGTGTGATTCAACAGAGAAAGGAGTAAAAAGAAAGGATCTTACATCCGGGACCGGGTTAGTAGCGCAGGAAGGTGCCAAGCCAACAACGCTACAAGCTCTAGATGTCTCGTGAACAAGACTCCGGATGACCATGGAGGTATCATCCTTAGTCAGCTTTGCTTGGCTGAAGCAAAGGGCGGCGTCATATTCACCCGGATATTCGCACATAAGGCGGCTTCTCCGGCTTAGCGGCATAATCCGCCAAGTGACCCAGCAGCGGATCAGATCTAGGCCAGTCAGTTCGTTGGCCATGAGGGCCTTGATCTTGGCGTGAGCCGGTTCGAACCTTGCGCGTTCGGAAGGAGACAATCGGCCGGGGAGCTCTGCATTCGTCTTGAGTCGGGAGGGGCAGTAACCCGGCAACGGGTGTTCATTATCCGGAGAAGTGTCCTTGCAATAGAACCACGTCTTGTTCCAGTCTTTGGGGTGGCTCGGCATCGGGACAGCCGGAAAGATGATGCCGTGGCATCTTTGAATAGAAATCCTGCCAAGTTCCAAACTCGGGCCGGCTTTTACTTCTGTTTGCCGGTTGGCATAGTAGAACTCGTGGAAGAGGCCTACTGACGGCTCAGTTTGCAAGTAGACCTTGTAGAGCACTTGGAAGTTGCAGATATTGGAAATGGAATTGGGGGCGAGGTCTTGAGGGTGCAGCTTGTAGCAGTGGAGAACATCCCTAAAGAACTTAGAGCCGGGAGGTACAAACCCACGCTCTATGTGGTCTGAGAACACAACCACCTCACCGTCTTGAGGGATGGGTTTTGACTCTTCACCCGGGACCCGCCAATGGATGACATCCTTTGCAGGGATGGTGCCCGCCTCTACAAAGTCGGCTAAGTACTCCTCCGCGATGCAGGAGCCAACCTAGTTGCAGGAGTTGGATGCGCGAGACATCGTACAGGATTTGAAAGACTGGGCAAGTTAAAGGTGGCGAGTTAAAATTCATGGCGGCTTACAGGTTAAGACTATAATACAAAGGCCATGATCCGGCTGATGAGAGCCCAAACTATGCGGCGGGTCAGACTAGCAAGAAAAGAGGAAAATACGGCTAAGTCCTAGAAACAAAATCCTTAGTGTACCATTGCAACTACGGATCTATAAAATCGGTAAAATAGGCTTTATTCGACAGCCTAGAGATGAACTAGCCAAAGAAAAGAAACGACGCTGTGGACGGAACCGTGACTAACATAAGCAATACTGATATCGACTCCGCATTCGACGGCGCCGCCGCCAGCCTCGGACGGATGCCCGTTAGAAGAACAGGGAACGCAGAGAGGCATTACGAGTTCTAAGAAAGAATGGCGGCGGCGGAGCTTCGATGCCAACCCTACCAATCTAATGGTGCATCTAGAAGACGGAAAGTACTTACCGGCGACGGGGAAGCACGCACGGAGAGGGCTCTGGACACGTTCAGGTTGATGCAGCGGCCGCGGTGGTGACGAACGGAGACGGCGCCAAAGCAGAGGCGTCGGAAGCGGAGGAGTCGAAGCGAGGAAGGAGATGAGATGAGCGGGAAAAAGGGAAACTGCCACCCTGCCGGTCCTATTTAAGAGGGATAAGTGGGAAGGGGCGCGAGAATCTAGGCGACAAATGACGTTTGGACCGAAACGGACGCCTCGATTTCTGGTCTAACCCATTTAATAACAAAGATATGTTGTGTGTGCGTCAAGGAATCTTTTTTGCAGCTTCGGCATGATATCATGCCAGCTTATCACGGGCGGCTCATCACAGGCGGCTCACCGAGAAGAAACGAAGAAGGCTGACATGAGCAGGCTCAAATCAACCTGGGGCCTAATGTTGGGGATATGACCCCACGGTGAGACCCGCCATGAAAGGTCCGGGTCACACTGGGCGGCTCGCACGCCCGTTCAGGAGTGGGCCGACAGACTGGAGCTCAAGACATACGGAGACCTGGGCCAGAAGGATCAAGCCCATGACCCGGATGAAGAAGACCCGGGCGCGTAAGCCGCCGGGAGACGACATAGCCAGGAAGGCAAGAGAAAGTAAGAGATAGACTCGAACATGTATAGCGAGAGTCGGTTATGACTCGTGTAACCCATGGTCTTGACCTCTTAAATAAAGGCTAGACCCGGGGCGGCTTAGACAGGTTATCGAAAACTAGGTCAAGCAATTGCTCCCTTGTAATCGATACATCAAGTAATATCAGCTCAAGCAAGACGTAGGCAATTACCTCGATTCGAGGGGCCGAACCTGGGTAAAACCGTGTCCTTTGTCTCAACAAACCCCTCTGGGTCCATCACAGTAGCGATGGCCTCGAATCCAAGTCCATTGATCCAGACATCTGGCGTGACAAATCCACGACAATGCCCGTACTGGTATTTGAAATCGTCCACCTCCAACGGTTCAAACAATACATCATCGCTCATGTAATCACCAGGCTTGGTACCGAGCACCATCCCCGGATGATTAGCGACGAGATCGCTAGACACCTTGAGCGAGGGGCACGATTGGTATGCCTATTCGCCGAGCTGGGGAATTTTTTTACCACTTCTTTGTTTTGCTAACCTTGCATCACTGGAAGTACTTCCCGACCGCCATGCATCTTGATATGTCTTTTTAATACAATGGTCAAAGTTGGAATCCGGCGGAGGCGGTGGTGGTCGCTTTAGGGCATCAATAGTGCGCATTGCTTTCACCGGATCTATCTTCTCATTCGGAGGTGGATTTTTCTTTGCAAAATGGGCCCTCAATTCGGCTTGACGTATCTCCTCGTTTTCAGACTCGGTCCTCTCATATGGTAACTTTTCCAGAGGCTTGAGAGATGGACCGCATTTGTATTCCCTCCTGCCTATGCTTGTACTGCTAGCCGCCGGAGCGATGACGGCTCCCTTCCGCCGTTGCTTACTAGGCGCCAGAGGAGCCGGAGCGGCGGCGTCTATCTTCCACTGTTGTCGATGAGGCTGAGGAGGAGGCGTACTGCTCTGACATGCCGGAGTAGGTGAAGGAGGAGGCAGAGTGCCCTGACGCATCGGAGGAGCCGGAGAAGGAGGCGGTGCACCCTGATCACTCGCCGGACGAGGAGGAGGAGACCAAGTGCCCTGATCCGCCTGAGGAGAAGGAGGAGGCAGAGGCGTCCAGTTTGGAAGCTTGATGTACTCCTTCTTCCATAGACATGTTCTCCTCAGGGCACGAACCAACTTGTTCTCTCCTTCACCTGTAGAGTGGTCAAGCTCGAGCTCTTCAAATTCCTTCATTACTTCATCTACCATCACAACAACATAGCCAGGTGGAATCGGACGGCAGTGAAAAGTTCCGTTGGGTTGAGGAGGTGCAACAGAGCCGACAACCACCTTGAAAGTGAGGTTCTGGCATTTCGTCATAAGCTCGCAATGTTGAGCCTATGTGATAGTATCCACGGGGTAGCTAGGAGACGTGAAGTCAGGCTGAACGAGCTCTGTGGAAGCGATGCTGCTTCTCCACTGAGATGGCGGGGTAGCTTCTGGGGTAGCTTCGTGCCACTGAGATGGCTGGCCGACAGCTCGCTGGCTCTCAGCTTCCTCTAGCTTTTGTAGTCTTGCATTGAGTGTGACAGCCCAAGTGTTGTCCCTACCTTTTATGGCATGTAATCTCTTGTATGAACCTTATGTCATGAGTTATGAAATGATTTTGCAACTTGTCATCCATGTGTTGTCTTGCATTCATGCATCATGCATCATAGCATTCATCATGCCATGCTTGTTTTTCATGTGACCTTGTATGATGTGGTTTGAGTGTTGGTGGAGTGCATGTGAGCAACTCTACTTCTCTTCCCCTCTCTTTTCCCTTTTCTACAAAACCCCAACTAATGCCTCTTCTTCCCATATTATTTTGGCAACAGAATTAATTTGCAAATTTAATTGGTTAAAAATGTTCAAGTGTTAGCCTATATTGTTTTGAGCATGTGAGTGTTGGTATTTTGTTGTTTTGAGCTTTCATGCATTGCGGTATTTAAATAAACAGGAGCTGTTATTTTAAAAAGAATTAAAATTACTTGTCCTAAAAATCATTTTAATATTTTTATTAAATATTGCATATTATTTCCTTTACAAAAATAATTTGGTTCTGCACAAAAACCTTTTATTTTACACTGGGTTTTTTCCCTTGTCTTGTGGTGTTTTAAAAAGAAAAGGCCTTTCTGTCTGTTGGATCAGAGAGAGTGTGTGCGTGTGGCCTCCCCGGCCCATGAGGCCCAGTAGAACCTGACGGCCACCTGCTCCGTCGCCACTGCCGTCAGGTTCAGAGAGAGAGAGAGATTCGCCGTGAGGTTCAGACGTCGAGGCGCCGTCATCCTCAAGCCTATTTAATCCCCTCGGCATCCGTGCCGCCCCCTTAGGGTTCCCTTCTCCCCCTCGCACCGCCGCACTCCTCCTCTCCTTCTCTTTCGTCTCAGGTAAGCATGGGTTCAGTGTGTTCAGAGAGAGTGTTGTGAGGTTCAGTGGGAGCTCGTCACCGCGGAAGCTTCTCCGGCGAGCCCCTCGAGCAGGCGATCGCCGGGATCGCTTCGCCAGCACCGTCTGCTTCCCCGACATCCTCTGTACCCCCGTGGGACACCAAGGCCGCGCCTCTCCTTCGTATTCTTCCCCTCCGGTCGAGCTCCACCGCCGTGGCAATTCCCTGTCGTCGTGCTCCCTCGGGCTCAATTGGCCGCGCGGTCGTATCCCTGTGAGCTCATCGTCCGTTCTCGCCCGATCCCAAGCCCTCTAGCTTCGTTGTAGTGCATGCCCGCGCTAGGTGCGTTCCGCCACCGTTGGACCTCATCTCCGACGAGTGCACCGTCGAGCTTGTGCTTCCGGGCATAGCGTGCGAGTTCCTGCTTCTTGCAGGGGCCCGTTTTCGCTCCGCCCCGTCCAATTCCTTGTCTGGGTCGCCGCTGTGCAAATCATGTGCAGGTCCCCACTGTGGCATTCTGTCGTCGTCGCCGATGACGTTCTCGCCGGTGTTAGGTGGCTGTGCTTGTGTGTGCGTGTGTGGGTAGGAGCAGGGAGTACAATAAGGGCCTCCGCCGCGCGTGTGGTCATCGGAGTCTGCGTTTGGTCATCGTTGTTGCTCTGTCGTCATTGCTCTATCGCGTGGTTCGGTTTCGTCAGTTAACTGCTAGTGCATATGTGTGTCCATGTACAAGATCTGTCGAGCGCCTCCTCTGTTAACACTAGCGCGCGTAGCAGAGTGGTTTCTTTGGGGGGGGGATGACCAAGGGGTCATGGGTTCGAGCCCGAAGCCCCCCCCTTTTGCTTTATTTTTCTTTTTTTTGCTTTTCATTTGTTTTTCTTCCTTGCAAACATACATATGTGTGTAGTGCAGATTTGAGCATGTGTAGGGTGTGATTTATTTTCTGCAGTGTGTGTGTGTGTGTGCTTGGTGCATACACATAGGTGTGTGCATGTGCTTGTGTGTTTGTGTGGTATGCACTATGCAAGTGCATATATGTGTGTAGGTGGTATGTATGTATGTGTATGTATATGTGCGTGTGTAGTGCATATGTGTGTCTGTACATATGTATGTGTTCTTCTGTGTATGTGTGTATGTGAGAGTGTGTGGGTGTGTGGGTGTTGCCATATACATATGCATATGCATATATGCATTGTGCATATATGTGTGCATATGTGTGTGGATGCACACCCACACTCATGAGCTAGTGAATGTGAGTGTATGTGTCTTGTGCACTTGTGCATGTGAGGTGTGTGTATGTGCTATATGCTCTAAGCATATATGGACATGTAAGTGTGTGTGTGGGTGAACACCCCCTTCTTGGGTGGTATGTTGATGAGTGTTTTGGTGCTCATATGCCCTTGGGCATATATAGAGCATGTGTGTGCTTGCTATGTAGTGGTGTGTGTCTGTGTGTGGGGACTAGTTGGTTTTCCCCACTTGACATACCCCTTTGTTGTTATGCTTGTTAGTAGGTTCTATTAAGATTTTCCATGTTTACTAAGTTTCCAAAACTGCTTATGTCCATTTATGCTCATGTCCATTTAGAGTAAGTTTTAACTTATAAGAGTAGGTGGCATTTGCTAGTTTAGATTGTGCCTTGATGCTTCACATGAGCATTGAGTATGGCACATGTTTTTGGGGTAGAAAGAGCCAATGAATCCATTGGTGCTTTCAGATTTCACTTTTGAGCAAGTCTATAAAACAGTCATTTTCAGCTATGATGCTACTTTGTCATTTTTGCATGATTTAAACCATGCTTGCTTTGGGGCATGTGCCAACATAGAAGTGCTAGTGTTTTATATCTATTATGCCATGGTATTTTTGTTTGACATGAGAATCACCCATGTAAGAGGGAAACTTGCTGTAAAGTAGCCAACTTGATGTTTCTGTTTTCACCATGCTAAAAATTACAAAGTTTGAGAATCTGCTGTTATTTTTAGGCCATGAAGAGTGGGTGACATCTAGTTATATGTTGAGAATTAGCTCATGCTCAGTGTTAGTAATTTCAAGTAGATGTTGTTTACTACCACCCTGATAAATTTTATGCCAAGAGGTGGTCTCTAACCTACTTAACAATTGTTGTCAATATGCTACCATGTTAACTCAGATTCCAAAAAACTGGAATTTTCACCAAGTCCCAGAAAACTGTTTCATCATGCCAACTTGATAGCTTCATACTTATTGATGTGTGCCTCCTTTGCAGATTGTGTAGTTGGATAAGTTGATGTGCATGTTATGTAGTTTCTGTCAAGATCTTGTTTGTGGCTGTAGGATTCCTGTAGCTCAAGTTGTGGGCTGGGTAAGTTGCTATGTTGCTATTTTGTGGCAGATTGTTGGTTTTATTGTTTTGTGACTTGTGGGAGCTATACTCCATGGAATTTATTGATCTTTGAGTCTATTGTGATTGTTTTTTCATTACCTAACCAGTGGCTACCTTGGAATGCCAAGAATTAGCCCATAGCTTTGTTGTGTTGTGCTTTGGCCTTCGTACCTTGTCATGAGCGTATCTCGAGAACCGTAACTCCGTTTCTTGCCATTTTTTTATGCATTTCTATTGGTTCTGTCCAGATTCACTAATAAACAAACTTTGCATGTGAAACATGACTAGTTTTGGGTTGCCATGTTAATTCTTCATCAATGAATCATGCATCATCTTGGTTGTGCATTGCACCTTGGTTGGATGTTTATTGTTGATGTTTCTCTTGGGTAGAAACGAGTGTTTATACTGAGTACGAGGACCCAGGAGAGTACCACTACGAGGATCCCGCTACTTGTTTCGCTGAAGAACCAACAGGCAAGATGATCGTACCCGGATCCCGATACTATTTTCGCTTGCTAGTTTCTCGCTCTTATAGTTACAATTGCGCTACCTACCACTTGATATAAGCCTCCTAATTTCCATGAAAGCCTCTAACCACCACATCCTATCAAACCTTTGATTGGCTAAGTTACCGCTGCTCAGCCCTTGTTATAGCATTCTTAGTTGCAGGTGCAGGTTGTTCCATATGATAACATGGATTTGTCATATCACAATATTATCTATTATTTAATTTAATGCAGATATATATCTTGGTATTGGTGGAAGGCTTGGCCTTTTGCTATGTGTTTTGCTCCGCTGTTACCGCCATAGTTCTTGTTTATCGGTGTTATGTTTTCCATACTTTGCGCTCCTAACATGCTCGGGGTTGTTATGGGGACCCCTTGTTTATTCGGTTGAGATTAAAACTTGTCTGGCAAGACCCAACATTGGTACTACATTTGCTAATAACTTAATAAAATTTGCATTGGGCTTTGCAACCCCGTGGATAATTAATCAACCCCCGGGCCAGTGCTCCTCATGAGTGTTGGTCCAAACTAGAGCACCGTGCGGGGCCAACCCGGGGCAACTCGGGAGATTTCTATCAGGCCACCGTACGCTTTGCTTATCCGTCATGTCCTGAGAACGAGATACGCGGCTCTTATCAGGTTTGTCGACATGTCGGGTGGTCTTGCTGGATTTGTTTTACCTTTATCGAATGTCTCTCGTGTGGACTCTGACTTTCTTCGGGTTATCTCGAGGTGTTGGAATTCCTTTGGAATTACCTATGATGATCACGAGATCCGTGATCGAGGCTATTCCCGCGGAGTGTGGTTAATTTGTGATGGACTAGTTGGAGCACTCTTGCAGGGTTAAATCTTTTTGAGAAACCGTGCCCGCGGTTATGTGGCAACTTGGATATTTGTTTAAAACCCGGTTATAGTAAACTTGAAGTAAACTCTAACAAAATACACCAACTGTGTGATTAACCGTGATCGTCTCTGCTCGTGAACATGATCGGAGAGAGAACATGGTGGGGTTATGATTGACGTAGGTAAGTGTTCAGGATCTCTTAGAGATCATTCCAGATTCGATCGTTCATCATAGGCCACTCACATTTATATTCATGTTACGTAAGCTAGCCACCATACGTGCTTAGTCCTGCTGCAAACTAAACACATACCACATCCCAACCTTAATCTTGAATAGTTTTGGTACCCGGGTGCATGATTGCTGAGTCCTTGTGGCTCACAGTTTACTACAACAATCCAGGTACAAGTCCAGATGAGTTCGTGCAGGATGATCTTACCCAGCTTCAGTGGGAATATGATGAGGAAAGAGGCAGGATGTACGTGACTTACCCGGATGAGTGGAGGACCATGGTCGTGATCTTTGGGTTAGCGAGATAGTATCATTTGCATCTATTTTTATCATTTGATTTCGTCCGTAGCCGGACCCTGTCTTCATCTTGATGATTTGAACTTTGTGTGGAATTGTAATTTAGTATGTGGCGAGTGGAAGCCAATCTTGTATACTCATCTTTTCAGTATTGTATGATGTGATGATACTATACTTGCGAACGACGAGATGCGCCTCTATCCCTTGCGAGGCCCTCATGCCTTAATATGGATAGGCGCACATCTTGGGCGTGACAAGTTGGTATCGGAGTCATACGACCATAGGAGCCTTTGCTTGATCGAACTTGGCCGAGTCGAGTCTAGTAAAAACTATTTTGAGTCTAGTTATATCGGAGAGTAGGATTCTTTTTATTCCTCTTCTATGCTCTAGTGAGGTATCTGACTTAGGAATTTTGATTCTACTCCTCTTCTCGCTCAAAATGTTTTTTAGGATCACGCGGGTATTTTGGAGTCTATATGATACCGATGTGATAGGGTTTTGTCTTGGTGCCTCCTGTCTGACTTGATTTCTTTCGGGGAGTCAAGCTCCAGGGAATGTTGGCACATCGTTATCATTCAGCTTCCTTGATATCTTAGGACGGAGAGTGTTCGAAATTGCTTCAATACTTATTGTGGTGAGATAAGGTCAGAGTCACCCAGTACTGGGGAGGCGTCCGGGTTACCACCATGGTTTAGTATCGTTGTGAGTTCGAGGATTCGAGTTAGATGAATTTGCGAAAGCCTCTGGTTATGTGTTGAAGGATGGATATAGTTGGGGTGTAGTATTGCTAGTTGTGTGAGATATTTCCTCCTTGTATCCCCCACACCGGATTGCATAACCAAAAAGTTTTTGGAAATTCATAGGTGGGAAATCTTGTAGTCATCTAGGATCATCTTCTTCAGATGTATGTGGGCATATACATTGTTCCGAGCGCTTAGCTCAATACTTTGTGTTATTGCAAGTAGCTTCTAATATCTGATGATGTTATCATAAACCGAAGAAGCATTCTTACTAATTTTTCAGTGGGAAGGCTGTGTTGTTTCTGTTCAATTTCTTTCAAGCATTTGATTCAGCTTTTGAATTCATCTTATCAATGAGGTGCTGATGCATTTTGTCCATCTTCAGGATGGCTCCACCAACTCGCAACAATCCGGGTTGTGGTGAGGAGCAGACTGATGTTCCACCACCACCCCCGCCACCGCCACCTCCTCCTCCAGAAGCTTGGCAAGCTATGATGGCCGCAACCAATGCGAACACTCAGATGTTGCTCAGGCTGTTGCAAGAAAGGGAGCAGGGTCAGCAAAGTTTTCAAGGGAATTTTCAGAATCAGCCTCAGTTTGCGACGCTCAATCGGTTCCTTGCCAACCAGCCCAAGTCTTTCACCTGTTGTGAGCAGCCTTTTGATGCCGATGATTGGCTTCAAGATATGAGTAAGCATTTTGAGTGCAGCAATGTCATGCCAGAGGACTTTGTCAGATTTGCATCATTCCATCTCAAGGGTCAAGCAGTTGATTGGTGGCAGCAATACAAGGATTCTAGGGGTGATCGTGTTGTTACTTGGGACGACTTCCATCGTGACTTCAGGGCTCACTACATTCCGACAAGCTTTTTCGAGGAGATGCGTGAGAAATTCAGGCACCTGAAGCAGGGAAGCAAGTTTGTCTACCAGTACAACATTGAGTTCCAGAATCTAGTCTGCTATGCTAAGCAAGATGTTCCAGATGATAAGGCTATGATCTATCAGTTCAGAGGTGGTCTCAAGGATGAGCTTCGGCCAGGCCTAGTTCTTCAAGAGCCTCGTGAGTTTGATCAGTTCTACAACATGGCTTTGAAGGTCGAAGCAATTCAGCTCAAGTTGGAGAACTCCAAGAAGCGTTCAAGGGATTCATATTCTTCTTCTTCCAGCTCTCAGATGGTTCCCAAGCAGCAGAAGTATTGGGTGCCAAATCCTCCTCCATTTCGTCCTCCTCAGCAGCAGAAGTAGTTCGGTGGTCGTGGTTCTTCCCACCCACCCAGCCCAGGATTTCAACAGAGACCCCAGGCGTCCAAGGCAGTTCTTGTTCCTCCTCCAGGCAATGTTCGTCCGCTTTCTGAGGTGACTTGTCACAAGTGTGGCCAGAAGGGTCACTATGCAAACAAGTGCAACCAGCGGCGTATTTCGCCTCCTCCTCTAGTCAAGCCTCTAGGAAATGCTATGGTGAAGCATAATCCCAAGACCGCAAGAGTCAATATGGTAAATGTAGCTGAAGCAGAGCAGTCCAATGATGTGATCATGGGTAATCTCTTAGTCAATGATTTCCCTATTAAATTTTTGTTTGATACTGGTGCATCGCATTGTTTCATGTCTAAGCCATTTTTCATAAAGCATGATTTTCCGTCGGCATCATTGGGTAGACCATTGGGTATTGTTTCTCCGGGTGTTTCAATGAGGACCAATTCTGTTGTTCCGGATGTTTCTATCAAGATGGGCAATTATTCTTTCTTAGCTTCTCCTTATGTTCTCGGCAATTTCGATATTGGTCTTATTCTTGGCATGGATTTTCTCGGGAAAAATCAAGCTAAGATCGATTGTGCAGCAAAAGAAGTCAAGGTGACACATCCTTCAGAAGACGTGATTATTTTTGCAGCTCGCGATGACACAATCCATCTCTTTGCTCTTAATGAGAAGGGTGAAATCTCGGTGATTTCTCAAATTCCGGTGGTTTGTGAGTATGAAGATGTCTTTCCAGAAGAATTGCTAGGAATGCCTCCGCACCGGCCAGTCGAGTTCGTGATTGATCTCGAGCCCAGAACTGAACCGTTTTGCAACCGCCCTTATAAACTTGGCCCCGAAGAGCTGAAAGAGTTAAAGAAGCAGCTAGATGAGCACGAACGTCTGGGGTTGTGGTGTTCTGTTTGTCAAGAAGAAAGATGGCATGGATCGTCTTTGTGTCGATTACCGTCCATTGAACAAGAAGACAATCAGAAACAAGTACCCACTTCCCAACTTCAATGAGTTTTTTGAACAACTGAAAGGTGCCAAGGTTTTCTCAAAGCTTGATCTTCGCATGGGTTATCATCAGATTCGCATTCGCGAAGAATACATTCCTAAGACCGCTTTCAGGACAAGTTTTGGCTCTTTTGAGTATACCGTCATGTCGTTTGGTCTTGCGAATGCTCCTCCAACCTTCTCAAGAATGATGAACTTTATTTTCTCTCCTTTCAAGAATGAGTTCGTCTTGGTCTATTTGGATGATATCCTTGTGTTCTCGGAGACAGAAGAAAAGCATGCAGAGCATCTCCACCTTGTGCTTGACAAGTTAAGAGAGCATCGATTCTATGCCAAGTTTTCCAAGTGTGAGTTTTGGCTCAATGTAGTGGTGTACCTTGGGCATGTGATTTCTGCCAAGGGAATTAAAGTGCAACCCGAGAAAGTTGAGGCAATCTTGAAGTGGGAACCTCCTCAGAATGTGAAGCAGCTTTGGAGTTTCCTCGGGCTTGCTGGTTATTGCAGAAGATTCATGGAGAACTTCTCTCAAATTGCTAAGCCTCTGTCCAATCTCCTTCAGAAGAGTGTCAAGTATGTTTGGTCTCCTGAGTGTGATGTGGCGTTCAATGCGCTCAAGCAGAGGCTGACTTGAGCTCCAGTTCTTGTTCCTCCTGAGCAGTCTAAGCCTTTCCAAGTATTCTGTGATGCTTCTCTCCAAGGTCTTGGTGGTGTTCTCATGCAAGACAAGAAGATTGTTGCTTATACCTCACGTCAGTTGAAGCCTTCCGAGAAGAACTACCCCACTCATGATCTTGAGTTGGCGGCAGTTGTGCATGCTCTAATGACTTGGAGACATTTGTTGTTGGGTAGACCAGTTGAGGTGTACACCGACCACAAGAGTTTGAAGTACATTTTCACTCAACCCAATCTCAATCTTCGGCAGTCTCGTTGGGTGGAAATGCTTGAGGACTTCAATCCAAGCATTGAGTATACTCCTGGGAAAGCAAATGTCATTGCAGACACGCTCAGCCGTAAGGCGTACTGCAATAGTCTCATCTTGAAGCCCCTTCAACCCGAGCTTTGTGAAGTCTTCCGCAAGCTCAACCTTCAGATGATTCCGCAAGGATTTCTTGCAAATCTTCAAGTCTCTCCGACTCTGGAAGATCAGGTTCACCAAGTGCAGCTTCTTGATGCTATGGTGAAGAAAGTGAAGAAAGGTGTGGCCAAGAGCATTCCGAAGTATAAGTGCTTTCGCGTTGATGACAAAGACACCTTGTTCTTTGAGGACCGTCTTGTGGTTCCAAAAGGTGATCTTAGAAAGGTTATCATGGAAGAAGCACACAATTCTCTTCTATCCATTCATCCAGGTAGTTCCAAGATGTATCAGGATCTCAAGCAAACCTTCTGGTGGACTTGCATGAAACGTGAAATTGCTTAGTTCATGAACGAGTGTGATGTTTGTCGCAGAGTGAAGGCAAAGCATCAACGTCCAGCAGGTCTTCTTAAGCCTTTGCCTATCCTAGAGTGGAAATTCGATCATGTGGAGATGGATTCCGTCACTGGGTTTCCCAAGTCCAAGAGAGGAAACGATGCCATCTTTCTGGTTATCGACAAGCTGTCAAAAGTTGCTCATTTCCTGCCAGTCAAAGAATCTATCTCGGCAGCTCAGCTTAAAGAGTTGTATACGTCAAAGATACTGTCTTTGCATGGTATTCCTCAGCTCATCTCTTTTGACCATGGAAGCCTCTTTACTTCCATGTTTTGGGAGTCCTTCCAGACTGCTATGGGTACCAAGATCCGTTTCATCACTGTGTTCCAACCGCAGACAAGTGGTCAAGTTGCGAGAGTCAATCAGATCCTTGAAGATATGCTCAGAGCCTGTGTGATTTCATTTGGCATGAAGTGGGAAGACTACCTTCCATATGCTGAATTCTCATACAACAATAGCTTTCAAGCTAGCTCAGGCAAGTCCCCTTTCGAGATTCTCTATGGAAGAAAATGTAGTACCCCGCTTAACTGGTCTGAAACCGGTGAGCGTCACATATTGGGCAATGACATGATCATTGAAGCAGAAGATATGTGTCGTGTCATTTGTGAGAACCTCAAAGCAGCTCAGTCCCGACAAAAGAGTTATTACGATAACAAACATCAGGATGTTTCCTTCCAAGTGGATGATCTAGTCTATCTCAGAGTCTCTCCCATGAAGGGCACTCAGCGGTTTGGAATTAAAGGGAAGCTAGCTCCTCGTTTTGTTGGTCCTTTCAAAGTTGTTGGCAAGAGAGGTGGTCTTGCATATCAACTAGAGCTTCCTCCAAATTTTGCAAATGTGCACAATGTCTTCCATGTTTCTCAGCTCTGGAAATGCTTCAAGACTCCTGAGTGAACCATTGATCTCCAAGACATCGATCTGCAAGAAGACCTCTCTTATCGTGAGCATCCAGTTGCAATTCTCGAAGAAACTGAGCGTAAGACTCGCAAAAAGTCTATCAAGTTTCTCAAGGTGAAGTGGTCTCATCGTTCTGACAAAGAAGCTACTTGGGAACGCGAGGACCTTCTCCGTTCCGAATTTCCAGACTTCTTTCGTTCCTTGATCTCGGGTCGAGATCCTCTTGTAGTGTGGGAGAGTTGTGACAGCCCAAGTGCTGTCCCTACCTTTTATGGCATGTAATCTCTTGTATGAACCTTATGTCATGAGTTATGAAATGATTTTGCAACTTGTCATCCATGTTTTTTCTTGCATTCATGCGTCATGCATCATAGCATTCATCATGCCATGCTTGTTTTTCCTGTGACCTTGTATGATGTGGTTTGAGTGTGGGTGGAGTGCATGTGAGCAACTCTACTTCTCTTCCCCTCTCTTTTCCCTTTTCTACAAAACCCCAACCTAATGCCTCTTCTTCCCATATCATTTTGGCAACAGAATTAACTTGCAAATTTAATTGGTCAAAAATGTTCAAGTGTTATCCTATATTGTTTTGAGCATGTGAGTGTTGGTATTTTGTTGTTTTGAGCTTTCATGCATTGTGGTATTTAAATAAACAGGAGTTGTTATCTTACAAAAGAATTAAAATTACTTGTCCTAAAAATCATTTTAATATTTTTATTAAATAGTGCATTTTATTTCCTTTACAAAAATAATTTGGTTTTGCACAAAAACCTTTTATTTTACACTGGGTTTTTTCCCTTGTCTTGTGGTGTTTTAAAAAGAAAAGGCCTTTTTATTTGTTGGATCAGAGAGAGTGTGTGCGTGTGGTCTCCCCGGCCCATGAGGCCCAGCAGAACCTGACGGCCACTTGCTCAGTCGCCACTGCCTTCAGTTTTAGAGAGAGAGCTCCGCCGTGAGCTTCAGACGTCGAGGCGCTGTCAACCCCAAGCCTATTTAATCCCCTCGGCATCTGTGCCGCCCCCCTAGGGTTCCCTCTTCCCCCTCGTGCTGCTGCCCTTATCCTCTCCTTCTCTTTCGTCTCAGGTAAGCATGGGTTCAGTGTGTTCAGAGAGAGTGCGGTGAGCTTCAGTGGGAGCTCCTCGCCGCGGGAGCTTCTCCGGCGAGCCCCTCGAGCAGGCGATCGTCGGGATCGCTTCGCCAGCGCCACCTGCTTCCCCGACGTCCTATGCATCCCCGTGGGACGCCAAGGCCATGCCTCTGCTTTATTTGCTTCCCCTCTGGTCGAGCTCCTCTGCTGCTGCAATTCCCCGTCATCGTGCTCCCTCGGGCTCAATTGGCTGCGCGGTCGTATCCTGGTGAGCTCATCGTCCGTCCTCGCCCGATCCCAAGCCCTCTAGCTTCGTTGTCGTGCGTGCCCGCGTTAGGTGCATTCCGCCACCGTCGGACCTCATCTCCGACGAGTACATCGTCGAGCTTGTTCTTCTAGGCGTAGCGTGCGAGTTCCTGCTCCTCGCAGGGGCCCGTTTTCGCTCCGCCCCGTCCAATTCCTTGTCTGAGTCGCCGCCGTGCGAATCGTCTGCAGGTCCCCACCATGGCATTCTGTCGTCGTCGCCGGTGACGTTCTCGTCGGTGTTAGGTGGCTGTGCTTGTGTGTGCGTGTGCGGGCAGGAGCAGGGAGTCCAGTAAGGGCCTCGCCGCACGTGTGGTCATCGGAGTCCGCGTTTGGTCACCGCCGTTGCTCTGTCGTTGTTGCTCTGTCGCGTGGTTCAGTTTCATCAGTTAACTGCTAGTGCACATGTGTGTGCGTGTACAAGATCTGTCGAGCGCCTCCTCTGTTAACACTAGCGCACATAGCAGAGTGGTTGCTCGGGGGGGAAATGACCAAGGGGTCATGGGTTTGAGCCCGAAGCCCCCCCTTTTTGCTTTCTTTTTCTTTTTTTGCTTTTCAATTGTTTTTCTTCCTTGCAAACATACATATGTGTGTAGTGCAGATTTGAGCATGTGTAGGGTGTGATTTATTTTCTGCAGTGTGTGTGTGTGTGCTTGGTGCATACACATAGGTGTGTGCATGTGCTTGTGTGTTTGTGTGGTATGCACTATGCAAGTGCATATATGTGTGTAGGTGGTATGTATGTATACGTATGTATATGTGCATGTGTAGTGTAGGTGTGTAGTGCATATGTGTGTCTGTACATATGTATGTGTTCTTGTGTGTATGTGTGTATGTGAGAGTGTGTGTGGGTGGGTGTTGCCATATACATATGCATATGCATACATGCATTGTGCATATATGTGTGCATATGTGTGTGGATGCACACCCACACTCATGAGCTAGTGAATGTGAGTGTATGTGTCTTGTGCACTTGTGCATGTGAGGTGTCTGTATGTGTTATATGCTCTAAGCATATATGGACATGTGAGTGTGTGTGTGTGTGGGTGAACACCTCCTTCTTGGGTGGTATGTTCATGAGTGTTTTGGTGCTCATATGCCATGGTATTTTGTTTGACATGAGAATCACCCATATAAGAGGGAAACTTGCTGTAAAGTAGCCAACTTGATGTTTCTGTTTTCACCATGCTAAAAATTACAAAGTTCGAGAATCTACTGTTATTTTTATGCCATGAAGAGTGGGTGACATCTAGTTATATGTTGAGAATTAGCTCATGCTCAGTGTTAGTAATTTCAAGTAGATGTTGTCTACTACCACCCTGATAAATTTTATGCCAAGAGGTGGTCTCTAACCTACTTAACTATTGCTGTGAATATGCTACCATGTTAACTCAGATTCCAGAAAACTGGAATTTTCACCAAGTCCCAGAAAACTGTTTCATCATGCCAACTTGATAGCTTCATACTTATTGATGTGTGCCTCCTTTGTAGATTGTGTAGTTGGATAAGTTGATGTGTATGTTATGTAGTTTCTGTCAATATCTTGTTTGTGGCTGTAGGATTCCTGTATCTCAAGTTATGGGCTGGGTAAGTTGCTATGTTGCTGTTTTGTGGCAGATTGTTGGTTTTATTGTTTTGTGACTTGTGGGAGCTATACTCCATGGAATTGATTGATATTTGAGTCTATTGTGGTTGTTTTTTCATTACATAACCAGTGGCTACCTTGGAATGCCAAGAATTAGCCCATAGCTTTGTTGTCTTGTGTTTTGGCCTTCGTACCTTGTCGTGAGCGTATCTCGAGAACCGTAACTCCGTTTCTTGCGTTCTTTATATGCATTTGTATCGATTTTACATGATTCATACATATTTGCCACGGTAATGCATGTTTAAATAACATAACATGAGTTTCTGTCCAGATTCACCAATAAACAAACTTTGCATGTGAAACATGACTAGTTTTGCGTTGCCATGTTAATTATTCATCAATGAATCATGCATCATCTTGGTTGTGCATTACACCTTGGTTGGATGTTTATTGTTGATGTTTATCTTGGGTAGACACGAGTGTTGATATTGAGTACGAGGACCCAGGAGAGTACCACTACGAGGATCCCGCTACTTGTTTCGCTGAAGAACCAACAGGCAAGATGATCGTACCCGGATCCCGATAATATTTTTGCTTGCTAGTTTCTCGCTCTTATAGTTAAAATTGCGCTACCTACCACTTGATATCAGCCTCCTAATTGCCATGAAAGCCTCTAACCACCACATCCTAGCAAACCTTTGATTGGCTAAGTTACCGCTGCTCAACCCTTGTTATAGCGTTCTTAGTTGCAGGTGCAGGTTGTTCCATGTGATAACATGGATTTGTCATATCACAATATTATCTATTATTTAATTTAATGCAGATATATATCTTGGTGTTGGTGGAAGGCATGGCCTTTTGCTAGGTGTTTTGTTCCGCTGTTACCGCCATAGTTCTTGTTTACCGGTGTTATGTTTTCCATACTTTGCGCTCCTAACATGCTCGGGGTTGTTATGGGGACCCCCTTGTTTATTCGGTTGAGATTAAAACTTGTCTGGCAAGATCCAACATTGGTACTACATTTGCTAATAACTTAATAAAATTTGCATAGGGCTTTGCAACCGCATGGATAATTAATCAACACCCAGGCCAGTGTTCCTCATGAGTGTTTGTCCAAACTGGAGCATCGTGTGGGGCCAACCCGGGGCAACTCGGGAGAATTCTATTAGGCCACCGTACGCTTTGCTTATCCGTCGTGTCCTGAGAACGAGATACCCGGCTCTTATCGGGTTCATCGACACGTCGGGTGGTCTTACTGGATTTGTTTTACCTTTATCAAATGTCTTGCGTGTGGACTCTGACTTTCTTCGGGTTATCTCGAGGTGTTGGAATTCCTTTGGAATTACCTATGATGATCACGAGATCCATGATCGAGGCTATTCCCGCGGAGTGTGGTTAATTTGTGATGGACTAGTTGGAGCACCCCTGCAGGGTTAAATCTTTTCGAGAAGCCATGCCCGCGGTTATGTGGCAACTTGGATATTTGTTTAACACCCGGTTATAGTAAAATTTAAGTAAACTCTAACAAAATACACCAACTGTGTGATTAACCATGATCGTCTCTGCTCGTGAACATGATCCGAGAGAGAACACGGAGGGGTCATGATTGACATAAGTAAGTGTTCAGGATCTCTTAGAGATCATTCTAGATTCGATCGTTCATCATAGGCCACTCACATTTATATTCATGTTACGTAAGTTAGCCACCATACTTGCTTAGTCCTGCTGCAAACTAAACACATACCACATCCCAACCTTAATCTTGAATAGTTTCGGTACCCGGGCGCATGATTGCTGAGTCCTTGTGGCTCACGGTTTACTACAACAATCCAGGTACACGTCCAGATGAGTTCGTGCAGGATGATCTTACCCAGCTTCAGTGGGAATATGATGAGGAAAGAGGCAGGATGTACATGACTTACCCGGATGAGTAGAGGACCATGGTCATGATCTTTGGAATAGCGAGATAGTATCATTTACATCTGTTTTTATCGTTTGATTTCGTCCGTAGACGGACCCTATGTTCATCTTGATGATTTGAACTTTGTGTGGAATTGTAATTTAGTATGTGGCGAGTGTAAGCCAATCTTGTATACTCATCTTTTCAGTATTGTATGATGTGATGATACTATACTTGCGAACGACGAGATGCGCCTCTATCCCTTGTGAGTCCCTTGTGCCTTAATATGGATAGGCACACATCTTGGGTGTGACATTGAGCTTCTGAATTTCGCTTAGCTCCGCTTTCCTATTTCTCTCACGGCTTCTGTAATCGTCTGCATCGGGAAACCTAACCTTCCGTGAAATGGAGCCTGGCGTGCCTCGTGTTCGTCCAGGGTGCTCAGCATTCCCTAGGGCCTTAGTCAGCTCGTCCTTCTCTCTGTCGGGAATGAACGTCCCTTCCTGCGTTGCGGAGATATACTTCTGAAGCTTGTTCATGGGTATTGCAAGTTGCTCGTCCGTCCAACGGCACTTCCCTATTTCAGGGTCCAAAGTTCCCCCAACCCCGAAGAACCAAGTCCTTGAATGGTCTGGCTAATTTGCTGTCTATGGTACGACATTCTTAGTAATCAGGTCATTCTCAGCTTTGTCCCACAACGGCCGGGCTTTGAGGTAGCCACCTGACCCCGTGTGATGGTGATACTGCTTCTTTGCAGCATTGGCCTTGTTTGTCTATGACATTTTCTTACTCTTGTTCGATGTCTTGTAGTCCACATATGCGGGCCAGTAATCTCTTATCTTCTCAAATTGGCCGATGAATTCTGGATTCTTCCCTTTGTCGACAAACTTTGATTTCAACTCATTCTTCCACCTCCTGAATAGATCTACCATCTTTTTAAGAGCACACGCCTTGACCAGTGGCTCTATAACTGGCTTATTTGGATCCTCCTCTAGCGGTAGGGTGAAATTTACCTTCAGCGTGGTCCAAAGATCATATTTATGTCTATCGGTGACATAATCACCTTCAGGGGCGCTATCCTTAGGCTTATTCCATCGTTTGGTTCTGATTGGGATGTTGTCCCTAAAAATAGCTCCAAACTGAGCAGAAAATGCGTTCTTGGTCCGCTTGTATTCAATCGGATGGCCATCATTCGCGAGTGTTGTGATCGTAAACTTTTCATCCTTACGCAACCTCCTCTTCGGGCCTCGTCTCGTTACCGAAGTTTGGCTTGATCCGGAGGGCTATAAAAGAAGAGAGAAGAGTTAATTAATATATGTACATAACAAAACAATTAATGCATCAATTAGCTAGTCAGCACAGGCTTAATTAATATATATACATCACCGGACTTTGTAATAGCTCCCTCCTCCGACCGGTCACCGGAGCCGTCATCATTGTCTCCTTCTTCCTCCGGCATTCCATCACCAGATCCATCATGATCATGTCCTTCCATTGTTCGATCACTGGAGCCGTCATAATCCTCTCCTTCCAGACCATCGGTGTCGTTGAGAAACGACAAGATATCACCTCCGCCGTGGATTATGTCCCCCAACAACTGTTCTTGTTCTTCGTCTCTTGGATCCATAGTTTCTGCAAATATTACAACATGACAATTAATATACAAAGATGAATGTCTGACGTCCATACCGCCTCTCTCATGAATGTCCGACGTCCGGACCGCCTCTCTCATGAATGTCAAACAAGGAATTCTGTTAACCTTTAAGGGATTTAATTAACAAAATGGCGTCATTATGAATGTGTAGAAAATGGTCAATATTTTTCCTGATCTCATCTACCCTTCTATATGTCACATTGTCTAGTGTCAAAGTATTCAAGAAAATCAAGGGTTCATCATTAGCCGGAAGTAACAGGCGCACAATGGTATGAAGCTCTCCAAAATTGTTTTGTAACGGAGTCCTGGATAGGATAATTAATTAGCTTTTTGGTACGAAGTTTGGCAAGAGCCTTCCGAATATCGCTATTTGGAAGGCCTTTGCTGAAATTCGTACCAAAAAGCGAATTATTCTATCTGGGACTCCGTTTCAAAACAACTTTGAAGAGCTTCGTAGCATCATACGCATGTTACTTCTGGCTAATGATGAAGCCATGGATTTCTTCAATACTTTGACAGACAACGTGACATATAGAAGAATATATATATATATATATATATATGATCAAAAAAAATTGGATCAAGTTGTGCACATCCATAATGGGGGCATTCTTGATAAATCTATGTTACCGGAGTTTTCTTCATTTAACTTGGTAAATTTGGGTGGCCTCGACAAAGCTTCTAGGGTTTGGGGTGGCCTCGACAACACTTCTAGGGTTTTGGTGGCCTAGACAACGCTTTTTTAGTCCCGGTTTGGATGGCCTCGAGAGTTTAGCGGGTAGGGACGGGGTAGATCGACAACGACGCTCTTTCTTCTAGGGTTTGGGTGGCCTCGATAGTTGGTCGGGCGAGCGAACCGCCTCTCTTACTCATGCATGTCCGACGTCCCCCCTCATGTCGAAGTTATCAGGGAGGGGGTAGATCGACAACGGCGCTCTTTCTTTTAGGGTTTGGGTGGACTCGATAGTTGGTCGGGTGAGCGGACCGCCTCTCTCTCATGCATGTGTGACGTCCCCTCCCCGAACAAAAGAATTAATACACATATGAACAAAAAAAATACATATATGAACAAAAAAATGCTCCAAACAAAAAATTTAATACATATATGAACATCCATACATACATATAGCCACATACATATATACATTATATATATATATATGAAAAAAATTCATCATATAAAAAATGAGCAAAAAATACAAGGGGCGGCGGCGTCAGCTCACAGCGGGGGCGGCCGACGAGGGTGACGGCGGGGGCGACGAGGGCGACGACGACGGTGGGGGCGGGCTGGGGCAGGGGCGTGGCCGGGGCGACGACGGGTACGACGTCGGCTAGCGAGGGCGACGGCGGGGGCGGCGCACGAGGGAGCCGGCAACAACAACGACGGTGGGGGCGACCGGGGCGCAGGGCCGTGCTCGGGGGGGAGGGAACGACGACGGCGTGGGCTCGGGGGCAGGGCAGGGGCACGGGCGACGGCGATGGCGTGGGCAGAGGATGGCGTCGGCGTGCGATCGGGGGCAGGACATGGGCACGTGCGACGGTGATGGCGTTGGGGCAGCCTGGCGGCGTCGAGGAGGTCGGCGTCGTCGGGGGGAACTGTGAGATGAAAACGAAAATTTTCACAAGTTCTGCGTATGTACACACACCTTTGGTCCTGGTTGGTGGCACCAACCAGGACCAATGCCTATCATTAGTCCTGGTTGGTACCACCAACCGGGACTAAAGGTCTCTTTTCGGCATCCCAAAGGGCGGGAAGCAGAGACCATTGGTCCCGGTTGGTGGCACCAACCGGGACTAAAGGGTGGTGCTGCCCGGGGCCAAATCTTTAGTCCCACCTCGCTAGCCGAAAGAGCTCGAGAGTGGTTTATAATCGCTGTTGCGCACACCATCTCGAGCTCCTCTCAACTGCAAGCTTCCGGACCTAATATGTCTGTGCCTATGGGCCTACTGGGCCTTCTACGGGCCTGAATCCTGGCCCAACAAGCTTGATGGGTTTCTAGTCGTATTCATGCCGTGGTGGCCCAGTAGGTGGCATTTTTATCTTTTTTCTAGTATTTTTGTTTTGTTTTTTGCTTTATTTATTTTTAATTTTTTTTCAGTATTTTTCTTCTATTATTTTAGTTCATTCTTTTTAACAAATAAATACTTTGATAATTTTAGTTGCATAATTTCCATTATTTTGTTTTGTTTCTTGCTTTATTTATTTTTTGCTTTATTTATTTCAAGTGTGTTTTATCATTATATTCTTTTTGCAATTAATGTTTTGAACAAAAAATACTTTGATAACTTTAGTTGCATAATTTTTATATAATTATTGTTTCAAAATACTAGAGGTTTATAAAAGCTTTTTAGCTGATTCTTTTTTGAACTCCACTCCCATGATGTTTTGAAAGAAATTAAAAAGTACTTCAAACGAACTCTGAAAAGGTTGAAAGTTGGCATGGTATCATCATTTCACCCACATAGCATGTGCTAAAAAGTTGAGTGGGTTACGACAAAAACTGGATGCACTTCGTGTACAAAATGGACAATCTATTTCGAAGTATCACGGTTTTAGACGAAAACTCATCTGTTACAAAGGGATTTCATTTTTTGAACTCATTTGAACTCCAGACTTTTTGTGTGTTCAAAATGCACCATTCAAAGCCACATCATTAATTTTCAATCCTTTCTCACTTCATTTGGTATTTTTCATGCACTTACTGATTTTTTTCCGCTAAATGACCCTGAAGTTGAAAGGCACTTCAAATGAACTCTTAAAAGGTTAAAAGTTGGCATGGTATCATGATTTCACCCACATTGCATGTGCTAAAAAGTTGAGAGGGTTACGACAAAAAGTTGATGCACTTCGTGTACAAAATGGACAATCTCTTTCGAAGTATCAGGGTTTCAGACGAAAACTCATCTGTTATAAAGGGATTTCATTTTTTGAACTCATTTGAACTCCAGAATTTTTGTGTGTTCAAAATGCACCATTCAAAGCCACATCATCAATTTTCAACCCTTTCTGACTTCATTTGGTATTTTTCATGCACTTACTGATTTTTTTGAGCTAAATAACCCTGAAATTGAAAAGCACTTCAAATGAACTCGGAAAAAGGTTGAAAGTTGGCATGGTATCATCATTTCATCCACATAGCATGTCATAAAAAGTTGAGAGGGTTACGGCAAAAACTGGATGCACTTCGTGTACAAACCGGAAAATCTCTTTCAAAGTATTAGGGTTTCGGACGAAAACTCATGTGTTACAAAAGGCATTTCATTTCTTCACATGTCACTGCAGTGATCTAGTTGTGGAGAGAAAGTCTTCACTTTTTCTTTGCTTGTGTCCTTTGCTTATTGCGCTGTAACCATGGATAATCTTCATCGTTTAATAGGGTGCTTGGGTCAGCCTTGACTTTGAAGGGAGGAATTTCATGAAACTTTTCATAATCTTCAGACATGTCTGTCTTGCCCTCCAATTCCACGATGTCTCTTTTTCCCGAAAGAACTATGTGGCGCTTTGGCTCATCGTATGATGTATTCGCTTCCTTGTATTTTCTTTTTCTCAGTATGGTAGACATGTCCTTCACATGGAAAATTTGTGCCACATCATTGGCTAGAACGAATGGTTTGTCTGTGTACCCAAGATTGTTCAGATCCACTGTTGTCATTCCGTACTATGGGTCTTCCTGTACCCCGCCTCTTGACAGATTGACCCATTTGCACTGGAACAAAGGGACCTTGAAATCATGTCCATAGTCAAGTTCCCATATGTCCACTATGTAACCATAATATGTGTCCTTTCCCCTCTTGGTTGCTGCATCAAAGCGGACACCGCTGTTTTGGTTGGTACTCTTTTCATCTTGGGCGATCGTGTAAAATGTATTCCCATTTATTTCATACCCTTTGTAAGTCAATATAGTCGAAGATGATCCCCTGGCCAACGAGTACAACTCATCAGAAACAGTGTTGTCACACATGAGACGTGTTTGCAACCAACTGCCGAAAGTCCTGATGTGTTCATATGTAATCCAGTTGTCACACTGCTCCGAGTGTTTGGAGCGCAGAATATTCTTGTGTTCATCGACATACGGGGAAACCAAGGTGGAATTCTATAGAACTGTGTAGTGTGCTTGAGACCAAGAATGCCCGTCCCTACATATTATTGAGTCCGCTCCTAGCATGCCTTTTCCAGTCAGTCTCCCCTCATACTGCGATTGAGGGAGACCAATCTTCTTAAGGTCAGTAATGAAGTCAACACAAAACCCAATGACACACTCTGTTTGATGGCCCATGGAGATGCTTGCTTTTGGCCTAGTGCGGTTACGAAAATATTTATTTAAGACTCCCATGAACCTCTCAAAGGGGAACATATTGTGTAGAAATACAGGGCCCAGAACGACAATCTCGTCAACTAGATGAACTAGGACGTGCGTCATGATATTGAAGAAGATGGGAACACCAGATCTAAACTAACAAGACATTGCACCAAATCACTCCTTAACCTTGGCAGGATTTCTGGATCGATCACCTTCTGAGAGATTGCATTGAGGAATGCACATAGCTTCACAATGGCTAATCGAACGTTTTCCGGTAAAAGCACCCTCAATGCAACCGGCAGCAGTTGCGTCATAATCACGTGGCAGTCATGAGACTTTAGGTTTTGGAACTTTTTCTCGGCCATATTTATTATTCCCTTTATATTCGATGAGAAGCCAGACAGGACCTTCATACCGAGCAGGCATTCAAAGAAGATTTCCTTCTCTTCGTTGGTAAGAGCGTAGCTGGCAGGACCTACATACTACTTTGGATGCATGCCGTCTTTTTCAAGCACACATTGTTGTTCCTCCCGTGCCTCTGGTGTATCTTTTGTCTTCCCATACACTCCCAAGAAGCCTAGCAGGTTAACACAAATATTCTTTGTCACGTGCATCACGTCGATTGCAGAGCGGACCTCTAGGTCTTTCCAATAGGGTAGGTCCCAAAATATAGATTTCTTCTTCCACATGGGTGGGCGTTTGTCAGTGTCATTCGGAACAGATCGTGCGCCAGGACCCTTTCCAAATATTACTTGTAAATCATTGACCATATCAAGTATGTGATCACCAGTACGGAGGGCGGGCTTCTTCCGGTGATCTGCCTCACCTTTGAAATGCTTTCCTTTCTTTCGACATTGATGGTTGGTCGGAAGAAATCGACGATGCCCTAGGTACACATTCTTCCTGCATTTGTCCAAATATATACTGTCGGTGTCATCTAACCAGTGTGTGCATATCCCTTGTTTGTCTGTCCTGAAAGGTTACTGAGAGTAGGCCAATCGTTGATGGTTACAAACAGCAACGCATGTAGGTCAAATTCCTCTTGTTCGTTCTCATCCCACACACGTACACCTCTTCCATTCCATAGCTGTAAAAGTTCATCAACTAATAGCCTTAGATACACATCAATGTCAATGCCGGGTTGCTTAGGGCCTTGGATGAGCACTGGCATCATAATGAACTTCCGCTTCATGCACAACCAAGGAGGAAGGTTATACATACATAGAGTCACAGGCCATGTGCTATGCTGGCTGCTCTACTCCCCAAAAGGATTAACGCCATCTACACTTAAACCAAACCATACGTTCCTCGGGTCACCTGTAAAGTCGCTCCACTTTCTCTCGATCTTTCTCCACTGCGACCCATCAGCGGGTGCTCTCAACTTCCCGTCTTTCTTATGGTCTTTTTTGTGACATTGCATCAACTCGGCATGCTTTTTGTTTCTGAACAGACGTTTCAACCGTGGTATTATAGGAGCATATCACATCACCTTGGAAGGAACCCTCTTCCAGGTGCGCTGGCCCTCAACATCACCAGGGTCATCTCTTCTGATCTTATACCGCAATGCATCACATACCGGCCATGCGTTCCATTCCTCGTACTCACCGCGGTAGAGGATGCAGTCATTAGGGCATGCATGTATCTTCTGCACCTCCAATCCTAGAGGGCATAGAACCTTGTTTGCTACGTACGTAGTGTCGGGCAATTCGTTATCCTTTGGAAGCTTCTTCTTCATTATTTTCAGTAGCAAACTAAATCCCTTGTCAGATACACCATTGTCTGCCTTCCATTGCAGCAATTCCAGTGTGGTACCGAACTTTTTGTTGTCATCTTTGCAATTTGGGTACAACCGTTTTTTGTGATCCTCTAACATGCGATCAAACTTCAACTTCTCCCTTTCACTTTCGCATTCTCTCTATGCATCAACAATGACCCGGCGAAGATCATCATCGGGCACATCGTCTGGTTCCTCTTGATCTTCAGCTTCCCCCATTGCAGCATCACCGTATTCAGGGGGAGGGTAGTTGTCGTCATCCTCTTCTTCTTCGTTGTCTTCCATCATAACCCCTCTTTCTTTGTGCTTTGTCCAAACATTATAGTGTGGCATAAAAACTTCTGAAGCAGGTGGAAGTAAAGGGTTTTAGAGTTGGAGAAAGACTTCGTATTCTCACAGACAGTACATGGACAAGGCATAAAACAATTTTGCTTGTTTACCTCGGCCGCTTCAAGAAAATTATGCAGGCCCTTAATATACTCGGAGGTGTGTCGATCACCGTACATCCATTGCCAGTTCATCTGCATGCGTTATATAATAAAGTGTATTAAAAACCATTACAAAATATCATGAATAGAGAAGTGAACAATAATAAAAGTAAGAAAATCATATGAGTAAATATATTTTCTTTTAGCAAGAAGATAAGATCAAGAGGCTCACCACGCGCGGGCAATCGATGGCGGTTTCATGACGGGGACGGGACAGGACGGACCGCCAAACCTAGACAAATCTTGACGAAAATGGAGTTTGGACAAGGATCTTCGGAAGGAGAAAGCTTAAGTTTGGCTTACGCATTTCATCAAACACCACATGTGCATAGGAGGTGAGCTAGAGCACCACAAAGCTCTTCCCTCGCCGGCCAAAAAAACAGAGCAGTGTGAAGAGCTCTGCTCGCCGGCGAGGGGGTATATATAGGCATCTCATTGGTCCCGGTTTGTGGCTGGAACCGGGACTAAAGGACCCCCTTTGGTCCCGGATCCAGCCACGAACCGGGACCAATGGTTGTGGGCCAGGAGCGAGGCACATTGGTCCCGGTTCGTGTCTGGAACCGGGACCAAAGGTTCCAAACGAACCGGGACCAATGCCTCACGTGGCCCGCCCGGCCCCCTGGCCTCACGAACCGGGACCGTTGCCCCCATTGGTCCCGGTTCGTGATTGAACCGGGACTAATGGGCTGGCCCGGCCCGAACCAATGCCTTGTTTTCTACTAGTGCTTGGGTATACGTATGATTACCTGCTAATGGCGATGCGAAGGAACAGCCAACGGCCACAGCTTGAACAGATCGGCGGAGCAAGCAGTAGCGCAGCTGGACATGCCGCTGAGGTCGTTTGCGGCGGCGCGATGGAAATCTAGAGATACCAACTAAAACCACTCAACTTCCTGTTCAAAATCATCAGGGGGAGAAGTACGACAATAGTACATCAGGATTCAGCTTCTTGCAAGCAAGGATATCAAGGCGTATGAATCAGTAAATGCAAGTCAACTTCACGTTGACACACACCTAATGGGTAGCATACACCTAGTGGATGGGAAACCTCCACCAACCCAGGTCATAGTGCATATGATGACCAGGACATCGGAATACCCGACTCAACCGCATTGGGAAATCGCGAGCAGTCACCATGGGTAATGATATTCCCATCAACTATATATTGTATGTAGATTCTAGAGAAACATACAACCGGAAGCCTACAATTGTCGACATATATTTCTCAACTAGATTGCAAAAACCTTTCACATGATTTAGGTCCAAAGACCATGGCCATGGCAAAGTGTTAACAACACTCGGACTGAACTCAGGCAAAATCTAGGTAGAAATAATCTTGCTCAATAATGGAAAGGTATTCATAAGCAATACCTACACCAGTTTTCTTTTGGAAACAGAATTGAGAACAACAAGGTGGTGAAGCATAGAGCAAGTATTGTAGCACAAGGGTTCACGCAGATACCCATCTATTCTCCGAAGGTGGAATCTCGTTCCAATAACTTATATCATTGGCAGTACAAAATCATCTACCTCTGCAGTTGATAGATGTAGTGATTACATATCCATGCGGACCACTAGATTCCGATATAGATGGTTCCCGATGGAATCTCACTTCTAAATCGAAATGCAAAACGCAACATAGATTGTGTAAAATCAATAAGTCACTATATGTCTTATTGTTGTCGGTACATATGGTACAACCGGCGTAGTGAGTTCCTTATACACAAGGATTACTCTTACAATGATGATTATCCATGTTTATGTGTCTGTAATGACGAAACATGTAATCATCTAAATGACGGAGTTTAAAATGAAGGATTTGGGTAAACCAAAATACCGCTCATTAATACAACTTGAGCACCTTCATTGATACATTATGGTATACTATGTTGTCTATATCCATAATATATTGGAAAAATTCATTATGGACAAATCTTATCCATACATAACTCTCATGGTAGTTCATTCTCTAGACGTAGAGATAGATCTATATAGACCAAGAGATGATGGAAATGAGATATTGGGACTCAACGTTCCATAATGCCATTGGATCCATACAATTTGTTGGTACTCAAGAATATCTTTCAATATCTCCAAGGCATAAAACATCTTGTCCTGGTTTTTCAGTTTCATAAAAATGTGAACACCGATATCATTGGATACATCGATCAGATTCCCACTATGTCGGATCGTAGACAAACTTAATGTTCCTACTAGGTGTGGTAGCCCTCTCATGAAGAGTCTTTGAAACAGACCTCATGGCTACATCCACTAACCATTATCTCAACGATAATGTCTTGTGTTGCCCGGATGCAAACGGGTTATGTAATAAGCAATATCTCTATATTACATATCTTGCAAGTTAAATCATGTGACTGATTTTTTCATGAAGTCTCTACCAACTTTTACATTCCAGAAATACGTTCATGGAATGGGTATGTGAGGACTTCGAAATTTGCAAGAATCAGGGGGAGTATCTTCCTGAATTGTTCCTGTTCGATGCATCATATTATACTCTTTTTCCCTTCATGAGTTTACTTTATAGGTTTTCATAAAGGTTTTTAATGAGGTAATATCAACATGAGATCATATGTCATACTTTCTGTTTTTCACGTCGGGGTTTCTCTAAACTCTATGGGTTTTCTCGTATTGAGTTAAAAGAGACAATGACCATTATATGTGGCATCATGTTCTCCTTATTTTTCTCGCTCAGTTCAAAGAAGTTTTAACAACATATCATACACACTACTCTCTTCATATTTTTCTCACAGGATTTTTGGAAGAGAGATTACCAACTTCAGAGATCATCAAAACAATATGGAAGATTCTCAAGATTATACAAGCGACACAAGACATACAAGACAAGACGTAGCTTTGTGCAAGGGGGAGTATTAGGATTAGATATTAACTGCCCGAGGCAGTTAACTTAGTGCCCAAAGCGCCGTACGGACGCGTCCGTCCGTACGAACGTCTTTTTCTTGTACAGACATCTATTCGATAAGAACAGACGCCTATTCATCTGAGAGACGCCTCGTATAGGCGCCTTCCCATGTAACCGACTTCCCCAACAGTCGGGAGTCCTTCTATAAATACTCAGATTGATGATCAATAAAAGATAGGTTTTTTCTTCTCAATCAGTTTGACTTCTAACATTTTTTTTCTTATTAATGCTTCCCAGTTATTAACTTGCGTAAACAAGGTCACGTCTCCGTTTTCTCGCTAAGGTCCTTCCCATCGCTCCACGGTGTACAGGTACTACGTCGGATCGCTGCCTTTTTTTTGGCGGGCAGGTCGGATCGCTGCCTACTCAGCATGTAAAAGCCCGTATCCCTTTGTACTTGTAGCATTATGGTAAACGTTTGGGAACGGTGCGCCAGCCGAACGCTCGGCCGGTCACGCGTCCACGCACACGCCACATCCCTTCTATTGCTCTCTCTCCTCTGCTTCTTCTCCGCTTCAGTCGTCATGGTCAACCAAGTCTCCCAGGACGTTGCCACCATGAGAATCAGCCGATCCAGTCGCCCTTGGCCAGATCTTCTCGCATCCATGCGCATCGGAGCTCTGTCTCCCTCGTCGGACCAGGCAACATCGGAGCTGCAACTGACCGCTGTGGAGATGCAATCGGTTGAAGCTTTTTCCAGCCGTCTGCGTGTAGCTACACACGTGTTGGAACCACCCACCCGAGATGCTACAATCACGGCGACGCGACCTCCCTCCCCCACCACTGCAACCATGTCCTCCCAAACCGTTTACCATCTCGCACAGCGAAGGGATTCGACGATCACCATGGCCAGCTGGGGAACCATGCTCGCGTTTGTTGCAACCGTTGACGAAAAAAGCTTCAACGATATATGGAAAATGTTTCAAGCGGCAATAGAGAAGCTTCAACCAGGCACTTCATCCATCCATTTAACTCCACCTTGAAAGCTGCAACCGGCGTCTCATTTTGCTACAACTGACATCTAATTTTGCTACAACCATCGACTAGAAAAGCTGCATCCATATTCGTCAGAGTTGCAAGCCAAGTTCGTCGGAGTTGTAGCCATGGTCATCCAATGATATTTTGCTACAACCAGTGTTGATTTTTGCTACAACCAGTGTCAATTTTTTCTACAACCTACATACGAGAAAGCTATTACCCGTGAAGAAAAAGTTTCAAGTGGAGGTGACAGAAGCTACGAACGGACGACCATGGAGGCAAAAAGGAAATGGCTGTGGACGAGCGGCTGGGTCCTGCGACGGCCATGGAGAGGACACGGGTGCTTCCACGTCTCGCCGGAGCACATCCACATGGTGGCCGGGGCAGGGACAACCGCTCCCGAACGAGATCTGAATGAAGACAAGAAAAGAAGATGCTGACGTGGGGGAAGAGAAATCGAACGGCTCCCGCTACCTAGATCGCACGACTGCAGGCCGACCGGCCCAAATATTCGGGCCGGCGCGCCGTCGGCGCGCCTAGTGCTGCCCTAGCATTATTGCTTCCCTGATGATATACTCACGCCACCTAGTCCTTGGACGCGTACCGCCAGCAGGTCGTCGACGAGCTCATCGTCGCGTCCGCCGGACGGGCGTTGGATGTGGCGGTAGCGCGGTCGGTGGTGGCCATCGTGGACAAGGCGGTCGACGCGGTTGTGGGCACTATCGTTGATGGGCCCGAAGCGAATCTTCTCCTCCATATCCATATCCAGGAGCTTCGTTCTGCCAAAGGTCTCCCCTCCGAGGACTCGGATTCCACGACTACACGGGGGATAGGGTTGGGTGTTTCAGCACCCTACATCCCTCCCCCGGCTCGAGGTATCCCCGATTTACCCCAGGCCAATTTCGTCATTCTCTAGTCGATCTGATTCATAGAGAGAAGAGAAGTGGTCGTCCACCTTGTGTTGATTTCCCTAAGTTTGATGGCGACAATCCTAAGGTCTGCCAAACTCGATGTGTAGATTATTTCGACATGTTTGGTACTGATCCTGATTCCTGGATCGCGTTAGCATCCATGCAATTCGAGGGAGCAGCGACTCGCTGGCTTTCTTCTGTGCAGCACAAATTTGTGCGGGCATCATGTGATGAATTTTGTGCTGCTGTAGTGCATCGCTTCGGGCGGAATCAGCAATCGCTGGTTCGACGCCTTTACCGTCTTCGTCAGACGAGAACTGACGAGGAGTACATCAATCAGTTTTCTCAACTGATGGACCAACTCACCGCTTATGAGCCAGATCCTGAAATGTTACACTATACTACCCGTTTCATCGATGGTTTCAAATATGAAGTTCGATTAATTATTGCAGTTCAAAGACCATCAGACTTGGATACTGCGTATTCTATTGCCTCTGTGCAAGAGGAACTGGGCGACAACGAGGAAGAATTGAGTTTGCATAGCTCTAATAGAAGATCTGCATCTGTGTCCATGTCCTACAAGCCACATTCAGAAATGACCAAGACCACCAATCCGGTTGACGACAAGCTGGCTGCACTCAAAGCTTTATCGCAGGGCCAAGGGCTTGTGTTCTATTTGTGGCGAACGATGGGGCAAGGAGCACAAGTGCGACGATACTGTCCAACTGCATGTTGTACAAGAGATGATGGAGTTCTGTGCTATAGATTCCAGTTTTTCGGATGACAGTGATGATGATCTAATGTTGTTGTCGACTGACACTCAATTTTCAAGTACTAGAATCAACTTCGACCAACGAGTTGGAAAGGGGGCTACCTACAGGTAGTCGGCTCTGATACCAACTTGTGACACCCCCATTTTGATCTTATGGGAATCATACACGCAAATGTGTACGATCAAGATTAGGGACTCACGGGAAGATATCACAACACAACTCTATACACAAATTAAAGTCATATAAGCTTCATATTACAAGTCAGGGGTCTCGAGGGCTCGAATACATAAGCTCAAATTTGAATGAGTTAGCGGAAGCAAATAATACCTGAGTACATACATAAATTAAACATGTTTCCCTTAAGAAGGCTAGCACAAACATAACAACAAATCGAAAGAGGCAAAGCCTCCTGCCTGGGAACCTCCTATCCTGCTGCTGGTCGGGGGCAGCCTCGATGTAGTAGTAAGCTCTGTCCTGGTAGTAGTAGTCGTCGGTGGGATCAACTGTCTCTTGGGCTCCATCATATGGTCACACAATCGTATCCGAAAGGAAAATGGGAGCAAAGCAGCAGTGAGTACTCATCCAAACTACTCACAAGACTGGCATCAGAACTAGTCTAAGTATGCATCAGTATCAAGGAATGGGGCTATATCTTTAGACCAATTGCAAAAATGCCAGAATAGAGAGAAGGCCAATTTTAAGTCACAATTCTACATGTATTAGATCAGGATACAACTGCAAGTCGTCCTGCTACAATTTTAAGTCACAATTCTACATGTATTAGATCAGGATACAACTGCAAGTCGTCCTGCTACTGTGGACACAGCTAATCGAATAGTTGAATTCATCCCTGCAGGGGCGCACCACATTTCCCAACAAGCTTGATAACCTCTACCCGAACACACTTTCCTGGGTCCTGCCCGGCCTCAGGGCATCAACACGTTGCCGCCCTACCTAGGCTCAACACAGAGGCCAGCCCGTTAGTCTAAATCCTAAGCGCGCAGGGGTCATGGGCCCATCACCCTTTGCACTCATGCACGATGCGTGGGCGACCGAGGTCAGTCCTAGCTCCTCTGACCTAGCTCCTCTTATACAAGATCAATGTTGTCGCGGACCACTCTATTGGAAATATGCCCTAGAGGCAATAATAAATTAGTTATTTTCATATTTCCTTCTTCATGGTAATTGTTTATTATCCATGCTAGAATTGTATTGATTGGAAACTCAAATACATGTGTGGATACATAGACAACAAAGTGTCCATAGTAAGCCTCTACTAGACTAGCTCGTTCATCAATGATGGTTAAGGTTTCCTAGCCATAGACATGAGTTGTCATTTGATAACGGGATCACATCATTAGGAGAATGATGTGATGGAAAAGACCCAACCGTAAGCATAGCATTTGATCTTGTTAGTTTATTGCTAATGCTTTATCCATGTCAAGTATTTGTTCCTATGACCATGAGATCATGCAACCCAGAGTACCTTGTGTGTACCAAACGTCGCAACGTAACTGGGTGACTATAAAGGTGCTCTACAGGTATCTCCGAGGGTGTCTGTTGGGTTGGCATGGATCGAGACCGGGATTTATCACTCCGTGTGACGGAGAGGTATCTCTGGGCCCACTCAGTAATACAACACCGCAATAAGCTTGAAACCAATGTGAATAAGGAGTTAGTCACCTAATCTTGTATTACAGAACGAATAAATAGACTTGCCGATAACAGGATTGAACTAGGTATGAAGATACCGATGATCGAATCTCGGGCAAGTAACATACCGTTCGACAAAGGGAAATGCATACGGGATTGATTGAATCCTTGTCGTCGTGGTTCAACCGATGAAGATCTTCGTGGAATATGTAGGAACCAATATGGGCATCCAGGTCCCGTTGTTGGTTATTGATTGGAGAGGTGTCTCGGACATGTCTACATGATTCTCGAACCCGTAGGTTCGCACGCTTAACTTTTGGTGACGCTAGAGTAGTATTGGGATATGTACGTTGGTGACCGAATGTTGTTAGGATTCTCGGATGAGACACCGGACGTCATGAGGAGCTCCAGAATGATCCGGAGGTAAAGATTTATATATGGAAAGTCAGATTTTGACTACCGGAAAAGTTTCGAGTTTTTCCGGTATTGTACCGTGAAGCTTCTAGAAGGTTCCAGAGGGTTCCATAGGAGTCCGGAAGGATCCTGCAGCCACTAGGGCGTGCATGGGATGTATGGGGGCCCTAGCCTTATTGGGCCACGGGCACCAGCCCCACAAGGCCCATGCAAGGGGAAGGGGAAACCCTAAGCGGGAGGGAGTCCACTTGCCTTGGGAGGCAAGTTTCCCCCTAGCCATCGACCCTCCTTGGAGGAGGGGCCTACGACCAAACCCTGCCCCTTGCCTCCTATATATAGTAGAGGAGAGGGGGAGTGCTGGACACAACAATCCCATGCCCCGGTGGCAGCCCTACCTCTCTCCCTAGATCGTTTTCTCCTCAGATCACATCTACGGTAGTGCTTGGCGAAGCCTTGCCGGGATTGCTCCATGACCATCTCCACCATGCCGTCGTGCTGGTTGAGATCCATCTAGTTCTCCTCCCACGCTTGCTGTATCAAGAAGGAGGAGACGTCATCGAGCCGCACGTGTGCGGAACGCGGAGGTGCCGTCCGTTCGGCGCTAGATTGGATCTCATAGCGATTGGATCGTGAAGAGTACGACTACATAAACCGCGTTATATACGCTTCCGCTTATCGATCTACAAGTGTATGTAGATACACTTCCCCTCTCGTAGCTATGCATCTTCATGGATAGATCTTGGGTGTTCGTAGGAAATTTTTTGTTTCCCATGCAAAAAAAGTCAATCGACCAATTCGGATCAAATACCCAACCCATTAGCATTTTGTTAACTGCCGTGACGAGCACGATAGACGATATGTGGCCCTGTTGCTCCATCTCGAGGACTTGTGGCAAGGGCCAAGAATGCCCGGCAACGCCTCATCATATTACACCAACATCCTCCAGGTCATCCTGACCTCAACATGCAACAGTACTAAAGTCAATGTATCTGTGTGTCCAAACACCAAGGAAAAAAAATCAAGGAATCAATCTCGAAGGATCCCACCCAATGTAACCGTCAAGGTGACCAGAGAGGATGCACCCTCGATGGTCTACACTTGAGGTGTTGCAAGAAAGAGTCGTCATTGGGAATGGTGAAGGAGGAATCACCCTCGATAACCACGACCGACTAGGTACACTACAGAGTTAGCATCATGCGTACTTTACGAGGTGTCATCCTCGATACTCGATAGTAGCTCTGCAGAGTCGTAAAACTAAGAGGGTGTGCGGTGAATGTGACGAGCATGGCTTGTTGATCCGATTGATCGAGTCTTTGAGTCATCGATGATGAAGCAAGGGCAACTCGGACAAAGGGGTGACAGGGGATCACTAATCAACCTATACTAAGCAGGTGATATAATAGTAGGTACAGTAGCAGTTAAAAAAACAGGCTATGCATCAGAATAGGAGCAATCTACAACAGTAGGAAAATCTAATGCAAGCATGAGAGAGAAAGAATAGGCGATACCGGAATGATCAAGGGGGGGAGGTTGCTTGCCTTGGTTCTCTGCTGCAAAATGCCGATCGACAGGGGCGTAGTCGTACCCGACAACATCGTGAGTCTCAGGGTCTACCGGAGAGAAGAAGGGGAAGAAACAATAAATATAAGCAACCAGTTGCAACACGATGCATGGCATGGAAATATGCAGTGCTAGGGATGACCTAACACAGTACTACACGTCACACACTGAGCGGAAAATATCTGACAATATTTCCCAGGTCTTTGGCTATTACCGGATAGATGAATCGGGGAGGAAAGTTCCATGCATGTGACAGATGAACACACAGCGTATTCGAATTCGTTGGATTTTTTGAACAACTTTCATATATAAAATATTTTCTCAGGGTTATAAATTATTTTATATGATTTTTCAAAGTCTTAATTAATATTCTATAATTAATATTCTATAGTTCTGAGCGGAAAATATCTGACGTCACACACTGAGCGGAAAATATCTGACAATATTTCCCGGGTCTTTGGCTATTACCGGACAGATGAATCGGGGAGGAAAGTTCCATGTTCATGATGCTAGATGCATGTGACAGATGAACACACGGCGTATTCGAATTCGTTGGATTTTTGTGAGCAACTTTCATATATAAAATATTTTCATCAGAGTTATAATTATTTTATATGATTTTTTAAAGTCTTAATTAATAATCTATAATTCTGGAATTAATACTAATTAAAAAATTAAATGGGAAAATGCTAGGTGCAGCCGGTCTAGTGCACCCAACAACGTTACACGGGATGACAAGGGGGCCCCAGTTGACTGGTCAACCAGCAGTCAATAGAGGCTCACTGGTGGGGCCCCCTGCCGAGTCAACAACAGATTGGGCCGGCCCTATCGACTAGAACAGTCATAGGGCCCCACCTGCCAGTGAGTGTGGCTAATTAGGTATTAATTTAACTAACAGGGTAAATTAGGGAGTGGGCCCCCCTTGTCAGTGGCAAAGTGACTAATTAAAATTTTGAACAAATCTAATAAAAATTAGCAGGGGCAGGCCCCACCCGTAATTTACTCCAGGGGTCATTAGCGCGGGCTTTGACCTAGTTTTTGACCGGCTGCTCACCCTGTGGCGACCAAATGGACAACGGAGTGGCTCTACGTGCAGGTGGCGACGCGACGTATCGAATAGAGGCGGCATCAGCTCGTGAGGGCACCGAAGTTGGACGGAATTGGGCCCGTGGCGATGGGCAGAGCTTGGGCTCTGACGAACCTGACGACAAAGGGCATGAGAGGGCGAACAGTCGATGGCGTTGGGTTCTAGTGGCATCCTCGAGCACGGCTACGCGCTCGGGAGCGAGCCGGTCCTGTTGCAGCTGCGACGGCGAGCTTTATCGTGGCATCTGGAGCAGCGGAAATGGCAGTAGCAAGCATCGACTACTGATCAAGCTAGAGGGAGAGGAGATCGAGGCGGTGCTCGCCGTGAGATGGAGGAGCAGCTCGGGGAGGTCGAAGAGGGGCTGCTGGCGACGAATTTTGGCGACGGAGCTGCGGTGGCCGAGGAGGAAGAAGACGATGCACGCGTGTTGCATAGCCCGTCGTCTCCAATGGATCGGCACATAAGACGTGGTCGAGTCTGACGGAGCTCGTGGACGCAGCGGGACGACGAACGGTGGTCGGGCCATGCCTACGACACAGCCATGGCGATGGCAGCACCCGGCCTCGCTTGGGGAAGAATAAATCGGGCGAGGAGGAAGGGGGAAAAGGTTTAGGGTTATTAGGCATTATTAGGCAGTAACACAAACTGTTTGGGGAACTTTTGAAATTAATTGAAATTTACATAATTCAAAAGGGCAGTTAATAAAATATTTGGCCTCTGTTTTATTCATTTTGAGGCACGAGAACCTTTTATAAAATGTGGGTTACAATTTTCTAATTGCTTATGGAATATTTGCAACCTATCCAGGATTTTTGTTTTCAGGTTTGCAAAACTATTAATCACCTTGTAAAAGCATTTTGAAAATCATTAGGGAAATCAAATGACAAATGACTCCAATGTGATCAAACATGGCTTAGCAAAAAATGGATTAGCTTAATCCCCACGGTTACTATAGCTTAATTACATTGATCATTGTAGCATGGATCCAGAGTTGTTACATCGACGCTCACAAGCATCAAAATGAAGACCTTTCGCTGAGAATTCGCGCAAACGGGCCGGTCCATTTACCAGGCGACAAACTAACGTAACTAAAAATGTTAGAAACAAATAGAGCGATGCATGGATTCGATCCCGTGACCTACAACTGGGTAGTGTCGTCGCGAGATACTGCAGCTAGCAAGTGAGTTTGTCTAAACAACACCGCTAAAATAAAAATACTATGCAGAGCCGATTCAGTTTTTAATCATTCCTTACAAAATTAATAATGTTTTATTGAACAACTTTTGAAACTTCATTTTTTATACGTGAATAATTATTGAAAAGATGATCAATTCTTTTGAAAAACAAAACATTTATTGAACTTTATTTATACAATCAACAATTTTCAAATATACATATGTTGAACATATTTTAACTATACAACGAACATTTTTTTGATATATGTTGAACAAAATTTGAAACACATTAACATTTTGGTGATATATGTTAAACAATTATTTGATACATGTTAAACATTTGTTTGATATATGATGATCAAATTTTGTAATTTTTTGCAATATATACTAAACAAATTTTAACTACACATTGAACAATTTTGTGATATATGGGCATTGAACATTTCATGATATACGTTGATTTTTTCTTACATTATGAGCAACAATTTAAAAAGTGCAAAAAATCGAAAACCATGAAACAAATTTGAAATCACCAACAAAATTAGGGTTTCAAAACATTTTCTTGGAGAAAAAAGGTATAGAAAACGAAAATGATGAAATGGAAGATATGGGAAAGGGAAAAGAAACAGAAAGAAAAAGAAAGAGAAAACTACAAAAAACAAAAAACTAGACAAAAACAAGAAAACCCCTCTTCAGGGAACCTACGAGAAGGTTCCACAAACCGGATACTTTCACGAACTGGGCTGGCCCGTATCATCTCATTCGCTCGCTTCGGGACGATCCGACGGGGAGCTCCTATCCGGGATCTCCTATGTGACGCGTGTTCCGTCCAACAGACGCGCGCCGCACAGGGGAGTCACCCGAGTAGGCCAGCGCAGGAAATTTTTTGTCGAAAAATAATCTGATAATTTCTGTTTCTAGTTTTTCCTTTTCTGCATATTACCTTTCTATTTATTTTTTTCTGTTAGTTTGTTCTTTATTTTTTCTCTTTTCCTTTTTTAAGAAAACGTTAAATTTTCCAATCATTTTGTGAAAACCAGACCATTTTTTAAAACGGAGAATAAATATGATAGCGGGACATTTTTTTAAAGTACCAACATTTTTTGAATCTTGAGAATAGATTTTGAAACCGAGAACAATTTTAAAAAGTCCTGAAAAAATTAGGAAGCGCGACTAATTTTTGAAAGCACGAATATTTTTTGTATATTAAGAACAAAATTTTGGAATGGAAAACAATTTTGAAAAACCCAGAACAAATTTTGGAAGTGCGGACAATTTTTTAAAGTACGGACAATTTTCTAATCTTGAGAACAAATTTTGAAATTCTGAACAATTTTGAAAAATCCTGGACAAATTCATAAACACGGACATTTTTAAAATCTTTCGATTTTTTTGGAAAAACAAGAATATGTTTTTTAACCAAGAAACATTTTGCTAAGAAACAAGAACATTTTTGAAAAATGCAGAACGGGATTTTTCTTTATGAACAATGTTTGAAAATCTACTTTTGAAATTTGGAACATCTTTTAAAATCAAGAAAATTTCCAAATTTAAGAATAATTTTTGAACATGAACTTAGTTTCAAAAATGTACAAATATTTAATATTTCAAACATTTTTTGGAAATACCAATCATTTTTTGAAAATATCGAAGACTTTTTTTAAATACCGAACATTTTTGGAAAATCCGGACCTTTTATTGAAGTTATGAATGTTTTTGACCCAAAGAGCGAAACGTCGACATCTGTATTTAGAGAGCATTAAATAGCATTTTCACTCCTATCTGCCGCTTCTTGCGGCAGACTGCTGGCCAAACCCACAGGCGGGCCGAACTGGTCCGGCCGAATGGCGAACGAGCTAAGCGAGTGGATGTGCCAGCGATCGTCTACTGTAGAGATCTCCTGCAAAAAAACTTTTCGTGATAGCCAGCATAGATAATGTGAGCTAGTGATTACATAGCAGGGCAAGCTTATAAGAACCAGTACCTACGAACATCCAAACATTTCCCTTTTTTATGTGTTTTTGAAATCTTTGTTCGAAATATCAAAATATGTTCTCGAACCAGAAATTTGTTCACAAATTGAAAAAATATTCATGTTTTTTTTTGCAAATTAAAAAAATGATCTTGTTTCCAGAACTTCTTCATATTTTACAACAAATGTTCAACACTTCTTCGTTATTTCATAAAAACTTTCTGGATTTCGAAATTGTTAGTGTTTTATAAAAAGTCTGTTTTGTTGGAAAATGAATGTTTAATTAATGGAACGCGAACAGTTTTTACTCAACATATTTCTAAAAATACTATCAAACATACTCGTGCGTTGCAGTGGAGAAAAATTCAACCCTCATACGCACACCCGACATCATCAGTAAATCCCTTGAAATATATCATGATGCTGCATGAAAAACAATGTGGTAATTGGTGTTGCAGCAAAACATAAAGGTCAGACAATTTTTTAAGTTTACTCAAGGTATTTCCAGTTTAGTTGCCACAATCTCTCTTACATCATTGTTGTCATTCCTCATTAATGATGCCCAACAATATTGTATTTGGATGGAAATAGAGAAGAACATTTTAGTACTCGACAGTAACTTGTGCATACAACCATTATTTTTTGTCCTGCTAATGTATGTGTTTACTACTGTAATCGAAGTCAAGATTTAATTTAGTTGCAAACATATTAGAAATCTTCACCGAAAACAACCAATCTATAAGAACATACATACCAAATGTTTAAGGTTGCATATCAACATCGTTCTTGTTAACTCAAATGGTTATAAGCACAATTTTCAGACAACACGAAAATCAACATTGCAAGTATCAATAGTTCATCTGATATGGGTCAGCTATTGTGCATTGTGTGAAATAGAGAGGATGATTATACACCTATTATGACTTTTAGCATATGGTAGCTGGTAGGAATCAACATTTCCTATGGTGTCAATAATAACTTTTGTGAAAGCACCAAACTATCATATTTACTCAATTTAAATTGTGTAGAAACATCTATAAAGACGGTATTAATTAAGGTTGCATCCCAAACCTAATTTTAAAAATGATTAACATGCAATATAATAGAATATTTGAATTTTGCAAACTTTTATGAAGAATTTTCATATATAACATGTCCGATTTTGAGTTAGTATTTGAAAGATATCAATATTTTGAAAAGTATTTGAATATGTCAGATAAAGAAACATACAAGAATAAAAATATGATTTTAGAAATTATTGACATGCCAGATAATAGCATATTTTGAATCTACACACTTTTCTGAGAATTTTTAATTTATTATATGTTCAATTTTATGTTTGGAATTAAAAGATATGAATATTTCAAAAAATACTTGAATTTTCCAGATTAAAAAAATAAACAAAAAAGTGGGATATCAACAAAAAAGAATAAAATAATGATTTTAGACATGATTGACATGCAAGATAATAGCATATTTGGAATCTACACAGTTTTCTGAGAATTTATTATATATTATATGTTCAATTTTATATTTGGAATTAAAAGATATGAATATTTCAAAAAATACTTGAATTTTACCGATTAAAAAAGAAAAAAAGAGTGGGATATGCAGGACTCGAACCTGGGTCTCAGGTGTAGAAGTATGGCGCCCGAACCAGTGGGTTACTCTGCGTTACTCCCACGTTTGTTGTAGTTTAATGGGTCGCGTTTTAATAAACCAATCATGGCGCAGCGATTTTTGAAAAAAATTACATGATTTTTTTACTTATGGATGGCATAGTGTGTAATTTCTGACAATTTTAAGGGTAATTGTATGACGGACGGGCAGAAACGATCCGTCCTTTATTAGTAGGTAGTAGCAAAAGGGTCCGTGTGTTGCAAAAAAAAACATAATCTCCAATAACCATGAACGAATTTTGCTGCATCACTGCACTATCACATTCAATTTCGTGAAATTATGAACATTTTTTTAAACTCGTGGACATATTTCTAAGCGTGAACATTTTTAAATTCGTGAACACTTGTGAATTCATGACCATATTCTAAAATCAAGAATAGTTTTTGAATTCACAAACATTTAATACTATTGACAAACATAGTTTTATAATTGTGAAAAATTAAACAATTTTCTTGAATCGACGAACATTTCTAGAATCGAAGAACTTGTTTTCAAAACTGATGGACAATTTTTGAAATCCACGAACATTTTTTTATTTAACGAACATTTTATATATTTAACCAAACATTTGTTGAAATGCATGATCATTTTTTGAATGAACATACTATTTTGTATGTCATGAACAGTTTTTCAATTTTTGTGATATTTTTCCGTTGAACAACATTTTATTCAATTTCATTTACATTTATTCAATATTTATTCAATTTCATTTACATTTTAAAAAAATCATGGACATGTTATTATTTTCTGATCATTTTTTTCAATGTTGCAACCATTTTTCAAATAAGCAAACATTGTTTTTTACAAAATTGCAAACAAGCCGCCTGGACATCATCAACATATCTGTAGCAGCTTTAAATAGGTCATATATTAATTCATATATCCACAAATCGCCAATGGGGCAACTCCAACGCGGAACCCTAAATCGCCCAGGTCAGTTCGTTTGGGGGTAAACGGACAGATGAGACAGCCCAACGCGTGACTCCATTTGTAAAACCCGTCCATTTCTGGTGGAGCTCACCCCAACCTGGACGTAAAATCGGTTTGCCTTTGCGTATGAAACGGACGCAAGCGGACAGTTTATGCGCCCTCTTTGTCCACGCTGGTCTGGGGCTGACCGACCTGTCACCCACCCACCCACCTCCCACCACTCTCTATCTCTCTCTCTTCCACCAACCCACCCACATTGCTACAGTCGATGGTGATACTGGCTTCTCCTCACTCGCTCACCTCACAGGAGCAGCGCCCAGCTGGCTACGACGGGCTTGGTGGCGCGAGCGCAACCAGGCGGGTGTAATCATCTTTGTCAACGTTGTTGATGAGCGTGGTTGCGGGCAGGCGGGCGTAACCAGCGAGCACAACTCCGAGCGTGGCGGGTGGGAGCTGGCGAACGTTTCTGTTGGCATATGAACAGGTGAGACGGACAATTTTGAATGGGCTTGCTACGTTGTACGCATGCACGGACAATTTTGAATGGGCTTGCTACGTTGGACGCATGCACGAGCCAACGATAAAAAGCAAACACGGACGTCCGTTTTTTCTCCGAACGGATAAAACCGAGACGGAACGGACGTCCCTTTAGTGTCTAGACTAGATAAGGAGTTGCCTTTAGATGCCATCATTGAATTCAGTCTGGAGAAGGAACATTGTCTATCTCAAGCTAGCAGTGTTGACAGATTGCTATCATGAACATGACGCGTGCCATATCAAAGCTCCCGGCCAATTTTATTTTATTTACAAGTGCAAGCGACTCTGCATGAAGAACACCTGACAGGTGTGTGAGGCTTCTAGCAGAGCAGCAAAGAGAGCATCCCATGAAATGTCATGGGCGATGCTGCCCCATCCACTCGGTGCCGTCACGTGTTTCATGCGACCCACCCACCGCCCCTGACCCATCCGCTTTTTCATCGTTTCCCTTTTTCTCATTCCCATCTATACCTGGCCATGGACAGCTCGGCCCAATAGACGCGGCCCGAAAAATCCTGACCCGGCTCGGTCCGACCTTGTCCATGGGCCGGGCTCGGGCCTAAATTTTGAGCTTGGTGACCGGGCCGGGCCGGGCTCGGGCCCGAAGAAACTGAAGTTTACGCCTACGCCGGGTCGGGCCTGCCGAGCGGCCAAGCTTTTTACGGTCTCGGGCCAGGCTTGGGCCCAAAAATCAGGCCCGACGGTTGGGCCGGACCGGGTTCGGGCTGGGCTCGGGCCTGGGTTTTTAGCGCCGGGCTTTTTTCGTCCCCGGTCCGGCCCTAGGTATGGCCAAGTATATTCACATCCATCACCCGTCCGCCGGTCCTCCTCCTCTATTTTGCATTCACTCACATCCTCCTCTTCCTATCTATCCAGCGCACTACTAATGACTCCACTCCCCCGAGTGCGCGCGACAATGAGACCCGAGGAGGCCATGGGCTTCTTAGAGCTCCCCTGCCATCGCCCAATCTGGGGGCGCGAAGTCGCCAGATTCGGTCAGTAGACTCGCCTCCGACCGCTGCCTCGGCTCATAGCTGGCCAGACCAGAGTACGCCCGCCCCGTGCTCAGGATCCGGCCAGTAGGCTCACCTCTGACCGATTCAGCCAACCCTGTGCCATGTCCCCGTGCTTTGGATCCTGGCCTCGCCTTTGATCCCTTCATTGCCTTCCCATCATAGTAATTCTTTTTTTGCCTCTGATTCTCATGTGTGCTGAGAGTAATTATTTTTTGCATCCGATTCTCATGTGTCCACCGGCCAGCTTCCTCCTCGTCTCGCCGGCAAAAAGCCCCCGTCGGAGCTCCCTGAGCTCCCTCGCCTCCTTGTCGGAAGCCACCGCCACCGCTAATGGATTAGCCAACACCAGCCCCGATGCCTCACCCCATTCATTTGATGCGCCCAGGTGGCGCGTACGCCCCGCCTCCTTGGCTGCTGCCTCCTGCGGCGTGGACGCTGGTGGCAAGCGACGGCATGTGGTGGCGCGTGCCCGGCAGTGGAAGAAGGGAATGGATAAGTCGCTGTGGTGTGTGGTGGTGAATAAGTTAAACTAAGCGGCCAGGGGATTTTATGGAAAAATTGAAACTATTTTTCCACTTAGTTCAGGACCGCGCGTTGATTTTGATAAGAGATTTACAAAGGGAGTACAATCATGTCAATTACATCATTGGGGAGCCAAAGTTGACCACCTTCACTAAGCGTTAGCCGTTAAGGCATAGCGATTTAGATTGTGGGCTTCGGTGTTGGAACTTATATATCCTTGATTCCTAATAGACACAAGTGACCTCCCAGAGTCGTTTTTCAACAAAAAAAGTGACAAGAGCTCTATCATTTTTATTAGAAAAGAGTGAAAAGAGTACATCAACAGAACACAATTACGCAAGAATTTGCCTAGGGTTGCATGCTATCCATCAGTATGTGGGCTATGCTGCTAAGGGCCTTGAGGTGATGTTGGTACAAAATTCCAAGGAAACTCTGGACATTGAGTATCCCAACCCTATGGCTATAGTCAAGATCAAGTAGAGATGAAACTCAATTTATTGAAGGGTTCAATTGTATGTTCAACTTGGAATTGGAAGTGAAGGTGCAAAGGACATGTGAGGAATGCATTTATCATGAGATTCCCAAATAAAGGAAGATTGATGGAGTTGAGTAAATGTGAAGACTTTAATCTACTAGGAATAGGGTTGTGATCAATGTGAAAAGTTGGACATTTGATTATCGGGCAATTGGAAAGTTGCACACTGTGTGGGTAAAGTTTGACAAGGTCTGTGAATGCTTTAGGTATTTTTTTGGGATGTGTGAAGTAGCCGCAACAATGGGCCCTATGCTAGAAGTTGGTATGAATATCATTACCTCAGAGAAAAGCAGATCTAAAATAGGGACCGGAGACTTTGAAAAAATCAACACACATTAGTAGAAAACATGGCATTTGTCCCGGTTCCAGAGGGCCTTTAGTCCCGGTTCTGGAAGCAGGACAATGCGAACCAGACTAAAGGTCCGACTCTTAGTCCCGGTTCGCTTATAAACCGGGACTAAAAGGGCTCCACAAGGCCGCAGCGAACCGCCTAGGCCAGAGGACCTGTAGGCCCTCCACGTGTCAGCCCCAACAAAGTTGTGTTTCGTTTTGTGTTTTCATTTTCTTTTATATTTTATATTGTATTTTCATGCAGTTACACATATTAATATACAACATCATCAATACAAATTAGGGAAAAAACATCTAACATCAGTACAAATTAAATGGATGCAATAGACCAAGTTGAATTAGAGGAAACTATGATGTTGCCAGATCGCATTTTCCTCTAATTCAACTCGGTCTATTGCATTCATCTAATTTATACTGGTATATGTCATATTACAACTCATCATCATCTTAATCAACTCTTCATCATTCTAGGTAAAATAACATAAAAAGATGAACTCCTCATCATTCTAGTTGTTATCATAATAGCAAATAATCAAGTTATCACAAGTTAGAAACACTAACTACCGCTCTCTCCTAGGTAAAATAGCATAAAAAGGTGAACTCCTGCATCTCCCCATTGAAGAATATAGATCAACCTATCTCCCACTTCTGGCTTGCGCAATTTAGAGTTTCCAAGTGTTTTCCTGGATGTTGTTATTGCCTTGCTCCATCCTTTTATTTTCATGGTATTCTCACTTTCAGATATTGTGTATTTACCAGGGTAACTAATCGACTGTAGCGACCCGACTCAAAACGAGTCAAGCCTCTGTGTGTCATGTGCCATCCCTGGATCAGTATGCTGGCACACACAATACATCAATGTATATATCAAAGTGCAATCACATATAAATAACGTAAAACTGATATATACCTTAAATCTCAGCGGAAGCAGTCAACGGGAGTGGAGTCCCAATAACACCAACGGCAAGTTGAGAGTGTAGACCGTAACCCTGAATCGTACTCTTACTCGTCGAAGAAGAGTATCTACAACATGAGACGTTGCAGCCGTGTAGGTCAGTACATTGAATGTATCGACAAGATCACCATAGAAGCAACAGTAGATAAAGTCTAATCTATATGCAGTAGCGCTTTATGGCTCTATGTCTAAGTTTTTTTGCGTAAAGCTGATTTTCTTTTCTTTTCCTACAAAAAAGGAATATCAGGAGTTTCACTACAGAGTTATCTATCATGACATGGTTCCGCCAACCGATGTGTAAATGCCCACCAGTATCATAAGTTGCCCACAATTAATTATCGGTCCAGTGTTGAGAGTTCAAAGATAGATCCAAGTCTAGAGGCTCAAATTGTCTGTAACCGGGGACATGGCTAATCGATTAGGTTTAACTCTGCAGAGTGTTGTGTACTTTACCCACAAGATTCGTTCCCTCCTAGTAGGTCCTTGCACTGCATGGTGTTTGAGAACAGGACGAACAAAACATGGTCTTTCAGAGTGTTTCCCTGACTACTGTGAGTGCCCATCCAATCCTAACGTCGACTACATGTCGTAGCACTGCCCAGCCAGAGTCACAACAAAGATCAACCAAGCCAGAGCCCATAATGACTTGTGGCTACACATGCAAGCTTCCGGGCATGAAGTATTCATCCGTCTCTTTGAGTATGGGTGAAGCTTTCCGCAAGATGTCATGGCGCTTCTCCATGAATCCCGGCCATCCACTGGTTACTCCAGGGTGCCCATCAAATTCATCCTTCACCCAGTAGTGTTTATTGAAAAACTTGTTTCTCGAGTCTCGAAGTCTTGAGGTCTTGGAGATGCAGGACTTGAAGATGCCTTCATGAAGTTGTCGTTTTTGACGTGGAGTCCTCCTTCTCACACCACTCACGAACACTCATACCAGACCCCGTCTACTTTAGCATAGCATTAAAGTATCTAACGTTCCCGGGGCTTTAGAAACAAGTGGTGGGTTCCTACCTCATGCATTCTACTCAACTACAAGAATTCCAATAACACTACGGGAGGGATTTGTTGAATGATGTCACTACATTCAATAAAAACATAGGTATGAAAAAGATGGTCAAAGTGAACTTGCGTGTACTGTTGATGAAGAAATAATATCGCTCTCAGAAATAACTTGATAGAACTATTCGTCATTCTCCCATGAAATCTATATAATCAAACATAGCATTCATATAAGCAATCATACTAGCAATCAATACTAACAATCAACAATAACACAAGAGTAAACACCAAAGGTTTGTGATGAAGGAAATACTTAAGACAAAAGTTAAAATCATCAAAAACTTCATCAAAGCAACTAAGATTAGTTCTTCCTACAAACAACTATTTTGTAATGTAACAAAAAAAACACAAACTAAAATATAACCAAAAGTATTTTAGTAAATATTTTACTTAGCAAAAGAATTACTTTTGAAGAACAACTAGTAATCATGAAACAACACCCTAGGCAACATAGGTTTTTGCACAATAAACTTAACAACAAGAAAACAAATAAAACAAAACAAATAACAAAATACACAACAACTAAGTTAACAGAAAGTAAAACTTTGTAAAATAATTATTTTAAATATTTTCAAATAAGAACCCAACTAGCAATACTAGAGCAACTCAACAAAACAAAATAAATCAAAGCAATGGGCTCTAAGTTTTAGTGGCTAAACTACTACTAATATAAAACAAAAACTATTTATTTATAACCAGAAAAGTAATAAGAAAAAATATTTATTATAAAACAGAATTAAATCATCTAAAACTTTTGTGGGAAGAATTTCTACTACAACTAAATTGTTTTATAAAACATGACCTAATGAAGAAGAATATAGTTTCCTACAACAATAGAGTAAAACTAAACTATTTTTATTAACAAAACATTTCTTAACAGAAAATAATTACTAAAAACTTTATTTGAAAACAGAATCTAATTACTTAAAACTTGTTAAAAGAAATATTACTAACTAATTTGCTTTTAATAAACTACACCTAATTGAAAAAGAGTAGAGGTTCCTATAACAATAAAGTAATAAACTAAACAAATTATTTTTGTTAATAGAAAGTAAATTCCTAAAGTTGAGCACAACATAAACTAATGAAATCTAAAACATAAGTTAAATCAAATTCAGATTTCAAAATAAACCAAAAAAATAATAATCAAACTAACTAAGCTAGTAGGAAACTAAACAGATTCTGTTTTGGTTAAGAACCGTAATCAAATTTATCCTAAAAATTCTCAATTTAAGTGAGATAATAAGTCTAACTAATACAAACCAGTGGCAAAAAGATTCATTCAAAAAAATATTTTTAAACTCAAGTTATTCAGAAAACAAGGTTTAAATCAAATCTGTTTAAATTCAAATTTAATTATTCAAATATAGTCAAACTTTATATCTACCGAAACTAGATGAAATTTGTGAACGATGCAACAAAAATCAATTTAAAACAAGTAAAAATATAAAAGTGATAATGAAAATAAAAACAGAACACATTCTGTTTTAAAACAGAAAACAGAAAAATAAAAAGTCCTAACTAACAGACAGGGGTGCTAGGTGGCGCTTTCTTATTGGCTAGGGGGGATGTCCTGTGGTGACTAATGAGCGGACGGCCGAAACATAAAGAAAACGGTTCGGGGATTTAGAACGTCTAATCTGGATCATTGGATCCAGATCTGAAGGCTGAGGAGGGGTGGGGTGGCTTACAGAGGGGGAGTCGAGGTCTCCGGCGATGTCGACGATGGCCGGTCGTCGGAGGTGGTCGGGGATGGCGTCACGTTGGTCGGGGGCGGCGTCCGAGGGGTCCTGTCGACAGCAGCGGACCTCCGGCGTCCGTTGGTGGCGTCGGTTGGTGCTGGGGACGACAGGGGCGAGCGGCACGAGGTCGTGGAAACTTCGGGTGGAGAGGATACTGCGGCGAGGGGGGGTGCGGCGTTCCAGAGGGTCTCCGGCGAAGGCAAGGGCACCGGGCGACGGCGGGGAGTCTCCGGTGTTGATTTGTTGCGACGGAGGGGCGTGGGGGTGACGGAGGTGACGACCAGGAGCTCAGAGGGGTTTGGTGGAGTGCCGAACTCCGGCGATGTTGCGATGGGGCGTACCGGCAAGGGAGAGAGGGGTTTCGGGGTGGAACGAGGCATGGAGAGGGCTGAGGTTCTTATAGGGCGCTCGGGTGCTCGAGAAAAGGCAGGTGGTGACGGATCCGTCGCGGGCGAGATCTCCGGTGAGGGAAGGAAAGAGGGGAGGGGGGAAGGAAGGAGGAGACCGCGGTGTGATTCGGTCGGGCAGTGGGTCCCACGCGACAAAGAGAGAGAGAGGAGCGGGCGCGCGTCTGTGGCCGATCGGAAAGGAAAGTCGGGAGGGGGATAAGTTAAGTGGGCCGGCGGTTTTTATTGAATCATTAAATACGTTTCCTTTTCTAATTACCAGCGAAATAAAATTCAATAAATGGCCATAAATACTTTCCCAAAAATAAAGATTTTATACCAAAATGACCAGAAGAATTAATGCCATTTAATGCACATTTTCCCCCGGTCAAAATAAATACTTAAAAAAATATGTTTTTCCAGAAAATGCCTAAATTGATTTTAATTCATTTTGCAAATAATTTTCAAATAACTCCCTAGTTCTAATGTTCCACTATTTCACAAAGATGCCCCTGGTGTGGAGTGTCATATTACTCCTCTCAAGTTTTGTCAGGGGTTTTGAAATACTTCAAATAGGAAATTCAAATATGAAAGAACTCCATATTAGGAAATTTCAAATAGTTTTCAAATTCACTTTCATAACCTTCTTTTAAACTTCCAACTCATATTTCATAAAATTTGAAGAAGTCCTTTTATCCTCTCTCATGAAAATCATTGAGTTGCATAAAGTTTTTGAAATTTGAAATATTTTCAAATGAGATTCAAACCATTTTCAAAACCCTTTTCATTTCTTTAAATGGAAGAAGTCATATCATCTTCACTCTGGGGTTTTGAAATGAATTTGAGTTTCCTGAGGATCAAAAATGCAGAGTAAAAGTTTTGGGAAAGTCATTTTATTCCCTCTCAAAAAGTTTCAATTTCACTCACTTTCAATCATTCAATCAAACAAACACTCATTCTAATACTTATTATTGTTGGGGAACGTCGCATGGGAAACAAAAATTTTCCTACGCACACGCAAACCTATGCATGGTGATGAGCATCTACAAGAGAGAGAGTGGATCTACATACCCTTGTAGATCGCTAAGCGAGAAGCGTTAAGAAACGCGGTTGGTGTAGTCGAACATCTTCGCGATCCAAATCGCCGAGCGTCCCGCGATCTCATCACGATCCGTCCCGCGATCCCATCACGATCCGTCCCGCGATCTCATCATCATCTGTCTCACGATCTTGATCACGATCTGTCCCGCGAACTCATCACGATCCGTTCCGCGATCTCATCACGAACCGTCTCGCGATCTCGATCACGGTCCTTCCGATCTAGCGCCGAACGGACGACACCTCCGCGTTCAGCACACGTGCAGCTTGATGACGATCTCCACCGTATTGATCCAGAAAGAGGAGGAGAGAGAGTTCACCGAAAAGCGTGACGGCGCTCCGGTGATGGTGGTGGAGTGATTCCGGCAGGGCTTCGCCTAAGCGCTGCGGAAAACCGATCTAGAGGAGAAACTGTGCACCGGTGAAACGGGTAGCACGTGGCCAGAAATTCTGTCCAAAAACCACCCAATCCACTAGTATATATAGGAGGAGAGGAGAGGAGAGGCAGCCAAGGCCTTTGGGTCGGCCGAAATAGGAGGTGGGAGCAATCCTACTTCACCTCCAATCCTAGTTGGAGTAGGATTGCCTCCTATTGGCTGATTTTCCACTTTTTGCTTTAGGACTTTCTCTCCTGTGCCATGGGCCTTTGTGGCTGTTTTCCCAGCCCACTAAGGGCTGGTTATTATTCTCCCACAGCCCATGGACCTCTTGGGGTCGAAATACCCCTCCCGGAGGCCTCCCGGTACACTACCGATGAGCCCGAAACTTTTCTGGAAACCAAACTGGGACTTCCTATATATGAATCTTTACCTCCGGACCATTCCGTAGCTCCTTGTGACGTCCGGGATCTCATCCGGGACTCCGAACAACCTTCGGTCACCACCATACATAACTCTACACTACCGAAGCGTCACCGAACCTTAAGTGTGCAGACCCTGCGGGTTCGAGAACTATGTAGACATGACCGAGACACCTCTACGGTCAATAACCAATGGCGGGACCTGAACGTCCACATTGGTTCCTACATATTCTACGAAGATCTTTATTATTCGAACCTCTATGTCAAGGATTCAGTTAATCCCGTATAACGTTCCCTTTGTTCTTCGGTATGTTACTTGCCCGAGATTCGATCGTCGGTATCTCCATACCTAGTTCAACCTCATTACCGGCAAGTCTCTTTAATCGTTCCGTAATACAAGATCCCGTGACTAACACTTAGCCACATTGCTTGCAAGGCTTGTTGTGATGTTGTATTACCGAGTGGGCCTTGAGATACCTCTCCGTCACACGGAGTAACAAATCCCAGTCTCGATCCATGCCAACTCAACAGACACCATCGGAGATACCTGTAGAGCACCTTTATAGTCACCCATTTACGTTGCGACATTTGATACACACAAGGCACTCCTCCGATATCCGTGAGTTGCATGATCTCATGGTCATAGGAACATATACTTGACATGCAGAAAACAGTAGCAATAAACTGACACGATCATATGCTATGTTTGTAGTTTGGGTCTTATCCATCACATCATTCTCCTAATGATGTGATCCCGTTATCAAACGACATCTCATGTCCATGGCTAGGAAACCTTAACCATCTTTTGATCAACGAGCTAGTCTACTAGAGGCATACTAGGGACATGGTGTTGTCTATGTATCCACACATGTATCTGAGTTTCCGATCAATACAATTATAGCATGGATAATAAACGATTATCATGAACAAGGAAATATGATAATAACTAATTTATTATTGCCTCTAGGGCATATTTCCAACAGTCTCCCACTTGCACTAGAGTCAATAATCTAGTTCACATCACCATGTGATTCGCATTGTTATGAATCTAACACCCAATGAGTTCTGGGGCTCGATCATGCTTTGCATGTGAGAGAGGTCTTATAGTCAACGGGTCTGCGATATTCAGATCCGTGTGTATTTTGCAAATCTCTATGTCAAACCGTAAACACTGCTACCACACTCCACTTGGTACTATTTCCAAATGGCTGCTCCACTATACGTATCCAGATTGCTACTACGAGTCATCCGGATTAGTGTTAAAGCTTGTATCGACATAACTCCTTACGACGAACTCTTTATCACCTCCATAATCGAGAAACATCTCCTCAGTCTCTTAGTTACCGAGGATAACCTTGACCGCTGTCCAGTGATCCACTCCTGGTTCACTCTTGTACCCCCTGACGGACTCATGGCAAGGCACACACAGGTGCGGTACACAGCATGGCATAATATAGAGCCTATGGCTAAGGCATAGGGGACGACGTTCGTCCTTTCTCTTTCTTCTGCCGTTGTCGAGCTTTGAGTCTCACTCAACTTTCACACTTTACAAATCAAGTGAGAACTCTTTCTCTGACTGATCCATTTTGAACTCTTTCAAAATCTTGTCAAGGTATGCACTCATTGAAAGTCTCATTGAGCATCTTGATCTATCTCCATAGATTTTGATGCTCAACAATTAGGTAGCTTCATCCAGGTCTTCCTTTGAAAAACACTTTCCAAATGACCGTTTTATGCTTTCCAAAAACTCTACATTATTTCTGATCAACAATATGTCATCCACATATACTTATCAGAAATTCTATAGTGCTCCCACTCACTTTATTGCAAATACAAGTTTCTCGTAAACTTTGTATAAACATCAAAAACTTTGATCACCTCATCAAAGTGTATATTCCAACTCCGAGATGCTTGCTTCAGTCCATGGAAGGATCACTGAAGCTTGCACACCTTTTAGCATCCTTAGGACTGACAAAACCTTCTGGTTGTATCACATACAACCTTTCCTCAAGTAAACCGTTAAGGAAATGATGTTTTGACATCCATCTGTCAGATTTCATAATTGAAAACGCAGCAACTGCTAACGTAATTCCAATAGACTTTAGCATCGCTACGAGTGAGAAAGTCTCATCGTAGTCAACTCCTTGAACTTGTCACAAACATCTTTGCAACAAGTCGAGCTTTACAAATAGTGACATTCACCATCAGTGTCTGTCTTCATTTTAAAGATCCATTTGTACTCAACGACCTGCCGTCCAACGAGCAAGTCTACCAAAGTCTATACTTGGTTTTTCATACATGGATCCTATCTCGGATTTCATGGCCTCCAACCATTTGTTGGAATCCGGGCCCATCATCGCTTCTCCATAGCTCGTAGGTTCATCGCTGTCCAACAACATGACCTCGAAGACAGGGTTGTCGTACCGCTTAGGAGCAGTACACATCCTTGTCGACCCACGAAGTTCGATAGTAACTTGATCCTGAAGCTTCATGACCATCATCATTAATTTCCTCTTCAACTAACGTAGGCTTCACAGAAACATCTTTCTGCGCTGCGCTACTCTCTGGTTGAACAAAGGTTTAACAACCTCATCAAGTTCTATCTTCCTCCCACTCAATTCTTTCGAGAGAAACCTTTCCTCGAGAAAGGATCCGTTTTAGTAACAAACACTTTGCACTTGGATCTGAGATAGAAGGTTCACCCAACTGATCTTAGGGTATTCTATGAAGATGCATTTGTCCGCCTTGGGTTCGACCTCATTAGGTGAAAACATTTTTCACACAAGTGCCGCAGCCCCAAGTATTAAGAAATGACAGCTTAGGTTTCTATCAAACCATAATTCATATGGTGTCATCTCAACGGATTTAGATGGTGCCCTATTTAAAGTGAATGTAGTTGTCTCTAATGCATAACCCCAAAATTATAGTAGTAAAACGACAAGAGACATCATAGCACGCACAATGTCCAATAGAGCATAACTATGATGTTCGGACACACCATCACACTATGGTGTTCCAGGTGGCGTTTAGTTGTGAAACAACTTTCACATTGTCTTAAGTTGTATGCCAAACTCGTGACTCAGATATTCACCTCCATGATCATATCGCAGTCATTTTTATCTTCTTGTCACGATGATCTTTAAACTTCACTCTGAATTTGCTTGAACCTTTCAAACAATTCAGACTTGTGTTTCATTAAGTAAATATACACTATATCTACTCAAATCATCAGTGAAGGTAAGAAAATAACGATATCCACTGCACGCTACAAGACTCACTAGATCGCATACATCAACATGTATAATTTCCAATGAATCACTTGCCCGCTCCATCCAACGGGGTCCTTTAGTCATCTTGCCCAAGAGGCATGGTTCGCATGTCTCAACCGATTCGAAATCGAATGAGTCCAAATATCCATCAGCATGGAGTTTCTACATGCGCTTTATACCAATATGACATTTAGCGGCAGTGCCACAAGTATGTGGTACTATCATTATTAACTTTGTATCTTTTGACATCAATGTTATGAACATGTGGAATACTACGATCAAGATTTCAACAAACCATTCTCACTGGGTGCATGACCATTGAAGGTATTATTCATGTAAACAGAATAACCATTATTCTCTAACTTAAATGAATAACCGTATTGCAATAAGCATGATCTAATCATGTTCATGCTCAACGCAAAACACCAAATAACATTTATTTAGGTTCGTCACTAATCCTGAAGGTAGAGAGAGCGTGCGATGTTGATCACATCAACCTTGGAAACACTTCCAACACATATCGTCACCTCACCCTTAGCTAGTTCTCCGTTTATTCCGTAGCTTTTATTTCGAGTTACTAACATTTAGCAACCGAACCGGTATCCAATACCCAGGTGCTACTAAGAGTACTAGCAAGGTACAAATTAGTAACTCGTATATCAAATATACTTCTATCAATGTTGCCAGCCTTCTTATCTACCAAGTATCCAGGGTTGTTCCGCTTCAGCGACCTCTTACCTCATAATAGAAGCACTTAGTCTCGGGTTTGAGTTCAACTTTGGGTTGCTTCACTGGAGCAGCAACTGACTTGCTATCCATGAAGTTTCCCTCCTTGCTCTTGCCCTTTTCGAAACTAGTGGTTTGATTAACCATCAACACTTGACGCTCCTTCTTGATTTCTACCTTCGCGGTGTCAAACATCGCGAACAGCTCAGGGATCAAAACTTCTATCCCTGGTGTATTATAGTTCATCACTAAGTTCTAGTAGCTTTAGTGACAGTGACTTGGAGAACTATATCAATCACTATCTTATCTGGAAGATCAACTCCCACTTGATTCAAGCGATTGTAGTACCCAGACAATCTGAGTACATGCTCAACGATTGAGCTATTCTCCTTCATCTTACAGGCAAAGAATCTTGTTGGAGATCTCATATCTCGCAACACAGGCACGAGCCTGAGATCACAATCTCTGCCCCTAGAACATCTCATATGCTCCGTGACGTTCAAAACGTTTCGGAGCCTCAATTCTAAGCCGTAATGCATGACGCATTAAACTATCAAGTAGTCATCGAAACATGCCTGTCAGATGTTCACAACATCTATAGACGACGCTAGAGGGGGTGGCCCACCGAGCGGTGCATTAAGGACATAAGCCTTCTCTGCAGCAATGAGGACAATCCTCAGATCACGGACCCAGTCCGCAATATTGCTACCAACATCTTTCAACTCTATTTCTCTAGGAACATATACAAATTTAAGGGAGTTACAGCGCGAGCTAGTAATCTACAACATAATTTGCAAAGACACTTTGACTATGTTCATGATAATGAGTTCAATTAATCATATTACTTAAGAACTCCCACTCAAATTGACATCCCTCCGATCATTCGAGTGATACATGATCCAAATTCACCAACTCAAGTCCGATCATCACGTGAGTTGAGGTGGTTGCAATGGTGAACATCATTATGTTGATCATATCTACTATATGACTCATGTTCGACCTTTCGGTCTCTCGTGTTCCGAGGCCATGTCTGTACATGCTAGGCTCGTCAAGTTTAACCCGAGTGTTCTGCGCGTGCAAATCTGGCTTGCACCCGTTGTATGTGAACGTAGAGTCTATCACACCCGATCATCACGTGGTGTCTCAACACGACGAACTTTCGCAACGGTGCACACTCGGGGAGAACACAGTTCATCTTGAAATTCAAGTGAGGGATCACCTTATAATGCTACCGCCGTACTAAGCAAAACAAGGTGCATAAAAGGATTAACATCTCATGCAATTCATAAGTGACATGATATGGCCATGAACTTGTGTTTAAGATCTCCATCTTCGAAACACTGGCATGATCTCCATCGTCACCGGCACAACACCATGATCTCCATCATCTTGATCTCCATCAATGTGTTGCCATTGGGGTTGTGGCGCCAGCCCTGCTTCTACTTCTATTTCTACTGCTTAGCAATAAAGTAAAGCATTACATAGCACTTAATGATTGACACGCATGTCATACAATAATTAAAGACAACCCTATGGCTCCTTCCGGTTGCCGTACTCAACGACATGCAAGTCGTGAAATTCTATACATCACATCATCATCTCATACATCACATATATCTCATCATGTAATTGGCCATATCACATCACAACATACCCTGCAAAAACAAGTTACACGTCCTCTAATTGTTGTTGCATGTTTTACGTGGCTGCTACGGGTATCTAGCAAGAACGATTCTCACCTACGCATAAACCACAATGGTGATACATAGATTGCTTTTCAACCTTCTCAAGGACCGCCTTTGTCGGATCCGATCCAACTAAAGTGAGAGAAACTGTCACCCGCAAGCCATCTAAGCAACAAATTGCGTCGAGGGAACCGGTCTCTCGTAAGCGTACGAGTAATGTTGGTCCGGGCCGCTTCATCTCACTATCCCGCTGAACCAAAATCCGACCAAGGGAGGAAGCAATCTAAGCATCAACGCCCACAAACCTTTTGTGTTCTACTCGAGATCTCATCGAACCATCAACCTAGCTCATGATGCCACTGTTGGGGAACGTCGCATGGGAAACAAAATTTTTCCTAAGCACACGCAAAGCTATCCATGGTGATGAGCATCTATGATAGGGAGAGTGGATCTACATACCCTTGTAGATCGCTAAGCGGGAAGCGTTAAGAAACGCGGTTGGTGTAGTCGAACATCTTCACGATCCAAATCGCCGAGCGTCCCGTGATCTCATCACGATCCGTCCCGCGATCCCATCATGATCCGTCCCGCGATCTCATCACGATCCGTCTCACGATCTTGATCATGATCTGTCCCGCGAACTCATCACGATCCGTTCCGCGATCTCATCACGAACCGTCTTGCGATCTCGATCACGGTCCTTCCGATCTAGCGCCGAACGGACGACACCTCCACGTTCAGCACACGTGCAGCTTGATGACGATCTCCACCATATTGATCCAGCAAGAGGAGGTGGAGAGGAGAGAGAGTTCACCGGAAGCGTGACGGCGCTCCGGTGATGGTGGTGGAGTGATTCCGGCAGGGCTTCGCCTAAGCGCTGCGGAAAACCGATCTAGAGGAGAAACTGTGCACCGATGAAACGGGTAGCATGTGGCCGGAAATTTTGTCCAAAAACCACCCAATCCACTAGTATATATAGGATGAGAGGAGAGGAGAGGCAGACAAGGCCTTTGGGTCGGCCGAAATAGGAGGTGGGAGCAATCCTACTTCACCTCCAATCCTAGTTGGAGTAGGATTGCCTCCTATTGGCTGATTTTCCACTTTTTGCTTTAGGACTTTCTCTCCTGCGCCATGGGCCTTTGTGGCTGTTTTCCCAGCCCACTAAGGGATGGTTATTATTCTCCCACAGCCCATGGACCTCTTGGGGTCGAAATACCCCTCCCGGTACACTACCGGCACTCCCGGTACACTACCGGCACTCCCGGTACACTACCGATGAGCCCGAAACTTTTCCGAAAACCAAACTGGGACTTCCTATATATGAATCTTTACCTCCGGACCATTCCGGAGCTCCTTGTGACGTCCGGGATCTCATCCGGGACTCCGAACAACCTTCGGTCACCACCATACATAACTCTACACTACCGAAACGTCACCGAACCTTAAGTGTGCAGACCCTGCGGGTTCGAGAACTATGTAGACATGACCGAGACACCTCTACGGTCGATAACAAATGGCGGGACCTGGACGTCCACATTGGTTCCTACATATTCTACGAAGATCTTTATCGGTCGAACCTCTATGTCAAAGATTCAGTTAATCCCGTATAACGTTCCCTTTGTTCTTCGGTATGTTACTTGCCCGAGATTCGATCGTCGGTATCTCCATACCTAGTTCAACCTCGTTACTGGCAAGTCTCTTTACTCGTTCCGTAATACAAGATCCCGTGACTAACACTTAGCCACATTGCTTGCAAGGCTTGTTGTGATGTTGTATTACCGAGTGGGCCCTGAGATACCTCTCCGTCACACGGAGTAACAAATCCCAGTCTCGATCCATGCCAACTCAACAGACACCATCGGAGATACCTGTAGAGCACCTTTATAGTCACCCAGTTACGTTGGGACGTTTGATACACACAAGGCACTCCTCCGATATCCATGAGTTGCATGATTTCATGGTCATAGGAACATATACTTGACATGCAGAAAACAATAGCAATAAACTGACACGATCATATGCTATGTTTGTACTTTGGGTCTTATCCATCACATCATTCTCCTAATGATGTGATCCCGTTATCAAACGACATCTCATGTCCATGGCTAGGAAACCTTAACCATCTTTTGATCAACGAGCTAGTCTACTAGAGGCATACTAGGGACATGGTGTTGTCTATGTATCCACACATGTATCTGAGTTTCCGATCAATACAATGATAGCATGGATAATAAACGATTATCATGAACAAGGAAATATGATAATAACTAATTTATTATTGCCTCTAGGGCATATTTCCAACAATTATAACATTCCAAAATTTGGGATGTTACAAACCTAACATACTTAAAATGAATCTCGTCCTCGAGATTCGAATGGGCTAGAAAGAATAGGTTAGGGTTTGGGGGTCTTCTAACAAATCCACCGTCCTGCAAAGTGCGGGTGCTACCACACTTAAAACGAGAGTTACTGGTCCTTCAAAATCATGACACATCCTGTGGGTGCATCTATCTGTTCACATTCTTCACTGTAACTCCCTTGGTGACGATCTTCCGTTATATCAAAATCTTGTGTTCTCACAACAAAATATACTGACAGGTCTTGTGATCATTCTAAATAACTTATCGATGATCTCATGGTGGTCTACCATCAGTGGTTATCCTGCAGTGAAGTGGGTCTTGGCTTCATTCCTCACCGTAAAATTCCTACGTGTAACAGCAACTACCATGTACAAGGTTTTTTTTCTTCATACCATTCTAAGGCTTAAACAAAAGCTTCAAAGAACGTCGTCTCTTTACTATGGGTAAGTCACTCAGATTTACCATTCCGAATAGCAAGAGAATGATAAGAGTAAGTCGTCATGGTGATCAGTCCATTCCGCACCCAAATCATTACTCCGTATAAGGTTTAGAGAATCTCGTATTCTAACACTTGGGCTTTCTCACAAGCATTGCAGAAATTTCTCTTGTCAACGAATGAGGTTTGGACAAATCCATTGATTCTGCAAGCTAAACAAAAGATCTAGCGTTTCTTCACAACTCTCCAGTTATCGTATACTCCTATGAATACGCTAGCTAGTCCAATCACAACTTCTTGTTTCATGATCCTAGGGCAACCTCCATGGAACCGGGTGATCCATCCTTGATATAGGTTCTATTCCTTGAATATGTTTTTCCTTTCCATTGGTCTGTTTACCAATATCAGTTTTGGATCATCATGTCCAAATCCAAGGTATACTCTTTCAGGTGTTGTCATCCACATGGTTGGATATGTTTCCACATTCTCTTCACCTGTGTTCACTTTTCCAAACTCCTTAACAGGAATGGTACTTCCTTCATACATTTGTCCCTGTGGTTACTACCACACTTAAAATGAAATGCACCCATGCCTGCATAGACTAGATTTTCTCATATCCTCGAAAATGGTCAGATATCTTTGTTCACTGAGTAACCACTCATATAATTCAACATAGGAGAATCATGACACCATAAATTTCCATTGACTCATGACTTTATTACAAACTCTGAGACTTCCGTTACGTAACTTCAAAAATGATAAGAGTGCTACCTATTACATTTATTACTTCCAAAAATCCAAAATTCAAACTACTCATGTTTAGCCTTCTTCTCCGGGCAGGTATAGGAGTAGTGTCCTGTCTTGTTGCACCGATGACAAGTGATGTGGCTCAGATCCTTCCATGTAGAAAACCACGGAGTCTTCTTCTTCTTCTTCTTGGGTTGGGTTCCTCTCCTAATGCTTGGCTCATACCTCTTGCAAAGACGGTGTGGCTTCTCCAAGCTACAATGCAAACATCTAATGCTTCCGCTTACTTGGCCTTTCTTCTTGTCCAGGTTGATCAGTACTTCTATCTCCTGAGGATCATATTGCATTTCTTCTACCGGGAAGTCTCCCAGGTACTCGTTCGGATTATCTTGAGAGATATGTCCTTCTTCTCCACATGAATAACATGACTTGGTGCTTGTGTTTGGGTCTGCTTTATCTCCCATCATCATGGGTTCTTCTAACTTTTCCCGAGGGCTTGTTTCATTGCTTCCTTCTGCTGCTTTATGACTTCTTGTACCTTGGGGTACATTTGACATTGTGCCGGAAAATGAGTGGTTCCTTCACATAAGAAACATGTCACCTGCCTAGTTGGGCATTCCTTAGCTCGGTGGTTTTCTTCACAATGAGAACATCCTTCCTTGTGTTCTTCCTGGGTGTGTCCTATCTCTCTACATATCTTGCATGCACAAATCTTCCTCACATCTTTGCAACGGGGCTTCTGGGTGTTGGTGACAACATCAGATCTTTGTAGAGTCATCTTGAATTCTTCCCAAGGGATTGATGCTTGGCTATCATGGATAGCTTCATGCATCTTCCACCAATTTGCACCACCTTCTGCAAAGTACCAAAGAGCATACTGGACCATCTCGTTCTTTGCAACCTGGTTACTCCTTAGGTGATACTCCATGTTCTGAATCCATTCTTCTGTCTCCAGTCGAGTCATCGATCCAGAATACATGAGTCCAGCTTCATTCATCATCTATTGGGTTCAAGGTTTTTGGGATGAGATACGAGAGAGAAAGGAGGGGATACACACAATACAAACAATGGTTTTGAAAATATATTTTATTTGTGGCTATCGAAAATATACACACAATTGACAACTCACAAATCATCATATCTAACGTAAGCATACAACAGGGGTTTGGTCTTCTAGGGGCATAATATCTTGGAAATTCTTCATGGTCATCAATTTCTTCAGGTCTTTATAGTCTTCAATCTTTTGTAGCTTCTTCCATAATGGAATACATCCTTGTCTGAGTTGGTCACCAGTTGTCTGATATCTTGTCCTTCTTGGAGTGGCTTCAGTTGATCCTTCGTGTGGTCACAAAGGTGAAGGGATATATTCTGACTAGTTGAGGTAAGAAGGACTATTTGGAAAGATCAAAGAAGGTGAGAAGTAAAGAATCTTTGTAGAAGATAAAGTTGTAGAGATATCCTGTCCTAGGGCTTTCCAGTTTCTAGGGTCACGTCCTACAGTCAACATGTGCTCTGATACCATATCTGTAGCGACCCGACTCAAAACGAGTCAAGCCTCTGTGTGTCCTATGCCATCCCTGGATCAGTATGCTGGCACACACAATACATCAATGTATATATCGAAGTGCAATCACATGTAAATAACGTAAAACTGATATATACCTTAAATCTCAGCGGAAGCAGTCAATGGGAGTGGAGTCCCAATAACACCAACGGCAAGTTGAGTGTAGACCGTAACCCTAATCGTACTCTTTACTCGTCGTAGAAGAGTATCTGCAACATGTGACATTGCAGCCGTGTAGGTCAGTACGTTGAATGTACCGGCAAGATCACCATAGCAGCAACAGAAGATAAAGTCTAATCTATATGCAGTAGGGCTTTAAGGCTCTATGTCTAAGCTTTTTTGCGTAAAGATGATTTTCTTTTCTTTTCCTACAACAAAGGAATATCAGGAGTTTCACTATAGAGTTATCTATCATGACATGGTTCCGCCAACCGATGTGTAAATGCCCACCAGTATCATAAGTTGCCCACAATTAATTATTGGTCCAGTGTTGAGAGTTCAGAGATAGATCCAAGTCCAGAGGCTCAAATTGTCCATAACCGGGGACACGGCTAATCGATTAGGTTTAACTCTGTAGAGTGTTGTGTACTTTACCCACAAGATTCGTTCCCTCCTAGTAGGTCCTCGCACTGCATGGTGTTTGAGAACAGGACGAACAAAACATGGTTTTTCAGAGTGTTTCCCTGACTACTGTCAGTGCCCATCCAATCCTAACGTCGACTACATGTCGTAGCACTGCCCAGCCAGAGTCACAACAAAGATCAACCAAGCCAGAGCCCATAATGACTTGTGGCTACACAGGTAAGCTTCCAGGCATCAAGTATTTATCCGTTTCTTTGAGTCTAGGTGAAGCTTTCCGCAAGATGTCATGGAGCTTCTCCATGCATCCCGGCCATCCACTGGTTACTCCAGGGTGCCCATCAAATTCATCCTTCACCCAGTAGTGTGTATTGAAAAACTTGTTTCTCGAGTCTCGAAGTCTTGAGGTCTTGGAGATGTAGGACTTGAAGATGCCTTCATGAAGTTGTCGTTTTTTACGTGGAGTCCTCCTTCTCACACCACTCACGAACACTCATACCAGACCCCGTCTACTTTAGCATAGCATTAAAGCATCTAGCATTCCCGGGGCTTTAGCAACAAGTGGTGGGTTCCTACCTCATGCATTCTACTTAACTACAAGAATTTCAATAACACTACGGGAGGGATTTGTTGAATGATGTCACTACATGCAATAAAAACATAGGTATGAAAAAGATGGTCAAAGTGAACTTGCCTGTACTATTGATGAAGAAATAATATCGCTCTCAGAAATAACTTGATAGAACTATTCGTCACTCTCCGATGAAATCTATATAATCAAACATAGCATTCATATAAGCAATCATACTAGCAATCAATACTAACAATCAACAATAACACAAGAGTAAACACCAAAGGTTTGTGATGAAGGAAATACTTAAGACAAAAGTTAAAATCATCAAAAACTTCATCAAAGCAACTAAGATTAGTTCTTCCTACAAACAACTATTTTGTAATGTAACAAAACAAACACAAAGTAAAATATAACCAAAAGTATTTTAGTAAAATATTTTACTTAGAAAAAGAATTACTTTTGAAGAACAACTAGTAATCATGAAAACAACACCCTATGCAACATAGGTTTTTGCACAATAAACTTAACAACAAGAAAACAAATAAAACAAAACAAATAACAAAATACATAACAACTAAGTTAACAGAAAGTAAAACTTTGTAAAATAATTATTTTAAATATTTTCAAATAAGAACCCAACTAGCAATACTAGAGCAACTCAACAAAACAAAATAAATCAAAGCAATGGGCTCTAAGTTTTAGTGGCTAAACTACTACTAATATAAAACAAAAACTATTTATTTATAACCAGAAAAGTAATAATAAAAAATCTTTATTATAAAACAGAATTAAATCATCTAAAACTTTTGTGGGAAGAATTTCTACTACAACTAAATTGTTTTATAAAACATGACCTAATGAAGAAGAATATAGTTTCCTACAACAATAGAGTAAAACTAAACTATTTTTATTAACAAAACATTTCTTAACAGAAAATAATTACTAAAAACTTTATTTGAAAAAAGAATCTAATTACTTAAAACTTGTTAAAAGAAATATTACTAACTAATTTGCTTTTAATAAACTACATCTAATTGAAAAAGAGTAGAGGTTCCTATAACAATAAAGTAATAAACTAAACAAATTATATTTGTCAATAGCAAGTAAATTCCTAAAGTTGAGCACAACATAAACTAATGAAATCTAAAACATAAGTTAAATCAAATTCAGATTTCAAAATAAACCAAAATAATAATAATCAAACTAACTAAGCTAGTAGGAAACTAAACATATTCTGTTTTGGTTAAGAACCATAATCATATTTATCCTAAAACTTCTCAATTTAAGTGAGATAATAGGTCTAACTAATACAAACCAGTGGCAAAAAGATTCATTCAAAAATATATTTTTAAACTCAAGTTATTCAGAAAACAAGGTTTAAATCAAATCTGTGTAAATTCAAATTTAAATATTCAAATATAGTCAAACTTGATATCTAAAGAAACTAGATGAAATTTGTGACACAATGCAAAAAAAGCAATTTAAAAAAACTAAAAACATAAAAGTTATAAGGAAAATCAAAACAGAACACATTTTGTTTTAAAACAGAAAACAGAAAAATAAAAAGTCCTAACTAACGAACAGGGGTGCTAAGTGGCGCTTTCTTATTGGCTAGGGGGGGTGTCCTGCGGTGACTAATGGGCGGACGGCCAAAACATAAAGAAAATGGTTCGGGGATTTAAAACTTCTAATCTGGACCGTTGGATCCAGATCTGAAGGCTGAGGAGGGGCGGGTGCTCGAGAAAAGGCAGGTGGTGACGGATCCGTCGTGGGCAAGATCTCCGATGAGGGAAGGAAAGAGGGGGGGGGAGGAAGGAGGAGACCGCGGTGTGATTCGGTCGGGCAGTGGGTCCCACGCGACACACAGAGAGAGAGAGAGAGAGAGAGAGAGGAGCGGGCGCGCGTCGGTGGCCGATCGGAAAGGAAAGTCAGGAGGGGGATAAGGTAAGTGGGCCCGCGGTTTTTATTAAATCGTTAAATACGTTTCCGTTTCTAATTACCAGCGAAATAAAAATTAGTAAATGGCCATAAATACTTTCCCAAAAATAAAGATTTTTATACCAAAATGACCAGGAGAATTAATGCCATTTAATGAACATTTTTCCCCGGCCAAAATAAACACTTTAAAAATATTTTTTCCTTCAGAAAATGCCTAAATTGATTTTAATTGGTTTTCCAAATAATTTTCAAATAACTTCCTGGTTCTATTGTTCCAATATTTCACAAAGATGCCCCTGGTGTGGAGTGTCATATTACTCCTCGTTTTGTTAGGGGTTTTGAAATACTTCAAATAGGAAATTCAAATATGAAAGAACTCCATATTAGGAAATTTCAAATAGTTTTCAAATTCACTTTCATAACCTTCTTTTAAACTTCCAACTCATGTTTCATAAAATTTGAAGAAGTCCTTTTATCCTGTCTCATGAAAATCATTGAGTTGCCTAAAGTTTCTGAAATTTGAAATATTTTCAAATGAGATTCAAACCATTTTCAAAACCCTTTTCATTTCTTTAAATGGAAGAAGTCATATCATCTTCACTTTGGGGTTTTGAAATGAATTTCAGTTTCCTGAGGATCAAAAATGCAGAGTAAAAGTTTTGATAAAGTCATTTTATTCCCTCTCAAAAAGTTTCAAAAGTTTCAATTTCACTCATTTTCAATCATTCAATCAAACAAACACTCATTCTAATACTCATTATAACATTCCAAAATTTGGGATGTTACATCGGCATTGGCCATAAACTAACCATATGCAAATCACCTTTGGTAAACATCCACTTAGGAACGGTCTCTAGCGAGAGAACTTATTGAAGAACATAAGTTATAATAACATAGTTAGCAAAACTAGTTTTGCTTAAAACAATGTATGAAAAGGATGGACTAATGACACAAGAGTAAAAAAATTCTTACAAAGTAGTCTCTAGTGATGTTAGAAAGGTTTAGCTTGTGCACTAGTAGCACATATCCATGATAAATGTTACCAATCATGTAATTTTCCTGATGATGCTGAACAACATGAATAAATGAGATGAAATGATCTTTCTCCAACCAAGTAAGTTTGGAGTCATAACTATAGTACGTCCGATCTATTATCTGTCGGGTAGTTCTTGTAGCACGAAAATAAGCTGATAATCAAAAATAAAGAAAAATAATCAGGATGAGTACCAAATACTTTTCAATAGTCAATATAAAGTACCTACCAAATATGTTGACAAACGCACCTGGAGGTGGCACCGGAATCAAGTCATCATCCACATGCACCCAAATATCTATATTATTATCACGTACATCATCACTACCAAGATCGAAGTTAATGTTCATGACTTCATCCAATCCATACGAGAAAAATGCTCTCCAATTAGAGAAACCAAAATATGTGTGATCTACGTTATTTTTCACCTTAACAACAAAAGTGTAATGCTCCGTTCTTAGGGGAGCTATCATAGGCTCTATACTGTCCTTCCTTTGGAAATGGAACTTGTCCAAGATAGTGAATCTTGCCTGACAGGGAACGCACTAGTCGAATTGTACAAAAGAAAATTAAAGGTTAATTAAAGCACAAAAAGCACACGTCAGACTTCATTAACAAAAAATACAAGTCGTCTATACATAGCGTAATTTCAGTAAATTCTTCTGTTAGCTTGACGGTGAACGACCTATCGTTGTTCGGGTGAGGATAAAGGTCGCATAGACCCCTGTCGTCCCAGAAATAAGGGCATGGACAGATCCTATCGTCGTTAGACAACGTTGACATTTCCTATGTTCAGGATTCTAAGATTAAAAATCGATGGCAATCATATAATAGCACTAATACATATAATAGCACCGACGATCATCAGCGACTCTTCATATAATATTATCATATATTATCACTAATACATCTCGAATAATCCAGTTAATGAAGCATCGAATATTATCACTAATAAAGATTGAATATTATCGCATAATCTAGTTCACTCGCGTTTCTTGAAGCGTGGGTGGTGGATACCCAAAGAGAAGGAACCATCACAGGATCGTAGCTCACGTGAGATCCCTGAAGGAAGTGCTAGGTATTGGAGAACATCGCACCCAACGCAACCATGTAGCGGCAGAAGTGCTCGTCCTCCTCCATGACACGACAACGTACCACCTCATCGGTTGTCAGCTACCTCCGCATCGATAGTGGCCCACGCGACCGCCACCAAAGAAGATTCGGATCGACGATGATACCCGGATTCGTCACCAAACTGCATGCCCCGGAAGATAGTACCCCCAGTGCCAGCCTAGTGGAGCCTAGTCCCGGACATGGCGCCTCTCAAACTAGTTGTCGGCAGCGAGTTGACGGCACGGATGTGTGATTGGAATCGTTGACGAGAACAAATTGTGGCTATAGCAAATATAATTTTATTTAACAACAATAAAACAACAATACCATTAGGGTGAGATTTAGAGGTCACAGCTACTGTGCAAACTAGTGCAAAACAAAGAAGGAAAGTCACGGATACGGTAACAAGCACTGTATTTATTTACTATAGCATAGTTACTGTTCATAAAAATAAATTTAAAATTGATTTTATTTCAACATAATTTATTTTTATGCAATTTTGGTAAATGTATACATTAGATTTGTAATGGTGGTGTGGCCGGTGGCTCACCTAGCTAGGAGGAGGAGGAGGAGACAGGAGCAGGCTCGGGGAGGCGACGATGTTGGGGGGTGGCGACAGCGTCGGGGAGGTGATGACGTCGGGGGGCGGCGATGAGGAGGCGATGGTGTCGGGGAGGCGACAGCGTTGGGGGGCAACAACGGGGGGCGGCGACAGGGGGGAGGGAAATAAGATGGATTTGGAAAATTTTCCAAGTCCAGCTTATATAGTCCAACCTTTAGTCCTGGTTGATGGCTGCAACCGGGACTAAAGGCGCCCTATAGTCCCGGTTGCAGCCGCAAACCAGGACTAAAGGATAATTTCGCCAGGCGGGAAGCCCAGGCCTTTAGTCCCGGTTTGTGGCCCCAGCTGGGACTAAAGGTGTCGGTTTACTAAATTATGAGCCTTTTAGTACCCCGTACTTGTGCACGGATAGTCGTAGCCGTACCAGCGGCATGGCCTGCCAGGGAGCAACTAAGAGCAAAATACAACAACATCGAGAAGACATTCAAGTCGACAGACCAAAGACCGTAGGCTGGGACCCCGACAAGATCTTGCCGGGATGGCCTACGGAGCCCCGGCAAGGCCCTGCCATCCTGCCAGCGCAGAGGCGAAGCCCCAGTAAGGTGAAGCCACGGCAAGCCCCCGCAAGCGCAGAGGACAGGTGTCTCCTCGCCTGGGCATGTGTCGAGACGCCGGCGATGGAGAGGATAAGCGGTGCCGATGGGACGGGCTCCTTTCCCATCCCGCAGACGGTCAGGGACGCCTGACGGAGCATTAAATGTGTTTGTCTCGCACCATCAGTGTTAGGTATGATAACACTATAGCACTGTACACCCCGTGTACGTACTGTATGCCACTGTTGGTGACCCCTTCGAGAGTATAAAAGGAGGCCTAGGGCATTACGGTAGAGGACCTTTCGACCTTTTCGGACTCCTAGACTTGTGGAGCTCCTCTAGCCCGTTCTGCATGAGTAGCAGTTGTGTACTGTACCGCTCCCAGAACCTGAGCTAGAATTCATCCAATACAACCAAGCAGGAGTAGGGTTTTATGCATCTTTACGGCCCGAAGCTGGGTAAATCCCCACGCGCTGGCCATCTGATCTGCTCTTTGTGCGAGCCTTCTTCCCCGCCAAACTGTAAAGGAATCCCTCTGATCCCATAGGTGCCGATTCCCTTGACATCTTTGGAACGCCAGGTAGGGGGAAAGGTCATGTGAACCTGATCTTGTGACTAGCGCATTAGTTCCTTCGTCACAATCGTCATCGCCATGTCTCCCATGAAGAAAGGTTTCACGGCGGTGGAACCCTCCATGTTCGTTGCGCCCGTATCCGCCCAAGAGGGAGACGGAGTGGGTGCGAGCGGAGGGAGCGGGGACCCAGCGCCCATGCGGTGCTCTGATGATCAAGGCCAAGCAAGCGGCGATGCCCGCCGTGGAGACGCTCATGACGGCAGCGTAAATCCCCATGCCGCTGATACGGTGAACTCCGTGGACGGAAGGGCACCTTCCAAGGCACCCACGCCAACGTGTACGCCATGACCTTCCCAGGATGCGTGCAAAGAGAAGCGCCGCGGGGTCCGTAGTTCCCAACGTCCCCACGGAAAAGCTCCTCGCATCGCCCCCAAGATGCACGGGACCAACATGCGCGCTAGCATGCTAGTGGGAGTGGCATGCAATCATGGGACCGCGACGGAGCTCCTTCTCACGCGGTTATGAGTCAAAGCACCTCGCGTTCTTCACGCTGTTCGCTGTCGACCACGTCGGAAGAAGCAATGGCGCGAGCACAACTACTCCCGAACTTCCGTCCTGCTGCAAAGAAGCTCGACGAATGGAGACTCATCATTCAGAGCCTCCTCAGCCTCGCCGACAAGTTTCGGTCCACCTAGCCGGCTCACGCTAGTGGTGAGAAGGCTGGAGGTGGTGCAACCATGATGCACTCTCCTCCATAGCAACAACGCCGATCACCCACTCGACGGACCAACGCTTACAGTGGTTACTCGACAGCATCATCTGATCCACGGACTCACCGCGATCAGCGTCAAGTTCTTCGGGAACGAAGTAAGGAAGATGCTCGAACTATAATCGAGCGACGACGAGAAGTGCGCCATCAATTTGATAAGCGCGCAGGACCCACTATAGACAAGACCATACCAGGGTATCCTGTCAGCCTACCTTATGAGGTGGGTTGTCCAGCGTTTACCCACAAGAGAACTTTTCGACCCCTTCAAGAGTATAAAAGGAGGCCCAAGGTGTTACGGTAGAGGACTTTTGGACCTTTTCGGACTCCTCGACTTGTGGAGCTCCTCTAGCTTGTTCTGCATGAGTAGCAGCCGTGTATTGTAGCGCTCCTAGAACCTGAGCTAGAATTCATCCAATACAACCAAGCAGGAGTAGGGTTTTACACATCTTTGCGTCTCGAACCTGGGTAAATCCCCACGCTCTGGCCATCTGATCTGCTCTTTGTGCGAGCCTTCTTCCCCCCTGAACCGTAAAGGGATCCCTCCGATCCCATAGGTGTCGATTCCCCCGATAAAAGGGGGGCCTTTCGTCCCGGTTGGAGCCACCAAAAGGGACTAAAGGACTGTTCCCCGCACCGGCGGGGGGCGGTGGGAGTTTAGTCCCACCTCGCCAACCGAAGGGCGCTCGTGGTGGTTTATAAGCTCCGCTGCTACTTCCCTCTCAAGCTCCTCTCTTTAGCAGGCCATGGGCCTAAAATTCTTCTCTTATATGCCCTATTGGGCCTATTTGCCTCGCGAGCATGCGTCCTGGCCCATGTGTAGTTGGGTTTCTAGTCGTATGCAAGCCGTGGTGGCCTAGTAGGTGGGCATTTTTTTATTTTTTGCATATTAAAGTTTGTAACAAAAAATACTTTGATAATTTTACTGATTCTTTTTAGTTAATGTATTAGTTGATTCTTTGTAGTTCATTCTTTTTAGTTAATATTTTGGTTGATTCATTTTAGGTCATTCTTTGCTAACTTACCCAGTTTTAGTTAATATCATTTTGATCCTTTTTAGTTCATTCTTTTTATTTAATGTTGTTGATTTGTTTTAGTTCATTATTTTTAGTTAATATTTTAGTTGATTCTTTTTAGGTCATTCTTTGCTAAATTACCTAGTTTTTATCAAAAAATACTTTGATAATTTTAGTTAATATTATTTTGATTCTTTTTAGTTCATTCTTTTTAGTTAATTATTTTTAGTTAGTTTTTTAGTTCATTCTTTGCTAAATGACCTTGGAATTGAAAAGCACTAGAAATGAACTCTAAAAAGGTTGAAAGTTGGCAAAGTATCATAATTTCACCCACATAGTATATGATAAAAGGTTGAGATGGTTATGGGAAAAACTGGATGCACTTCGCGCACAAACTAGACAATCTCTTTCGAAGTATGAGGGTTTTAGACGAAAACTCATCTGTTACAAAAGGATTTCAATTTATTAAACATATTTGAACTCAAGACTTTTTCTGCATTCAATGTGCATCATTCAAAGCCACATCATCCAATTTCAACCATTTTCTGACTTCATTAGCTCCTTTTCATGCATTTCATGATTTATTTTAAGCTAAAACGACCCTGAATTGAAAAGCACAACAAATGAACTCTGAAATGGTTGAAAATTCACATGGTATCATAATTTCACCCACATAACATGTGCTAAATAGTTGAGAGGGTTGCGAGAAAAACTGGATGCACTTCGTGTACAAATTAAACAATCTCTTCCGAAGTATCAAGGTTTTAGACAAAAACTCATCTGTTACAAAAGGATTTCAATTTATTAAACATATTTGAATTCAAGAATTTTTCTGTATTCAATGTGCACCATTCAAAGCCATATCATCCCATTTCAACCATTTTCTGACTTCATTAGCTCTTTTTCATTCATTCCATGATTTATTTTGAGCTAAAACGACCCTGAATTGAAAAGCACTGCAAATGAACTCTGAAATGGTTGAAAATTGGCATGGTATCATAATTTCACCCACATAGCATGTGCTAAAAAGTTGATAGGGTTACAGGAAAAATTGGATTTATTTCATGTACAAACTAGACAATCTCTTTCGAAGTATGAGCGTTTTAGACGAAAACGCATGTGTTACAAAAGGATTTCAATTTATTAAAAATATTTGAACTCAAGACTTTTTCTGCATTCAATGTGCACCATTCAAAGCCAGATCATCCCATTTAAACCATTTTCGGACTTCATTAGCTCTTTTTCATGCATTTCATGATTTATTTTGAGCTAAAATGACCCTGAATTGAAAAGCACTACAAATAAACTCTGAAATGGTTGAAAATTGGCATGGTATCATAATTTCACCCACATAGCGTGTGCTAAAAAGATGAGAGGGTTACGGGAGAAAATGGATGCACTTCATGTACAAACTTGACAATCTCTTTTGAAGTATGAGGGTTTTAGACTAAAACTCATCTGTTACAAAAGGATTTCAATTTATTAAACATATTTGAACCCAAGAATTTTTCTGCATTCAATGTGCGCCATTCAAAGCCAGATCATCCCATTTTAACCATTTTCTGACTTCATTAGCTCTTTTTCATGAATTTCATGATTTATTTTAAGCTTAAACGACCCTGAATTGAAAAGCACTGCAAATGAACTCTGAAATGGTGGAAAATTGACATGGTATCATAATTTCACCCACATAGCATGTGCTAAAAATTTGATAGGGTTACGGGAAAAACTGGATGCACTTCGTGTACAAACTGGACAATCTCGTTCGAAGTATGAGGGTTTTAGACGAGAACTCATCTATTACAACAGGATTTCAATTTATTAAACATATTTAAACTCAAGAGTTTTTTTGATTTATTTTAACCATGCCAAGTTTCAACCTTCAGAGATATCTCAGCACATACATCACAATGCTTCAGTAATCTTGCTCACATCATATTTAAACAAGGACATAAATAGAAATAATAGTTGAGATATCCATTATAGAAAGTACTCGTCCGAATAGAGATATATAAAAGTACTCGTCTGGATCATAGGAGACCCCCAAGCACTACATAATAATAGAGATATATAAAACTACTCGTCCGAATAGCTAGAGGTCGCCAAGTAGTACATAATAATAGCTAGAGATTTAGCGCTAGATATATAAGTGTTCACCGTTGCGAACATTACTCGTCCGAATCAGAATATCCCTGGCCCCAAACTGGTGGTGGTGGTGGTGCTTGATGTACGAGGTGCCACTGCCCATAGTTGATGATTCTAATCTTGCGGTACAACTCGTATGCAACGTACACATCTATGGCAGCCGTCTCCCACTCTTTGTGCTGATCCGGGGGGAATTTGGTCTTCATATCAGTGTACTGCTCATCAATGATGGCGACTGCCATATGAGCCATTGAAGTCCTCCTATGCTTAAGCCTGAATATGTCTTGGAGATCAATGTGGCAGGCAGCTGGTATCAGAATACCGAAGTTGTGCCTCATCTTGAGCTTGTCATTTGCTATATCAACGCTAGCAAAACGTATGCCGCTGCAAAGAAGTCCATGAGTACTGGACAATGCTTGTCACTACTACAACAACAAATTAAAATGGAACAAATGTTAAATACTGCTCCAATAATGTTAAATACTGGACAGTGCTTTCCCATGGGATTCAAATGGAACATAGTGTTATCGTATATGCAATTTTCATATCCTATGAATTGATCAAGAATCTGTAATAAATTAACTATGATATATATATATATGATTCAAAATGGAACATATTGCTATCCTATGCAATTTTCGTATCCTAATTTAGAAACCCTAAATTAACTATGACATATATGTGTTCTCCCACGATTTTACCAATACATGCAACAAGGAAAATTGTTTCACTACAACACAAGAGGAATTGATCTTTGCCATAGGATTCCAATGAACATATTGCTATCCTAGCTATGCAATTTCCATATCCAATGAATTGATCAAGAAACCCTAAATTAACTATGACATATATGTTCTCCCATGGTTTTGCCAATATGAAACAAGGAAAAATATTTCACTACAACTAAACAAGAATTGATCTTTCCTAGGATTCAAATGGAACATGTTGCTACGCAGTTTTCATAACTTATGAATTATTGATCAAAGATAAGCCCCAAAACTCACCTTGCCAATTGGAAGACCATGACATGTCTCTAGAAACAAAGTTGGATGACGACAACATCTTTTTGATTGGCCGTGTACTCGGTATCAAGCCCCATGAACTTGTTTTCTTCCTCTGCCTCTTCAAGCCAACCCTCGAAATAGGAAAGAAAATGCAGCACCATTGCGCTGTCATTCGTGTAGACGACACTAAGTTTGGTCGTGCCATGTGCGATCACCTTCCTATAGCGAGTGATTCGATGATCCATGGTGGAAGATATGGGGAAGAAGAGAGGATAGAGGGAGATGAATAGGGGGAATGGTCGCAGTTACTGTAGCAGTCGCAGTTACTGTAGCAGTCGGGGTACTGTAACATTTTCATCGCGTGAACCGCCATGGGATGCGAACGGTTTGGGAATTTAGCCCTAGTTTTAGCCATGAATCAGGACTAAAGGGGCTCGCACCAGGCGAACGGTTGCCACCGCCCCTTTAGCCCCGGTTCGTGGCGCAAATCAGGACTAAAGGACACTAGTGAACCGGGACAAAAGCCCTGGCCTCACGAACCGGGACTGATGCAACCTTTGGTCCCGTTTCATAAGTGAACCGGGATTAATGGCCTTATCCTGGCCTCAACCGAAGCCATGTTTTCTACTAGTGAAATATAGAGATCACACACAAAGATCTGATGATATATAGAGTCATGCCAGAGTTGGAAAGTGTAGTTGAGATGGGGTGGTATGGTGAACACAAAATACATAGCTTAGAAGATGAAGGGATGGAACTCAATGGAGAATAAATGAGGAAAAGAATGAAAAGCAGTGATATTCAAGGTGTGGCTGGCAAAGAGGTCATCTCTTTGGGAAGCCTATTTTTGGCAAAGTTTGAGGAGTGCAAAGGAAATAATAAATGCTCAAAAGGAACAAATCCTTGGATTGGAGGCCAGAAAGAGGGTGGAAGAGAATTTCAGCATTGTTATGCAGAAGATACATGATATGGAGGAGGAAAGAGCCATGCAAGTTGCACTGTAGGCTAGAGAGGAAATGAGAATTCTGGAGCTCGAAAGCAAAAGGAAAAAATTGCAAGAGATTGTGAACAAACAACAAGTGATGTTAGCCATATGTGATGATAAGATTGACATGTGGGAAGCTAGAGACAAGGAATTGGACGATCTGGTTGAAGATGATCTAAAAGAGATAGATAATGAGAAAAAGGAAGAGGTGATAGATTCTTATGTTGAAGTTGTGGATTACACTGCTAGTCAGGATTCAATGGACTCATTGGGACCAGAGTGGGGGTTAAAACTAAGAAATATGAGAACCGCAAAGATCAAAATAGTACTGCTGAGGAGGCTTTGAGGAGATGCAACACACTAGTGGACAAAACTGATGCAAATATTGATGATTTAGCCAAGGAAAGAGCTGCTGCCACTACAATATGATTTTTGAGTTCAACAACAAAAATTCTTCTCTAGTTTCTATGGCTGATACGATTGGTATTGATCTGGGTTGATCTATTACCATGGTTAACCAAAATTTAAATATCATTGCTAAGATGGAACAGACTAGGAGGGACTTTTACCTACAAAATATTGCTAATAAAAATAAAATGCCAGAAAAAATTCTCTCCTAGCCATATTGACATTGGTGATGTAGATATTAAAGAGCTTTGTTCTGATGCTGAGTTAGACATGGAATACATTTCCCATTTGAAAACATGTTTTCAAGTGGGGAAAAGGCAGTGGTAGCTCTCTAGGAATTACATATGTGTGCATATTGGTAGTATCAAGACTATAGGAAGAAAAAAGAAACAATGATAGGTATGTTTTGGAATGTGAGAGGGATTGGACCTGATATCACAATAAATTTAATTAAAGAGATTATCAATGGGGGAAAATTAGACTTTGTGAGGATTCAGGAAAGTATTAAACCTGATTTCACTAAAAATGAACTCCACAACTTGTGTGGGGGGATAAATTTTGACTGGAAATAGTCACATCCAAAAGGGAGGTCGCAGGCCATTCTAGTAGGTATTAGCACTGATAGTTTTGATATTATTAACACTGAAATTCGGAGTTTTTTTTTGAGAATTTTGCTTTTTAATAAGAAAGCTAAGTTTCACTGGAACCTTATTATCGTTTACGGAGATGCACAAATTTTTGAAAAAGTTGTTTTCCCTACAGAATTATATAGACTATATCAAGATAATGACACATCCCCTTGTGTTATTGGGGGTGATTTTTAACATTATTAGAAAAAACACCGAAAATAACAAACCCAATGGAACTGGCCATTAGATTTTTTTAATGCTACTCCCCACATTCCGTAAAGTAGTGCGCCCATGTTTTTCGAGATTTAATTTGACCATAAATTTAACCAACATGTGTGACTCCGACTGGAGCAAAAATTATATCATTGAATTCGTAAACGAAAGAAGTTTTCAATGGTATAATTTTTTTCCTTTCGACGCGGTCGTCCACATTGGTTAAATTTATAGTCAAACATAAAGTGCAGGCGCACTACATTATGGAATGGAGGGAGTATTATTAAACATGCATGTTTAGGAGAGCTTCCTCTAAAGATGGTGATAGCAATACTAGGTATTATTATGATAAAGCTAATGGTAGAAAAAGGAAGGCTAAATTTTTGTCTCCAATTCAAGATGATGGGGTGATTGAGGGAGAAGATAACCTAATCAAATACATTACTCATTTTTTACAAATACTTGTTTGTTTAAACCTATCCTCCTGCAGTAAACTTGACTATCCAAATGCCCCTAGTACTTCAAACCAAGATGCATACAAGCTGGTAGAACCAATTTCTATGGAGGAACTACACTCAATAGTTTTCAATATAAAAAATAAAAGTTCAGGGCCAGATGGGATTCCCGTTGAGTTTTATCAACACGTTTGGGAGCTGGTAAACTGGGATCACAAGAAACTTCTTGATCATTTCCATTCTGGGAGTCTAGATATTTGTACGCTCAATTATGGCATTAAAACTTTAACTCCAAGAATGAAGATGCCAAATGATACTTATGATCTGTGTTGGGTTTTTCCCTGAAGAGGAGAGGATGATGCAACACAATATAGATAAGCATTTCCCTTAGTGAGAACCAATTTTATCGAATCAATAGGAGGATCACACAACTTCCTGTATTCAATACCTACACACAAAAGATCACACACTTGCACCCAACGCGGGCAAGAGGGTTGTCAATCCCTTTGTACTCGTTACTTGCAAGTGATAAGTAGTGGATGATAGTTCGATAAATATATAATAGAAAACAAATAAAAAGTAAATAATGGCCGCAAGGTATTGAGAGCGTTTGTAAATATGAATGTGAATACACCCGGGGGCCATAGTGTTCGGTAGATGCTTCTCTCTTGAAGAAAGCATATGGTGGCTAAACAGAATACTGTTGGGCAATTTATAAAAATGCATAGTTATGAAATATTTATTCACGACAATGATCATGCATATAAGCATCACGTACATAAAATGGTAGACCGACTACTGCCTGCATCTACTACTATTTCTCCACCCATCGACCGATATACGGCATGCATATAAAGTATTAAGCGAAACAGAGTAATGCTTGGAGAATAATGACATGATGTAGACAACTAAAATCCAATTAATATGAGTAAAACCCATTGTTTTACCCTCAGTGGCAGCAACACGAACGTGTCTTGTCTCCTACTTTGTCACTAGGACATAGAGCACCGCAAGATTGTGTTGGAAATATGCCCTAGATGCAATAAATGAAGTGTTTATTATTGTATTTCCTTGTTCATGATAATTGTTTATTATCCATGCTAGAATTGTATTAATTGGAAACATGGATACATGTGTGGATACATAGACAAACACTATGTCCCTAGTAGGCCTCTAGTGAACTAGCTCGTTGATCAAAGGATGGTTAAGGTTTCCTAGCCATGGACATGATATGTCATTTGATAATGGGATCACATCATTAGGAGAATGATGTGATGGACAAGACCCAAACTACAAACGTAGCATATGATCGTGTCAGTTTATTGCTACTGTTTTCCGCATGTCAAGTATATGTTCCTATGACCATGAGATCATGCAACTCACTGACACCGGAGGAATGCTTTGTGTGTATCAAACGTCGCAACGTAATTGGGTGACTATAAAGGTACTGCACAGGTATCTCCGAGGGTGACTGTTGGGTTGGCATGGATCAAGACTAGGATCTGTTACTCGGTATGACGGAGAGGTATCTCAGGGCCCACTCGGTAATGCAACATCACAACAAGCCTTGCAAGCAATGTGACTAAAGTGTTAGCCACATGATCTTACATTACGAAACGAGTAAAGAGACTTGCCAATAACGAGGTTGAACTAGGTATGGAGATACCGACGATCGAATCTCGGGCAAGTAACATACCGAAGAACAAAGGGAACGTTATACGGGATTAATTGAATCCTTGACATAGAGGTTCGACCGATAAAGATCTTCGTAGAATATGTAGGAACCAATATGGTCATCTAGGGCCCGCTATTGTTCATTGGCCGTAGAGGTGTCTCGGTCATGTCTACATAGTTCTCGAACACACGGGGTCTGCACACTTAAGGTTTGGTGACGTTTCGGTAGTGTAGAGTTATGTATGGTGGTGACCAAAGGTTGTTCGGAGTCCTGGATGAGATCCCGGATATCACTAGGAGCTCCAGAATGGTCCGGAGGTAAAGATTCATATATAGGAAGTCCTATTTTGGTCGCCGGAAAAGTTTCGGGCTCATCGGTAGTGTACCAGGAATGCGGGTAGTGTACCGGGGGACCATTGGGAGAGGTATTTCGACCAAAGAGGCTACATGGGCTGTGAGAGGGTTTAAACCATCCCTTAGTGGGCTGGTGGAAGTCCTCTAAGAGGCCCATGCGGCTGGAGTTGGGAAAGAAAGAAAAAAAAACGCAAAGGTGGAAAGAGATTCCAAGTAGGAAAGGAGCAATCCTAGTTCTACTAGGATTGGAGGATGATTCCTCCAATCCTCCTTGCGCAAGGGCTTCTTGTGCACCAGCCCTCCTCCTCTACCTCCCTCTTATATATACCGGAGGACTTGAGGGTTTTGCACTAACTTTTATGGCCACATGCTACCCGTTCCACCGGTGCTCCTCTAGATCGGATTTTCGCAGTGCTTAGGCAAAGCCCTGCCGGAATTGCTCCACCACCATCGCCGGAGAGCCTTCATGCTCCGGAGAACTCTTCCTCCTCTCCACTTCCTCTTGCTGGATTAAGACGGTGGATATCGTCATCAAGCTGCACGTGTGCTGAATGCGAAGGTGCCGTCCGTTTGGTACTAGATCGGAAGGATCGTGATCAAGGCCACGAGACGATTGGATCGCGGGACGGATCGTGACAAGATCGCGGGACGGATCATGATTGGATCGCGCGACGGTTCATGATTGATCGCGGGACACTCAGCGATTTGGATCGTGAAGACGTTCGACTACACCAACCGCGTTTCTTTATCGCTTCCCGCTTAGCGATCTACAAGGGTACGTAGATCCACTCTCCCTCTCGTAGATGCTCATCACCATGGATAGGTCTGCGTGTGCGTAGGAATTTTTTTATTCCCCATGCAACGTTCCCCAACAGTGGCATCATGAGGTAGGTCTATGTGTTGACGAGATCTCGAGTAGAACACAAAAGGTTTGTGGGCGTTGATTCTTAGATTGCTTCCTCCCTTGGTCGTATTTTGGTTCAGCGGTATTGTGAGATGAAGAGGCCCGGACCAACATTACTCGTACGCTTACGAGAGACTGGTTCCCTCGACGCAACTTGTTGCCTAGACGGCTTGCGGGTGGCAGTTTCGCTCACTTTAGTTGGATCGGATCCGACAAAGGCGGTCCTTGAGAAAGTTGAAAAGCAAACTAGTGTATCACCGTTGTGGCTTATGCGTAGGTGAGAATTGTTCTTGCTAGATACCCGTAGCAGCCACGTAAAACATGCAACAACAATTAGAGGACGTCTAACTTGTTTTTGCAGGGTATGTTGTGATGTGATATGGCCAATTACATGATGTGATATATGTGATGTATGAGATGATCATGTGATGTATAGAATATCACGACTTGCATGTCGATGAGTACGGCAACTGGCAGGAGCCATAGGGTTGTCTTTAATTATTGTATGACCTGCGTGTCAATCATTAAGCGCTATGTAATGCTTTACTTTATCGCTAAACGGTAGCAATAGTAGTAGAAGCATGCAGGGCGTGACAACCCCATTGGCGACACATTGATGGAGATCAAGATGATGGAGATCATAGTGTCATGCCGGTGATGATGGAGATCATGCCGGTGCTTTGAAGATGGAGATCTTAAGCACAAGTTCATGGCCATATCATGTCAATTATGAATTGCATGTTATGTTGATCCTTTTATGCACCTTATTTTGCTTAGTACGACGGTAGCATTATAAGGTGATTCCTCACTTAAATTTCAAGATGAATTGTGTTCTCCCTGAGTGTGCACTGTTGCGAAAGTTTGTCGTGTCGAGACACCACATGATGATCGGGTGTGATAGACTCTACGTTCATATACAACAGGTGCAAGCCAGTGTTGCACACGCAGAACACTCGGGTTATACTTGATGAGCCTAGCATGTACAGACATGGCCTCAGAACACAAGAGACCGAAAGGTCGAGCATGATTCATATAGTAGATATGATCAACATAATGATGTTCACCATTGAAGCCACCTCAACTCACGTGATGATCGGACTTGAGTTGGTGAATTTGGATCATGTGACACTCAGATGACCTGAGGGATGTCAATTTGAGTAGGAGCTTTAGTAATTTGATTAACTAAACTCATTATCCTGAACAATAGTCTAAGTAACCTTTGCATATTTATGTTGTAGATCAATGGCTCGCGTAGTAGCACCCCTGAATTTTAATGCGTTCCTAGAGAAAGCTAAGCTGAAAGATGATTGAAGTAACTTTGTGGCCTGGGCCCATAATCTGAGGATTATCCTCACGGCTTCCCAGAAATTATACGTCCTTGATGCACCGCTTGGTGACCAACCCACAGACATGTCATCCAAAGACGTTAAGAACTCTTGGGAGACACGTGTTGGAGATTACTCAATAGTCTAGTGTGCAATTTTGTATGGCTTAGAACCGGGACTTCAAAGACGTTTTGAACATCATGGAGCATATGAGATGTTCCAGGAGTTGAAGTTTATCTTTGAGAAGAATGCCCGGATCGAGAGGTATGAGATCTCCGATAAGTTCTATGCTTGCAAAATGGAGGAGAACGGGTCTATCAGTGAACATATACTCAGAATGTCTGGGTACTCGACTCGTCTGGCGGAGTTGGGAATTGCCCTTCCGCCAGAGGCAATCACTGATAGAGTTCTTCAATCACTGCCACCTAGCTACAAAAGCTTTGTGATGAACTATAACATGCACGGGATGAACAAATCAGTCGCCGAGCTATTTGCGATGCTGAATGTCGCTGAGTCTGAAATCCAGAAAGAACATCAAGTGTTGATGGTCAATAAAACCACTAGTTTCAAGAAGAATGGCAAGGGCAAAGGCAAGAAGGGTAAAACCAAGAAGGATGGCAAAGCTGTTGCTACTCCTGTTAAAAGGCCTAAGCATGGACCTAAGCCAAAAACTGAGTGCTTTCATTGCAAGGGAACTGGTCACTGGAAGCGGAACTTCCCGAAGTACCTGGCTGACAAGAAGGCGGCCAAAGACAAACAAGGTATATATGATATACATGTTATTGATGTGTACCTTACTAGCTCTCGTAATAGTGCCTGGGTATTTGATACCGGTTCAGTTGCTCACATTTGCAACTCAAAGCAGGAACTACGGAATAAACGGAGGCTGGCAAAGGACGAAGTGACGATGTACATGGGAAATGGTTCCAAGGTTGATGTGATCGCCGTCGGCACGCTCTCTCTTCGATTACCATCGGGATTAGTGATGAACCTGAATAATTGTTATTTAGTGCCTGCGTTAAGCATGAACATCATATCTGGATCTTGTTTATTGCGAGACGGTTACTCATTTAAATCTGAGAATAAAGGTTGTTCTATTTACATGAGTAATATCTTTTATGGTCATGCACCCAATGTGAGGGGTTTATTCATATTAAATCTTGATAGTGATGACACACATGTTCATAACATTGATGCCAAAAGAAGTAGAGTTGATAATGATAGTACCACTTTCTTGTGGCACTGCCGTTTAGGTCATATTGGTGTAAAACGCATGAGGAAGCTCCATCTGATGGACTTTTGGAGTCACTTTATTTTGAATCACTTGACACATGTGAACCATGCCTCATGGGCAAGATGACTAAAACGCCGTTCTCTGGAACAATGGAAAGGGCAAGTGACTTATTGGAAATCATACATACTGATGTGTGTGGTCCAATGAATGTTACAGCGCGTGGTGGATATCGTTATTTTCTCACCTTCACTGATGACTTAAGTAGATATGGATATATTTACTTAATGAAGCACAAGTCTGAAACATTTGAAAAGTTCAAGCAATTTCAGAGTGAAGTTGAGAATCATCGTAACAAGAAGATTAAATTCCTGCGATCTGATCGAGGAGGTGAATATCTGAGTTATGAGTTTGGCAGTCACTTAAGACAGTGTGGAATTGTTTCACAGTTAACACTGCCCGGAACACCACATCATAATGGTGTGTCCGAACGTCATAATCGAACCTTATTAGATATAGTGTGTTCTATGATGTCTCTTGCTGATTTGCCACTATCGTTTTGGGGTTATGCATTAGAGACAGCTGCATTCACTTTCAATAGGGCACCATCAAAATCCGTTGAGACGACACCATATGAATTTTGGTTTGGCAAGAGGCCAAAGTTGTCGTTTCTTAAAGTTTGGGGATGTGATGCTTATGTCAAAAAGCTTCAGCCTGAAAAGCTGGAACCCAAAGCGGAGAAATGCGTCTTCATAGGATACCCGAAAGAGACAGTCGGGTATACCTTCTATCTCAGATCCAAAGGCAAAGTGTTTGTCGCTAAGAACGGAACATTTCTAGAGAAAGAGTTTCTCTCGAAAGAATTGAGTGGGAGGAAGATAGAGCTTGATGAGGTTGTTGAACCTTTACTTCAACCAGAGAGTAGCGCAGCGCAGAAAGATGTTTCTGTGGAACCTACGACGGTTGAATAAGAAGTTAATGATGATGATCATGAAGCTTCGGATCAAGTTACTACTGAACCTCGTAGGTCAACAAGGACGCGTACTACTCCTGAGTTGTACGACAACCTTGTCTTGGAGGTCATGTTGTTGGACAACAATGAACCTACGAGCTATGAAGGAGCAGTGATGGGCCCAGATTCCGAGAAATGGTTAGAGGCCATGAAATCCGAGATGGGATCCATGTATGAAAACAAAGTGTGGACTTTGGAAGTATTACCTGAAGGGCAAAAGGCCATTCAGAATAAATGGATCTTTAAGAAGAAGACGGACGCGGACGGTAATGTCACCGTCTATAAAGCTCGACTTGTGGCAAAGGGTTTTTCACAAGTTCAAGGAGTTGACTACGATGAGACCTTCTCACCCGTAGTGATGCTTAAGTCTATCGGAATCATGTTAGCAATAGCTGCTCATTTCGACTATTAAATTTGGCAGATGGATGTTAAAACAGAGTTCCTCAATGGTTTCCTTGAGGAAGAGTTGTATATGATGCAACCAGAAGGTTTTTTCGATCTAGAGAATGCTAACAAAGTTTGCAAACTCCAGCAATCCATTTATGGGCTGGTGCAAGCATCTCGGAGTTGGAGTAAGCGCTTTGATGAGGTGATCAAAGAGCTTGGGTTTATAGAAGTTTATGGAGAAGCTTGTATTTACAAGAAAGTGAGTAGGAGCTCAATAGCGTTTCTAATATTATATGTGGATGACATATTGCTGACTGGAAACAATATAGAAATTCTGGAAAGCTTGAAGGAATATTTGAACAAAAGTTTTTCAATGAAGGACCTAGGAGAAGCTGCTTTCATATTAGGCATTAAGATCTATAGAGATAGATCGAAATGCTTAATAGCACTTTCACAGAGCACATACCTTGATAAAGTTTTGAAGAAGTTCAAAATGGATCAGTCCAAGAAGGGGTTCTTGCTTGTGTTACAAGGTGTGAAGTTGAGTAAGACTCAATGCCTAGTGACTGCAGAAGATAAAGAAAAGATGAGTGTCATCCCCTATGCTTCAGCCATAGGCTCTATCATGTATGCAATGCTGTGCACAAGACCCGATGTCAGCCTTGCCATAAGTATGGCCGGAAGGTTTCAAAGTGATCCTGGAATGGAGCACTGGCAAGCGGTCAAGAATATCCTTAAGTACCTGAAAAGGACTAAGGAAATGTTTCTCGTTTATGGAGGTGATGAAGAGCTCATCGTAAAGGGTTACGTCGATGCAAACTTTGACACTGATCCGGATGACTCTAAGTCGCAAACCGGATACATATTTATTCTTAACAGGGGAGCGGTAAGCTGGTGCAGTTCCAAGCAAAGCGTGATAGCTGATTCTATGTGCGAAGCAGAGTACATCACAGCCTCGGAGGCGGCGAAGGAAGGTGTCTGGATGAAGCAGTTCATGACAAATCTTGGAGTAGTGCCCAGTGCACTGAATCCAATGAGCCTGTTATGTAACAACACTGGTGCCATTGCTCTGGCCAAGGAATCAAGGTTTCACAAGAGGACCAGACATATAAAGCGACGCTTCAACTCCATCCGATATTACATCGAGGAGAAGGACATAAATATTTGCAAAGTGCACATGGATCTGAATGTTGCAGACCCGTTGACTAAACCTCTTCCAAGAGCTAAACATGATCAACACCAGAACTGCATGGGTGTTCGATTCATTACAATGTAAATCACATAGTGATGTGAGATAGATTATTGACTCTAGTGCAAGTGGGAGACTGTTGGAAATATGCCATAGAGGCAATAAATAAAGTGTTTATTATTGTATTTCCTTGTTCATGATAATTGTTTATTATCCATGCTAGAATTGTATTAATTGGAAACATGGATACATGTGTGGATACATAGACAAACACTATGTCCCTAGTATGCCTCTAGTGAACTAGCTCGTTGATCAAAGGATGGTTAAGGTTTCCTAGCCATGGACATGAGATGTCATTTGATAATGGGATCATATATTTAGGAGAATGATGTGATGGACAATACCCAAACTACAAACGTAGCATATGATCGTGTTAGTTTATCTCTACTGTTTTCCGCATGTCAAGTATATGTTCCTATGACCATGAGATCATGCAACTCACTGACACCGGAGGGATGCTTTGTGTGTATCAAACGTTGCAACGTAACTGGGTGACTATAAAGGAACTCTACAGGTATCTCCGAGGGTGACTGTTGGGTTGGCATGGATCAAGACTGGGATTTGTCACTCTGTATGACGGAGAGGTATCTCAGGGCCCACTCGGTAATGCAACATCACAACAAGCCTTGCAAGCAATGTGACTAAAGTGTTAGCCATGGGATCTTGCATTACGGAACGAGTAAAGAGACTTGCCAGGAACGAGGTTGAACTAGGTATGGAGATACCGACGATCGAATCTCGGGCAAGTAACATACCGAAGAACAAAGGGAACGTTATATGGGATTAACTAAATCCTTGACATAGAGGTTCGACCGATAAAGATCTTCGTAGAGTATGTAGTAACCAATATGGTCATCCAGGGCCCGCTATTGGTTATTGTACGTAGAGGTGTCTCGGTCATGTCTACATAGTTCTCGAACCCGCAGGGTCTGCACACTTAAGGTTTGGTGACGTTTTGGTAGTGTAGAGTTATGTATGGTGGTGACCGAAGGTTGTTCGGAGTCCCAGATGAGATCCTGGACATCACGAGGAGCTCCGGAATGGTCAGGAGGTAAAGATTCAAATATAGGAAGTCCTACTTTGGTCGCCGGAAAAGTTTCGAGCTCCTCGATAGTGTACCGGGAGTGCCGGTAGTGTACCGGGGGACCATCGGGAGAGGTATTTCGACCCAAGAGGCTACATGGTCTGTGAGAGGGTGGAAACCAGCCCTTAGTGGGCTTGTGGAAGTCCTCTAAGAGGCCCATGTGGCTGGAGTTGGGAAAGAAAGAAAAAAACGCAAAGGTGGAAAGAGATTCCAAGTAGGAAAGGAGCAATCCTAGTCCTACTAGGATTGGAGGAGGATTCCTCCAATCCTCCTTGCGCAAGGGCTGCTTGTGCGCCAGCCCTCCTCCTCTCCCTCCCTCTTATATATACCGGAGGACTTGAGAGTTTTGCACTAGCTTTTACGGCCACGTGCTATCCGTTCCACCGGTGCTCCTCTAGATCGGATTTTCGCAGTGCTTAGGCAAAGCCCTGCCAGAATTGCTCCACCACCATCGTCGGAGCGCCGTCACGCTGCCAGAGAAATCTTTCTCCTCTCCACTTCCTCTTGCTGGATTAAGACGGTGGAGATCTTCATCAAGCTGCACGTGTGCTGAACGTGGAGGTGTCGTCCGTTCGGTACTAGATCGGAAGGATCGTGATCAAGGCCACGAGACGATCGTGATTGGATCGCGGGACGGATCGTGACGAGATCGCGGGACGGATCGTGATTGGATCGCGGGATGGTTCGTGATTGGATCGTGGGACACTCGGCGATTTGGATCGCGAAGACGTTCGACTACACCAACCGCGTTTCTTAACGCTTCCCGCTTAGCGATCTACAAGGATACGTAGATCCACTCTCCCTCTCGTAGATGCTCATCACCATGGATAGGTCTGCGTGTGCGTAGGAAAAATTTTGTTTTCCATGCAATGTTTCTCAACAGATTGAACCCACTACAACGCACCTCTCCCACTGAAGATAAATTAATCCAGTTGACCAAACTAAACCGATAGATCAAACAGAATTACGAAGCTATAACAATCATGCAAATAAGAATTCAGAGGAGAGTCAAATCTTCTTCATGAATAATCTGAATATAAATCCACAATTCATCGGATCCCAAGAAACACACCATAACTAGTGATTACATAAGATACATCACAATGGGAATCACAGTGATCATGGGAAACACTATTCGTCACCGTGGGTGAGGAACCCTCAATTTTGACATCAATGCACCGTAATTTTACATTTCGTAATTTTTGTCTCATTTCATACGTAAAAAGAAACCGTAAGAGAGTTTATGATCAGCGTAAAAAATATTTTATTTCATGTAAAATTAAAAAATATATACATTAAATTTAATTTTTTTGGTCTTGTGACATATATTTTTGTTTTCTTATGTCAAATTTTACGTTGTGATTCAATATAAATGTAAATTTTTGTATTCCAACTGTTATTTATTTATAAATTGATCGTAATATTCTTTCATGTGAAATATAACTTATTCTGCACGTTGGGCGATGAATAGAGTTTCTTTCCCAACCTAGGTGCCTGGACACCTAGACCACCAACCGTTGGATTGCTTTAGAAATAGTGCGTCGGAACATGGGTATTTCAATCCAGGAATCGGGTTTAACCCGTTAGTGCATTTGATTTCGAGGGCAGACAATATTTGATCGGTTTCCTTATTATTTGCATGCCTTACTTTCCACATAGATGACGTTGTATCAAGTTTCCGATTCTTTCCTAACGAACATGCACGGCTATCATTTGATTTGTTTCCATATCTAACAAACCAATCACATATCCTCTTATTGGTTCCAACGCTTTCAACTTGCCACGCACAAGGTTGTGATCAGGAAATACATCAAGCGGATGCCACGGCCGGCTGGCCGAGTGTCTAGCTCCGGGTACGAGATGAGCACATGAACCTTGTAAGCAAAAACTATTTTTTGATTAAATTACCTCCTTGTATCGCTCTGATGTTGGACATGGAATTTCGATAAATGCCAACATTTTCTTGATTGTGTTTTCACAAGGCAAACAGTCATGTGATCTCATTTTCTCCATCTTTCTTAATTCATAGATAAACAAGGTATATTGTATGGTTGGTCAATTTAATTTGATTGATTTATTTGTGAAGCCCAATACTTGTGTTGGAATCCACAATCTCTCTCATCTACAGATCTCAACCACAGGCCTGTCAATTTGGACTTATTCGTTTACTGGCAACGCATATGTCTCATTTTTTCTTTCATCATGTTTAGATAGTTTCTCATGCATTTTTTTTATCCTTAGTCGATTCTTTTTGTGGTTCTTTTCAGATAGATCTATGCGAAGAGTGTTCTGTAGCACATTGAGCCAACATTTTTTAAAAGATGCAGTGCTTGATGATGAAGGCTTTGTGTGACAACTCCAGGGACTCAAATAAGAGGAAAGAGGATATGGAGATACATGCAATATATTCAACTTTGTTTCTCTTTGTGGATCTCCTATGTGTACTTGCAAATTTGAGTACAACAACACATACCTTCTTATTTCTTGTATATTGGGATGTAATGTGGATGTGTATATGCATGGACAAATTAAGAAGATACAGGAGAATCAAATAGTCTGGTTGCCTTTTTCTTGAAACACAGTGATACACGTATGTACAAGCTTAAACAAAAAAGATATGTATTAGGCCATATGGTATTTTGAGTATGTAAACACTGAACCCACATTTATCAGCCTGATTATGTTACAATACCTTGCACTTTCATACGTAGAAATATTCACATTTAGACATCATTGTTATAGAGACATTCAAAACAATACCCACATTTCCATACAGTAGCCGAGGTATCTAATGCACTCTGACAAGACACACTGTCGAGGTAACTAATACCCTACGGATGAGACGCACGATCAAGGTATCTAATACCCTTAAATGAGACGCACAGTCTAATAGGCCAGATAATATCTTGAGTATATATCTACCAAACTTAAAACAGCGTGCTCACTGTATTGTGAGTATATAATCGATCTATACTTGTTTACCGGAGATATGGTATGCCGCATCAGTAAATGAATTCGAGGCATGCATTTATACCTATGATAGTTCCGTATACCTAATACCTACATGTATGTTTGTCGTTTAGTGACCCAACTTGAATGATATGCTCACTACATTCCTAGGTATGTATGTACTTGAGTTATTTGCGAGTATATGAAGTTTCAAATTAATGATTTACTAAGTGTCATTAGTAGTTTGGTATCTGAAAGTTATGAATATAACTCGGATATTTCACAGTTATGTCAAATTTATAAATTATTGAAATTTACTAAATGATTACCCTTTCTTTAAATTGCACAACAATGGTAGAAGAAAAAGTCTTTGTATACACAAGCATGTCCACATGTACAAATTAAGGTGCATTAGTTTCAGATTCTTCGAAAATGAACTACCGTGTAAAGTTGTCTTTATTATTTTGGCTATGACAAAATGTTGCCACTAATGGTTGAAGAATTGATCGTACGTATCAGCTGCCCATAACTAAGAATTGATGGACATCTAATGGTCCCTTCTGATTAATATAGAAAAGATACCCACATAAATAAATGGAGTCATAAACATGTGACAAGGTATATCTTATTACGAAAAATGATACAACTGTAGCCGAGTGTTCTAAATAATATAAGGCGCAAATACCTGACTGAGTGGGTGTGTAGATATAATTATCACGAATTACATCTAGAGAAAAGGAAACTAGAAAACAACAACATGAGCATACTTTAAATCATGCTCACAAATAAAGTTGATAAATTCACTTTTTTGTTGTGCATACCCACCGGCAATATTATTATATTGTTTCGATAATATTATTCACAAATTGTGACATACCTAATACTAAAATTGCGCCCTGTATAAGTACTAATTAATTGAGATTTTGTATCACAAACGGACAATTAATGACGCACTATGAGGCTGCTTTGATCCTTTCCATAGAAGGAACACCATGCTGGAAAAAATGGAAGGTAATAAACTCACGTACGTGGGTAAGCTTCTTCCCAACCGAGGTAAGCATGCATTCTTTTTTGGAAGGTATGAAGACACGACAAAATAAAGGAATATTTTTTCTTGCCAATGGAGGTTTCCACGAAAATATAACCACATTTGTTAACGTGTTAAACCCACTAACTCGCCAGCCATCCCAACAACTAAAATAGGATACGATCCGACGACATCTACCCAAGGTGCCTGGACACCCGAAAATGCTAGACTCACGGACAAGTACGGACGTTTTACGGAGCTCTCTTCTAACCTAATCTCTTTGCCCCCCTGATTTTCAGGGGGTGTGGGCTCTTCCTCCCCCAATCTTTAATTCTAATGGTCCACCTCAACCGGTCCGTGAACTTCCGTAATAAATTCCCGTTGATGTAGCATTACTCCGTGGGTACCTAGGTGTCCCAAACGGGCGTCCTATATATTTATGGAAAGGATCTAGGTAAGCTTCTTCCCAACCGAGGTATGCATGCATTCTTTTTTGGAAGGTATGAAGATGCAACAAAATAAAGGAATGTTTTTTCTTGCCAATGGAGGTTTCCATAAAAATATAAACGCCTTTGTTGACGGGTTAAACCCAGTAACTCGCCAGCCATACCAACAACTAAAACATGATACGATTCGACGACATCTACCCAAGGTGCCTGGGCACCTAGGTGTCCCAAACAGGCGTCCTATATATATATATATATATATATATAGAGAGAGAGAGAGAGAGAGAGAGATCTAGGTACTAACTACGGACCCGTAAGTCTGTGGTGAACTACTCACACACAGTGACGGAGCCAGTAGGGGGCGAGCTGGGGCCATGGCTCCCCCCATGCTGAACAAAACCGTTCAATCAACCCTATAGATTGTGTGGATTTGCATAGTTAAGGTCTAAATTTTAATGTATGCCCTGTCCAATAATCATACATGTCTCCTTGGCCCCCCTCATATGAAGTTCCTGGCTCCGTCCCCGCTCACACATCACCATGAGAGTAGCATGGTTGACGTAGAGGCACTTCGTGATCGATCCCCCTCCGGTAGGGCACTGAAATAGGGCTCCAAGCGGGAACATAGCAGAACAGAGACTTGCGACGGCAGAAAGGGTGTTTCGGGAGGCTCTATAGGGTTTTTGGGATTAATGAGAATTTATAGGCCAGAGAACAACACCAGAGGGCCGGGGAGGTGGCCCCAAGCCATCAATGTATGTCCACCCCCTGGGCGCACCCTGTTGACTTGGGGGCACCTCGTGTGGCCCCCGGTCTCCGCTTGAAGCTTCCACGTCCGTATTTTGTACAGAAAAAATATCAATTTTTTGGGGGTATTTGGACTTTGTTTGGTATGGTATTCCTGAAAAGACAAAATCATGCACAAAACAAAAAATTACACTTGGCACTGGGTTAATAGGTTAGTGCTAAAAACTAATATGAATCAACAAATAAATGTCCAAACATTATCCTAGGATGATAATTGTAACATCCCAAACTTTGGAATGTTATAATAAATAGATGAATGATTGATTTTTTTTGATTGAGTGATTGAATTTGAGTGAAAATTTGAAACTTTTTGAAACTTTTGAATGAGAGGGAATGAAATGACTTTCCCAAACCATTCACCTTGCATTTTTCTTTATCCTCAGGAATTCAAATTCATTTCATCACAAAACCCCAGAGTGAAGATGATATGACTTCTTCCATTTGAGATATAAAAAGGGATTTGGAAATGGTTTGAATTTCATTTGAAAATATTTCAAATTCAGAAAACTTTATGCAACTCAATGATTTTCATGAGAGAGGATAAAAGGACTTCTTCAAATTATATGAAATATGAGTTGGAAGTTTAAAACAAGGAATTTGAAAAGTGAAGATGAATTTTTTTGAATTTTTCCTTTTGGAAATTCATTTCATATTTGGTTCCATTTTAAAATTTTGAAAGTATTCAAATACCCTTGACAAAGGAGAGGAGTAATATGACACTCCTAACCAGGGGCCATTTGAATCATGTTTGAATTTATAAAACTCAGAAAACTATTTCTGCAAATATTTCATATTAGGTTTCAAAGCCATTTTTGAAAGTGATTTTAAAATTTATTTTTCTCCAAAAATAAAATATATGGAAAATAGGGTAAAATGATTCCCTTCAACATAAAAATGGAGAAATATAAATTTGAAGTCATTTTGATATTTTCAAAATGTTTTATTTGCATTTTATATAAAACAGTAGCACTGTTTGATTCTTCTGATTTTGTAAGTATTTTATTTAACACTGAGAATATGTTCATGATATAGGAAATCTTTTTTCGGTCATTTTGATATATAATATGTCTATATAAAAGTATTTTAGATATTTCTTTATTTAGTTTCCTTTTTTGTTTGTTTTTATAAAAAGAAAAACTTTAATGCGTTGAAAGAACCGGTCGGCCCGCCTGTCATTTAAAGCCCTCCAGACTTTCCTTCCGATCGGCCACCAACGCCGCTAATGCCGCTTCCCTCTCTCTGACGCGTGGGACCCACCGCCCGACGCAATTTCCGCCGCGGTCACCTCCCTCCTCTGTCTCCTCCCTCTTTCCATACCTCGTCGGCGACGAATCCGCCGCGGATCTCCCTCTCCCTTTCTTTTCCCGAGCTCTTGAGCCGCCTATAAAAGCTGCAGCCCCTCTGCGCCCCATTCCACCCCGAAACCCCGAGCTCCCCTCATCAGAGCGCCACCCACCACCCTCGCTGGAGTTCCGGTCACCACCGAAGCTCTGTGAGCGCGCGTTACTCGCCTTCGTCATTCCCACACCTCTCGGACGTGACCCATCTTCACCGGAGACTCCCCGCCGTTGCCGGTGCCCACACCTCGCCGGAGACCCTCTGAAACACCGCACCACCACCCTCGCCGGAGTTCGGCTCCACCCGAAGCTTCCACGAGCTCGTGTCGCTTGTCTCCGACGCTCCCTCTCCCCATCGTCGCCACCAATCATCGCCAGAGGTCCACCGCCGTCGTTTGGACCTGTCGGACGTCGCCCTCGACCACCGTGATGCCTTCCCCGACCACCCCCGATGACCGGCCACCATCGACATTGCCGGAGACCTCGACACCCCCCTCTGTAAGCCACCCCACCCCTCCTCAGCCTTCAGATCTGGATCCTACGATCCAGATTAGATCACTTAAAACGCCGAAACGTTTTCTTCTAGCGTTCGGCCACCGCTCGCTAGCTCTCGCACGCACACCCCCTCGACCAATCAGAAGCCGCCACGTAGCACCCCTGTCCGTTAGAAACATTTCTTTTTCTATTTTAAATTCAGATTAACACAATAGTTCCTAATTTTGTTTTCTTTATATCTTTTAGTTTTTTAGTTGTTTTAATTTGATTCTTTTTGCATTATGTCACAAATTTCATATAGTTTCCGTAGATACCACGTTTGACTATGTTTGAATATTTAAATTTGAATTTAAACAGATTTGATTCAAATCTTGTTTTCTGAATAACTTGAGTTTAAAGATATATTTTTGAGTGAATCTTTTTTCCACTGGTTTGTATTAGTTAGACCTATCATCTCACTTAGTTTGAGAATTTTTAGGATAAATTTGATTAGGGTTCTTAACTAAAATGGAATCTGTTTATTTTCCCTTTAGTTTACTTAGTTGGATTTTTTTGGTTTATTTTGAAATCTGAATTTGATTAACTTATGTTTTAGATTTCATTAGTTTCTATTGTTCTCAACTCTAGGAATTTACTTGCTGTTAACAAAAAAATAATTTGTTTAGTTTATTAATTTAATGTTATAGGAACCCCTACTCTTTTTCATTAGGTATAGTTTATTAAAGAAATTAGTTTAAGTAATATTTGTTTTCACAAAAGTTTTAAATAATTCAATTATGTTTTCTAATAAAATTTGAGTAATACTTTTCTGTTAAGAAATGTTTTGTTAATAAATAAAATATTTTAGTTTTACTCTATTGTTATAGGAAACTATATTCTTCTTCATTAGGTAATGTTTTATAAAACAATTTAGTTTTAGTAGAAATTCTTTTCACAAAAGTTTTAGATGATGTAATTCTGTTTTATAATAAAGATTTTTTATTATTTCTTTTCTGTTAACCATTAGCTTGGTTACAAAAAATTAGTTTTGTTTTATATTAGTAGTAGTTTAGCCACTTAAACTTAGAGCCCACTGCTGTGCTTGGTTTCGTCTGGTTGAGTTGCTCTAGTATTGCTAGTTGAGTTCTTATTTGAAAATATTTAAAATAATTGTTTTACAAAGTTTTACTTTCTATTAACTTAGTTGTTAAGTATTTTGTTATTTATTTTGTTTTATTTGTTTTCTTGTTGTTAAGTTTATTATGCAAAAACCTATGTTGTTTAGAGTGTTGTTTTCATGATTACTAGTTGTTCTTGTTGCTAAGTAAAATATTTACTAAAATACTTTTGGTTATATTTTACTTTGTGTTTGTTTTTTACATTACAAAAATAGTTGTTTGTAGGAAAAACTAATCTTTAGTTGCTTTGATGAAGTTTTTGTTGATTTTAACTTTTGTCTTAAGTATTTCCTTCATCACAAACATTTGGTGTTTACTCTTGTGTTATTGTTGATTGTTAGTATTGATTGCTAGTATGATTGCTTATACGAATGCTATGTTTGATTATATAGATTCCATCGGAGAATGACGAATATTTCTATCAAGTTATTTCTGAGAGTGATATTATTTCTTCATCAACAGTATAGGCAAGTCACTTTGACCATGTTTTACCCAATGTTTTATTTGCATTAGTTCTACCATCACCCCAAATTTGCATGCAAAGTAGGTAAATTGGAAACTTGGACACATTGTTGTAGTATCATGTGGTAGGTACACCTTCACCCCTTTGACAATATGGCCCCGGGAAACGTGGTTTTAAATTTTTGCTATGCTATGAGTAGACGGGGTTGGTTGTGTGATTCATGAGAGTTGTGAGTTGTTAATAAATTTCAAGACCTACCTGATGATCAAGATTTCAAGTTTTCAACATTACCTCTGGGTGGATGATGGTTGGAACGGCGCCCTGGAGAAGCCAATGGTTAGCCTAGGTGTTGCTGGAGAAGTACCCGTATTCACGCGGAAAGGTCCAACCAGGAACGAAGGGATGGAAGGATGCTTCAAGACCCAAGGCTTACCTGCATAGCCACAAGCCATTATGGGCTTTGGCTTGGTTGGATATTGTGGTGACTCTGGACAGGCGGTGCTACGAGATGTACAAGAACGGTAGGAAAGGATGGGCACCGACAGAGTCTTAGAGGAACCCCTTAGAAGACCATGTTTTGGTCATCTGTTTCTCAAACACCCTAGAGTGTGAGAAATTCAACGGAGGCAATCATATCTTGTGGGGAACGTGTGCAAAACTCTGCAGAGTACCCAAACCTAATCGATTAGCTGTGTCCACGGTCATGGACGACGTGAGCCAAAGGAACTGAAACTATCTGGAATTCTCAACACAATTAATATGATGATGTGGGTTATTAATAACTTGGGTGTGAGAATTGGTTGGTGGAACCATCTCATTAATCAACCAAATTAGTAATAATTTGTGCTTAGCCCCCTCTTGTTGTAGGAAAATTTTGGCTTTATGCAAAAACTTTCTACCCCACCTGCCATATATGCATGTAGAATAGATGATTACCTTGTCACCCACTCTCTTTGTGACTTTGCCAGTACATTCAATGTACTGACCTACATGGTTGCAACGTCTTATGTTGCAGATAAGTTCTACGACGAGTAAGAGTATGATTCAGGGTTACGGTTTACACTCAACTTGCCATTGGTGTTATTGGGACTCCACTCCCGTTGACCGCTTCCGCTGAGATTTTAAGGTATATATCAGTTTTACGTTAATTACATGTGATTGCACTTTGATATATACATTGATGTGCTGTGTGTGCCAGCATACTGATCCAGGGATGGCACAGGACACACAGAGGCTTGACTCGTTTTGAGTCGGGTTGCTACAATAATATTATAGCATGTAACAATAAAAAATTATAGATACGTTGGAGATGTATCACCAAACGAATACAAAAGTATAGACCAATATGCCTAATGAATGTGAGTTTTAAGATCATTACTAAAGTCGTGATGAACATGCTAAGTAAGGTGATTAGACCTATCCTTTCTCCCACTTAGACATCCTTTGTTGAAGGTAGGTACATTATGGAAGAAGTGGTGGTGTTACATGAAGCTCTTAATACAATTCACCATAAAAAACAAGTGCATCGCTTTTCAAGGAGGATTTTGAAAAAGCTTATGACAAAATTAAATGGCCTTTTGTCTACAAATTGATGAAACTGAAAAACTTTCCTAATCAGCGATTTGACTTGGTCATGCATACTATGGTCTGGGTGGAGGTGGGGGTGAAAATTAATGATGCCATCGGGCCATTTTTCAAAATCCACAAAAGACCGAGGCTAGGGGATGCTTTGTCTCCCTTATTGTTTGATGTAGTTGCACATGATGTGGCTATCATAATGGATAATGCCAAAACTCTAGATATGTTAGAGAAGTGTTATCATAATATGGTAATAATGGGGTGAACATTCTCCAGTATTCATGTTACAAGATGATGAAGAAAGTGCAAACAATCTAAAATTTATTCTTAGTGCTTTTGAACAAATTTCTGGACTTACTATCAATTTTCACAAGATTCAGTTTTTCTTATTTGGGGATGTTGTTGCAAAAGCACACATTTATCAGGAAATTTTTACTTGTGAATTGGGAAAAAATCCTCTAAAATATCTAGGACTGCCAATTTCAAATGTCAGACTGAGTAACAAATTTTGGAAAGTATTTATTGAAAAAATTGAGAAGATATGTGCTTGTTGGTAGGGAGTCTATTGAAGAAGACTAGGAGAGTAACCTTGGTCCAATCATGTCTTAGTAATATTCCTATCTTCATGATGTACTTGTATTCCCTCCCCGTGGGGGTTAGAAAAAGGCTGAATTTTTAGATCAAGGTTAGTTTCACAGGAAGATGAAGATAAAAATAAATATCATCTAGTTAACTGGAACACATGTTCTTTACAAAAAGCACAAGGGGGAATGGGGATTCTGAATTTGGATCTTGTGAAGTCTTGTTAGCTGAACGGCTTCGGAAATTGGAAGTCGAAGAAGGACTCTGGATTGATCTTATTCGTAATAAATATGTTAAAAATAAATGTATCTCTGGCATTAAAAAGAGTTGGTGACACTCAATTCTGGGCAAAGTGTCCTGAAAGTGAAAGACTTATATTATCAACATGTTAAACAAAGATTTGGGGATGGCAGGAATACTAGATTTTGGGAAGACTGGTGGGTTGGTTCCAAACCACTTAAAGATGCATATCCCAGACTATACAACATTAACTTTGATCATGGGATTTCTATGGCTGAAGCCTTTTGACAAAGGTTGGGTAAAACTTTCCTTTCGAAGAACTATTATTGGTAATAATCTAGATCTTTGGGCTAGCCTAAAATTCAGATGTGAAAAGGTCCGAATGTATGGGGGAAAAGACAAGCCCGAGTGGATGTTGAGCAATGATAGAAAAGATTCATTTAAATCCTTATATATGTTCCTTATTAACACTACTAGGGAAAAGCTTATAGGTACCAGCTTACTAGTAGCGCGGGTTTATACCCCTCAATACTGCTATTTACTAGTAGCTCGCTATATCGACACACGCTACTACTAACTTGATAGTAGTAGCGCCGGTTTATACCCCTCGCTACTACTAAGTGGTCTCTACCGTGCTCCCCCCAAAGGATAGGCCATAGTAGTAGCGAAGGGTATAAACTCGCGCTATTACTAAGTTGATCATAGTAGCATGGGTTTATAACCCTCACTACTACTAAGTGGTCTTCATCGTGCCCCCCAGGACAGGCCATAGTAGTAGCGTGGGGGTATAAACCCACGCTACAACTAAGTTAAAAGTTTTTTAACAGCCCTGAAATCCCCATCTCCCCCCTAAATCCTTCCTCTCCCCCGTCCCTCTCACCCCTCTCTCTCTCCATAGGCTCTCACATGGAGCTCCTGCCCGGGTGCAGCCTCCTCCATGGTGCGTAAGGAGGCCGCCGCCTCGACCACCGGCACCCAGGAGCTCGCCGATCTTCGCCATCACACGAGGGCACTGCACCACCGGCGACCAACCCCGCTGCTCCCTCCATCTCCTTGCTCTCTCCCTCATTTTCCTTTTTCTCTCTCTCCCTTTGGTTTGACTTACCCTCCCATGTCCATGCTTGTACAGGTCATCGTTATGGATGACCAGGATCTCTCTACCTCGGCTGCAAAGAGAAGCCCCACCCGCCGCCTTGCTCTTCTTTGGATCCAGGCCGTCTCCAGCAGCCGCTGCCGAATCTGGTTTGTCGCTGCCCGTCTACGCCTCCGAGGACCCCTGTCGTCGCTGCATCAAACCGTTGACACAATTGACAACATGCACGGGGTCGATATTGTTTTGGTTTTTGAAATTAATAGTAGTAGCGCGAGTCATAGGAATGCACTACAAATAGTTAGTAGTGGCGCGTGTGGCACCCTCTACTACTAACACACATACTAGTAGCGTTGGATGCAACCGCGCTACTACTACCAGTTAGTTGTAGTGCTGTAGTTGTAGGACGGGCACCCGCACTACCACTAGATGTTTAACCCGCGCTACTACTAGGCTTTTTCCTAGTAGTGTAAGGCAGATGTGGGATTCTCGCAAAAGTTCCTGTGTAAGTGTAAGTGCATCTAGTGCCCCTTAGTGATTTTGGTGTATTTAAAACTTACAAGTTAAGGGACTAATGCGTTTGTAAGTGTACACAGTCTCTATAAGTCACTGAAGAGTTTGATATTAAGAATATTGTCGACCCCTAAAAATGAATGTCTTCAGCTGAAGACTTTGGTGAAGACTTTGGTATTCCTTGAAGACTTTGAAAATGAAGAAGTCGCTGTGACCGTGAAGATATTAACAAGGACTATGAAGCGTGAAGACTTTTGATTTCGCAGTTTTATTTCCTTTCTTTGAGTCATAGGATACACCGTATTCTTAAAGGGAGTAGAGGTAATACTAAGGAAAAATTTCCAACTGATGCTCAACTCAAAAGCCTCAACACAAACCAATCCTTCGAGTGAAGCCTTTGGAAATCTCTTACATTTCAGTCAAGTTCTTCAGTGACTGAGACGATGTTCTTCTGGTCTCTGGGAAAATTGGTCTGACTAAGGAGTTAGAATTTTGCCAGTGTGAATTTCCTACAAGTGAGGATTATGATAAGCCTTGGGGAATTTGACATTTCAAATTCCGATCGTTGTTGTGCTTTGCACCAACTATCCAGATATTTTATCCACCTAACGGTCATATCATTGGGGGGCATTTACGTCTTATCATGCTGGTCGCACCCTAGCTATAAATAGCCGCCCCCTCAACCACTAGTTGGTTGGCTTCTCCGAGTGAGAACCTGACACTTGTCATTTGAGAGCAACCCATCCTTCGAGGACTTTGAGAGAAAATCATCAGTAAGGAAGAACACAAACAACCAAAACCCAAAGTGATTGAGCATCTATCACTGAAGAAATTGTTCCTGTGTGGAACTGATGCTTTTTACCTTTGAAGACTGTGTATCTTCCAGACGGTTAGGTGTCATGGTCTAGTGCATCCTGCAGTTAATTGAGGATCGCCGGGTGACCGTGGTCTAGAGCATCCAGCAGTCAATTGTGATAGCTGATACGTCCATTTTGCATCATGCTTTTATATTGATATTTATTGCATTATGGGATGTTTTTACACGTTATGGTACAATACTTATCTCTTTTCTCTCTTATTTTACAAGGTTTACATGAAGAGGGAGAATGCCGGCAGCTGGAATTCTGGACTGGAAAAGGAGAAAATCTGAGATACCTATTCTCAAACTCCAAAAGTCCTAAAAATTTACGGAGAATTGGAATTAATAAAAAATGCTGGCGCAAGAATCAACCAGAGGGGTGCACTAGCAGGCTTGTGGGGCCCCTGTGGCTCCTCGGACGCCCATCTTCTCCTATATGAAGTGTTTTGACCTAGAGAAAATCAGAAGAGATCTTTCAGGACGAAGCACCGCCGTTTCGAGGCGGAACTTGGGCAGAACCAATCTAGAGCTCCGGCAGGGCGTTCCTGCCGGGGAAAACTTCCTTCCCGGAGGGGGAAATCGAAGCCATCGTCATCACTAACGATCCTCTCATCGAGAGGGGGTCAATCTCCATCAACATCTTCATCAGCATCATCTCCTCTCCAAACCCTAGTTTATATCCTGTATCCGATCTTTGTCTCAACACCTCAGATTGGTACCTGTGGGTTGCTAGTAGTGTTGTTTAATCCTTGTAGTTGATGCTAGTTGGTTTACTTGGTGGAAGATCATATGTTCAGATCCTTTATGATAATTAATACCCCTCTTATCTTGAACATGAACATGTTTTGTGAGTAGTTACGTTCGTTCCCGAGGACATGCGATAAGTATTGTTATAAGTAATCATGTGAATTTGGTATTCGTTCGATATTTTGATGAGATGTATGTTGTCTATCCTCTATTGGTGTTATGTGCATTTCAAGTACATAACACTTCACCATTATTTGGGCCTAGGGGGAGGCATTGGGAAGTAATAAGTAGATGATGGGTTTCTAGAGTGACGGAAGCTTAAACCCTAGTTTATGCGTTGCTTCGTATGGGGCTGATTTGGATCCATATGTTTCATGCTATGGTTAGGTTTACCTTAATTCTTATTTCGTAGTTGCGGATGCTTGCGATAGGGGTTAATCATAAGTGGGAGGTTTGTACAAGTAAGGGCAGCACCCAAGCACCGGTCCACCCACATATCAAATTATGAAAGTAACGAACGCGAATCAAATGAGCATGATGAAAACTAGGTTGACAGAAATTCCCATGTGTACTCGGGAGCGCTTTGCTTTATATAAGAGTTTGTCCAGACCTGTCCTTTGCTACAAAAAGGATTGGGCTACCTTCATGCACCTTTTCTACACTTGTTACTTGTTACTCGTTACGAATTATCTTATCACAAAACTATCTATTACCGATAATTTCAGTGCTTGGAGAGAATACCTTACTGGAAACAGCTTGTCATTTCCTTCTGCTCCTCGTTGGGTTCAACACTCTTACTTATTGAAAGGACTACGATAGATCCCCGATATTTGTGGGTCATTAAGACTCTTGTGGTGCCGTTGCCTGGGAGTGAAGCGCCTTTGGTAAGGAAAATTTTATATAGTGTGCTGAAATTTACTGTCACTTGTCACTATGGAAAGTAATCCTTTGAGGGGCTTGTTAGGGGTATCTTCACCTCGACTAGAAACATGAAGAGTTGTCCCTCAACCTACTGAACCTACTGAAAATATTTATTATGAAATTCCTTCGGGTATGATAGAGAAACTGCTGGCTAATCCTTATGCAGGAGATGGAACACTACATCCTGATTTACATCTAATCTATATGGATGAAGTTTGTGGATTATTTAAGCTTGTAGGTATGCCCGAGGATCACTTTAATAAGAAGTTTTTTCCTTTATCTTTGAAGGAAAAGGCATTGACATGGTATCGGCTATGTGATGATATTGGATCATGGAGCTACAACCGATTGAAGATGGAATTTCATCAGAAGTTCTACCCTATGCATCTAGTTCATCGTGATCAGAATTATATTTATAATTTTTGGCCTTGTGAAGGAGAAAGAATCGCTCAAGATTGGGGGAGGCTTAAGTCAATGTTATATTCATGCCCCAATGATGAGCTCTCGAGGGAAATTATTATTCAGAATTTTTATGCTTGACTTTCTCGTAATGATCAATCCATGCTCGATACTTCTTGTGATAGTTCCTATATGAAGGGATATTGATTTCAAATGGAATTTATTGGAAAGAATTAAACACAACTCTAAAGATTTGGAACTCAATGAAGGTAAGGAGTCAGGTATGAACCTTAAGTTTGATTGTGTTAAATCTTTCATGGACACTAATTCTTTTCGTGAATTTAGCACTAAATATGGACTTGACTCTGAGATAGTAGCTTCTTTTGGTGAATCTTTTGCTGCTCATGTTGATCTCCCCAAGGAGAAGTGGTCTAAATATCATCCTCCCATTGAAGTGAAAGTAGTTGAACCTATTAAAGTTGAAGAGAAAACTGTTACTTATAATGTTTATCCTATTATTCCCACTTCTTATATTGAGAAACCACCTTTCCCTGTTAGAATAAAGGATCATGCTAAAGCTTCAACTATGGTTCGTAAGAGTTGTGCTAGAACACCTACACCCCCTGAGCAAATTAAAGTTGAGCCTAGTATTGCTATGGTTAAGGTTCTATTGGTTGATAATGTTGATGGGCATGTTATTCAATTTTGTGATGAAGCTGCTAGAATTGCTAAACCTGACGCTAAAGATAAACATAGACCCATTGTTGGCATGCCTAATTTTTCTGTTAAAATAGGAGATCATTGTTATCATGGCTTATGTGATATGGGTGCTAGTGTGAGTGCAATTCCCATTTCCTTATATAAAGAGATTATGAACGATATTTCACCAGCTGAGTTAGGGGAAATTGATGTTACAATTAAGCTTGCTAATAGAGAGACTATATCACGAGTTGGGATTATTAGAGATGTCGAAGTCTTGTGTGGGAAAATAAAATATCCTACTAATTTTCTTGTTCTTGGTTCCCCACAAGATAATTTTTGTCCCATTATATTTGGTAGACCCTTCTTGAATACCGCTAATGTCAGGATAGATTGTAAGAAGGAAATGGTTACCGTAAGTTTTGGGGATACGTCTCATGAGTTTAATTTCTCTAAATTTCGTAGACAACCCCATGATAAAGAATTTCCTAGTAAGGATGAAATTATTGGTCTTGCCTCTGTTGCGGTGCCTCCTACTGATCCTTTAGAGCAATATTTGCTAGACCATGAAAATGATATGCATATGAATGAAAGGGATGAAATAGATATAATTTTCTTTGATCATCATCCTATCTTGAAACACAATTTACCTGTTGAAATACTTGGGGATCCTCCTCCACACAAGGGTGATCCCGTGGTTGAGCTTAAAAATTATCAGATACTTTGAAATATGCTTATCTTGATGAAAAGAAGATATATCCTATTATTATTAGTGCTAACCTTTCAGAGCTTGAAGAACAGAGATTATTGAAAACTCTGAAGAAGCACTGTGCTGCTATTGGATATACTCTTGATCTTAAGGGCATTAGTCCCACTATATGTCAGCATAAAATTAAAATGGAGCCTGATGCTAAACCAATTGTTGATCACCAACGACGGTTGAATCCTAAAATGAAGGAAGTGGTAAGAAATGAAATATTAAAGCATCTGGAGGCAGGTATCATTTACCCTATTGCTGATAGTAGATGGGTTAGTCCCGTTCATTGTGTCCCTAAGAAAGGAGGTATTATCGTAGTTCCTAATGATAAAAATGAATTGATCCCACAGAGAATTGTTACAGGTTATAGAATTTTAATTGATTTTAGAAAATTGAATAAAGCTACTAGAAAAGATCATTACCCTCTACCTTTCATTGATCAAATGCTATAAAGATTATCCAAACACACACATTTCTGCTTTCTAGATGGTTATTCTGGTTTCTCTCAAATACCTGTGTCAAAAGAGTACCAAGAGAAGATCACCTTTACCTGCCCTTTTGGTACCTTTGCTTATAGACGTATGCCTTTTGGTTTACGCAATGCGCCTGCTACCTTTCAAAGATGCATGAATGCTATATTCTTTGATTTTTGTGAAAGGATTGTTGAGGTTTTCATGGATGGTTTCTCCGTTTATGGAACTTCTTTTGATGATTGTTTGAGCAACCTTGATAGAGTTTTGTAGAGATGTGAAGAAACTAATCTTGTATTGAATTAGGAGAATTGCCACTTTATGGTGAATGAAGGCATTGTCCTGGGACATAAAACTTTCGAAAGAGGTATTGAGCTTGACAAGGCTAAAGTTGATGCTATTGAAAAAGTGTCGTGTCCTATGGATATCAGAGGTATAAGAAGTTTCCTTGGTCATGCTGGTTTCTATAGGAGATTTATTAAATATTTATCTAAGATTTCTAGGCCTCTCACTAATCTTTTGCAAAAAGATGTTCCATACATTTTTGATGATGATTGTGTGGAAGCATTTGAAATTCTCAAGAATGCTTTGATTTCTGCACTTGTTGTTCAACCACCTGATTGGAACTTACCCTTTTAAATTATGTGTGATGCTAGTGACTATGTCGTAGGTGCTATTCTAGGACAAAGAGTTGATAAGAAATTAAATGTTATTCATTATGCTAGAAAAACTCTAGACAATGCTCAAAGAAACTATGCTACCACTGAAAAGCAATTTTTAGGAGTTGTGTTCGCTTGTGATAAGTTTAGACCCTATATTGTTGATACTAAAGTAACTGTTCACACTCATCATGCTGCTATCAAATATCTCATGGAAAAAAAAGATGCTAAACCTAGACTTATCAGATGGGTTCTTCTACTACAAGAATTTGATTTGCATATTGTTGATAGAAAGGGTGCTGATAACCCCGTGGTAGATAACTTGTCTAGGTTAGAGAATGTTGTTGATGACCCACTACCTATTGATGATAGATTTCCTGATGAACAATTAGCTGTCATAAATGCTTCTCATAATGCTCCTTGGCATGGTGATTATGCTAATTACATTGTTGATAAATTTATACCGCCTAGCTTAACATACCAACAAAAGAAAAAGTTTTTCTATGATTTAAGACATTACTACTGGGATGACCCACCCCTTTATAAAGGAGTAGATGGTGTTATTAGACATTATGTGAATCAAATTATAAAAGTAACAAACGTGAATCAAATGAGCATGATGAAAACTAGCTTGACAGAAATTCCCATATGTCCTCGGGAGCGCTTTGCTTTATATAGGAGTTTGTCCAGGCCTGTACTTTGCTACAAAAAGGATTGGGATCCCTTTCTGCACCTTCGCTACAGTTGTTACTTGTTACTCGTTACGAATTATCTTATCACAAAACTATCTGTTACCGATAATTTCAGTACTTGCAGAGAATACCTTACTGGAAACCGCTTGTCATTTCCTTCTGCTCCTCATTGGGTTCGACACTCTTACTTATTGAAAGGACTAAAATAGATCCACTATACTTGTGGGTCATCAAGTGACCAAGTTTGTGAGGGTTTGGAAGTCTACCCTGAAGACTTACCGTGAGTGTTGGGCGAGGTCTGTGTGACCTGTTGGGGAATGTAGTAACAATTCAAAAAAAATTCCTACGTGTCACCAAGATCAATCTAGGAGATTCTAGCAACAAGAGAGGGGGAGTGAATCTTCATACCCTTGAAGATCGCTACGGAGGAGGAGGAGGTGTAGGAAGGGGGAGGGCTGCGCCAGGGGGGTGGGGTGCCGCTGCCCGCCCACCCCCACTATTTATGGGGGGAAGGTGAGAGGTGGCAGGCACACCTAGATCAATCTAGAGGGGGCGGCGGCCAAGTGTGGGGACCTCGACTCATAAGTCGATATCACTGAATGCACGTGTACAGTGATCCCAAAGATCAATGCTCCCTGAACACACAGAAGCTGAATAACAAGAGTCTTACATCCACATTTAGCGTCTTACACAAATAAAGACCATGAAGGTCAAGTCTTACATAGATAGGGCCACACGGGCCAAATACTTAAAATAGAACAAGCAGCGGAAATCTTGGTCGAAAGCGTGAACCCATGTCATCTGCCTTAACCTACAGGCATTCTGACTGGGAAGCATCCTAGCTCGCATGTTCGTCACCAACGAACTCTTCAACAAACTCCTGTTCTTCCATGCCTGGCCAATTAAATAACCAGTGTCAAGCCAATGAGTACTTTGAATGTACTCGCAAGCAACCCAAGTTGTGGAACAAGGTAATAATGATGCATGATGTAGCACTAAGTAGGTGGTTTTTGCGGAAAGCTAGTTTTTTATGCGAATGTCATGATCAAGTAACATGTAAGCATGCATCAACAATAAGCAAGTATCCATGTGAACAAGTTGCAGATATCATCATAAGTACTTGTTGAACATCTCATCTTCACTCATCGTGCTAAGTCATCGGACTTAGTTCCCTCCTCATGCTAAGTCATCAGACTTAGCTCATGTGACCTCTTGTCACCATCACATCCATACTCGCACCAAGTTTTTGCAAAAACATCCGGACATAGTCTAAGAAGCACCACCCAACTGTTCTTGACCATGGACACGGATATTCGAATAGCTTTACACTCTGCAGAGGTTGCACACTTTACCCACAAGACTCGGGGAACTTCCGTGTCATCCACGACTCGCGGTATATAACATACCCGAGCTAAGCACCCGAACAATGCCTTTCCCCCAGCGATACTAAACAAAGATTCCACTCGATTGGTACCCATCCCTCATGATGTAGATTACACGAGCCTCGCTCTAATCGTACCATCCCTAAGGGACCAACGGTGTGCCCGGTGCCTGTGAAGACATCGCATGATCGTACATACCGGTACGACCCCGTATCGAGAGTGACCACGCCCCTCCTCCACTAGTAATGCAGGCTCCTTGCCAATACCCACCAAGGTAATCAACAAAGCCCCATACCATAAGGGGTATCGTGGTTGCACATGTAAGGTTGGGATGGTCGGCAAATCTTAAATCTAATCCACTTTCGAAAACACAGTCTCAACTTGCTCCGGCACACCACTACCTTCTCAAGTGGTCACCCATCTTCTCATCATTTCCCTCGGGCATTAGTGGCACCCGACGGGTTTTTCGAAAAGTTCTTGAAATCATTTCTTTCTTCCCATCATTATGCATAGATCCTGATCCCACTTGCGTAGCATCTACTAGCATCCTAACTACACCCACCCGCACAACCCTCATAAGGTGGTAGGGTCATGCACGATGCAAGTGTCAATGGAGAAGTTTCGGAGGCATCCCACCGAAAGGGAACACCACATCACATGATCAAATATGATGAAAGTAAAGTGCTATATGACATGCAATAAAAATGGTTTCCCATCATGGTCAAAGGGCTGCTTGCCTGGCTCAACAAAGTCTCCGAGGTCTTCGAAGTCTTCGAGTCCAACTTCTTCGTCAATAGCACAATTTTCAAACATTTTTACAAATGACACTATTAAATTCTAGAGATTATTCTAGGAATTTAGGTGGAAAAATCATTGTGATAGGAATTATTTTGGGTTCTGTGGGATTTTTGTAAAGTCCATAGAAAAAGAAAAAGAAAAGGAAAAGCCACGGGGACCTGGGCCAGAGGCGGCTAGAGGTTGGGCCAGCCCAGCTGGCCAGCCAGCCAGCCTCGCGCATGGTCAAGTTCAAACCTGATGTGCGGGGCCCGGTCGTCAGCGACTCGTGGAGAGAGAGAGCACGGGAGAGGGAAGAGAGGCCGACAGGTGGGCCCCACCTGTAGGGTCCCTCTCCCACCTCGGGATAGGAAGGGGGAGGAGCTCACCGGTGGCGAAGGAAAGCACGACGAGGGGATCTGGAGGCGGGAACGGGTTAAGGAGGCTGCCGTTGTTCCACGTGAAGTCAAAGGGAGGCCGAAAGTGGCCGGAGCTGCCGACGGCGAGCACCCACAGCGAAGGTGGCTTCGGGAGGGGTCACCGGCGGTGCTCCTCTACAGGAAATGGACGGGGAGGAGAGGGGAGGAGGTCGGAGGGCCCCTACGAGCTCGATGGAGGGGAGAGGAGTGTCGGGGTAGGCATGTGACCCGAGATCGATGGAGCTCCGCCGCGGTGGCGCCTCACTCGATCTCGAGCACTTGGGCTCCGGGAGGTCGCTCGGGTAGTTTGGGAGTGCAATAGGGGGTGGAAGGGAGCCAAAGGAGGGAAGAGAGATCCCGGGGGGCTTAAATATAGGGAGAGGGTGGACCACCGTGGACCCGTGCACCGGCGAGGATGTGGCGCTCGTTGGAGGGCTTGGGGAAGGGATATAAGGGGTCTGCGGCGGTCTTGGGCGTCGCCCATGACTAGATAGAGAGGAGAGAGGGCTGGGGGAGCGTGCACGTGCGAGCCCCGCGGTTGGCCGGTTCGGGCGCTCGCGACACGTGCGAGAGGGGCCATAGGAGGGACAGAAAGGAGGGGCCGACAAGGGTGGCATGGCGCGGACGCCGAGGGGGACCAAGTGGTGCGAGGGGGAGGCCCGAGGCCGCCGGAGCCATGCAGTGGGCGATGGCTATAGTGCCTTTCGGCACTATAGCACACTCCAGAGCGCGCTGTTGGCATGCCACGGCATGCCAACAGCGTCTTCTGTGTGGCCGGCTATGTCTAGGGGGATCTAGGGGGTTTAACAATAGAGGGTAGGTATTTGGATGCCGCGGGATGCCTTAGGAAAGAAGAAAAAGGGGAATGAGGTAGAAAAAGATGTTGTCCAGGGGTGAAAATGGGGTTTTTACCCCACCTCCTGGTGACCTGAGGACCTGGGTTTTTTACTGGAGGTACTTGGGCAATGCAAGAAGATATGGTAAAAAGTTGGGGGCAAGGGTAAAAGGGTAAGAGGTATAAATAGGGGTTTTACCAAATCACTAGAAGGTGTTTGGTGGAGGTTTTGGGCAAGGTAAGTTTACCAACTTACTGAGATATTTACTAGGGTCAAATGCTGGGTAGAAATGAGATGCTTCACCAAATTTGAGCTCAAGGGGAAAAAGTTGCTAATGGAAATTTGATGAACCCTAGAAATTGGCAGAATCTGATTTCTGTAGATCCATTGATGCTAGTCTTTTACCCTTGATGCACCACTTAGTGAATCATCACTATTTGTCCATTAGAGCATGCCCACAAAGTTTGAGGCCAAGGGGAGACACTTCACCATGTAAAGTTGCTCAAATTTGATTCTGGACAGGAATGGTTTTGAGATGGTTTGATGAACCAAATCAACTTGGATTGAGATGAAACTTTGCAATAGCATCACCCATGATAGCGTTGATTTGCTAGAATTTTCCTGGAATTTATTGATAATATTTCTTATAGAAATATTCTAAAAGTGTTATTTGAACAGAAAGGGTTTTGAGGGGTTTTGCCTATGATCTGATCATGCCCTTGTGTAGAAACTCATATATATGGAAAATATACGTCCACTGAGTTTCTCTAAATTTTCTCAAATATTATCAAAGCATTTAAATAATTTTTCCCTAGGAAAAACCATTTCTGGCCTCAAGAAAAAGCCTTCAAATAAAATATGAAAATAATCTTTAAAAATAATATCTTGTGGTTTTGGGAAATCTTGTATATAGTGGGTTTGAAATAAAGCCTTTGGGAAGGAAGGGTCCACCTAATTTGAGGACTTGCAGTGCAAACTTCACTTCAGGGGGTTTTGAAAACCTAATTTGAATAAATCATTTTTAGATAAAACAAAATTTGATAAAAATAGTTTTGGGCACTATTCACATGGCATGATCATTGGGCAAGGGGTTTGGGACATGGAAGATGAATATGAAGTGGAATAGAACCTAGTAGTGCCATATACCACAATCAACAAGCAAGCAAACAACATAGCAAACAAGCGCAAGCACTTTGAAAAAAAAATTGTTGGCTCCAAATTGTATAAACCCAAACATAACAATGTGATACAAACACAGGGTGTGACACCAAGGGAGGCAACTTGCCTCCCAAGTTAGGTGGAGGCACCCCCACCCCCTAGGGTTTCCAACCCTAGGCGCCCTGGACCCTTGGGGCCCACACCAGCCCACTAAGGGGCTGGTTCCCACGCAACTTCAGCCCATTAGGCCCTCCGGGATAGGTGGACCCTCCCGATGGATCCCTGAAACCCCTTCGGTGGTCCCGGTACAATACTGATAAACCCTGAAACATTACCGGCGACTGAAACTAGACTTGCCATATATAAATCTTCACCTCCAGACCATTTCGGAACTCCTCGTGACGTACAGGATCTCATCCGTAACTCCGAACAACTTTCGGTAACCACATAAAATTCCCATTACAACTCTAGCGTCACCGAACCTTAAGTGTATAGACCCTACGGGTTCGGGAACCATGCAGTCATGACCGAGACACCTCTCCGTCCAATAACCAATAGCGAGATCTGGATACCCATATTGGCTCCCACATGTTCCACGATGATCTCGTCAGATGAACCACGATGTCGGGGATTCAATTAATCTCGTATACAATTCCCTTTGTCCATCGGTATGTTACTTGCCCGAGATTTGATCATCGGTATCCCTATACCTTGTTCAATCTCTTTACTGTCAAATCTCTTTACTCGTTCCATAACACATGATCGCGTGACTAACTCCTTAGTCACATTGAGATCATTACGATGATGTATTACCGAGTGGGCCCTGAGATACCTCTCCGTCACACGGAGTGACAAATCCCAGTCTCGATTCGTGCTAACCCAACAGACACTTTCGGAGACACCTGTAGTGCACCTTTATAGTCACCCAGTTACGTTGTGACATTTGATACACCCAAAGAATTCCTACGGTATCCGAGAGTTGCACAATCTCATGGTCTAAGGAAATGATACTTGACATTAGAAAAGCTCTAGCAGACGAACTACACGATCTTGTGCTATGCTTAGGATTGGGTCTTGTCCATCACATCATTCTCCTAATGATGTGATCCTGTTATCAACGACACCCAATGTCCATGGCCAGGAAACCATGACCATCTATTGATCAACGAGCTAGTCAACTAGAGGCTCACTAGGGACATGGTGTGGTCTATGTATTCACACATGTATTACCGGTTCCGGCTAATACAATTATAGCATGAACAATAGACAATTATCACGAACAAGGAAATATAATAATAACCACTTTATTATTGCCTCTAGGGCATATTTCCAACAGTCTCCCACTTGCACTAGAGTCAATAATCTAGTTACATTGTGATGAATCAAATACCCATAGAGTTCTGGTGTTGATCATGTTTCACTCATGAAAGAGGTTTAGTCAACGGATCTATGACATTCAGATCCGTATGTCCTTTACAAATATCTATATCTCCATCCTGAATCTAACCACGAATGGAGTTGAAGCGGCGCTTGATGTGCTTGGTCTTCTTGTGAAACCTAGGCTCCTTGGCAATGGCAATAGGTCCAGTGTTGTCACAGAAGAGAGTCATTGGGTCCGACGCATTGGGAATCACTCCTAGGTCAGTGATGAACGCCTTCATCCAGACTCCTTCCTTCGCTGCTTCCGAAGCAGCTATGTACTCCGCTTCACATGTAGATGCTTCCACGATGCTTTGCTTGCAACTGCACCAGCTAACTGCCTCACCATTCAAAATATACACATATCCGGTTTGCGACTTGGAGACATCCGGATCTATGTCGAAGCTAGCATCGACGTAACCCTTTATGACGAGCTCTTTGGCACCTCCATAAACGAGAAACATATCCTTAGTCCTTTTCAAGTACTTAAGGATATTCTTGACCGCTGTCCATTGTTCCATTCCGAGATCACTTTGGTACCTCCCTACCAAACTTATGGCAAGGTTCACATCAGGTCTGGTACACAACATGGCATACATAATAGAGCCTATGGCTGAGCCATAGGGGATGATAGTCATCTTTTTTCTATCTACTTCCAAGGTCGGGCATTGAACTGTGCTCAATCTCACACCTGCAATACAGGCAGGAACCCCTTCTTGGACTGATCCATATTGAAATTCTTCAATATTTTGTCAAGGTATGTGCTTTGTGAAAGACCAATGAGGCGTCTCGATCTATTTCTATAGATCTTGATGCCTAATATGTAAGCAGCTTATGCAAGATCCTTAATTGAAAAACACTTATTCAAGTAGGCCTTTACGCTTTCCAAAAGTTCTATATCATTTGCCATCACCAATATGTCATCCACATATAAAATGAGAAATGCTACAGAGCTCCCACTCACTCTCTTGTAAATACAGGCTTCTCCATAAGTCTATATAAACCCAAATGCTTTGATCACCTCATCAAAGCGAATGTTCCAACTCTGAGATGCTTGCCCATAGATGAGTGCTGGAGCTTGCATACCTTGTCAGCATTCTTAGGATCGACAAAACCTTCCGGCTACATCATATCCAATTCTTCCTTAAGGAAACCGTTAAGGAATGTCATTTTGACGTCCATTTGCCAGATCTCATAAACATAAAATGCGGTAAATGCTAAGATGATTCGGACGGACTTCAGCATGCTACGGGTGAGAAGGTCTCATCGTAGTCAACTCCTTGAACTTGTCGATAACCCTTAGCGACAAGCCGACCCTTATAGACGGTCACATTACCATCCGCGTCAGTCTTCTTCTTAAATATCCATTTATTTTCTATGGGTTGCCGATCATCGGGCAAGTCCACCAAAGTCACTTTGTTCTCATACATGGATCCTATCTCGGATTTCATGGCTTCAAGCCATTTGGTGGAACCTGGGCCCGCCATGGCTTCTTCATAGTTCGAGGGTTCACCGTTGTCTAAGAACGGGGTTGCCGTACCACTCTGGTGCGGAAAGTGTCCTCGTGGACCTACGAAGTTCAGTAGTAACTCGATCAGAAGTTTCATGATCATCATCATTAACTTCCTCTCTAGTTGGTGCAGGCACCACAGAAACACTCTCCTGCGCTGCGCTACTTTCCGGTTCGAGAGGGAGTACAATTACCTCATCAAGTTCTACTTTCCTCCCACTTACTTCTTTCGAGAGAAACTCTTTCTCTAGAAAGGATCCATTATTGGCAACAAAGATCTTGCCTTCGGATCTGAGTCAGAAGGTATACCCAATAGTTTCCTTAGGGTATCCTATGAAGACGCACTTTTCCGATTTGGCTTCGAGATTTTCAGGTTGAAGTTTCTTGACGTAAGCATCGCATCCCCAAACTTTTAGAAACGACAGCTTAGGTTTCTTCCCAAACCATAATTCAACCGGTGTTATCTCAACAGATTTAGACAGTGCCCTATTTAAAGTGAATGTGGCAGTCTCTAATGCATATCCCCAGAATGATAGCATAAAGTCAGTAAGAGACATCATAGACCGCACCATATCCAATATAGTGTGATTACGACGTTCGGACACACCATTACGCTGTGGTGTGCCAGGCGGCGTGAGCTGTGAAACAATTCCACATTTCCTTAAGTGCGTGCCAAACTTGTGACTCAAATATTCTCCTCCACAATCAGATCAAAGCATACATCGGTATGTATTATTTCACAACTCACGTTGATTCTCTGCCTCACTCTGAAATTCCTTGAACTTTTCAAAGGTCTCAGACTTGTGATCCATCAAGTAGACATACCCATATCTGCTTAAGTCATCAGTGAGGGTGAGAACATAATGGTAGCCACCGCGAGCCTCAATGCTCATCGGTCCACATACATCGGTATGTATTATTTCCAACAAGTTGGTTTCTCACTCCATTGTTCCATAGAACGGAGTCTTAGTCATCTTGACCATGAGGCATGGTTCGCATGTGTCAAATGATTCATAATCAAGAGACTCCAAAAGTCCATCTTCATGGAGTTTCTTCATGCGTTTGACACCAATATGACCAAGGCGGCAGTGCCACAAGTATGTGGGACTATCATTATCAACCTTACATCGTTTGGTATTCACACTATGAATATGTGTAACATCACATTCAAGATCCAATAAAATAAACCATTGACCAGCGGGGCATGACCATACAACATATCTCTCATATAAATGGAACAACCATTATTCTCATATTTAAATGAGTAGCCATCTCGCATCAAACGAGATCCAGATACAATGTTCATGCTCAAAGCTGGTACTAAATAACAATTGTTGAGGTTTAAAACTAATCCAGAAGGTAGATGTAGAGGTAGCGTGCCGACGGCGATCACATCGACCTTGGAACCATTCCTGACGTGCATCGTCACCTCGTCCTTTGCCAGTCTCCGCTTATTCCGCAGCTCTTGTTTTGAGTTATAAATGTGAGCAACCGCACCGGTATCAAATACCCAGGAGCTACTACGAGCGCTGGTAAGGTAGACATCAATAACATGTATATCCTATATACCTTTGACGTTGTTGTCCTTCTTATCTGCTAAATACTTGGGGCAATTACGCTTCCAGTGACCGGTTCCCTTGTAATAAAAGCACTCAGTCTCAGGCTTGGGTCCATTCTTGGGCTTCTTCCCGGTAACTGGTTTACCGGGCGCGGCAACTACTTTACCGTCCTTCTTGAAGTTCTTCTTACCCTTGCCTTTCTTGAAACTAGTGGTCTTATTCACCATCCACACTTGATGTTCCTTTTTGATTTCCACCTCCGCTGATTTCAGCATCGAATATAACTCAGGAATGGACTTTTCCATCCCTTGCATATTGTAGTTCATCACAAAGCTCTTGTAGCTAGGTGGAAGCGACTAGAGGATTCTGTCAATAACCGAGTCATTTGGAAGATTAACTCCCAGCTGAGACAAGCGGTTGTGCAACCCAGATATTTTGAGTATGTTCTCGCTGACAGAACTATTTTCCTCCATCTTACAACTGAAGAACTTGTCAGAGACTTCATATCTCTCGATCCGGGCATGAGCTTGGAAAACCATTCTCAACTCTTGGAACATCTCATATGCTCCGTGTTGCTCAAAACACTTTTGGAGCCCTAGTTCTAAGCTGTAAAGCATGCCGCACTAAACGAGGGAGTAATCATCAGTACGCGACTGCCAGGCGTTCATAACGTCTTGAGTCGCTGGGAAAACGGGTGCGTCACCTAGCGGTGCATCAAGGACATATAATTTCTTGGAAGCTATGAGGATGATCCTCAAGTTACGGACCCACTCCATATAGTTTCTTCCATTGTCTTTCAGCTTAGCTTCTCTAGGAACGCGTTGAAGTTGAGAGCAACATTACGTGGGCCATTGGATCTACAAGATAGATTGTAAAAACAATTTTAGACTAAGTTAATGATAATTAAGTTCATCTAATCAAATTATTTAATGAACTCCCACTCAGACAGACATCCCTCTAGTCATCTAAATGATACATGATCCACATCGACTAAGCCGTGTCCGATCATCACGTGAGACTGACTAGTCATCAATGGTGAACATCTCCATGTTGATCGCATCTACTATACGACTCATGTTTGACCTTTCAATCTCTCGTGTTCTGAGGCCATGTTTGTACATGCTAGGCTCATCAAGTCAACCTAAGTGTTTCACGTGCGTAAATCTGGCTTACACTCCTTGTACGCGAATGTTAGAATCTATCACACCCGATCATCACATGGTGCTTCAAAACAACAATCCTTCGCAATGGTGCACACTTAGGGGGAACACATTTCTTGAAATTTTAGTGAGGGATCATCTTATTTGTGCTACCATCGTTCTAAGAAAATAAGATGTAAGAACATGATAAACATAACATGCAAATCATAAAGTGACATGATATGGCCAATATCATCTTGCGCCTTTGATCTCCATCTTCGGGACGCGGCATGATCACCATTGTCACCGGCACGACACTGTGATCTCCATCATCATGATCTTCATCATCGTGTCTTCACAAAGTTGTCTCGCCAACTATTACTTCTACTACTATGGCTAACGGTTAGCAATAAAGCAAAGTAATTACATGGCGTTTTTGATTGACACAGAGGTCATACAATAAATTAAGACAACTCCTATGGCTCCTATCGGTTGTCATACTCATTGACATGCAAGTCATGATTCCTATTACAAGAACATGATCAATCTCATACATCAAATATATTTCATCACATCCTTTTGGCCATATCACATCACATAGCATACCCTGCAAAAACAAGTTAGACGTCATCTAATTGTTGTTGCAAGTTTTACGTGGCTGCTATGGGTTTCTAGCAAGAATATTTCTTACCTACGTAAAAGCCACAACAGTGATATGCCAATTGCTATTTACCATTCATAAGGACCCTGTTCATCGAATCCTATCTGACTAAAGTGGGAGAGACAGACACCTGCTAGCCACCTTATGCAACAAGTGCATGTCAGGTGGTGGAACCTGTCTCACATAAGAGTACGTGTAAAGTCGGTCCGGGACGCTTCATCACACAATGCCGTCGAATTAAGATAAGACTAGTAACATCAAACAAATTGACCAAATCATCGCCCACAATTACTTGTGTTCTACTCGTGCATAGAATCTATGCATAGACCTAGCTCATGATGCCACTATTGGGGAACATAGTAACAATTCAAAAAATTCCTACGTGTCACCAAGATCAATCTAGGATATGATAGTAACGAGAGAGGGGGAGTGCATCTTTATACCCTTGAAGATCGCTAAGCGGAAGCATTACAAAGAACACGGTTGATGGAGCCGTACTCGTGGCGATTCAAATCGCTAAAGATCCGAACGGGTGGCGCCTCCGCGTTCAACACACATACAGCCCGAGGACGTCTCCTCCTTCTTGATCCAGCAAGGGGGAGGAGAATTTGAGGGAGAGCTCCGGCAGCATGATGACGTGGTGGCGGTGGAGATCGTGGTTCTCCGGTAGAGCTTCGCTAAGCGCTACGGAGGAGGAGGATGTGTAGGAAGGGGGAGGGTTGTGCCAGGGGGAAGGGATGCCACTGCCCTCCCCCCATTATCTATAGGGGGGAGGGGAGAGGTGTCCGCCCCCCTAGATCAATATAGAGGGGGGCGGCAGCCAAGGGAGGCAACTTTCCTCCCAAGTTAGGTGGAGGCGCCCCCACCCCCTATGGTTTCCAACCCTAGGCTCCATGGGCCCTTGGGGGCGCACCAGCCCACTAAGGGGCTGGTTCCCATGCAACTTCAGCCCATTAGGCCCTTCGGGGTAGGTGGACCCTCTCGGTGGACCCTGTAGGATCACTAGAAGAGTGTCTAGAGGGGGTGAATAGACTACTAGCAGGAATTTAAAACCTAACGTTTTCCTAGCAAGTCTAGCAAGTCTAACAGCCCTACACATGCATGTCTACAAATATGGCAGCGGAAAGTAAAGACATTGCATATTAAGTAAAGAGATGAGATAAGAAGATCAAACGCAATAGGAGATGCAAAGATTTTTCCCGTGGTTCTGATAGGTGGTGCTATGGTGTGTCCACGTTCTATGGAGTCTTCAACCCACGGAGGGTAACGGTCACGAGAGTCCACGGAGGGTTCCACCCATAAGGGTCCATGAAGTAGCAACCTTGACAATTCCATATGGCTTCTGTCCATGAAGGACTATCCTCACTATGGTAGATCTTCATGAAGTAGGCGACCTCCTTTCCCTTATAAACTTCTTGGTTCACTCCACAACACGAAGTAGGAGGCTCCCAAGCGACACCTAACCAATCTAGGAGGCACCACCCTCCAAAAGGTAATAGGCTCCGTAATGTCGATGAACTCCTAGCCCTTGTGCTTCAAGATTATAGAATACTCAACACACAATCACTCCCTCACTGATTTGGCTTGGTAGAAGAGATTGGATTGGTGGAAATCAACTTGGGGAGGCTAGAAATCAAGATCCATATGGTTGGAGTGGAAGATCTTGATCTCAACACAAGGGTAGGTGGTTCTCTCTTAGAAAACTGAGTAGGATAGGTATGGAATAATTCTGAGTGCTTCTCGTTTGAGTAGGTGGTGGTGGAGGGGTATATATAGGCATCCCCAAAAATCCAACCGTTACACACAAAATGATCGAAATGTTATTCTCAATGGTACCGAAGTGACCAAAAGATGGCAACTTTTGAATCTCGGTGAGACTGATACATGAAACTCAGTTGCACCGATAAGGTGACCAACGTTCAGATTCCCAATCTCAGTGACGCCGATCCAACATTCTCGGTGGTACCAAAAATGTGAATTTGCGTAACAGAAAGTTGTCAACCTAAACTCGGTGACACCGGTATGGAATCGGTTGCACCGAAGTGGCTAGGGTTTGGTTGAGTCTGTCTAGGTTTTGAAATCGATGGCACCGGGATAAGAAAGTTGGTTGCACCGATTTTCAATGTTTGTCTATAGATAGACTTTGGTGGGAGAGCTTGTGGGTGTTTTTGGTGACTATCACTTGTGCACGTATGAGCATTTTGTTCACAAACAAAACCTTACCCCCTTTTAATAGTATTGGCTTTCCTATGGACTCAAAGTGATTTCTCAAATGTAAAATGTGTAGTCCTCTTGCTTGAATCTTGTCCAACCTGTTTCCTTGCATCTTGGGGTAATTCCACAATCTCCACAATTCTTTTTCCAACCCAACTCCCCATGGACTATTATCTGAAATACACTAGATAGAGGTGTTAGTCCAAGAGACAATGTATGTTGTCATGAACTATCGAAACCACCAGGGGAGCATGTTGTGTTTTCAATCTCCCCCTTCTTGGTAATTGATGACAACATACAATCAAAGCTTCAAATAAAGATATGCATGAATGTAATGAAGACTTTGAGAAACACATGACTTAGATTTGCTCCCCATAAATGTGTGTAGTCCTTTAAAGGATAGTTGCTTTGGAATGCAGGGACACACATATGGATGAAGAGATATAAGAAATCATGTGTATCTTGGCTATATGCATCAAAATTTATATGAATAAAATATGTCCTCGTTCAAGACTTCACTCTTGCAAACAATATGTGCAAGAAGCAAGAGATCATCTTGATCAAAGATATGATGCATATACTTACCTTGAGTTCTTGAGCATTGTAGGAGTAGAAACACACTTGAGAAAACAATGTTAGGAAACACAAGAGTATTCTACTAATCAAAAGCAATAGAAATCAAAGGATACCAAGATATGGAGAACATATAAAATATGATAATCCTTAAGATTAATATGTCTCCCCCTTTAGCATTAATCTTTTAGAGCTTTTCTCCCTTTAGTGATGAAAGTGGTAGTTCATCCTCTCCCCTGAATATTAGCATGTAGATATTGGGATTGGATAGGATGAGACAAGTCTAAATGGAACATTTAAACAAATAAAAATAAATTTCTCCAAAAAAATATTTTTCTCCCCCTATGTTGGTATTTTCCCTTTGTTTGTATAAATATAAACTTTCGATATTCTCCTCTCCCCCTAAATCATATCCCCCCCTTTGCATAAGCATGTAACACTCCCTTGAGCATGAAGCTTTGATATTCTCCCCCTTTGGCATGAATTACCAAAAAGGTCAAACTTAGGAGTAGTTACACGGAACATTGACAAGGAGGGGATCCTCGAGAACAAGGGTCATTGAAGGTAGGGTTCATAGAAAAGAGCTGAGGGAATCATTGAATGTAACTTCTCTCGCTTTGGCAAATTTTAGTCTTTTTCTCCTTGAAGCTAGGGATCCTTGAATAAAGAATTTCTCCCCCTAAGTTTTGGTTGTTGTTCTCCCCCTTTAATGTTTTTTTGGTAAAGGGGTCATTGAAGAAACAAGAACATTACAAGAACAAATACCGATGGAAAAATCTTTAAAGAAACACAGATTTAGAAAACAAAGAAAATCAGTGACTCCGGGATAAATAAATCGGTGGTACTGAGATTTGGTAGTGCACCTCATCTGCAATTTCGGTAGAACCAAATTATTTATATCGGTGTCTCCGAATGAGAGACCATGTTTATATTTTCACAAAGACAAAGGAAATAGTTTCAAAAGGAATGCGATTTTTTTACAAAGGACATAAAATAGATAAGATTTGAGTGGTTACGAGAAATCATGCAAATAGAGAGCAAACCACACAAGATTCTTAACTAGATGATGGGTGGTGACTAGGTCACCTATATTAGAGTATATTGACTTAGGAACCAAGCAAGAATACTTGATCATGGGTCATACTCTATGTTAAGCTCAAAATGGGGTTACCATTTTTTGATCAAGCATTTTAATGTGTTCATATCACTTGAGTTTCTTTAGCACATGACTTGGAGTAGAGCCTTTTCAAGGATATGAGTACATACCTTTGAGTGATGTTGATGATGTTTGATTGTAGGTGAACTTGTTGAGGATGCTCGAGGTTGATGAAGATCATCTTGAATTGGGAGCAATCCTTCTCGTTCTAGTACACTAGTCACCTACAAAGGTTAGTCATGCAAGGAAGAATAATGTATATATCCAATTGACATAATACCACTTAAGATTTTGCAACTAAGATCAAGTATATGTCAAGGATATGTTTTTGTTGTCTTCCTCCTTCCATCATCAAGAGGGGTTGTAGATACTTGGTAATGACAAGAGTGCTTATGATTGGAGTTGATGGCAATCTTGTGGAATGAAGTTCTTCCAAGTACCTACAAAAGATTAGATGCAATACAAGGGAGCATAGAATTCCATGGCATATGATAATGAGTTATGGGAACATGGAAATAACAAGAAGGCTCATGCCCTTTCTTGCAACCGAGTGAGTCTAGCTCAAGTTTGAAGCATAAATGATGTTCAACTCACTCCTCAAGTGAAAAAATGTTTTCTCATCAAGTGGCTTGGTAAAGATATCGGACAATTGCTTGTTAGTGCAAACATGCTTGAGATTAATATCTCCTTTCGCAACATGATCACGAATGAAATGATGTCGAACCTGAATATGCTTGGTTTGAGAATGTTGCACAAGATTATGACCAATCTTAATAGCACTTTCATTGTCACAAAGTAATGGAACATTTTTAACATGAATTCCATAATCCTTAAGCGTTTGAGTCATCCATAGTAATTGCGCACAACAAGATCCAGCAGCAATTTACTCAGCTTCAGTAGTAGATAGAGATACTGAGTTTTGTTTCTTGGAGGACCAAGACACAAGAGGTCTACCAAAAATTCACAAGTACCCGAGGTGGACTTTCTATCAACCTTATCACCGGCATAGTCCGAATCAAAATAGCCAACAAGATTAAAAGAAGATCCCTTGGGGTACCAAATGCCAAAGTTTGGTGTTTGTATCAAGTATCTCACAATACATTTCACATCCAAAAGATGACATTCTTTAGCTGCGGCTTGATATCTAGCACACATGCAAACACTAAGCATAATATCGGGACAAGATGCACATAGATATAGCAACGAACCAATTATAGATCGATAAACCTTTTGATCAACCAGTTCATCCTCCCTGGTAAGATCAACATGTCCACTAGTGGGCATGGGAGTTTTCATACCTTTGCACTCCTGCATGTTGAACTTCTTGATCAGGTCTTTGGTATACTTAATTTGAGAGACGAAAGTTCCTTCTTTTAATTGCTTGGTTTGCAAACCAAGAACGAATTTCAGCTCACACATCATAGACATCTCATACTTCTCGGATATCAACCTTCCAAACCTTTCACTAAATTGAGGGTTAGTGGAACAAAAGATAATATCATCCACATAGATTTGGCACACGAATAATTCACCATTAACTCTATTAGTGAACAAGGTTGCATCAATTTTACCAATTTTAAAGCCTTTTTCAATGAGGAACTTCGTTAAGCATTTGTACCAAGCACGAGGGGCTTTCTTAAGACCATAAAGAGCTTTACGAAGCTTGTAAACATTTTTAGGTTTCTTAGGATTCACAAAACCAGGTGGTTTCTTAACATAAACCTCTTCTTCGATTTCACCATTTAAAAATGCACTTTTTATATCCATTTGATAAAGCGTGATATCATGGTGATTAGCATAAGCAAGAAGAATACGAATAGATTCAAGTCTAGAGACGGGGGCATAAGTCTCACCGTAGTTCATACCTTCAACTTGCGTATATCCTTGGGCTACGAGACAAGCCTTGTTGTGCATGACTTGACCGTCTTCGTCTTGTTTGTTCCGAAACACCCATTTGGTTCCGATGATGTTTTGTTCATCCTTGGGCTTCTCCACGAGTGTCCACACTTAGTTCCTCTCGAAGTTGTGAAGCTCTTCATACATGGCGTTCACCCATTCCACGTCTTCAAGAGCTTGATCTACCTTCAATGGCTCAATGCTAGAGATGAAAGAATAATGCTCACAAAAGTTAGCTAGACGGGTTTTAGAGCGAGTAATTCTCCTTGTTTGTATATCACCAAAGCTTTGGTTTAGGGGATGGTTCTTGGTCACTTGTGCTCGAACTCGGGTCAGCTTCCAATTGTTGGATGGTGGAGCTTCTTCTTCATCATCATCATCTCCTTCATCTTCGTTGGTGTTGAAGGTGTCGTTCCCTTGAGGTGGTGGTGAAGATGGTTGTGGTGGATCTTCATGATGCAGTTCCTTCTCTTCATCATTTCGTCGTGTACCGCTTGTGGATGCCTCCATGTCATGTTGAGGTTCACCTTGACGTGAAGTTGGGGCTTCCACTTGAGTTGATGAAGTACTTTCCTTCACCTCCATGGAACGAATCTTGCCGATGGGTAAATCTAGAATAGCTTTCGAAGGGTCCTTATCTCCTACATTATTTGGCAATTGTTCGACTTACGAACCATTAGATTCATCAAACTTCACATCTACCGTCTCTTCAACTTTTCGTGTGAAGTTGTTGTAGACACGACAAGTGTGAAAGTTCGATCCGTAACCAAGTAGGAATCCCTCATGAGATTTAGGAGCAAATTTAGTACGATGATGCTTATCAAGAATGTAGCACTTTGAGCCAAATACCCGAAAGTATCTGACTTGGGGTTTGTTACCGATGAGTAGCTCGTATGCCGTTTTACCGAGAAGCTTGTGCAAGTAAACTCAGGTTGTGGCATGACATGTTGTTTCAACGGCTTCTGCCCAAAAGTGTCTTGGCATCCTGTAATCGTCAAGCATAATTCTTGCCATCTCAATGAGCGTCTGGTTCTTCCTCTCAACAACTCCATTTTGTTGAGGTGCATACGTAGCTGAGCACTCATGTGAGACACCTTCTTCGTCAATAAAGGTATTCACATGGGTGTTCTTGAACTGCGATCCGTTATTGCTCCGAACCTTCTTGATCTTCACTTCAAACTGATTTTGAGCTTTGCGAGCGAAGTTCTTGAAAATCTTTTGAACCTGCGACTTATCATCAAGAAAGAATACCCATGTAAATCTGTAAAAATCATCAACTATAACTAGACCATAGGAATTTCCACGGAGCATTAGGACCAAAAAGATCCATGTGAAGTAACTCGAGTGGTCTCCTAGTAGTCATGATATTCTCAACGGGATGACTTCCACCTACTTGCTTTCCAGCTTGACAAGCACTACAAAGTCTATCTTTGTCAAAGATAACATCTTTAACACCAAGTATATGATCACCTTTGATTAGTTTGTCTAAATTACGCATGCCAACATGTCCTAATCTTCTATGCCAAAGCCAACCTTCAGAAGATTTAGCAATTAAACAAGTGTGAGGCTTGGATCTCTTAGTGAAATCAAGAATGTATAGATCACCTCTACGGAAACCGTAAATACCATTTTATGATTACCTTGACGAAACACTTGGCAATCTACTTTCGTGAATAACACATTGAAACCAAAGTCGGCAAGTCTAGATACGCAAAGAAGATTGTAGCCAAGAGATTCAACAAGCATGACATTTTGAATAGAGCTATCATGGGATATGGCCACCTTACCAAGACCAAGTATCTTACCTTTGGAGTTATCTCCAAACGTTACGTACCTTCGCGGTCCATGATTTGGTGTGATCTCTTTGAACATCTCTCTATCTCCGGTCATATGATCGGTACATCCACTGTCGAGAATCCACTCTTTTCCTCTGGACATGTAATTCTTAAAGTTTTCTGTAAGACTCAGATTCTTCATGATCTTTTCATGTTTGATCTCGAACAACTCATCTTCACCAAAGTAGTCATGTTCCACATTGTCATCATCAAGTGGGAAATCCTCGTCATAAAGAACAAGAGATTCGTTAGAATTGTGATCATGACAATGTTCAAGTTTATGAATGCGAGTGGCTTCAAAGATAATATTGTTGATAGTGGTGACATCTTCTTTAGCACGCATAAGATCACGGAGATCAAATAGGCATTTATCAAAGTTTGGATCACTAGGCTTCATTTTGTGAAAAGCAATAGTTTTATGAAGAATTTCATCCAGATTTTGTAAGGAAATATTTGGATATGTTTCTCCAAATCATTCCATAAGGTATGGGAACATGCAAAGTTCTTCAATTGAGAAAGCGCAAATCTTGTAAACCTCTAACAATAAGATTGACAGTTCTTAGGTTACCAAGCATGTTAATTTCCTCTACGTGTGTGGGATGCAATTCATCAATGGGGAGTACATAGGGGTTTTCAATATATTTTCTCAAATGGAATTTATCAAATAGATCAATCCTGGCATTTTTCCATTGACTATAGTACTCTGCATCAAGAACGGGCACTCTACAACTCAAACTCTCTACACTAGACACATCCATCATCCTCCACGGTGATTAAACCGAAGCAATGGAGACCAATGCTATGATACCACTTGTAGGATCACTAGAAGAGTGTCTAGAGCAGGGGTGAATAGACTACTAGCAGGAATTTAAAACCTAACATTTTCCCAAGTTAATTGGTTGGCATATTTTAACAATTTTAGCAAGTCTAGTAAGTCTAACAGCCCTACACATGCATGTCTACAAATATGGTAGCGGAAAGTAAAGACATTGCATATGAAGTAAAGAGATGAGATAGGAAGATCAAACGCAATAGGAGATGCAAAGATTTTTCCCGTGGTTCCGATAGGTGGTGCTTGTTTATGGAGTCTTCAACCCACATAGGGTAAAGGTCGCGAGTCAATGGAGGGCTCCACCCATAAGGGTCCATGAAGTAGCAACCTTGACTATCCCATATGGCTTTCGTCCACGAAGGACTAGCCTCACTATGGGTAGACCTTCACAAAGTAGGCGATCTCCTTGCCCTTACAAACTTCTTGGTTCACTCCACAACACGAAGTAGGAGGCTCCCAAGCGACACCTAACCAATCTAGGAGGCACCACCCTCCAAAAGGTAATAGGCTTGGTAGTGTCGATGAACTCCTAGCTCTTGTGCTTCAAGATGATAGACTCATAAACACACAATCACTCTCTCACTGATTTGGCTTGGTAGAAGAGATTGGATTGGTGGAAAGCAACTTGGGGAGGCTAGAAATCAAGATCCATATGGTTGGAGTGGAAGATCTTGATCTCAACACAAGGGTAGGTGGTTCTCTCTCAGAAAACTGAGTAGGATAGGTATGGAATAGTTCTAAGTGCTTCTCTTTCGAGTAGGTGGTGGTGGAGGGGTATATATAGGCATCCCCAAAAATCCAACCATTACACACAAAAGGAACAACTCGGTGACACCAAAATGTTATTCTCGGTGGTACCGAAGTGACCAAAAGGTGCCAACTTTTGAATCTCGGTGAGACCGATACATGAAACTCGGTTGCACCGATAAGGTGACCAACGGTCAGATTCCCAATCTCGGTGACGCCGACCCAACATTCTCGGTGGTTGGAAAATGTGAATTTGCGTAAGAGAAAGTTGGCAACCTAAACTCGGTGGCACCGGTATGGAATTGGTTGCACCGAAGTGGCTAGGGTTTGGCTGAGTCTGTCTAGTTTTGGAATCGGTGGCACCAGGATAAGAAAGTTGGTTGCACCAATTTTGAATGTTTGGATATAGATAGACTTTGGTGGGAGAGCTTGTGGGTGTTTTTGGCAACTATCACTTGTGCACGTATGAGCATTTTGTTCACCAACAAAACCTTACCCCCTTTTAATAGTATTGGCTTTCCTATGGGCTCAAAGTGATTTGTCAAATGTAAAATGTGGATTCCTCTTGCTTGAAGCTTGGCCAACCTATTTCCTTGCATCCGGGGGTAATTCAACAATCTCCATAATTCTTTTGCCAACCCAACTCTCCATGGACTATTATCTGAAATACACTAGATAGATGTGTTAGTACAAGAGAAAATGTATGTTGTCATGAATTATCAAAACCACCAAGGGATCATGTTGTGCTTTCCGACCCCGGAACCGCTTCGGTGGTCTTGGTACAATACTGATAAACCTTGAAACCTTTTCGACAACGGAAACTGGACTTCCCATATATAAATCTTCACCTTCGGACCATTCTGGAACTGCTCGTCACGTTCAGGATCTCATCCGGGACTCCGAGCAACTTTCAGTAACCACATACAATTCCTATTACAACTCTAGGGTCACCGAACCTTAAGTGTGTAGACCCTACGGGTTCGGGAACCATGCAGTCATGACCGAGACACCTCTCCGGACAATAACCAATAGTGGGATCTGGATACCCATATTGGCTCCTACATGTTCCATGATGATCTCATAGGATGAACCACGATGTCGGGGATTCAATTAATCCCATATACAATTCCCTTTGTCCATCGGTATGTTACTTTCCCGAGATTCGATCGTCGGTATCCCTATACCTTGTTCAATCTCGTTACCGGCAAATCTCTTTACTTGTTCTGTAAGACATGATCCCGTGACTAACTCCTTAGTCACATTGCGATAGGGGGTAATCATAAGTGGGAGGTTTGTCCAAGTAAGGTCAGCACCCAAGCACCGGTCAAGCCACATATCAAATTATCAAAGGAACGAACGCGAATCAAATGAGCATGATGAAAACTAGCTTGACAGAAATTCCCATGTGTCCTCGGGAGCGCTTTGCTTTATATAAGAGTTTGCCCAGGTCTGTCCTTTGCTACAAAAAGGAATGGGCTACCTTGCTGCACCTTTGCTATACTTGTTACTTGTTACTCGTTACGAATTATCATATCAAAAAACTATCTGTTATCGATAATTTCAGTGCTTGCAGAGAATACCTTATTGGAAACCGCTTGTCATTTCCTTTTGCCCCTAGTTGGGTTCGACACTCTTACTTATCAAAAGGACTACGATAGGTCCCCGATACTTGTGGGTCGTCAATTGCCGGGTGACCAAGTTTGTGAGGGTTTGGAAGTCTACCCTCAAAACTTGCCACGAGTGTTGGGCAAGGTCTGTGTGACCTTAGCTCAAGAAGAATACGGTAAGGACCGTGTATCCTGGGACAGTGTGTCCTTTGGTTTAAATATCAAGCCGCTCCGAACTAGACGTACGACTGTCACAACAGTTGGAACTGGGTCATCCAATCATTTTCTTCACCGAGCACCTGGTTCTATTTCCTCAACCCTTTCATTTCCTCATGTACTTGTTTATGAAATTGATCGTTACAGTTTGAAGAATTTGGCTAAAGTCCTTATCAATTTCCTCATCTCAAAGTCTTCAGTCACCTTGTTCATCACCTGCTTATCCTATTTACACGCTACTCGTACTCTGTGCATCTTTCATTTCATCACAATGATTGTGCTATTGTTCTACCATGCTTGCACTTGAGTACTTATTCCACTGTTAGTATTTTGTCACGTTTCAAATTCCTCAAGTTGAAATTCCTCGGTGACGAATTTGCAAAATTCGGCTATTCACCCCCTCTCTAGTCGATATAACGCACTTTCAGTAAGACTAAAGTTCCCGCCAAAATTAATTAAATTGTTCTTTTGGCTGATTGCTCGGAAAAGGATACTGACCAAATATAATCTACTTAAAAGAGGATGGAAAAAAGAAAAACAATGTGTATTTTTGGTCAGGATGAGACCATAGATCATCTTTTATTTGAATGTTCAGTTCCCAGAATGATCTAGCGTTTGTTGAAACGTGCATCTGAACATAGAATGACCCTAGTAAACTTGGATGGAAGTTTAGATGGTTGGCTCAGAACATTTCAGAAAACTAACAAGAGACTTTTTCTAGTTGGGATTTCTGCTACGTTTTGGGCATTGTGGAAATGTCGAAACAATATCATTTTCAGACCTAAGAAGATTCATGATCCTATGATCTTCGTGAAATTAATGTGTAATTGGATTATGGATTGGTATGTTTTGTTGGAATAAAACCCGGAACAAAAGCTTCTGATGCTTGGGGAAAGCTAGTTGAGTAGGTGGCAAGTGAAGTTTATCGCGCGTTGCATGGTTGGAGACCAGGAGTTCTCAAACTAGGGAGCTGACAAGTTGGCGTCTAGTTTCGGGATATGTTGCCTATGTTCTTCGTTGGTTGGGGTGTTGATCTCACTGTGTGTTGTTTGCTTGTTTTGGCTTGTAATCCTTGAATTTGCCCTTGATTTTTATCGGTCTACTTTTAGCCATCTTTTTAGCAGCTGCTTTATGTCGGACTGGTGATGCAATAAGTAGAACGACCTAGAACATGGGTAGGTCATGCTTGCTGATTTGTAAGTTTTGCTGATTTGGTTGGTTCTTACAGACTTATATTTTTTTAATGAAATCGACGGGGGTCCATCTTTTGCTAAAAAAGTCCATCCGAGGGTCAACCTCCATCATCACATACAAACTCTATGAAAGGTCATTTCCCACCCCCTAATTAGTTTCTTGATCATGTAGATCATTGTTGCCACTGTGCTATATTCGGGCATGAAAATCCTAGCATCCAGTTCTTCCATATATGCCACATGTTGTAAAAGATCACCCATCAAGCGTTCTACTACCTCAATTTGGCACATCCTTTTTGAAGATTGACCACCATCCATGCCTTGATCTTTTTGATAATCCTAATGTGACAACAGTTGGACCCTTGGGCGGTATCCTGGATGCTTGATCGGCAACTAGACACACTTTTAGCTTGTGAATAGTCAGGTCACCAGCCCAACCCAAAGATTTAGAGTTTAGACGGTTAATCATGGTACTAGAGCTGAGGATCCTAGATACTTGTTCACATGGTCTCAAAATACTATATCAATAGTCCTATCCCCAGGGGAATTTGAGGATTTGCCACAAGTTTGTTTACACTTTGAGGATTTGCCCCTATTTTCCTTGTCACTAATAAAAAAATTGAGATTCAGAGTAGGTGGCTACTCTGTCCTGACCACAGATTCAGAGATCATAAGCTCGCGGAGGCAGTCCGGCACGTCCTCTATCCTCTCCTGATCTTCCCAAGTTCTGGCCAATGTTGCAAGCCCATGAGAAAAGGCCATTGCACGATCTCCCCCACGCAGCTGATGCTATGGTCTGAGAAGTCTGACAATGCTTGCTTGATGTCTTTTAGCAGTCCATAGCAAGGGGATCAGGGCTGGTTCGCTGTAGTCAATTCTTTGAACAGAATTTGGCACTCAAGTTCCAAAATCACAGGGCCCTTATGGATCCCCGAGAGTGCATGTAGCCCAATGAGGGCTCCTTTTGCTTCGGCCTCCTCAACACTCCGGCTAAGAGGCGTTTTCTGACGGATGGGGATAATAACTTTTCCTCTGTTGTCCCTTGCGACTGCACCTGCAAAAGATTCACCTGATTCCTCCAAGTATGATGCATCAGAGTTTAGTTTAACTGCTCCAACAGCCAGTCCCGACCAATGCGAGAGCTGCATGGTGGGGCAACGGGGCTGCTGTACAGCAATGACGCCCACAGCTTTTCCATTTTCTTGATTGCCATTCATTGCCGCTACTCTAAATTCTTCAGAATACCTCAAGAACTGCACAGAGCCCTTGATCGATTCTTTGCCCGCATATCGGGTGCAGTCCTCACGGAGGTGCCAGCATCTCCACAAAAGGAGAAGGATATTAGCGTGGATGTCCTCAGGTTCAGTGTCAAGGAGCACCTGAAGCCAATCATTTCCAGTATACCTAAAGGCTCTCTCATCAGGGAGCGACCATTCTTTCCTCATGGCAGTTCCGAGTGCTCTACTCTTTGTGCAGGAAACCACCACATGGTACTCGTCCTCTTCACCATTTCCGCAAATATTACAAGTCGCGTCCTGCTCAATGGTCCTTATGAAGTTATTCCTCTTTGTTGCCAAGGTATTGATCGAAACCATCCATCCAAAGATCCGGACTTTTTGTGGTACCTTAGCTTTCCATATCAGATCCTAGATAGATCGGTTATCCGCCTCTCTAACCGAGCTAGAGGCTGTAGAGAGCTCAACTTGCAAATTGGCCGCTAGCTTATATGCGCTTCTCACCGAAAACATCCCATTCTTTTCCCAATGCCATGCGATGCAATCCTTTGCCTCCGATCTTGGGATAGGTATCTTGCAAACCTCATCTGCATCAAACTCATGAAAAATTTGGCATATTAACTACACGTTCCATTCATTTCACCCCGGTTCCATGAGCTTATTAACCCATCGGAGTCTAGATCTCTTTATGAATGCTACTGCCTTGAGTCCCTCTTTCCTTGGAATCCACTGGTTCCTCTGAATCTGGTTGCTTTTTCCATCTCCAACATGCCATATTAAGCCCTCTTTAGCAGTTGTAGAACGAATTCAATTGCCCTCCATACCGAGGAGACATCAGAGGCGAACACACTGTCCAGCAGTTCCCCATTGGGGTAATATTTATATTTGATTACCCTCGCACATAGGCTATCTGAATTTTGTAGAAGACGCCATCCTTGTTTTGCTAGGAGGGCTTGGTTAAAAATATGCATATCCCTGAAACCTGTGTCTCGACTAACCACTATTCGAGTTCTACTTTCACTTGCTGCCTCACATGGTCTTCTCATTGATCAAATGGATGTTAAGACTGCTTTCCTAAATGGAGAGTTAGAAGAGGAAATTTATATGGAACAACCAGATGGGTTTGTAATAGATGGTCAGGAAGGGAAAGTGTGCAAGTTGCTGAAGTCTTTGTATGGACATAAGCAAGCACCCAAGCAGTGGCATGACAAGTTTGAAAGAACTTTAACAGCCGCAGGCTTTGTTGTAAACGAAGCTGATAAATGTGTGTACTATCGCCATGGTGGGGGCGAGGGAGTTATCCTTTGCTTGTATGTTGATGACATACTGATTTTCGGAACAAATCTGAAGATTATTAAGGAGGTCAAGGATTTCCTATCTCGTTGCTTTGAGATGAAGGATTTAGGAGTGGCTGATGTCATTCTAAACATCAAGCTATTGAGGGATGACGATGGTGGGATAACATTGCTTCAATCTCACTATGTTGAAAAGATCTTGAGTCGCTTTGGTTATAGTGACTGCAAGCCATCTCCAACACCATATGATGCTAGTGTGTTTCTTCGAAAGAACCGAAGAATTGCTAGAGACCAATTGAAATATTCTCAGATTATTGGCTCGCTCATGTATTTGACCAGTGCCACAAGACCTGACATCTCTTTTGCTGTTAGCAAACTGAGCCGATTTGTTTCAAAACCTGGAGATGATCATTGGAAAGCTCTAGAAAGAGTTATGCGTTATTTGAGGGGCACTGCAAATTATGGAATTCACTATACTGGGCACCCAAAGGTGCTTGAAGGGTATAGTGACTCAAACTGGATCTCGGATGCTGATGAGATAAAGGCCACGAGCGGATATGTATTCACTCATGGAGGCGGCGCTGTTTCTTGGAAGTCTTGCAAGCAGACCATCTTAACGAGGTCAACAATGAAAGCAGAACTCACAGCACTTGATACAGCTACGGTCGAAGCAGATTGGCTTCGTCGGCTCTTAAATGACTTGCCTGTTGTTGAGAAACCTGTACCGGGTATTCTTATGAATTGTGACAATCAAACCGTGATCACGAAAGTGAGTAGTTCAAAGGATAACATGAAGTCATCAAGACATGTTCATAGAAGGTTAAAGTCTGTCAGGAAAATGAGAAACTCTGGAGTTATTGCATTGGATTATATCCAAACGTCTAAAAATCTGGCAGATCCTTTTACTAAGGGTCTATCACGTAATGTGATAGATAATGCATCGAGGGAGATGGGTATGAGACCCACAATATGAGTTGTTCACAGTGGTAACCTATTCTTTGTGATCGGAGATCCCGTGAATTAGATGTGGAAGACAAGTTGTTGGTCAACTGAGAGGAGAGTATCCTTACTGTTAACAATACCACTCCATGAAGATGCAATACTCTCCTAAATCTGCACGGCAGGTTGATGTATATCTTAATGTGTTCTAAGTGGCTCATTGAAGCAGAGATGTTGTCCTGCGGAACATCTTTTGAAGAACACACTTATATGAGTCTGATTGTTAAACGTCGCAATCTATGAGAGTAGGGTTCTCTCTAGTAAACTCACGAAAGGTCTCGGAGTATGACGCATAAGCTCCACCCACGAGGAAGACCCACAATAGCCCAGTATCGGTCAAGGCTTTCTGTGAAGCTAGATTCGCATAAAACTTGCAGTTCAAGGCCTAGTCCACTGTTCAAGTTGCTTACTAGTGCAGCATAGAGTTCTAGGTGGCAGTTCAACTTAACAGTCTCCACTGCAGTACCGGTATATAAAACAGTGTTTTAGAACCAAAAGCCAAAATTTTGTGTGCCTTTGGGATCTGGTGGGGGATTGCTGGAATTTTGTCTATTATGGGCCAAGCCCAATAGCAGTTTCAGAAATTTCTAATAAATCCTAGAGGCCCACGCAGCCCATTCGTGCAAGGCAAGAGGTGGAACTAAAGTTTAGTCCCATATTGCTAGTTTAGAGGGAGTTGGACCTCCTTATAAGGGAGGTTCTTTCCCCACATGTATGAGGATGAGAACAAGAGGGACATCCACGCGCGCTCCTCCTCCGCCGCCCGCCTCGCCACGCTGGGCCAGGCCGCGCCGCGGGTTGTGGGTTGCGGGAATGAGCCGAGCCGATGTCTAAATTTTTGCCACGCACGACGGGTGTACGAAAGGTCACGCGGGTGCTGAAACATTTTTTCTGTACTGGACACTGAATCCGAATGGCGCGCCTCTTTGGCTGAAGACCGTTCGCTTCGTCTCCCTCTCTTTTCACCTCCCGTTGCTGCCCTCTCGCCTCCTTCTCTTGTGCCTATAAAAGGGAGGTCGCTCCTCTCAGAGAGGTGTACCAGAACTACTTCTTCCTCTCGCCATCGGTTCCTGAGCACTGCGCTGCTGCTTCGATCTTCTCCATCCCGGCTTGCGGCGTGCACCGTAGGTCGGGATAGTAGGCCACCGAAACCGCACCTCTTTGAGTTCTGCACGGGAGGAGGGTGATAAGGGTTTTGGGGAGCGCTCTGTTCGACTACTGGCCGGTTCATCACGGACGCTCTGGACACCGACGACCACTTCCCCAACGATGATTTCTTCCCCGACGTCGACGACCTCTTCGACAACATGGCTGCCCACGACACCGACCCCAAGACCGGACCTTCTGCCACTATTCCGCACGTGCTCATATTTTCTCTGTTCAGGATCATGGTTCAGTTTCTCTCTCTAGTTTATCTTGCACTACCCTTTGTGCCACATATGTTCTGTTCTTCTTCACATGTGCGTATGCTATTTGCCTACTTTCGTTTAGAAAACATGACTTGTTTCATCTCTACTATAATAGTTATGTTTTCCATGATGTTTTATTTATTTTACCTATTAATAAAATCTTACGGTAAATTGCTCTCTTTTCCAACATTTCCCTATGGGTCCGTAGCGTCCAGGGCAAATCATCAAGAAACTGAGAAAGGTGTGGCAAATAATCGATGACAAGCTAAACAAGGGCAAATCCGCAAAGTGCAAACAAATCTGTGGCAAATCCTCAAATTGCACCATCAACGTTTGAAACACACACAATACACAGGAATAGAAAAAGCATAGAGATGAGATGTCATGTATAATATGAATTCCTATATGAACTAAAAACCATAGAGATGAGAATTAATTTTTTTGAATTTTTGTAAATATTTGTTTAAATTGTGAATAATGTGATATTTCTTGATTTCTTTAAAATTTATGATCATTATTTATAATTTACTAACATTTTTATTCAATCTTATATTAAATGGGAACATTTTTGTATTTGCGAAAATTTAAAAAAAATGAACTATTTTTCTAAACTCATGAGTATTTCTTTAATAGAACAATTTCAGTATTCACTTGAAATACATAAATATTTCTTTAATATTTCATGAACCTTTTAGAAAACTATGAGCGTCTTTTTCGGAATAGGAGGACTCATCAACGTGTTACGTGTCATAAGAGCATCTCCAACAGGCGCGCTTCGCTCGGCGCCCAAAAAACGGATGTGCAACGCGCGACTTGCGTTTTTTAGCGCGCCGGCGAGCGCCGGCTCCAGCGGCCGCAGCAAAATTATGCGCGCCTGCGACGCTCCAGCAAACGCGCTATAAAATCGCGCGCACAATACAAACAGTATTGAAAATTTTGCTAAAAAACTCATAATTCATCTGAGTCCGATACATAGTTCAACGATACATAAATAAAAACATGCATAGATAAAACATAGCTAGTAGATAAAAAAACGTAATCAAACTAAAAAACTACTCGTCGTCCTTCGAGTCCGATGAAAAAATGTCATCAATAGAACTGTTCGTCGACGAAATCTCGATGAAGGCATCAAGAAATTGTTCGTCGTTGGAGTCCTAGGACGACACTTCTCCAAGGTTGATGTTGAATTCCGCAGCCGCGTTCCGCGTACGCTTGTCGTTGCGATAGGCGGCTCGCTACACCCTCCTCTCCTCCCTCCTCTACGCCCTCCTCTCCGCGAAGAACGTGCGCTCATCGATGACATTCTGCGGTAACCGTTCACGCCACGCTGCCATGGCCACCTCGTCCGTCTCGGCGATGCCGAGGCGGGGCTCCAGCCTGCGGTTCTCGCAACGGTCCTCGTCGGTGACAAGCCGCGGGGGAGGCGCGAGTTTTTCTGCCCACGCCCGCGTCGTCACCTTGGGGAAGTTCATTTCCCTACGAGGCTGCCGGAGGCGCCACGCCACCGCGTCGTACGCGCGGGCGGTCCTCGTGGGCGGTGTCGAAGGTGCTGAGAACGAGACGCATGTCACCGAACCGTATCTCCACGGAGAAGGCTCCGGTCGGGCACTCCTGGACGCTGCGGAAGCCAGACGATCCCTGGTGGTGCGGCGGCATGGTGGTTTGGCAACGATTGGGCGCGTGGCTCAGCAGCAGGGTGGGAAGAGCGGCGGACAGGCGCGTGGCGGGGTGGAGAGCGCTCCGCGGATGACGGATTTTATAGAGTGTGCCCGACGTGGCGCGCCAAATCTAGCGCGGGGGGGCATTTTTCCGCGCACGCGCGCGAACTTTTCCCGCGCACGCGACTTTTCCGCGCCCGCTGGAGCGCGTGTCGTCGTTTTCTCACGACAGATGCCATGAGGTGGCTTATCGGAGGTGTTGGGGCCATAGGACGCCGCTGGGCTCCGGGTGCGAGATTGGGCACAAGAAGGTGGTGACACGCGATGTACCCAGGTTCGGAGCCCTCCGTGGGAGGTAACACCCCTAGTCTTGCTTGGTTTCGTTGAATGGGTGGAAAGGTGTACAATGGTGCTCCAAGAGCTGGTTCTTGAGGAGGAAGAACGGAGCAGCCGGCTCGTCTTCCCCTACTGCTAGAGAGGGTACCCGGGCCTCCTAGGTATGTGGTGGGGGGAATCCGTCGTCCCCGTTGCATGGGGGGCTCGGAGGGTTTTATAGGCCAACCCCCGGCTCTTACAATATGATATAGGTACGTAGGTGGAGGGGCCCGGCTAGCAGCTTCTCCGCCTAGCCAGGGGGTCCCACGACTCATGTCGTCTCATCACGAGCGGGGCCCATCGGCCGAGCGGTTCCATCCCTGCTGGAACCCGCCGACGGGCACCGCGATTGGCCATCTCCCACCTGCCCCGACACGGGTTGCCCAGGGAGACGTCGTTTAGCGCCAGCCGACCGAGGTCGTCGGTATGGCCGGCGGTCACTGTAGCCACGCCGAGACAGGCACTCGAGTGGAGGAGGCGTGCTGGGACTATTCCCTCGTCCGGTCGCACTCACCGAGGTCAATGGCCCGAACGGACGGACTGTAGCCACGCGGGATGGCACGTCAGCGACCACTACGGCCACAGGGTCGCCCGTCCCGCCAGCCGCGTTGCACTGTCGTACCTGCGAATAGGGGGACGGGACAGGGCGTGTCCGTCCCCGAGTCAACGAAGGGACCGGCTCGTGAGTAGCCGGTCGCGTGACCAGTCGGGCAGGAATGTGCCCGGCTGCTAGCCCAGCCGGGCGAAGCGCCAGCCGAAGACGGCTCGCTCGCCATGTCCCCTGTCGGCCCTGTTCAGCCGGCCGCTTGGCTTTTTTGTCGAAGCACAAAGGGGTGAACCCCATTGCTTTGGCCTACCTGGGGTATTATCCCCGTCAGTATCCCCCGAAGCCGGCGGGGGCCCACGTCCAGCGAATAGTGGGGGCCGGCGGCTTCCCGACAGCTCTGCCCGCCTAGGGCTTGAAGGCGAAGGGGCAGCCGGGCAAGCCGTTGGACCCGACGCCTTGGGTTCCGGCACGTCATTCCCGGGCGCGCGTCGGCATACGTCTGGCCACGCGGCGCGTGATGATGAGCTGGGGCCCGCACACGCGGGGAGACAAGACGTCGCCCAGGCCTAGCCCGCTATGGCCCGGGCGTAGCCCAATAGGCCTCGGGCCAGGGTTGGATCCTCTGTGCCCCGAGGCAGCCATTACGGCCCGTGGCCTCCCACGCGTGCCGGATTTCCGGGGAATGTGGGCGAGGCAAGGCAGCCGGTGAACTTCTGGACGTCGCGGAGCCGGGTCGGCTTTGGCATGCACTCGATCGCACGAATCTTCTCGAGGTTAGCTTCGATGCCGCAGGCGGACACGAAGAAACCCAAGAGTTGACCGGCGAGAACGCCGAAGACACACTTCTCCGGGTTGAGCTTGATCTTGTATTCGCGTAAATTTGCAAAGGTCTCTCGAAGGTCGTCGAGGAGGTTGAAGTGCTTCTTGGTTTTGACGACGATGTCATTGATGTAGACGTGAACGTTCCTGCCTATCTGAGGAAGGAGGCACTTCTGCATGCACCGTTCGAAGGTGGCGCCTGCGTTCTTCGGGCCGAAGGACATGGTGATGTAGCAGTAGGCCCTGAAGGGCGTGATGAAGGAGGTCTTGAGCCAATCCTCCGTGTCTAGCTTGATCTGGTGGTAGCCGGAGTAGGCGTCCAGGAAGGACAGCAGGTCGCAGCCGGCCGTGGAGTCGATGACGTGATTGATCCGCGACAGGGCAAACGGGTCCTTGGGACACGCCTTGTTCAAGCTGGTGTAGTCGATACACATGCGCTAAGTCTTGTTCTTCTTCAGCACCAGGACTGGGTTGGCTAGCCAGTCCGGGTGGAACACCTCCATGATGAACCCGGCCGCGAGCAGCCGAGCGATCTCTTCTCCCATGGTGCGCCGCTTCTCCTCGAAGAAACAGCGTAGGGGTTGCTTGACCGGTTTGACGTCCGGCCGGACGTGTAGTTTGTGCTCAGCGAACTTCCTCGGAACACCCGGCATGTCCTTGGGGGACCATGCGAAGATGTCCCGGTTCTCACAGAGGAAGTCGACGAGCTCGCCTTCCTATTTGCTGTTGAGGCGGAAGCCGATCGTGACACACCGAGCCGGGTTGGTCGGGTCGAGCGGGATTTGCTTGGTGTCCTTGGACAGCTGGAAGGAGGCCTCGCCGATGGATTGCCAGGGAGGGGCCGGCATGGCCGGCTGGCTGGCAGCTAGGGCCACGAGCCGGTCGAGCTGCCGCTTCTCCTTGGTGATTTCCAGGGCCTCGGCCAGCCGGCTGCCGTCTCGAGTGCACTCAAGCGACATCTTGTAGTCGCCCTTGACGGCGATGATTCCCTTAGGGCCCGACATCTTGAGCTTGAGGTAGGCATAGTGTGGGACCGCCATGAAACTGACAAGGGCCAGCCGGCCCAGCGGTGCATGGTAGGGACTGGCGAGGTCCACAACCTCGAACAACACCGGCTCACGGCGGAAGTGGCCGAGGCCTCCGAAAAGGACGTCGAGCGTGATCTTGCCGACAGGGGAGCAGGATTTCCCAGGCACGATGCCGTGGAATACCGTCCGGCTTGCCTGTAGGTCCTCTATCTTCAGCCCCAGCTTGTGCATCGTGTCGAGGTAGAGGATGTTGATGCTGCTGCCGCCATCAATCAACACCCGCGTGAAGCTGCAGGCTCGATCCTTGGTGGAGATGGTGGGATCGAGGACCAAGGTGTAGCTGCCGGAATTCGGCATCACAGCGGGGTGATCGTCCTGGCTCCACATGACCGGCTTCTCCGACCAGTGCATGAACTGCGGAGTTATCGGCATGGTGGCGTTCACCTCACGGCGGAGCCGACGCTCCGCGTGCTTGCCCGTCTCTTCACTGGTTACCGAAGGTTGTTAGGAGTCCCGGATGAGATCCCGGATGTCACGAGGAGCTCCGGAATGGTCCGGAGGTAAAGATTCATATATAGGAAGTGAGGTTTTGGTCACCGAAAGAGTTTCGTACATCACCGATAACGTACCGGGACCACCAGAAGGGTTCCGGGGATCCACCGGGAGGGGCCACCAGCCCCGGAAGGCTCATGGCCGAAGGTGGGAAGGGACCGGCCCTAGAGTGGGCTTGTGCGGCCTCCACCCTGGCCCAAGGCGCAACAAGGAGAGAGGGGGGCAAACCCTAGGCCTAGATGGGCCCTAGGCCCACCCTTGGGCGGCTAGGGCGGTCGCACCACCTCTCCCCTTCCTTGGCTGCCGCACCAAGTCCCATCTAGGGCTGTCGCCGGCCCCTAGGGTGGGAACCCTAGGGCTCAGCCCTCCCACCTCCTCCTCCTATAAATAGAGGAGCACTTGGGGCAGGCGGAGACACGCATCTTTCTCTCCCACGGCGCAGCCCTACTCCTCCATCTCCTCATTCTCCGTAGTGCTTGGCGAAGCCCTGCCGGAGACCACGCTGCTCCACCGTCACCACGCCGTCGTGATGCCGTAGCTCTCCCTCAACCTCTCCTTCCTCCTTGTTGAATCAAGGCGTAGGAGATGTCATCGGGCTGCATGTGTGTTGAACACGGAGGCGCCCTTGTTCGGCGCTAAGACCGGATTCCACCGCGATCTGAATCGCTGTGAGTACGACTCCACCAACTATGTTCTAGTTCCGCTTAGCGATGTTCAAAGGTATGAATATGCACTATCCCCTTGCTCGTTTGCTGGTTTCTCCATAGATTGATCTTGGTGATCGTAGGAATTTTTTTGATTTACTACTACATCTCCCAACAAGATCACCTCAGGTAGGACCTTTTTCAACCTGTTCGCCAACATTTTGGATATAATCTTGCATACTACGTTACACAAGCTGATGGGCCTGAATTGTGGAATCCTCTCTGGGCTGTCCACCTTAGGGATTAGTACCACATTTGTTTTATTCCAACCATCTGGAATTTTTCTGCTATTTATCGCCATTAGCACTTCGTCTGTTAGTTCCTCCCCAATGAAGTGCCAAAATCGTTTAAAAAATATTGCATGGAGCCCATCAGGGCCGGGGGCCTTCGGATCTCATATCTAAAATAGTGATTTCTTTACCTATTCCCTCAAGAATGGGGCAATCATCAGTTCATTCATTGGCCCTGTTACTACATGCTTAACTGTATTCAACAAAGATTCATCAATCTCCCCAGCATCCGACTCAAAAGATTACGGAAGTAGTCAAAAATCAATGGCTTGAGGTTATCATTTCCCTCTACCCACGCATTATTAGCATCTTTCTAACGTTTGATAAGATTACGTTGCCTACGAGCTGAGGCGTACTGGTGGTAGAACTTGGTGTTGCGATCACCACAGCGAACCCAGTTTGCCCGACCTCTCTGAGCCCAATAGATTTCCTCCTGCTCGAGAAGGTTTTCAATTTTCAGCGTCAGCTCCTGCCGTTTGGCCCTTGCCCCAGCATCCTTAGGGTCTCGCATTGCAGCCTCTAGATCACGCTGAGCTGCTTTCAATCTAGCACGAGGGCCTTTCAAAACTTTTCGATCCCATTGGTGGAGATCCTTATGCACTGCTAAGAGCTTTTCGCTCGCTGAGGGGCATAGCACCCTTACCACAGCCTTCTGCCATGCAGTTTTTATGACCTCTTCCACAGATTCCTCTTCTAACCACCTTGCCTCAAATTTTCTCCCCACCCGACGCCTTTGAGCTACGACACCGGCAAGGTACTTAGTGTCCAAATAAATCGGCATGTGATCCGATTTTCCCATCTCAAGGTTCACGAGACCACACAGTGGGTGCATCTCCATCCATTATAAATTGGAGACTGCCCGGTCCTGCCGCCGAAGGCCTCCTCTCAAGAAGATGAATTTGTCGCCATGGTACCCAATATCTTCCAATGAGCAATCTGATAATGCATCCTGGAAAGCTTGAAGCCTAGCCTGTTGCCGAGGGGCTCCTCCCTCTTTCTTTGACGATATTAAAATCTCATTAAAATCACCAATGACAATCCACGGGAGGTTAGATTGGGCATGCATATCTCCAATCAACCGGTCTGTCCTACTTTTATTCTCCCAACTTGGTTCAATGTATATATTCGTGAGCCTCCACATTTTACCTTCTGAATCCTCAACTGAAACATCAATGTAGTTAAACGTATTAGTCCAAGAGTAGATCCTCACCTCCTTCTTCCAGACTAACAACCACTTCTACCGTCCAAGTAGGGGACCACAATCTTATGATCCATCCTTAATTTCCTCCTTAGCTCTTCTGTCTTAATCTCGTCCAAATGCATTTCAGACAGAAAAAACGCATTTTCCAGCTTATAAGTTTCATTGCTCCTGGCGATCCTCCTCTAGGGAGGACGCTGCTGTATCGTTTGTCGATTCTGTCATACTTGCCTTCAGCCTCTTGTGATCATGAATCTTTTGTGGCGTACTCATAAGAGATTTATCAATCATTCCGCCCCCCGTGTTCTCAATCAGTAGCACTTTTTCAGACACAAAACCTGGAGGGGGCACCATAGTAGAGCTACCTGGGGTATTTATGGGGTATTTACGGTCCCATCCTGACCTATCAGGCGCCTCGTGGCCATCAACGTCTGAGAGTTCATGTGGAAATCTGTATCCCTCTCCATATCCATGTATTCTGGCTCTTGAGGATTTCCACTATTTCTTCTATCATCTGGTGTCATGTTCCTGCCATCCCCAACGCCCCATCCTCTGTTAAACCTGTCTCCACCACTGCCACCTCCTCGGTCGCCTTCCATGCCATACCCAGGCCCTGCTGGTATAACCATAAGCCATTATCCCCATTGGCAATCTTCCTTCCTATGTGTTCCATCACCACACACTGTTACTAGGTGTCCAATCAAGCCACAAAAATCATAGAAATCTGGAAGGTTTTCATATTCCATAGGATACTTTTTGCTTTCCTTCAAGGTCAGAGGGACGAAACGAACGAGGGGTGCAACTAGTGGAAGAAACACCCTAGCCCTCAGATATTTGGTTGGATTGATTCTTCCCTCATTCATAATCACCTTTAGCGGAGGAATACCAACCTTCCTCGCAACCTTCTCTGCAATTCGTTTGTTTTTCATAAGACCATCAGGAACTCCAACGATGCGCACCCATGCAGGGATGCAATCGAGCTTATAGTCATGTACATTTGTGATTCCATCATACTGCTCAAGGACCACTGCCGCCTTCCGAAAGAGCCAGGGGCCTCCATTGATCACTCTGTTCCAATCCCCAAGACACATCAACTGTGCCAGGAATAGGTTATCCCCCATCGCCTTGAAGGTGACACCTTGCGCCGCCGTCCATGCATTTCTCAGCGATTTAAACAGAGCTACATGGCTAAAGGGTTTTTGGGTATGAACCCTAAATACTGCTACCCATCTAGTTTCTTCGATCAGGCCCTCAACTTCCCTAGACAGGTCTAATTCCTCCTCCTCACCATGGAGATCTAGCCAATTGAATCTGTCCTCCAGATTTGCTCCAATCTCCTCATGTCCAAGTTTGCCATCGTCAACTCCCGGTGGCCGCCGCCGGGTTTTGTTCCGGATCTGCCATGCACGATCGTTAGAACCTCTCAAACTACTAGTGGATCACGTCCAGAGAACTCGAGAAGAGTCCCCACGTGAGATTTGGGTGGACTTTGGTGGTCAAGTATGGAACCCTAGCGGTCGCCGCCAGGGGAGGGTGGGGAACCCTAGAGCGACTCTAGGGGAAGGTTTGGACTGGTCTTTGCTTCTCTAGGTAGGATGAGTGTTGGCTTAGCCAGCCACACATAAACTTGGAGGGGATGCAAGATAGCAGTTCCTTTGTTCCAAACGGTACCAAAGTTAGATTTCCTATATATGCTTTTCTTTATTTCAAATGAGATCTTCAATTTTTTTTATTTGGATACACTGACAACCTTCAATCTTCACACTATGCATTAGATCATTGATGGCGCACGTTGTTGCGTCTTTCCATTTTACAATAAAATGATCAGATTTTGGGTAAATTTATAGGCATGAACTATGAAATTTAATCTTACATAAACTTTCTCAATATTGTTCAGTAATTGACGAGTAGAATTGTACAAATTTATGGTTTAATTAGGAAATAATAACAGTATTAGGCAAGTGATGAAAACATACCAGTAATGTTGTTATTGTCGATCAATGCTTTTCATTGGAGTGCTCCGAGCACAACATGCCTTGCACGATAACCACATATGGCATAGAATGTATGTGTTCTTTTCAGTGTCATCACATTGCTTAAAAATTAATCAAACGCTGCGACCTATTTTTCATGCCCCATATATTATCCTATTATTTTAAATAAAGTAATTTGATCCAAAGTATCTGATTTGTAGCCCGACTTCATCTATCCTTTAGCTTCAGTTACAAACAATAATTGTGGGGCACTAATAAAAGAAATGTTCCTCTACTGAACAAAGGGTGGCGGATATTGATATAATAAATGAACAGATTACCTACATTTTCAGAAATAATGCACAAGCCTTCATCTTGTGCATCACGTGACAAGATAATTAGCTAACTGGTAAAATTAGTAAAGTCAACCAAGCCGAGTTTATCAGGTAAAATGAAATCAAATTTAAATTTGCATATCACATAATTTTGCTCTATAAGCTCAGGGATGAACTTGATGATATTGAAGTCATGTTCTATCCATGAATAGTGACATGCCTTTCATTTCACAATCTTGTATTATGTTCCTGAGATGGTCTTGTTAATAACTAGTTTGAAGGTTGACCCCAAGAAATGTTTCATCTGCAGTTAAGTCACACAGGGTATGTAAAAGAAAAAAGTTTGAAAATCCAACAAAGAACCCAATTCCATAGTTACACAAAATGTTAGATGCAATTTTCAATGACAGAATGACCAACTAAAAAGTTTCTGTTTTATTCTTTCCACTATCAAATAAGTGGCGCAATCCCTTTGAGCAAAAGAATTATGCAAAACTAAAAAAGTACACCTTAATACGCTAGCCCTTGCTGATTTTCCAATTGGTAAAGTACCAGTCGTATCAAGTCCTCTGTACACGGAAAACAGTGTTTGGTTAAATACAGCCCTGTTAGTATGATCTTCACTGGAATATGGCATGCAAGCAAAATAAAACTCTCCAGTAATATTCCGCGGCCAAAAATTCACAAGTAACAAGTAATTATCTGATCACAGTATGTTGTATAGAAACTATGTATACTAACACGGTAGTAGCAATTGGAAATAGCAGACAATCATTACTTAAGAGGGTAACAAAAGTTGTCAATATACTAAAGTATCTTTATTAGAAAAAATAACACATACCCGTAATGAACAATTCTGCATACATAATTAAAAATTTCCTAATTCATCAAAACCGGCTGCCACACAAACTGAACTATTCCTCACCACGTACTCAGCTATAGAAGACATTATCAGACATACATCATTGGTGATATTTTCGGATTTCACATAAATGTAGGAAGGACTGCCTACTGTGTCGGGCCTTTGATAGTAGAGTTTGATTGATGCTGCCGAAGTACCAAGTTAATGTCTCATGGTAGGGGCAGATTTTGCAGAGTTGTTCATACGCAACAAAAGAATTGCTGAGAGGAAACATCAGTGCCATAAGTATGAAAAAAGGATATGCATAGTACTCTGTAGTAGCAATGATCGATCAACTAATGTGTGTAGACTTACAATAGCTGGGCAGAGAACGACTGACTATTGGGAAAGGCCACACGTCGGGTTCTTGCTGTCCTTGGTGACGTCGTAGGTGAGCTGCAGCTTCCAGTTGCCGAACCGTCCAGGATGAATTGTGTGGGAGTTCACTTGGAGCAGCACCTCCGTCGGCTGAGTGGAAATGATGGTGCAGGGAGGGGATGGAAGGGGAAGTGTAACTTAAGTCCTTAACTCAGAAACTGAAAATTATATTGCGAAAACCATGTTAGCTTTAGAAAGGATTTTTCCATGTCACTTTTACATATATAAGCATCAAGAACAGCATGTTTGGTGCTCCCAAAATGATCATGTGCCTACAATTCGGAATGGACTAATACAAAATTAGAATGTCCTTCCATCTGATGTGCTGTTTCAATCTGCATGAAAGGCTTTGAGAACCAATCAAGCTCGAATTGTTTCAATCTTTTTCATATAAGCATCAATCTAATAAAAGGCTGTGAGAACTAATATCTGTTTTGGCTATCATAAAGTGAAAATACATACGTACATGATAGAGGCGTGCTCCTCCTTGCCCTCCAGCTTGCTTCTCCCCCATTCATCAAGGGAGAGGCATGGAAAACCTAGATGTAGGGCAACCTGGCGAGCAGTGGTGAACAGCGCGGTTCAAGGTCGAGGTCATGCAAGGTGCGCTGTTCCTCCAGGACGAGATCGGGAGAGCCCTATTGCCTATGTGATGAGCAATACATCAAACTGGCAAGCCTCCGATTTCTCCCAATTTCTGCAACCGAAGCCTCTGGTGCTCATCGTCTGATCTCTGATCTGCTCTTCCCCCAACATGAAGAGACCAGATCGACTAAGTGAATCCATCAAGAATATGGGATGCACGGAAGGGGAAGAGAAACAAACCTTTAGAGGATGTATGGATCATTCCTGATGAGATTCTCCGCCGGGATGATCTCTTTTTTGGGATGCACGGGGACGTACTCGTAGGAAGTAGCACCCGATGCCACAATCGCCATGATCTCTTTTCTGGTGCGTTTGAGTATAGAAGATCCGGGCGGCTTGAATTCCGTGGAGATTTGATTCGCGACTCACTCCGGCCCATGGTTGCTAGTTCACATCGCCTCTCTCTCAGTCGTTCTCTCTACGGCGAAGACCAAACCGGCGGCCTAGGCCAAGATTGGGAGAGGCGAATCAGGCAAAGCTCGGAGGTGGATGCAGAGCCGTATCGCGACCGTCCGCTCGCCATCGGAGGTCAACCCAGCCCAATGATCGAGAGACCAACGATTTGGTTTCTGGAATAGCTGCCACGGACATACGGCTCAGGATTAGCCCACGAGGGGACAATGCAGGAGTGCATCAGACGACCATGAATGACAAGAGACGAAATCGGATGGTTGAAATGCCTGACAGCGTGAGATTGCTTGGAAAGGGCTCGGTTTTACTGTCCTTGTCTAGATCATGATTGGCGCGCGTTGCTGCGTCCTTCTATTTTTTCAATAGAATTATAGTAATTTTACAAATAGATAAACATGGAAGAACTGAATTCGTATTCAGTGAAAGAACTTCTGAACCTACCGCAATATTTATTAATTTATATAGCTATCAGCTTGTATATTTTTCGGGTCATATTGACCATCCTCTTAGTTTCATGTCTACGAAGCTTTTTCTAGCATCTCATAAATTGGATCATAAATCTACAACATAAGAATTTCATGACCATGAATGTGTCAAGAGGTGACCATAAAAGAAAAGTGAAAACAAATAGCCTAACATAAACTTGATCAGTACACTACTCTTGACAAAACTTCTCAGCGAAACACATAGAAAAAATAATAGTGTGACATCTTTACAAAGTCCTAATTCTCTTACATACATATATGTAAGTGACGTCATCTATACAATTAAAGGATGACGTATCTGATGCAACTAAAGCAGATGGACTGATCAATGGTGTGTGGAAAGCTGCAACACTCTCAGTGGATGGATGAGCTCCTTCAAGCGGTGGTGCATTTGAAACTCCCAATGCTTGTGCCATGTATATTTGTATAGGAAAAAACATGAGTGAAAGTACTACATATGCAGATCCGAAATGCAACCGTGACCTTTGTGTTCAAATCAATACAAATGGAAATTTTATATAAATAACAGTCCAAGCACTACAAATATTATTTCATTAGCCATGTGGCCCTACTTGGTCATGTACATTACAAACTTAACTATATAAAAACTATGCAAAGATGAGTGCATATTATTCTTACCAAGGAAGAAGCTACAGAATGAATACCAGCTTTAGTTGGTTCAGTGCATGTACAGAAATAACCGGCACTTACGGTCTCAGCAGGATCGGTCTCTCATCAAATCTGATGAACAACAAAATGAACATATGTGAGGACTAAATTAGTTAAAGATGCACCATACAAGGTAATATTGTGATAAATTTGTACACAACCAGATAAGATGCAACAATGCCCTATGCTCAGGTTCCAATTAAGACAAGCATATACAGTACGAGGATCCATTTGAAAAAATAAAATAAAATGTAAGAGTTATTTATTCAAAAATATAATGCAAGGAAAATATAATTCTAGAATGAAAGGACCATACAATTTGAACAACCATCCATCTAAATACCTTAAGAATCAAGGGAATGTTTATTCCAAATACTAATGTAAGAAAATAAAAATGACGCCTAAGATTATGTATTCCATATCATAATGCAAATAAAGTAGAGTGATAATCGTCATTCCACAGTTTTCTATCAATGTCAAACTCTAAATGCACCTGATACACAGGGCCCCAAACCGAGTATTATCCATTTTATACATGCCAGATAGTTTTATCAGGAACACTAAGTTTATAGCATACTAATAAGTGGTTATGAACGCGTGCTTTAATGTGCCCGTCAGTCTCGCGGAAAGAATGATATAAATATTTAAGAAAAATAAACCGGTCGATGCTCAACCAATCTGTGGATGAATTTATTTGGCTGACATCCAGTAAACTCTACAGTTATTAGCATATACATAATTAGACTTGGTAAATACTAATGACAGCCATATGGTGTTACTCATATAATTGGAATCACATCTAATAATAGTTCTTTATTTGAGCAAAGGTTAAATGCAAATTATATCACAAATTCTTAAAAACCTTCATCATCCGCACTGGTTCCACAACATTTACAAATACCTAATTGCTAATTTCCTCAAACACGGCTAAGATAATAAACTTAGAAGTGAGTTTGCGCGAGGTATGGTTCACCTCGATCATCCAACATGAGGAAGCCAGGGAGACGACCACAATCTGGTTTCAGCCTATCCTAGTGAAGCACCAGTCACCATGGTGAGTTGTAGCAAAGGAGCAACTGGAGTTACCTATCAGACACATTTTTCATACTATATACTGAATTAATCACAGAAAGTTATTATAATCCTCCGGGCCCAATAGAAATTGATATAGTTTACCTGTAAAAATGACACACAACATATGGTAGAAGAAACTATGTTACATGGCAATACGTGCATCATCATCTCCCTCACATTTTTTGTAACAGACAAAAACAACTATATATGTTTAGCAATGAGCCAATGGCAAGAAATTTATACCTGTCATTTTAGGAATCCATAAACACAGTAACGTCAGATATGTAATGTATGTCAGCCAGTGGACACAACCTTACATATATGCTTGGTACACACATTATAAGACAAAGATATACTTGTGCACTTTAATTACTGCCGTGCTCTTATCTAGAAAACACGTGCTTCTGTCAAACTTTCTATATGCGAATAGTGCATTTGCAAAGATAATCCTCACTGAAGGCGTATGTACAATGAATTCTGTGTTTTCTACAGGCAGTGGTGTTTCTCCATTAGATAGTATTTATGTCTAACAAAATTGGAGAGGCCACAACAAAAGTGAGATGAGAACATTACCTTTGAACATTCGACTCGGCAATGGGATAGTCTCATTACAGGTATTTGAAGCATGCATGAAGGAGTAAGCAAGCAACAACAGCTTCTTCAATCTTTCTTGAGTGAAATTATTCATAATGAGATGAAGGCACTATAATACCACACAAAAAATCTTATACAAGATTAAAGGACAAATTGGGTGAGAGGCTAACCTGATAAATGAAATGCCTTAAATTTGATTGCATGGCAATTTTACCATTCAATCTTCACATATAATAATGATTTACTTACATATCTAACATGGCCAGGATCAATATGCCAAAAGCAACATCCACTGCCTTGTGAGTAACCTGCAAAGAGTTGCAGAACCTAATTAGTATACATGTCATCAACTGTAGTTACCGCTAAATTGATAATAAAAGGGCGCCTTATAAACGAACCTGCTTATAGTCTCCTAAAGAAAATCATTGTTTCGTGTTTGCAGGGGCGGCTCTAGTCCATTGACATATATCAGCAACCCAAGAAGCCAACACATTCAGAAAGTACAACTTTGATAACTACGATCCTAACCTGCAGATTTATAGTACAATGTAAATAGCTACTATGCACGTAACAACTTCAACCATATACATGGAACCCAGAATTTACCTTTGTCATGTCAACTAGTGGAAACGGGAGAACGATAAATTCAGGGAAAATCAATAAAAACCAGGCCAAATCCTGTCAACCAGTGATAAATCATTTAGTTAATAATTTCTTAAAATGGAAAATGTATAAAAAATAAAACCACCTTAATTTAACAACAGAAAACATGATGGAATGAGCAATAAATTTGTACCAGTAGAGGCGCTAGCGGAGGAGATCCATGGGAACAAGCAGTGACAGACTCACAGTTATCCCGACCGGGGAGGATGAAAAGTCACGAGTCACGAGCAGTCCATGAAAGTTAGAAAATGTTGCTAGGCGAAGCAGGTGGTACTATGCAGAAAAATGCAAATACTACTATACTAATATCGATCTTAGTATGCCCATGCTATTTTTCTTGGATCGCATGGTCATCAACACAATAATTTGACATAATTTGGTACAAGGGAGAAGCCAACCTAGGAGAATCGAACTCAAATCCATGAACACATGCATTCATCTACAAACTGGGAGTGCAGATAACATCATGAATAGAATTGCAAAAGAGGGTATTTTCAAAGGAGGGAAGATAGGCAGAATTTAGAAGACGAAGGAGATCAAAGCAGAGGAAAAAGAGAGAGACGCACCTGCTCGACGCGCTCCATGGGCGTCAACTCGGGCTGCCGCGCTGCGGGTGCGTCCCCGCCGCCGTTGACGCCGGCCATAGACACATCAAGCAGAGGGGAGAGTGCGCAGGTCCAGTGGCCCGACCGCCCGTCCCCACACCCCGGCATCGCCGAATCGACTCCCCTCCGCAACCCCGCAAGCACAAATCCCCCTCCCTCACACCTGAGCCTGGGCAGATCTTCTGTATGGAGCGATGACCGTGTCGAGAAAGAGATTTTTTTCTACGGAGATGGAAGGCTAGGGTTTTCAAGTAGGGCCGCAAGAAAAGCTCGAGGCTCGTGAGCCGCTCGAGATCAACTCATCTTTTGGCTCGATTCGAAAATAAACGAGCTGAGTATGAACATTTTATATAGATCGTTTGAGAAACGAGCCGATCTTAAGCCAATGCTCGCTCGCTCGATTTGGCTTGATAGCTTGGCATAATATCATTATTGTAAATTATCACGCAATATATGATATATAAATAGGGTAATTTATTACCGTATATGTTATCCATGATTTTTTTATTTAGTTGCAAATATGAAAGTTTAATTAAGACTAGATAAATTTAGGCCTTATTATGGTACGTGATTGGGTGTGTTAAATAGCTTGTTGCTTTTGGCAAAAAAATTCAAGCATATGACCTTCCTTTCCGTGTCTTTGTTCCACGAAGCCTACACTATGCAGCTAATTTTTTATGATCTTCGACGAATAATTTGTTTCCCCAATTATATATCTGCAGTGAATTGCCATCTTATGTTCATGCTAGAATTTTGGTTAAGGGAGAATAAGTATAACGTACATAATCATCGTCTTTCATTGGAACAATATTTTTAGTGCTTTCTTATGTCATGATGTGTCTTATCTAGCTGAAATAGTCCCTAGAGATTTTATATTTTTAACTGTCCCATTTAGCTCGAAACTAGCTCGAGATCGACTCGAGATCTTTACAAGCTGAGCACGAGTCATGTTTTACAACTTGACCTTGAGCTTCACTCAGTTTGAGCTCGCTCGAATTTTGATATGAGTTGAGCTGAGCCAAGTACAACTCGCTCGAACTCGACTCGTTTGCAACCGTATTTCCAAAGGACGCGGTATAGAGGGGTGGAGGTGATCGCTATGGGGCTCCGATTATTGGTGTCGCCGTCGCCCTAGACAGAGGAGAACAGGGAAGCCGCAGTGAACCGTCGCCTTCGCATCCTCACGGGAACCACGAAACCCTCGCTGCCTAATGGGATGGTTCCTTAGGCCCAATTGTCCAATCAACCAGCAAATTGCGTTTCGGCCACCGGAGTAGCTTCCTCATTAGGACAGACAGCCCACAAATCAGCACCATTTAGCCGCCGGAGTAGCTTCCTCTTTAGGACAGACAACCCACGGATCAGAAACGTGGTGCATACATTAGAATGGACGGCCAGGAACGATCTGATTAGAAAAACGGATGGCTAGGAAGCAAATCGCTGAGAGGGCTCGCTTTAGGCTCAGTTTTACTGTCCTAAATTTGTAACATTGTCATCCAGTTCCTGCCAAAAATATACATTTGGTTGAAATTGGAATACAGATTTCACCGGACAAAATAATGCACTATGATTGTCTCTAGCAGACAGGCTGATGTACTATTTAGCATGAACCCTAGCATAATGACTTGTCATTTCAAGAAAATTACACATAAGGAGGATATGATTTTACTTATTTATTTATTGCAGGGAGAGGAGGCTATGGTTTTAGCATGTAAACGTTCCAAGTAACTCAAGCAAAGACATAACCATGTGTTCTGAGATCAAATCATATGAAGAACTGCTCACAACAACTTAAGAACATCGGTGCGCATGTGCATAGATATGAAAAAGTATGTGATACACAAGCATACATGAGAAAGTAGAAAATATGTGTCGACGACATTAGCAGGTCCTCTGTGTAGATGCCTTGATTAGGGTCAATGACTTTGTATCTTCAAAACCTACAAGAAAAGATCATCTAGAGCAATCAGTCCCAAAATCACCCAGCCGTACAGGGAAAGAATAGGTAAACTTGCATCATACTTGAGAAATGCTTTCTAATAGGTAAAATGGCATCCAGGTAAATAATATTTGTTCTCTCAACATAGCCACCAACGTAGGCTTAATCCTACATCTCACTCGTTCCAATTTAAGTTTCAAAACCTACAACATCAACTCATCAGATCATCTTATTCTCAATTAAAACAACCACAAACACTGCAAAAAATATGAGGAGAAACCTGATCACCAAACTGGCTGCACGCGGGATGAGGATCCGAGGCAATAGGAGTTTGTGCTCAAGGGGTTGTATGGGAAAGGGGAGGACAGTTCATGAGGATGTGAAAGGATTCTAATCGATGGAGGCAAGGTGTTTGGTGTGCATACCTGGACGGGTCTCGGACATCTTCGAATTGACCTAAATGATCTTGCCAATGGGCGAGTTCGCGCCGATGGTGGCCTTCACACTCTCCATGTTGCCGAAGGCCCCACCTTGGCTCACCTTCATGCCGGCCTCCGGCAGCTCCACGGACACCACCTCCCCGAGATCCTGCACCCAGCGATTATATTACTGAAATGGGACTGGGGTGTGAAGAATCATGTAGGTTGTGTTGTTTGTTCACCTGGCCCCGCTCAACTTGATCCAAATTCGATTGATTAATGAAATATATATGAGATATGAAGATTGTCGTAGGACAATCGTCCATGCAAATAATAGTCCTTAGTTCTGACAAGTATCCATGGGTAGTAAAAAACATCAAATTCTGGTTCAGGTCACACGATGTTGAAAATAAGGAGATTAGAACAACATGAGATTGGTTCACCTTCTTCAAAGGAGGGAGTATAGGGTTTGGTGAGGGGTCGTGATGCTAGGTAGGGATGTAAATGGCAAATAAGTGGTAGCCACAAGCCCCATTTATTTAGCTTTTTCTAGCTTCATAGTTCATCTTTCACAGAAAAAACAAAATTTTAAACTACTAGACAATTGGTGGGTTCAAGTGGGATTAAAAGGGACCCAGTTCCCATCCCTAATGCTAGGAGGCGAGCTCGGTGCAGCTCCTTGGAATGGCACCGGGATGTCCTGCCGGTTGATATGAACTCCCGGGTCCTCCGAACAAGGCAACATCGACAGATCTCGTGGTCCTATGGTTCCTTCCAGCGGGGAGGGCATCATGGTGCAGAAGTGAAGAAGAGAGAGGTCACGGGGTGCGTGTAGCAGGACGTCGGGGGAGCAGGGTAGGGGGAGAGGCGGAGACTACCGAGATGGCGGCATGGTGAGATCGCCAGGGTTGGGGTGGAGGAGAGGACGATGGCATAGGAGAGAAGGGGAACGGGTCAAACAACTAGCAATCCGCTTCGGTCGACCGAAGTGCCCCTGGTTTTTTTCTCTAAGGCTGAAGTGGGCTTCACGCGACATGGAAGGCCCAATTAACCATGGGCCTCGGATTTGGCCACGGGAGCAGCTGCCCATAGGACATCCGTTCCGGTCGTAGTAAATATATCGCGGTTACAGTTGATCAAACGGCCAATAACGTCCCTAGACGAAATCGGACGGACCAGAGTACTAAGGGCGTGAGAGGGCAGGGATTAGGTGCAGTTTTACTGTCCTAAATAACAGATAAACTACTTTTTTTATTGGCTACTCCACCTAACTCTCTTATAGGTCAAAGAGCTTTGCCTCGGGCAACAGTGAAAAAAGCGCTCACATTGGATGTTAGCATTCTAGTGGTATTCAGTAAAAAAGGAAACATTTCCTTTCCCAAGGGACTGCCCTTGTTGTTTCCTTTGTTCCAAATACATCATAGGGAAAAATTCCATATGAATTAGTTCCTTTGAGAATTCTTGGTACCAAATGGGTCCTTAGAGCATCTCCAACAACTCCACATTAAAACTCCCCCAATAAGTAGCTATTGGTGGTCCGAATAACACTTTTCTACTTATTGGGAATGCGTGTTGTCGTAGGTCCCCAATAACCTCATCCCCAATTTTTTTCTATTTCTATTTGAACTTGCATATCAATGGCATATGCATGTATATTCTATCAACATAATAACCCGAATAATGATGTTTCAGACACACATAATTAAACATCATTTCAAATCCACAGTTTAGGAAATGGAAATGGAAATGAAAATGCAAGTTTAAACATAACAAATGGCACAAATGATTCGAAGTAAATATATCGAAGAAATTTATTGTCCATGGAACGCCCACAAATGCTCAACAAGCTCATGAGTCTTTCATGCCCTGTGCAGTTTTCAACCAGTCGATGCACTTCAAGGAATCTCTCGAGTCGTTCTTAATCCCTCTAATGGTGGACATGAACTATATTAATTTTCTTCCCTCATTCTCATAACGGCGATCTTTCGTTTGGTCCCACTCATCCTTTGTGATAATGTTAAGCATGATCTCACACACTATCCTGATGCATCACATATGCTTTTGATGCTAGAATCTTGTAGGGGTACAGAACCTCCATGCTTCAGCCTTGTGTTTTCATCCATATCCGCATATGAACCTATCACCATATAAATTTCGTTGTCATCTTCCTATGACAAGTCATCCAAAACCAAGTCAAGAGAAGGCACCTCATCTGCACAATAGGGACATTTGATATCAATGATATAAAAGCAACTATTCATGAAATAAAAAATGTTGAGGAATTTCATCAAACAACTTGTGGGAGTCCAGTTTCTTCTTCTTGTTGTGGAGTAGAGGACAACCGGGGGAGCTTCGGGTAGATTGGGGGAGTTCAAGGAGCACCGAGGACAGGGACCCACGATCGAGCACATGAGATGCTCATGACATGCATGGAGGACGGCATGCACACACAACGCTGCCCTTCGGTGGGGAGGATGCGGACGACGGGAAGAGGGGAATGGGCGCATGGAGGGGTGAGTGGGGCGCAACATGGATCGACACAAGAAGCCACACGAGGCTAGGGAAGGTTTTCCCGCGGGCAGGAAGTCCCCGACAAAGGTGGTGGCACGACGACGTGGTGATTTGGGTGGTGGTGTGAGTGCTTTTATAGGTTGTTGCTGACGTAGCTTCAATTTAGGAGGACATGGGGGAGATCCAACACCTCTTCCAGATAGGGGAGACCAGGCTATTTTTTGGTGATCACCAAAACAATATTGGGGAAAGGGAAGTTGGTGGGGCTGTTTTTTTCCCAACCCCACAATGCTAGAAAATTATTCAGTAAATGGGAGCTGTTGGAGATGCTTTGTCGGGCACCGTGAGGTACATTAAGCTTTTCCACTCGACATACACAACTAATAGCCCCTGACTGAAAACTTCCTCGGTTGTGAAAAACAAACTTGGAGCCATCGAGTCTCCCAGCATTAGTCCCTGTGATGAGTTTGTCATGGACGCTGCCATCATAGAGCACTGAAATCCAACAGTTAGTAAACATTGAACGGAGATAACATATCCATCTGTTTTTACCAAATCTGTCCCATACTTCAAAAAGGAAAGTCCATTCCAGCATGTCGTAGCATTGGTCATATCTAGATTTATGAAAACAATGCCTTTGTGATATATTTCATGATTGAGCTCCTATGCCGAGGAAGATAATTATGCTCCTGCCCTTCAAAACAACAAAAGTTATGTAAGACTGATTATCTTTTATTTTCACCAGTTGAACGAAATGGATCCATAGAAAGTGATCCAGTTGAAAACTTGCCTCGTATGGTGAAACCGCGACCATTTTGTCGATGTGCTATGGGTCTGTTGATGAGCTGCCATCAAGCAACATAAGTTCATACTTGCTGCAATATATTCTTTTAATGAGTGAATGAGCTCTATATCCTACCCTTTTTCTCAAGGTTTGTTATGTTTTCTCTCCTAGTCTAGAGTGAAAGTATGTACTCAACTATCTTATTCTGACGAACTTGTTCATGCTCCCGTTTATAATGAGGCCCTACATAAGGAATATTCGCGCAAGACCTGTCCCAAACATAACTTCCAAAATATCCATGGTATTGGGAGGGTGGCATCTAACATATCTCCTAAACCAACTTCTATTTTTCTTCCCTAATTCACACCTTTTTACATCGCATACATAAATTTAAGCTTTATTTACAAATTATAATTAGAAATTTCTAGTGACCATTTCATCAAACGCCTTGCGTACATTGCTGGCCGGAGCATGAGGGACCAAAAGGGGAGCATATGTGAGGCAGAGATGTGCCATGAATCGATCTTCGGTCCGGTCCACTTTCCAGGACGGAAGCTTGGCTATGAAGACGACGGCTACTGGCGCGACATAGATGCATGCGAAGGCTGGAAACCTTAGGGGAGGTGTGCATTGGAGCGGCGTGGAGGCTCTAGAGATGGTAGTAGCCAGTGTGCCGATGACATCCATGAGTCTTGCTTAGTGGTGGGAGGTGACAACAGTGGGATGAGGCTCAGAAGGTGATTATAGGGTCTATGGGGGAGTGGCGACTGCAGCAAGATGAGGCTCTAGAGCGCAGGGATAGGTGTCACTGTAAGAGTTTCCTTTTGGAAATATTCAAGGCACCAAGATACTTTGAATGATGAACACATTGACGTTCAAATGTCCAAAAAATATTGAAATTGGGCAACATTACCTTGAACTTTGTGCTTATAAAGAGTTTTTTTTTCACTCTTTTGACGCAACTTGCCAGAGTTAATAAGAAATTTTGTTGCAGGTTACCCTGTTTTTGACAAAACTATGACACCATTTGTCAGTTTTAATTCTTTATGTGCCACTGACTATCTTTTTTTTGTGTGATTCTACTTAACAATTTTTCAACAATAAACAGGATACTACGAATGGATTCGCTAAAACTTTCAGCTGTGGTTGTAGTCACAGCGTGAGCTGTCGGATCGTTTTCACGTCGCGATTCGTGCTTTTTTGCGAGACAACTGTTTTGCGCGGCCCGTTTACTAATCTGCCCGCGGCCCGTTTACTAATCTGCCCGCGGCCCGGTTAGATTTTCGCGTGCCCATTTTTCATTTTACAGCCCAGGCCCGTCTTTTGTTTTTGCCTAGGGTTTGTTGTGTCTTCTATTTGGCCGTGTCTCTGTGAGCGAAAGGAGAGTGGCGGCGGCCATCGGTGCGCGGGGGAGGTCGAGAGTTGCGGTCGCCACCGGTGCACGCAGGTGATCGAGAGCTGCGGCGGCCACCGGCTCGCGAGTTCGGCTCAGCTGTGATCCTGGCGTAAGGAGTCTTTTTCTTTCTATTTTCCTCTTTTTTGTTTGTTTTAAGTTGGTGTTGTTGTAGAGGACATTTAGCTATTCCTGGAAGATTTGTAGGTTTGCTGAGTTGCCCCCCCCCCCCCCCCCCCCCCCCCTGAAAGATTTTTAGGTTGTCTTCTCCCCTTCAGGATAATTTCTAGGTTTTGTGTGTTGGTATGTGTATGTAGTTCTAGAGTTTGTTTTTCAATTTTCTAGGTTTTGTGTTTTTTCAGAGCTATGTGTGTTAGTAATGAGAGATATTACAAGTGTTTGGTGGTACCCACTGCGTCTCTTGAATTTTGTTTTTCAATTTTCTAGGTTTTGTGTTTTTTCAGAGCTATGTGTGTTAGTAAAGAGATATTACAAGTGTTTGGTGGTACCCACTGCATCTCTTTAATTTTGTAAATTGATGTTCTGTTTGATTGTGCAGTTTTGGGCCTGTTTTTGGTCTGAGATGAGTTTCTTTCAGGCATTCAATATTGACAGGAATTTGGGTATCCCGTTTCAGATTCATTTTAAAAGGGTGTATGTTTAGATATTTTTTACAAGGTTGTCAAATTTAGAATTAGTGTAAGAAGAGCAACGTGAATCTGTGAACCTGCCCTTACCGAAAGTAAAACAGGTTTGGTTCGGCATTGCAAAAATCAGATGTCTTGCTAAACAACTGTGAAGGCTGACATCAATATGTGATTGATGTGCTTTCAAAAAAATTGTTTGCATCAATGGTTGCTCGAACAAGTATCAAATTTTCCTGTTGCAATGTTGGGCGTGTTGCTTATGCGTCCTGTTTTATTGTGTTGTGCTTGTTTTTGTCTGTGAATGTTCTGTTCTCTTTGTAATTTCAGTTACGTGTCTTGTTCTGCTTCCTTTTATGGTTTTTCGTAGGTGTTTTTTTCAGCGCGAATAAATTAATTCTAAGTGTTGGTGTATTAGTAGAATACCGCCGCCATTTTTTCTTTTTCTTTTTTGGTGTATGTGAGGGAAATGATGCATCGGTGGTGTCATGATTAAGTAGTTCTTATTTTTTTGGCACTATGAGGTGCAATGAATGATGCATCAATGGTGTCATGATTAGGTCGTTCTTATTTGTATTTTTTATTAGATAGTGTTTGATTTCTCTAGATAGTGATTATTGCAAGTATACCCCTTTACTTATTATATTTTCAAAAAAAATTAAGTGAGCATGTGATTATTATGTATGTAACATTTTTTCTTTCTCATACTTTCAGAAGGATGGTTTGCCCAATTTGCCATGCATTCTGTGAGAACAGCACCACAGGGAGATGGGGAGTTTATGTAAACAATGTCGCCGAGAATTTCATAGTAATGCTTTATCCTCATCTTGTTGCCATACTATTTAATGTATCTAATTGTGTTTTTTCCTCTCCACTTTTTGCTAACTTTTGTTTTTCACCCTGTCTTTTTTGTGTGTTTTTCTGCAGAACATACCATGCACTATAAGGGACAATCTATGTCACATAGCTGGAGGTTCCTTGAATTTTAAAGGACACGGGCAAAGGTATGTTCTGGATGGGTACATAGGGCACAAAACCACGGTGATGGGCGGCGATGATTGGGTGAAGTTTGTCAAGGACTTCAATCTTGGTGCCGATGCATTTGTTGTTTTCGACACATCTAAGCGCTTGGCTGGGGCGTACGTGTGCCGTCTTGGTTTTGCCAAATGATGGGGAGACAGACGAGGACATTGTTGCAGACGAGGTTGAAGTACACGAAGGCGCTGGTGCAGAGGTTTTCAATATTGAGTCAGATGAGAAAGGATTAGATGATGAGCACAAGGAAGCAGCTGCTCCAGAACTTGTGTACACACAGGGATGTGTGCTAAGTGATGATGAAGGACCAATGTTGGATCTGGTTCTTACCATCAACGACGTGTATATTGGATGTATATTTGTTCACCGCCTTACAACTACAAACATAAGCAGGAAGCTGATGGTAAATGTCATGTATCCTTACTTTTTGTTCACTCTGTTTTCATCTTTTAACTTGTTTTTTTTGTGTATCATCATTATATAGAAAATCCCAAGGAAAGTGGTTGAACAACTGAACTTGCCTCCAGTGGGTGTAGCTGGCATTTGTCTTGGAGCTGGAGAATGCATGAATGTTGCACACCACAGTGATTGCGATGGCAAAATGGTTTTCAACAATCAGTGGGGTGGATTTGTAACGCGGAGCAACCTTCAAGAAGGTGATGGCGTCGTTTTTAGCTTCAAACCCAGTAATGGTGGGGGCATGAACATGATATGTGCTGTGCACATTCTGAAAATGCCAGCAGAATAAAAGAAGGTGTTCCTCAAGACGGCAAGTTATTGTTAGATGTCTGTTTTTTGTTCATCCGAAATGTTGAGGACAATGACTCCCCAGCGGAACTTGTAGTGATTTTTGGTTTTTTGTGACGAATAAGAAGTGTCTAAGAAGCATGAGAGCTCAAAAACTCTTTTTTGTTTTCTGAATCTAGACTTGAAATGTACTATGCATGGTTTTTCTACTATAGTTACTTCTGTAGTTATCATTTTTTACGTGATGCAACATCTCCGTGCGCTATCTACTTGTTTATTTTTTTGCGAATGTCCACATTACTCCTTACTTTTTTTGTCGTTATTGTTTTTCCTTTTTTTAACATGGTAACATTTTTGTTTAGAAAATAAGCAATAAACTTTTTCGTAACGAAAGCCAAAATGGGGAGGTGGTTGCTCTCAATTTTTCGCACACACGAATTGAGTTTATTGTAGCACAATTTTTATGTATTACAAATCATTATTTCAGGTTTGTTATTTACTGAAAAGAAGTACAATAACGAGGAAGCATCATGAGAATAAAAAACAACCCACCCAATGACAAACTTCCTTCAAGCTAACATAAAAAGAAGGGGCTTCTAAGAAAATGTAGTGGCTTTTAACCAATACTTCATGGTTGTTATATGTTGTAAGAAAATTTTGGAAGTGAGGTTTTGTTCTAAGTTTTTTTCCAACTAAGGTCTTTTGTTGAAGAAATTTGAAATGTAGTGGGTTTTAGCCAATACTTCATAGTTTTTTTGGCAACCACGCATGCCCGCCATAACTGCATGCCTCCCATGTGTTCTTTGCCACAACTATATGCCTTCGACGGGGCTGCCGCAACCGCACGCCTTTAATGGTGTTACCGTAACTTCATAACTACAACTTGTTTCCTCGCAACCGCACGCCTTCAATGGTTTCCTTCGTCTATGGATGCCTTCAACGAAAATTGCACGCTCCATGTGTCCTTCCTCGCAACTGCATGCCTTCTTTTATTTTTTGGTGTAACTCCACGTTTTTTGCTATAATTGCATGCCTGCAACGGGATTGCCGCAACTGCATGCCTACAACCGGGTTGCTACAACTGCATGGCTTCGATGGCGTTTGCGGAAATTTGCACGCCTTTCAAATGGATGTAACTGCATGCCTCCCATGTGTTTTTTGCCACAACTACATGCCATCAACGGGGTCGTCGCAACTGCATGCCTTCAATGGCATTACCGCAACTTCAATGGCGTTACCGCAACTGCATCCATGTTTTTTTCTGAAATTGCATTCTTACAACAGGCTTGTCGCAACTGCACCGATTTTACTACACATTTTTTTGTAATTGCATTTTTACAAGAGGCTTGCTGCAACTGCATCCATGTAACCCGGGTCGTCGCAACTATATGGCTTCAATGTGTTTTGCCGCAATCGCATGCCTCCCAATTTGATGTTTATTTTACTGTTCGTTGTTTTGATGTGACCGCGTGTCCGCTGTAACTGCAAGCCTTCAATTGGGCCGCCGCAATTGCATGCCTTCAATGGTGTTGCCGCAACTTCATGTCTACAATTGAGCTTCTCGCGTGCAACAGGCTTGCGGCAACTGTTCGGGGTTGTCGCAACTCTATGGCTACAATGGGTTTTGCCGCAATCGCATGCCTTCCAATTTGATGTTTTGTTTTACTGTTTGTTGTTTGATGTGACCGCGTGTCCGTTGTAACTGCACGCCTTCAATTGGGTCACCGCAATTGCATGCCTTCAATGCTGTTGACGCAACTTCATGTCACTGGGGTTCTCTTGCAACAGCAACTGCATGCCTTCGATGGGGATTGCCGAAACCGCAAGTGTTCCATCCGATTGTTGCAATTGCATGCCTTCCATGGGTCCTGGCATAGCTGCACGACTCCCATGTGTTTTCTGCGAAACTGCGTGCCTTCAACAGTTTCTTTCCGTGCATGCATGTATTCAAACGAAATAGCATGCCCCATGTGTTCTTCGTTGCAACTACATGCCTTCCATGGGTTTTGGTGCAACTCCATGTTTTTTTCTTGTAGTTGCATGCTTGCAACACGCTTGTCACAACTGCATCCATGTAATGGGGGTTGTCACAACTACATGGCTTCGATAGGTTTTGCCGCAATCGCATGCCTTCTAATTTGATGTTTATTTTACTATTTGTTGTTTGATGTGACCGCGTGTTCGCTGTAACTGCACGACTTCAATTGGGTCGCTGCAATTGCATGCCTTCAATGTTGTTGCCGCAACCGCATGTGTTCCATCCATCTGTTGGAATTGCATGCCTACCATGGGTCCTAGCGTAGCTGCACGACTCCTGTGTGTTTTCTATGAAATTGCATGCCTTCAACGGTTTCTTCTCGTGCATGCATGCCTTCAAACGAAATTGCACACCCCATGTGTTCTTTGTTGCAACTGCATGCCTTCCACGGGTTTTGGTGCAACTCCGCGTTTTTTTCTTGTAATTGCATGCTTGCAACAGGCTTGCCACAACTACATCCATGTAATCGGGGTTGTCTTAACTTCATGGTTTCGATGGGTTTTGCCGCAATCGCATGCCTTCCAATTTTGATGTTTGTTGTTTGATGTGACCATGTGTCCGCTGTAACTGCACGTTTTCAATTGGGTCGCCGCAGTTGCATGCCTTCAATGGTGTTGACGCAACTTCATGTCTACAATTGAGTTTCTTATTTGCAACAGGCTTTCTGCAACTGCATCCATGTAATCGGGGGTTGTCGCAACTGCATGACGTCAATGGTTTTTGCTGCAATCGCATGCCTTCCAATTTGATGTTTGTTTTACTGTTTGTTGTTTGATGTGACCGTGTGTCCGCTGTAACTCCACGGCTTCAATTGGGTCGCCGCAATTGCATGCCTTCAATGGTGTTGCTGCAACTTCATGTCTACAATTGAGTTTCTCATTTGCAATAGGCTTGCCACAACTGCATCCATGTAATCGGGGGTTGTCGCAACTGCAGGGCTTCAATGATTTTTGCTGCAATCGCATGCCTTCCAATTTGATGTTTGTTTTACTGTTTGTTGTTTGTTGTGATCGCGTGTCCGCTGTAACTGCACGCCTTCAATTGGGTCGCCGCAATTGCATGCCTTCAATGGTGTTGCCGCAACTTCATGTCTACAATTGAGTTTCTCGTTTGTAACAGGCTTGCCGCAACTGCATCCATGTAATCGGGGGTTGTCGCAACTGCATGGCTTCAATGGTTTTGCCTCAATAGCATGCCTTCCAGTTTGATGTTTGTTTTACTGTTTGTTGGTTGATGTGACCGCGTGTCCGTTGTAACTCCACGCCTTCAATCGGGTCGCCGCAATTGCATGCCTTCAATGGTGTTGCCATAACTTCATGTCTACTATTGAGTTTCTCATTTGCAACAGGCTTTCCGCAACTGCATCCATGTAATCGGGGGTTGTCGCAACTGCACGGCTTCAATGATTTTTGCTGCAATCGCATGCCTTCCAATTTGATGTTTGTTTTACTGTTTGTTGTTTGATGTGACCGTGTGTCCGCTGGAACTGCACGCCCTCAATTGGGTCGCCGCAATTGCATGCCTTCAATGGTGTTGCCGCAACTTCACGTCTACAATTGAGTTTCTCGTTTGCAACAAGCTTGCCACAACTACAACCATCTAATCAGGGTTGTCGCAACTGCATGGCGTCAATGGTTTTTGATGCAGTCGCATGCCTTCCAATTTGATGTTTGTTTTACTTTTTGTTGTTTGATGTGACCACGTCTCCGCTATAACTACACACCTTCAATTGGGTCGCCGCAATTGCATGCCTTCAATGGTGTTGCCGCACTTCATGTCTACAATTGAGTTTCTCTCGCAACCGCAATTCCATGACTTCGATGGCGTTTGCCACAACCGCATGTCTTCCATTCGTTTGTTGCAATTGCATGCCTTACACAGGTCCTGGCGTAGCTGCACGACTCCCATGTGTTTTCTGCGAAATTGCATGCCTTTAACAGTTTCTTCCGTGCATGCATGCCTTCAACGAAATTGCACGCCCCATGTGTTCTTCGTTGCAACTACATGCTTTCCTTGGGTTTTGGTGCAACTCTAGTTTTTTTTGTATTTGCATGCTTGCAACAGGGTTTCCACAACTGCATCCATATAACCGAGGTTGTCGCAACTGCATGGCTTCGATGGGTGTTGCCGCAATCGCATGCCTCAACTACATGCCTTCAACAGGGTCGCCGCAATCGCATGCTTTCAATGTTGTTACCACAACTTCATCTATACAATTGGGTTGCTCACAACCACACGCCTTCATCTATGCACCCTACTTCCCTCAATCGCATGCCTCAACCGCATGCCTTCAAGGTTGTTTGGGATTTGATCCGTAGCATATGCAGGTTGTTTTGTTGGTGGTTACATCCGTAGCATATCTGCCTTGATGTGTGGTTCCCTCTCCAAGTATTATTTGCCGCTCTAGGAGTGAAACCTCTTGTAGCTGTTGTAGGACTGATTTTATTTACTGATGTAGCATATGCAGAACTGAATCCAAGTGCAGCTGTTGTAGGAGTACGTAGAATATTGTTGCTGCGATAGCACTAATAGGTTTTTTTTTGCTGCTTGTAGCTGTTGTAGGTCCGAATCTAAAATATATAGACTGGAATCCTCTTGTAAGATATCCAGGTTGTTCCCAGGACTAAATTTTTTGATGTTGTAACTGCTGTATGACTCAATCTATATGTTCTTAGGAGTACAATTTTTTGGAAAATACTTGTAGCTGCTGCAATAGCTTTGATAACTAAACCTACAAGGGGTCATTTTGATGATGAGGTGGTACATTTTGTTGGAAATATGCCCTAGAGGCAATAAATAAAGTGTTTATTATTATATTTCCTTGTTCATGATAATTGTTTATTGTCCATGCTATAATTGTATTGAATGGAAACACATTAAATGTGTGGATAAATAGACAACACTTTGTCCCTAGTATGCCTCTACTGAACTAGCTCGTTGATCAAAGATGGTCAAGGTTTCCTAGCCATTGACATGTGACGTCATTTGATAACGGGATCACGTCATTAGGAGAATGATGTTGATGGACAAGACCCAAACTACAAATGTAGCATATGATCGTGTCAGTTTATTGCTACTGTTTTCTGCATGTCAAAGTATATGTTCCTATGACCATGAGATCATGCAACTCACAGACACCGAAGAAATGCCTTGTGTGTATCAAACGTCACAACGTAACTGGATGACTATAAAGGTGCTCCACAGGTATCTCCGAGGGTGTTTGTTGGGTTGGTATCGATCAAGACTGGGATTTGTTACTCCGTGTGACGGAGAGGTATCTCAGGGCCCACTCGGTAATACAACATCACAATAAGCCTTGCAAGCAATGTGACTAAGTGTTAGTCACTGGATCTTGTATTACGGAATGAGTAAAGAGACTTGCCGGTAACGAGGTTGAACTAGGTATGGAGATACGGACGATCGAATCTCGGGCAAGTAACATACCGAAGAACAAAGGGAACATCATACGAGATTAACTGAATCCTTGACTCAGAGGTTTGGCCGATAAAGATCTTCATAGAATATATAGGAACCAATATGGGCATCTAGGTACCGCTATTGGTTATTGACCGTAGAGGTGTCTCGGTCATGTCTACATAGTTCTCGAACCCGCAGGGTCTGCACACTTAAGGTTTGGTGACATTTCGGTAGTATAGAGTTATGCATGGTGGTGACCAAAGGTTGTTCGGAGTCCTGGATGAGATCTCGGACGTCACGAGGAGCTCAGGAATGGTCTAGAGGTAAAGATTGATATATTGGAAGTCCTATTTTGGTCGCCGGAAAAGTTTCGGGCTCATCGGTAGTGTACCGGGAGTGCCGGTAGTGAACCGGGAGACCATCGGGAGGGGTATTTCGACCCAAGAGGCTACATGGGCTGTGGGAGAGTGAATACCAGCCCTTAGTGGGCTGGTGTAAGTCCCACACAAGGCACATGCGGCTGGGAGAGAAAACCCAAAGTGAAAAGGTGAAAAAAGGGAAAAAGGCAAAATAGGGAGGAATCCTAGTCCTACTAGGATTGGAGGAGTCCTCCTTTCCTCCTTGCTTCGACCGAAGCCAAGGGCTGGACCCTTGAGGGCAAAGCCTCATCCTCTCTTCCTCTTATATATACTAGAGGTCTTAGGGGTTTTGGCACTTGATTTTCAGCCACGTGCTACCCGTTCCTGTAGTGCATAGTTTCTCCTCTAGATCGGATTTCTGCAGTGCTTAGGCGAAGCCCTGCCAGAATAGCTCCACCACCATCGTCGGAGTGCCGTCATGCTTCCGGAGAACTTGTCTACATCTCCTCTCCCTCTTGCTGGATCAAGAAGGCGTAGATCGTCATCAAGCTGCACGTGTGCTGAACGCGGAGGTGCCGACTGTTCGGTGCTTGATCGGGACGGACCGTGATTGGATAGCGGGACGCTCGGCGATTTGGATCGCGAAGACGTTCGACTACACCAACCGTGTTTCTTAACGCTTCCCGCTTAGCGATCTAAAAGGGTACGTAGATCCACTCTCCCTCTCATAGATGCTCATCACCATGGATAGATCTTGCGTGTGCGTAGGAATTTTTTTGTTTCCCATGCAACGTTACCCAACAGTGGTATCAGAGCTAGGTCTATGTGTAGATGAAATCTCGAGTAGAACACAAAGAGTTTGTGAGCATTGATGCTTAGATTGCTTCCTCCGTTGGTCGTGTTTTGGTTCAGCGGTATTGTGAGATGAAGCGGCCGGGACCAACATTACTCGTACGCTTACAAGAGACCGGTTCCCTCAACTGTAAATTGTTGCATAGATGGCTGTCGGGTGCCAATTTATCCTACTTTAGTTGGATTAGATTTGACAAAGGCGGTCCTTGAGAAGGTTGAAAAGCAACTAATGTATCACCTTTGTGGTTTATGCGTAGGTGAGAATTGTTCTTGATAGATACCCGTAGCAGCCACGTAAAACATGCAACAACAATTAGAGGATGTCTAACTTGTTTTTGTAGGGTATGTTGTGATGTGATATGGACAATTACATGATGTGATATATGTGATGTATGAGATGATCATGTCTTGTATAGAATATCACGACTTGCATGTCGACGAGTACGGCAACCGGCAGGAGCCATAGGGTTGTCTTTAATTATTGTATGACATGCGTGTCAATCATTAATCGTTATGTAATGCTTTACTTTATCGTTAAACGGTAGCAATAGTAGTAGAAGCATGGTGGGCGCGACAACCCCGATGGCGACACGTTGATGGAGATCAAGATGCTGGAGATCATGGTGTCGTGTCGGTGACGATGGAGATCATGCCGGTGCTTCAAGATGGAGATCAAAAGCACAAGTTCATGGCCATATCATGTCACATATGATTTGCATGTGATGTTAGTCCTTTTATGCACCTTGTTTTGCTTAGGGCGACGGTAGCATTATAAGGTGATCCCTCACTCAAATTTCAATATGAATTGTGTTCTCCCCGAGTGTGCACCGTTGCGAAAGTTCGTCGTGTCGAGACACCACGTGATGATCGGGTGTGATAGACTCTATGTTCACATACAACGGGTGCAAGCCAGTGTTTCACATGTAGAACACTCGGGTTAAACTTCATGAGCCTAGCATGTATAGACATGGCCTCGGAACACAAGAGACCGAAATGTCAAACATGAGTCATATAGTAGATATGATCAACATGATGATGTTCACCATTGAAACCACCTCAACTCACGTGACGATCAGACTTGAGTTGGTGAATTTGGATCATGTAACACTCGAATGACCGGAGGGATGTCAATTTGAGTGGGAGCTTTAGTAATTTGATTAACTTAACTCATTATCTTGAACAATAGTCTAAGTAACCTTTGCATATTTATGTTATAGATCAATGGCTCGCGCAGTAGCACACCTGAATTTTAATGCGTTCCTAGAGAAAGCTAAGTTTAAAGATGATGGAAGTAATTTTGTTGACCGGGCCCGTAATCTAAGGATTATCCTCACGGCTTCCCAGAAATCATATGTCCTTGATGCACCGCTTTGTGACCAACCAGAAGACATGTCATCCGAAGACGTTAAGAACGCTTGGGAGGCACGTTCTGGAGATTACTCAATAGTTCAGTGTGCAATATTGTATGGCTTAGAACCGGGAATTCAAAGACGTTTTAAACGTCATGGAACATATGAGATGTTCCAAGAGTTGAAGTTTATCTTTTAGAAGAATCCCCGGATCGAGACGTATGACCTCCGATAAGTTCTAGGCTTGCAAAATGGAGGAGAATGAGTCTATCAGTGAACATATACTCAGAATGTCTGGGTATTCGACTCGTCTAGCGGAGTTGGGAATTGCCCTTCCACTAGAGGTGAGCACTGACAGAGTTCTTGAATGACTGCCACGTACTTACAGACGCTTTGTGATGAACTATAACATGCACGGGATGAACAAGTCAGTCGCCGAGCTATTTGCGATGCTAAAAGTCGCTGAGTCTGAAATCCAGAAAGAACATCAAGTGTTGATGGTCAATAAAACCACTAGTTTCAAGAAGAATGGCAAGGGCAAGGGCAAGAAGGGTAAAACCAAGAAGGATGGCAAAGCAATTGCTACTCCTGTAAAGAAGCCCAAGCATGGACCCAAGCCAGAAACTGAGTGCTTTCATTACAAGGTAACTGGTCATTGGAAGCGGAACTATCCCAAGTACCTGGCTGACAAGAAGGCGGACAACGAAAAACAAGGTATATATGATATACATGTTATTGATGTGTACCTTACTAGCTCTTGTTGTAGTGCCTGGGTATTTAATACCGGTTCGGTTGCTCACATTTGCAACTCAAAAAAGGAACTACGGAATATACGAAGGCTGGCAAAGGATGAAGTGACGATGCGCGTGGGAAATGGTTCCAAGGTTGATGTGATCTCCGTCGGCATGCTATCTCTTCAATTACCATCGGGATTAGTGATGAACCTGAATAATTGTTATTTAGTGCCTGCGTTAAGCATGAACATTATATCTAGATCTTTTTTATTGCGAGACGGTTACTCATTTAAATCAGAGAATAAAGGTTGTTCTATTTATATGAGTAATATCTTTTATGGTCATGCAACCAATGTGAGGGGTTTATTCATATTGAATCTTGATAGTGACGACACACATGTTCATAACATTGATGCCAAACGATGTAGAGTTGATAATGATAGTACCACTTTCTTGTGGCACTGCCGTTTAGGTCATATTGGTGTAAAACGCATGAGGAAGCTCCATGCTGATGGACTTTTGGAGTCACTTGATTTTGAATCACTTGACACATGTGAACCATGCATCATGGGCAAGATGACAAAAACGCCATTCTATGGAACAATGGAACGGGCAAGTGACTTATTGGAAATCATACATACTGATGTGTGCGGTCCAATGAATGTTACAACTCGTGGTGGATATCGATATTTTCTCACCTTCATTGATGACTTAAGTAGATATGGGTATATTTACTTAATGAAACACAAGTCTGAAACGTTTGAAAAGTTCAAGCAATTTCAGAGTGAAGTTGAGAATCATCGTAACAAGAAGATTAAATTCCCGTGATCTGATCGAGGAGGTGAATATCTGAGTTATGAGTTTGGCAGTCACTTTAGACAATGTGGAATTGTTTCACAGTTGACACCGCCTGGAACACCATAGTGTAATTGTAACGCTCCGGACACACCCGCCGGTAGTCATTACTCCTGGCGGGATCTAGACTGGCCTCACAAATCAATACATGTCTTTTCTGCGCACTTTGTCCTCACTCATGCGCACCCGGGACTAACTGTTCGAATGGGCTCCCGGAAAAGAAGGAATTCCTTATTGATATGAGTAGTCTATCATCCCTAATATTCCAGGATATCACATACACCACCACTTAGAGGAACCAACGTCCTCGTCGGGTCACAGGAACGTTCCCTCTTGGCACAAACGTCTGTGCTTCCAATCCGATACATGTGTCACTCCGTATGCCATGACGGGTCACCAACTTCGTGAACAACATGACCGTGCACCTGTCGGCAAACATCCGTGTAACCACGAGGGTCGGCTCTGATACTAACTTGTAACACCCCGAACACACCCGCCGGTAGTCGTTATTCCTGGCGGGATCTAGACTGGCCTCACATATCAATACTAGTCTTTTCTGCGCACTTTGTCCTCACTCATGCGCACCAGGGACTAACTTCCCGGTGGGTCACCCATCCTAGAAATACTCCAAGCCAAGCACGCTTAACCTGGGAGTTCTGTTCGAATGGGCTCCCAGAAAAAAAGGAATTCCTTATTGATATGAGTAGTCTATCATCCCTAATATGCCAGGCTATCACAATAATTGTGTGTCCGAATGTCGTAATCGAACCGTATTAGATATGGTGCGTTCTATGATGTCTCTTGCTCATTTGCCACTATCGTTTTGGGGTTATGCATTAGAGACAACCGCATTCACTTTAAATAGGGCACCATCGAAATCTGTTGAGACGACGCCATATGAACTATGGTTTGGCAAGAGGCCAAAGTCGTCGTTTCTTAAAATTTGGGGATGTGATGCTTATGTCAAAAAGCTTCAGCCTGAAAAGCTGGAATCCAAAGCAGAGAAATGCGTCTTCATAGGATAACCGAAAGAGACAGTCAGGTATACCTTCTATCTCAGATCCGAAGGCAAAATGCTTGTCGCTAAGAACGGAACATTTCTTGAGAAAGAGTTTCTCTCGAAAGAATTGAGTGGGAGAAAAATAGAGCTTGATGAAGTTATTGAACCTTTACTTCAACCATAGAGTAGCGCAGCGCAGAAAGATGTTTCTGTGGAACCTACGATGGTTGAAGAGGAAGTTATTCATGATCATCATGAAACTTCAGATCAAGTTTCTAGTGAACCTCGTAGGTCGACAAGGGCACGTACTTCTCCTGAGTGGTACGGTAACCATATATTGGAGGTCATGTTGTTGGACAACAATGAACCTACGAGCTATGGAGGAGCGATGATGGGCCCGGATTCTGAGAAATGGTTAGAGGCCATGAAATCCGAGATGGGATCCATGTATGGAAACAAAGTATGGACTTTGGAAGTATTACCTGAAGGGCGAAAGGCCATTCAGAACAAATGGATCTTTAAGAAGAAGACGAACGTGGACGGTAATGTCACCGTCTATAAAGCTCGACTTGTGGCAAAGGGTTTTTCACAAGTTCAAGGAGTTGACTACGACGAGACCTTCTCACCCGTAGCGATGCTTAAGTCTGCCAGAATCATGTTAGCAATAGCTTCTTATTTCGACTATGAAATTTGGCAAATGGATGTCAAAACAGCGTTCCTCAACGGTTTCCTTGAGGAAGAGTTGTATATGATGCAACCAGAAGGTTTTGTCGATTCAGAGAATGCTGATAAAGTTTGCAAACTCCAGCGATCCATTTATCGGCTGGTGCAAGCATCTCGGAGTTGGAATAAGCTATTTGCTTGTATTTACAAGAAAGTGAGTGGGAGCTCTCTAGCGTTTCTAATATTATATGTGGATGACATATTGCTGATTGGAAACAATATAGAAATGCTGGAGACCATGAAGGAATATTTGAACAAGAGTTTTTCAATGATGGACCTAGGAGAAGCTGCTTTCATATTAGGCATTAAGATCTATAGAGATAGATCGAGATGCTTACTAGCACTTTCACAGAGCACATACCTTGATAAAGTTTTGAAGAAGTTCAAAATGGATCAGTCCAAGAAGGGGTTCTGGCCTGTGTTACAAGGTGTGAAGTTGAGTAAGACTCAATGCCTAGTGATTGCAGAAGATAGAGAAAATATGAGTGTCATCCCCTATGCTTCAGCCATAGGCTCTATCATGTATGCAATGCTGTGCACAAGACCCGATGTCAGCCTTGCCATAAGTATGGCCGGAAGGTTTCAAAGTGATCCTGGAATGGAGCACTGGGCGGAGGTCAAGAATATCCTTAAGTACCTGAAAAGGACTAAGGAAATGTTTCTCATTTATGGAGGTGATGAAGAGCTCGTCGTAAAGGGTTACGTCGATGCAAGCTTTGACACTGATCCGGATGACTCTAAGTCACAAACCGGATACGTATTTATTCTAAGTGTGGGAGCGGTTAGCTGGTGCAGTTCCAAGCAAAGCGTGGTAGCCGATTCTACATGCGAAGCGGAGTACATCGCAGCCTCAGAGGCAGTGAAGGAAGGTGTCTGGATGAAGCTGTTCATGATAGATCTTGGAGTAGTGCCTAGTGCACTGAACCCAATGACTATTCTGTGACAACACTGGTGCCATTGCTCTGGCCAAGGAACCAAGGTTTCACAAGAGGATCAGACACATAAAGAGACGCTTCAACTCCATACGCGATTACATCGAGGAGAAGGACATAAATATTTGCAACGAGACACACGGATCTGAATGTTGCAGACCCGTTGACTAAACCTCTTCCAAGGGCTACACATGATCAACACCAGAACTGCATGGTGTTCGATTCCTTACAACGTAAATCGCATAGTGATGTGAACTGGATTATTGACTCTAGTGCAAGTGGGAGACTGTTGGAAATATGCCCTAGAGGCAATAAACAAAGTGTTTATTATTATATTTCCTTGCTCATGATAATTGTTTATTGTCCATGCCATAATTGTATTGAATGGAAACACATTACATGTGTGTATAAATAGACAACACTTTGTCCCTAGTATGCCTCTACTGAACTAGCTCGTTGATCAAAGATGGTCAAGGTTTCCTAGCCATTGACATGTGATGTCATTTGATAATGGGATCACGTCATTAGGAGAATGATGTGATGGATAAGACCCAAACAACAAACGTAGCATATGATCGTGTCAGTTTATTGCTACTATTTTCTGCATGTCAAAGTATATGTTCCTATGACAGTGAGATCATGCAACTCACAGACACCGGAGGAATGCCTTATGTGTATCAAATGTTGCAACGTAACTGGGCGACTATAAAGGTGCTCTACAGGTATCTCCGAGGGTGTTTGTTGGGTTGGCATGGATCAAGACTGGGATTTGTTATTCCGTGTGACGGAGAGGTATCTTAGGGCCCACTCGGTAATACAAAATCACAATAAGCCTTGCTAGCAATGTGACTAAGTGTTAGTCACGGGATCTTGTATTACGGAACGAGTAAAGAGACTTGCCAGTAACGAGGTTGAACTAGGTATGGAGGTACCGACGATCGAATCTCGGGCGCACTCGGTAGTAACGAGTAAAGGGATATATCGAAGAACAAAGGGAACATCATACGGGATTAACTGAATCCTTGACATAGAGGTTCGACCGATAAAGATCTTCGTAGAATATGTAGGAACCAATATGGGGATCCAGGTCCCGCTATTGGTTATTGACCGTAGAGGTGTCTCGGTCATGTCTACATAGTTCTCGAACCCGGATCAAGGATCTGCACACTTAAGGTTTGGTCACGTTTCGATAGTATAGAGTTATGAATGGTGGTAACCGAAGGTTGTTCGGAGTCTCGGATGAGATCCCGGACGTCACGAGGAGCTCAGGACTGGTCCGGAGGTAAAGATTGATATATAGGAAGTCCTATTTTGGTCGCCGGAAAAGTTTCGGCCTCATCGGTAGTGTACTGGGAGACCATCGGGAGGGGTATTTCGACCCAAGAGGCTACATGGGCTGTGGGAGAGTGAATACCAGCTCTTAGTGGGATGGTGGAAGTCCCACACAAGGTCCATGCGTCTGGGAGAGAAAACCCAAAGAGAAAAGGTGGAAAAAAAGGCAAAAAGGCAAAATAGGGAGGAATCCTAGTCCTACTAGGATTGGAGGAGGAGTCCTCCTCTCCTCCTTGCTTCGGCCGAAGCCAAGGGTTGGCCCCTTGAGGGCCAAGCCTCCTCCTCTCTTCCTCTTATATATACTAAAGGTTTTAGGGTTTTTGGCACTTGATTTTCAGCCACGTGCTACCCGTTCCTCTAGTGCATAGTTTCTCCTCTAGATCGGATTTCTGTAGTGCTTAGGCGAAGCCCTGCCAGAATAGCTCCACCACCATCGCTGGAGCACCGTCACGCTGCTGGAGAACTCGTCTACCTCTCCTATCCCTCTTGCTGGATCAAGAAGGCGGAGATCGTCATCAAGCTGCACGTGTGCTAAACGCGGAGGTGCCGTCCGTTCGGTGCTTGATCGGGACGGATCGTGATTGGATCGTGGGACGCTCGGCGATTTGGATCGCGAAGATGTTCGACTACACCAATCGCGTTCCTTAACACTTCCCGCTTAGCGATCTACAAGGGTACGTAGATCCACTCTCCCTCTCGTAGATGCTCATCACCATGGATAGATCTTGCGTGTGCATAGGAATTTTTTTGTTTCCCATGCAATGTTACCCAACACATTTTGATGGTTTTTGTGTATGCAACTGAATTATGCAGGTTTTTGTGTTTGTATTCAGAGAGTGTATGCCCAGGTATTGTATGATTGAATCTATATTCAGAGAGTGTATGCCTAGTGTATGCCTAGGTATTGTATGTTTGTGTATTGCATTCATGCATTATCTGTATGGCGGTGTTTGCATGATGTGCATATTACTTTGCTCCTTCATTGTTTGTTATGTGAATCTGTGACATACTTGTTATTTTTAGCACATCTTGTTACTGGTATTTTATTTATTTTTCAAGGGCACCACACATAGTAAAGACGATAGAAAAGTGGACATGGAGGATGTTCTATTGGACAAAAGTTCCCAAGCACTAATCAAGAGTGAGAGTGATATTGCTATTGATAAGAGGACCAACTCTGAAAAAATGCAGACCTAAGCAAAGGTGAACTGTCACACAATTTATTGTGTGATGGAGTGATAAATATGGTGAGTAACTGCAACTCCCCATATATACTATTTTTTGTTCTCTTGGGTAAAATTCACATGAATACTTTTTTCAATGTGCGATGAAGTGTACATGATTTTGTTTGTTTGAATTGCAGTTAAGAAAGAGCCTTGACACAAAACAAACTCATGAGATTGTTCGGAAGAAAACATTAAGGGTATAACTGTTATGTTTATGTTGAAGATTTTTGTTTCAAAATTTCTTACGCTTGATTTTAGTTTGTACCTCATATACATGTTTTGCGTGCTTCTTGAAATTGCTATGGACTTTCGAATATTTTCCAGTCTTTTTTTGCATTGTTTCTTGTCTGACATTTTTTCCTTCAACTTTTGACTGAACAAAGGCCTAGAAATAATGATGAACTCCCAGATAAACCCAACAATGGTGTTGTACCAAAGGCATATAGCAAATGTAGTGTCCCCTACTTCCTTGATGTTGTCAAGACAACACACAAGATACAAAAGAAAGTTGAACTTGTCAGAGGGATTGATTTCGCTTACCTGTTGGAGATAGATGATTGTATAGTCCCAAGGGACTTCACACAATGGGTAGCTGATACAGTTTGTGTTGAGGATGAGCTTATCTACATTAACAACAAGGCCATCACACTGAACGCGGAATCCGTGTACCATGTATTTGGAATTCAGCAGGGGAAACTATCATAAGCACACGTGATGATTGGGGGAAAGAAGAGTTTCTTGTGTTGTTTGGTCTGTCAAAAGTTCCAGCAATAAAGTTTTTTGGGAACAAGATAATCAAAGAGGAGGATCTATCAGATGACCAGTTTATCTGTTGTTTCCTGTTCATTGCCCTTGCAACCTTCCTATGCCCAACATCAAACACCAAACCAAGCACCAAGTATATGGGAGCACTTTTGGATGTTGGCCAGATGAAAGACCTTAACTAGAGCAAGTTTACACAAACATGGTTAATGCAAGCAATCTACAAGTATCAAAAAGATAAGTTGAAACAAAACAAGACCACATTAACTCTTGGTGGATGCATGTTTTACCTGGCGGTATATCATTCTTATCGCTTTCCCAATGTTTTTATCATTCACTGTTTTTTGTTTGTGTTGTCTCAACATTTTTTTCGTTTATCTCATGTCCGCTGTCTAGACTTTATTGATGTTAGTCCTATACAACTCCAAGCAACAATGCCAAGAATTTGTGTTTGGAAAGGAAACCTAATAAAGCTCTTTAGTGAAACACTCATGGACATTAATGGAACATCTGGAGCTTGCAAAGTATGGGGTTTAAATTTTTTGGCTAAATTGTCAGGAATTTTGACAAGATGCAGCGTCAATTTCCTAGCAATGTATCTAATGATATTTCTTCTTCTTTGTGTGCTCATAGGATAAGAACGAGTCTGAAACTTGTTATGGACAAGAGAACCACGGATGTTTTGGAAATATGCCCTAGAGGCAATAATAAAATGGTTATTATTATATTTCCTTGTTCATGATAATTGTCTATTGTTCATGCTATAATTGTATTAACCGGAAACTATAATACATGTGTGAATACATAGACCACACCATGTCCCTAGCGAGCCTCTAGTTAACTAGCTCATTGATCAATTGATGGTCATGGTTTCCTGGCCATGGACATTAGATGTTGTTGATAATGGGATCACATCATTAGGAGAATGATGTGATGGAGAAGACCCAATCCTAAGCATAGCACAAGATCGTGTAGTTCGCCTGCTAGAGCTTTTCTAATGTCAAGTATCGTTTCCTTAGACCATGAGATTGTGCAACTCTCGGATACCGTAGGAATGCTTTGGGTGTATGAAACGTCACAACATAACTGGGTGACTATAAAGGTGCACTACAGGTGTCTCCAAAAGTGTCTGTTGGGTAGACACGAATCAAGACTGGGATTTGTCACTTCGTGTAACGGAGAGGTATCTCTGGGCCCACTCAGCAATACATCATCATAATGACCTCAATGTGACTAAGGAGTTAGTCACGGGATCATGTGTTACAGAACGAGTAAAGAGACTTGCCGGTAACGAGATTGAACAAGGTATAGGGATACCGACGATCGAATCTCGGGCAAGTAATATACCGATGGACAAAGGGAATTGTATACGAGATTTATTGAATCCCCGACATCGTGGTTCATCCGATGAGATCATCGAGGAACATGTGGGAGCCAATATGGGTTTCCAGATCCCGCTACTGGTGATTGGCCGGAGAGGTGTCTCGGTCATGACTGCATGGTTCTCGAACTCGTAGGGTCTACACACTTAAGGATCGGTGACGCTAGAGTTGTAATGGGAATTGTATGTGGTTACCAAAAGTTGCTCTGAGTCCCGGATGAGATCTCAGACGTCACGAGGAGTTCCGAAATTGTCCGGAGGTGAAGATTTATATATGGGAAGTCCAGTTTCAGTCACCAGAAAGGTTTCGGGGTTTATCGGTATTGTACTGGGACCACCGAAGGGGTTCCGGGGCTCCACCAGGAGGGTTCACCTTCCCCGGAGGGCCTAATGGGCTGAATTTGCATGGGAACCAGACCCTTAGTGGGATGGTGCACCCCCCAGGGCCCAAGGCGCCTATGGGTAGAAACCTTAGGGGGTGGGGGCGCCTCCCACCTAACTTGGGGGGCAAGTTTCCCCTCCTTGGCCGCCGCCCCACCCTAGATTGGATCTAGGGGGCCCGGCCCCCTCGCCCCTTCCCTCTATAAATAGATAGGCGGTGGGAGGGCAGCAGAATCCCTTCCCTAGCGCAGCCCTTCCCCGTTCCTACACCTCCTCCTCCTCTGTAGCGCTTAGCGAAGCTCTGCCGGAGAACCACGAGATCCACCGCCACCACGCTGTCGTGCTGCCGGAACTAGCCCTCAACTTCTCCTCCCCCTTGCTAGATCAAGAAGGAGGAGGTGTCCCCGGGCTGTACGTGTGTTGAATGCGGAGGTGTCGTCCGTTCGACGCTTGGATCGGATCTTCCCCGATTTGAATCGCCGCGAGTACGACTCCATCAACCGCAATCTTTGTAATACTTCCGCTTAGCGATCTTAAAGGGTATGAAGATGCACTCCCCCTCTCTCGTTGCTAGCATCTCCTAGATTGATCTTGGTGACACGTAGGAATTTTTTTGAATTGTTACTACGTTCCCCACAAGTGGTATCAGAGCTAGGTCTATTCGTAGATTCTATGCACGAGTAGAACACAAGTAGTTGTGTGCGATGGTTTGGTCAATGTTCTTGCCGTTACTAGTCCTATCTTGATTCAGCGACATTGTGGGATGAAGCGGCCCGGACCGACTTTACACGTACACTTACATGAGACAGGTTACACCGCGTGACATGCATTTGTTGCATAAGGTGGCTAGCGCGTGTCTGTCTCTCCCACTTTAGTCGGATATGATTTGATGAACAGGGTCCTTATGAAGGGTAAATAGCAATTGACATATCACTGTTGTGGCTTTTGCGTAGGTAAGAAATTTTCTTGCTAGAAACCCATAGCAGCCACATAAAACTTGCAACAACAATTAGAGGACGTCTAACTTGTTTTTGCAGAGTATGCTATGTGATGTGATATGGCCAAAAGGATGTGATGAAACATATGTGATGTATGAGATTGATCATGTTATTGTAATAGGAATCACGACTTGCATGTCGATGAGTATGACAACCGGCAGGAGCCATAGGAGTTGTCTTAATTTATTGTATGACCTGCGTGTCAACCAAAAACGCCATGTAATTACTTTACTTTCTTGCTAAACGTTAGTCATAGTAATATAAGTAATAGTTGGCGATACAACTTCATGAAGACACGATGATGGAGATCATGGTGTCGTGCCATCGGCGATGGTGATCATGCCGTGCCCCGAAGATGGAGATCAAAGGCGCAAAATGATATTGTCCATATCATGTCACTTTATGATTTGCATGTGATGCTTATCATGTTCATACATCTTATTTGCTTAGAACGACGGTAGAATAAATAAGATGACCCCTCACTAAAATTTCAAGAAATGTGTTCCCCCTAAGCGTGCACCGTTGTGAAGGATCGTTGTTTCGAAGCACCACGTGATGATCGGGTGTGATAGATTCTAACGTTCGCATACAACGGGTGTAAGCCAGATTTACACACGCGAAACACTTAGGTTCACTTGACGAGCCTAGCATGTATAGACATGGCCGCTGAAGACAAGAGACCAAAAGGTCGAACATGAGTCGTATAGTAGATGCGATCAACATGGAGATGTTCACCATTGATGACTAGTCCGTCTCATGTGATGATCGGACATGGCCTAGTCGATATGGATCATGTATCACTTTGATGACTAGAGGGATGTCTATCTGAGTGGGAGTTCATTAAATAATTTGATTAGATGAACTTAATTGTCATGAACATAGTCTAAAGTGTCTTTGCAAATTATGTTGTAGATAGATCGCGCTGTAGCTCCCCTGTTTTATTGATACGTTCCTAGAGCAAAGTAAGTTGAAAGATGATGGTAGCAATAATGCGGGTTGGGTCAGTGACCTGGGAATTGTCCTCATTGCTGCATAGAAGGCTTATGTCCTTGATGCACCACTCGGTGCGCCACCCCCTCAAGCATCGTCTGTAAATGTTGTGAACATCTGACAGACATGATTTGATGACTACTTGATAGTTCAGTGCGTCATGCATTACATCTTAGAATTGATGCTCCAAAATGTTTTGAACGTCACGGAACATATGAGATGTTCTAACAACTGAAATTGGTATCTCAGGCTCGTGCGTGTGTTGAGAGGTATGAGACCCCCAACAAGATTCTTTGCCTTCAAGATTAAGGAGAATGGCTCACTCGATGAGCATGTGCTCATACTGTCTGGGTACTACAATCGCCTAAATCGAGTGGGAGTTGATCTTCTAGATAAGATAGTGATTGATATAGTTCTCTAAGTCATTGTCACTAAGCTACTAGAACTTCGTGATGAACTATAAAATTCCAGGGATGGAAATAATGATCCCTGAGATATTCGCGATGTTTGACACCGGGAAGGTAGAGATCAAGAAGGAGCATCAAGTGCTGATGGTTGGTAAAACCACTAGTTTCGCAAAGGGCAAGGGCAAGAAGGGAAACTTCATGGATGGCAAGCAGTTGTTGCTCCAGTAAAGAAACCCAAGGTTGAACCCAACCCGAGACTAAGTGCTTCTATTATGAGGAGAACAGTCGTTGAAGAGGAACAACGCTAGATACTTGGTAGATAAGAAGGCTGGCAACGTAGACAGAAGTATATTTTATATACGTGTTATTGATGGGTACCTTCCCAGTACTCCTAGTAGAATCTGGGTATTGGATACCGGTTCAGTTGCTAAATTTTAGCAACTTGAAATAAAAGCTACGGAATAAATGAAGGCCAACTAAGTGTAAGGTGACGATGTGTTGGAAGTGTTTCCAAGGTTGATTTGATCACCATCGCACGCTCTCTCTACCTTCGGGATTAGTGATAAACCTAAATAAATGTTATTTGGTGTTTGTGTTGAGCATGAATGTGATTAGATCATATTTAGTGCAATAAGGTTATTCATTTAAGTTGGAGAATAATGGTTATTCTGATTACATGAATAATGCCTTCAATGGTCATGCACCCAATAGGAATGGTTTATTAAATCTTGATCATAGTAATACACATGTTCATAACATTGGTACCAAAAAGATACAAAGTTAATAATGATAGTACCACATACTTATGGCATTGCCGCTAAATGTAATATTGGTATAAATCGCATGAAGAAACTCCATGCTGATGGATCTTTGGACTCATTCGATTTTGAATCGGTTGAGACATTCGGACCATGCCTCATGGGCAAGATAACTAAATACCCCGTTTTCGGTAAGATGGATCTGCTAGTAACTTATTGGAAATAATACATGTTGATGTATGCGGTCCAATGAGTGTTGTAGCATGCGATGGATATAGTTATTTTCTTACCTCCACGAATGATTTGAGTAGATATGAGCATATTTACTTAATTAAACACAAGTCTGAAACATTTGAAAAGTTCAAGCAAATTCAGAGTGAAATTTGAGATCATCGTGCCAAGAAGATAAAAATGTCTACGATATGATCGTGGAGGTGAATATCTGAGTTACGAGTTTGGTATACAACTTAAGACAATGTGGAAGCTGTTTCACAACTCACGCCACCTGGAACACCATAGTGTGATGGTGTGTCCGAATGTCGTAGTCGTGCTCTATCGGATATGGTGCGTACTATGATGTCTCTTATCGTTTTGCCACTATCGTTTTGGGGGTTATGCATTAGAGACAACTACATTCACTTTAAATAGGGCACCATCTAAATCCATTGAGATGACACCATATGAATAATGGTTTGATAGAAACGTAAGCGGTCATTTCTTAGAGTTTGGGAATGTGACACTTATGTCTGATAAGCTCGAATCCAAAGCGGAAAAGTGCAACTTCATAGGATATCCTAAGAATAGTTGGGTATACGTTCTATCTCAGATCCGAGTGCAAAGAGTTTGTTGCTAAAACCGTGTCCTTTCTCGAGAAAGAGTTTCTCTCAAAAGAATTGAGTGGGAGGAAGATAGAACTTGATGAGTTTGTTGAACCTTTGTTTCAACAAGAGAGTAGTGCAGCACAAAAAGATGTTTCTGTGGAGCCCACGTCAGTTGAAGAGGAAGTTAATGACGATGATCATGAAGCTTCATAGCAAGTTACTATCGAACCTCGTAGGTCGACAAGGACGCGTACTGCTCCTAAGTGGTACGACAACCCTGTCTTGGAGGTCATGTTGTTGGACAACGATGAACCTACGAACTATGGAGTAGCGATGGTGGTCCCGGATTCCAACAAATGGATAGAAGCCATGAAGTCCGAGAAGGGATCCATGTATGAAAACCAAGTATGGACTTTGGTAGACTTGCCCGTTGGACGGCAGGTCGTTGACTACAAATGGACCTTTAAGATGAAGATGGACGCTGATGGTGAATGTCACCATTTATAAAGCTCGACTTGTCAAAAAAAAGTTTCCGCCAAGTTCAAGGAGTTGACTGCGATGAGATTTTCTCACCCATAGAAATTCTAAAAGTCTGTTGAAATTATGTTAGCAGTTGCTGCATTTTTTGGTTATGAGATTTGGCAGATGGATGTCAAAACATACTTTCCCTAACGGTTTTCGTGAGGAAAATTTGTATGTGATACAACCGGAAAGTTTTGCCGATCCTAAAGATGCTAAAAGGTATGCAAGCTGCAGCATTCCTTCTATGGACTGGAGCAAGCATCTCAGAGTTAGAATATACACTTTGATGAGGTGATCAAAGTTTTTGAGTTTATACAAAGTTTACGAGAAACTTGTATTTACAAGAAAGTGAGTGGGAGCATTATAGAATTTCTGATTAGTATATGTGGTTGACATATTATTGATTGTAAATGATGTAGTATTTCTAGAAAGCATAAATGGTTGTTTGAAAAGAGTTTTTCAAAGGAAGACCTAGATAAAGCTACCTAATTGTTGGGCATCAAGATCTATAGAGATAGATCAAGATGCTTAATGAGACTTTCAATGAGTACATACCTAGACAAGATTTTGAAAAAGTTCAAAATGGATCAGTCAAAGAAGGAGTTCTTGCCTGATTTGTAAGTAGTGGAGTTGAGTAAGACTCAAAGCTCGACCACGGCAGAAGAAATAGAAAGGACAAAGGTCGTCCCCTATGCCTTATCCATATGCTCTGTATAGTATGCCATGATGTGTACTGCACCTAGTGTGTGCCTTGCCATGAGTCTGTCAAGGGGTACAAGAGTGGTCTATGAGTGGATCACTAGACAACGATCAAAATTATCCTTAGTAACTAGAGGATTAAGGAAATATTTCTCGATTATGGAGGTGATAAAGAGTTCGTCGTAAAGGGTTACGTCGATGCAAGCTTTGACACCTATCCAGACGACTTTGAGTAGTAGTCAGGGTACGTATAGTGGAGAAACCCTTTGGAAAAGCTCCAAGTGGAGCATGGTAGCATCTGCAGTATGACACATAGGTTTGCAAAGTACACGCGGATCTGAGTTGTACAGATTAGTTACTAAAACCTATCTCACAAGCAAGACAAGATCAAAACCCAGAGCTCATTGGGTGTTAATCACATGATGATTTAAGTATTAATCACATGGTGATGTAAGTGTTAATCACATGGTGATGTGAGCTAGATTATTGACTCTAGTGCAAGTGGGAGACTATTGGAAATATGCCCTAGAGGCAATAATAAAATGATTATTATTATATTTCCTTGTTCAGGATAATTGTCTATTGTTCATGCTATAATTTTATTAATCGGAAACCGTAATACATGTGTGAATACATAGACCACACCATGTCCCTAGTGAGCCTATAGTTGACTAGCTCATTGATCAATAGATGGTCATGGTTTCTTCGCCATGGACATTAGATGTCGTTGATAATGGGATCACATCATTAAGAGAATGATGTGATGGACAAGACCCAATCCTAAGCATAGCACAAGATCGTGTAGTTCGTCTGCTAGAGATTTTCTAATGTCAAGCATCATTTCCTTAGACCATGAGATTGTGCAACTCCCAGATACCGTAGAAATGCTTTGGGTGTATCAAACGTCACAACGTAACTGGGTGACTATAAAGGTGCACTACAGGTGTCTCCGAAAGTGTCTGTTGTGTTGGCACGAATCGAGCCTGGGATTTTTCACTCCGTGTAACGGAGAGGTATCTCTGGGCCCACTCAGTAACACATCATCATAATGAGCTCAATGTGACTAAGGAGTTAATCACGGGATCGTTTGTTATGGAACAAGTAAAGAGACTTGCCGATAACGAGATTGAACAAGATATAAGGACACCGACGATCGAGTCTCGGGTAAGTAATATAGCGATGGACAAAGGGAACTGTATACGGGATTAATTGAATCACTGACATCGTGGTTCATCCGATGAGATCACCGAGGAACATGTGGGAGACAATATGGGTCTCCAGATCCCGATATTTGTTATTGGTCGGAGAGATGTCTCGGTCATGACTGCATGGTTCCCGAACCTGTAGGGTCTACACACTTAAGGTTCTGTGACACTAGAGTTGTAATGGGAATTTTATGTGGTTACCGAAAGTTGTTCGGAGTCTCGGATGAGATCTCGGACGACACGAGGAGTTCCGGAATGGTCCGGAGGTGAAGATTTATATATGGGAAGTCCAGTTTAAGTCACCGGAAATGTTTCGGGGTTTATTGGTATTGTACCGGGACCAACGAAGGGGTTCCGGGGGTCCATCGAGAGGGTCCACCTGCCCCAGAGGGCCTCATGGGCTGAAGTTGCATCGGAACCAGCCGCTTAGTGGGCTAGTGCGCCCCCAGGGCCCAAGGAGCCTAGGGTTACAAACCCTAGGGTGCGGGGGCGCCGCCCACCTAACTTAGGGGGCAAGTTTCGCCCTTTTGGCCGCCGCACCACCTTAGATTGGATCTAGGGGGGCCACCCCCCTCTTCCCTTCCCCCTATAAATAGAGAGGGCGTGGGAGGACAACAACACCCCTTCCCTGGCAAAACCCTTCCCCCTTCCTACACCTCCTCCTCCTCCGTAGCGCTTAGCGAAGCTCTGCCGGAGAACCACGAGCTCCACCGCCACCATGCTGTCATGCTGTCGGAGCTCTCCCCCAACTTATCCTCCCCCTTGCTGGATCAAGAAGGAGGAGACGTCCCCAGGCTGTACGTGTGTTGAACGCAGAGGCGCCGTCCGTTTGGCGCTTGGATCGGATCTTCCGCGATTTGAATCGCCGCGAGTATGACTCCATCAACCTCATTCTTTGTAATGCTTCCGCTAGAATATCCTAGAATCTCCTAGATTGATCTTGGTGACACGTAGGAATTTTTTGAATTGTTACTACATTCCCCAACAAGATGGGATAGCACAAAGAGACATCCCTACCTCAAGGCTGCGATAGAAAGAACTGTTGGGGATACACTGGATGATAAGGTGTGGATTTTAGTTTTTAGACTTTTTTGTATTGACCCAAGCTAGTTTTTTCTGAACTGTACTATGCGAAGAAAAAGTTGTTTGAGAACTAACTTTTTCTGTTTGTATGTTGTCTGTTCTAACAGGTGAAGGAAGATATATATCTATCATTCCAACACTACATGAAAGATGAAGGACCAAACACCTGCTACAAAGTAAAGAATTTGATCCTCGAAACTCTAGGAATTGTAACAACAACAACGTGTGCTTCTGACAAGACACTAAAAATTGATTCAAGTGGTAATCAGCAGAATTCACCAAACAACCAACATGATTCTAAAGCAATTGTTAAAGTAAATTCTGATGGAGAATATGAAGAAGAAGATGAGGGTAAAATTTTCTAACACATTTTTTGGTTTTTGTTTCCTGCCATGTGTAAAGTTTTTTGCTTTTTGACCTTGATAGCATGTGAGATTTAGAGAAATTTATACTCAAAACATGAGCAAATTTTAACGGTTTACCAATGTTTTCATACAATGTTAAACAAATTTACGTTCAAGGAAAAAGAGAAGAGTAGCAGCTAAAATACAAGCATCAGCATACCATGAGTCACTCAACAATTTAGCTAAGGAAACTACATTAAGCAAGCAATCAATTGGAACTGTTGGATCACACATTAGGCACAATCTAAAACTGACAAAGGATGAACCTGCTGTTGTCTATGACCATGTCAGTTGACTTTTCTATAATCATTGCATTTTCAATTTTGATTTTTTATTGTCACTAAATGCAACTATGTTTTTCTATGTTTGTCATTTTTGTTTGACAATAACAGCACCAAGACAAGAGTAACAATAAAGGAGAAGGAGTAGTATTGAAAGAGAGACCGAACGAAGATTGTGAAGATGATTGCGAGGAAGAAAGAAAAAGAAAATTTAACACTCAAGGAGAACTTAAAGCATGCAACAATAGGAAGCACATCAAGTTTTGATTACATGCTTGGCCATCAGAAGTTGGAGTCTAGTACATTTCTGCAGCAAGAACAAGGTTTTGCAGCATCCACTATACCAATTTTTGATTTTTAGAACAAGGTATTTTTTCAGGGTATTCCCTCAGCCATCATTTCTGTTGGTTTGATGTTTTTCGTTTTCATTTTGAGCTAGTGTGCTGACTCTCTCTTTTCCTTTTAATCTATATATTGAATTCTAGTGCGATCAAAATAGTCAGCAAACATTGAAGACCAAGCAAAACAAATTAAACATAAACATCAATGAAGCATTCGTAGAAGGTGATCTTTTTGTCAAACTTTTTTTTGTGTTCATCGCGGGTTATAATTTTCTATTTTTGACGGATATTTTTGTGCTTTCACTTTTTGTGTGTGTCTCTTTTGTTATAGATAAAGAACAGGATCTGACAGACAAGGCTCCAAGTGATTGGGCTCATTATTTGATGAGGCAATACAAAAGTATTTCTTCTACAGTGACAACATTGAAACATTGCGTCTCTTTGAAAATCACGACAATTCTGTAACTGAAATAAAGGAGTCCGAACTGTGGCGTCCATTGGGCATGTTAGGAGAGGCATATGAAAATAAAATTCAGGTCAATAACTGTTGCATTTCTTTTGTTGGAAAGTATTTTTTCAAACATTTTTGCTTTGCAAACCCTTGTCTAAAACTTTTTTTCACCAAACAGATGGCAAAAAATAATGGTCCTCCCGCGAACACCGAATAGGCAGACGATGTATGATTGACCATAATTTTTTCTTCCACATTTTTTCTTTTTTCTGTTTGGTTTTTTGCTTGTACTGATGGAATTCTTTTTTTCTCAATATCAAAAGGTTAAAAGCAATAGGGATCTTTATCTAGATGAATCAAGGAAAAGGTATTTCTTCTACAACGATGACATACCAACGTTACGCCTGTTTGAAAACCACGATGATAATGGTACTGAAATAATGGAACAAGAACTATGGCGCCCTTTGGGTATGTTATCACAAGAATATAAAGACAAAATTCAGGTCAGTAACTATGGAATTTTTTTAGAGCCTTTTTTCAATCATTTGGTTTTGCGAACTTTTTTGAAACTTTTTCCCTTGAAGCAGATGGCAAAGAATAATGCTCCTCCTAAGAGTCCTGATGAAGGGGACAATGTTGAGTGAAAAGTAGAAGATAGAAGCAGCAATAACTTGAACATATGAATCACCATCATCATTTTCTTTTCATTAACATAGGTTAGAAATATTTTAATTTCAAACAAACATTTTTTTAGCACACAAGTAGCACCAAACAAAAGGACGTCTCTGTGCATTGTTCGCAATGACCTCAAAGCTTAAGGTACACTTGCGAAACACCCCGGCCTCTGACTGCAGTCAGGCCAGATGGAAGCATTATAGACCTGGTGAGAACAGCAAACATTTTCTCTCATATATAAATGACTAGGAGAACGCCCGTGCGTTGCCACGGGTCAACAAATGGATCTATTACAATACTCTTCATTTCAGCTCTTTGATCATTGTGTTATTATTCTCTTCGGTCATGTTTAGTCTTCATATAAGTTTTGTCTGAAATCAAAGTATCTCTAATATGTCCAAACTTATAGGACAAAGTATTTACATTCACAATACCAAATCAATATCATTAGATTCATTAATCAAATAACCAGCATGGATCAGAGCAATTGCTACGAGCACCTTTTTGTTTGGATCAGTTATACATTAGGAGCCCAACGTTATAAGATGACGGGGCAAGAAAAAAACAGTCAAAAATTTCAGTTTTGGTGCTGCTTGCAGGATGCACTCTTGCGCCGATTTCACTCGCTGTAGCTTGCATGCGTGTAGTACTATGCTATTGTCAAGGAAAGCATGCGGCCATTGGCGGAGCTCCAGCAGGTTGAAGGAACCTTCTTATCCTTGTAATGGTCTAACAAGAACCCACAGGTCAAAGGGTCTGCCCCATTGTTTAAACACGTCAGCTTGTCCACTGTAAAACCTCATGATCTTCAAAAAAGGAAGGATAATCTGTGAAGGGTTTTACACCCATAAAAATAAGAGGTACATAACATAAATGGAAGCGACCCTCAAACCTGCTCCGGCTTCCTCGCCGGCGCCATGTCCCTCGATGAGCTCAAACCCGAGTAGCCAACATGGAATAGTAGTTATGCTGCCCTGGTACAGGGGCACGACAATGCGACAGGGGCGTCGTCGCGGCGGCGAGGTGAGAAGTCAACGGAGTGCTTGCCACCGCTGCACACCTCGATCACATCAGCATCAGAGGACTTTGTCCAAGTCAACCGTCGATGGCGCCCAACAGCACGATGCAGGCAGCAGGTGGCCGCTATGAACATCTCTGCACCAACATGCCGAATCACTCCTAAACACAGCCCGCCCGCCTCACTGCAGGCTCCACCCGAGTGACTGCATCCGCGAGCAGGCTCTCTTTGTGGAGTGTGACGAGCACGTGGTCGGGCATCATCGTTGCTTGTTCCTTAATGTTGTCGTAGATCAGGCGCATTTCGCCTCCGCGGTCGCTATCCATGGTTGAACACGAGCCATCCGCATGTAGATGTGCATCTATGGTGGCGGCTTGATTAGAAACCCTATCCATGGGGAGGTGGAATTGGAGAGGACGATGTAAGTGACCTACTTGGATGAGTCACCGGTGCTGATGGGATGGTGCTCACACCGGCGGTAGTCCTCCGTGCCTCCATGTTCGGCGTGTAGTTGATGTTGAACCCATCCCCTCCTCCACCTCCATGTAATTATTTGTACACCACCATCTCCTCCTCCCTATGGCTCACTGTTGGTGCCTCGGGCATTGCGGCAAGCCCCGGATCTGAGCGCTGGGAGAGGCGATGGCACGCTGGTCCACATTGCGGGGGCGCATGGAGAGGCTGGGGGAGGGCGCGGCAGGTGAGGGGGAAATTGATTTAATCAAAATATATTATTTTTTTCCTTAAAATTCATTATTTATTTATTTTTTTCCTTTTTTATTTGTTTCCTAAAGTAAATTGTACTGATGGAAAGAATCAATTAATTTGGGTATGTTAGGAAAGTTGGATCCATGATCTTTTATATGTTAAGAAAAGTACGTGTTTGCAAGGAAAAAATGAAGAGAAAAATAAACCATTGAATAAGAACCAACATGAAGGTGTGGTGGGAGAGGAGACCGATCATCCAGATGATGTGCCCAATTAACTACTCACACCTAGAATTTTTGAGCAATTTGAGTAAATGCCACAACTTTCCTGGGACTTTACTCCTATAGCACACCTTTTCTTTTATTGGAGTAAATAGAACATCTTTGATTGATAGTTGGACAAAATACCACAAATTGGTTTTTCTCCCTCTTTTCCACATCCAAACGCACAACAATTTTTTGTTAGGACGGATTTACCCTGGTACCATTTCCACGATCAACGCAAGACTGGTCAAAAAAAGGAAGAAAAGATCAACATAGTAGACACAGAACAAATCAATTTGCCACCACGACACCCGTGCCTCCTTCTCCATACACCACATCGTCATTCCTTCCTGCCTTCCGGGCGCCTCGTTGTGATTCATCCCGTCGTCGCCTTGTCCTGCTTATTCTCCTACTCCGATGCTCCACACGTATGTTCTACAAGCGAGCAACGAGCAGCTCCAGCTAACATATGCAACGACCAACAGTCAGTATGTACATAATCCAATAGTCAGCCAGCTTGTACAACTACATCTAGATGAGGAACGCACTGCAGGGACACTTCAAGGGGGAGGGGCTGGAGCGCGATGGGTGGCGCCGCTTCCTGCATAGGAAAGGTGGCTCTCTGGGGAGGAGACACGGTGAGGCAGCGGCACAACGGGCAGGATGCATGGCGAGGCGGGTGCGTTGGGAGAACCATAGGATGTATGGCAAGGCGGCGCTGCAGTACTTGTCTATCGGTCTCATGTAGATTCATCGTTTCATAAGACTAGTAAATGTTCGACCGACAGGAAACGATGAAAACGACCTGGAGGTCAAATCCGTCCTAAATAATATGAATTGTGGGTCCAAACGTGGAAAGGAAGTGAAAAACTCGATTTGTGGTATTTTATCTAACCATCAATGAAAAGTGTGGTATTTAGTCCAATAAAAAGAAAGGTGTGCTATAAGAGCAAAGTCCCACGAAAAGTGTGACATTTCCTCAAATTGCCCAATTTTTTTTTCTGTTTCTAGGTATTTAATTAATGCGGTGATCAATGTTAGTAATTTTGTGTTTCTTGTGCACGCATGCATACAAACATTGTTTATCAAAACGCTGTCATCTCTTCATCGGTTGACCGGTGATGTTTTTGTAACTGAAACGTACGTATACTTGCTAAGCTAACCTGTTTTGTTCATCTCTCTTTCTTCCCCTTCTTCCTTTGCATGCGACGTAAACTTTGTACTTCCTCCGTCTAGAAATACTTGTTTTAGAAATGTATAAAATATATGTATCTATAACTAAAATAAGTCTAGATATATCCACTTTTAGGACAAGTATTTCTACACGGAGGGAGTATTATACATGTGACACGCATGCGTGTGCGTCAGGGCAAAACACACGTGCCCGACCACATGCATGCACCACGGCCGGCCGGCCGGGGTAGAGGAGCCCCTAAATTCTAAATGATCCCTTTTTGCGGAAATTCTTGTCACCTTTTCGTCTTTACATCCTAGCTGAAATCAATCAGCTCAGTTCTATATTTTTGTCTAGAAGCTACACATGCATGTTGTGTGGTATATCCACCGTACACGCAATGAAAACCAATCTTACTTAAAAGATATATATATGCACATATTGTATTGCATGTTCAAAGTCCAACATGCTCAACTGGAACGGACATGTAAATCTCTATTGCTACTCCTTTTTTCATTACAAATCTCAATTGCCAGCCGAAGGGCTTGGATCTACAAAACATAACTTTTATGGCCTTAATTGCAGATGCCATTAGTGGGGTATTTGAGACATGTTGCTTTTATTAGCACATTTGTTTTGATGTGCCCAACGATTCATGGGGATCTGTTGGATCCGCATCAGCGGCGGCGGCGTCCCTAGGGATCCTAGAGAAAAGATCAAGGCTGGGAGGAGTGGTGGAAGGTGGGTCAAAAAGGGGCAAAAATAAACCAGTGTACCAGACTACAATTCGGATTTTGTTTTGGAAGGTTATCAAGAAAAATCCTATATTTGTTTTCTTGGAAGGTGATCTCACATATATGGCATTATTTTGGAATTCTTAATTACCTATTATTAATGTGATTAAATCAAATCATCACCTGCCAAAGCAAGTACAAAAAAAATCTTCCGCTTTAATGGTGGATTTGGTTTGTCGGAAGGTGATCTCACATATATGGTATGATTTTGGAATTCTTAATTACCTATTATTAATGTGATTAAATCGAATCATCACCTGCCAAAGCAAGCACAAAACAAAAACTTCCATTTTAATGGTGGATTTGTTTTGTCGGAAGGTGATCTCACTTATATGGTATGCTTTTGGAATTCTTAATTTCCTATAATTAATGTGATTAAATCAAATCATTACCTGCCAAAGAAAGTACAAAACAAAATCTTTTGCTTTAATGGTGGATTTGGTTTTCTAATGAGAGGGAGGAAAAAACGAATAGGAGGAAACGGTGGGAGGCAGGATGAAAAAAACGGACAAAAAAACCCAGACGAAAATAAACCAAGAAAGGAGCTACCAACTCGCCCTTTAGGAGTAGAGATAATCCAACATTTTTTGGGTTCCCTGTTGGAGCTAATGTTTTTCCATTCAAACAACATAACTCACCTAATAGAAATGATGCGCTTGAGTGGAGCCACGAGCAAACATGTTACTCACCAAGGAACAAGGGCAACCGGTTCTTATCACGGAGTTCATCACAGAAAACAAAGACTGTAATATCTACATGCGAGAAATCTCATTTTTTGTAGTTTCTTCAATGCATTTACCTTTTTTTCATATAGTTAATGTTAGTTTTCAAAACTCTTTTTGCATCAGGATTCTCCCAATCATTCAATAATAGGCAGAAGATTGTTCCAGATGATTACAACCATGGATATTTATCAGATGGCACTAAAGAAGAACCAATAACCTTCAACGACAATGAACCTGTACTTATTCTTTCTATGTTTTGTCATCCTTATTTCTATTTTTCTAAAATGCCTTTTCTGTGTTTATGTTGTTTCTTATAGATTTTTGACAAGTAGTATGAAAATTGTAGGCAGCACCAGAGGTTCAAATCCTTGGGGAAAGGTCTCTGCAACAAACCTGCATGAACATGCTTGGCAACTCGGATGACCACTACAACACCCGTCTCTTCTTAGGCAGAACAAGCACATCAATTGGCAAGTAAAATGTTCCAACTAAAAGAATTGTACAGTCTAGCAAATACCTATGCTCACCTTACGACAACCAACACATGGGATCAATCATGGAACATGAAATCGAGCAATACAACAAATTCATGATCTTAAGTAAAACTGAAGGTTTTAAGGGTTAACAATTCCACCACAAACTTCTTGTAACTTGGTTTTGCTTTTTTTTGCATGTTTTTTCTTTAATATGTTTTTACCTTTATTCACTATAAAATTCTCTCACTGATTTTTTATTCTTTTTTTCTCCGGACTGTTGGTTCACAAAATCTTAGCAAATGGGTTGTTGAGATTGACAATACGAGGGTATCTATGGAACAATTAGGTATCTCTTTCAGAGACAAAGGATGGGTAGAGTCATTTGTCATAAACGTGTTCCGTCGGAAACTTTTTAGGGACAATCATCCGAGAACATCTCAGAGGCATTTTTTCTTCCACACAGCTAGTGTAAGTCTGAGAGCTTTTCTTTTTCAGGCCCAATTTTTTTGGTGCAACCCATTTTCTTTGTTAAATCACAACAAACAATTTTCTGTGCTTTCCATCCTTGAGAAGTTGATAATTTGTTGGCACTATTTCTTCACAGGAATACTTTCTGCATAAGTGGAAGAACGAAGCTTCAAGATTACAGTGGAGAGACAGATTAATAATTAGTTTCATTGGAGCAGGGAAAGCAAGGGACTTCAGTTGTGCAATGATGTATGTATGTTGTTTTTATACTTTTCGTCGCATTTAGTTTCTTTTTCCTGAGTGTATAATATGTTTTCTCATTCTTTTGGTTTCATCTCACTGTCTGTTTTACTGTTTTGAAGCAGTTCTTTCCAACGCTACACAGATCGCACTGGTTTGTCTTCTTAGTAGACTTGAGTGCTCGAAAATTAATTTTCCTAGACTCAAAATATGATGGAGAACACCCATACCATAGAGAAATCAAGCACATGATGGTTAGTTGTCATGAAGATAAACACTAAATCCCAGATGCAACTACTCAGCTACTGTAACAACTTTTTTCGCAAATCATGTTCAAAATTTCAAACAAGTTTGGAACATTGTTGGTCTAAGGAACATGGGATTCAGACATTTCGAAATCGCATATCCAGACCTACCAAAGCAGGATGGAAAGTGAGTTACAACCCCTCTATTCTATTTCTGCCATATGCCAGTTTTTTATTTTTGATATGTTTTTTGTCTAATATAGTGTCAATTTTTCTTTTTCATGCCAACAGTGATGCATGTGGGATTTTTGTGTTGAACTGGTTAGAGAATTGGCGTTCAAGGAATGCAATGAAAAATGTTTTTAGGCAAGATGATGTTCAGGATGCGCGCATCAGACAAATTTTACGAAGCAAAAAGGATTGTAAAAGATTTCTAAAGTAACATTTAAGGTTATAGTTCCTTTTTCCACTTTCTTTCTTCATGCCCCATTTTTCTTGCATGCCTTCTAAGTTGTTCTTTTCTCTTGCACCAATTTTATTCAGATGAAATTCAATGCAAAGTACACTAGACATAGCAAAAGGAAGAAGACTCCATGATTCACATACCAAGATGAAGAACACTCTATGGTTCATATAACAAAATGAAGAGCACTGCATGTTCTTAGTCAAATAGTCATGTAATCAAAGCTGAACATATCGATGTACTTAGGCACTGTCGTCAGATAATGTACAAATGGAGAAATGTGGCAGCAATTTTTTTCTTGTTATGTTTACCCCCTAGATATGTATATGGGGCAATATCTTTCTTGTTAACTCATGAAAATCAGCACTTCGGCCACAAGATATGGTGGTGAGGGATATTATATGAATGTTAAGTCTGAAGATCATACCAAAGGGCCAAAAGAGTAACATGTTTTTAGCAGTGTAGCTTTTTCTTATGATTTGCTTTTCTGGCAGATCATTGTTTGTATTTAATTCCATTTTTTCAACATGCGTAAAATCATTCACTCTCTTTTGTTTTTTTAGATTTGTGTAGGCATTCTTCTAAAGAGGAAAACAACGAGACAAAAAATAATCAAGACCGTAAAGGAAATGCAACACCAAAATCATACATGTAAAGTTTTCTTCAACCTTTCATTCCCGTCTTTTTTTTGGTTCATGATGGAATTGATAAGCTATTGGAACACATTTCTTAATATAGTCAGACTCATTCTTTTTTTCCAACATGGATGAAATAAAATAAAAAATTCAAACAACCAGTCATATCATTGTTATCTTTTCGTTGTTGCTTCATTTTGTGTTTTGCCTCTCTTCTTTGCCCGCCCCCTGTTGCTTGATTTGTTTTTGTTGATGCTGCTCAAACAAAATAGAATAAAAAATTCGTAAGAGGTGGTTGAAACATAAATCATAACTAAGGAAGCCATTTTCAAAGAAGAAAATAGAAAACTACTTTTTCAGGTCACCTGATGCACATTTTCTTGGCGACTTTTTGTCGTTGTGGCTCGACAACACCATCATCGCTTGCTGTGCAGGTAGCTAGGTTGTGTGTTTCAGAACCACAACAGCTACAATGAATCTTTCTCTTGGCAAACAAAGTTTCCACGAATGTCTTGTACCGCCCTGTTTGTGGACGTCCTTTCGAGACAGCAACATCAGGATATTGCAAGTTGTCCCAATAACTATCGGGATGTAGACATGTCCAGGGATCTCCTGAAGTTGTTTGCCCAACAGGTGTTTTCTCAGCTTGAGAAGCTTCATCTTCCTTAGTCATCTCATCAAACCTTTGCTGCACTCTCTCACTCTCTCCAACAACATACAGATATATCCTATTTGTTGAGGCACCATCGGAAGCCATGTCATTTAGCCTCCTAGACAGAAGTGTGTACCTCAAGTGTTGACTACGAATAGTTAGGTCAATAGGCACATTAAAACGCTTGTCTCGTACATCCTTTTCATCTTTCGGCCTCCATCTATCAATGTGATATTTTTCAGGCAACTTTTGACATGCTAAGATGAGAAATAACCCTAAGGACATGACTGTATAAAATTCCATCTTTCAAGAATTAAACACATATGCAACTAAAATCCTGTTGTTGCATGTTGAGATCAACAACAAATCTTCTTTCTCTGAAATCTTTTGCAGCTATCATATCTGTCTTGTAAACTTCATACCTCACATTTCGGACAATTTCTTCAACATGGAAATTCACGACAAATCTTAACTGTTTTTGGAATCTATAGAAAATTTTCCTATTGTACATTGCTACTGCCTGAAGTTGGTTGTGTTGTCCTTGTTATCGAGTCTTGCTGCCTCCCATTATCTTGAATATTTTGAAAAATTCTCTGATATTCTTCTAGGAAGCACATCACACTGTGAGTCGATGTTATGTTATCCTTGAAAATGGTGTTTGTCCCCTCACTCCATGAAGTAGAATGAATGAATGGGAAGAAATTCTTCTTGAAGTACATAGGAACAAATCTCTTCCTTTTTTCCACATAATATTGAAATACTTGATATGTTCAACTCCATATATCTCTATCATATCTGACCGCAACCTTTCAAACTCAACCTCTGTTAGTGAGTTGTGTATGCTGTCACTGAAATTAGCATGCAGGTTTTCCTTTGTGGCAAACGTCCTAGGGCATTTTTCTTCAGCTTTCTTTTTGACATGGAAGAGGCAATGTCTATGAACATAATTTGGGGAAACCATGGGAATTGCTGTCTTCATGGCTGCGTCTTCACCGGTGATGATTGTGACAGGAGCTTTGCCGCCCATGCAATGAAGGAATGTCTCAAACAACCACTTAAATGTATCAGCTAACTCATTCTCAATTATTGAACAAGCAAACAAGAAATTCTGACTGTAACCTGTTATCCCAATGAAAGGAGCAAATGGAAGATTGTATTTGTTTGTCTTGAATGTCGTGTCAAAGCTGAAGCAGTCACCATACAAGTCCTACATCTTCCTTACATATCCATCAGCCCAGAAAATATAGAGCACCTCGCTTTCTACATCAAAAACCTTAGTTGTCTGATATGCATAATAGAATCGTGGATCCTCTGCCTACCTTTTCCTGAAGTAAGTCAGCACTTGCATCATGTCATTTTGGTTAGTCTCCTTTCCAATCGCTGCCCTCACATTGCTGACATGTTTTTTCTTGTAAGGAGTATTGCCACCTCTTAAGAAGCTTAGTATTGTCATTATCTTTCTTGTTGGTAGCTGCACAACATTGAATGTACGAATAAGAAGCTTCTCCTCCTCTGTCATATGCTTATGAGAACGCAGATATTTTGTTTCAGAAGGAGGACTCAGATCATGGTTTTGCTCGAGGTTGATGGTTGTAATGACCCATTTCTCATTTTTCTTCGTGATAATCAATTGAGCCTTACAACCAGTTATATCAATGGTGTTGGTTTTCTTCTTTTTCAAGTTTTCTCGCGCAACCTGTCCTGTTTTTTTGTCTTGTTTCCCAAAATTTCTTCAGCCTTGCCTCCTTCTCTTCTTCATCAATAATTCTCCCTGAGTGGTTGCATTTGAAACTGATACGTGTCGGTGCATTCCCCCTTCTTTGCACAAAAGGACCCTGCCTTCTTGACCGAAAACCACAAATGGACGCATACTCATTGTAAAAGCCAAATGTTGTTTCTTGGATGTCAAATGCCATGTCAACCAGTGGCACATGATGGACAACTACTTCCTGGCTGCAAGTCCGAGCAACAGTAATACTTTCACTTTCAAGGAACATTAGGATGTCATCTTGTGTCAGCTGTTCTATTTCAATTCCCACTTCAGAGTTTTCTTGTTGTCCAACAATATCAGCATCCATATCAAATACTTTTCCTCTGTGTCCAAGGGAAAGCTCATCTTCCGATTCAGTCTGTATCACCTTCATCAAGCAACTCCAATGAGGTGAGTTTGACTGCTTCGTCAGCTTGTTCAGTGTCCCATTTCGGATCCACCAGTCCTTAGAAAATGGGATTTTCAATGAAACGAAACTCTTCCCAACTTTGATTGTTGTCAACTTCTGATTGCCCTATTATTGTTTGAACATTTGTTTGCATTCGATCCTCTGATGTTAATCTTCCATAATGCCCAGTTATCATGAACATTTCATTCTGAATGTTTTTAATAGAAGAAGAGATTGATATTAGTACGGTATAAATACATCATTTTTAAAAATAAAACATTTTAATGTTTAAGTTTTTCTATTGAAGTTTATTAACACAAACATCAGTATGAATGAGCCGCTCTTCTTGGGACTGAGATGATGCATACTTTGCACCCTGCCAGGAAAGAAGAAACAACCCCTGACTGTTATATATATATATATATATATATATATATATATATATATATATATATTAGTGTTTTTAGCAAAGTGAGTCAGGAACAAACCTCTTGTTCAGCAGCAAGCATCAATTGCATGTAAGACATAGGTGCATCACTGGTCATGCTGATCAATTGCGTTCCATATTTTGAAATGAGAATAACAATGTTTTTCAGCATCAACATAAAGTATTTTTTTATTTATCACGCTCATGAGCCTTTCGACATTGCTCTTGGATGTAAGACATTATTAGCATGATCATAGGTGCATCACTAAAACATGTATCATACTTACAGGGGATTTTTTCATTGATGTCTCTGTAAAATGGCTTGTTGAAGCTCCAACAATCAGATTTGTTCGCTGATCCACCTGCCATAATATAAGTAATAAAAAATAGGAAAATATATAATCAAGAAGCAAACCAAACAACAATTCAGTAACAGTCATTCAGGAAGCATCAACGCACAAATTTTTTCTAATGTTGTAGTTATTTGGTGTTTACTTTTATAGACAATTTTCTGTTCAAAAGGGATCAGATTTTTACTGATGTTTTGTTTGATGCACACCTATAGTGGATTGTTGTAACTTATGCAATCTGGATTGATGCCTCTCATGTTATGCATATGAGTATTTGTTTGCACTTGGTTGTAACTACAACCAGGAGCAACTTCACGATCGAGCCAGAATCTATGCGATGTCACACGCACTGTGCTCGACTCAACAAAGTCCAAAGCACCATGTTGGTTGCTGTAGGGTGTCACCTGCAAAGAAAGAGTATTTTCTTTTTCAGTTCCAAGTAAGTGCACCTTGCTGCATAACACACCGCTTTTTTTCTCAGCATGCATTTTTTGTTTTTTCAGACAATGAAAATGCACTGCCCTTTACTAAAAACTGAACTACATCATGTCTCATATCTAACCTGATTGCCAAGCAGAAAGCCTCCATAAGCACTAATCATAGCTGCATTTGGCAGAGACAATTTTTGGTCAGAGAGTTTTTTTTCTTTTGTTCCTAGGTTATAAACATTTGGATTGTCAATTCCCAGAGACAAAAACAAATCACTTCCTGTTTTTGCCCAAGGAAATCAAATCAAAACCAAAATCACGAGGCATTGATGCTGATCATCTTTTTGACCAATTGACCAAAGAAATCAAAGCAAGTTACCTTGGTGAGTTCTCTGTGTCATTTGCTCAGCTTCCCCATCTGGATCCATCTTTTTTGCCTGCCCTGATGCTTCCCCAAGCTTTTTTTAGCTTAATCAGGTCATAGATCTAGGGATTTTCTTTGCCATAACACATTTGGAGGTCGGATGGCAGCGGGTCTATGGATGAGCAGGAGGGGGTAGGAGGGGGAAAGAGTTGCGAGGAGAGCGATGAACGTTTTCTGGACCCATGGGTTTTCCTCCTCAGATCACGTGCTAACGACTGGCGGAAGAAAGGAAAGAAAAAGGAAACAGGCCAAAGCCCACACAGGAAAGAAACATGCAACGCAGGACAAAAAAAGGCTGGGACAGAAAACGGGCTGGGTCAATGCGGGAAACGGGCTAAACAAAGACAAGATGACATCACCCCACGTCAGGTGAGTAAGACCATAGAGAAGACGGAGCTAGCTGAGCTCTAGGCACTCCCTCATGCGAATGTATGAGCCCTGTTTGGATTGCATAAATGTGAAATAATTTCCACAAGATCTAGACAACTTTGCTTTGAAGACTTCAGTTGCTCAGGTTTGGAAAATAAATAAATCAAAGCGGCCTTAGACCTCGGTCCTTCAATGGTCCACGTATGTAGGGAGTGATCTCCTTGCTCCTCCGACCGAGGCCCAGGCTTCATGGTCACTCTGCTAGGGACTCAACGGTTCCTCGTGTAAGGTTGGATAGAACAACAGTTGTTGATTATTGATGAGCGCATACAGCGGTATATATGAGTGGTTTACAGCCAACTAGACCTATTACAATACGACTAGGAGTAGGTAACTTGAGAGCCAAGTAATAGTCTAACATCCCCCCGCAGTATCAACGGGAGGCTCGACGACATTGAGATTGGAACGAATATTACAAAACAGTGAAGATGGCAGTCCTTTAGTGAATATATCAGCAAATTGAGCCGTAGAAGGAACATGTATCACCCGAATTTTTCCAAGAGCCACCTTCTCACGAACAAAGTGAATATCAATCTCAATATGTTTAGTTCGGTGATGTTGAATAGGATTTCCAGACATGTAGACAGCTGAAATGCTATCACAATAAACAATGGTAGCCTGTGTAAGTGGCCGATGCAGCTCCGAGAGCAACTGTCGTAGCCATACTGTATCAGCCATAGCGTGTGCAATCGCATGATACTTAGCTTCAGCGGATGAGCGAGAGACGGTTACCTGCCTTTTCGAGGACCAAGAAATCAAATTGTCACCAAGAAAAACATAGAAACCGGATGTAGATCGTCGAGTGTCTGGACAACCAGCCTAGTCTGCATCAGAATACGCGGTGTGAGAAGTGGGGGAAGAATTTTTTATGTGAAGACCATGATCGAGAGTACCTTTCAAATACCTAAGGATGCGTTTGATATGATTATAGTGAGGTATTCTAGGATCATGCATATAGAGAGAGGCTTGTTGGACAGCAAATGAAATTTCAGGGCAAATGATAGTGAGATATTGGAGAGCACCGGCAAGACTATGATAAAGAGTAGGATCAGAGAAAGGATCACTGTCTATAGATAGTTTGAAACTAATGTTGACGGGAGTATGAGATGGATGACAGTCTAGCTTACCAGCATGATTGAGAAGATCTAGAATATATTGACGTTGTGAAAGAAACAAACCCGAAGAATCACGAACTAATGCGATGGCTAAAAAATGATGAAGAAGACCAAGATCAGTCATAGAAAACTCAGAGTGTAAATGAGCAATGATGCGTTCCAAAAAGGGTTGAGAAGAAGCAGTGTGAATGATATCGTCAACATAAAGAAGTAAGTAGGCAACTTCAGAATTATGATGATAGACAAAAATAGAGGCATCAGAAAGAGAGGGAAGGAATCCTATTGTTTGAATAAACGAAGAGAAGCGTTGAAACCATGCACATGAAGCTTGTTTAAGACCGTAGAGAGACTTTTGAAGAAGACAAACGTGATCCGGATAGGAAGGGTTTTCAAAGCTGAGAGGCTGCTGACAGTAGACGGTCTGTTGAAGGGAACCATGAAGAAAGGCATTTTTGACGTCTAATTGGTGAATAGGCCAGGTGGACGAGACAACAAGACTGAGAACAGTTCGGATGGTACTGGGCTTAATGTCAGGAGAAAAAGTTTCATCGTAATCAATGCCATGCGGTTGAGAATAGCCGCGACATACCTAACGTGGTTTGTTGCGAGAAAGAGTACCATCAGAGTGAAACTTCTGACGGAACGCCCACATACCAGAGACAATGTTGGTGTTGGGAGGGCGAGGAACAAGCTGCCACGTATTATTTTTAGTAAGAGACGAATATTCTTCTGGCATACTAGCAACCCAGTTAGGATCAAGAAGCGCAGTTTTGTATGATTTGGGAACCTGAGAGAGGGAGAGGGTAGCATGAAGGTTGAGATGGTCTATGGGCTGACGGAAACCTGATTTGGAGCGGGTGCGCATAGAATGGTCATCGGCTATGGGAATACTGGGAACAACTCTGAGGGGAAGAGGCGCTAAACTAGTGTCCAGCACAGCGAATGAGGCGAACACTCATGGTGAATCGGTATATGTGGGCGATGATGCAGATGGTGAAGGAGGCAGGTCATGGTTGGATGGCGATGATGGTGCAGGTGGGGAGGGAGGCTGGTCGTGAGTGGTAGACGGTGGTGTAGGTGGTGGAGTAGGCTGGCTGTGAGAGGAAGACGGTGGTGCATCGACGATGGTTGGTTGGGTTGGGGAAGAAAGAGTATTGGGAGAGGGGTGATTCGTCTGGGATGTAAGTATAGGAGCAAAGTAGGGGAAGTGAGAAGGAGGGTGGCTAGGTGTGGAGGTAGTGGTGTGTGATGGAGTAGTACGTTGAGCAAAAGGGAAGATATGTTCGGCGAAGGTGACATATCGAGACACAAGAACCCTACCGATGTATAAGTCATGGCAATGATATCCTTTGTGCTCATCTGAAAACCCTAGGAGAACCACGGAAGAGAGCGGGGAGATAGCTTATGAGTGGTGGTAGCGGAAGTGTTAGGGAAACAGAAACAACCGAAGACGCGAATGTTGGAGTAGTTTGGATGACACAAAAATAGAGAAAAGAAGGGGGTGATATTAGGATTGGCTTTAGTAGGTCGGATATTGAGAAGATATGTAGCAGTGTGGAGAGCCTCTTCCCAGTATTGGGATGGCATGGAGGATTGAAGAAGAAGAGTACGGATAATATCGTTGATAGTGCAAAGAGATCGTTCAGCTTTGCCGTTTTGAGGAGAGGTGCAGGGACAAGAAATACATAGAAGAATGCCATGGTTAAGAAAGAAAGTGTGGTTCTTAATATTATCAAATTCATGACCATTATCACATTGTATGAAGCGAATAGGAAGAAAGAAGTGTAGAGATACATAGCGCTGAAAATTGAGAAAGAGGGCGTGAACGTCTGATTTGTTGTAGAGAGGAAAGGTCCAGACATAGTGTGTGAAGTCATCTAATATCACAAGATAGTATTCAAAACCAGAGATACTTGCAATAGGTGATGTCCAGAGATCACAATGTATTAATTCAAAGGGATAAGTACTTGAAGAGCTAGACGAACTAAAAGGAAGACACACATGCTTGCCTAACTGACATGACTCACAAACGGAGAAATCGTGAGAATCTCTATTACAAGGTATTGTAAATTCACTAAGAACAGATGCCAAAACTGCAGGATTGGGGTGTGCTAAACACCGATGCCAAAGATCAACGGATGCCATCATGGAGGTTGGAGAAGCGGCGGCTGGAACACCATTGAGTGAGTATAAGTCACCTGAGCTATTGAGCCACGCAATCTCGACCGTCTGATAATCCTTCACAGATGAGCCAAAGGGGTCAAACTCGACAGAAAAAAGATTATCACATGTGAATTAACGAACAAAGATTAAGTTTTTGATGAGGGCAGGAGCAACAAGTACATCACGAAGAAGAAGGTGTAGTGGTGGAAGGAAGTTGAGCCTGACCAACACAATAGATTGGTATGGAAGAGCCGTCACCGAGGGTGATGGATTTAAAGGGGGAGGGAGTGCAAGAGGAGATAAACATACTAGATGCAGACATATGACTAGAAGCACCGGAATCGAAAATCCAATCCGTACATGTGTTGCCTTGGGAGGCAAAACTGTTCATAGCCTGGATGAAGGCGGGTTGGTCCCAGCTTGGTGTTGCAGTAGAGGTCAGTGTTGGCAGCAGAGACGGCTGGTCCGATGGCGAAGGCAAAAGAGCCGACGGAGGCGGCGACAGTAGGAGAGCCGGCTGGTACGACGATGAGGGCAGCAGAGCCGACGGTGGGGTGTAGTAGTGTCCTCCGTCATTGTATTAGTTGGCACCGTATGCGGGGGAGGCATGGCAAGCATGAGCCGGCTGAGGAGGCGTGAGGAACCCTGGGGCACCAGTGTGTAGTCGAACGCCAGGCTGCCAGGCACCGGTGTAAGCTGGTGGAGCACAGAGAGGAGCCGGAGCGGACCATGGCATGGGCCAAGCTTGGACAAGCCCCGTCCATGGATCATGCCGAGGACGCCATGTTGTAGCTGCTGGTGGTGCACTGGGGGCCGACGAAGGTGGAACCGGCGAAGGTGGGAGCGGAGGTGTTGAGCGCGGCATAGGCGGCCGGTAGATGGGATTCTTGTCGCGATAATTAGGGCTAGGACGCCAGCCCGACGGGGGAGTAGACACTGCCTAGGAGGGAGGAGCCGCTGGTGCTGCCGGAGGGGGTGCCGAGGGGCTGGAGCACGCGGAACGGCGGCGAAAAGCTTAGGGCGAGCATCCTTGTTGGATTGAGCGCGGTCGGCCAATGGAGGATGGAGCGCACTCCGGCCAATGTTGGCTGTGGCTGCATCATGGGGACGAAGGAGGCCTGTTTGTCGAACTGTTCATTGAGCCCGATCAAAAAGATGTTGATGAGCTGTTGGTCAGCGACGGGATCACCCAGTTCACGGAGTTTGTTAGCGATGGCCGTGAGACATTGGCAGTGGACGCTACAAGAGGAGTCGCCTTGCATCGTATTCTTGAGCTCAGTGTGGAGGAGGTTGGTGCGAGCATCAATGTTGTCTTGGAACAACTGCCGAAGGGCCGCCCAGAGGCCGGCGGCGGTGGCGGCCTCCCGGAAGAGGAGATTGAAGATCTCGGTCGAGACGCGCATGTACATCCATTGGATGATGGTGAGATCATCCTTGAACCATTGGGGATCATCGGGGTGCGGCACGGCAGCGGCATCGACGTGGGAGCGAAGGTTGCAGCGGCCGAGGTGAACATCGAAGAGGTAGTGCCAATGGTAGTAGTTGTGGGAGTTGAGATCAAGGGTGATGGGGAGATAGGGACTAATATCGGAGATTTTATTGGTGAAGGAGATCATGGAAGGGATAGGTGGTGGTGGTAGAGCTAGGGTAGAGGAGGAGGAAACCGTGGCGGCGGCGCGAGCGAGGGTGGCGGCTCGACGCTCGAAGTAGCCGGGCGGCGGCGGCGGCGGTGGGGTGGGCGGCGGAGCCATGCCCTAGGACCGAAAAATGGATACCATGTAAGGTTAGATAGAACAATAGTTGTTGATTATTGATGACCGCATACATCGTATATATGAGAGGTTTACAGCCAACTAGACGTATTACAATACGACTAGGAGTAGGTAACTTGAGAGCCAAGTAATAGTCTAACACCTTGACGACTCTGTTTCCTCCTCCCACTCCGCTCCCTATAAAACCGCACCCACGTCTGCGGCGCTTCCATTCTTGCCAGTCACCAGTCCACCCACCACCGTCCGACCAGAGGAGAGGAGAGGAGCGAGGCGAGCAACCTCCAACCGGAGGCAAGGATACAGATCTTCATGAAGACGCTAACCAGGAAGACCAGCACGGTCGAGGTGGAGAGCGACGGCGCCTTCGACGGCCTCAAGGCCAAGATCCACGACAAGGAAGGTACGTGCCTCGGCTTCTGGCCACCTTCACCGGCGCTGGTCGTGCCTTTCCTCACGTCCGCATGTTGCGCCGTTGCTCGAAATGCCCGCTTCGTTGTGCCTTCCTACTTGATTTTACCACACACGCCTCCTTGATCTACACACAGTTTGATTTGCCACTCGACCGCAGTGCGAAAAAGGGGACGATTTTATCCTGAATCCGCGGGTGTCTTGTGGTGCAAGACTAACCGTGGACGCTGTGTTGGCTATGATGATCGATTGCAGGTATCCTACCGGGCCAGCAGTGCCCCATCTTCGCGGGGAAGCAGCTTGACAATGGCCGCGCCCTCGCCGACTACAACGTTCAGAAGGAGTCCATGCTTCACCTCCTGTTGGGCCTCGCCGGCAGGGACTAGTACTCCTGCTACCCGCCCAAGATGGAGCCCAACCTGCTCGAGCTCGCGCTCAAGTACAGGCAGCACATGCTTGTGTGCCACAAGTATGTACCATTCCTTGGGCCTTTCTTTCGCTCCCGTACATCCATTGATCTGCCACTGTTAGATGCATGTTTGTGTCTGGATGCTGCCTATGCACGGTAGAATTTTGTGAATTGATAGTAGAAGTTTGTGAGTTGCTATGTTTCTATTGTTGTCTGTTCAATGGGGATCGATGCATGTGTGTGGATCACATCTCTGTGGTTTGGAACTACCTAGGCTAGCTTATTGGCATGCTTTTTATCAAGGGCTAGGTTAGGTGGGGAGTAGATAGACTATTTCTTTCACATTTCATTGATATATGATGCTGTTACATGCATGAATGTTTGTATCTGGATGTTTTATGCATGACAGAAGTTTGTGAAATGCAATGTTTCTGTTGTGGTCTCTTTGACGGAGATTGATGCACATGTTGGTCATATCTCTCTTTGGTTTGGACCGAGGGAACTACTCTAGCTTACTAGCTTACTTTTCATTGAGTACTAGTTGAGGTGTAGATGGACTATTTCTTTCACTATTTTATCGATGTGCACTTGTTTACATGTTTATATATATTTGAATGTCTTATGCATGACATAAGCTTTTCCATTGAAATGTTTCTTTTGTGGCCTGTCCGATGGGGATTGGTGCATATGTACTAGTTGAGGTGTAGATGGACTACTTCTTTCAAGATTCATCGATATGCCGTTGTTTACATGTTTGTATCTACTTATTTGTGCATGGCAGAAGTTTGTGAAATGCAATGTTCCTTTTGTGATCTGTTCGGTGGGTATTGATGCATATGTAGATCATATCTCGTGTGGTTTGGATCCAGGAACTAGCTTGTTAGCACACTATTGATCAAGTACTAGTTGAGGTGTAGATGGAGTATTTCTTTCACGATCTGTCCATTTGTGGTGCTTTGCTCGTTTCACATGCATGCTTATATATGGATGTCTATGCATGATAGAAGCTTGGGAATTGTGATGTTTCTGTTGAGGTCTGTTTGATGTGGATCGATGCATATGTAGATCATGTATATGTGTTGTTTAATTCCATCAAGGTACTGGTTGAGGTGTAGATGGACTATTTCTTTCATGATTCTTCAATATACAGTTGTTTACATGTTTGACACAAGTTGAGGTGTAGATGGACTATATAGATGTGTATGCATGACGCAAGTTGTGAATAGAAATGTTTTTTGTGTGGTCTATTTGATGGGGATTAATGCGGGATGGATCGTGATGAGTTCACGAGACGGATCGTGATTGGATCATGGGACGGATCGTGATAAGATCGCAGGACGCTCGGCGATTTGGATCGCGAAGACGTTCGACTACACCAACCGTGTTTCTTAATGCTTCCCGCTTAGCGATCTACAAGGGTTTGTAGATCCACTCTCCCTCTCGTAGATGCTCATCACCATGGATAGATCTTGCATGTGCGTAGGAATTTTTTTGTTTCCCATGCAACGCTCCCCAACAGTGGCATCATGAGCTAGGTCTATGTGTAGATGAGATCTCGAGTAGAACACAAAAGGTTTGTGGGAGTTGATGCTTAGATTGCTTCCTCCCTTGGTCGTGTTTTGGTTCAGAGGTATTGTGAGATGAAGCAGCCCGGACCAACATTACTCGTAGGCTTACGAGAGACTAGTTCCCTCAACCGCAACTTGTTGCATAGATGGCTTGTGGGTGGCAGTTTCTCTCACTTTAGTTGGATCGGATCCGACAAAGGCGGTCCTTGAGAAGGTTGAAAAGCAAATTATGTATCACCGTTGTGGTTTATGCGTAGGTGAGAATCGTTCTTGCTAGATACCCGTAGCAGCCACGTAAAACATGCAACAACAATTAGAGGACGTCTAACTTGTTTTTGCAGGGTATCTTGTGATGTGATATGGCCAATTACATGATGTGATATACGTGATGTATGAGATGATCATGTGATGTATAGAATTTCACGACTTGCATGTCGATGAGTACGGCAACCGGCAGGAGCCATAGGGTTGTCTTTAATTATTGTATGACCTGCATGTCAATCATTAAGCGCTATGTAATGCTTTACTTTATCGCTAAACGGTGGCAATAGTAGTAGAAGCATGTAGCGCGTGACAACCCCGATGGCGACACGTTGATGAAGATCAAGATGATGGAGATCATGGTGTCGTGCCGGTGACGATGGAGATCATGCCGGTGCTTTCAAGATGGAGATCAAAAGCAGAAGTTCATGGCCATATCATGTCACTTATGATTTGCATGTGATGTTAATCCATTTATGCACCTTGTTTTGCTTAGGACGACGGTAGCATTATAAGGTGATCCGTCACTTAATTTCAAGATAAACCGTGTTCTCCCCGAGTGTGCACCGTTGCCAAAGTTCTTCGTGTTGAGACACGACGTGATGATCGGGTGTGATAGACTCTACGTTCACATACGACGGGTGCAAGCCAGTGTTGCACATGCAGAACACTTGGGTTAAACTTGACGAGCCTAGCATGTACAGACATGGCCTCGGAAGACAAGATAACGACTGGTCGAACATGAGTCATATAGTAGATATGATCAACATGATGATGTTCACCATTGAAACCACCTCAACTCACGTGATGATCGGACTTGAGTTGGTGAATTTGGATCATGTATCACTCGAATGACCGGAGGGATGTCAATTTGAGTGGGAGTTCTTAAGTAATATGATTAATTGAACTCATTATCATGAACATAGTCAATAGTGTCTTTGCAAATTATGTCGTAGATTACTAGCTCACGCTGGAGCTCGCTTGTACTTCTATGTTCCTAGAGAAATAGAGTTGAAAGATGATGGTAGCAATATTGCGGACTGGGTCCATGATCTGAGGATTGTCCTCATTGCTGCACACAAGGCTTATGTCCTTAATGCACCGCTCGGTGCGCCAACCCCTCTAGTGTCATCTGTAGATGTTGTGAACATCTGACAGGCACGTTCCGATGACTACTTGATTGTTTAATGCGTCATGCATTACGGCTTAGAATTGAGGCTCCGAAACGTTTTGAACATCATGGAACATATGAGATGTTCTAAGAGCTGAGATTGTGATCTCAGGCTCGTGCCCGTGTTGCGAGATATGAGATCTCCAACAAGATTCTTTGCCTGCAAGATGAAGGAGAATAGCTCAATCGTTGAGCATGTACTCAGATTGTCTGGGTACTACAATCGCTTGAATCGAGTGGTAGTTAATCTTCCAGATAAGATAGTGTTGGATATAATTCTCCAAGTCACTGTCACTAAGCTACTAGAACTTGGTGATGAACTATAAAATGCCAGGGATAGAAATAATGATCCCTGAGCTGTTCGTGATGTTTGACACCGCGAAGCTAGAAATCAAGAAGGAGCATCAAGTGTTGATGGTTAGTAAAACCACTAGTTTCGAGAAGAGCAAGGGAGAGGAGGGAAACTTCATGGTTGGCAAGTTAGTTGCTGCTCCAGTGAAGCAACCAAAAGTTGAACCCAAACTCAAGACTTACTGCTTCGATTATGAGGAGAACGGTCGCAGAAGCGGAACAACCCTCGATACTTGGTAGATAAGAAGGCTGGCAACGTCGACAGAAGTATATTTGATATACATGTTATTGATGTGTACCTTGCTAGTACTCCTAGTAGCACCTGGGTACTGGATGCTGGTTCAGTTGCTAAATGTTAGTAACTCGAAGTAAAAGCAACAGAATAAACGGAGACTAGCTAAGTGTGAGGTGACGATGTGTGTTGGAAATGTTTCCAAGGTTGATGTGATCAACATCGCACGCTTTCTCTACCCTCGGGATAAGTGATGAACCTAAATAAATGTTATTTGGTGTTTGCATTGAGCATGAACGTGATTAGATCTTGTTTATTGCAATACGGTTATTCATTTAAGTCAGAGAATCATGGTTATTCTGTTTACATGAATAATACCTTCCAATGAATGATTTGTTGAATCTTGATCGTAGTAGTACACATGTTCATAAACATAGATGCCAAAAGATGAAAAGTTAATAATGATAGTACCACATACTTGTGCTATTGCTGCTAAATGTCATATTGGTATAAATCCCATGAAGAAACTCCATGCTGATGGATCTTTGGACTCATTCGATTTCGAATTGGTTGAGACATGCGAACCATGCCTCTTGGGCAAAGATGACTAAAGGACCCTGTTTTCCGGTTTGGTGGAAAGGGCAAGTGATTTCTTGGAAATGATACATGTTGATGTATGCAAATCCAATGAGACTTGTAGCGTGCGGTGGATATCATTATTTTCTTACCTTCACTGAATGATTTGAGTAGATATAGTGAATATTTACTTAATGAAACACAAGTCTGAATCGTTTGAAAGGTTCAAGCAAACTCAGAGTGAAGTTTAAGATCATCATGACAAGAAGATAAAAATGTCTGTGATATGATCGTGGAGTTGAATATCTGAGTTACGAGTTTGGCATACAACTTTAGACAATGTGAAAGTTGTTTCACAACTCACGCCACCTAGAACACCATAGTGTGATGGTGTGTCTGAACGTCATAGTCGTGCTCTATTGGATATGGTGCTTGCTATGATGTCTCTTATCGTTTTGCTACTATAATTTTGGGGTTATGCATTAGAGACAACTACATTCACTTTAAATAGGGCACCATCTAAAATCCATTGAGATGACACCGTGTGAATTATGGTTTGGTAGAAACCTAAAGCGGTCATTTCTTAATGTTTGGGGCTACGACGCTTGTATGGAAAATGTTTTCACCGAATGAGCTCGAACCCAAAGCGGACAAATGCATCTTCATAGAATACCCTAAGAACAGTTGGGTGAACCTTCTATCTCAGATCCAAGCATAAAATGTTTGTTGCTAAAACTGGATACTTTCTCGAGAATAAGTTTCTCTCGAAAGAATTGAGTGGGAGGAAGATAGAACTTGATGAAGTTATTGAACCTTTGTTTCAACGAGAGAGTAGCGCAGCGCAGGAAGATGTTTCTACGAAGCCTACGTTAGTTGAAAAGGAAGTTAATGATGATGATCATGAAGCTTCGGATCAAGTTACTATCGAACCTCATAGGTTGACAAGGACATGTGCTTCTCCTGAGTGGTACGACAACCCTGTCTTAGAGGTCATGTTGTTGGACAACGATGAACCTACATGCTATGGAGAAGCGAATGATGGGCCCGGATTCTGACAAATGGTTAAAGGCCATGAAATCCAAGAAAGGATCCATGAATGAAAACCAAGTATACACTTTGGTAGAATTGCTCGTTGGACAGCAGGTCATCGAGTACAAATGGATCTTTAAGATGAAGAAAGACGCTGATGGTGAACGTCACTATTTATAAAAGCTCGACTTGTCACAAAGAAGTTTTTCAAGAAGTTCAAGGAGTTGACTGCGATGAGACTTTCTCACTCGTAGCGATGCTAAAGTTGGTTGGAATTATGTTAGCAATTGCTACATTTTTCAATTATGAAATCTGGCAGATGGATGACAAAACATCATTTCCTTAAACAGTTTACTTGAGGAAAGGTTGTATGTGATACAACCAAAAGGTTTTGTCAGTCCTAAGGATGCTAAAAGGTGTCCGATTTCCAACAATCCTTCTGTGGTCTGGAGCAAGCATCTTGGAGTTGGAATATACGCTTTGATGAAGTGATCAAAGTTTTGTAGTTTATACAAAGTTTAAAGAGAAACATGTATTTACAATAAAGTGAGTGAGAGCACTATAGAGTTTCTCGTAAGCATATGTGGCTGACATATTGTTGATCGGAAATGATGTAGAATTTCTGGAAACCATAAAGGGTTATTTGAGAAGAGTTTTTCGAAGTAAGACCGGGATAAAACTACCTAATTATTGAGCATCAAAGATCTATAGAGATAGATCAAAGATGCTTGATGAGACTTTCAATGAGTACATACCTTGACAAGATTTTGAAAGATTTCAAAATGGATCAGTCAGGGAAAGAGTTCTCGCCTGATTTGCAAGATGTGAAGTTGAGTGAGACTCAAATCTCGACAACGGCAGAAGAAAGAGAAAGGACGCACGTCGTCCCCTATGCCTTAGCCATAGGCTCTGTATAGTATGCCATGCTGTGTACCACACATGTGTGTGCCTTGCCATGAGTCCATCAAGGGGTACAAGAGTGATCCAGGAGTGGATCACTGGACAACTGTCAAGATTATCCTTAAGTAGCTAAAAGACTAAGGAGATGTTTCTCGATCATGGAGGTGGTAAAAGAGTTCGTCGTAAAGAGTTACGTCGATGCAAGCTTAAACACCGATCCGGATGACTCGTAGTAGCAATCTGGATACATATAGTGGAGCAGCCATTTGGAATAGTACCAAGTGGAGTGTGGTAGCAGTGTTTATAGTTTGACATAGATATTTGCAAAGTACACACGGATCTTAATGTCGCAGACTCGTTGACTATAAGACCTCTCTCACATGCAAAGCATGATCGAGCCCCAGAACTCATTGGGTGTTAGATTCATAACAAATGCGAATCACATGGTGATGTGAACTAGATTATTGACTCTACTGCAAGTGGGAGACTGTTGGAAATATGCCCTAGAGGCAATAATATATTAGTTATTCTCATATTTCCTTGCTCAATATAATCGTTTATTATCCATGCTATAATCGTATTGATCGGAAACTCAGATACATGTGTGGATACATAGACAACACCATGTCCCTAGTATGCCTCTAGTGAACTAGATTGTTGATCAAACATGGTTAAGGTTTCCTAGCCATGTACATGAGATGTCATTTGATAACAGGATCACATCATTAGGAGAATGATGTGATGGACAAGACCCAAACTACAAACGTAGCATATGATCGTGTCAGTTTATGGCTACTGTTTTCTGCATGTCATGTATATGTTCCTATGACCATGAGATCATGCAACTCACTGACACCGGAGGAATACCTTATGTGTATCAAACATCACAATGTAACTAGGTGACTATAAAGGTGCTCTACAGGTATCTCCGAGGGTGTTTGTTGGGTTGGCATGGATCAAGACTGGGATTTGTTACTCCGTGTGACGGAGAGGTATCTCAGGGCCCACTCGGTAATACAACATTACAATAAGCCTTGCAAGAAATGTGACTATGTGTTAGTCATGGGATCTTGTATTACAGAATGAGTAAAGAGACTTGCCGGTAATGAGGTTGAACTAGGCGTGGAGATACCGACGATCGAATCTCAGGCAAGTAACATACCGAAGAACAAAGGGAACATCATACGGGATTAACTGAATCCTTGACATAGAGGTTCGACCGATAAAGATCTTCATACAATATGTAGGAACCAATATGGTCATCCAGGTCATGCTATTGGTTATTGACCATAGAGGTGTCTCGGTCATGTCTGCATAGTTCTCGAACCAGCAAGGTCTGCACACTTAAGGTTCGGTGACGTTTCGGTAGTATAGAGTTATTTATGGTGGTGACCGAAGGTTGTTAGGAGTCCCGGATGAGATCCCGGATGTCATGAGGACCTCCTAAATGGTCCATAGGTAAATATTGATATATAGGAAGTCCTGTTTTGGTTGCCGGAAAAGTTTCGGGCTCATCAGTAGTGTATCGGGGGACCATCGGGAGAGGTATTTCGTACCAAGAGTCTTCATGGGCTGTGGGAGGATAAATACCAGCCCTTAGTGGGCTGGTAGAAGTCCCACAAGATGCCCATGCGGCTGGAGTTGAAGGAGAAGAAAAAGAACAAGGTGGAAAGAGTTTCCAAGTGGAAAGGAGGAATCCTACTCCTAATAGGATTGGAGTAGGACTCCTCCACCTCCAATTTCGACCAAACCTGGAGGGTTTGACGATGCCTCCTCCCCTCCCTCCCTCCTATATATACTAGAGGATTTAGAGGAAAAATCTAACACTAATAGCCATGTGCTACCTCTCCTCTAGATCGGTTTTCAGCGGTGCTTAGGCAAAGCCCTGCCGGAATTGCTCCACCACCATTGCCGGAGAGCCATCACGCTACCGGAGAACTCTTCTTCCTCTCCTCTACCTCTTGCTGGATCAAGAAGGCGGAGATCGTCATCGAGCTATATGTGTGCTGAACGCGGAGGTGCCGTCCGTTTAGCTCTAGATCGGAAGGATCGTGATCAAGATCGCGAGACGGATCGTGATGAGATCGCGGGATGGATCGTGATGTGTTCACGGGACGGATCATGATTGGATTGCAGGATGGATCATGATGAGATCATGGGACACTCAGCGATTTGGATCGCGAAGTCCTTCGACTACACCAACCGCGTTTCTTAACGCTTCTCGCTTAGCGATCTACAAGGGTATGTAGATCCACTCTCCCTCTCGTAGATGCTCATCACCATGGATAGATCTTGTGTGTGCGTAGATTTTTTTTGTTTCCCATGCAATGCTCCCCAACATTTCAATCCTATAAGTGGTATCAGACCTTTGGTCTCCATTGCATTGGTTTCACAACCTAGGAGAGTATGGCATCTAGTGACGGAAATTATCACCGTAGAGGTCCATACTTTGATGGCACTAATTTTGCAAGTTGGAAGCACAAAATGAAAATGCATCTTCTTTGTCATAACCCCGCCGTTTGGGCTGTTGTTCATGTTGGATTGCAAGGTGAATTCTTTGAGGATGGAAGAGGGCAAGATCGTGAAGTGACTGCAGATGAATTCAAGATGTCGCAATTAAATGCTCAAGCATGTGACTTTCTCTTCAACTGCCTATGCCTCAAAATCAACAAAATCAGCCGTCTTGAGAAAACAGATTTGGGATTTTTCGGTTGATATGCATGAAGGTACCGAATCTGTGAGAGAATCCAAGTTGGATGTTCTTCAAAATCAGCTTGACAAGTTCAAGATGAAGGATGGTGAAGCAGTCGCTGAGATGTACTCTAGGCTAGCTCTCGTTACCAATGAGATTGCCGACTTAGGAAGCGAAGAAATGACCGACAAATTCATCATCAAGAAGATACTTTGATATTTGGATGATCGATATGACACTATATTCACATTAATCCAAATGATGCCAACTACAAAGATCTCAAGCCAACGGAAGTGATTGGAAGGATTGTTGCTCATGAGATGGAACTCAAGGACAAGGAAGAGCTTCACCACAAGTCTAGCAGTGCTTACAAGGCCACAAGTGATGCTCCCGCAACTTCAAGCAACAACCTTGTCACAAATGAAGAGATAAGCCTCATGGTAAATAAATTCAACATGTTCTACAAGAATAGAGTCAAAGATCGAAGCTCCAACTCAAGATATGAAGAGAAGTGTTCGAGAAGTCGTGACCGAAACTGCTACAATTTTGGGAAGCCCGTACACTACTCCAGTGAGTGCACAGCTCAAGAGACGAGTCACCTCAAAGAGAGAGAAGGAGTAGGGATGATCGTTATGAACGAAGGTCCTCAAGGAGAAGTAGGGACTCGGAGAAGAAGGACAAGTACACCAAGAGCTACTCAGGAATAAGACATCAAGCTCATGTTGGTGAATGGGTTTCCGGTTCCGAATCCGAGAACCACTCCGAGAGAAGCTACCACTCCAACTCCGACTATATTCAAGATGAAGGTGTTGCCGGACTTGCACTAGTGACAACCGACTCCTACGGCATATTTGATTCACCAAATAAAGGGACTGGATGTTGCTTCATGGCTAAAGGCCCCAAGGTATCACACTCCAAGTATCTTGATTTCAATAGTGATAAGGATGACTTGCTAATTAAGGATGACTTGCTATTTGACAAATCTAGTAATGTTAGTCAAGATAAACTTGCTAGTAATCACTCTAGTCTAGATAAGTCATGTGATGACGATAAGTTGGAAATAGAACGACTAACTCAAGAACTAAACACTCTTAAGTTAGCTCATGAGTCTACTCTACAAAGATCATAGAGAGCTTGACAGGACACATGAGAAGCTCCGCTTCGAGAAGCTCAATTTGGAGCAAGAGCATGAGTTCCTTAAAGCTATCAATGACGATCTTCGAAAGTAGACTTCCTTTTATCTATCCAAACGACTTCTCTTGTCTATGTTCATGCCACAAGTTAATACTAAGCAAACTAGTAACAAATGAAAGAAAGTTTCTTCAACTAGTAGCAATAAAAATGATAACTCTAATGATATTACTTCTAGTAGTTCTATTGATCCCACTAACTCTTCTCTTAGCCAAGTTACACTTGAGCAATAAAATGAACTTTTGAAAGGGATCATAGAGAAAGGTATCTACAAGAGTCTTGCCGGGTGCAAACAATTTGAGGCGATTGTATGCACACATAGAGGATACCAGAAAAACCATGGCATTGGCTACTTCAATGCTAATGGAGTTGAATGGGAAGAAGGTCAATACCTGTTGGGTGACGTAGTAGTAAATCAAAAAAAATCCTATGTATTCACCAAGATCCATCTATGGAGAAACCAGCAACGAGTAAGGGGAGAGTGCATCTTCATGCCTTTGAATATCGCAAAGCGGAAGTGTTACAAGAATGCGGTTGGTGGAGTCGTACTCGCAGCGATTTAGATCGCGGTGGAATACGATCTAAGCGCCGAACAACGATGCCTCCGCGTTCAAAACACGTGTAGCCCGATGACGTCTCCTACGCCTTGATCCAGCAAGGATGAAGGAGAGGTTAAGGGAGAGCTCCGGCAGCACGACAGCGTGGTGACGGTGGAGCTGCGTGGTACTCCGTCAGGGCTTCGCCAAGGACTATGGAGACTGAGGAGAGGGAGGAGTAGGGATGCGTCGTGGGAGAGAGATGCGTGTCTCTGGCTGCCCCAAGTGCTCCACTATATATAGGATGAGGAAGAGGGAGGGTTGCGCCCTAGGGTTCCCACCCTAGGGTAGTGCGGCAGCCTCTAGATCCAATCTGGCCGGAGGCCATAGAGGGAGAGGGGTGCGGCTTCCCTAGGGTGGTCCTTAGGGCCCATCTGCCCTAGGGCTTGCCCCCCTCCCACCTCAGCTGCACCTTGGGCCCTTGTGGGGGGCACACCAGCCCACCTAAGGGCTGTTTCCCTCCCACTTGCAGCCCATGCAGCCCTCTAGGGCTGGTGGCTCCACTTGGTGGACCCCCGGAACCCTTCCGGTGGTCCCGGTACGTTGCTGGTAATTCCCGAAACACTTCCGGTGACCAAAACCTCACTTCCTATATATGATTTTTTACCTCCGGACCATCCCGGAGCTCCTCGTCACGTCCGGGATCTCATTCGGGACTCCAAACAACCTTTGGTAACCATGCACACTATTTCCCTATAACCCTAGCTTCATCGAACCTTAAGTGTCTAGACCCCACGGGTTCGGGAGGCACGTAGACATGACCGAGACACCTCTCCAGTCAATAAGCTGCAGCGGAATATGGATACCCATGTTGTCTCCCACATGCTCCACGATGATCTCATCTGATGAACCACGATGTCGTGGATTCAATCAATCCCGTATACAATTCCCTTTGTCTACCGGTATGATACTTGCCCAAGATTCGATCATCGGTATCCCTATACCTTTTTCAATTTCGTTACCGGCAAGTCTCTTTACTCATTCCGTAATACATCATCCCGTGGCTAACTCCTTAGTCACATTGAGCTCATTATGATGATGTCTTACCGAGTGGGCCCAGAGATACCTCTCCGTCACACGGAGTGACAAATCCCATTTGTTGGAATCCAGGCCCACCATCGCTTCTCCATAGTTCGTTGGTTCATCGTTGTCCAACAACATGACTTCCTAGACAGGGTTGTCGTACTACTCAGGAGGAGTACGCGTCCTTGTCGACCGACGAGGTTCGATAGTAACTTGATCCGAAGCTTCATGATCATCATCATTAACTTCCTTTTCCACCGACGTAGGCTCCACAGAAAAATCTTTCTGTGGTGTGCTACTCTCTGGTTGAAACAAAGGTTCAACCACCTCATTAAGTTCTATCTTCCTCCCACTCGATTCTTTCGAGAGAAACTCTTTCTCGAGAAAGGACCCGTTCTTAGCAAGAAACACCTTTTGCGCTTGGATCTGAGATAGAAGGTATACCCAATGTCTCCTTAGGGTATTCTATGAAGATGCATTTGCCTGCTTTGGGTTCGAGCTCATTAGGAGAAAACCCATTTTGACATAAGCATCGCAGCCCCAAACATTAGGAAATGACAGCTTAGGCTTCTGTCAAACCATAATTCACACGGTGTCATCTCAACAGACTTAGATGGTTCCCTATTAAAGTGAATGGATTTGTCTTTAATGCATAACCACATAACGATAGTGGCAAAACTATAAGAGACATCATAGTACTCACTATATCCAATAGAGAACGACTACGATGTTCGGACACACCATCACACTATGGTGTTCCAGGAGGGTGAGCTGTGAAACAATTTCCACATTGTCTAAAATTCCATACCAAACTCGTAACTCAGATATTCACCTCCACGATCATATCATAGACATTTTATCTTGTTTTCATGATGATCTTTATCTTCATTCTGAAACTCCTTAAACCTTTCAAACATTTCAGACTCGTGTTTCATTAAGTAAATATCCCCATATTCACTCAAATCATCAGTGAAGGTAAATAAAAATACCGATATCCACTGTGTGTTTCAACACTCATTGGACCACATACTGTTGGAAATATGCCCTAGAGGCAATAAATAAAGTGTTTATTATTGCATTTCCTTGTTCATGATAATTGTTTATTATCCATGCTAGAATTGTATTAATTGGAAACATGGATACATGTGTGGATACATAGACAAAACACTATGTCCCTAGTATGCCTCTAGTGAACTAGCTCGTTGATCAAAGGATGGTTAAGGTTTCCTAGCCATGGACATGAGATGTCATTTGATGACGGGATCACGTCATTAGGAGAATGATGTGATGGACAAGACCCAAACTACAAACGTAGCATATGATTGTGTCAGTTTATTGCTACTATTTTCCGCATGTCAAGTATATGTTCCTATCACCATGAGATCATGCAAATCACTGACACCGGAGGAGTGCTTTGTGAGTATCAAACGTCGCAACGTAACTGGGTGACTATAAAGGTACTCTACAAGTATCTTCGAAGGTGTCTGTTGGGTTGGCATGGATCAAGACTGGGATTTGTTACTCCGTCTGACGGAGAGGTATCTCAGGGCCCACTCAGTAATGCAACATCACAACAAGCCTTGCAAGCAATGTGACTAAAGTGTTAGACACGGGATCTTGCATTAAGGAACGAGTAAAGAGATTTGCCGGTAATGAGGTTGAACTAGGTATGGAGATACCGACGATCGAATCTCGGGCAAGTAACATACCGAAGAACAAAGGGAACGTTATACGGGATTAACTGAATCCTTGACATGGAGGTTCGACCAATAAAGATCTTTGTAGAATATGTAGGAACCAATGTGGACGTCCAGGTCCCTCCATTGGTTATTGACCGTAGAGGTGTCTCGGTCATGTCTACGTAGTTCTCGAACTCGCAGGGTTTGCACACTTAAGGTTTGGTGACGTTTTGGTAGTATAGTGTTATGTATGGTGGTGACTGAAGGTTGTTCAGAGTCCCGGATGAGATCCCGGACGTCACGAGGAGCTCCAAAATGGTCCGGAGGTAAAGATTCATATATAGGAGGTCCCAGTTTGGTCGCCCGAAAAGTTTCGGGCTCATCGGTAGTATACCGGGAGTGCCGGTAGTGTACCGGGAGACCTTCGGGAGGGGTATTTCGACCCAAGAGGCTTCATGGTCTGTGGGAGAGTATTAACCAGCCCTTAGTGGGCTGGTGGAATAGCCACAACAGGCCCATGCGCCTGGGAGAAAGAAACCCAAAGGGAAAAGGTGGAAAAAAGGCAAAAAGGGAGAGTCCTACTCCTACTAGGATTGGAGGAGGAGTAGGACTCCACCCCCTTGGCTTCGGCCGACTCCTAAGGGGGCTTAGCCCTGCGCCAAGGCCTCCACTCCTTCCCTCCTATATATACTAGTGGAATAGAGGGTTTTTGGACAGAATTTCCGGCCACGTGCTACCCATTCCACCGGTGCATAGTTTCTCCTCTAGATCGTATTTCCGCAGTGCTTAGGCGAAGCCCTACCGGAATTGCTCCACCACCATCGCCGGAGCACCGTCATGCTGCTGGTGAACTCTTCCTCCTCTCCACTTCCTCTTGCTGGATCAAGACGGTGGAGATTGTCATCAAGCTGCACGTGTGCTGAACGCAGAAGTGTCATCCATTCGGTACTAGATCGGCAGGATCGTGATCAAGGCCACGAGACGATCGTGATTGGATCGCGGGACAGATCATGACGAGATCGCGGGACGGATCGTGATTGGATCACGGGACGGTTCGTGATTGGATTGCAGGACGCTCGGCGATTCGGATCGCGAAGAAGTTCGACTAAACCAACCGCGTTTCTTAATGCTTCCCGCTTAGCGATCTACAAGGGTATATAGATCAACCCCCCCTCTCGTAGATGCTCATCTACATGGATAGGTTTGCGTGCGCGTAGGAAATTTTTTGTTTCCCATAAAACACTCCCCAACAGTGGCATCATGAGCTAGGTTGATGGTTCGATGAGATCTCAAGTAGAACACAAAAGGTTTGTGGGCGTTGATGCTTAGATTGTTTCCTTCCTTGGTCGTATTTTAGTTCAACGGTATTGTGAGATGAAGCGGCCCGAACCAACATTACTCGTACGCTTACGAGAGACCGGTCCCTCGATGCAACTTGTTGCTTAGATGGCTTGCGGGTGGCAGTTTCTCTCACTTTAGTTGGATCGGATCCGACAAAGGCGGTCCTTGAGAAGGTTGAAAAGCAAACTATGTATTACCATTGTGGTTTATGCGTAGGTTAGAATCGTTCTTGCTAGATACCCGTAGCAGCCACGTAAAACATGCAACAACATTTAGAGGACGTCTAACTTGTTTTTGTAGGGTATGTTGTGATGTGATATGGCCAATTACATGATGTGATATATGTGATGTATGAGATGATCATGTGATGTATAGAATTTCACGACTTGCACGTCGATGAGTATGGCAACCGGCATGAACCATAGGGTTGTCTTTAATTATTGTATGACCTGCGTGTCAATCATTAAGCGCTATGTAATGCTTTACTTTATCGCTAAACGGTAGCAATAGAAGTAGAAGCAGGGCTGGCGCCACAACCCCAATGGCAGCACATTGATGGAGATCATGGTGTCGTGCCGGTGACGATGGAGATCATGCCGGTGCTTTGAAGATGGAGATCTTAAGCACAAGTTCATGGCCATATCATGTCACTTATGAATTGCATGTGATGTTAATCCTTTTATGCTCCTTGTTTTGCTTAGTACGGTGGTAGCATTATAAGGTGACCTCTCACTTAAATTTCAAGATAAATTGTGTTCTCCCCGAGTGTGCACCGTTGCGAAAGTTCGTCGTGTCGAGACACCACGTGATGATCGGGTGTGATAGACTCTACGTTCACATACAACAGGTGCAAGACAGTGTCGCACTACTAGGAAAAGGGCTATAGATGATATGGCCACTAATGGCGCACCAGACAAGTGGTGCGCCACTACTATATAGTAATGGCGCACCATGAGTCGGTGCGCCATTAGTGTGGTAGACACTAATGGCGCACCAGACCCATGGTGCGCCATTAGTAACAATTTTTTTTGTTTTGCAAAAATTCTAATGGCGCACCTCCATCTGGTGCGCCATTAGTATCCAGGGTTACTAATGGCGCATTCGTAGCTGGTGCGCCATTAGTAACAAAATTTTTTTTACAAAAATTCTAATGGCGCACCTCCAGCTGGTGCGCCATTAGTAACCATGGTTACTAATGGCGCATTTGTAGGTGGTGCGCCATTAGTAACCTGGGGCCAGCTAGATATTTTGGACAGCCACACCTACACACTCCCTTTCCCCACTTCATTCTCTCCACCTCCTCCTCCAAGCTTGTGTCGGCTGCCTCCTCCTCCTCACCTCATTTGCACCATAGATTCATCAAAATTAAGTGGTTAAATTACCTTTTTTGATAGGTAAGTAAGGGGAAAGCTATCTTTATGATGTAGATCTACTTTTTTTCTCCCTAGCTCGCTCCAACAATGTGCACATGCACTTTTTATGGCCTTGCTAGATCTATGTATGTTTGTGGTGTTGCATATGTTTGTGGTGTTGCATATATGTTTGTGTTTGCAGGTACCGGTATTTGAAATGCGATAGTTTCCCAATATTTTGCCGGAATGTTGATTCATTTCCGTTTCTGCGAGAATTTTGGCACTATGTATTATTTTTGGTCCTATTTTTAGGGAAAGTCATGCCAAACTTTTTCTTGGTTCTAAAATATCGTTTTGCTCTACCCCGCAGGCGACCATGGTCCGCACGATGACCGAAGGCATCATGAATAGGTTTTTGAGCTCCGCGAAGGCCGAGATGCTTCAAAAGAACGAGACGAAGATAAGATGTCCGTGTCGAAGATGCAAGCTGAAGAGCCTTATTGCGGACCCGGATTCTGGGGAGGTGCGGGACCACCTGCTCTTGCGTGGCTTCATGGATGGCTATCGGTGGCAAGGTGATGAAGATGACTATGAAGTCGTCCATGGGGGTCAGGCAAGAAATGAGGAAGGGCAGCAAGACAAGCACCGCGACGAGGGCGTGCGAGAAGACGAAGAATCTCCAGGACACGATCACGACGGTGATGCTGTACGCAGTCATCATGTAGAAGATGCCAGACATGATGATGAGGAAGATCAAGACGAAGGGCATGATCATGAACATGAAGATGCCGGAGCAGACGACGATGGAGGCTGGGTGCAGGACCCTCATATTCAAGAGCTGCTTCTCAAGCAGACGGATAACGCAAGAGCTGCCGCCCGAGAGAAAGCCAAGCTGGATCAACTGGAGATAGACGCGGTTACTCCATTGTATGAAGGATGCAGGCCCCAGGATACCCGCCTCAAAGTAACGCTCATGGCTCTGGAGATGAAGGTAAACCACAAAATGACCGACGCATGCTTCGACGAGATCATGTCATTCTGGCACGAACGTCTTCCCAAGGGGAACAAGTGCCCGACCAGTTTCGAGGAGGCGAAGAAAATCGTGTGTCCTCTGGATTTACCGCACGCGAAATACCATGTGTGCATGAACAATTGGATCATTTATCGGGACGAGCACGTGGAGTCTACCATATGTCCGGTGTGTGGCGTCACTCGATACAAGAAGAGGAAGAAAGCTCCTCGAAAAGTGGTGTGGTACTTTCTGATCACTCCTCGTCTGCAGCGGTATTTCGTGGACCCTAAGGTAGCAAAGCTTCTGCGTTGGCACGCGGATAGGGAGGAGAAGAAGCGAGAAGATGACGCAAATGATCCGGAGATAAATAAAAGAGACAAGATGCTGAGTCACCCTAAGGATGCGAGCCAGTGGCAAGCGTTGAACTTCGAACACCCAGAATTTGGAAAGATCCAAGGAACAACGTGCTAGGCGCCAGCACCGATGGAGTCAATCCGCCTGGCAGCCAGAGAAGCACACATAGCACCTGGCCTGTGGTTGTGTGGATGTACAACCTTCCCCCCTGGTTGTGCATGAAGAGGAAGTACATTCACATGAGTATGCTAATTGAAGGGCCGAAACTGTTGGAAATATGCCCTAGAGGCAATAATAAATTAGTTATTATCATATTTCCTTGTTCATGATAATCGTTTATTATCCATGCTATAATTGTATTGATCGGAGACTTAAATGCATGTGTGGATACATAGACAAAACCATGTCCCTAGTTTGCCTCTAATGGACTAGCTCGTTGATCAAAGGATGGTTAAGGTTTCCTAGCCATGGACATGAGATGTCATTTGATAATGGGATCACATCATTAGGAGAAAGATGTGATGGATAAGACCCAAACTACAAACATAGCATATGATCGTGTCAGTTTATTGCTACTGTTTTCTGCATGTCAAGTATATGTTCCTATGACCATGAGATCATGCAACTCACGGATATCGGAGGAGTGCCTTGTGTGTATGAAACGTCGCAACGTAACTGGGTGACTATAAAGGTGCTCTACAAGTATCTCCGATGGTGTCTGTTGAGTTGGCATGGATCGAGACTGGGATTTGTTACTCCGTGTAACGGAGAGGTATCTCGGGGCCCACTCGGTAATGCAACATCACAATAAGCCTTGCAAGCAATGTGACTAATTTTTAGTTGCGGGATCTTGTATTACGGAACGAGTAAAGAGACTTGCCGGTAACGAGGTTGAACTAGGTATGGAGATACCGACGATCGAATCTCGGGCAAGTAACATACCGAAGAACAAAGGGAACGATATACGGGATTAACTGAATCCTTGACATAGAGGTTCGACTGATAAAGATCTTTGTAGAATATGTAGGAACCAATGTGGACGTCCAGGTCCCGCCACTGGTTATTGACCGTAGAGGTGTCTCGGTCATGTCTACATAGTTCTCGAACCCGCAGGGTCTGCACACTTAAGGTTCGGTGACGTTTCGGTAGTGTAGAGTTATGTATGGTGGTGACCGAAGGTTTTTCGGAGTCCCGGATGAGATCCCGGACGTCACGAGGAGCTCCGGAATGGTCCGGAGGTAAAGATTCATATATAGGATGTCCCAGTTTGGTCGCCGGAAAAGTTTCGGGCTCATCGGTAGTGTACCGGGAGTGCCGGTAGTGTACCGGGAGTGCCGGTAGTGTACCGGGAGACCTCCGGGAGGGGTACTTCGACCCCAAGAGGTCCACGGGCTATGGGAGAGTATTAACCAGCCCTTAGTGGGCTGGGAAAACAGCCACAAAGGCCCATGGCGCAGGAGAGAAAGTCCTAAAGCAAAAAGTGGAAAATCAGCCAATAGGAGGCAATCCTACTCCAACTAGGATTGGAGGTGAAGTAGGATTGCTCCCACCTCCTATTTCGGCCGACCCAAAGGCCTTGGCTGCCTCTCCTCTCCTCTCCTCCTATATATACTAGTGGATTGGGTGGTTTTTGGACAGAATTTCCGGCCACGTGCTACCCGTTTCACCGGTGCACAGTTTCTCCTCTAGATCGGTTTTCTGCAGCGCTTAGGCGAAGCCCTGCCGGAATTGCTCCACCACCATCACCGGAGCGCCGTCACGCTGCCGGTGAACTCTCTCTCCTCTCCACCTCCTCTTGCTGGATCAAGACGGTGGAGATCGTCATCAAGCTGCACGTGTGCTGAACGCGGAGGTGCCGTCCGTTCGGCGCTAGATCGGAAGGACCGTGATCGAGATCGTGAGACGGTTCGTGATGAGATCACGGAACGGATCATGATGAGTTCGCGGGACAGATTGTGATCAAGATCGTGAGACGGATCGTGATGAGATCACGGGACGGACTGTGATGAGTTCACGGGACGGATCGTGATTGGATCACGGGACGGATCGTGATGAGATCGCGGGACCTCGGCGATTTGGATCGAGAAGATGTTCGACTACACCAACCGCGTTTCTTAACGCTTCCCGCTTAGCGATCTACAAGGGTATGTAGATCCACTCTCCCTCTCGTAGATGCTCATCACCATGGATAGGTTTGCGTGTGCGTAGGAAAATTTTTGTTTCCCATGCGACATTCCCTAACAGAAACAACCAGGGAACGACATCAATCTGTATCTGGGGCTGCTGAAAGAGGAGCTAGACACGCTGTGGAAAACGCCAGCCAATACGTGGGACGTTGCAGAGAAAGAATATTTCCCTATGAGAGCCGCACTGCTTACGACGGTGCACGATTATCTCGGTTACGGATATGTCGCGGGGCAGGTGGTCCACGGATTTTCTGGATGCGTCAGGTGCATGGATGACACAACGTATCGCCAGCTAGATAGAGATCCCGGGTCTTCGAAAACCGTGTTCATGGGACATCAAGGGTGGCTTCGCGACGATGACTCATGGAGAAAACGCAAGGATCTATTCGATGGTGAAACCGAACCCCAAAGACGCCCGCGTACGAGGAGCGGCGAGGAAATAGACGAGCTGTTAAAAAATTGGAAAGATTACCCACTGCCGGGAAAGAAGCAAAAGGCGCCAGAGCCGCTGCTGAAGGTATGGAAAACGAGGTCTGTTTTCTGGGACTTGCCGTGTGCCTCATAGCCTTGATTTCATGCATATCACGAAGAACGTTTGTGAGAGTCTGCTTGGTACCCTGCTCAACATGCCAGAGAGGACCAAAGATGGGCCAAAAGCAAGGGCAGACTTGAAATCAATGGGCATCAGGGAGGAGCTTCACGCTAATGATGATGATGATGAGGCGAAGCAGGACACAGAAAGTCGTCGCAAAGGCAAAAAGGACAAGAAGACCGAAAATGACTACCCTCCCTCGTGCTTCACTCTAAGTCAGGAGGAGATCGAGCAGTTTTTCACCTGCCTCGTAGGCGTAAAACTTCCTTACGATTACGCGGGGAACATAAGCAGATACCTAGACCCAGCGAAGCAGAGGTTCAGCGGGATGAAGTCTCACGACTGTCACGTGCTGATGACGCAGATACTTCCAGTTGCAATCCGTGGGATCATGGACGCGCACGTCCGTGAAACGCTATTTGGCCTATGCAACTTTTTTGACGTCATCTCTCAGAAGTCGGTTGGTGTGAGGCAACTCAGAAGGCTACAGGAAGAGATCGTGGTGATACTATGCGATTTTGAGATGTACTTCCCGCCCGCATTCTTTGACGTTATGGTGCATCTGCTGGTCCATATCATAGAGGATATCATCCAACTCGGGCCGATGTTCCTGCACAGCATGATGTCGTTCGAAAGGATGAATGGTGTCATCAAAGGATACATTCGCAACATGTCACGTCCAGAGGGAAGCATAGCCAGGGGCTTTCTGACCGAAGAGTGCATCTCCTACTGCACGAATTATCTAGGCATCGAGAACCCCGTTGGTCTGCTCGTCAACAGGCACCTTGGCAGGCTCGCTGGATGGGGTCACCGTGAGGGGCTCCGCGAAATGCATGTCGACTTCGAGGGTCGACTCGCCGACTTTGACAGAGCAAACCTAGTCGCTCTACAACACATAGACGTGGTCGATCCTTGGGTGGTAGAGCACAAAACCTTTATTGAGAAGACGTACAATGACCGAGGCCAACAGAGGACGAACGGAGATATAATCAAAGAGCACAACTCATGTGTCACGTGTTGGTTCAAGCAGAAGCTTCTATCGTACCCTTTACATGAGGATTCTTCCGCGGAAGAACAACTCATATTCGCCTTGTCACAGGGCGCCGAGCACAACCTGATGACCTATGAGGCGTACGATATCAACGGCTACATATTCTACACCGAGGACAAGGACATGAAGAGCGATGGTTATCAGAACTCTGGGGTAACGATGGAATCCTACACCGGTAATGACAAGGACAGATACTACGGAAGGATCGAGGAGATCTGGGAGCTGAGCTATGCTGGAGAGAAGGTCCGGATGTTCCGTGTCAGATGGGCCAAGAGCGTCCTAAAAGAAGACCGGTATTTCACCACCATGATTATACCCGAAGCCAAATCCAAGACCGTGGGCGCAAACGTCACCGCGAAAAAATGAGCCATGGGTACTGGCTTCCCAAGTGGACCAATGCTTCTTCATTACCGACCCGTCAAATCCTAGTCGTGTTGTCGTGAGGAGAGGCAAAAGGAAGATCATCGGAATGGATGGAGTCGCCAATGAGCAAGACTTCGACAAGTACGGTGACCCGAAGATGAAACATGACGACAACGATGAAGTCGCAGCATACACCACAAGAAGAAGCAGGACCACCGTACCTAAAGGACGTCCGTTCCACAGAAGAACTTCGTTTGCGAAAAACAAGGGCAAGAAGATTGTGAACAGATAGCTAGCTAAGATCGATTGTATTTAAATCGTAGTCTTCATTTCTCGATTGTATTATATGGGCACTTTTTGAACTTGATCATGAGTATTTTTAAATTTCATGGGCACTTTTTGAATTCATGAATATTTTTTCAAATTTGATCTCTATCCCCCTCCATCTCGATCGCTATATAGCTATCCCCGTCCATCTCGATCTCGATCCCCCCCACACCCTCCCCCACTAGCTCCACCGCCGCCGACGACCCACCGCACCCTCCCCGGCCCGCTCCACCACCGCCGAGCACCCCCATACCCTCCCCCTCTAGCTCTCCACCGCCGCCGACGACCCACCGCAGCCGACGACCCACCGCACCCTCCCCGGCCCGCTCCACCGCCGCCGACCACCCCCCGCACCCTCCCCCGCTAGCTCTCCACCGCCGCCGACGACCCACCACACCCTCCCCGGCCCGCTCCACCACCGCCGAGCACCCCCCGCACCCTCCCCCGCTCCACCACCGCCGAGCACCCACCGCACCCTCCCCCGCTCCACCGCCGCTGACGACCCACCGCCGTCGAGCACCCCCCGCACCCTCCCCCACTCCACCGCCGCCGAGCACCCCCATTTTCAAATAACAAATTTGATGATATTTTTTCATATTCATAAAAAAATTATTACTGTTTTTATAAAACAATTATTACTGTTCTTATAAAAAAATTATTACTGTTCTTAGAAAAAAATATTAAAAAATAACATTCTAATGGCACCTCTTGGGGGTGCGCCATTAGAATGTGAAAAAAAATATTCTAATGGCGCACCCCCGAGCGGTGCGCCATTAGAATGTGAAAAAACATTCTAATGGCGCACCGCTCGGGGGTGTGCCATTGCTATGTAAAAAAAACATTCTAATGGCGCACCGCTCGGGGGTGCGCCATTAGTAATCTTCCCCCTAGCTCTAACTCCCCCGACCCCTTCGTCCCTCCCTCTCACTAGACCCACGATGCCGCCGCCCCCGCGCCCCCGCGCCCCCCACCACTGCAGCTCCGCCATCACCGACGCCTCCGCGACCTCGCCGTCGCCGACAGCCTCCCCGCGTCGGCCCCTGCCCTGTGCCGCCGCCGGTCCCCACGACGACCGCGGTCGCCGGCCTCCCCCCGACCCCAACCCCGACCCCGACCCCTCTGGCGACCGGCCGTGCCCGCCCAGGTACCTATCCTCCTTCCTCCTTCCTCCCTCTCCACCCTTCCTCCCCACTCCCATATCATTGTTCCTGCTGGCAAGATCTGCTGCATCTCTCTGTCCCGTACTGAAAGCCCGCGCGTGTTTAACAAGATTGGAAATTGTTTATACCAAATGTACACATGAAAAGCTGACCATGAATCCATGATATACCAAATGTACATTAGAATCTGAAACATGATAATGAATAGTCTGCTAGGACCAAGCTTTCAAAAATAAATAGCCTGCTAGGAGTTCAGAGATATTTCAACAACAAAAAACAAATAAGTAAGACCCAGGTTTTTTTTATAAGCTATGAAATTGTTAATCCTAAATAAATGTACGGGAAGTTGACCATGATAAAACCATAAAAGGAAAAATATTTAGAATATTAATGTACTTACAAGGTATGGACATCCTCATATCCACCTTTCTAGAACAAATGAAGGGCAAGCATAACTAAGCAGGATAGCAAGGCAAAACTTTCATGAAACCACATATATCCCAGGCATGTTTTGCAGGTAGCAAGCTAGAAGATTCAAATGTAGGGTGGGGTAGGTGGCCACCACCACAAATGTAGTTTTCTTTGCTTTTCTCGTTATTTCCTGGAGCATTCAACAATCTCTCCAACGCATGGTAGGGCAATTCAGATGCAAGTATTCTATTGCATATTTAAAGTCAGTGTCCCCTAGAAAAGGTAAATCAAATGTACTCCAATAACTTGGTTTCCATTTCACTAGCTACATTTTGTGATCACATAACTGCAGTTACACTTGTTTTACTCAATACCTTGACCCCATTCAATCGTCCATATTTTAACAGAAGTGTGTAAAATTTAGGTAAGCAAGATAATAGTAAACTCAACCTATAGAGACGAAAGCCAAAACACCCAAATGTACAATAAATAGTGATTTTATGTAGCTAAGTTAATAGCATTGGTCTTATTTGTCTTTTCAGGGAGAGTAGTAATTGTGCATGAAGTTTTTTAGTGTGGTATAATTGATGTTCAGGCATGCTTCATGCGGTTTATCCTGTTAGATGCATTGCTCACCTTTAGTATTTACAATGTGCCAGATTGCTGTAGAGGGTTTCCCTCGGTGGATTTATACTACAATCCTTAATGTATTTACATTGTATTTAGTACATTTTACACTGTAATTATCTTTTGGATTTACACTGTAATCCTTAGTGGAGTTACATTGTATTTTTCTTAGTAGATTCCACACTGTAATTATCTTTTGGATTTACACTGGATCATGAGGTATTGGCATGCACATCTTGAGCAGCAAGAACTGTAACTCATCTTGAGGTTTTGTCTCCGACCATCGTGTCGTGCTGATTTTGCAGGTACCCCAAGAGGCCCTTGAGTTTGCCGGAATGTCGATTAACTTCTGTTCCGGCAAATTCGGGTACCCCATATGTCCTATTTTCAGCAAAGGTCATGCTGAAATTTTCCGTGAATTTTAGCATGACTTTGCTAAAAATCGGACATATGGGGTAATGCATGGGCCGGGGTATCTTAGTACTTAATTAAGTAGGATCAACTGCCTCTTGTGTTATGCATGGGCCTCGGCATCGACAAACCCTAAATGATAAAACCTTGGCTTTTAGGGTGCCTCGGTGTCAATAAGAACCTAAATGATGAAAGCTTAGGCTTTTAGGGTGCCTCGGCGTCGACAAACCCTAAATGATAAAAGCTTAGCTTTTAGGATGCCTCGGTGTCGTCAAAACGTAAATGATGAGACCATGATCTTGTTCCTTGACAATAACCAACTTTTTGACCAATTTTTTTCCTATTTAGAGCGAAACATGGTCCACAACGATGAGGCCGGCGGTTCGGGCGGCAAGCAATTCTGGGAGCTATCCCAGGAGATGGAGGAACAACCTCACCTCTATGAGGACGCCGCGGAAGACCCCGATCCGGACTACACAACCCATAGTGGCATCGGGGATGACACCACTTATGGTGTCATCGAGGATGCCACCACTGATGGTGTCGCCGAGGATGCCACCACTGATGATGGCAGCGCACGCACAGATGGCAGCCAACCGAAGAGGCAACGGAAGGACCGACGCCCGAACGCGCTCCGCACCGTCAAGGAGGAATTTACTCAAGTGGACTCCGACGGGCATCCAATGGAGCCCAAACATATAGTCAAGGGGTACTCGGTTCATCTCGGGTGCATTCTCCGGAGCACCGTCTCGATCAACACCGAGAACCTAAGGCATAAGGACCGAGGGAATTTGCGCAACCTCCTCTTCATGAAGCTGCACGAACGATACAAGTTCCCTGCTGAATTTGAATACACACGGCTCTCAGGGAATAAAGTGAACAGTGCCGCCCTCACGAGGATGAGCAAGGCCCTGTCTACTTGGAGAAGCACGGTGAAGACAATGATTGACAAAGGTGATAGTTATGAGAAGATCAAGGCGAAAAATCCTTCGATCAGCGAAGATGACTACAAGGAGTTCAAGATCAAGTGTGAGAGCAGCGCAACCTCCGAATCAAGTCAGTGGGGGAAAGAAATGCGGGAGTTGAACTTAGGGGAACACAAACTCGGTCCCGGTGGTTACAGAGTGGCGGAGCCTATATGGGACAAGGAGGATGCGGAGCGTGCCGAGCAAGGCCTACCGCCCCGCTTCGAGAAATACAGTGACAAGCAGACCAGGAACTATGTCAGGGCCCGGTACAAGGAGGACCCGGTAACAAAGGAGCTTACCACGAATCCGAAGACCAGGGCGCTTGAGCTTGTTCTGGCGAAGGAGACTGAAAGCAGTAGCGCAGGGTCGTCTCAGAGCACCCCTTGGGACAGCACTCTAAATAGGGCGTTGAACGTAATGAAAACAAGGATAAGCTCACTAAGCCGTCGTCAGCTGGTCGTGTGGCCGGCAAAGGCTTGTCCACAAAATGGTCGTCATACTATAACTCTGGTGGGCGAAAGGAGAGAAAGACCAGCTCGGAAAGCCAGTCGCGCGAGGTTCAAGAACTCAAGGCACAAGTGGCACGGATTCCGGAGATAGTCTCAGAGCAAGTGCAAGACCAACTGGGAGCAACGATCACCGCCATTATGCCTACCTTGGTTGAGGGGCTGCGGGGGTGGATTGCGGGCGGCCAACAGGGGCCGCCCCCGATTCCCAGCTTCACGTCCAGCAACTCGCACAACGAGCAGGCAGTACCATTGGTGTCTCCGGCGGCGGCGCCATTGGTGTCTCCAGCGGCAGCGGTATTGGTGTCTCCGACACTGGCACGGGCATTGGAGCTTAATGCACCCGGGTGTACGCCGGCCGGCACCTCGGCAGCAAGCGGCCCCTCCGTCAATTGCACACTCGCCGTTGGCGGTGCCTCGACATTAGCTGAGCTCGACGCCATCATCACGGTAACTAATTAAGCCTCTCGGCCGAGGACTTCATCTCCTTGCCTTTGACTGGGCATCCCTGATGGCCTACATGTTTTCGCAGGGCGCCACCGACATTCCGTGCACTCTCCTGCACTTCGTGAACGACGAGTTGGTCGATGTCGCCAAGGGAAAAATCCTTCAACTGGGCAACCCCATGTTCCACGGTAATCCGATGCCACCCACCGTGTATAGGGTTCAACTGGTTCGGGTGCTGCCAGGCTGCGACGAGTTGTTACCTCCGATTCGACCCGCCGGGGCCGACGAAGATGATCTGATGACCCTCAGCGCCTGCCTAAGATGGCCCCTGCTTTGGCCGAAGAGCCAGATTCATTTGGGGGCGGGGGACACCACCCCAAAGACAACACCGCCAGTCGTGCCGGCGCCAAGCCATGGCAAGACCGCCGCAACGCTACCGGACATGCCGGACATCCCTATGGCACAGGATCCGAACATGCATATGGCATAGGATCCGGACGACGATGACAACGACGACGGTACATTTACCAACGTCGATAAGTACTTTGCCGAACATGGGTACGATGAAGAATTCTTGGGGCCTCCTTCTCAAGAACCCAACCCTACAAAAGACGATCGCGATCTAGCTGGTACCGCGGAGAAACCCAATTGCAATAGGCGTCGTCTAGCGTTCAGTTCTCAGGAGACGCCTCCAGCTACGGACTTCACCGAGCCTCAGATAGCCGAGGTGCGAAATATTATCAGCCCCAACACACTCAAGAAGGCGGTCTGTGAGCAGAACTCGGTCCCATTACAGCAGATCAAGAAGAAGGGATGGAAAAGAAAGAGCAACAAGGGTGCGAGCCAGCCGGCACCAAGTACGATCCGTGCTCAGGACGGGCCACCTTCACCTAAGGATATCTCGAGGAGGGTGCATGTGGCGGGTAGGCCGATGCTACCACCGAATATGCTCAATGCTGCAACCGGTGCTATGCGGAGTCTCCATGACAGTGTTCTTTCTATGGAGAAGCGGCGTCTAAGAGAGAATGACGTGGCATACCCGGTTTTCGTGGCCAAGGTGCCAGAGGGCAAGGGTTTTGTGGATAACTCCATCGGGGGTACGATCGTCCTACGGTTTGATGACATCTTCGCTATGTTTAACCTTCATCCGCTGCACTACACCTTCGTTCGGCTATTTTCTCTGAGTATGGAGATGCGGATCATTAGAGACAAGACCCCGGACATCGTGATAGTCGACCCCTTCTACATGCGTGCCAAGATTTTGGGCAGCGCTGGGGACCGGCAAGTCGCGAGTTCTTACCTCGAAGGCGTCATTCTGGCAAACCCAGATAAGGATAACTTCCACGTGCCTTACTTTCCCGAGTAAGTCGTCCCCTCAACCGCCCCGTAACATATGATTTCTTAGATTTTGATCGTTTTTTTTAACATTTCGTGTTTTGTGCAGTGACACACATTGCACACTCATCCTCCTAAGCCCGAAATATTCCATGGCCACGTATTTCAACTCGGACCGTCAGTCGAAGAAAGACTACACAAATGTCAAGAAAGTTCTTGATGATGTTCTCTCCGGCTACGCCAAATTTGGAGGCACCTTCACCAGGGCAGTTCTAAGTATGGCAAGCACGTGTTTGCCGACAATACGACGTTCTACTGCGTCAAGCAGCCGCCTGGCGGTCAGAAGGATGCCTACTATGCCCTCCATCACATGCGGGCGATCGTACGGGATCATAATCACCTTCTGCTACCAAATAATCTCAAAGATTGGGCCGAGAACTTGTCGGCAATCCAGGACGCGGACATCAGACCAGAATTCTTTCGCATCCAGTCGGAGTTTCCGGAAATCATCCATCAAGATGTCCTTCGTACCTCGGGGTAGTTCAACCTCAGAAATCAACCGTCCAACAGTGAGATAGACACAACGCTACAAATGCAGGCTGACAATGCCCGCGATTTCATGACCATCGCGAGAGACGGCGGCTTCATCCACGCTTCGGTCCCTTGAGTTGAGTCCAAAGTAGTGATGCTATGTGTAGTTCTGAAACATCGATTGGCTCATGTTGTAATTAAACTTTAATGAACTTGTATGTCTCTTTGGTTTGGACAGTCGTTCAACTTAGATGTAATCGATGCTATTGATGTCTTGCTTTTCTCTTCCGATCCTTTTGTTGCATACTTATATATTGCTTATGTATTGTCCGTGAATTGCTACTAACGTTTTGTTTGGCTAGTGCATAGAGATGCCGTCTTATGTCGTGTACAAGGGTAAGGTTCCCGGAGTCTACGACGACTGGGAGGAGTGTCGGAAACAGGTTCACCATTTCAACCGTAACAGTTACAAAGGGTACACCACTAGGGCGGAGGTGGAATCTAGATACGCGCACTATCTAGCGGGAGAGAGGAGGGAGCGTTGGAGGAACCGGATGAAGACCAATTTCATCGGGATTATGCTCATCATGATGACCGCAGCTCTCTTCTATGTGATGGTAGTTTAGATGATCGATATCGACTTGTAATGTGAAGACAAACTCGCTACTCGCGGTCTCAAGACTTGTAATGTTCTATCTTTGTTCGGTCTTTTGAATTCGGAGACTAATATGATGATTTGTATTCGGAGACTAATCTTCTATTGTATTCGATGAATCTGCTGTTATTGTGTGGTGTTGTCTAAATTATGTCCAATAATATATTTTGTAACCTGTGAAAATATCAGAAAAGAAAAAAAATCCTAATATTCATACTAGTGGCTCCAATCAACACTCTAATGGCGCACTGTAAAAAAGACTCTAATGGCGCATCAGCCACTTGTGCGCCATTAGTATGCCAAAGCACACGGGTACATATGGCCCCCTGGGAGGCATACTAATGGCACACCGTTGGCTATACTAATGGCGCACGGCCTGGTGCGCCATTAGTACACCGGATTCAAATGGTGCGCCATTAGTATTTAATTCTAATGGTGTGGTGCTAGTGGCGCACTTTTAGTAGGCAAAACTGGTGCGTCACTAGCATGCCTTTTCCTAGTAGTGTTGCACACGTAGAACACTCGGGTTAAACCTGATGAGCCTAGCATGTACAGACATGGCCTCGGAACATAAGAGACTGAAAGGTCGAGCGTGAGTCATATAGTAGATATGATCAATATAATGATGTTCACCATTGAAGCCACCTTAACTCACGTGATGATCGGACTTGAGTTGGTGAATTTGGATCATGTGACACTCAAATAACTTGAGGGATGTCAATTTGAGTGGGAGCTTTAGTGATTTGATTAACTAAACTCATTATCTTGAACAATAGTCTAAGTAACCTTTGCATATTTATGTTGTAGATCAATGGCTCGCGCAGTAGCACCCCTGAAGTTTAATGCGTTCCTAGAGAAAGCTAAGCTGAAAGATGATGGAAGTAACTTTGTTGACTGCGCCCGTAATCTGAGGATTATCCTCACCGCTTCCTGGAAATTATATGTCCTTGATGCACCGCTCGGTAACCAACCCACAGACTTGTCTTCCGAAGACGTTAAGAACGCTTGGGAGGCACGTTCTGGAGATTACTCAATAGTTCAGTGTGCAATATTGTATGGCTTAGAACCGAGAATTCAAAGACGTTTTGAACGTCATGGAGCATATGAGATGTTCCAGGAGTTGAAGTTCATCTTTGAGAAGAACGCCCGGATCGAGAGGTATGAGGCCTCCGATAAGTTCTATGCTTGTAAAATGGAGGAGAATGGGTCTATCAGTGAACATGTACTTAGAATGTCTGGGTACTCGACTCGTTTGACTGAGTTCGGAATTGCCCTTCCGGTAGAGGCGATCACTGACAGAGTTCTTCAATCACTGCCACCTAGTTACAAAAGCTTTGTGATGAACTATAACATGCACGGGATGAACAAGTCTCTCGCCGAGCTGTTTGAGATGCTAAAAGTCGCTGAGTCTGAAATCCAGAAAGAACATTGAGTGTTGATGGCCAATAAAACCACTAGTTTCAAGAAAAATGGAAAAGGCAAAGGCAAGAAGGGTAAAACCAAGAAGGATGGCAAAGCAGTTGCTACTCCTGTAAAGAAGCCTAAGCATGGACCTAAGCCGGAGACTGGGTGCTTTCATTGCAAGGGAACTGGTCACTGGAAGCGGAACTGCCCCAAGTACCTAGCTAACAAGAAGGCGGCCAAAGACAAACAAGGTATATATGATATACATGTTATTGATGTGTACCTTACTAGCTCTCATAGTAGTGCCTGGGTATTTGATACCGGTTCGGTTGCTCACATTTGCAACTCAAAGCAGGAACTACAAAATAAACGGAGGCTGGCGAAGAACGAAGTGACGATGCGCGTGGGAAATGGTTCCTAGGTTGATGTGATCGCCGTCGGCACGCTCTCTCTTCGATTGCCATCGGGACTAGTGATGAACCTGAATAATTGTTATTTAGTGCCTGCGTAAGCATGAACATTATATATGTGAACCATGCCTCATGGGCAAGATGACTAAAACGCCGTTCTCTGGAACAATGGAACGGGCAAGCGACTTATTGGAAATCATACATACTGATGTGTGTGGTCCAATGAATGTTGTAGCGCATGGTGGATATCATTATTTTCTCACCTTCATTGATGACTTAAGTAGGTACGGGTATATTTACTTAATGAAACACAAGTCTGAAACATTTGAAAAGTTCAAGCAATTTCAGAGTGAAGTTGGGAATCATCATAACAAGAAGATTAAATTCCTACGATCTGATCGAGGAGGTGAATATCTGAGTTATGAGTTTGGCAGTCACTTAAGACAGTTTGGAATTGTTTCACAGTTGACACCGCCCGGAACACCACAGCGTAATGGTGTGTCCGAACATCGTAATCGGACCTTATTAGATATGGTGCATTCTATGATGTCTCTTGCTGATTTGCCACTATTGTTTTGGGGTTATGCATTAGAGACAGGTGCATTCACTTTAAATAGGGCACTATCAAAATCCGTTGAGACGACGCCATATGAACTATGGTTTGGCAAGAGGCCAAAGTTGTATTTTCTTAAAGTTTTGGGATGTGATGCTTATGTCAAAAAGCTTTAGCCTGAAAAGCTGGAACCCAAAGCGGAGAATTGCGTCTTCATAGGATACCCGAAAGGGACAGTCGGGTATACCTTCTATCTCAGATCCGAAGGCAAAGTGTTTGTCGCTAAGAACGGAACATTTATTGAGAAAGAGTTTCTCTCGAAAGAATTGAGTGGGAGAAAAATAGAGCTTGATGAGGTTGTTGAACCTTTGCTTCTACCAGAGAGTAGTGCAGCACAGAAAGATGTTTGTGTGGAGCCTATGATGGTTGAAGAAGAAGTTAATGATGATGATCATGAAGCTTCGGATCAAGTTACTAATGAACCACGTAGGTCGACAAGGACGCGTACTACTCCTGAGTGGTACGGCCATCCTGTCTTGGAGGTCATGTTGTTAGACAACAATGAACCAACGAGCTATGAAGGAGCGGTGATGGGCCTGGATTCCGAGAAATGGTTAGAGGCCATGAAATCTGAGATGGGATCCATGTATGAAAACAAAGTATGGACTTTGGAAGTATTACCTAAAGGGCAAAAGACCATTCAGAACAAATGGATCTTTAAGAAGAAGACATACACGGACGGCAATGTCACTGTCTATAAAGCTCGACTTGTGGCAAAGGGTTTTTCACAAGTTCAAGGAGTTGACTACGATGAGACCTTCTCACCAGTAGCGATGCTTAAGTCTGTCAGAATCATGTTGGCAATAGCTTCTTATTTCGACTATGAAATTTGGCAGATGGATGTCAAAACAGCGTTCCTCAGCGGCTTCCTTGAGGAAGAGTTGTATATGATACAACCAGAAGGTTTTGTCAATCCAGAGAATGCTGACAAAGTTTGCAAACTCCAGCGATCCATTTATGGACTGGTGCAAGCATCTCGTTGTTGGAATAAGCGCTTCGATGAGGTGATCAAAGCGTTTGGGTTTATACAAGTTTATGGAGAAGCTTGTATTTACAAGAAAGTGAGTGGGAGATCTATAGCGTTTCTAATATTATATGTGGATGACATATTGCTGCTTGGAAATAGTATAGAAATGCTGGAAAGCATGAAGGAATATTTGAACAAGAGTTTTTCAATGAAGGACCTGGGAGAAGCTGCTTTCATATTAGGCATTAAGATCTATAGAGATAGATCGAGACGCTTAATAGCACTTTCACAGAGCACATACCTTGATAAAGTTTTGAAGAAGTTCCAAATGGAACAGTCCAAGAAGGGGTTCTTGCCTGTGTTACAAGGTGTGAAGTTGAGTAAGACTTAATGCCCAGTGACTGCAGAAGATAAAGAAAAGATGAGTGTCATCCCCTATGCTTCAGCCATAGGCTCTATCATGTATGCAATGCTGTGCACTAGACCCGATGTTAGCCTTGCCATAAGTATGGCTGGAAGGTTTCAAAGTGATCCTGGAATGGAACACTGGCAAGCGGTCAAGAATATCCTTAAGTACCTTAACAGGACTAAGGAAATGTTTCTTGTTTATGGAGGTGATGAAGAGCTCGTCGTAAAGGGTTACGTCGATGCAAGATTTAACATTGATCCGGATGACTCTAAGTCACAAACCGGATATGTATTTATTCTTAATGGGGGAGCGGTAAGCTGGTGTAGTTCCAAGCAAAGCGTGGTAGTTGATTCTACGTGCGAAGCGGAGTACATCGCAGCCTCGGAGGCAGGGAAGGAAGGTGTCTGGATGAAGCAGTTCATGACAGATCTCGGAGTAGTGCCCAGTGCACTGAATCCAATGAGCCTATTCTGTGACAACACTGGTGCCATTGCTCTAGCCAAGGAACCAAGGTTTCACAAGAGGACCAGACATATAAAGCGACGCTTCAACTCCATCCGATATTACATCGAGAAGAAGGACATAAATATTTGCAAAGTACACACGGATCTAAATGTTGCAGACCCGTTGACTAAACCTCTTCCAAGAGCTAAACATGATCAACACCAAAACTGCATGGGTGTTCGATTCATTACAATGTAAATCACATAGTGATGTGAGCTAGATTATTGACTCTAGTGCAAGTGGGAGACTGTTGGAAATATGCCCTAGAGGCAATAAATAAAGTGTTTATGATTGCATTTCCTTGTTCATGATAATTGTTTATTATCCATGCTAGAATTGTATTAATTGGAAACATGGATACATGTGTGGATACATAGACAAAACACTATGTCCCTAGTATGCCTCTAGTGAACTAGCTCGTTGATCAAAGGATGGTTAAGGTTTCCTAGCCATGGACATGAGATGTCATTTGATGATAGGATCACATCATTAGGAGAACGATGTGATGGACAAGACCCAAACGACAAACGTAGAATATGATCATGTCAGTTTATTGCTACTATTTTCCGCATGTCAAGTATATGTTCCTATGACAATGAGATCATACAACTCATTGACACTGAAGGAGTGCTTTGTGTGTATCAAACGTCGCAACATAACTGGGTGACTATAAAGGTATTCTACAGGTATCTCCGAAGGTGTCTATTGGGTTGGCATGGATCAAGACTGGGATTTGTTACTCCGGGTGACGGAGAGGTATCTCAGGTCCCACTCGGTAATGCAACATCACAACAAGCCTTGCAAGCAATGTGACTAAAGTGTTAGCCACGGGATCTTGCATTACGAAACGAGTAAAGAGACTTGCCGGTAACGAGGTTGAACTAGGTATGGAGATACCGACGATCGAATCTCGGGCAAGTAACATACCGAAGAACAAAGGGAACGTTATACGGGATTAACTCAATCCTTGACATGGAGGTTCGACCGATAAAGATCTTCGTATAATATGTAGGTACCAATGTGGACGTCCAAGTCCCGCCATTGGTTATTGACCGTAGAGGTGTCTCGGTCATGTCTACATAGTTCTCGAACCCGCAGGGTCTGCACACTTAAGGTTTGGTGACGTTCCAGTAGTATAGAGTTATGTATGGTGGTGATCAAAGGTTTTTAGGAGTCCCGTATGAGATCCCGGAAGTCACGAGGAGCTCCGGAATGGTCCGGAGATAAAGATTCATATATAGGAGGTCCCAATTTGGTCGCCGGAAAAGTTTCGGGCTCATCGGTAGTGTACCTGGAGTGCCGGTAGTGTACCGGGAGACCTCCGGGAGGGGTATTTGGACCCAAGAGGCTTCATGGGCTGTGTGAGAGTATTAACCAGCCCTTAGTGGGCTGGTGGAATAGCCACAACAGGCCCATGCAGCTGGGATAAAGAAACCCAAATGGAAAAGGTGGCAAAAAGGCAAAAAGGGAGAGTCCTACTCCTACTAGGATTGGAGGAGGAGTAGGACTCCTCCCCCTTGGCTTCAGCCGACTCCTAAGGGGGCTTAGCCCTGCACCAAGGCCTCCTATCCCTCCCTCCTATATATACTAGTGGAATAGAGGGTTTTTGGACAGAATTTCCGACCACGTGCTACCCATTCCACCGGTGCATAGTTTCTCCTCTAGATCGTATTTCCGCAGTGCTTAGGCGAAGCCCTGCCGGAATTGCTCCACCACCATCGCCGGAGCGCCGTCATGCTGCCGGTGAACTCTTCCTCCTCTCCACTTCCTCTTGCTGGATCAAGACGGGGGAGATCTTCATCAAGCTGCACGTGTGGTGAATGCGGAGGTGTCGTCCGTTTGGTACTGGATCGGAAGGATCATGATCAAGGCCACGAGACGATCGTGATTGGATCGCGGGACGGATCGTGATGAGATCGCGGGACAGATCGTTATTGGATCGTGGGACGGTTCGTGATTGGATCGCGGGACGCTCGACAATTTGGATCATGAAGAAGTTCGACTACACCAACCGCGTTTCTTAACGCTTCCCGCTTAGCGATCTACAAGGGTATGTAGATCAACTCCCCCTCTCGTAGATGCTCATCACCATGGATAGGTCTGCGTGTGCGTAGGAAATTTTTTGTTTCCCATGCAATGTTCCCCAACACATACATCAACATGTATTAATTCCAATAAGACACTAGCCTGCTCCATCATACCGGAAGATGGGGTCTTAGTCATCTTGCCCAAGAGGCATGGCTTGCATGTCACAACCGATTCGAAATCGAGTGAGTCAAAAGATCCATCAGCATGGAGTTTCTACATGTGATTTATACCAATATGACATTTGGCGGCAGTGCCACAAGTATGTGGTACTATCATTATTAACTTTGTATATTTGGTACCATTATTATGAACATGTGTACTACTACGATCAAGATTCAATAAACAATTCCTAGTGGGTGTATGACCATTGAAGGCATTATTCATGTAAACAGAATAACCATTATTCTCTAACTTATATGAATAATCTTAATGCACTAAACATGATCTAATCACGTTCATGCTCAACGTAAACACCAAATAACATTTATTTAGGTTTATCACAAATCCCGAAGGTAGAAAGAGCGTACGATGGTGATCACATCAACCTTGGAAACACTTCCAACACACGTCGTCACCTTTCACTTACCTAGCCTCCCTTTATTCCGTATCTTTTATTTCGACTTGCTAACACTTAGCAACCGAGCCGGTATCCAATACCCAGGTTCTACAAGGAGTACCAGCAATGTACACATCAATAACACGTATATCAAATATACTTCTGTCGACATAGCCAGCCTTCTTATCTACCAAGTATCTAAGGTCATTCCGCTTCAACGAACATTCTCCTCATAACAGAAGCACTTAGTCTCGGGTTTGGGCTTAACCTTGGGTTTCTTACTAGAGCGGCAACTGGCTTTCCATTCCTAAAGTTTTTCCCTTCTTGCCCTTGCCCTTGTTGAAACTAGTGGTTTTCACTTAACCATCAACACTTGATGCTCCTTCTTGATTTCTACCTTCGTGGTGTCAAACATCACGAACAACTCAGGGATCATCTTATCCATCCCTGGCATGTTATAGTTCATCACGAAGCTCTAGTAGCTTGGTGGCAGTGACTTGGAGAACTGTATTAATCACTATCTTAACTGGAAGATTAACTCCCACTCGATTCAAGTGATTGTAGCACCCAGATAATGTGAGCACATGCTCACTGATTGAGCTATTCTCCTTTATCTTGCAGGTAAAGAATGTTGTTGGAGGTCTCATACCTCTCAACATAGGCACGAGCCTGAAATCCCAATTTCAGCTCTTAGAACATCTCATATGTTCCATGACGCTCAAATGTTTTGGAGACTCAATTCTAAGCCGTAATGCATGACACACTGAACTATCAATTAGTCATCCGAAAGTGCCTGTCATATGTTCACAACATCTACAGACAACGCTTGAGGGAGTGGTGCACTTAGCGGTGCATCAAGGACATAAGCCTTCTGTGCAGCAATGAGGACAATCCTCAGATCATGGACCCAGTCCGCATTATTACTACCATCAACTTTCAACTTACTTTTCTCTAGGACCGTATCAATAAAACAGGGGAGCTACATCATGAGCTATCTATGACATAAGTTCATCTAATCGAATTATTGATGAACTCCCACTTAGATAGACATATCTCTAATCATCCAAGTGACACATGATCCATGTCAACTAGCCCGTGTCCGATGATCACGTGAGACGAACTAGTCATCCATGGTGAACATCTCTATGTTGATCGTATCTTCTATACGACTCATGTTTGACCTTTCGGTCTTCCGTGTTTTGGGGCCATGTCTATACATGCTAGGCTCGTCAAGTCAACCTAAGTGTTTTGCGTGTGTAAATCTGGCTTACACCCGTTGTATGCGAACGTTAGAACCTATCACACCCGATCATCACGTGATGCTTCGGAACAATGATCCTTAGAAACGGTGCACAGTTAGGGTGAACGCATTTCTTGAAATTTTATTGAGAGATCATCTTATTTACTACCGTCGTTCTAAGCAAATAAGATGTAAACATGATAAACAGCACATGCAATCAATATAGTGACATGATATGGCCAATATCATCTTGCTCCTTTGATCTCCATCTTCGGGGCACCATGATCATCAATGTCACTGGCATGACACCATGATCTCCATCATCGTGTCTTCATGAAGTTATCTCACCAAATATTACTTCTACTACTATGGCTAATGATTAGCAATAAAGTAAAGTAATTACATGGCGTTTATGATTGACACGATGTCATACAATAAAATAAGACAACTCATATGGCTCCTGCCGGTTGTCATACTCATCGACATGCAAGTCGTGAATCCTATTACAAGAACATGATCAATCTCATACATCACAATTCATCACATCACATTCTTTGGCCATATCACATCAGAAGGAATATGCTGCAAAAACAAGTTAGACATCCTCTAATTTGTAGTTGCAAGTTTTTACGTGGCTATTATAGGTTTCTAGCAAGAACGTTTCTTACCTACGCCAAAACCAAAAAGTGATATGCCAATTGCTATTTACCCTTCATAAGGACCCTTTTCATCGAATCCAATCCGACTAAGGTGGGAGAGACAGACACCCGCTAGCCACCTTATGCAACAAGTGCATGCCAGGCGATGGAACCGGTCTCACGTAAGCGTACGTGTAAAGTTAGTCTGGGCCGCTGCATCCCACAATACCTTCAAATCAAGATAAGACTAGTAACGTCAAGCAAATTAACAAGATCGACGCCCACAACAACTTGTGTTCTACTCGTGCATAGATTCTACGCCTAGACCTAGCTCTGATACCACTGTTGGGTGACGTAGTAGTAAATCAAAAAAATTCCTACGTGTTCACCAAGATCCATCTATGGAGAAACCAACAACGAGTAAGGGGAGAGTGCATCTTCATACCTTTGGAGATTGCAAAACGGAAGTGCTACAAGAACACGGTTGGTGGATTCGTACTCGCAGCGATTCAGATCGCATTGGAATCCGTTCTAAGCGCCAAACAACGGCGCCTCCGCGTTCAACACACGTGTAGCCCGATGACGTCTCCTATGCCTTGATCCAGCAAGGAGGAAGGAGAGGTTGAGGGAGAGCTTCGGCAGCACAATGGCATGGTGACGGTGGAGCTGCGTGGTACTCCGGCAGGGCTTTGCCAAGCACTATAGAGAACGAGGAGAGGGAGGAGTAGGGTTGCGCCGTGGGAGAGAGATGCGTGTCTCTGGCTGCCCCAAGTGCTCCACTATATATAGGAGGAGGAAGAGGGAGGGCTGCACCCTAGGGTGGTGTGGCTGCCTCTAGATCCAATCTGGCCGGTGGCCAGAGAGGGAGAGGGGTGCGGCTGCCCTAGGGTGGGCCTTAGGGACCATATGCCCTTGGGTTTGCCCCCCTCCCACCTCAGCTGCGCCTTGGGCCCTTGTGGTGGGCGCACCAGCCCACCTAGGGGCTGGTTCCCTCCCACTTGCGGCCCATGCATCCCTCTGGGGCTGGTGGCCCCACTTGGTGGACCCCCGGAACCCTTCCGGTGGTCCCGATACCTTATCGGTAATTCCCGAAACACTTTCGGTGACCAAAACCTCACTTCCTATATATGGATTTTTACCTCCAGGACATTTTGGAACTCCTCGAGACATCCGGGATCTCATCCGGGATTCTGAATAACCTTCGGTAACCACGTACACTATTTCCCTGTAACCCTAGTGTCATCGAACCTTAAGTGTGTAGACCTTACGGGCTCGGGAGGCATGTAGACATGACCGAGACACCTCTCCGATCAATAACCAACAGTGGGATCTGGATACCCATGTTGGCTCCTACATGCTCCACGATGATCTCATCGGATGAACCACGATGTCGGGGATTCGATCAATCCCGTATACAATTCCCTTTGTCTACCGGTATGATACTTCCCCGAGATTCGATCGTCGGTATCCCTATACCTTGTTCAATCTCGTTACCGGCAAGTCTCTTTACTCGTTCCGTAACACATCATCCCATGGCTAACTACTTAGTCACATTGAGCTCATTATGATGATGTCTTACCAAGTGGGCCCAGAGATACCACTCCGTCACACGGAGTGACAAATCCCAGTCTCGATTCATACCTACCCGTAGTGCACCTTTATAGCCACTTAGTTACGTTGTGACGTTTGACACACCCAAAGCATTCCTACGGTATCCGGGAGTTGCGCAATCTCATGGTCTAAGTAAATGATACTTGACATTAGAAAAGCTTTAGCAGACGAACTACACGATCTTGTGCAATGCTTAGGGTTGGGTCTTGTCCATCACACCATTCTCCTAATGATGTGATCCCATTATCAACGACATCCAATGTCCATGGTCATGAAAACGTGACCATCTATTTATTAACAAGCCAGCCAACTAGAGGCGCACTAGGTACACGTTGTGGTCTATGTATTCACACATGCATTACGGTTTCCGGTTAACACAATTATAGAATGAACAATAGACAATTATCGTGAACAAGGAAATATAATAATAACCATTTTATTATTGCCTCTAGGGCATATTTCCAACAATAACCCAATCCCAAGTTTGTTCCTCAAAAGGAGAAGTATGAAAATACTCTCCCCAAGGGAACAAAAGCTCAAGATGACCTTCCACCACAAGACCCCAAGCTCAAGGACAAGAACAAGCTTCAAGAGGAAATTGACTCATATGAAGATGTATCCCGAGCTATGGTGAAGAGTGTTCCCAAGGCTACTTCAAGTTCAACTTCTACAAGTGCTACTTCAACACCAAGGATCCCCATCAACTTGATGTGGGTCCCCAAGAAAAAGACCTAGAGAAGTTCTTTAGGGGTGACTCCACCAATGAAATTCACTCATATTCATTATTGGCAAGAACTAGTTTCAATCAACACCAACATCATGCAATAGTTCAAGGAGTTACACATTCCCTCAAAGGTAAGCAAGGGACAAGGTAATCAACAAAGCAATGGACATCATCATGTATGCTTTGCACTCCATGTCCATAGATATCCTTGTATTTGTCCCTTGTGTGTTGGGACTAGCCAATTAAGGACAGTAAAACCGAGCCTAAAGCAAGCTTTAACAGCGATTTGGATTCCTGGCCGTTAATTTTCACGATCTAGAGTTCTTGGGCATTGGATCTGAGTACAGTTGCGCGTGGGCTAACTGGGCAAACCAGTGGCCGAACGGTCCTAAGGGGTTGGTGCTCCAGCAGCCGAAACTGAACCCTCTGGTAAATTGGGCCATCTCTCGCAGCCCAGATAGCTAACCAAGCACAACCCGGCCCACCAATACTCCTCTCCAAGAGCCACCCATATAATAATAAAAAACTCCTATAGGAGCCACATCGCCCTGCCCCTCATCCAATCAGCTGCCCCTCCCCCACGAGGGCATAACCACCTCGACCCTGTCGGGCATCGGGCCCTCTCTTCCATGCTGCCGCCGCTCACAAATGAAGTAACCTCCTCCCGCCGCTCCACGATAGCACTGCTCTGACTATTTGTCCTTGCGCCATACGTCCCTCCTCTTCGCCCTATCCATGAGCGATGCCACTCTCCATGGTAGGGTGACGACACCTTCCAAGATGCGGCGGAGGCCTCACATCCATGGCGACGATGTCCTGGATCTCCTCCCACTCTGCTCATTCCCCCCTTTGATGTCCTGCTCCAATTCCCGTGCTTCATGAATGTATTCTTTGGAAACTGTGATCTGACTTGATATTTTCTGTAGCCTACTCCATAGGTCTGATGAATTTGCTTCAAATGGATAGCAACGATCTCGGGACGATCCGGGTACAAACATAGCTCTAAATATTGTATTTACGACCCCCCCCCATGTCTCCATGACATATGTGCCCAAACTGCTTGTTTTAGTTTGGAGTGCTCACGTTCACTTCTCATGGAACAAAGTCTAAAGTCATGCACATTCAATTTTTCCACTTATTGGATTTAAATATTTGTCTATTGTATCATGTAGCCAAAATTAGGCTCTTGGATTGAATTGTTTTTGTCTTGGTGTGATTAGAGTTGTAGATGAATTATTTTAGAGTGCAGTCTGCAGTTGATTTTTTTTGTCTGAGTATGATTAGTATAAAAATGGTTAGCAATAATTTAATCATCTTCTTTGTACATTTAATTGAACAATAAAATTGGGGTGTAGTTGTACCGATCTGTCTTTTCATATGGTTTAATTTTTTCATAGTTTCTGTCTTGACCTACTAGTGCATGATGATGCAAGAAAAATGAAGAATATTTACAAAGATTATTTGAATATTCATTTTGTTGGGGTTCTAATGATAGCTGACTTACTTTGTTTGCAGATGCACAAAATGCATATAGTGCAAAGTATTAGTGTTGCAGCCTTCTGCTGTCTTCATGGTATTCTTCATCAGGTGGAACAAGAGGTATGTTCGTAACCATAGAGTTATCTATAAATTTCAGTAATTCTTACTATGCTTAAGAGTTATTGTTATCAATACCAATTTGGAAGATAATTAGTGGTATACTATGTTATTAAAGTTTCACTCTAAGACATGCATGGAAGAATTTGAGCCTACCTTACAAAGTTGAAGAGACTCAAACTCTAAACAATCAACTGGCCATTGGACATTGCTGGAGGAGTAATGGCACGATATGTAGATAAAACAAAGCCGACTAGAAAGAGATCTACAATCTCTGTACAGTTATTTTCATATGCTAACGACAATATATTTTTGATTGTATTTAATTGTTAGTGATTTGGCTGGGGCCACACATGCCTATAACATATAGAATGACATTGCATCAAGGGTATAGACCTATATAAGTGTGCCTCCCATTGGGCATTGTTGTACGAGTAATGGAAACGACATGTAGATAAAAGAAAACTGACTAGAAAGAGCTTTACAATCCATTTCTTCTGTTAAATGATCGAGATAAGAAGTTCCCTTGGCAGATTTTCAACCATTATATCATTGCACCATGATACTTTGCAGGAACCATATTCAATGAGGAGACCATAGGATCTATATTCAGGTGACCTCTTTCAGCATAACATGCTCCATTTTGGGCATTCCTATTTTAATATGAGCCGATCTGATCTCCTTAAAGTATTATGGCATGCACTGATGGGGTTTTTATTTTCCAATTCACTTTTAACCTTATTATTTGTGAGTTTGTATTTTTCCTAAATTTAAAATTTAGGTTGCAGAGTGGATCTCTAGGATTTTTAGTTCAACTAAGGAAGTATGCCACGCAATCCGTTGCGTTCTCCACCATCATATGCCATATCTGAACTCTTGTCACCTACTCTGTAATCACCAACTGGCTCTAGCACCATATTTTGCGCCCTGAGATCTCATTAGTGCTACTCCTACTTGTGTTTCCCATAGCCATTCAAATTCTTTATGTAAGTTTTTTAGACCAATGCTATAATAAGTTTGACATTTATTGACTCTGAATGAAGGTATAAGTAGTATGGATGGGATTGTAAGCAGCATCTTGCCTCTTTGTGACAACACTGATATCCAAAAACTGTGGTACATTATCAATCTCATTTCCAGTTTTCTAAGGAGAAATATATTGTTTTCAATGGAGAAATAATGAGGATACACATGGTGTTTCCTGGACTTTGTGTTCTATGTTGAGTTGGACAATAAGATGTTGAGTGTTAGCATTGTTCAACACTTCATATCTAATTTATTGCCTATTAATTCATAATAATGTTGTTTCAGAATTTATGTTATGTTGCTTGATAGGTGATGTACGATGCCTTTTCCTGTCAATGTCGGGAATCAAGCAGGAAGCATATGACAATTGGTTGCACGAGTCTCAGTGATGCTCTGTTTTTTCTGTTATTAGAACTTGTCCTTATTTTCTCAATTCTATATTTGTTAAAACAAATAGTGTATACACTCATGTTGACTGGAGTGATGTGCAAGCTCAGACAAGAACTTTACATGCTTTCCTTTTCCCAATACTTGCCACTCAGGGTTTGTAGAGTCTGGACATTTGCATGCATCTTTTACAGTTGTTGCAGATCGATATCTCTGAAGATACTTCTTTATTTTTATTTCTATTTTCTATCTATATTGCAGTTATACAAAGAAATGGGCTATTCCATCAGCCTTGCCTATTTTTTCTATTTCCAAACCTGGTGGCTCTTTCACACAGGCATCTGAAGGTCTGATTAATGCTCCATGTAAACAATCTGCTGCTTATGATTTGTCTTGGTAGTATTGATTACCTATATTTACTATATACAATATATTGTGTATTTGGTCATACCAAACATATTTCTATGCGTAAACATTGCTTCTATCGATTATATATGAGATTTCCTTCGATCATTGACTAATACTACCTCCGTCCCAAAATAATTGTCTCAAATTTAGTATAAAGTTGCACTAAAGTTGAGACATTTATTTTGGGACGGAGGGAGTATTTAGTTATGTTTATTAAATTTACCCTGCTACATGTTGTCATCTATCTAAGAAAATTCCTATTACTTTTATTGTACAAATAGACGTCCACATCAATGCGGGTCATCATTGTGTTTTAAAATTTTGTAATATCCCTTTGGTTTCAACTTACCAACCATTTAGGGAGCTAGGGTTATACTTTGTCACTGCAAACCAAATGTTAGATTAGCATAACCTTTGATCTCCACTTACTGGCCATATTATAATATGCTATGTTTGGAGCTGTTCTAAAATTTAATCGAAGATAAAAATGGGCAGAAAGATCTCAACCTATCTTATGCACTTTCAATTCAAACAAAATGGAAACCTCATATTGTTACATAAATTTCCAATACTATCAATAACATTCAAAATGGACGGGCGTGACAACGCGAGCCATCAACGATCTAGTGTAGATGAGAAGAGTGAGGAAACAACAAGGATGCTCCCAACTCATGACGATCTTCATCAACTTTAAGCATCCACCACTACTTCACCTACATGAAGTCTTCATCGACGAAACCAAAGGTTAGTTTATCCCTCCTATGGGGGGGATGTCACATCAAGGGGGAGCTTTACTGTAAGACTTGAGTCAAAGCATCTCATAGTATGTGACAACATTAAATGCTTTATGTAAAAGTGGTACCCCACTTGTGCTTAAACGATGAGTATGACCTATGATCAAGTATTCTTACTTGTCTCCTAAGTCTATATACTCATATATAGATGACTCCATCATCGCCAAAGTGCTTGTTAGATGCTAGTGTGTTTATGCATGTTTGCCGTGATTTCATTGGACATCTTATTGTGTGAGCATGTTGGTCTACATTTAATTACTCATTCGAGGATATCCTATTGTTTCTATTTGGCTTTTGATTTTTCTTTTGCGAATTGGATGTACAAGAATGCCTAGGACCACTCCTCTAGATATCTATGCTTTCTCACCTCATATTCTGTTCATGTTGCATCACAAAATTTGAACAAGTAGTTTTCGATCTCTCTGTGTGAGGAGCATTTGGAGTTTCGTATCGACAAAGGACTAACCATTAAAACCTCCCAAGTGCATGTTGGTGGAACCAACTCAAAACTCGGTCACATCGAATGCCTAGGGTTGATCTAGTTTTTAATCTCGGAACTACTGATTCCATAATCTCGGTTACACCAAGTTTCCCTGTCAGCTGACAGTTGAGAAACTCGATGACACTGAAAATTTAGAATCGGTGTCACCGATAGACGCGGGTATATAAAGAGGCAGACCCAACTTTTTGAAATTCCTTCAAACACTCGCCCCCTTCAAACCCTACGTTGCCGATTCATGACCCCTAATTGTCGCCTTTGCTTCCCCGAGCATCTTCGCCACTGGGAATCGTCATCGTCGATGAAATCTTCATCCTCGTCTCCACCGTAGCGGATCCATCATCGAGCTAGGGTATGGATTCGGCCCTCCTTGCGCTCCCCGTCCAAATCTTCTGTATTGGAGTTGTTTTTATCTTCTATCCACCGATTGCAAACTCCTCAATCCCCTAGAAATCTCAATAGATTAGTGAATTGAAATTTTTTAGGTTTAGTTGCCCGCAAAACTGCATCTCCGTGATACCGAGTCAAAAAAATCGGTTCCGCCGATTTCCTTTTTGTGCTAGTCAGGGTACAAGTCGATGAGACCAAGCGGAAGTTTTTAGTCCGACCGAAACTGATGCCAAGTTTCAGTTAAGGGTTTTGTGCGTCTCGACAACACCGAAAGATTTGACTCGGTGACACTGAAATTCAATTTTGCAGTGAACTACACCTATGATTTTTCTGTTCAAACTTTCAAAAACAGCTGCATTTTATGATGACTTATCTTCTTCTTCTCTACTATAATCTATTCACAAGGTCAGATACGTCAGATGCTGAGGAAATTCAGAATTTGCAGGAGCAGAATGTTGACATCAGTTCAGGCACTAGCCCAGGGTCTAGCTCACAGGCACCCCCAGTTCTCAAGGGTTGCCCAAGGCTGCTACTAGAGCCAAGAACAAGCTGAATTCAAATGAGGAGGATTTAGATTTTATACCTGAGGAAATTCTTGCCAAGAAGCAAGACAAGGCTGCCAGGAAGTCAGCAAATGAAGCCACCTCTTCCAGGAGGACACTCAACAAGACATATGCCCCTCCTGAGACTATGAGAGCACCAAAGAGTGCTAGGGCTACCATGGCCATTGAAGCCCCAAGGAGGTCATTGCCTAAGAAGGAAGGAGAGAAGAGGAATGCCAGAAAGAGAATTGTCTATGTGACTGGCAGGCCTACCTCTATGTATGATGACCCTGAGGAGGCTGCTGGTGCTGCTGAGGAGGAGGAGGAGGAGGAAGAGCAAGTTGTCAAGCCCCCTCCCAAGAAGAAGCAGAAGAAGCTTTTGGCAGATGCTATGCCAAAGCAAGGACCCTCCAAGAGCACCAAGTCTGCCCCCAAGAAGGCTGATGCTGAGAAGTCCAAGAGACATACAGGCAGATTCCAACTTCTGAAAAGAACAAGGAATCTACCTTCAGGGAAACTGATGAGGATGACATGTCTGCATTGATGAATCCCAGGCCACACCTTCCAGTGCACAATGCCAACCATCCACTTGCTGCTGACATGAAGAAGAAGAAGGATGCATGTTTGAGAGAGTGGAGAGACATTGATCCTTACTCACAGAGGAAGAAGACAGTTGTGGACTACAGGTTCTATTCCAAGGAGCAACATGATTTCTATGAGATTGTGTTGCTTGACAAGAGTCCAGCTATGAGTGACATGAGATATGTCGACTAGAAGTACATCAAGGCGAATGAAGACTATTTCCCCAATATACAAGACAACTTCCACTTTGTTGGCATAGATTAGTTTGTTGGCAGAGAGTTCACTGCATGGAACGATGAGATGATCATGCAATTCTACTCCACTGCTCACTTGTATGGAGATGGTAGAATTGTGTGGATGATAGACGGAGCAAGATATGAGTCAACTGTTGATGAGTGGGCTTCCATATTAGGAGTCCCAGAGGCACAGGATGGAGATATCTGTGTGTACTCAGAGTCCAAGGCAAGCCACAATGCCACTAAGGACATGTACAATACCATTCCTGATGCACATCTTCAATCCCACAAGCTAGGATCTATCTATCACCTCCATGTAGGTCTCCGCACCATCTACACCATTTTGAGGCATACTTTGATGCCCAAGTCAGGTGACGAGAAGATGATTCGAGGCTACTCCATCAACTTGCTGATTCATATTGACCAACACCAGAGATTCGGAGTGATGGATCTGATAGTGGAGACTGTCAAGAGGGTTGCTGCTGATTAGAAGCGCTCTTGGTGCTATGCACCCTACATTCAGATGCTCATCAACTTCAAGCTGGAGAAGCACATCTTTGCTCTAGATAGACCCCACTTGCCCCTGCGGCCATACTTTGAGGAACTAGACCATCCCACATCAGCAGAAGCTCAAGTCCCTAGATCCAGGAATGAGCAAATGGATATCTTGATCTCAATAGTTCAGGTCATGCAGAAGGACATCAAGGACATACTGGAGAACTAGAGTAGTCTTGTGAGGATCTTTGAGAACAGGATCAAGACCCTCAATGACAAGGTAGATTGGCTGAATAGGACCGTGACTGAGATCAAGAAGGAAGTTGACTTTGCACCTCTTCTTCACTCCATAGATGATGATGATGAGGCGGAGGAGGATGTCTCTCCTCTCTGGCAAGCTATTTGCATCACTACCCAGAACAGATCTGCCACAGTGCCAGCTCTTAAGTTGAGGCCTTCGTCATCAGCATCTTCTACAGTGACTTCAGCTCCATCAGTTCCTCCAGTGCCACCAGTTGCTACTCCAACTCCTTCCAGGACATCTGCAAAGGTCTTTGCCGACGTAGTTCTCTCGACTCCGACATCGACCATCGGAGGAGATCAGCCCCAGAAGAACGATTGGCTCTATCTCTTTGAACTTTTTGGTAACTTGTTGCCAAAGGGGGAGAAGTTGTATATATATCTTTAGGCTTCGAGTGAGAGAGCGCTGGTTTTTATTGTTATTTAAAAAAATATTTGGTCTTTTGGTTTGCTTGTGTTATACTTTTGTTCGTGTTTGATCATACGCTTTAATGTGTGTTGCTACTATTTCCTACCCTTTGATGGTTATGAGATGATCATTCACTTTGCTTGATGTGTTGTGCTATGATATTAACTCTTATTACTCTCGCTCACCACCAAGATGTATGTGACATGGAAGAAGTGCCCCATGTACCTAATCTATTGTGCATTTGCATTCAAACAAAAAGTTAAAATAATGCACAAATTTAGGGGGAGCTCTTTCTTATAACATACTTCTCAAAGCGGCGATTATATTCATTGATTATATCATATGTCGAAGCTTTGATCTGTATGTTGTTATCCATTACCAAAAAGGGGGAGATTGAAAGCACATTTGCTCCCTTGGTGGTTTTGGTAATTAATAACAACATATATGTCATTGAACTAATGCTTCCACTAAGCATATTTAAGGAAATTTCAATGATGGGTTAGCAAAAGGATTGTGCAATACCCCAATATTCAAGGAAATAGATTGACAAAGCTTCAGGCAAGAGGACTCTACATTTTACTTTGTGAGAAATCACTTTGAGTCCATAAGAAAGCCAACACTATCAAAAGGGGGTAAGGTACTGTTGGTGAACAAAATGCTCATACATGCACAAGTGATAGTCACCACATACGCCCACAAGCTCTTCCATAAAAGTCTGTCCAAAGCCAAATATCTAAAATCGGTGCAACCAACACTTCCCACTCGGTGCCACCGATTCTCAGCCTCAGACAAACTCAAGCCAAACCCTAGCCCAACGGTGCAACCGATACTGATTCGGTGCCACCGAGTTTGGGTTTCCAACATTCTGTTACACAAATTCACAAAATCAGTTCGACTGAGTTTGTTGAATAGTCGTCACTGAGTCTGGCAATCTGACAGTTTGCCACCTTATCGGTGCAACCGAGTTTTATGTATTGGTCTCACCGAGATTATAAAGTTTCTACCTTTTAGGCAACTCGGTACCATCGAGATTAACACATCGGTGTCACCGAGTTGGACTTATCAGGTGTAATGGTTGGATTTTTGGAGATGCCTATATATACCCCCTCCATCACCACTCACTCGAAAGAGAAGCACTCAGAACAAACCCCCACTCATACCAACTGATTTTTTGAGAGAGAGCCACCTACTCATGTGTTGAGATCATGCCATTCCATTCCAACCATATGAATCTTGATCTCTAGCCTCCCCAAGTTGCTTTCAACCCAATCAATCTCTTCCACCCAAGCCAAGTTGAGGACTCTATCATCTTGAAGCACAAGAGTAGGGACTTCATTGACATTATCGATCCCATTACCTTTTGAAGGGTCGTGCCTCCTAGATTGGTTAGGTGTCTCTGGGGAGCCTCCTACTTCGTGTTTGGAGTGAACCAAGGAGTTTGTAAGGGAAAGGAGATCGCCTACCTTCCGTGGAAGGGGGATAAGTCCGTGACGTTTAATGTGTCACTCACATTGTACTTGTCGAGAGGGATGTCTATCTTGTAGGCATTGTTGTTGTAACGTGCCAACACTTTGAAGGGTCCATCAGCGCGAGGTAGCAGCTTTGACTTGCGCTTGGCAAGGAAATGGTCCTTCCGAAGGTGCACCCATACAAGATCGCCAGGCTTGAACACCACGAGATGTTTGTTGGTGTTGCGTTTGGCGGTGATGCGTTCCACTTGGCACTAGATGGTGTTCCTTGTGTCTTCGTGCATCCTCTCGATGTATCTTTCCCCTGCACTTGCATCCATGTTGATGGTCTCTTGGAGTGGTATAGTAAGGATGTCCAATGGGGACAATGGGTTGAAGCATTAGGCCACCTCAAAAGGATACTTGTTGGTGGTGAAGTGTCTTGCTCGATTGTAGGCATACTCGGCGACGGGGAGGCAATCTTCCCACTCCTTGATGTTCTTCTTAATCAACACGCGGAGGAGAGTTCCAAGTGTCCGGTTGGTCACCTTCGTTTGGACATCGGTTTGCGGATGGTATGCCAAAGAGAATAGTATCTTGATTCCGAGCTTGGCGCAGAGGGTCTTCCAAAAGTACCTCAAGAACTTGACGTCGCGATCCAAGACAATGGTCTTTGGTAGTCCATGTAGACGTAAGATGTCCCTACAAAAGAGATATGCAATATGTGAAGCATCGTCTATCTTTTGGCAAGGAATGAAATGAGTCATTTTGGAAAAATGATCGACAACAACAAAATGGAATCATGGCCATTCTTTGTTCGCGGCAATCCAAGCACAAAATCCATGCTAATATGTTCCTAAGGTTGGAACGGTATAGGTAGAGGCATGTAAAGACCATGGGACTGAGCTATTGACTTAGCTTTGCGGCATGTAGAGCATCGGTTAGTGAAGCATGCAACATCACGAAGCATCTTTGGCCAATAGAACTTGTCGGAGAGGGTGGCATATGTCTTGTCACGTCCAAACAAAGAGAAGACTTTGGAATGCCACTTGCAAAAGTAACAAACGAAGAGAAGTCTCTGGAATGCAAAGTTTGTTAACACGCATAAGATATCCATCTTTCATGTAGTAGTTCTCCCAACAAGTTTTCACTTTGTAATTGGCATAAGGAATAACAAAAGAATCATCATAGTCATACAACTCTTGTATGTGCTCAAAACCAACAACATTAAATTAAAGTTGAGGAATGAGCATGCATTTGCAGGAAATAGCATCTGCCACAACATTTTCTTTGCCCTTAATGTATTTGATAACATAAGGGAAAGACTCAATAAATTCACTCCATTTAGCATGGCATTTGTTCAACTCGGTTTGACTCTTGAGGTACTTGAGAATTTCATGATCGGTATGAATGATAAATTCATGTGGTCGCAAATAATGTTCCCAAGCTTGTAAGACTCTCACCAATGCAAAATTCCTTGTCATAGATAGGATAATTGAGTTGAGCGCCGGAAAGTTTCTCACTAAAATACGTAATTGGGCGCTTTTGTTGCATAAGCACACCTCGTATGCCATTACCACTAGTGTCACAATGCACTTCAAAAGTTTTGTAAAAAAATTAGGCAAGGCAAGCAAAGGTGCATGAGTAAGCAAATTCTTAAGTTCATGTAAAGATGTGTCTTGGGATGGTCCCCAAACAAACGGTGCATGTTTCTTGCTCAAAGCGTGTAGAGGGGTGGCAATGGTCCTAAAGTCTTTCACAAACCGACGATAGAAACCGGCTAGTCCTAAGAAGCTACACACGTGTTGCAAATTGGTTGGCGTGGGCCAATTTTTAATTGCGTCTATCTTAGACTCATGAACATGGACACCCTTTGAGGCAACCACAAATCCTAGGAAATCAACTTTTTCCACACCAAAAATGCATTTGTCCATGTTAGCATAAACTTTTATTTCTGAAGAGTTTGCAAAATGTTTCTAACATGTGTGGCTTGTTGTTCTAGAGATTTGCTAAAAACAAGGATGTCATCAAAGTAGACCACAACAAAATATCCAATGTAGGGGCACAAAACATGATGCATCATGCGCATGAACGTACCCGGTGCTTCGGATAAACCCATGGGCATCACTAGCCATTCGTAAAGACCAAATTTAGTTTTGAAAGCCGTTTTCGACTCATCACCCTCTTGTATGCGAATTTGGGAGTAACCACTTTTCAAGTCTATTTTGGAAACTATAGTGGCACCACTAAGTTCATCTAGCATGTCATCTAAGCGTGGGATAGGGTGACGGTAGCAAATGGTGATAGCATTTATAGGGAGGCAATCGGAACAAATGCGCATACTACCATTGTTTTTAGGCACTAGGATCACGGGAACCATGCAAGGACTCAAACTCTCGCGAACATGCCCTTTATCTAGTAGTTTTTGGACTTGCCTTTGTATCTCCTTTGTTTCATTGGGGTTGATGAGGTAGGGAGCCTTGTTGGGAAGCGGTGCGCTGGGGATGAGGTCAATGTGGTGTTTGATCCCTCACTTTGGTGGTAGTCCCGAAGGTAGCTCATCGGGGAAAACATCTTGAAATTACTTCAACATTTGAGATAGAACAAGAGGAAGATGTGGTGAAGGGTTAGGTCGGGTAACATCATCCGTACACACTATCACGTAGTGAAGGATGGTCGATGGGCTCTCACTCACATCCCTGAAATCTTTTTTGGTGGCAAATAGTACTATATCACTCATGTCCCTCATAATGGAGTCTCTCAATTATGGCTTGTGGCACTCGCTCGCTTTGAAGTGGATCACTCTCTCACTTTTCTCTCCATGATGGGATGAAGCTTGCTTGTCGGCAATCACTTGACTTGGAGACATAGGGCAAAGCACATATTCGTTGCCCTTCAACTTGAAGCTATATTGATTTGTGCGCCCGTTGTGTATGGCTCCACGGTTGAATTGCCAAGGTCTCCCAAGGAGGAGGTGGCAAACGGACATGGGCACTACATCACACTCCATGGTGTCTTCGTAAGCTTCGATCTTGAAGGAAACTTTCATGGTGTGGTCGACTTGTATTGTGCTGGAGCCACTTAGCCATTCGACCTTGTAGGGGCGAGGAGGCTTTTTCTTGGTCAAGTGCAACTTGGAGCAAAGTTCCTCACTTGCCAAATTATGGCAACTTCCTCCGTCTATGATGACCTTGACGGATCTCCCTAGGATACCGGCCTTGGTGTGGAAGATGTGGCAACTTTGGTCCTCGTCTTGTTGTTGTTGAAGTGTCAAAACGTTTGAGACAACGAGAGTGGGGCTCGGATCATTGTCACAAAAGATTTGAGAGTCTTCATCTTCATTGACTTGCTGGCGCATGGCCACTTTTTCCAAAGCTTCCATCACATCTTCACTCATGGAGTCATAGGAGCCGTCATCTTGAAGGATCATGGTTCGCCTTGTGGGACACTCATGCATCTTGTGGCCTCGTCCTTGGCACGTGAAACACTTGATGGAGCTTGTTTTCACATCATTCGGTATTGGTGTTGAGGATGACGCTCTTGTTTTGATTCTAGGGGCATTGCGAGATGATGAAGATGACTTGTCCTTGTAGCTTGACTTGTCATCTTTTGTCATGAAGGTTCTTGTAGAAGGAGTCGTAGTTGGAGTAGCTTGGGTAGTTGCATCGTATGTCTTGGAGGAGGTCTTGGAGTACTTGTAGGCCTCTTGAACTTGACGTTCAGCATTTGTGGCCTGGTGCACTAGCTCGAGAAAGTTGGAGTAGGGTTGGAAATCCGCAATTTTCTTGACTTGGTAATTGAATCCATTTAAGAAGCGTGCCATAGTGTGCTCATCCTCCTCCTTCATGTTGGCTCTTATCATGGCTATCTCCATCTCTTGGTAGTACTCTTCCACCTACTTGGTGCCATTTTTGAGTAGTTGTATCTTCTTGAAGAGATCGTGATTATAGTCTATTGGGACGAATCGAGCTGTCATGAGATCTTTCATTTGTTCCTAAGTGGTGATTGGAGGGTCACCTCTTTCTCTATTTTACTCAATCAATTGTTCCCACCAAATGAGCACGTAATCTTTGAACTCGAGGGAGGTCGTGGCAATCTTCTTGTCCATTTGGATGATGCGCGGTTCACCATTAATGCATGGAGCTTGTCCATTTGGGTTGTCATGAAGTCCCGCGTCCGCTCCTCAGATTCACATATGTTGGTGGAGAGGTGCTTGATGCAGTCCTTGATGACATCATGTGCTTGGCACATTCCCTTTTGTGGAACAAAGAATTGTAGTTTGGTGACGTAGTTGTTCGCGTCGTTGTCGTGCTCCTCGAATTCCGGGTTCGTCAGAGTGTTCCTATCCATGGTACTAAAGTAGATATAAGTGGAAGAATGAGAAACCACAATACCAAATACCGTTCCGAAGGTTGAAATGAGGATCAATCACTCAATGTGAAATCGTGGAAATAGTAGAATTGGTACCGAGTTTGCCCTTCTCACACCTATAAAAGTAATGCTTATGGAGTTGCTTGGTTAGGATGGTGGCATAAAATTTTAAGTAATTCGAGAATATGATCCAATAAAGTTGAAATAGATTCGCAAGTTCACAAGTAATACAATGAGAATCAATAGCAATGAGTGAACTCGGAGACACACACACGAATAGAAAAGTGGGGTTGTGCAACCAAGAAATGAGCTCAAAATGTGGAATCCATGGAAAACGCCGTGTTGCACAACTCTAGAGAGACTCTAGAAAGATTGCTCTAATGGGCGTGATACGAACTTGTGCACAACCTATAAGAAACAAAATGTGTCATCTTCCTATTCCCAACTTACTATGCATGTATGAGGCATGAGTCACTCGCTCAAGTGATCCACAGTGATCAAGTATGATATGAAAATTTGGTGATGCTACTGCTCTTTTGTACTTGCTTAAAAGCTTCACATCTCTTTCCTTTAGAAATGATATTTGTATTCTCACTATGCGGGACGTGCACACCAAGATAGCACTTATGTATGCGGGTACTTTGTAACACAAGAGATGATACTAAGATGTATATGCATGCAATTGTAGCTATGCATAGTATGTATCACTAATGTGCACAAGTAGCATGGTCCGGCAATACTCAATGGCTAGTCTCGATAGGCAAGTAACGCAAATAGGCTAGGAGTAACAATGCAATGGCAAGGGTATAAGTCAAGAGTGTCGTCGCGGTTACCGTCCTTGCTTACTGTGTAGTGTCAATGAAGAATTGGTTGGCGACGATCCGGGGCGATGATGAGCGGCGATGTCGATGAAGAAGCACTCCTAATTAGCTGAAACACCTTAGGAAGTGGCGGGGCTCGCGACTCAAAATCTCAAATGCAAATGGGTTGCGGAAGAAATACCGGAAGAAATCCAAAAAAAATCGGTCAAAATTTCAGTTTCGTCAAACTTGCTCGGACGGCCGGACAGGGTCGGACATCCAGTGGTCCGGTCATCCGGAGGGAGCTGGTCGTCTGGAGCCTGCGGGTTTCACCGGATGAACTCGAACCGAAAGAAATTTTTCTAGAAAAATTGAGGCGATTTTGCGGATGTAAATGATGGGCATGATGGAGGAATTATAGATCCACTTGTCCTCTACAAAATCCACAGGTCCAAATCAACAAAATCCCATCAAATCCAACAAATCCAAGAAATTTTGGGCAGGGCTATTTTTGTGGGAATTTTTGAAACTAGGACGAATCAAAGAAAAATTAGGCTAGCAAACGGTGGGGGAGAGTCCAAATTCATGATCAACATGGCTCATGATACCATATGATATGGGGCAAGACCCATGGTAGTCGATCTTTAACGAATTGGAGGAGGGAAACCAAGAAGAACACGAGGAAGAACGAGAGGAAACACTCAAGAGAAAACTCAATCACACATCAACTAGATCCATAACAACACAAGAGGTACAAGTTCCCAAATCAACCAACTATACAAGTAGTAGTACGCGATCTCCCACTGCGGAGGAGGGGCCTTGAATCCACAAGGGATCTTCCCTCTAGAGGGACCATGGCATCACTTGGATCTACTCCCAAAGAAGGACAAGCTCCTCAAGAGAGTCAAGTAATGGAGCTAAGATCAAGAGAAAACATTAGCTAACCCAAGAAAGAGAAGGGGGAGGTTTATATAGTCTGAGACGAGGTAGAGGGATACATGGGCCAAAACCCACGGGCCTATGCGCAGACAGGGTCTGAACGTCCGGACGGGGTCGGACGTCCGACGGCTCAGGACGGTCCAGACGTCCGGAGAGGACCAGAAGTCCGTAGATTTGGCGCGGGTGCGTCTAGGCCCAATTTCCGGATGGGTTCGGACGTCCGACGGTTCAGGACGGTATGGACGTTCGGAGGGGGGCTGGAAGTCCGTATATTTGGCGCGGGTGCGGCTTGCCCAGATTTTTGGGACGGCCTGGACGTCCGTCCCTTGGGACCCGTCAGACGTCCGGGCGGCGTTGGTCATCCGAGGGCTGGGTAATCTAGTTCCCCTTCGAGCTGTGCTGATTCCTAGGCATCGGTCGTCTAAGCCCGTCCGGACATCCGGACCCTGTAGCCTGTCCTCGGGCCCTTCTTTTTCCTTTCGAGCTTGGCGTCCTTCTCCCAAGTACCTAAGTACATAGAGCACTTCTGTCTAAGGTAGCGACCATGTCTTGAGTGGGTCAGACGTAGTTTGAGCAAGGAGAGATGTCACCTCGTTTTTCATGGTGCATGCACAGGCTCTCGTCACAGGTCCTCTTGTGACTTGCGATGTTGGGGAAGGGTCCATGGTGGTGTTCATGGGATGCTCCGCATCATATAGCGAGTTTGTTTCTTGGAGGACCAAGACACAAGAGATCTACCAAGAAATTGACATGTACCCGAGGTAGATTTTCTATCAACCTTGTCACCTGCATAGTACGAGTCGGAGTGGCCAACAAGATTAAAAGAAGATCCCTTGGGATACCAAATGCCAAAGTTTGGTGTATGTATCAAGTATCTCACAATGCATTTCGCAGCCTTAAGATGACACTCTTTAGATGCAGCTTGATGTTGGGCACACATGCACACACTAAGCATAATATCGGGACGGGAGGCACATAGATATAGCAATGAACCTATCGTTGATCAATAAATTTTTTGATCAACCATTTCACCCTCCTTAGTAAGATCATCGTGTCCGCTAGTGGGCATGGGAGTTTTCATATCTTTGCACTCTTGCTTATTGAACTTCTTGATCAAGCACTCGGTGTACTTGGTTTGAGAGATTGATGTACCTTCTCTCGTTTGCTTAATTTGTAGACCAAGGAAGAATTTAAGCTCACTCATCATAGACATCTCATACTTCTCTGACATCAATCTTCCAAATTTCTCACTAAATTGTGGATTAGTAGATCCAAAGATAACATCATCCACATAAATTTGGCAAACAAATAATTCACCATTAACTCTCTTTGTGAATAAGGTTGCGTCAATTTTACCAATTTCAAAAGCTTATTCAATGAGAAACTTCGTTAGGCATTTATACCAAGCACGAGGAGCTTGCTTAAGACCATATAAAGGTATGCGAAGTTTGTAAACATCGTCAGGTTTCTTAGGATTTACAAATCCGGGAGGTTGTTTAACATAGACTTCCTCCTCTATCTCTCCATTTAAAAAGGCACTTTTAGTATCAATTTGGTAAAGAGTGATGTCATGGTGATTTGCGTAAGCAAGAAGAATTCGAATAGCTTCGAGTCTACCAACAAGGGCGTAGGTCTCACCGTAGTCTATACCTTCGACTTGCATATATCCTTGGGCTACAAGGTGAGCCTTGTTGCGTACAACTTGACCGTCTTCATCTTGCTTGTTTCGAAATACCAATTTCATGTCGATGATGTTTTGCTCGTCCTTGGGATTCTCCACGAGTGTCCATACTTCATTTCTCTCGAAGTTGTGAAGCTCTTCATGCATAGCATTCACCCAATCCGCATCTTCAAGAGCTTGTTCAACCTTCAAGGGTTCAATGCTAGAGATGAAATAGTAATGCTCACAAAAGTTATCTAAGCGAGTTTTAGAGCGAGTGAACATCCTTGTTTGTATATATATCACCAAATATTTGGTTTAGGGGATGGTTCTTGGTCACTTGTTCATCATCTCTTCATCTTTGTTGTCGAAGTTGTCATCTCCTTGAGGTGGTGGTGAAGGTGGTTGTGGTGGATATTCATGATGTACTTCCTCCTCCCCATCATCTTGTCGTCTACCACTTGTGGATGCTTCCATGTTGTTATGTCGGTAGCCTTGATCCGAAGTAGGAGCTTCTACTTGGGTTGATGAAGTACTTTCCTTCACCACCATGGGACGAATCTTGCCGATGGGCAAATCTTGGATAGCTTCCGAAGGATCTTTGTCACCTACATCACTTGGCAATTGTTCGACTTGCAAACTGATGGTGTCCTAGACTAGGGGTACTCACCACGTCGCCTTCCGACCTATGGGTCGGGCCAAGGACCCCATGACGATTCACGAATGGGCCACTTTGGGCAGCCCATGCCGAATACAAGAAGGATTCCACAAGACTTGGCGCACAAGACAAGGACTCCTCTAAACCCTAGGCCTACGGTGCATATATAAACCAAGGCCAGGCTAGTTAATACCAATCTCATATTCACTACTACAATCTCGTGGTAGATACTTGTACTGCTATCCCCATATCAATACAATCAAAAGCAGGACGTAGGGTATTATCTCCTTGAGAGAGCCCGAACCTGGGTAAAATCATGTGTCCATGTTACCATCGCTCCAAGACGCCTAGCTTAGGACCCCTACTACAAGATATGCCGGTTTTGACACCGACAATGGTGCTTTCTTTGAGAGCCTGCGTGGTAGTCGCCATGGTGCGCTGGGAATTCAGATCGGCTCCATCACGATCTACGCATCGGAACCGAGCTACGTCGTCAACATCGGCATCTTTGTCGCCGGCTTGACTGGTCAGCTCGGCTATGCCGCGGATTGCACTCCATGTCGGGTCATATAGATCGGTCGGGTGTCTTCATAAACATCAACTCCAATCTCAACCAGGCTCATGGAAGAATCCTTCATGGTGCTCGGGGGCTCAACGTCAACATTGCTCTCGCGCGATCACGTCGTTTTTCTAGACAGTGTATTCATGTTCGTTATCCTCGCCTCCTCGGGTGTCATTTTGACGATTACTTCAATGGAATTGTGTGGAATTGAGTCTAGAACAATCCAGCAAAATTTCACCACGTTTCGGTGGAGGAATCTCCGGCAATCTACAATATACCCGAGCCCTGTCGAATATGGACGAGTTTAGGGCAAGGAGTCCAGCAACTAGCTCAGACGTCCGTTGGAAAATCTCACTGTTCATCGGCTGTGGAGTTCCTATACTGATCACACCTCAAAATTTCAGATCGATCCGACAATCCAAACTCCGGTAAACACCGATTAGTACAATGAATTTTGGGTCTGTTTTCAGCACGAAAATGAATCCGACCCGAATTCATCTTTTTCATTAACGGGTTGTCGGACGTCCTTTTTGAAGGAAATTTTCTCATCATCTCGGTCATGCGACCAAGAGTTCGGCATCGCGAGGGCCGAATAATAATCAAGTCAACCTCATCATCTACAGGTTGTATGGGTCGGGTGCTCTGTTGCTTCATCAAGCCAGCATCGACCTCGTCACAAATTCTGACCTGCGTCGGCATCGCCGCACCATTACTTTTTCAAGATGACGTCCACCACACTGACCTACTTCGACACGTCGGCTGGCATGGGGCTCTAGCGCCACCTATCCAACCTGCTCCGTCACCTTGGCTAGACCGGGGCTTTGGCATCCCTTCATCAACCTACTCCAGGGACTTCAGCGTCACCAGCCGACCTGCTTCAACACCTCGGCTGGCATGAGACTTCGGCGTCACTAGCCGACCTTCTTCAACACCTCAGCTGGCATTAGAATTCGGCGTCACCAGCCGACCTGCATTAGACTTTGGCGTCCACCGATCACAACTTCGCCATGTTAACTGGACCGAGGACTTCATCTCGCCACATTGATCGTGCAGCGTCGCCACTTTGTCAAGCCGAACTCTTGTTCAGACACCTCGGTGCCCAGGCCATATTCCTATACTTATTTGCTTCACTTAAATTCATTAAGTAGAAGAATTTTTTAAATATATTATTACCTTTATTTTTTATTACTCTTGCCTTGCACTATATTGTGTGCACAGGAAATTGACTTTAATGCCGTCGCGCGGTCACCCCGGCGTCACCTTGCCGACCTACTCCACCACCTCGACTAGACCAGGGGCTTCGCCTCGCCACATCGGTCGAGATGTGTCACTACCTTGGAGTGTAGAACTCCTCGTCCAGTCACCATGGGACGGGCTTGGGGGCTGGGACCTCGGTCATGCCGAAGACTACACACCGGATATGTCAAAGTTCGATGGGCGTCCTCGTCCTGCCACAAGCCCGGATCACGTCATTAACACCAAGCACATTAACCAGCTAAGTCGTTGTCATGCTCAAAAAACTTTCAGTTTTAAATTTTGTTCGGTTCGACCAAGCATTATACTTTTTTGACAAAAGTTGTTTGTGAAAAACTTTGTTTGACAAACATTTCTTTGTTACAAACAAATTCAAATACTCCGTTTACTTAGGGGCTTCTATTATGAAGCCATTGTTCTTGCATATGATTATTAATGTATCGAACCATTCCTTGTTCGTGTTTACGTCAATATATGCATCATATTGACTTAAGTGTTCTGCATAGCTGGGTTGCCTTGCTTCTGTGCTTACCCCTACATTCCCGATTGTTTGGCTCGGGAGTAAAGGGAGATCCTCTGTGATTGTTACGATCGGGTCATCTGAACTCGTACCTTAGACGGGTGAAGCCGAAAGCTAGCGCTCTTACTATTTTCAACTATGGTCAGCCATGACGGAAGACACACATACATAAATCTATTGCACACCGCTCATGGTAATCATAAGAACCCAAAGAAAGGAACCTTGGCGGAACTATTTTCTTTGAAGATGCTTCTTACGTTAAATAGTAATATAGCATAAGTTCTCTAGGCGCGCTTTGTCTGTTATAGCCTAATGGCCTGATTGCCTGGTTATTCGAAACACCTCTGATATCCCCGGATGGCGTAGTAGATAAAACTTTTCGGCCCTTGGCTGAAGAGGGAGAAGCCGACGGTCGGTCAAGACAACTTTAAAGTTTGGGCGAACACATATATGATATAAGTACTTCAGTACATACAATCATTATACATAAAATTCTTTTACCCAAGTCACTTGGGGGCTCTTAAATTTATATGAGCGATTTTATAATAAATGTTATTTTCTTCTTGGTCGTTGCAAAGTCTTTTTCTACTACTTCTTTTTTCAACACGAGTGTTCAGTCAATAATCGGGTAGCCTAGTTTCTCTCTAAAGCCGCTTGAGTTTAGTTCGCTAAACAGACCTCGAAGAAACACTCCGCCCTCGGGATATGGGGGTTGAAGCCAAAGGCTGACCCTCTTGAAGTCTGAGAGATCAGATGTATCATGTTAAAGCATGACGGAACCCCTGTTCATTTTAAGATCAATTTTCGGATTGGCACCAAAACACTTGATTTAGTTCGAACAATAAAGTTTTTACATAAGTTTTTTGGATTTTCGAGCTTATGGCACTTTTAAGCTATTGGTATGTTTTTTTAGGAGGAGGGACATCATCTTGACCGAGGTGCCCTACGTAATAATTCAGCTTAGGAAATCTTTTTTGACCTGTTGTTTGGCATCTTCCCTGCCGACCTCCACCTCGGCATCTCGGATATTGCTCTATATGCATCAATTTCGAATTGTCTTCAGTCAATAGTTGGGTTGCCCGGCTCCTGTGCTTGCCTCCTACGTCCCTCTTTGTTCGGCTAGGAGTTCAAAGGGAGAACCACTTCGATTGTACTTCTGATTTAACTAGTCAAGTACCTCAGTGGACAAATCCGAAAACTAACTGTCACAATAAGCGTAAACTGGTCGGCGATCCGATGACCGTATTAAATAACGGGCCTTTCATAAAATTGGCTGGAGTGTTAATGGCTTTACTTCGGCTAATGCCGAACACTAACCGGGGGCTAGTAACTCGCCTCTCGAACTTTAAGCTCATGTGACTAAGTGAAAGTTATAAAGCCTAGATATTCGATTGCCTCGTTTCCTCTAACACAGCCGCCTCCGAGCACCGAGACATCGGCTAAGGGTTGTCTTGTTACTGCAGAAACACCATGCAGAGCATTTACAAAGGGGTAGAAGCTGACGATGGGCCACTCTCAAATGATAAACAATCACAAAGGAGTAAAAATAACACATAGCATAAAAGCATTTGTATTCAATATGCGAGTGCTACCTCCCATAATCATCGTTGTGAAGCCATAAACATGCATCAATTTGACTTAAGATTTTGGCCAAGCTGGGTTGCTAGGCTCATGTGCTTATCCCCTGCATTCCTGATTGTTCAGCTAGGGGGTAAAGGGATCACCTCTGTGATTGCTACTTCTGGGTCATCAGGGTTAGTACATCAGACTACGTGAAGCCGAAAGCTCGCCATCTTAAGAATATAATTGGTCGGCAGCAACGGAAGTGAAAAGTTCGATTCATTAATGATCACAGAGTTTGGGAACATTCCCCAAACTAAAACGTCAATATTTTACTCCCACATTGATCGGAGTTGAGGTTTCACAATCATGGTCAACATGATATCCTGGGAAAAGCAACTTATAAAAGAATTATTTTTCCCAGAAGAAGTTTCTTACTTTAAATAGTAATATAACATATATCTCCGCGTACCTTTGTTTATAAAACCATATGGCCGGATTGCCATGTTTGCAGTAAATCTTTGTCCTTATAAAGGCTTTATAAAGTAGGGAAAACACTCCAAGGAGGTTGAAGCCGATGGTCGGTCAACAAAGTCTTGTACAATGCGGATCCGGGCATTAATCACGTAAAGCACTTGGATACATAGAATCATTAAACATGAATTGTGTCAAACGAAACAAAATTTGTGTACAAATGTCGATCCTTAATTCGACCACCCGTGCCCAAATTAAGGCTCGAGGGCTACTGCATTACCTATTCGATGCAGCAAATTCAAAGTGCAATACAGTTTCCGAGGAGATTATGATCGTTGAGTTGGTCGGCCGCACCCAACCTGAGTCTCGAGGTCTGTGCACACCGCTTTTCTGTTCCGAAGTATGATACTGAGGTAGGAGGTTATGCTCAGGCCGATTCTACGAATCAACCTGAGTCTCAGGGGCTACTGGGATCAGCGGTTTTATGTCATCCTTCAGGTCCATCTCGGGTTTTAGACTGACACGAACCTTGAGGGCTACTGGCTATATATCTCGGCAGAGAATAAATTGCACCAATCAAAAATATCAACAAAAAATCAGCCCACGGTCGGAGTGGTGCACCACCTCGAAAGCAGTCCGGCATAAAACTCGGGCGCAAGTGGCTGGCTCCATAGAGAGCATTTCCGACATTAAGCTCGGATGAATTCCTTCAATTTTTTAAAGTCAAAGTTAGTTTATGATACCTCGGACGCTGACCATCGTTAGAGCTCGAATGCAGTCCAGCATTGGAGCTCGGAAGTAGTCCAAAATAAAGCTCAGATGGGAATAACTAGCTCCATAAAAGACTAACTCCGGCATTTAAGCTCGGATGGACTCCTTCAAATTTTCAGAGACTAGGGTAATCTATGACACCTTGAATTCCGAATAGTGTTGGAACTCAGCTGCAAAAAGACACCTCGGATGCAGTCCAGCGTTGGAGCTCAGACGCAAAACGATAACTTGAACGCCGAATAGTGTTGGAGCTCGGCTATGAAAAGACGCCTCAGATGTAGTTTGGCATTGGAGCTCGGACGCAAGAGGACGCCGCCGCACGGGAAACACTTCGAACCACAGGTGTGGTGTAAAACATTACAAGGAATTGATAAAAGCTGATAACTTAAAGGGGCTCCTCGGATGCCCGTTGTGTGAACTCTTCAGATACAGTTTGGCGATCCTCAAGGTCAAAGTTGGCAAGACAAAGAGGTGTTCGGAAGAGCCGACGAGCGTCCCCAACTTGATGACCGGTTTAGGGGGCTACCGACGGTGTCCTAGACTAGGGTGTACTCACCACGTCGCCTCCCGACCTATGGGTCGGGCCGAGGAGCCCATGACGATTCACTAATGGGCCACTTCGGGCAACCCATGTTGAATACAAGAAGGATTCCACAAGACTTGGCGCACAAGACAAGGACTCCTCTAAACCCTAGGCCTAGAATGCATATATATAATGAGGCTAGGCTAGTCAATACCAATCTCATATTCATTACTACAATCTCGTGGTAGATACCTGTACTATGTACTATCCCCATATCAATACAATCAAAAGCAGGACTTAGGGTATTATCTCCTTGAGAGAGCCCGAACCTGGGTAAACTCATGTGTCCATGTTACCATCGCTCCAAGACTCCTAGCTTAGGACACCTACTATGAGACAAGTCGGTTTTGACACCAACCCGAACCATTAGATACATCAAACTTCACATCTACCGTCTCTTCAACTTTTCGAGTGAAGTTGTTGTAGACACGGTAGGTGTGAGAGTCCGACCCGTAACCAAGTAGGAAACCTTCATGAGATTTGGGAGAAAATTTGGTGTGCCTATGCTTATCAAGAATGTAGCATTTAGCACTGAATACCCGAAAGTATCCAACTTGGTGTTTGTTACTGGTGAGAAGCTCGTATGTCATTTTACCGAGAAGCTTGTGCGGGTAGAGTCAGTTTGTGACATGGCATGTTGTTTCCATGGGTTTTGCCCAAAAGTGTCTTGGAGTCTTGTATTCGTCAAGCATCATTCTTTCCATCTGAATGAGGGTTCGATTCTTTCTCCCAACAACTCCATTTTGTGGAAGCATGTACGTAGACAAGAACTCATGCGAAATACCCTGTTCGTCAAGAAAGGTATCTACATGGGTGTCCTTCAACTCCGATCCGTTATCGCTTTGAACCTTCTTGATCTTCACTTCAAATTGATTTTGCGCTTTGTGTGCAAAGTTCTTGAAGATATTTTTTACCTATGACTTATCATCAAGAAAGAATACCCACGTAAATCTGGAAAAATCATCAACTATAACTAGACCATAAGAGTTTCCACTGAGACTCTTGTAAGCATTGGGACTAAAAATATCCATATGAAGTAACTCAAGTGATCTCCTAGTGGTCATGATGTTCTTTACCGAATGACTTCCACCTACTTGCCTTCCTGCTTTTCAAGCACTAAAAAGCCTATCTTGGTCAAAGATAACATCTTTAACACCAAGAATGTGATCGCCCTTGATAAGCTTATCTAGATTGCGCATGCCTACATGTCGTAGCCTTCTATGAAATAGCCAACCTTTAGATGATTTTGCAATAAGACAAGTACGAGGTTGGTGTCAGTGTAGAAACTAGCGGATCTCAGGTAGGGGGTCCCGAACTGTGAGACTAGGATCGACGGTAAGAAGAGACGAAGGGGACACGAGTTTACCCAGGTTCAGGCCCTCCTATGGAGGTAATACCATACGTCCTCCTTGATTGTATTGACACCGTAAGAGGTTACAGAGTTGATCCACCTCAAGATCGTATGTCCAACCCTAGATGAGTTGTCCTGTCTGTATACCCTAAAACCCTTCGGCTTATATAGATGCCGACGAGGCCTAGGGTTTACACATGGTCGGTTACATGCCGAAGGGATAAACATGCATATTTACTACATCAGTCGTGAAGCGCAAGCCGTGCTCCTCGAAGCTTCCATCCTGGTAACTAGGCCTTCAGATCATCCAGTGTTCGGCGAGTGGACCATACAGTCCGGCCCGTACACAACAGGTCGGCTATCCGAGGACCCCCTAATACAGGACTCCCTTAGTAGCTCCCGAACATACCTCCAACGCCAAGAGTCTTCAACTGCAATTTCTTCACAAACAGAGTCTTCGGCTTGCGAGATGAGTTCCTTTCGTCGAACCATAGTTCGGCCTCCGATGACAAATAGTTTTCCACATTACGACAGGTCCGAATTATGTGAGATGATTCGGCTTTTTGAAGGCCAAGTGCCGGGAAAAAGGAAATGTTTCCCGACGATCTTTCCGACAAAAGCTCACAACCCATCACGACCGATAGGCGAGTTACAGGTACTCGATGCGTGGCTCGAGGCCGTTTCGTCTACACGATCTCTCCACACAGATCGTGTCCTGTTTTATAAGGGGTGTAGTTAATTATACGCCCACAACGGCTCGCACGTCTTGGGAAGTGGAGAGAATCACGGCGCAACAAGGGGGGCCTGAATCGACAGACCTCATAAAAGGAAAAGAAAACCCCAGAGGCCTCTCATGCTCTCCATTCGACATCTCCGCCTCCTCTTCCCTTGCGCCTCCAAAGCACAGATCTAGGTCTCTTCCACCCCCACCTCCGAGCTCAGCAATGACGGGATCCAATGGACACTAGGAAGTTTCCACAGTTAGCAACCAAGACAGCCTCGACCTCAAGAAGGTCGGCTATCTCCCCGCCGATATCACTCGTCGCGCGGCGGAGAAAGGACAACCAATCCCCACCCCCAAGCCAGGCGAGCGGGTGGTGTTCATCCGCCACTTCATCAGGGGGTTAAGCTTTCTGCTCCACCCCTTCATTACGGGACTCATGCTCTTCTACGGCCTCGACTTCCGCGACCTTCCGCCAAGGATGCACCTTTCTTGTAATAGCCCAGGATCGACGCTCCAGAAGATTTCCCTTTTGTTTCCATTCTCGTCTTGTGTTTCGTTTTGTTGTTCCATTCATCATTGCATCATTCGCATCATCTACATAGCATTGTCACTCGTTTCCAAAACTTGCATCCGTTCGTAGTTGCCGGTTCTCTCCGGTCTCGTCACTAACCATTTTGAGACCAACCACAAACGCACGCGCCCACGACATCGTTTAAAACAACCGTTTTTAAAGCGCGTGAAAAATATTCTCAGATTGGGTCAAAACTTGGTGTGAAATCTTGTTATATTGTAGGTAGGCCACCTGCCAAATTTCATCGCATTCTGAGTTCGTTTGATACCCCATCGGTCAATCGTAGCAGTGCGGTCATTGGTTATTCGTCGGACGATTTTTGGTGTTTTAAAACCTCACGTCACGGGCCGCAAACCTCCCTCTCATCTCCTCATAGCCCATCTACACAGCCCACCTAGCCCACCTAGCTATCCCCTCCGCTTCCGGGCCGTCCGATCGAGATCGAACCGTCCGAAAACGGAGCAAAACCCCCTAACCCAAGCCCCTAATTGCTATAAATAGACCCCTAGCGTCCAAATCAGGCAACCCTAGGCTTAGCCTCGAAATCCATGTGCCCCAATCATCAGCCGCGCCTCCTCTCTCCCACCATACGCTGCGGCCCGCGAAGCCCATATGGGCCCGCCCCGGGCCCGAACCGCCGCCGCGAGCGTCCGTTCCCAGCTCCCTGCGCCCGCGCCACATAGAGGGGAGGAGCCCCTCAGTCCAGCTCCTTCTGCCGCCGCAAGGCCCTGTGCCTCCCGCTGCTTGCCGCGTCCCCGCCGGAGCGAGCCGCCGCCGGTGACCTGCTCCGCTGCCCCTTGCCCGTGCTCCTTCCTCTCCTTCCCTCCTCCATCTGCCTCACCTCGCTCTCTCTCTCTCTCTTCCCCCGCTGGTCGCTCGCCGCTGGTCCCTCGACCTCGCCGGCCTCCGTTCGTCGTGCCGCCATTCGGGAGGTTCCGTGTCGCCCCATCTTCCCGCTCCCCTCGCCGTTGGCCACGGCTGGTGTTGCAGCGCCTGCTCGGGAGGAGCAGCGCACCCGCTCGCGCTCCCGTTGACCTGCATCTGGGTGCCTCGCCAGCGCATGGGCCGCCCCGCGCCAGGTGAGCCGCTTTGCCGTCGCGGCCCAAGACAGCCCAGCCTTGCCTCTCCCCACTACTAGGATGGGCCAAGCCCAATAGGTGAACCCCCCCAGCTGCGCTATCCAGCACCCCATGCATCGTATTGCTATCTTGTGCCCATGTAAACTGTTGGGCCTCTACTGACATTCGGCCCGTAGACGTTTTTTCCGGTTCTACAAAATTTGCTAACTAACCTGTGAATTTCAGAATTACTGAAAAACCCTATTTTTAAGTTGTTAATATCTAATTAACCGTGCATCATATGTAAAAACTTTATATATGAAAAGTGACTAGAATTTCGTGTAGTTTCATAATATCCAACTTTCACAAGTGATAAAAATGTTTAACTTGCTGTTTCCATGCAATTTTCATAATTTCCATGCCAATATGAATTATTTAATAACTTTTGAACCGTAGCTCCGTTGAAAATGTTTAACATATGTAACTTGACTAGAAAAATGTGTAGAATCTCATGGTGACATTTATTTTGCTGTTTACCAACTCTAAAACATGTTTAGTACAGATCTTGACCAAATTCATAATATGCATATGGGGTTGTTTCGGAAATGATATACATTGCTTCCGGCCTCATTTAAAATGCCTAGATGTTGTAGTTGTTTGTGCTTCACCGTTTGCCATGTTAAACAACATTTAACATTGATGTGTACCTAAACAGGAATGAACTAAGTAATTCAAACTTGGAGTTTCGTCAATATGCAACTCGTTGCATATTGAACTTCACTTAATATGTAGTAGTTGTTTATTGTTCCTGCCATGCCATGCCATGCGTGCATATTAAACTGGACATGCATCATATTTGTTTGTGCATCATGCCATGAATATGTTCTAGTGTTTCTCGTGTGTTGATTTTTGTTTCCGGATTGCTTCTTCTCGATAGAGTTCCGAAAGTGTTCGGAGTGTGAGGATTCATTCGACTACGTTGGCTCGTCTTCTTCATGGACTCGTTCTTCTTCCAAGCAGGATCTCAGGCAAGATGACACATTTCCCTAGATACCACTACTATCATTGCCATGCTAGTTGTCCCTGTTTTATTGCTATGACACGATACCTATCACTTGTTTGACAAGCCACCCAACATTGCAATGAAAAACCTCTAACCCTCCACCTTCCCAGCAAACCTTTGTTTGGCTATGTTACCGCTTGCTCAGCCCTTCTTACAGCGTTTCTAGCTGCAGGTGCAATTGCTTCCATGTGACAACATGGACATTCTTTTGTTATCACAATATTCTTGCTATTTAATTTAATGCACTTATACACTTGATAAAGGGTGGAAGGCTTGGCCTTTTGCTCGGTGTTTTGTTCCACTCTTGCCACCTTAGTTACTTGGGAACCAGTGTTATGTTCCATAATTGAGCTCTCCTAACATGCTTGGGGTTGTTATGGGGACCCCCTTGATTTTCGTTTTAGGATAAAGCTTGTCTGGCAAGGCCCAACATTGGTACTATTTGCTTAATCTTTCCTACTTATAAAGATTTGAGCTGGTTGTGAGTTCACTCACCCTTCTCCTGCTAGATATGGGACCCATCGAATTAAAATAATGGCAATCTCCACCAAACCCTTCCCTATACAGTATCTTTTATCTGCACCGCCGCTCTTACCCAGTTGCCATCCTCCACCCACGCAAGGCGGGTACACAGAGCCGTAGTGCCCACACAGCCAATGCGGTTGCGTGTGTCGAGGCAAGAACCAGGTGGTTGTGCTCCTACTCTTTGCTACGTGTTTCGTCCATGATGAACTTGCCGGCCACGATGGCGCTGGTAATACTAGGTAGGCCTAGGTTGCAACAGTGGTGGTGACTTAGGGAATGTGGTCATGGAGGCGGAGCACCGGAGCATCTGACCAAAGTGTTGTGGACGTGGTCTTGGAGAAGGATAAGAACCACGATGGCGGCCCAGGCGACCCTAACCACGCGCAGCATGGGAGCTTGGCGACCGCGGTCTGTGCGCTCGGTGAACGACGACATAGGTATCGGTGGTGCGGGCAACGGCCGTGCATGCGCTCGTCGACAACGGTGTGACAGTGTGGCTGGCCACGTGCTAGAGATGTCCAGTCGCAGTGCATGTCTTGGAGTAGAGGAGGGTATTGCGTCGTCCTGGGCAGCGTGGTGGATGGATACATGATATGTACGCACGCGCGGTGGATGGATACACAATTGCTTCTTTTTTGAGTCGTGCGTATAATATTATGTTTTTTTCTTTATCCAAGATAATAATAAGGCTGATCTTTTATTTTTGAGAATTTAATAGGGCTATTTTATTAATTCCGTTCTCTCACACAGATGGGTTGGGCTATTCTCAAAAAGTAGATGGGTTGAACTTTGAAGCTGAACCGCGCCAAAATCACCTCGACTTGGTTGTGCTTCACGCCTATTTTGTCAGTTCGGCTAGGCCTCTTATCCTTTCAGGCCAAGTTGAAGCAAGCCCAAAAGCCTGCCTGACCTATCCATCCTTATCCCAAGGCATTAGCTGACAACAATGAATAGTGTACCTCGAATGGAAATTTCTCTGCAAACAAGTTTGGTCTTAATGCAGGATCGACGACACCGGGGAGCAGAACCACTAGTGTGTAGGCTCAACAACGTCATGGTGCAAAGGTAGCGGGTAGGTGGAGTTGAGCATGAGAGCTCGGTCTAGGGAAGCTTGAACATTGGCCATGGCAGTTGTCCTTGATGCAAGCATTGCATGAAGGTCACACCGAGCTCCCTCCATAGCCATATAGCATTTTGCTGCTCCCCGGGGAGCAACGAGTATTAAACTTACCGAGGGTGGTGAGGCCATGAGGACCACCACCGAGGCCATGAGCATGACCACGCTCGATGCAGCAGATGTTAGATAGATGCAAATGCCCTCACCCTAGAAAAAACAAATAATATTTGCACAATCATCATAATTTTGATTCATTGACTCTTTGTGGTGGCATGTTGAACATATATCATACACAATCGATGGAAACTTCAATGTGTGGACTATTTTTTCTGAAAAGGATGTGTGGAATACTTATCTTTGTTCATCATCTGATGCATTGCCTTGAACGTGCTCAATGTCTCTTCCCTTTTCTCGTTGCATCTTTTTATCAAGCTTGCTATACATTCTAGGGTAGAAAATGACGTGAAATATTATGCTCGACATCGATTTTTTGATATATTTACATAACCCGGCTTATTATCTCCTCTAACTATCCACAAGTTCTTTTAAATACATTCAGATATCGCATTTGGTAGGCTACAACTTGGCTTATGTTCATTTCATGTCCACTCAAATCTATAAGTGTCTTTTTAAGAACGTTGGCAATGCGGAAAACATTTTAAGTGGGACACAATAACATGTAGGGAGATCTCAAATGTTGATTCAAAGGTACTCCATGTTTAAACTTCGGAATTAGAACCATAGAATAAAGATAAAAATGATGACGTGATATGCACCAAATTAACATATTGCTTGTATTTTGTCTTATGTTGCAAAGTAGAATAATGATGTGTATATTAGCATTAGTAGAAATGTCCATTAATACATGTGATAAGAAAATAAATAACCAGTTGTTGTTTAGAACATCTTGATTTTTTCTTAATAATTGCGGTCTAATTTTATGTGGTTCTGTAGTGTAACACGGGCATCTTACTAGTAACAACTAAAATTTGCATAGGGCATGATCACCCCATGGATTAATCAACAACCCGGGCCAGTGCTCCTCATGAGTGTTGGTCCAAAATGGCAGTAGCCGGGGCCACCAACAGGTGTGTTAGCCGGAAACTTAGCCAATCCGGTCGTGTCCTGAGAACGAGATACGTGACTCTTATCGGGTTCGTCGACACGTCGGGCGGCCTTGCTGGATTTGTTTTACCTTTCTCGAACGTCTTGCGTGAGGAACTCTGATCTTCTTCGGGCTATCTCAAGGTGTCGGATTTCCTTTGGAATTGCCTAGGATGATCACGAGATCCGTGGTCGAGGTTATTCCCGCGGCGTGCAGTTAATTTGTGATGGATGAGTTTGAGCACCCCTCTAGAGTTAAATCTTTTGGAAAGTCGTGCCCGCGGTTATGTGGAAAACTTGGATACTTTGTTTAACACCCGGTCATAGAAAACTTGAAGTAAACCCAAATAAAAATACACCAACCGTGTGCGTAACCGTGAATGTCTCTTCTCGTGAGTCCTTATCCGAGAGAGAACACGGTGGGGTTATGTTTGACGTAAGTAGGTGTTCAGGATAAGTTAGTGATCATTTCTAGTTCACGTTCGTTATGTGTAGACCACCATACTTTATTTTCTGTAATCGTAAGTTAGCCACTCAAATAAATGCTTCGTCGCTTGCTGCAGCCACACCACTTCACCATACCTCACCTGTTAAGCTTTAATAGTCTTGATACCCTTGGAAATGAGATTGCTGAGTCCCTGTGGCTCACAGATTACTACAACAATAGTTGCAGGTACAGGTAATGTGATGCTTGAACGTGAGAGGGTTGCTTGTTTGTTGGAGTTCTTCTTCTTCATCGATCTAGGATGGGTTCCAGGCGGCAGCCTGGGATAGCAAGGATGGATGTTGTTTTGTCGTTTGTTTTTGTCCATAGTAGGACCCTGCTCTTAAGTATGGTGTTTGAGTATATTGTTGTACTGATGTGATCTTGATGTAGCTTGTGGAAAGTATAAGCCAATTCCATATACTCATCTCTTATGTACATGTACTTGTAATGATATCCATTCTTGCAACACGACGAGATGCGCTTCTATCCCTGTCGAGGCCCTTGTGCCAAAATAAGTATAGGATCGCATCTTGGGCATGAAAAGTTGGTATCAGAGCCTGTACCGACCTAGATGCCCCCTTGATTGATCGAACTTGGCCGACTCGAGTCTAGAGAAAAACTATTTTGAGTCTAGTTATATCGGAGAGTAGAATTATTTTTACTCCTCTTCCATGCCCTGGTGAGGAATTTCGACTTAGGAATTTAGTTACTACGCCTCTTCTCGCTCAAAAAATTTTAGGATCACGTGGGTATTTTGGAAACTATATGATACCGATTTGACGGAGTTCTGTCTTGGTGCCTCCTGTCTGACTTGATTTTTCTGGGGAGTTGAGCTCCAGAGAATTCTTGGCACATCGTTATCATTCAGCTTCCTTAGTATCTCAGGATGGAGGGTGTTCGGAATTGCTTAAATACTTGTCGTGGTGAGATAAGGTCAAAGTCACCCAGTACAGCGGAGGCATCCGGGGTACCACCATGGTTAGTATCGTTGTGCTTTCAAGGATCTGAGTTAGATGGACTTGCGAAGCCTCTGGTTATGTGTTGAAGGATGGATACATTTGGGGTGTAGGTTTGTTAGTTGTGTGAGATATTTCGTCCTTGTATTCCCAACACCCGGTTGCATAACCAAGAAATTTTTCGGAAGTTCTTAGGTGGGAATTCAAGTAGTTACCTAGGCTATGTTCCAACAGATCATCATTTTAGGTTGGGGTTCGACATCTAGTGGATTCATTTGTTCACGGTCTTTCTTACAGAGGACAGTCTCGATTTATGCTTCATCAAGGCTTATAGTTTGCTAAGCCTAGAGAGCATATTCGAGCGTCATTTCAATATGACAATCCAATGTATGATCGAGCCCATGCGAACCTTACCACGAAAATATCGAGCGAAATCTCTGTTATGCATTTGTTTCCGGCTTGTTTCATAATCCTCATCCTTCGTTTTGTTTTGAATATGGTAATTCGAGTTGCTTTGATGTCAAGTGGTGATTTCATATCTTTCCTATGTGGTCTCATACTTCTGTGGGATTGCTAATTCTTTTGCTCAATCAAGTTGTCATAACAATTCTTTTTATCTGGTGTCCTTCTCTTCAAGATAATTCTATCATCTCCAATATTTGCAAGATCAATCCTCATATTTCATTCTGGAGTTGTCTCATCTGTTCCATGTTTTCTTTGTTTTTCCCACCCTCCTACCCATTTTCTTCAATGATTAAATTCCCTTCCAAGTGCCTTTCTCTTCATCAATGCTTCCGCTATCATTTCTTCATTTGTATTCGGTGATTTTTTGTGGAGATTCCCAAGAGTTTCAATTTCAAGATCTATCCTCATATTATTTGTTCTTGTTGTTATCCTTCTCTAGTGGATTCTATTCAAGCTTCGGTGCTCATCTTATCCTTTCTCATTCGTTCAATGGTTTCCATGTTGGAATTTCTTTTCCAAGCCTCTCTTGTTTATTCGTCTCTCTTTGTTCTATACGGAGGCTGAAGCTATCTTAGAGATTTGTGTTTTATTTCATTCCTTCAAAATTATTTTGAGGTTCTCACTTCATCAAGTTCTTAATTTTAACTGGTGCAATCTCTCTTTTAATCAATTGTTTCAACGGTGGTTTCTTTTGAGTGGGCCCATAACCCACAGGTTTTTTCCTAGGATCCTACCTGACTCTTCTAATCTTTTCGGAGATGTTCTCAAGTTCTTTTCAAATATGACGTAAGAATGAATTTCATCAGTCATATGACTTCTTGAAGATTGCTTCTAAATAATTTTCATAGTTGGCTCAACCTTTTCTTTATTCATTGTTCTGGAGTATCTTAGTAATTCATGGTGTTGATTCTCGTCATCATTCTCAGCATTGAAGACCGAAGGAGAGTTTCTCTTAAATCGTTGATCATTCTTCCAAAGATTCATGGTTTTAGGCTGTTGCTATCATCTCAAATTATTTTGATCATGAATTATTCCTCCCATATCTATCCAGTGCATTTCATAATTGTTTTCATTTCTCTATCCCCTGAAGGTCATATTTTCAGAAGATTTCTTCGTTCTCAGCTTTCAGCTTTCATTCTCAAATTCTTCTCAATTGTTGTTCCTTCGTTTGTATCTCAATTATTCTAGTGCCTTGTTCAGTTTATATTAGGAAAATCTTGATATCTTCATTGTCATGTGTCCCCTTTAGTTTCTAATTATTTCCGGTGTATCATTCAGGACCTCTTCAAGTTTGTTCTCTATCTATCTTTCCTATCTTTTCTAAAAGGATAAGTGGTATGCCAAATCCATTGTTTGTCATCAATTTAACTTGATGAAGGATAGGCATATCATAATCCTTATTCTTGTTTCATCCAGATGATTTCAATCCTTCTTCCGGAGTTGTTCATGATATCAAATTCCTTATCCGTCGTGATCATCGTTTCTTGTCTGGAGTCCCTAGTTTTCTCAAGTATCTTGCCGGCAAGCTTCATCTAAAAATGGCAAGGTCTCAATCTTGTCTTTTTGCAAGCTCCAATTCTTTTCTATCATTCTTTCATTTCGGAGTTCATCTCGATGCTTCTCCATGGTGGTTTGTTAAGGATGTAATTCTTTCTCAAAGTATTCATCAAGATTCTTGTTGGAGGTGATCAAGTGTTCTCTATCTTGGGTTTCTAAGTTCAATTCCTTCTCCATGGTTTTTTGAGATGGTGTTATTAAATTCTTGATTATGAGGGGTCTCAAAGGAGAAATTGTCAAGAACAAGATAAGTAAGCCCATCTTCTTTTCTCGGAGTTATCTTGGGTTGGATTTCACCTAAAGAATTTCCTAAGGATTGTTACTATCATGGTGTCTTAAATGATCCAAGTTTTCTTCTCCTCTTCTTGGTGAAAGAAGTTTTCATCCCTTTTGCTCCCAAGAAATCCTTGTTTTGTCAGTGGCAGGTTGTCACCTCATAATTTTGAGATGTTTTTCCATAAGTCCACAACAAGTTTGTTCTTCTTGTTGTTGATTTTTCAACAACCCCATTCAATCTCTTCTTGTAAGATGCCTTTCAAGTTCAATGGTGGTAGAAGTTGTTATTTTCTTCTCCGTTCTTTCCTTCCAATGATCTAGTTTCTATTCTTTTCCTCCAGATGCATTGTCATGTTGCTCTCTTTCAACCATCATCTAGTTTGAATAAGATCATGTTCTTCCCTTGCTTATCCATTTGACCTGAGTGTTGTGTTTTCTTTTCAAGTTCTCCCATCTTAGTAAATTTTGCCCCTCTATCCTACCGAAGTGCTGCCGAAATTTCTTGTGAATTCTGGCTTGTTCCTCATGTCATTCTTCATCTTTCCAACCTTCAATGATCATTGATTTCACTCATTTGTCAGAGAGGCAACTAAATTTTACCTGTTGCTCTTTCTCTTCCCCTTCTCATTCTAGTTCACGGGACGAGATCCTCGTGTAGTGGAGAAGAGTTGTAACAGCCTAGCACCGACGCTCCAGAAGATTCCCGTTTTGTTTCTGTTCTCGTCTTGTGTTTCGTTTGGTTGTTGCATTCATCATCACATCATTCGCATCATCTACATAGCATCGTCAATCGTTTTCAAAACTTGCATCCGTTCGTAGTTGCCTGTTCTCTCCGTTTTTGTCACTGACCATTTTGAGACCAACCACACACGCACGCGCCCACGGCATCGTTTAAAAAAACCGTTTTTAAAGCGGACGAAAAATATTCTCAGATTGGGTCAAAACTTGGCGTGCGGTCTTTTTATATTGTAGGTAGACCTCCTGCAAAATTTTGTCGCATTACGAGTTCGTTCGATACCCCATCGGTCAACCGTAACAGTGCAGTCATAGGTTATTCGTCGGACGTTTTTTGGTGTTTTAAAACCTCGTGTCACGGGACGCAAACCTCCCTCTCATCTCCTCATAGCCCATCTACACAGCCCACCTAGCCCACCTAACTCCCCTTCTGGTTATTGTTAAGGAGTATTAGTAGTATTAATTAGTATTGGTCTAGCTGTCTAGGTGTCCGTACATATGTGCAACCTTGAAGTCTTGCCTCTTGAAGTCAAGTATCTGCAGATTAGTAGTATTAATTACTATTAGTAGTATTAATTAGTATCTGTGGAGCACGGTGGTGGTTGTTGTTAGTATTAATTAGTATTAATTAGTATTAATTAGTATTAGTAGTATTAATTAGTATTAGTAGTATTAATTAGTATCTGCGGATTAGTAGTATTAATTGGTCCTGGTTGGTGGCACCAACCGGGACGAAAGGGGGGCACTGGTCTCGGTTGGTGCCACCAACCGGGATCAATGGCCTTGCACAACGGTGTAGTGAGAGTTTAGTCCCACCTCGCCAAGAGAAGGTTGCCCGAACCTGCTTATAAGCCCCGCCGCGGCTGTTACGTTGAGCTCCTCTGGTAGTGATAATTGATGCGCTTATACTGAAACTCAGCCTAAATTCAAAATGGTAGTTAGGCGCCTAACTAGCACTTTGAATTTAGGTTGAACTTCACTGTAAGCGCATCTATTTCCACTTTTGCTATTTTTTATGTTATTTCTTTGCATATTAAAAGTTGTTAACAAAAAATACTTTATGAATAATTTTTTTGCTATTAATTTTTTTCACAAAAATAACTTTGATAATTTTAGTTCCATGAATTGTATATAATATAAAGTTTAGTTATATAACTTTTATCGAACGAAAACATGTGTGTTCCAAAATGATTTCAATTGTTTTATAAATATTTGAAATCAAGAATTTTTCTGCATTCAATATGTACCACTCAAAGCCAAATCATCCCTTTTCAACCCTTATAGTATTTTTTATGTTATTTATTTGCAATTTTTCCTGCTATTTAATATTACTATGTTTTAACATTATATTCAATTTGGTAATTTTTAGATTTTATATAATTTTAGTTTCAAAAAGGTTGAAAGTTGGCATTGTGTCATCATTTCACCCACATAGCATGTGCTAAAAAGTTGAGAGGGTTACGACAAAAGCTGGATGCACTTCGTGTACAAGACGGACAGTCTCTTTCGAAGTATCGGGGTTTCAGACGGAAACTCATCGATTACAAAAGGCATTTCATTTTCTTGAAGTTATTTGAACTACAGGCTTTTCGTTTGTTCAAAATGCACCATTCAAAGCCACATCATCAATTTTGAACCCTCTCTCACTTCATTTGGTATTTTTCATGCATTTAATGATATTTTTGAGCTAAATGACCCTGAAATTAAAAAGCACTACAAATGAACTCTGAAAAGGTTGAAAGTTGGCATGGTATCAACATTTCACCCACATAGCATGTGCTAAAAAGTTGAGACGGTTACGGCAAAAGTTGGATGCACTCGTGTACAAAACGGACAGTCTATTTCGAAGTGTCGGGGTTTCGGACGGAAACTCATCGGTTACAAAAGACATTTCATTTTCTTGAACTTATTTGAACTCTAGGATTTTCGTGTGTTCAAAATGCACCATTCAAAGCCACATCATCAATTTTCAACCCTTTCTGACTTCATTTGGTATTTTTCATTCATTTAATGATTTTTTTTAGCTAATTATGACCCTGAAATTGAAAAGAACAACAAATGAACTCTGAAAAAGTTGAAAGTTAGCATGGTATCAACATTTCACCCGCATAGCATGTGATAAAAAGTTCAGAGGGTTACGGCAAAAACTGGATGCACTTCGTGTACAAAACGGACACTCTCTTTCGAAGTATCAGGGTTTCGGACGGAAACTCATCGGTTACAAAAGGCATTTCATTTTCTTGAACTTATTTGAACTCCAGGCTTTTCGTGTGTTCGAAATGCACCATTCAAAGCCACATCATCAATTTTCAACCCTTTCTGACTTTATTTGGTATTTTTTCATGTATTTAATGATTTTTTAGCTAAATGACCCTAAAATTGAAAAGCACTACAAATGAACTCTTAAAAGGTTGAAAGTTTGCATGGTATCAACATTTCACCCACATAGCATGTGCTAAAAAGTTGAGAGGGTTATGGCAAAAGCTGGATGCACTTCATGTACAAAACGGACAGTCTCTTTTGAAGTATCGGGGTTTCGAACGGAAACTCATCGGTTACAAAAGGCATTTCATTTTCTTGAACTTATTTGAACTCCAGGATTTTCGTGTGTTTCAAATGCACCATTCAAATCCACATCATCAATTTCAACCCTTTCTGACTTCATTTGGTATTTTTCATGCATTCAATGATTTTTTTGAGCTAATTATGACCCTGAAATTGAAAAGCACTACAAATAAACTCTGAAAAGGTTGAAAGTTGGCATGGTATCAATATTTCACCCACATAGCATGTGCTAAAAAGTTGAGAGAGTTACGGCAAAATTTGGATGCACTTCGTGTACAAAACGGAGAGTCTCTTTCGAAGGATCAGGGTTTCGGACGGAAACTCGTCGGTTACAAAAGGCATTTCTTGAAATTATTTGAACTCCAGGTTTTTCGTGTGTTCAAAATGCACCATTCAAAGCCACATCATCAATTTTCAACCTTTGTGAATTCTTTGGTATTCTTCATGTATTTAATAATTTTTTTGAGCTAATTATGACCCTGAAATTGAAAAGCACTACAAATGAACTCTGAAAAGGTTGAAAGTTGGCATGGTGTGCGTGCTTGCTAACAATGACAACCCACTTTTTTGTTGCATTTTGTTCTCAGCCACAATTGAAATTTAAGAAAAACCTGAATTAAAACGCACTACAAATATATAATAGCTAGAGAGATATGTAATATATAATAGTTCAGATATCCATTGCAGAAAGTACTCGTCCAAGGGAACACTACTAGCTAGTCTGAATCAGAAGAATATTCCCATGGTGGTGGTGGTGCGAGGTGATGCTGCCCATAGTTCACGGTTCGAATCTTGCGGTACAACTCATATGCAACGTATGCATCTTTTGCTGCATACTCAATGTTGATAGGTTGAAGTGGGGTCCTCTCCCACTCTTTGTGCTGCGCCCGGGGGAGTTTGGTCTTCATATGTCCGTAATAGTCGTCGATCAAGGCGACTGCCATAGAAGCCATCGAAGTCCTCTCATACTGAAGCCTGAATATGTCTTGGATATCAATAAGGCAGGCAGCTGGTATCTCAATACCGAAGCTGCGCCTCATCTTCAGCTTGTCATTACTTACATCAACGCTAGCAAAATGTATGCCGCCGCGTAGAAAGTCCATGAGTGCTGGGCAGTGCTTGTCACTACTGCAACATCAACAAATTATTATGCAACAAATGTTAAATACTGTTGCAACAAGTATATTTCGACATAATTATAATATGCAACTATATAAAGGAAAATTATTTCGCTGCAACAAAAGAGGAAGACGCAAAGTTTTTCCTCCCGGGCTCATTTGAGCCCGGTGAACGGTAATACCATAAAAAATCAAAAATTATTTCATTACAACTTAAGAGAAATTGATCTTTGCCATAGGATTCAAAACAGAACATATATATTGCGATATCCTATATATATATGCAATTTTCATATCCTATGAATTGATGAAGAAACCCTAAGTTAACTATATGACATATATGTTCTCCCACGTTTTCCAACAAGGAAAATTGTTTCACAACAAACTTAAAAGAAATATTAATCTTGCCCATAGGATTCAAAATGGAACATATTTCTATCCTATGCAGTTTTCATAATAATCTATAAATTATTAATTGATCAAAGAAAACCCTCAAAACTCACCTTGCCCATTGGAAGATCATGACATGTTTCTTGAAACATAGTTGGATGACGGCAACATCTTCTTGCTTGGTCGTGTACTCGAGAACAAGCCCTATGAACTTGTCTTTCTCATCCGCCACTTCAAGCCATTTCTGCAAAAGGCAAAGAAAATGCGGCACCATGGCGCTGTCTTTTGTGTAGACGACATCGAGATTGGTCATGCCATGTGCGAGCACCTCCCCGTAGAGAGTGATTGGATTCATGTTAGAATATATGGGGAAGAAGAGAGGAGAAAGGAGAAGAAGAAGAGAGGAGAAGAAGAGAAATGGGCGAAGTTACTGTAGCCCTTGCCGAGGAAGAGTTGCCTCTTTCTCGGTGCGCGAAACGTCGTGGGGTGTGAACCGTTCGAACCTTTTGTCCCGGTTTGGGCCACCAACGGGGACTAAAGGGGCTCGCACCAGGTGAACGGTTACCCCCTTTGGTCCCGGTTCCAGCCACGAACCAGGACCAATGGTTGTGGGCCAGAAGCAAGGCACATTGGTCCCGGTTCGTGTCTGGAACCGGGACCAAAGGTGTCCTACGAACCGGGACCAATGCCCCACGTGGCCCGCCCAGCCCCCTGGCCTCACGAACCGGGACTGTTGCTCCCATGAGTCCCGATTCGTGACTGAACCGGGACTAATGGCATGGCCTGGCCCAAACCAATGCCCTGTTTTCTACTAGTGTTAGTGGCATACTTCTTATCCAGGATCAATATATGCTTCTATTGCATGCATGTTTGTATATATTTGGATGTCTATGCATGATAGAAGCTTGTGATGTGATGTTTCTGTTGTGCTCTGTTTGATTGGGGATGGATGCACATGTAGATACACTAGTAGAAAACAGGGCTTTGGTTCAGGCATGGCCAGCCCATTAGTCCCGGTTCAGTCAGGAACCGGGACCAATGGGGACAACGGTCCCAGTTCGTGAGGCCAGTGGGCCGGCCGGGCCTCGTGGGGCATTGGTCCAGGTTCGTCTGGACCCTTTAGTCCCGGTTCCAGACACGAACCGGGACCAATGCGCCTCGCTCACGGCCCACAACCATTGTCTCGGTTCGTGGCTAGAACCGGGACCAAAGGGGGACCTTTAGTCCCGATTCCAGCCACGAACCGGGACCAATGAAATGCCTATATATACCCCTCGCCGGCGAGCAGAGCAGTCCACACTCCTCTGTTTTTCAGGCCGGCGAGGCGAGACCTTTGTGGTGCTCTAGCTCACCTTCTATGCACATGAAGTGTTTGATGAAATGTCCGAGCCACACTACTTAAGCTTTCTCCTTTCCAAACTCGACCTCCAAGCTCCATTTTCCTCAAGATTTGTCCAGATTTAGCCGTCCGTCACGTCCCATCCCCATCTTCACCGCCGTCGATCGCCCGCGCCGATCTCGTCGCCGGCACCACCATGGTGAGCCTCTTGTTCTTATCTTCTTTATAAAAGAAAAAAATTCTTACTTGTATGATTAGATAGATAATTGTCTAATTTTCTTACTTGTATTATTGCTTGGTATTATATAGTGCGATGGTTTTGGCATCCGCCCCCGTCGGCCCTCGTCTTGTCTATGATTCGGATGTGGTATATATTATCTTTTATAACTATTTGTTTCATTTAGTGTTTATGGTAATTATGCCGACACCAACTTGACATAGATGTCTTTATCTAGGAGGTATGTGAACCGGATATTACATACGACTCTCTTGTCGAGAGGTTAAATTTAGTTGAAGAAGAATACAAGTATTTAAAAGAAAAATTAAAAAGAGTTGAAGAAGAGAAGAAAAGAGTTGAAGAAGAGAAGATGATATTGGAGTTGCATGTTGCGGATGTCGTAGATGGTCACAAGATCAAAATGGATGCAATGCGCTTGAAGATTAGAAAGATTAGAAAATATGCCATTCATAGCGAGGCTTGGTATCATTATGCCGTTGGATCAATTGTTACCTTGGTTGCGATTATGATCGTATTTGTTGTTGCATTGAAATGTTTTACATAGTTTCAATGTATGGTTTAATTAGATGCTCTGGAGAGCTATATGTTGTTCAATGAGAACTATGTATGTACTTTGGTTTTAATGTGATGATGAACTTCTATTAATTTGGTCACTTATCTATTCATGATGTTCTGTAATGGTTTTTGACACACTTAATGCACGCAGATGAACCGGCAATGGATGTACGGTGACAGACACACCTCCGAGTACATTGAGGGCGTGCATGATTTTCTCGAAGTGGCTGAGGCAAACAAGCAGAATGGTTTTATGTGTTCTCCATGCTCTATATGTGGGAATACGAAGTCTTACTCTGACCGCAAAACCATTCACGCCCACCTACTTTATAAGGGATTCATGCCACACTATAATGTTTGGACCAAGCACGGAGAAATAGGGGTTACGATGGAAGACGGCGAAGAAGAAGAGTACGATGACAACTATGTGCCCCCTGAATACGTTGATGCTGCAACGGGGGAAGCTGAAGATCAAGAGGAACCGGACGATGTGCCCGATGATGATCTCCGCCGGGTCATTGTTGATGCAAGGAGACAGTGTGAAAGTGAAAAGGAGAAGCTGAAGTTCGATCAGATGTTAGAGGATCACAAAAAAGGGTTGTACCCCAATTGTGAAGATGGCAACACAAAGCTCGATACCGTACTGGAATTGCTGCAGTGGAAGGCAAAGTATGGTATACCTGACAAGGGATTTGAGGATGTACTAAAAATATTTAAGAAGAGGCTTCCAAAGGATAAAGAATTGCCCGACAGTACGTACGCAGCAAAGAAGGTCGTATGCCCTCTAGGATTGGAGATGCAGAAGATACATGCATGCCCTAATGACTGCATCCTCCACCGAGGTGCGTATGAGGATTTGAACGCATGCCCGGTATGCGGTGCATTGCGGTATAAGATCAGACGAGATGACCCTGGTGATGTTGACGGCGAGCCCCCCAGGAAGAGGGTTCCTACCAAAGTGATGTGGTATGCTCCTATAATACCATGGTTGAAACGTCTGTTTAGGAACAAAGAGCATGCCAAGTTGATGCGATGGCACAATAAAGACCGTAAGAAAGACGGGAATTTGAGACACACCGCTGATGGGTCACAGTGGAGAAAAATCGAGAGAAAGTACCGGGCTGAGTTTGGAGATGACCCAAGGAACGTATGGTTTGGTTTAAGCGCGGATGGCATTAATCCTTTCGGGGAGCAGAGGAGCAATCATAGCACCTGGCCCATGACTCTATGTATGTATAACCTTCCTCCTTGGGTGTGCATGAAGCGGAAGTTCATTATGATGCCAGTTCTGATCGAAGGCCCTAAGCAACCCGGTAACGATATTGATGTGTACCTAAGGCCATTAGTTGAAGAACTTTTACAGCTGTGGAATGGAAACGGTGTACGTGCATGGGATGTGCACAAACAGGAGGAATGACCTGCATGTGTTGCTGTTTGTAACCATCGATGATTGGCCTGCTCTCAGTAACCTTTCAGGATAGACAAACAAGGGATACCACGCATGCACGCACTGTTTAGCTGACACCGAAAGTATATACCTGGACAAATGCAGGAAGAATGTGTACCTGGGGCATCGTCGATTTTTTCCGACCAACCATCAATGTTGTAAGAAAGGCAAGCATTTCAAAGGCGAGGCAGATCACCGGAAGAAGCCCGCCATGCGTACCGGTGATCAAGTACTTGCTATGGTTAATGATTTACACTTAATATTTGGAAAGGGTCCGAGCGGACTATCTGTTCCGAATGACGACGAGGGACGTGCACCCATGTGGAAGAACAAATCTATATTTTGGGACCTACCCTACTGGAAACACCTAGATGTCCGCTCTTCAATCAACGTGATGCACGTGACGAAGAACCTTTGCGTGAACCTGCTAGGCTTCTTGGGCGTGTATGGGAAGACAAAAGATACACCGGAGGCATGGGAGGACCTGCAACGTTTGCACGAAAAAGACGGCATGCCTCCAAAGGAGTATGAAGGTCCTGCAAGCTACGCTCTTACCAAAGAAGAGAAGGAAATCTTCTTTGAATGCCTGCTCAGTATGAAGGTCCCGTATAGCTTCTCGTCGAATATAAAGGGAATAATAAATATGGCCGAGAAAAAGTTTCAGAACCTAAAGTCTCATGACTGCCATGTGATTATGACGCAACTGCTTCTGGTTGCATTGAGGGGGCTTCTACCGGAAAACGTTCGATTAGCCATTGTTAAGCTATGTGCATTCCTCAATGCAATCTCTGAGAAGGTGATCGATCCAGAAATCCTACCAAGGCTAAGGAGTGATGTGGCTCAATGTCTTGTCAGTTTCGAGCTGGTGTTCCCACCATCCTTCTTCAATATCATGACGCACGTCCTAGTTCATCTAGTCGACGAGATTTTCATTCTGGGCCCCGTATTTCTACACAATATGTTCCCCTTTGAGAGGTTCATGGGAGTTCTAAAGAAATATGTCCGTAACCGGCTAGGCCAAAAGGAAGCATTTCCATGGGCCATCAAACAGAGGATGTCATTGGGTTTTGTGTCGACTTCATTCCTGGCCTTAAGAAGATTGGTCTACCTGAATCGCGGTATGAGGGGAGACTGACTGGAAAAGGCACGATTGGAAGGGGCTCAATAATATGCAGGGACGGACATTCTTGGTCTCAAGCACACTACACAGTTCTACAGAACTCTATCTTGGTGGCCCCGTATGTCAATGAACACAAGAACAGTCTGCGCTCCAAACACCCGGAGGAGTGTGACGACTGGATTACACATGAACACATCAGGACTTTCGGCGATTGGTTGGAAACACGTGTCAGAGGTGACAACACTGTTTCTAATGAGCTGTTCTCATTATCCAGGGGACCATCTTCAACTGTATTGACTTACAAAGGATACGAGACAAATGGGAATACATTTTACACGATCGCCCAAGATCAAAAGAGCACCAACTAAAACAGCGGTGTCTGCTTTGATGCAGCAACCAAGAGGGGAAAGGACACATATTATGGTTACATAGTGGACATATGGGAACTTGACTACGGACATGATTTTAAGGTCCCTTTGTTTAAGTGCAAATGGGTCAATCTGTCAGGAGGCGGGGTACAGGTAGACCCATAGTACGGAATGACAACAGTGGATCTGAACAATCTTGGGTACATAGACGAACCATTCGTCCTAGTCAATGATGTGGCGCAGGTTTTCTATGTGAAGGACATGTCTACCAAACCGAGAAAAAGAAAAGATATGGAAGCGAATACATCATGCAATGAGCCAAAGCGTCACATAGTTCTTTTAGGAAAAAGAGACATCATGGGATTGGAGGGCAAGACAGACATGTCTGGAGATTATGAAAAGTTTCATGAAATTCCTCCCTTCAAAGTCAAGGCTGATCCAAGCACCATGTTAAGCGATGAAGAATATCCATGGTTACGGAGCAATAAGCAAAGGACACACGCGAAGCAAAAGTGAAGACTGATGAAGTCTATAAGTTTAGAAAAATGAAATGCCTTTGTAACAGACGAGTTTTCGTCCGAAACCTACTTCGAAAGAGATGGTCTAGTTTGTACACAAAGTGCATCCAGTTTTTGCTGTAATCCTCTCAACTTTTGCACACACGTTATGTGGGTCAAATGATGATACCATGCCAAGTTTCAACCTATTCTGAGTTCATTTGTAGTGCTTTCCAATTTTAGGGTCATTTAGCTCAAAATAAATCATTAAATGCATGAAAAATAGCAAATTAAGTCGGGAAGGGTTGAAATTTTAGTATGTGGCTTTGAATGGTGCATATTGAATGCACAAAAATTCTTGAGTTCAAATAAGTTTAGAAAAATGAAATGTGTTTGTAACAAACGAGTTTTCGTCCGAAACCTACTTCGAAAGAGATGGTCTAGTTTGTACACGAAGTGCATCCAGTTTTTGCTGTAATCCTCTCAACTTTTGCACACATGTTATGTGGGTCAAATGATGATACCATGCCAAGTTTAAACCTATTCTGAGTTCATTTGTAGTGTTTTCCATTTCAGGGTCATTTAGCTCAAAATAAATCATTAAATGCATGAAAAATAGCAAATTAAGTCAGAAAGGGTTGAAATTTTAGTGGCTTTGAATGGTGCATATTGAGTGCACAAAAATTCTTGAGTTCAAATAAGTTTAGAAAAATGAAATGCCTTTGTAACAGACGAGTTTTCGTTCGAAACCTACTTCGAAAGAGATGGTCTAGTTTGTACACGAAGTGCATCCAATTTTTGCTGTAATCCTCTCAACTTTTGCACACATGTTATGTGGGTCAAATGATGATACCATGCCAAGTTTCAACCTATTCTGAGTTCATTTGTAGTGCTTTCCAATTTCAGGGTCATTTAGCTCAAAATAAATCATTAAATGCATGAAAAATAGCAAATTAAGTCAGAAAGGGTTGAAATTTTAGTATGTGTCTTTGAATGGTGCATATTGAATGTGTAACCCTCGTACTTCGAAAGAGATGGTCCGTTTTGTACACGAAGTGCATCCGGTTTTTGCCGTAACCCTCTCAACTTTTTAGCACATGCTATGTGGGTGAAATGATAATACCATGCCAACTTTGAACCTTTTTAGAGTCCATTTAAAGTGTTTATCAATTTCAGGGTCATTTAGCTCAAAACAATCAACAAGTGCATGAAAAATACCAATTGATCAAGTCAGAAAGGGCTGAAAACCCGCGAAGAGGAAGATGGAAAAGAGGAAGATGGAAAAGAAAAGACCATTCATACAAGCTGGTTAAAATGAAATCACGAAGGGTTGAGAGTTATTTTTGTTAAAAAAATTAATAGAAAAAGGTGAAAATAGAGACGCTTACGCTGAAATTCAAGCTAAAATTGAATGTCAACCACTTTGAACTGGTTGAACTTCCAATTTTAGCTGGTTGAACTTCCAATTTTAGCTTGAAATTCCAGTATAAGGGCATCTATTTTCACTCAACGTAGCAGCCGCGGCGGGGCTTATAAATAGGTGTGGTCTCCCCTCGACTAGTGAGGTGGGACTAAACATAAAGCAAAAAACAAAACAAAAAACTGAATTTTTTAAAAATATGCCACCTACTGGGCCACCACGGCCTGAATACGACTAGAAACCCAATCTTGTTGGGCCAGGATTCAGGCCCGTAGATAGCCCAATAGGCCCACAGGCAGTGACACATTAGGCCCAGAAGCTTATAGTTGCATTAGGCCCAGAAGCCTACAGTTGAGAGGAGCTCGAGAGGGTGTGCGCATCAGCGCTTATAAACCACTCTCGAGCTCTCTCGGCTAGCGAGGTGGGACTAAAAATTTGGCTCCGGGCAGCACCACCCTTTGGTCCCGGTTGGTTGAAGCAACCGGGACTAAAGGACCCCTTTAGTCCCAGTTGCTGCCACCACCGGGACCAAAGGTATGCTTCCCGCCCTTTGGGCTGACGAAAAGGGACCATTGGTCCCGGTTGGTGGCACCAACCGGGACCAATACCCACCTTTAGTCCCGGTTGGTGCCACAAACCGAGACCAAAGGTCTCTGCTTCCCACCCATTGGGCCGCCGAAAAGGGACCTTTGGTCCCGGTAGAGACCTTTGGTCCCGGTTTGTGGCACCAACCAGGACTAAAGGGGGCATTGGTCCCGATTGGTGTCACCAAACGGGACCAATGCTCTGTGTATATAAGCGACAGTTCTGATTTTTTCAGAGTTCATCTAGCACTTGCCCCCGACGACGCCGAGCACATCGACGCCGCCAGGCTGCCCGAGCTCACCGTCCTCATCGCCTCCCCGTCGCCGGCCCCGTCCTCGTCGTCGTCCCCGTCACCTCCCCAAGCCGCCGGCCCCGTCGCCGCCGTCCTCGTCGCCTCCCTGTCGCTGCCGTCCTCGTCCCCGTCGCCGTCGTCGCCTCCCTGCTATCTCCCCATCCCTGTCGTCGCCGTCGCCTCCCCGCCCCCGTCATCGCCTCCTCATTACCGTCGTCGTTGCCATCGTCGCCTCCCCATCGTTGTCGCCTCCCCGTCGCTGTCACCATCGTCGCCTCCCTGTCCCCGTCGCCTCCACATCGCCGTCGTCGCCTCCCCATCGTCGTCGCTGTCGCCTCCCCGTCACCGTCGTCGCCTCCCTGTCATCGTCGCCGTCGCCTCCCCGTCGTCGCGTCATCGCTGTCGCCTCCCCGAGCCCGCCGTACTCGTCATCGTCGCCTGTTCGGGCGCCTGCCGTCCTCGTCCCCGTCACCGCGTGCTGCCCCGAGCCCGTTGGCCTCTAGCCATCGCCGCCGGCCCCTCAGTGAGCCCCCCTTTTGCATGGTCCCCTGCTCCGCGTCACCGCATGTATATGTGTATATGTTCATGTAAAATGTCTTTGTTGTTTTTCATATGTACGAAAATGTAGAGTAAAATGTCTTTGTTGTTTTTCATATGTACGAAAATGTCATCGACTCTCCAAGAGCTTTCCAACGGATCCGGAACGTATGTCATTGTCGATATACCCCCTCTCCGATAACTTCGACATGAGGGGGGGTCAATATACCCCCTCCTCGATAAATGTCTTTGTTGTTTTTCATATGTACGAAAATGTAGAGTAAAATGTCTTTGTCGTTTTTCATATGTACGAAAATGTCATCGACTCTCCAAGAGCTTTCCAACGGATCCGGAACGTATGTCATTGTCGATATACCCCCTCTCCGATAACTTCGACATTAGGGGGGGTCAATATACTCCCTCCTCGATAACATTTTTTTCTAAGTTACTAAGGTAAAATGTTCACCCCCGTCTCGATATCTGGGCGACCAACTCTCGAGGCCACCCAAACCCAAGGAAAAAACCGGTATATTTGCTCATTATTTATGTATGATTTTAGTTTAAAGCATTTATATATTCCTCATATATGAATATGGTAAATTTCCGTTTTCGATCTGATTCCGTTCCGTTGCCGTACCGTTTCCGAATCCGCCTAATCCGGTATTCGAATCCGCATTATCCGGTATTCAAATCCGCATCTGTTCCGCTTCCGAATCCAAAAATAAATATGGAATAGGATACGGTATAGAGATTATCCGTCCGAATCCGATCCGGTTTCACCCCTAGTCACGTTTTCCATCAGACATCGGTTGCACGGGTGTCTGGCTCCGGGCGCCATCTTATATAGGTTTATTGTCGTGCCAAAAACTGGTGTCAACACATGCCCCCATGTTTTTCGACAAAACTTGTATGTTTGGCACACTAATATATCCATGCTATATCATGTTTGTATATTAAGTGTCATGTTGTAATTAATATTTTGCAGAAACTATGGACGATCGTCAAAGAAACTTAGAAGAAGAAGAGATGTTGGGGGAAATCATCCGCGAAGGACCGTTGTTGGTGGGCGACATCGTCCGGGAAGGAGGTAATGTCTTCGAGTTTCTGAACGACACCGATGGTCTGGAAGAATAGGGTGAAGCAGCAGGCTCCGGTGATCGGACAGAGGTGGAAGGACATGCTTATGATGGCTCCTGTGAGCGAACGGAGGAAGGAGACCGTGATGATGGCTCCGGTGAGCGAACGGAGGAAGGAGTTGTTGGAAAGTCCGGCGAGGTATATATAATAATTAAGCCTATGCTGACTAGCTAATTGATGCATTAATTGTTTTGGTATGTGTACACATATTAACTCTCTTCTTTCTTCTTTTCTAGCCCTCCGTATCCGGATCGAGCCAAACTTCGGTAACGAGATGAGGCCCGAAGAAAAAGTTGCGCCCGGATGAAAGGTTCACGATCACCAGCATCAATAGAGATGGCCAACCGATTGAACCCAGCCGGACCAAGGATGCATTTTCTGCTCAGTGCGGGGTTCTTGTTAGGGACATGATCCCGATCACCATCCACCAATGGAATAAGCCGAAGGCCGGAGACCCTGAAGTGTCTTTTGTCACCGATAGACAGAAAGATGATCTTTGGACCGTACTGAAGGCAAATTTCATCCTACCGGAAGAGGAGCATCCGGAAAAGCCAGTTATAGAGCAAAAGGTCAAGACTCATGCTCTTAAGAAGATGGCAGAGCTATTCAGGAGGTGGAAGAATGAGTTAAAAATAAAGTTTGTCGACAAAGAGAAGACTCCAATATTCAAGGGCCGATTTGAGAAGATAAGAGAACAGTTGCCCGCATTTGTGGCCCACAAGACATCGGAGAAGAGTAAGAAGATGTCAGTGATAAACAAACTAAATGCTGCAAAGAAGAAGCATCACCATCGCACGGGGTCAGGTGACTACCACAAAGCCCGACCGTTGTGGGACAAGGCTGAAAAGGACCTTCTTGACAAAGCGATCGTACTAGCGACAATGAACTGGCCAGAGCGTGGAAGGAATTGGTTCTTCGGGGTTGGGGGAACCTTGGACCCTGAAACAGGGAAGTGCTGTTGGACGAACGAACAACTGACAGTACCGATCACCAAGCTTCAGGAGTTAATTGCTAAAAGGGAGAAAGGGACGTTCGTTCCCGACAGAGAGAACGACGAGCTCACAATGGCCCTTGGGAATCCTGAGCACCCAGGACGAACACGAGGCACGGCAGGCTCCGTTTCGTGGAAGCATGGGTTTCCCGACGCAGGCAGTTACAAAAGCAGGGAGAGGAAGAGGAAATAGGAGCAAAGTGAAATACAGAACCTGAATGCAAGAGTACACGCGCTAGAGGAGAGGCATCGAGCTGACAAAGCTACCCTAGAAGCTACCCCGCCATCTCAGCGGAGAAGCAGCGTGGCTTCCATCGAGCTCATTGCGCAGCCTGATTTGACGGCTCCCAGGTACCCCGTGGATGAAATCACGGAGTCTCAAGATTGCCACCTTAACAAGCAATTGATGATGAACCTCAAACCCACGGTGGCTATCGGCCATGTTGCACCTCCTCGACCCAACAGAACTTTTCACTGTCGTCCGATTCTAGAAGGCTATGCTGTTGTGATGGTCGACGAAATATTGGAGGGATATGAGGAGCTCGAACTTAACTACCCTACCGACGAAGGGGAAACTCTCCTGGAGAATACTCTGAGGACTTCATGTCTATGGCCGAAGGAATTTATCAAGCTTCCAAACTGGACGGCGCCTCCTCCTCCGACGAGTAAGGGCCCGCCTCCTTCTCTGCCTCCTCCTCCGGCAAGTGATCAGGGCACGCCTCCTTCTCCTCCTCCCCCGCCAGCGAGTGATCGGTGCACGCCTCCTCCTCCGCCTCCTCCTCCACCTCCTCCTCCACCTCCTTCTCCGCCTGCGTCGGCGCGTCCGAGCAGCCCGTCTCCTCCTCCGCCTCGTCAGCAAGAGCAGAAGAGAGCCGCCGCCGCCGCTCCGGCTGCTCCGGCGCCTCTTAAGCAACAAAGGAAAATAGCAGTCGTCGCTTTGGCGTCTAGCACTACAATCAGTGGCGGGAGGCGATACCAATACGGTCCATCATCTCTCAAGCCTCTTGAGCCGTTACCATACGAGAGGAGCGATGAGGAAAACACGAAGATCTCTAAAGGCGAAGTGGATGCCCATTTTTAAAAGAAAAATCCACCTCCTGAGGAGAAGATAGATGAGGTGAAATTGAAGGGCACTTTGGATGCCCTGAAGCGACCAGCACCGGCTCCGCTGGATGACTACCATGTCCGCGCTCTTAAAAAGAAAGTGCAAGAAGCGCGCCGGTCCGGAACCACTGCAACTGACAAAAGGAGAGGGGGAAAATTCACCAGCTCGGCGAACAGGCGAAACAATCGTGCCCCCCGCTGCAGGTGTCTAGCGATATCGTCGTCGCAAATCTGCCGGCCGGGATGGTGTCCGGTACCAATGCTGCTGATTACCTGCCCGACGATATACGTTTTGATGCACTGGAGGTGGACGAACACAAATTCCGGCACGGGTATCCTCTCGTCAGACGTAATCAACAGCTACCAATGATGATGCGAAAATTCCATCAGTGGTACATGGACACCTGCAAGAACTCTGGGTTGGATAATGTGATGATTATGGTTAAAGACAAGAACGACCTCGTTGGAATTGACGTGTTGTGTGTTCCATTTGAGGAGTTATTCCAACTTTTCAATCAAAAGGCCATCGATAAAGTAATCGTCACTTGCTACTGTCTATAAGTACTACTTCTTTAATTAAGTCTTATATATAGCTCAGCTCTTTCATTGCATGTACATATAATTCACTATATCATGCAGATTGAAGATCGTCGAATGCAAGCAAAGAGAAATCTATAATATTGGGTTCATTAACCTAAATCTCTTTGATGAATGGGATATGAAAAAGAATCCCAAACAAGCCAAGGCCAAGTTGCTACAATCGTTGCTTCAACATCAAAACAAACAAAAAATTATCTTCCCTTACAACTTCGAGTGAGTGTTATACTGTGCATATTCGGTTTTCCTTTATTTACTCGAGGTTATAGTAATGTAATTGATGAGTTATGCATGCATGCGCAGCTTTCACTATATTCTCCTAGAGATTATGCTTGAGGAGGGAGTAGTAACCGTCTTAGACTCAAGACGAAAAGATCCCAAGACGTATGCGATCATCACTGAAATGCTTAAGAAGTAAGTTCAATCGATCACTATCGCACCATTTCGGCAACTTTGTTCATTTCCTGATATCAGGTAATAATTATTTTCTATGTTTGGCAGGGTTTGGATACCGTTCACCACACAATCTTCGGGACTGCCGAAGGAGCTGAAATTTACACACCCGAAAGTAAGTACTACTGGCTAGTTCCGCGCATCTCCCATTATATTGATTCTAGCTAGTTTCATCAATACCATTTATATAATGCTTGATTATCAGTTTGATTGACCTCTATTTCTCGTAAAGTGGTTGTGGCAGGAACCAGGGACTAATATTTGTGGATACTACGTATGCGAGTGCATCTACAACGCGACGATCTCTAAGCAGGGCGGCTACTCTAAAAAAGATTTTGATGTGCGTAAGCAATAATATTCACAATTTTATTTTTATTACCATCATTTGTGTTGAGTTTCATTCATATATATGTATTGACCCCCTTCTTCGAATTAGCTTTGGGAGCTGCAGGAACAACTCCTACCACAAGATCGCATTATAGCTATTCAAGAGGAAAGAGGGAGAATACCATATGGAACTTGATTTCAGATGTTAATTAGGGTATTGTAAGAGATCTTATATTGTATATATGTAGCCAGTAGCGTCGGATAGATATACGAAAACTTGTTGTTCGAACAATCTCACTTCTCTCTGTATATGTTCATGACGATCTTCTATACTTAATGGTTTAATTCCTTCATTTGCTTACTAGCTAGCATGTCGAGTCCTCTCTATACGTATAGTACGTAGCGTCTACCAAGCACAGAGATAAGAGAGGACACCTCTCTCTATTAGCTAGCTAAAATAATATATTAAACCCCAAAATTAATCCTACAAAACCCCTATCCCCCCCTCTCAAAAAAAACCAGCCCCGGAACTGCTGACGCGTGGATGCATATTGGTCCTGGTTGATGCTACCAACCGGGACAAAAGGCCCTCCTGCCCGGGCAAGCCGTAGAGGCCACGTGGAGGCCCATCTGTCCCGGTTCGTGGGCAAACCGGGACTAAAGGTTTTGGGCATTAGTAATGACCCTTTAGTCCCGGTTCCGGAACCGGGACAAATGGCCCTCTAGAATCGGAACAAATGAGCCTTTTTCTACCAGTGATCATATCTCCATGTGGTTTGGATCCAGGGAAGTAGCTTATTAGCATACTTCTCATCAAGTACTAGTTGAGGTGTGGATGGACTATTTCCTTCATGATTCATAGATATGCACTTGCATACATAGTTACATTACATGTTTAATTGTATCTGGATGTGTATACACGATAGAAGTTTGTGAAATCCGTTGTTTCTTTTGTGGCCCATTCGATGGGCCGGGGATGGATGCATATGTAGATCATATCTCTGTGTGGTTTGGATACAAGGAACTATGCATGATAGAACTACTTGGAAGATCTCTTTCACTATACATCAATATACTGTTGTTGTTTACATGCATGTTTGTGTCGAGAGAGGATTTTCTACCATGCACGGGATTTCCCGTGCATGCATCCACCACCTCTTTTATTGCTCCGTGGGACCACTACCATCATCACTGTTTTCTCTACTCATTAAGTTTCATTCAAATAAATAGACGCCTAATGTATGTTAAAATAAAATTTTAGATTTACATTCTGTTTGCACAATTATATTTTCTGTGACAAGATCTTTAAAACAAGACTAATATTGAATATATTTTTAGAAATTATTTTTAGACAACTAAATCACCATACTTCATACTTGTTTCATATAACTTTTTTAATCCACATTTTTTAAAAATATTTTTAAACAACTAAATCACCATACTTCAAACTCGTATGACTTTTTTAATCCACGTGATTTTTTTTAAAGTTTCATTGTATTTCGATTTTTGTTTACTATTTCACTATGGCTCGCCGTGTTCCATTGTGTATCATAATGTTACATCGTTTGTCAATGTGTATCAAACTGATTTTTTTAAAGCTGGAGCCGGAAAGTTTGGTTAACCCGTCCATTGATTTGCATGCATAATTAGCACTGAATTAACAACAACGTCCTGTGCATGCATTGGCAGTTTTCTTCCCAAAAGACATTAACTGTGACAGGATACCTACAGTATCAAACAATCAATGCATTGCATGGCATCGGATCTCCAAATAAAATCAACGGCTCTCCAATGCACGGGACATCCCGTGCATGGGAGAATTGCTTTTCTCTGTTTGTGTCTGAATGTCTATGAAGGCTTGTGAATTGGGATGTTTGTTTGGTGTTATGTTCTATGGGGATCGATGCATATGTAGATCATATCTCTGTGTGCTTATTAATTAGTATACTTTTAATCAAGTATTAGTTGATGCCTTACTCTATTTGTGTTCTCACAAGTAGAGTATATCCTAACTTGTCCTGATTTTGCGTTGCAGGTGCTATGCACGCCCGCCCCTCAGGTCTGCCAACTGCCGCAAGAAGAAGTGTGGCCACACCAATGACATCAGGGCCAAGGAGAAGCTGCGCTACCACGATTGAAGCATTGGAAACTTGACCCAATTGACATGTGATAGCTGGATGAACTGGGAGTTCAAAGTTTGGTTCAAGTCTTAGTTTCTTGGATATGAAGTTCCATCCTAGTTAAATGTTGCTTCTGGAATCTACAACCCTGAAATATGCTCTTGTTTTAGTTTCTGTCGTAGTACTCTGCAATTTGCTCTCGCATGAATGATGCAATCAGTTATTTGAGGTCGTCTACTAGCTTGAATGGATGATGAAGTCAAGTAGTGCTCTTGCTTCCTATATTTCTGTCATTTGTGTACTATGTTTGAATCAAGTTTCTCCGGGAAGCATTTTCTGCTAATTACTTGGAATTGCAAGGTTCCGTCCTCCAGAACAAAATATGCAACTCTACATTTGCTGCTGCATCTCTATCTGGTGTAGCATGAGCACCGTTAAAACAGAGTAGTACCCATTCTGTTAGGAAACCAAATGTCATCTGCATGCAAAACAGAGTTGCAGTACCGAAATCACATTAATTACATTGTCACCTACACTGAATCCATCTTTATGGCAGTAGCTTCATAGACGAAATTTCCACTGCGAGTCCGTCGTCCACCGGGTACATTCCATCTCTTATAAGTCTTTTTAGATATTCTACTACCGACTACATACGAAGCAAAATGAATGAATCTACACTCTAAAATATATCTATATACATCCGTATGTAGTCTATAGTGAAATTCCTTAAAAGACTTATATTTAGGACTCGAGGAAGTAGTATCTCATTCTCAGGAATCCACATATGTAAGCCTTGGACTTGGAGTAGAGATTGGAGAGTCTGAGGGGCAAGGACGTGCACCGCTAGCACTTGTGAGTTTCACAGAAGAACTAACATAATTAACAGAAGGGGCGGTCTGTACTGAACAATTTAGACCCATATGCTTACTGAATGTAAGTTTTAAAATCTTCACGAAAGTTGAAACAAACAGGCTGGCGCAGATCGCACACAAAGTGGTGCAACCGAGCCAATCTGTGTTTATGCCGGATCGCAACATTCTGGAGGGGGTGGTTGTGCTCCATGAAACCCTTCACGAAATTCATTCGAAGAAACTAGACGGGGTTATCTTCAAAGTGGACTTTGAGAAGGCATACGATAAAGTTAAATGGCCTTTCCTTCAACAAGCATTACGTATGAAGGGGTTTGATGAGCTATGGAGAAAGCAAGTCGAAACCTTCGTACATAAAGGGAGTGTTGGGATTAAAGTGAATGACGACATGGGTCGTTTTTTCCAAACTCAAAAGGGGCTTCGATAGGGAGACCCAATGTCCCTTATCCTATTCGATGTGGTCGCAGATATGCTTGCGGTATTGATAGGGAGGGCTAAACAGGAAGGCCTCATAGGTGGGCGGGTGCCCCATCTAGTTGACGATGGGGTGTCAATCTTACAATATGCAGATGACACCATTCTGTTCATGGAGCATGATATAGCGAAAGCCAGAAACATGAAACTCATTCTCTGCTTATTTGAACAACTGCCAGGTCTGAAAATAAATTTCCATAAGAGCGAATTGTTTTTCTTTGGGAGAGCCAAAGAGGAGCAAGAGAATTATAAACAGTTGTTTGGATGTGAATTGGGTACCTTGCCGTTTAGCTACCTGGGCATACCGATTCGTCATCGCAAATTGTCAAACCACGAATGGAAAAGGATAAAGGATCGATTTGAGAAGAAACTAAGCTGCTGGAAGGGCAGGCTGTTATCTTACGGAGGAAGGTTAATTTTGATTAAGTCGGTACTCACAATCATGCCGATGTTCCTCTTGTCATTCTTTGAGGTACCAGTAGGGGTACGGAAAAGATTGGATTTTTATCGATCAAGGTTCTTTTGGCAGAGTGATGAGATTAAGAAGAAATATAGATTGACTAGATGGGACATTATATGTCGACCCAAAGACCAGGGAGGACTTGGAATCGAAAACCTTGAGGTCAAAAATAGGTGTTTACTCAGCAAGTGGCTGTTTAGACTATCGGTTGAGACTGAGGGTATGTGGGTACAAATTTTGCGTAATAAATACCTACACAACAAAACTTTGGCCCAAGTCATGGCTAGGCCGACTGACTCCCCATTCTGGAGAGGTTGGATGAAGGTCAAGCCTCAGTTTTTCCATAGAACGAAGTTCATCATTGGAAATGGAGAGACAACCCGGTTTTGGAAAGACACATGGTTGGGGAACACGCCTCTGGCCATGCAATATCCAACCCTTTTATAATATCATGCAACACAAGGAGAGATATGTGACCATGGTATTACAGTCCACTCCTCTCAACATCCAGTTCAGGCGCACATTGATAGGTCATCGATGGGCGGAGTGGCTACATCTAGTTAGAAGACTCATGGTTGTGCAGCTCATGGAAGAAGCAGACAAGGTTGTTTGGCAACTTTCTGCGGCTGGGACATTCTCAGTTAAATCCATGTATCTCGACCTCATAAATACAACGGCTCTGACCAAAGCCACCCATATCTGGAAGGTCAAAGTCCCTTTGAGAATCAAAATATTCATGTGGTTTGTTCACAAGAAAGTGATTCTTACTAAGGATAACCTCGCAAATCGCAATTGACCAGGGTGCACGAGATGTAGCTTCTGTGATCATCACGAGACAATCAAACACCTCTTCTTTCGTTGCCCACTAGCGAAACTTCTACGGCAATAGTTACAATTACTTTCAATATTAAACATCCAGATAGTATTGACACGTTATTTGGGACGTGGCTAAATGGAGTGGATGTTAACGTAGCAAAACATATAAGCATAGGAGTTTGTGCACTGCTTTGGGCTATATGAAACTGTAGGAATGACATGACATTTAACAGAAAGACACATATTCATTTCTTGCAGGTACTATTCAGGGCGTCGGCATGGATCCGTACGTGGTCGTTACTCACTCATGCAGAAGCCAGGGAGCCTTTGGTTACTGGGTCTGCCCAGTGAGAGATGGTAGCGCGGGATATATACAACCAGTTTGGATGGCGGTCCACTAATAGGATAGATGAGTAGGCATCTATGCCTTTTTTTTGCCGGTTGTGGCTTTCCTTGCTTTATTCTACAATTTGAGATAGCTCCTTGAGAGCTTGGTTGTATCACCAAATTATTAGACTTCGCTATTTTAATAAAGGGGCCGTATGCATCTCACTGATGCAGAGGCCGGAGGTAACACTCCTTTTCTAAAAAAAATAGTGCTGCGTTTGATAAGCCTTCCATCGCCAAATGGATGCCAACATGAGGACGAAGTTTTTATTAAATTCAAACAAATGCTAATAGTTCTGAAATAAAAGGAGGCGGCGAGTCCAACCACAAGTTAATTTGGTGGATCAACACAATTTGAGAACGAAGTAAGCCACACTTAAGGAAACAGAAACATGCCTTGCACAGGTACACAAACAACACTTCATAATTTTGAAAAGGGTAAATTAATCAATAATATTCGTTAAGGACATTTACTAGAGAAATTATCATGTGCATTGTAAAGTAAAAAAGCCTATTCTTTTTTTTTCTTTTTGGGAGAACTGAGTACAAGGCCTATTAACATGGTATATATAGTCGTCAAATCGCCCACCCCTGCCCTACATGGCCGAGACCCGTTTGCATTGCCTCTTTTTTTTATGTTTCTTTTTCACTTTTATATTTATTATTATCATTATTGTTTTATTATTATTATCATCATTTTCTTTTAAAAATATATATAGATGTTTCTGAATAAACAGCCATTTTTAAACACATCAACACTTCAAAAAACAAAATAAACATTTAAAAACGACAAACAATTTTTTAATTGTATGAATATTTTATTAAAATGTGTTAACAATTCTTAAAGTTGCATGAACCTTTTCTAACAAGTGTCAACATATTGAAGTTACAATTTTTCAAATTACATGAGTATATTTTGGAATAGATGAATTATTTTATAAATATGTGAACACAACTTTCAATGAACAATTTTTAGAAGTACAAGAATATATCTTTTATTATTAAATAAGTTTTTATATATATTTTCTCCGTCCCAAAATAACGGTCTTAACTTTGTACTAATTATAATACAAAATTGTATTAACATTCAGACACTTATTCTGATATCGATGGAGTATTAATTTAAGAAAAATCAATAGTTAAGGGGCACACTTTCTAAGGTTACCGCCAAACCTACCTGGTGGTGACCGCCCCTTGTTGCCACCAGATAGTTTTTATGTTTTTCCATTCCAGAAAGCTGATGGGAAGGTGGTGTGTTGTTTTTCTCAGGAGATCTAAATTTCAAAACAAAATATCCTGTGAACCGAGTGCTCAAATTACAAACCATTATCACTGTTGTGTTACTTTAGTTCAGCTATTTAAAACTGGACCCAGTGTTTATGGTTTCGATGCTTTTTTCCAAACATAGTTTGTCTTCTCGAAGATAATAAATCTTTCTCCCCGCAATAATATAGGTGTACTTCACACTACGATGAAAGTGTTTTACATCTCCAAACACACATGTGCTTTGGTGTGAAGCGCGCAACAAACCCGTTGGGAGTGTGAAGAACAACTTCACCACACAGCATACCTTGTGACAGCGCAACACACCCATGTTTTGTACACAGAACACATGCCATCCACGTGTAACACAACTCATGCGTTATACTCTAACTATTAAAGTACATGAGAAAAAACATGCAGTATAAAACCAAAAGAAAAGAAAAAAGCATTGAAGCGCTTTGTTTGCTTCACTTCGTGCGCTGGTGGCGAGCCGCCACGAGGCACACCTCCCAAGCGCCCTGCCCTCTGATAAGCCTACCCCGGGGCGCCCTCTGATAAGCCTACCCCGGGGCTGTTAGACCCTGCTTAAGACCGGTCCGCTTTGTAAAGTTCAGCTCTGCTTTACAAAATGCAACCGAAAAGGGTAGCTCCACGATGTTTCGCTTCACAAAAGAACTAAAATCTGAGATACAACTCCTATTTTTCCATGAAGCTCTCAACGGGTTCTAGAAAAACTTTGGTTCAAAAAGTCCTCATGGAGGTTGGAGAAAATTATCGCCAGTGTCATCAGTCAGTGGATGCCCTACAACGGGAAACACCAAATGCCCAAGCGTGTGTCGTGTGGGAAGACCCATTTTTCAGGTATCTAGGCTGGTTTTTGACGTTGTGGTTTTATTTTTAGCACTTTTCCGTTTTCCTGGTTTAGGCAACGTTCTTATTGTTTTGTTTAGTTCTTTAGGTCTATGCTCGGATTTTACTTTATTTCAAGTTTTTTTTTGTTCTTCTCATTTTAATGTTATTCTCCTTTTGCACATATGGATATTTTTTAAATTTATAATGATCATTTTTGAAAATAATAAACATTTTATAAAGTCGGTGATAAGCCTTTTTAAAATACACCGTGAACATATTTCTAATACATGACAAAAAAAATTGAACACATGGTAGATATTTTGAAATACACGGTGATCATTCAAAATTCATGATGAACAGTTTTTAATAAAAATATTTCCTTTTTCAATTCTTAAACATGTTTTTACCAAAAAAAGAAGGGATGAAGAAATAATGTACTAGCTAATAAAAAATGTATCATAAATATAACATTAAATTTTGAGAAGGGGGGGGTTATAAGATTGAATGGGTAGACAGAATGTACGTACATAAGATGCCATACTATATGAGTTTACATAAATGTTCAAAAGACTGGCATGCCCTACAAAGAAGCTCTAATTCACACTGTTGATTGTTAAATGGGGTAAACTGAAACAGAACACTTAAGTAATATATGCCATATCAGTCAGTTGCTTGGGAAAAAAAATGATGCTCTGTATTTGCAGCCACATCTGAGAACAGTAGAATCATTTTTTCGATTGAGGAGAAGAGTAGAATCATAGATGAAATTTTGATAGGAAACCGAATGCCATCTGCAAAACAGAGTTGCAGCACTGAAGTCACATTACCTTGTCACCTTCACTGAATCCATCCTTGCTGGCACGTATATACGGCAGCCTTGTCGATCAGATCATATATACAGTAGCTCCGTAGATGAAATTCCAGGGACCGCACTAAGAGAGCTATTCATAGTTGCTTGCAGACCCCTTGTGTCCCCTGAGAGAACTCGAATTAGGGAACTGTCACTACCAGAATAACCACATATGCCGACGGCCTATGCCGTCGGCATAGGCCCCAAATGCCGTCAGCATAAGGCACGCCGACGGCTTTCGTACAGCCGTGGGCGTAGAGACCCCCTCGGCAATGAATTGGGACTGACGGCCATTGACGGCGAAGCCGACCATTCATGCATCACCACGTGGCCGCTCTGCGCATCTCCTGGTGGCCCTCTACGTCGACGGTTATGCCGTCGGGGTAGTTTTCTCTATATTCCGACGGCCTAGCCGTCGGCGCAGAGGGCCACCAAGAGATGTGCAGAGCGGCCATGTGGCACACTACGCCGACGGCTAGGCCATCGGCATAGGTGTTAAAGCTATCCCGACGGCTTAACCGTCGGCGTGGAGGGTCACCAGGAGTATCCACGTGGCGAAACCTGGTGCCTCGTGCCATCTACGCCGACGGTTATGCCGTTGGGATAGGTACCATAGAATTTTTTTCCTAGTTTATTTGGTTGAAATGCACATCATATACGTAGCATATACACAAAATGCACAGCATACACAGCATGACAAGTTCAAGGTAGGCAACATAGTCCAACATAGGCATAGTTCAACATAATGACAAGTTCAACATAGGCATAGTTCAACATAATGACAAGTTTGACAAAGCCAACAACATCATCACCGCCAAAGGCTTAAGCGCCATCACTTCCACCGCCAAAGCCGAGGTCGTCACCGCTAGCGCTACCACCACCGCCACCGCCACCCCACGGCCTCGCCAGACCGGAGTGACTGGGCTTTGTGACTCGGGAGTGGAACCATAAGTAGCACCACCACCGGCGGATGATCCACCGCTTCCCTGCATGTTTGAAAAGAGATGGCAAGGCAATATATGATTGTATTGAATGAAGAGTAAGTTGTGGTTGAATAGTTTGGTGATGTACTAACCAGAGTGCCATAGTGTTCTGTCAGGAATTGTTCAAACGTAGACGGCACTGGTTGTGGTCCAGGAGGTGGTGGTGATGGTGGCAATGTAGGAATATGCCCGGTTGCCATAGACGCAACCAGAAGTTGCGTCATGCGGCTGTTGTACTCAGTGGCTGCTGCAACTCTCTCGTTCCAGTCGAAGAGTTGCTGACGTTGGAAGTCCATGTAGGCCTACAAATATGTAGCGACCCGACCTGAAAGGTCAAGTCTCCGGTGTTTCCGTACCATCCCAAGATCATGCTGGTACACACACGGTACATCAATGTATATATCAAAGGGAAATCACACAGCATTTTATTAACGAAATCTCATATCGAGTCCTTTATTACAATAATCATTACAATAAAGTGGCCGAAGGCCAACTCATGAGAATATCTAAGTCTTGCGGAAGCGTCAAAGGTAGATGAGTCCATCTGACTCTAAGGGCATCTCGCCAAGCGTAGAGCGTGTCCTCACTCCTAGTCGGAAAAGTACTCTGCAACATGATACGTTGCAGCCGTGTAGGTCAGCATATGGAATATGCCGGCAAAGTCACAAGAGAGGGGGTGAAAATAATCAGCTAATCTACATGCATATATGGCAAGTGGGGTGGTCAGTTTTTGCGTAAAGCCAAGTTTTTCCTACATCAAAAGAGGGGCTAAGCAAAATATTACTAAGTTGGTTGATTAATGAGATGGTTCCGCCAACCAATTCTCATACCCAAATTATTAATACCCACATCATCATATTAATTTGTGTTGAGAATTCCGGAAGTTTCAATTCCTTTGGCTCAAGTCGTCCATGACCGTGGACACGCCTAATCGATTAGGTTTTGAGTACTCTGCAGAGCTTTGCACACGTTCCCCACAAGATTTGATCGCCTCCGTTGGATTTCTCGCACTTCCAGGTGTTTGAGGAACGGATGACCAAAACATGGTCTTCTAAGGGGTCCCACTAAGACTCTGTCGGTGCCCATCCTTTCCTACCGTTCTTCTACATCTTGTAGCACCGCCTGTCCAGTGTCGCCACAATATCCAACCAAGCCAGAGCCCATAATGGCTTGTGGCTGTGCAGGTAAGCCTTGGGTCTTGAAGCATCCTTCCATCCCTTCGTGCCTGGGTGGACCTTTCCGCGTGAATACTGGCACTTCCCCAGCATCACCTAGGCTAACCACTGGTTTCTCCAGGGCGCCATTCAACCATCATCCACCAAGAGGTATGTTGAAAACTTGAAGTCTTGAAGTCTTGATCATCATAGGTCTTGAAGTTATTACCTCACAACCCTCATGATTCACACAACCCACCCCGTCTCCTAACAGCATAGCAAAACAAATTTAACGTTTCCCGGGGCCAAAGTTGTCAAAGGGGTTGAGGGGGTACCTACCACATGATACTACTTCAATGTAACCAAGTTTCCAACTAACCTAACTTGCATGCAATTGGGGAGATGGTAGAACTAATGCATATAAAACATGGGTAAAACATGATCAAGGTGACTTGCCTGATTGATGATCTTCGTACGTGAGTGACTCTAGGTAACAAGCTTCGCATTCCGGATAATCTAACGAAGCAAACAAGCACTCAATAAGTATACAACAAAATAATGTAGCTAACACACATCAACAAAGAACTAGTAAACAATCAAGAAAAAACAATGCACAAATCACAAGCAAGAAAAACACACAAGTTTGTTTTCTAAAAGATGATGGGAAAATCACTACTAACATAACAAAACTATTTGTATTAACAATCAATGGTTGACAGCAAGTAAACAATAAATATTTTTACTAATAAACAGCATAAAATCAATTTAAAGTTTGTTGGGAAAAACTTTAGTAAAGTTTATAAAAGTTTGGTTAAACACTATTAGATGAGGTAGCTATAGTTTTACTAACAAAAGAATGAAACTAAACTTATTATTTATTACTAAGACATATCTTAACAGAATGGAAATTACTAAAAACTTGTCTTAGAAAAAAAATTAAATTATATAAAACTTGTTGCAAGGAAAACTATTATTAACTAGTTGTTTTAATCAAATTAATCCTATTTGAAAATGTGTTGAGATTCCTATAACAATAAAGAAATAAACTAAGCAAATTTATATTTTATTAACAGTAAGTAAAAACACTAAATGTTTAAGCAACAGAACCTATTAAACAAACAAAACTAAATTATAATCTAAACTAACTAAAACTAAGTTAAATAAAACTATACTAACTAATAGGCAGAATCTGTTTTTAGCTAAAACACTAATCAAAATCGTCCTAAAAAATTCTCAAACTAAGCATTAAGATAGTCCTAACTAATACCAAGCAGTAGAAAAAAGATTCATGTCAAAATCTATTTTCAAACTCTAGTTATTCAGATTTGAATGTTTTGAGAAAATTTGATTCAATTCAAATTTTATAGGTCAAATTTGAAATTTAAAAGTACAGGGTGAAACTACATGAAAAATGTGAGCTATTGCAAAAAGAATCAACTCAAAACATTAAATAGATTAAAAGTTATAGCTAAAACAAATTTTGAAAAGTTTCTGTTAACTAAAACAAAACAGAAATTAAAGAAAAAATCTATCAGACGGCCAGGGTGACGTGCAGGTCCCTATTGGCTGGCTAGCGCGTGCGTTGGATGGTTGTGGGCGGTCGATCGGAATGAAGAAAAAAAGCGTTTCGAGAATTAGAACTTCTATTCTAGGCCGTCGGATCTAGATCTGATGGAGGGGAGGGCTCACAGTGGATGGGTCGCCGGCGATGGAGTCTCCGGCGGGTCCGAGGCGGCGAAGATCGATGGGGCGGCGCTCTGGTGGTCGTTGGCGATGGCTGAAGGCTCCAAAGGACGGAGGGGGTGCTCCGGCGACGGGTGGTGAGGTCGGAGGGGCGAGGGGTGGACGGAGGCGACCGACACGGCGAGGGAAAAGCTTCGGTGGTGGTGCAACTCCGGTGAGGAAATTGGGGGCGGTCTGGTGACGGGAGAGGGGGCTCGGGGGGAATGGATGTGGGGAGTTGGGGCGCTTATATAGGCCGGAGACGGAGCGAGGGGAAGGAAGGTGCGCGGATCCGGCGAGGGAGGAGATCGCGGTGGCGACGGCGCGTGCGGGGAGGGAGACGACCGACGCGGGAGTTCGGGCGGTCGGGGTGGGGCCCATGGGTCAGCGAGAGCGGGAGCGCGGCAAGGGCGTTGGTCGGCCGAGAAATTAGGGATTCGGCTATTGAATGGAGGTGGGCCGGCCCGATTCGATGATTTCTTTCCTTTTTTAATAAAACAGCGTAATAAAACCTTTTTAAATCAAATAATATACTTCCAAATATAGGAGTGTTATATATCGAAATTATCAGAATAAACTATGCCATTTAATGAACATTTTTATTCTGGTATTTGAATACTTTGAAAAAAATATTATTTTCAGAATTGCCCTATTTGTTTTAAAATTCTTTTGCAAATATTTTAAAAATAACTACTGGTTATTTTTGTTCAAATAAATCACCAATTAGGTCCTGGTGTGGAGTGTCATCTTCCTCCTCTCTTATTTGAACTTTTTACCAAGATTTCAAATAGGTGAAAGCAACTTGAAAAAAAATAGGAAGGGCTTTCAGAATTTGAAAAGGGACATTTCAACATTTGCATTCATTCAAGGAATGATGGTGATAGATGCATAGCTATATTCATAACATTCCAAAATGGAATTTTGGGATGTTACAAAATATGACATGATGGAACTCATAAAACATAGCAATGCGGAAAATAAAGGTCGAAAGAAAGAATATAAGAGGGAAAATACTTATAGAGTTCTACTTGGCTAGGAGTGAGAGTGTAGAGGACGCACTGGGGCGCGGGTGCTGGCTCGGCCTCAGGTCGGTAGTGCAGATCCGCCTGTAGGAGACAGAAGGGGTGATCACAGAATCCAGAATTGGATACCCGTCCCGTCTAACCCTTGCACTGTTGACTGTACGAATCTACCCCTTTGACTTTCACCGGACGGTGTATGTCCGATGGACATTTTCACCTGGATGTGATAGGCCAGCCCATGGGTACACTTCGGATCAAAGTCCGGGCCCAACCCACGACAAGATCCCCTCCGTGTCTCCCCGACGTGGTCGTTTTCACCCTCCGTACGATGGCGGCATCGACGTCCGTGAGGGAGGCCACACCCCGGAGCCGCGTGCCGGGTGCTTGCACCTGCCACCACACTTCCAAGCGTGTAAGAGGGCTCTGCACAAGACTTGGTGGCATTGCCACCCCCAAGTACCCCTGTCCCATCTAACCCTAGCATTGTTGACCGGACGGGTCTACCCCTTTGACTTTCATCGGACAAGGTATGACCGATGGACATTTTCACCTGTTGTGATAGGCTAGCACATAAATACACTTCGGATCAAGGTTCGGGCCCAACCCACCGCAAGAATCCCTCCGTGTCTACCCGACGTGGTCGTTTTCATCCTTCACGTGATGGCGGCAGCGACATCCGTGATGGGGTCATGCTACGGAGCCGCGTGCCACGTGCTTACCCCTGCCACCACATTTAGGGATGTGTAAGAGGGCCCACGGCAAGACCGCGCGGCATAGGTACCCCCCAAAGTCCCTCGTCTCGTCAAACCCTGGCACAGTTGACCGGCGGATCTAGCACTTTCAAGATTCTCATAAAAAACATATAAAACTTGTCCAAATAGACGTAATTATCATTTTTTGTGATTTCAATAAAGTATAAGGGCCTATATGCAAAAGAACATGAGGTCACATTACTAACATCCTCAAAAACAAATACAAACCACATATTCATAATCTATGGAAAATTCTACACCAAATCGATATATAATTTATGTATGTTTATGTTTAGATAAGGCACATTTAAGTTAATCAAAAGTTAATTTAGGAAAATATAAAAACAGAAAAACAGAAAATAGATAAAAGGCTTTGCCGACGGTTTGGCCGTCGGTGTAGCTACGAACCAGCGATGCCCAATAGACGCGCCTCGGATCGATGATGTGGCACCTGCCACGAATCGATGACGTGGACACTGACGGTTTAACCGTCGGTGTCGCTACACCGACGACCGCTATCAAAGCCGTCGGCGTAGCTCTAACGTCGTCAACTCCCCATTCGTTTGCAGGTTGTCTAGGGCATTTCTATGCCGACGGCCCGTTTATGCCGACAGGGGCCGTCGGGATAGCTGTAGATAGGCCAACGGCCTTCTGGTGCCAACGGCCACCGTCGGGATAGGCAAACGGACGCCGGTGGATTTTCTACGCCTACGATTTGACCAAGGCCTTCGGGATAGCTCCGACGATGCCTACGGCCACAGTCGGCATAGATTAGGCCGTCGGCGTCGAGCTTTATTCCGATAGTGTGTACAGTTACAAGACATACAAAGGCCCTCGACCACTAGTAGAAAACGGTCCATTTGTCCCAGTTCTAGAGGCCCATTAGTCCCGGTTTTGGCACCGGGACTAACGGGTCGGGACTAAATCCCTAAACCTTTAGTCCCGATTCTCTTACAAACTGGGACAGAAGGGGCTCCACGTGGCCTCTGCGGGGAGCCCAGGAAGGAGGACCTTTAGTCCCGGTTGGTAACACCAACCGGGACCCAGAGTTGCTCGGTTTTTTTAAAGGGGGGTTTTGGGGGTTTTGGAGGGTTAATTTAGGGGTTTTATATTGTGTTAGCTAGCTAATTAATAGAGAGAAGTACTCTCTTTCTCCGTGCTTGGTCGACGCTGCTAGCTACTATACATATAGAGAGAACCCGACGCTAGCTAATAAGCAAATGAAGGAAACCATTAATTACACAAGATCTAACAACTCATCATCATCATCTTAATCATACAAAGTTAAAGTCTCATAAAACAAAAAAAAGATAAAATGACATAGTCCTCCCTCATAGGACCTACTCCTCCCTCCTACACTAGTAGAAAGCAGATCTTTTGTCTGCATCATTAGTCCCGGTTGGGTTTTCAACCGGCACTAACGTGCCCATTAGTCCCGGTTCGTGACGGGCATCATTAGTGTCGGTTTGTTCTGGACCTTTAGTCCCAGTTTGTGCCACGAACCGGCACTAAAGGTGTGGTGGCAGGCTGGCGTGAGCCTGGGGCCCCACGGGAACCTTTAGTCCCGGTTGGTGGCTCCAACCGCGACTATAGGATAACCTTTAGTTGCGGTTGGAGCCACCAATCGGGACTAAAGGTTCCCCTCTATTGAAACCCTTCGGTGCCAGCCCGAGCAGAGTCCTATGTTCTTCCCCTTTCCTCTCCTCTCTGTTCTTCCTCTCTTCCTCGAGCTCATCCTCCATTTTTACCAAAATTTGTCAAGATTTGGAGGCATCCCATCCATCCAAGTGTTCACAAAGGTTAGCAACTTTGTCCTTTCATCTGTCAATGCTAGATTAGCTCTTGCAATGCTCTATAAGTATAGTAATTTGTGGGTTTTAGTTTGTATGTGGTAATTTATTTGATTTATGCAATTTGAGCTCAAATTAACTTCTTACTTTGCATTTATAGGTGTGGTTTACTTAGTGCCATCCCGTCCTCATCTTAACCACCGTCGATCACCCGCACTGTCCCGTCGCTAGCACCACCTTGGTGAGCCTCTTGGTCTTATCCTTTTTATAATAAAAAAACCATGTTTGTAAGATTTAGTTAGTTACTTGTATAGTTTTCTTACCTATATGGTTGTTTGTTATACATAGTGGCATGATTTTGAAATCTGTACCTGTTGGCCCTCGTCCGGTTTATGATGCGGATGTGGTATATACTCTGTTTTATAACTCTTTGTTGCGTTTCGTGTTCATGACAATTTTGCCAATCAAGTTGACATAGATGTTTTTATCTAGGAGGTATGTGAACCGGAGATTCCAACCGACATAGATATTCTTGTCAAGAAGTTAAATTATTTGAAAAAGTATTTGAAAGAAAAATTGAAAAGATTTGAAGATGAGAAGATGAAACTGGAGTTGTATGTTGTCGATGTCGTTGATGATCACAAGATCAAGATGGGTGCAATGCGCTTGACGATTAGAAAATTTAAAAGATATGCCATTGATAGTGAGGCTTGGTATAACTATGATGTTGGATCAATTGTTACCTTAGTTGCGATGTTGATTGCATTTGTTGTTGAACTTAAATGCTTTAGCTAGAGAGTTTGTATGTTGTTTTATGAGAACAAGTGTGTATGAACTTTATGTACGAACTTGTATTAATTTGGTCTTTTCGGTGTTGTGTAATGAAGATGAGCTGGCAATGGATGTAAGAGGACCGATGCTTTCCCCAGTTCATTAATGGCGTGCATACTTTTCTGGTTGCGGCTGAGGCAAACAAGCGGCCGGATGGTTTTACGTATTGTCCATGTGCTCGCTGTAAGAATGATCGAAATTACTCTAACTCAAGAACCATTCACGTCCACCTATTTGAGTCTGGTTTCATGTCCGGCTATAACTGTTGGACCAAGCACGGAGAAAGAGGGGTCCTAATGGAAGAGAATGAAGAAGAAGAGGATGACTACAACTATCCTGGCCATGGGTTCCATGAATATGATGGCACAACAATGGGGGAAGAAGCTGAGCCGACAATGCGGGAAGGAGCTGAAGAAGAGGCATCAGATTAGCCCACTGATGATCTTGGTCGGGCCATTGCCGATGCAAAGAGAAACTGCACAAGTGAAAAGGAGAAGCTAAAGTTCCAGCGCATGTTAGAGGATCACAAAAAAGGGTTGTACCCAAATTGCGAAGATGACAATAAAAAGCTCGGTACCACACTGGAATTGCTGCAATGGAAGGCAGAGAATGGTGTATTTCACAAGGCATTTCAAAAGTTGTTGATAATGTTAAAGAAGAAGCTACCAAAGAACAACGAATTTCTAGAGAGTACGTACGAAGCAAAGAAGGTTGTCCGCCCTCTAGGATTAGAGGTCGAGAAGATACACGCATGCCCTAATGACTGCATCCTCTACCATGGTGAGTATGAGGATTTGAATGCATGCCCGGTATGCTGTGCATTGCGCTATAAGATCGGCCACGATGACCCTGGTGATGTTGCGGGCGAGCGCCCTAGGAAGAAGATTCCTGCCAAGGTGATGTGGTATAATCGACTCGCTATTAAAGGATCCATCCGAATACACAATCGTGAGGGGGCTGCTTGACAGGTAATTTCAATCATTATCGCACTATGTCGGCATCTTTAATTACTTCATTTCCTGATATCAACTAGTTAATAACTCATTTATTCATTTTCTTTGCCGGTGGGCAGGCCTTGGGCCAAATTCATCAAACAGGTCTCAGGCGACTGGGCACAACAACTGAAATGGGTGCGACCCAAGGTAATTAAGTACTACTAGATAGCTAGCTACGTCTGTGCATCTCTTTAATTCTAGTTTCAATACCATTATCATGCTTGATTAATTATTACCTGATTGAATTTTATTCTTGTAAAGTGCATGATGCAGGAGCAGGGGAATAGTTTATGCTCCTACTACGTTTGCGAGAACATTCACATTATCACGTCTGAAAGGGGCAGAAACGAAAGAAATCTTTGGGTACGTTTGCCAGAACACTATCCATAATTTTTTTATCATGATCTAGGTAATATATATACACACAACTAATATATTCATCTTGATCTCTATCTTGTAGCTGATGGAGATGCGGGGCCAGCTCATACCAGAGGCTCGGGTACGAGCAATTCAAGAGGAATTAGCTGGATTTCTGCTCGACCGGGTCATAGATCCCAAAGAAGAATACCATTACAGGATCAAGAACAAGAAGCAGTAATGCCTTCATATATATGTAATGATCCTCAAATTATATATATATACACACACACACACACATATATGATCGGTTTTATGAGAAATTCTATTTATATTTATATATATGCACAACGTGTGTATAATATGTAGTAGCGTAATATATGTTTGAAATGAAAATTAATTAAATGGAAAACACAAAATTAAATGGAAAATTAAACCATAATTAATTCATAAACCCCTAAAGAATTAAAAGGAAAAATAAAACAAAATTAAAAACTAAACACTTTTAGTCCCGGTTGGTGTTACCAACCGGGACTAAAGGTCTCCCAGCCCACGACGCCGTCGGATGCCACGTGGAGGGCCTTTGGTGTCGGGCCGTGTTGAACCGGGACTAAAGGGGGGTAGGCTTTAGTCCCCATCCTTTAGTGCCGGTTCGAGAACCGACACTAAAGGCCCTTACCAACTGCGACTATAGGCCGGTTCTGTACTAGTGCTAGGTAAAATGATATAAAAAATAATAACACCTATGTCTCCATGATGAAGCAAAGAGATCCAACGGTCCCCAACTTGTGGCTTCCGATCCTTCTTTATTTGTCCCCATGCTTCAATTTGGAGCCTTCTTGGTGGTTTGTGCTCAGTCGAGTATGCAAAAGATAACTCGGGATGGAAGGAGCTTTTTACTGTCATATTACCTTCGGGTTTCATCAACGGAGGCACAACTTCATTTGGCAATTTCTGTTGAAGAACATAATAGTAACCTAGTTAGCAATGTAATAAATACCATTTACGCAACAGTATTAGTGTACTTAGTTAGTAACTCTTACCAAGATATTTTGGCGAATGTCATCTGCCCTCAACTTATGCATTAGTGTCCTGGACAATGTATATAATGGGCCAGTTCCCAAATTATACGGGAAGATGTCCCTACCAGCTATGACACCAATAACAAAGTAGATAAGATCATCCTTCTCCTTCCAAGTTAGATGTGATCCATAAGTGTAGTGTGTCGTGATGATTATGTTCTGTATTTTACTCAAAGAAATGAAATAAGCTGTAAATTAAAAATTAACAAATTTAATACGGATAAACACCAAATATTTATGTATATAGAATGTAAATTACTTGACAAATATGCATGGTTGACAAACTCACATGGAGGTAAAACAGGAAGCATATCGACATCCACCCAAATGTCAATGTTTCCTTCAATATGATCTTCAGGACGAAAGATCGAAGGTTATTCCCATATCCTCCTGAAATTCATATGCCTTGTAAAGAGCTTCCCAATTTGAGCACCCTAATTTTGTGTTATTAAGTGCATTCATTACTTTCACAAGAAATGTGTGACCATGTTTAGTCCTCGGGTTGGCTGTCCTTGTCTCGAAACTCTCGTGCTGATCGAAACTGAGCCTCTCCAAGAAATACCGTCTTGCATCACAGGGAACGAACTAGTCGAATTGTATAAAACAGAAATTACGCGTTGAAGGAAAGAAACAGAAGTCATGCTTAATTACGAAAACACAGTTATTATCGTTGCGTACCACAGAAATATCAAAGTCCTCGTAAAGCTTCATGGTGAAGAATATGTTGTCTCGCAGCCCAGGCTGGTCACAAAGACCCTTATCTTCACCGCATAATTCACACGCTTGGATCCTATCGTCGTCTGATGACGACGACATTTCCTGTGTTCATAATTCAAGAATTACGGCACGCTTTGGATCCTAATGCGTGTGTGACTTTCGGTCCGTCGAGGCTTTCCTTAAATAAATCTCATATCTCATGGTGTGTTGGTGCGCTCTCTCTCACACTGACATGGTGGTGTATATATGTTGGTGGGCACTCTCTCACAGTAATAGTTCGACCGCCGGTGATGGATGCCCATCTTCTCTTCTTGCGCACTATACGGACGAGTATATCGCAAAGAAGAGAAAAATAGGAGGCGTCCCACACGACAACAGTCGGGATTCCTCCATCAAGAACACACATGAAAGTCACACAAGGAGCAACGACAGACCGAAAGTCACACACCCATTATACCGATAAAATATCACTAATACATTTATAATGAACTCAAATATAATATCACTAGTACATTATCTCAAATAATCTAGTTATTAATGCATCATCAAATATTAACTAATACATCTCTAATATTATCATATAAGATCACTAATATTTCCTTCGATCGATTTTAAATATTTAAAACCGATCGAAGGAAACTACCAGGAAACTGATCAACACACAAATCACTATTACTCAATATGCAACGAGATGACTTTAGGTCGTCAAGTCTTTCCTTCCTAAACACTCAGCTCGCGTATATGGTGGACACTGCCTCTGATATTGCGACCGTCGGTGATGGTGGCTCCTCCATTCGTCCCCGAGTGCATTACACCAAAATGTCTAGCACACGGGAACAAAGGAGAAGCGACCCCCACGACAACAGTCGGGATTCTTCTTCTCTCTCATATATATATACATACATACACACACACACACACACACACATATATATATATATATATATATACTCGAATTGCAATGTTTTGCCGGAATGACTGGCAAATCACAAGCACTCGATATTAACTAATACATCATCCCAAATAAACCAGTTAATGCATCATCAAATATTAACTAATACATCTCGAATATTATCACATAAGATCACTAATAGAGATCGAATATCCTAGAATCCAAAGTGGAGGACGGTGAACTCGGTTCACTAGCGGTCTCTGAGTTGCCGGCGGTGGATACCCAAAGATAAGGAACCATCACGGGATCATAACTCGGGTGAGATCCCTGAAGAATCGGCCAGGTATTGTTGAACCTGGCATCCAACGCCGCCATGTAGCGACGGACGTGCTCGTCCTCCTCCCTGACACGGTGACGTACCACCTCCGTGGGGGCCCGCTCCCTCCGCGCCGAAATTGGCCCACGTGACCGCCACCATAGAATCTCCGGGTCGACGATGAGACCTAGATTCCTCACCAACCTCCAAGCCCGGGAAGGTAGCACCTCCCAGTGCCAACCGGTGGAGCCTAGTCCCGGACATGGCGCCTATCAAGCAGGCTCTCGCGGACCACTCGACGACGAGGATGCGGGCCGGGCATCGTCGACGTCGAGACAAATTCCTATGAGGACGTTTTCTTATCGTTTAATCACTAATTTTCATAAAACCAGGAATTTTTCTGTAATCTAACATACACATGCTAATTTTCTATAGGACTCCTAATAATTAAATAAAACATAAAACAACTAAAACATAAACATTCATCATATAAAAAAATCAACATATGTTTAAAAAAATTCCATAGAGCAGGGGCGGCGGCGGCTCACAGTGGGGGCGGCGACGGGGCGGCGACGGGGGCGGGGCGGCGACGGAGAGGCGACGGGGATGGGCGGTGACGGGGGTGGCGGGGGCGGCGACGGGGGCAACAGGGGAGGCGACGAGGGAGGTAGGGAGGCGACAGGGGAGGGGCGGCGACGGGGGCGGCGGGGCGACGACGGGGGCGACGGGGGAGGCGATAGGGACGGGACGGCGACGGGGAGGGGGATGACGATGGCGGAGGCGGCGACGGGGAGGTAATGGGGACGGGGACGTCAAGCGGCAACGGGGACGAGGACGGCGGGCTCGGCGAAGTGGCGATGAAACCTGCAAAATTTGCTAAGTGTGTTGGAAATATGCCCTAGAGGCAATAAATAAAGTGTTTACTATTGCATTTCCTTGTTCATGGTAATTATTTATTATCCATGCTAGAATTATATTAATTGGAAACATGGATACATGTGTGGATACATAGACAAAACACTATGTCCCTAGTATACCTCTAGTGAACTAGCTCGTTGATCAAAGCATGGTTAAGGTTTCCTAGCCATGGACATGAGATGTCATTTGATAACGGGATCACATCATTAGGAGAATGATGTGATGGACAAGACCCAAAATACAAACGTAGCATATGATCGTATCAGTTTATTGTTGCTATTTTCCGCATGTCAAGTATATGTTCCTATGACCAAGAGATCATGCAACTCACTGACACAGGAGGAATACTTTGTGTGTATCAAACATCGCAACGTAACTGGGTGACTATAAAGGTGCACTACAGGTATCTCCGAGGGTGTCTGTTGGGTTGGCATGGATCAAGACTGGGATTTGTTACTCCGTGTGACGGAGAGGTATCTCAGGGCCCACTCAGTAATGCAAGATCACAAACAAGCCTTGCAAGCAATGTGACTAAATGTTAGTCACGAGATCTTGTATTACGGAACGAGTAAAGAGACTTGCCGGTAACGAGGTTGAACTAGGTATGGGAATACCGACGATCGAATCTCGGGCAAGTAACATACCGAAGAACAAAGGGAACGTTATACGGGATTAACTGAATCCTTGACATAGAGGTTCGACCGATAAAGATCTTCGTAGAATATGTAGGAACCAATGTGGATGTCTAGGTCCCGCCATAGGTTATTGACCGTAGAGGTGTCTCGGTCATGTCTACATAGTTCTCGAACCCGCAGGGTCTGCACACTTAAGGTTTGGTGACGTTTCGGTAGTATAGAGTTATGTATGGTGGTGACCTAAGGTTGTTCGGAGTCCCGGATGAGATCCCGGACGTCACAAGGAGCTCCGGAATGGTCCGGAGGTAAAGATTCATATATAGGATGTCCCAGTTTGGTCGCCGGAAAAGTTTCGGGCTCATCGGTAGTGTGCCGGTAGTGTACCGGGAGACCTCCGGGAGGGGTATTTCGACACCAAGAGGTCCATGGTCTATGGGAGAGTAATAACCAGCCCTTAGTGGGCTGGAGGAGCAGCCACAAAACACCCATGGCGCAGGAGGTAAAAAGGCCTAAGGAAAAGGTGGAAAAAAGGGCCAATAGGGAGCAATCCTAGTCCAGCTAGGATTGGAGGAGGAGTGGGACTCCTCCCCCTTGGCCGGCCGACTCCTAGAGGCCCTTGGCCTTGTGCCAAGGGCTGCCTCTCCCTCCCTCCTATATATATTGGTGGATTTCTAGGGTTTTGCACTAGTTTTTACGGCCACGTGCTACCCGTTCCACCGGTGCTCCTCTAGATCGGTTTTCCGCAGCGCTTAGGCGAAGCCCTGTCGGAATTGCTCCACCACCATCGCCGGAGCGCCATCATGCTGCCGGCAAACTCTTCCTCCTCTACACCTCCTCTTGCTGGATCAAGACGGTGGAGATCGTCATCAAGCTGCACGTGTGCTGAACACGGAGGTACCGTCCGTTCGGTCGTGATCGGATCGCGGTACGGATCGTGACGAGATCGCGGGACGGTTCATGATTGGATCGCGGGACGGTTCGTGGTTGGATCGCGAGACGCTCAGCGATTTGGATCGCGAAGAAGTATGACTACACCAACCGCGTTTCTTAACGCTTCCCGCTTAGCGATCTACAAGGGTATGTAGATCAACTCCCCCTCTCGTAGATGCTCATCACCATGGATGGGTTTGCGTGTGCATAGGAAAAATTTTGTTTACCATGCGACGTTCCCCAACAGTGGTATCAGAGCTGGGTTGATGGTTCGATGAGATCTCGAGTAGAACACAAAAGGTTTGTGGGCGTTGATGCTTAGATTGCTTCCTCCCTTGGTCATATTTTGGTTCAGCGGTATTGTGAGATGAAGCGGCCCGGACCAACATTACTCGTACACTTACGAGAGACCGGTTCCCTCGACGCAACTTGTTGCTTAGATGGCTTGCGGTTGATAGTTTCTCTCACTTTAGTTGGATCGGATCCGACGAAGGCGGTCCTTGAGAAGGTTGAAAAGCAAACTATGTATCACCCTTGTGGTTTATGCGTAGGTGAGAATCGTTCTTGCTAGATACCCGTAGCAGCCACGTAAAACATGCAATAGCAATTAGAGGACGTCTAACTTGTTTCTGCAGGGTATGTTGTGATGTGAGATGGCCAATTGCATGATGTGATATATGTGATGTATGAGATGATCATGTGATGTATAGAATTTCACGACTTGCACGTCGATGAGTACGGCAACCGGAAGGAGCCATAGGGTTGTCTTGAATTATTGTATGACCTGCATGTCAATCATTAAGCGCTATGTAATGCTTCAGTTTATCGCTAAATTGTAGCAATAGAAGTAGAAGCAGGGCTGGCGCCACAACCCCTATGGCAGCACATTGATGGAGATCAAGATGATGGAGATCATGGTGTCGTGCCGGTGATGATGGAGATCATGCCGTTGCTTTGAAGTTGGAGATCTTAAGCACAAGTTCATGGCCATATCATGTCACTTATGAATTGCATGTGATGTTAATCCTTTTATGCACCTTGTTTTTCTTAGTATGACAGTAGCATTATAAGGTCATCCCTCACTTAAATTTCAAGATAAATTGTGTTCTCCTCGAGTGTGCACCGTTGCGAAAGTTCGTCGTGTCAAGACACCACGTGATGATCGGGTGTGATAGACTCTACGTTCACATACAACGGGTACAAGCTAGGTTTGCATGTGTAGAACACTCGGGTTAAACTTGACGAGCCTAGCATGTACAGACATGGCCTCGGAACACAAGAGACCGAAAGGTCGAGCATGAGTCATATAGTAGATATGATCAACATAGTGATGTTCACCATTGAAGCCAACTTAACTCATGTGATGATCGGACTTGAGTTGGTGAATTTGGATCATGTGACACTCAGATGACCTGAGGGATGTCAATTTGAGTGGGAGCTTTAGTAATTTGATTAACTAAACTCATTATCTTGAACAATAGTCTAAGTAACCTTTGCATATTTATGTTGTAGACCAATGGCTCGCGCAGTAGCACCCCTGAATTTTAATGCGTTCCTAGAGAAAGCTAAGCTGAAAGATGATGGAAGTAACTTTGTTGACTGGGCCCGTAATCTGAGGATTATCCTCACGGCTTCCCAGAAATTATATGTCCTTGATGCACCTCTTGATGACCCACCCGCTCCCGTGTCATCTGAAGACGTTAAGAACGTTTGGGAGGCACGTGCTGGAGATTACTCAATAGTTCAGTGTGCAATATTGTATGGCTTAGAACCGGGACTTCAAAGACGTTTTGAACGTCATGGAGCATATGAGATGTTCCAGGAGTTGAGGTTTATCTTTGAGAAGAACGCCCGGATCGAGAGGTATGAAACCTCCGATAAGTTCTATGCTTGCAAGATGGAGGAGAACGGATCTATCAGTGAACATGTACTCAGAATGTCTGGGTACTCGACTCATTTGGCGGAGTTAGGAATTGCCCTTCCGCCAGAGGCGATCACTGACAAAGTTCTTCAATCACTGCCACCTAGTTACAAGAGCTTTGTGATGAACTATAACATGCATGGGATGAACAAGTTAGTCCCCGAGCTGTTTGGGATGCTGAAAGTCGCTGAGTCTGAAATCCAGAAAGAACATCAAGTGTTGATGGTCAATAAAACCACTAGTTTCAAGAAAAACGGCAATGGCAAAGGCAAGAAGGGTAAAACCAAGAAGGACGGCAAAGCAGTTGCTACTCCTGTAAAGAAGCCTAAGCATGGACCTAAGCCGGAGACTGAGTGCTTTCATTGCAAGGGAACTGGTCACTGGAAGCGGAACTGCCCCAAGTACCTGGCTTACAAGAAGGCGGCCAAAAACAAACAAGGTATATATGATATACATGTTATTGATGTGTACCTTACTAGCTCTCGTAGTAGTGCCTGGGTATTTGATACCGGTTAGGTTGCTCACATTTGCAACTCAAAGCAGGAACTACGGAATAAACGGAGGTTGGCGAAGGGCGAAGTGACGATGCGCGTGGGAAATGGTTCCAAGGTTGATGTGATCGCCGTCGGTATGCTCTCTCTTCGATTACCATCGGGATTAGTGATGAACCTGAATAATTGTTATTTAGTGCCTGCGTTAAGCATGAACATTATATCTGGATCTTGTTTATTGCGAGATGGTTACTCATTTAAATCAGAGAATAAAGGTTGTTCTATTTATATGAGTAATATCTTTTATGGTCATGCACCCAATGTGAGGGGTTTATTCATCTTAAATCTTGATAGTGATGATACACATGTTCATAACATTGATGCCAAAAGATGTAGAGTTGATAATGATAGTATCACTTTCTTGTGGCACTGCCGTTTAGGTCATATTGGTGTAAAACGCATGAGGAAGCTCCATGCTGATGGACTTTTGGAGTCACTTGATTTGGAATCACTTGACACATGTGAACCATGCCTCATGGCCAAGATGACTGAAACATCGTTCTCTAGAACAATGGAATGGGCAAGCAACTTATTGGAAATCATACATACCGATGTGTGCGGTCCAATGAATGTTGTAGCACGTGGTGGATATCATTATTTTCTCACCTTCACTGATGACTTAAGTAGATATGGGTATATTTACTTAATGAAACACAAGTCTGAAACGTTTGAAAAGTTCAAGCAATTTCAGAGTGAAGTTGAAAATCATCGTAACAAGAAGATTAAATTCCTACGATCCGATCGAGGAGGTGAATATCTGAGTTACGAGTTTGGTAGTCACTTAAGACAGTGTGGAATAGTTTCACAGTTAACACTGCCTGGAACACCACAGCGTAATGGTGTGTCTGAACGTCGTAATCGGACCTTATTAGATATGGTGCATTCTATGATGTCTCTTGCTGATTTGCCACTATCGTTTCGGGGTTTTGCATTAGAGACAGCTGCATTCACTTTAAATAGGGCACCATCAAAATCCGTTGAGACGACGCCATATGAACTGTGGTTTGGCAAGAAGCCAAAGTTGTCGTTTCTTAAAGTTTGGGGATGTGATGCTTATGCCAAAAAGCTTCAGCCTGAAAAGTTGGAACCTAAAGCGGAGAAATGTGTCTTCATAGGATAGCCGAAAGAGACAGTCGGGTATACCTTCTATCTCAGATCCGAAGGCAAAGTGTTTGTCGCTAAAAATGGAACATTTCTTGAGAAAGAGTTTCTCTCGAAAGAATTGAGTGGGAGGAAAATAGAGCTTGATGAGGTTGTTGAACCTTTGCTTCTACCAGAGAGTAGTGCAGCGCAGAAAGATGTTTCTATGGAGCCTACGACGGTTGAAGAAGAAGTTAATGATGATGATCATGAAGCTTCGGATCAAGTTACTAATGAACCTCGTAGGTCGACAAGGACGCGTACTACTCCTGAGTGGTACGACAATCCTGTCTTGGAGGTCATGTTGTTAGACAACAATGAACCTACGAGCTATGAAGGAGCAGTGATGGGGATGGATTCCGAGAAATGGTTAGAGGCCATGAAATCCGAGATGGGATCCATGTATGAAAACAAAGTATGGACTTTGGAAGTATTACTTGAAGGGCGAAAGGCCATTCAAAATAAATAGATCTTTAAGAAGAAGACGGACGCGGAGGGTAATGTAACCGTCTATAAAGCTCGACTTGTGGCAAAGGGTTTTTCACAAGTTCAAGGAGTTGACTACGATGAGACCTTCTCACCCGTAGCGATCCTTAAGTCTATCAGAATCATGTTGGCAATAGCTGCTTATTTCGACTATGAAATTTGGCAGATGGATGTCAAAACAGCGTTCCTCAACGGTTTCCTTGAGGAAGAGTTGTATATGATACAACCTGAAGGTTTTGTCGATCTAGAAAATGCTGACAAAGTTTGCAAACTCCAACGATCCATTTATGGACTGGTGCAAGCATCTCGGAGTTGGAATAAGCGCTTCGATGAGGTGATCAAAGCGTTTGGGTTACAAGTTTATGGAGAAGCTTGTATTTACAAGAAAGTGAGTGGGAGCTCTATAGCGTTTCTAATATTATATGTGGATGACATACTGCTGATTGGAAACAGTACAGAATTGCTGTAAAGCGTGAAGGAATATTTGAACAAAAGTTTTTCAATGAAGGACCTAGGAGAAGTTGCTTTCATATTAGGCATTAAGATCTATAGAGATAGATCGAGACGCTTAATAGCACTTTCACAGAGCACATACCTTGATAAAGTTTTGAAGAAGTTCAAAATGGAACAGTCCAAGAAGGGGTTCTTGCCTGTGTTACAAGGTGTGAAGTTGAGTAAGACTCAATGCCCAGTGACTGCAGAAGATAAAGAAAAGATGAGTGTCATCCCCTATGCTTTGGCCATAGGCTCTATCATGTATGCAATGCTGTGCACAAGACCCGATGTCAGCCTTGCCATAAGTATGGCTGGAAGGTTTCAAAGTGATCCTGGAATGGAGCACTGGCAAGTGGTCAAGAATATCGTTAAGTACCTTAACAGGACTAAGGACATGTTTCTCATTTATGGAGGTGATGAAGAGATCCTCGTAAAGGGTTACGTCGATGCAAGCTTTGACACTGATCCGGATGACTCTAAGTCGCAAACCGGATACGTATTTATTCTTAACGGGGGAGCGGTAAGCTGGTGCAGTTCCAAGCAAAGCTTGGTAGCTGATTCTACATGCGAAGGCAGCGAAGGAAGGTGTCTGGATGAAGCAGTTCATGACAGATCTCGGAGTAGTGCCCAGTGCACTGAATCCAATGAGCCTGTTCTGTTACAACACTGGTGCCATTGCTCTAGACAAGGAACCAAGGTTTCACAAGAGGACCAGACATATAAAGCGACGCTTCAACTCCATCTGGTATTACATCGAGGAGAAGGACATAAATATTTGCAAAGTGCACACGGATCTGAATGTTGCAGACCCGTTGACTAAACCTCTTCCAAGAGCTAAACATGATCAACACCAGAACTGCATGGGTGTTCGATTCATTACAATGTAAATCACATAGTGATGTGAGCTAGATTATTGACTCTAGTGCAAGTGGGAGACTGTTGGAAATATGCCCTAGAGGCAATAAATAAAGTGTTTATTATTGCATTTCCTTGTTCATGATAATTGTTTATTATATATGCTAGAATTGTATTAAGTGGAAACATGGATACATGTGTGGATACATAGACAAAACACTATGTCCCTAGTATACCTCTAATGAACTAGCTCGTTGATCAAAGGATGGTTAAGGTTTCCTAGCCATGGACATGAGATGTCATTTGATAATAGGATCACATCATTAGGAGAATGATGTGATGGACAAGACCCAAAATACAAACGTAGCATATGATCGTGTCAGTTTATTGCTGTTGTTTTCCGCATGTCAAGTATATGTTCCTATGACCATGAGATCATGCAACTCACTGACACCGGAGGAATACTTTGTGTGTATCAAACGTCGCAACGTAACTGGGTGATTATAAAGGTGCACTATAGGTATCTCCGAGGGTGTCTGTTGGGTTGGCATGGATCAAGACTGGGATTTGTTACTCCATGTGACGGAGAGGTATCTCAGGGCCCACTCGGTAATGCAAGATCACAAAAAAGCCTTGCAGGCAATGTGACTAAGTGTTAGTCACGGGATATTGTATTACGGAATGAGTAAATGGACTTGCCGGTAACGAGGTTGAACTAGGTATGGGAATACCGACAATCGAATCTTGGGCAAGTAACATACCGAAGAACAAAGGGAACGTTATACAGGATTAACTGAATCCTTGACATAGAGGTTCGACCCATAAAGATCTTCGTAGAATATGTAGGAACCAATGTGGACGTCCAGGTCCTGCCATTGGTTATTGACCATAGAGGTGTCTCGGTCATGTCTACATAGTTGTCGAACCCGCAGGGTCTGCACACTTAAGGTTCGGTGACGTTTCGGTAGTATAGAGTTATGTATGGTGGTGAACGAAGGTTGTTCGGAGTACCGTATGAGATCCCGGACGTCACGAGGAGCTTCGGAATGGTCTGGAGGTAAAGATTCATATATAGGATGTCCCAGTTTGGTCGCCGGAAAAGTTTCGGGCTCATCGGTAGTGTACCGGGAGTGCTGGTAGTGTACCGGGAGACCTCCGGGAGGGGTATTTCGACCCCAAGTGCTCCATGGGCTGTGCGAGAGTAATAACCAGCCCTTAGTGGGTTGGAGGAACAGCCACAAAAGGCCCATGGCACAGGAGGTAAAAAGGCATAAGGAAAAGGTTGAAAAAAGGGCCAATAGGGAGCAATCCTAGTCCAACTAGGATTGGAGGAGGAGTGGGACTCCTCCCCCTTGGCCGGCCGACTCCTAGAGGCCAAGGGCTGCCTCTCGCTCCCTCCTATATATACTGGTGGATTGCTACGGTTTTGCACTAGTTTTTATGGCCACGTGCTACCCGTTCCACCGGTGCTCCTCTAGATCGGTTTTCCGCAGCGCTTAGGCGAAGCCCTGCCGGAATTGCTCCACCACCATCGCCGGAGCGCCGTGATGCTGCCGGCGAAATCTTCCTCCTCTCCACCTCCTCTTGATGGATCAATACGGTGGAGATCGTCATCAAGCTGCACGTGTGCTGAACGCGGAGGTGCCGTCCGTTCGGTACTAGATCAGAAGGATCGTGATCAAGGCCACGAGACGATCGTGATCGGATCGCGGGACGGATCGTGACGAGATCGTGGGACGGTTCGTGATTGGATCACGGGATGGTTCGTGATTGGATCGCGGGACGCTCGGCGATTTGGATCACGAAGAAGTACGACTACACCAACCGCGTTTGTTAACGCTTCCCGCTTAGCAATCTACAAGGGTACGTACATCAACTCCCCCTCTCGTAGATGCTCATCACCATGGATAGGTTTGTGTGTGCGTAGGAAAAATTTTGTTTCCCATGCGACGTTCCCCAACAAAGTGCTCCTTATATAGAAGAAGCATTGGTCCCGGTTCATGGCACCAACCGGGACGAATGCCGACCTTTAGTCCCGGTTAGTACCACCAACCGGGATCAAAGGTCTCTTTTCAGCAGCCCAAAGGGCGGCAAACAGGGACCTTTGGTCCCAGTTGGTGGCACCAACCGGGACGAAAGGGGCATTGCTCCCGGTTGGAGCCACCAACCGGGACCAATGATCCCTTTTCATCAGCCAAAAGGGCGGGAAGCAGAGACCTTTGGTCCTGGTTGGTTCCACCAACCGGGACCAAAGGTAGGCATTCGTCCCGGTTGGTGGTACCAACCGAAACCAATGGCTTTGCACAGCGGTGTGGTGGGAGTTTAGTCCCACCTCGCCAAGCGAAGGTTGCCCGAACCAGTTTATAAGCCCCGCCATGACTGCAACGTTGAGCTCCTCTCAAAGTGAAAATAGATGCCCTTATACGGAAAATTTGAGCTAAGTTTAAAATGCTAGTATGTGCTAGTATTTACTTTCTAGAACTTCGAATTTAGGTTGAATTTTCCCTATAAGCGCATCTATTTTCACTTTTTCTTTTTTGCATATTAGAAGTTCTTAACAAAAAATAATTTATGAATATTCTTTTTCTATTAAAGTTTTTAACAAAAATAACTTTGATAATTTTAGTTGCATGAATTGTATATAATATCAAGTTTAGTTATATAACTTTTATCAAACGAAAACATGTCTCTTACAAAAGGATTTCAAATTTTATATACAAATTTGAACTCAAGAATTTTTCTGCATTCAATATGCACCATTCAAAGCCACATCATCCCTTTTCAACCCTTTTCTGACTTCATTTGCTATTTTTCATGCATTTCATCATTTATTTTGAGCTAAAATGACCTTGAATTGAAAATCACTTCAAATGAACTCTGAAATGGTTGAAACTTGGCATGGTAGCATCATTTCACCCACATAGCATTTGGTAAAATGTTTAGAGGGTTACGACAAAACCTGGATGCGCTTCGTGTACAAAATGGGGAATCTCTTTCGAAGTATCAGTGTTTCACATGAAAACACGTCTGTTACAAAAGGATTTCAATTTTTTAACATATTTGAACTCAAGACTTTTTCTGCATTCAACATGCACCATTCAAAGCCACATCGTCCCTTTTCAACACTTTTCTGACTTCATTTGCTATTTTTCATGGACTTCATCATTTATTTTGAGCTAAAATGACCCTAAATTGAAAAGCACTTAAAATGAACTCTGAAAAGGTTGAAAGTTGGCATGGTATCATCATTTCACCCACATAGCATGTGTTCAAATGTTGAGAGGGTTACGGCAAAAACTGGATGCAATTCCTGTACAAATGGACAATCTCTTTCGAAGTATCACGGATTTGGACGAAAACTCATCTGTCACAAAGGGATTTTATTTTTTGTACTTATTTGAACTCCATACTTTTTGTATGTTCAAAATGCACCATTCAAAGCCACATCATCAATTTCCAACCCTTTCTAACTTCATTTGGTATTTTTCATGCACTTACTGATTTTTTGAGCTAAATAACCCTGAAATTGAAAAGCACTTCAAATGAACTCTGAAAAGGTTGAAAGTTGGCATGGTATTATCATTTCACCCACATATCATGTTATAAAAAGTTGAGAGGGTTACGGCAAAACTAGATGCACTTTGTGTACAAAACGGACAATATCTTTCAAAGTATAAGGGTTTCAGACGAAAACTCATGTGTTACAAAAGGCATTTCATTTCTTCACATGTAACTGCAATGATATAGTTATGGAAAGAAAGTCTTCACTTTTTCTTCACTTGTGTCCTTTGCTTATTGCGCCGTAACCATGGATAATCTTCATCGTTTAACAGGGTGCTTGGGTCAACCTTGACTTTGAAGGGAGGAATCTCATGAAACTTTTCATAATCTTCAGACATGTCTGTCTTCCCCTCCAATACCACGATGTCTCTTTTTCCTGAAAGAACTATGTGGCGCTTTGTCTCATCGTATGATGTATTCGCTTCCTTATCTTTTCTTTTTCTCGGTTTGGTAGACATGCCCTTCACATAGAAAACCTGCGGCACACCATTGTCTAGGACGAATGGTTCGTCTGTGTACCCAAGATTGTTCAGATCCACTGTTGTCATTCCGTACTGTGAATCTTCCTCTACCCCGCCTCTTGACAGATTGACCCATTTGCACTGAAACAAAGGGACCTTCAAATCATGTCCATAGTCAAGTTCCCATATGTCCACTATGTAACCATAATATCTGTTCTTTCCCCTCTTGGTTGCTGCATCAAAGCGGACACCGCTGTTTTGGTTGGTGCTCTTTTGATCCTGGGCGATCGTGTAAAATGTATTCCCATTTATCTCGTACCCTTTGTAAGTCATTACAGTCGAAGATGGTCCCCTGGCCAACGAGTAGAGATCATTAGAAACAGTGTTGTCAAGCATGAGACGTGTTTGCAACCAACTGTCGAAAGTCCCGACGTGTTCACATGTAATCCAGTCGTCACACTACTCCGGGTGTTTGGAGCGCAGAATATTCTTGTGTTCATCGACATACGGGGTCACCAAGGTAGAGTTATGCAGAACTGTGTAGTGTACTTGAGACCAAGAATGCCCATCCCTACATATTATTGAGTCCGCTCCTAGCGTGCCTTTTCCAGTCAGTCTCCCCTCATACCGCAGTTGAGGGAGACCAATCTTCTTAAGGTCAGGAATGAAGTCAACAGAAAACCCAATGACATACTCTGTTTGATGGCCCATGGAGATGCTTCCTTCTGGCCTAGCACGGTTACGAACATATTTCTTTAAGACTCCCATGAACCTCTCAAAGGGGAACATATTATGTAGAAATACAGGGCCCAGAACGACAATCTCGTCGACTAGATGAACTAGGACGTGCGTCATGATATTGAAGAAGGACGGTGGGAACACCAGCTCGAAACTAACAATACATTGCACCAAATCACACCTTAACCATGGCAGGATTTCTGGATCGATCACCTTCTGAGAGATTGCATTGAGGAATGCACATAGCTTCACAATGGCTAATCGAACGTTTTCCGGTAGAAGCCCCCTCAATGCAACCGGAAGCAGTTGCATCATAATCACGTGGCAGTCATGAGACTTTAGGTTCTGGAACTTTTTCTCTGCCATATTTGTTATTCCCTTTATATTCGACAAGAAGCCAGATGGGACCTTCATACTGAGTAGGCATTCAATGAAGATTTCCTTCTCTTCTTTGGTAAGAGCGTAGCTGGCAGGACCTTCATACTGCTCTGGATGCATGTCGTCTTTTTTTGCACACATTGTTGTTCCTCGCCTGCCTTCGGTGTATCTTTTGTCTTCCCATACACTCCCAAGAAGCCTAGCAGGTTCATGCAAAGATTCTTTCGTCACGTGCATCACGTCGATCGCAGAGCAGACCTCTAGGTCTTTCTAATAGGGAGGTCCCAAACTATAGATTTCTTCTTACACATGGGTGCACGTCACTCAGCGTCATTCGGAACAGATAGTCCGCCGGGACCCTTTCCAAAGATTACTTGTAAATCATTGACCACATCAAGTATGTGATCACCAGTACGGAGGGCAGGCTTCTTCATGTGATCTGCCTCACCTTTGAAATGCTTTCCTTTCTTTCGACATTGATGGTTCGTCGAAAGAAATCGACGATGCCCCAGGTAAACATTCTTCCTGCATTTCTCCAAATATATATTGTCGGTGTCATCTAAAAAGTGTGTGCATGCATGGTATCCCTTGTTTGTCTGTCCTGAAAGGCTACTGAGAGCAGACCAATCGTTGATGGTTACAAATAGCAATGCATGTAGGTAAAATTCCTCCCCTTCGTTCTCATCCCACACACGTACACCCCTTCCGTTCCATAGCTGTAAAAGTTCATCAACTAATGGCCTTAGGTACACATCAATGTCATTTCCGGCTTGCTTAGTGTTGGGGAACGATGCATGGCAAACAAAAAGTTTCCTACGCACATGCAAGATCTATCCATGGTGATGAGCATCTATGAGAGGAAGAGTGGATCTATGTACCCTTGTAGATCGCTAAGCGGGATGTGTTAAGAAACGCGGTTGATGTAGTTAAACGTCTTCACGATCCAAATCGCCGAGCGTCCCGCGATCCAATCATGATCCGTCCCGATCTAGCACCGAACGGACGACACCTCCGCGTTCAGCACACGTACGGCTTGATGACGATCTCCGCCTTCTTGATCCAGCAAGAGGGAGCGGAGAGGTAGACGAGTTCTCCGGCAACGTGACAGCGCTGCGGTGATGGTGGTGTAGCTATTCCAGTAGGGCTTCGCCTAAGCACTGTAGAAAACCGATCTAGAGGAGAAACTATGCACTTGAGGAGAGAGTAGCACGTGGTTGAAAAACTTGTGCAAAAACCCTCAAATCCACGAGTATATATAGGCGGAGGGGAGGGGAAGGCTTGGCCCTCAAGGGGCTAGCCCTAGGCTTCGGCCGAAGCAAGGAGGGAGGAGTCCTCCTCCTCCACTCCTAGTAGGATTAGGACTCCTTCCTTATTTAGCCTTTTTTTGCCCTTTTCCACCTTTTTCTCCTTGGGCTTTTCTTCCCAGCCGCATGGGCCTTCTATGGGACTTCCACTAGGCCACTAAGGGCTGGTATTCACCCTCCCACAGCCCATGTAGCATCTTTGGTCGAAATACCCTCTCTCGATGGTCCCCGGTATCATCTCGGCACTCCCAGTACACTACCGATGAACCCGGAACTTTTTCGGTGACCAAAACAGGACTTTCTATATATCAATCTTTACCTATGGACCATTCCGTAGCTCCTTGTGACATCCAGGATCTCATCCGGGACTCCGAACAATCTTCGGTCACCACCATACATAACTCTATACTACCGAAACGTCACCAAACCTTAAGTGTGCCGAACCTGCGGGTTCGAGAACTATGTAGACATGACCGATACACCTCTACGGTAAATAACCAATAGCGGGACCTGGATGCCCATATTGGTTCCTACATAATCTACGAAGATCTTTATCGATCGAACCTCTATGTCAAGGATTCAATTAATCCCGTATGATGTTCCCTTTGTTCTTCGGTATGTTACTTGCTCGAGATTCGATCGTCGGTATCTCCATACCTAGTTCAACATCGTTACCGGAAAGTCTCTTTAATCATTTCTTAATACAAGATCCCGTGACTAACACTTAGTCACATTGCTTACAAAGCTTATTGTGATGTTGTATTACCGAGTGGGCCCTGAGATACCTCTCCGTCACACGGAGTAACAAATACCAGTCTTGATCCATGTCAACTCAACAGACACCCTCGAAGATACCTATAGAGCACCTTTATAGTCACCCAGTTATGTTGCAACGTTTGATACACACAAGGTACTCCTCCGGTGTCTGTGAGTTACATGATCTCATGGTCATAGGAACATATACTTGACATGCATAAAACAGTAGCAATAAACTGACACGATCATATGCTACGTTTGTAGTTTGGATCTTGTCCATCACATCATTCTACTAATGGTGTGATCCCATTTATCAAATGACATCACATGTCAATGGCTAGGAAACCTTGACCATCTTTGATCAACGAGCTAGTTCACTTGAGGCATACTAGGGACAAAGTGTTGTCTATTTATCCACACATGTAATGTGTTTCCAATCAATACAATTATAGCATGGATAATAAACAATTATCATGAACAAGGAAATATAATAATAAACACTTTATTTATTACCTCTAGGGCATATTTCCAACAGTCTCCCACTTGCACTAGAGTCAATAATCTAGTCCACATCACTATGTGATTTACATTGTAATGAATCAAATACCCATGCAGTTCTGGTGTTGATCATGTTTAGCCCTTGGAAGAGGTTTAGTCAACGGGTCCGCAACATTTAGATCTGTGTGCACTTTGCAAATATTTATGTCCTTCTCCTCGATGTAATCGCGGATGGTATTGAAGTATAATAATAAACACTTTATTTATTGCCTCTAGGGCATATTTCCAACACTTAGGGCCTTGGATGAGCACTGGCATCATAATGAACTTCCGCTTCATGCACAACCAAGGAGGAAGGCTATACATACATAGAGTCACAGGCCATGTGCTATGCTTGTTGCTCTGATCCCCAAAAGGATTAGCGCCATCTGCACTTAAACCAAACCATACGTTCCTTGGGTCACCTGTAAAGTTGCTCCACTTTGTCTCGATCTTTCTCCACTGCGACCCGTCAGCGGGTGCTCTCAACTTCCCGTCTTTCTTATGGTCCTCTTTGTGCCATCGCATTGACTTGGCATGCTCTTTGTTTCTGAACAGACGTTTCAACTGTGGTATTATAGGAGCATACCACATCACTTTGGCAGGAACCCTCTTCCTGGGGCGCTCGCCATAAACATCACCGGGGTCATCTCGTCTGATCTTATACCGCAATGCACTCCATATCGAGCATGCATTCAAATCCTTGTACGCACCGCCGTAGACGATGCAGTCATTAGGGCATGTATGTATCTTCTGCACCTCCAATCCTAGAGGACATACAACCTTCTTTGATGCGTAAGTACTGTCGGGCAATTCGTTATCCTTTGGAAGCTTGTTCTTCAATATTTTTAGTAGCTTCTCAAATCCTTTGTCAGGTACACCATTCTCTGCCTTCCACTGCCGCAATTCTAGTGTGGTACCGACCTTTGTGTTGCCATCTTCACAATTGGGGTACAGCCCTTTTTTGTGATCCTCTAGCATGCGATCGAACTTCAACTTCTCCTTTTCACTTTCACGTTGTCTCTTTGCATCAAAAATAACCCGGCGAAGATCATCATCGGGCACATTGTCTGGTTCCTCTTGATCTTCATCTTCCCCCGTTGCAGCATCACCGTATTTAGGAGGCACATAGTTGTCATCATCCTCTTCTTCTTCGTTGTCTTCCATCATAACCCCTCTTTCTCCATGCTTGGTCCAAACATTATAGTGTGGCATAAAACCCTTCTCAAGCAGGTGGAAGTGAAGGGTTTTAGAGTTGGAGAAAGCCTTCGTATTCTCACAGACAGTACATGGACAATGAATAAAACCATTCTGCTTGTTTGCCTCAGCCGCTTCGAGAAAATTATGCAGGCCCTTAATATACTCGGAGGTGCGTCGGTCACCGTACATCCATTGTCGGTTCATCTGTGTGCGTTCTATAATAAAGTGTATTAAAAACCATTACAACATATCATGAATACAGAAGTGACCAAATTAATAGAAATTCACCATCACATTAAAGCCAAAGTACAATAGTGACCAAAATAAATACAATAATAAAAGTAAGAAAATTACACAAGTATCTATCTAAATCATACAAGTAAAAACCTTTTTTATTTTAGAAAGAAGATAAGAAGAAGGGGCTAACCACGATGGTGCCGGGACCGAGATGGGCGCGGGCGATCGACAGCGGTGAGGACGGGGACGGGACAGGAAGGACCGCCAAACCTAGACAAATCTTGAGTAAAATGGAGCTTGGACAAGGAACTTCGAGAGGAGAAAGCTTAAATGTTGCTTGGGCATTTCATCGAACACCTCATGTGCATAGGAGGTGAGCTAGAGCACCACAAAGCTCCTCCCTCGCCGGCCAAAAAAACAGAGCAGTGTGGAGTTCTCGGCTTGCCGACGAGGGGGTATATATAGGCATCTCATTGGTCCCGGTTCGTGGCTGGAACCGGGACTAAAGGACCCCCTTTGGTGTCGGTTCGATCCACGAAACGGGACCAATGGTTGTAGGCCAGGAGCGAGGCACGGTGATCCCGGTTCGTGTCAGGAACCGGGACCAAAGGTGTCCGAAGAACCGGGACCAATGCCCCACGTGGCCCGGCCGGCCCCCTAGCCTCATGATGCGAAGCGTCGCCATTTCCGAGTCAAACAGACAAAGGTTTTCACCCGGAGCGCTGGCATAACGAGACCCACGACAACGACTCCAAGAAGCAAGCGACACCCACAGGCGTCGCCGATGTCGGCGCCACATAACGCAAAGCTTTCGCTCGGACACTCACCAATGCCACCAGGAGGAGTTTCGGTCGGCAACTCCAAGAGGGCAGCTCATCCACACCAAATCTGGGCACTGCCAAAGCAGACCAAAGCCTCCCACCACTCCACCCCTTGTCGCCCACACGACCAAGACGTAGAGTCACCACCACCACCACGGAGCCTGCCAGAAAGCCAACCGTGAGGCCCACCAACCGAGGCTGCCGCCTCGGCGTCCATGGCCCCAAACACCATCGGCCATCTACATCACGACCCCTGTCACGATAGTAGGATCAAAAGGGACCACCTTTCAATCCTAGCTCGACATCAGTCACCTGGCCTGGGTTGGTGCCTCCAGAGAGGAAGGCACCCACACCTGCCTCCCCTAAAGTCCTCGTGGAACGCGGGAATGCAACCTAGTGACTGCCGATGGCCGCCGCTAAGCAACTCGAACAACGCAAAACCCACGGCCATCGGAGCCAATCCGCCCGACGACACAACAACACCCGAAGAGCTCAACTCGGGCCGACACCATGAGCAAGCCACAGAAACGAAGAGCACAATGCGAAGGATACCCATGCGGACCAAGTCAACCCTCATAGCTATGCGCCCGATGCCGTCGACTACCACAAACCATATCCACACCGCACGTCGAAGACGTCCACGACCCCAATCGCACCGCTGCCAACCGCAGCAGCTGTGCCGCCCCATCGCGACCCAGAGAGCCCGGGGAACGCCACCACCGACCATCGCCCTGACCATGCCCATCCTCACCTACCCGGATAGGAAGCTCCGATCCACCTCGGGCCCAGATTTGGCCCGCCCGAGCACGAACCCTAGGACCCAACCATCCACCAATGCGAGTGCACCTCGCGCTCCGCCGGCTCGGACCTAAGAGAGGGGAGGATGCCACCACCGCCCGCACCCCACAAACAAACAACGGCCTCCGTTGCATGAGCAGCCGAGACCGTGTCATTGACCGGTGCAACCACCAGGAGCTGGAAGAGCCTGAGCAGGGCAACACCATCATGAGCACCACCCCACCTAGCTCGACCCCGGCAAGGCCCACACCGCGCAGAGGCCGGGTCGACGCAACGCCTGCCCTAGATCCGCCTAGGACCTGCAACCATGCCGCCCCGCCGAGGTCAGATGCGCCGCCTGCACCCCATCGCAGACGGCCCCGTAGCTACCACGGCGACCATGCCTGGCCGTGCGCCTCGTCGCCGCCACGCCTAGCCGGCCCACTCACCTCGACCACCAGGCCCGAGCTCCATGACGAGATGCCGCCACCGCGGAAGACGAGCACCACCACGCAGCCCTCCCACGCCCGCACCGACCTGCCAGCACCGTTGCCAGCCCGCGCCGACTCGCCGCCGCACCCTAGCCTGCGCTGTGCCGCTGCCTGAATCCAGCGTCCCACGCCACCTCTCCCAGGCAGGAAGAAGAAAAGACCTCGCCGCCACCCAGGCTGGCCGGGCTTTGTGGGGGCTTTGCCCACCAGCCCGCACAGGCGGCGGTGAGGAGGAGGAAAGGATGGAGGAGGGCTGGCCGACGACGGAGCTAGGGTTCGCCTCGGATGCCCACGGGGGCGACGCGGCCACGCGGGGCATGTAGGGAAAGCGTGTGGTGTCTTCTAACCGGTACCTAACCAATCCTTAAACTAAATAGCGCGACTATGTCTTCCCGACTCACAGTTGGGACTAGATGACAGATCTTGAGATCTGACCACCCAGCCTTCAGGCCGACCTCCTCCAACGAAGGAGATGACCATCACCACCAAGCCCAGGGTCGCCGCCCCAGGAGACCGCGTGATGTCGGAGGAGAAGCGATCTGGGGTGGGACTCCAGATCCGTCGCCGCCAGCCGCCATGGTTGTCCCCACGTTGCCCCCACAATCATGGTGGCCCAGCCGCCGTCGTAGTCCCATCAGGTCTCCGCCCAATCGTGCCAACTCCGCCTCCATGGCGGCGCCCAGGGTCACCGCCGCGTCTCGGCCAGGGATCCCGTCGTTTGTCAGGTGATCTTCACTCACCGGCCTCCTCCGGCGGTGGCGTGGAAGCAGGGAGGGAGGGAGGGTCGGGGCGGCGGTGGCTAGGGTTCGCCCAAGCCGCCCCCCTGAGGCGGCGTCTAGAGAATCCCCTCTGGATGTCTATGGTTGATGGAAGCTTGTGGATTGCGATGTTTGTTTTGTCGCCTATTGGATGGGGATCCATGCATATGTAGATCATATCTCTGTGTCGTTTGGATCCAGGAAAGTAGCTTACTAGCATACTTTTAATCAAGTACTCCATTTGGATGGATTGTTAGTTGATGTCTTGCTCTATTTGCCACAAGTACTAGCTATAGTCATTCACAAGAGTACTAGCTATAGCCATTCACAAGAGTTTGGTTCGAGACGCCGGGGTCACCCTCCTTTTCGAAAGAAAAAAGATTAAAATGTTGCTTCTGGAATCTAGAACCATAAATGATGCTAGCAAGTTGCTCTTGTATTACTAGTTGTTGTCGCAGTACTGCAATTCGCTCTTCCATGAATGACGAAATCAATTATTTGAGGTCTATACTAGCTAGCTTGAATGATGAGGAAGTCAAAGTAGTGTCGTTGCTTCCTATATTTCTGTCATGTACTATGGTTGAATCAAGTTTCTCAGGTCAGTATTTCCTGCTAATTAGTTGGAAATGCAAACTTTTGCCGTCCAAGTAAAGTTTGCAACTCTGCATTTGTTGCTGCATCTCTATCTGGTGTAGCATGAGCATTGTTGAAACATAGTATAGTGCCCATTTTGTTAGGAAGCCAAATGCCATCTGAATGCAAAACAGAGTTGCAGTACTTGCCACCTTCACTGAATCCATGCTTGTTACCAATATATACTGCCAGCAGCCTTTCTTGATCAGATCGTACAATACCTTCATAGATGAAATTTCTGCCGCGACTCCGTCGTCACCGGGTATACATTTCATCCCAGGGAAGGGCAGGGAGGCAGAGACCATACTCCGGAGCAGCTCATAGCTCCACTCCACAGCTCCCTCGTGTCCACTGAGAGAACTTGAGAATTAGGAAACTACATAGTTACAAGACATACAAACCTGGATGTAAATGTGGTAAGAGTAGCTAGTTTGTGGCACTGGCACATGATTCAATGGTCCATCGTTGTGGTAGGGAGATGGATTATTTCTGCACGTACTGCCACTTCAAGTTCAGTACTAGTATCTCAGGACTCTATACATGTATAACCACTTGGTCCACTTCTGTTATATATATATGCACTTGGGAGCTCCCCCTTGGACTTTGAGAAGAGGTTGTAGAAAGAATCTGAGGTATATGGGACGTGTGCCCAATCTTCAGTGCCAACAAAAGGCCCATACATTGAACGGTTGCTCTGAAATCTTCTGTAATATAGCACCAGCCAGTACGTAGGTAGAAGTTTGATAGGTGAAAGAGAAGGTCGGTGTTGGTACAAGTCCACATGTTGATTGTTGAATCAAAGGTTGAACTATCAAAAATGTTTTAGTATAATCCACTCATCATGCAGAATGCCAATAAAGAAGCAGCGTCTCTTCCTCGGACTGAGCTTGGGTGTCGTAACTGCAGGTGCATTTGGGTTTGTGCAATGTGGGCCAGCCATATGTGGGGACCACATGTCACAGACTCAAATGCACCTGCAGTTATAGCACTGAAGCAGCGTCCCTTTTCCTCACATTCGCATCGACAGCACTGCGATCCCTCGTACTTCCGAATCACGAATCACCACTAGTACTTATTTATTTTTTATGATTTTTTTTATTTTTAACATATTCCATTGTTCAAAATAAATATAAATATTGTTAATAAATAAACAAACATTCTTAAACACATCAACACTTTGCCCCCACCTTCTCCTCCTGCAAAAATAAATAAATAAACACTTTTTGGGGGAATAATAGGAGAATTGTTTTTCAATTGTATGAACCTTTTTTTATTAAATGTGTGAAAAAATATCCATAGTTACAAGAATATGTATTAGAGGTATGGATATATATTTAAGGTTACAATTTTTTATAAAAATACATGAATAATTTTTAAATTACATGAGTATATATCGGAATACATGAATACTTTTAAAATTGTATATATTTTTAGAAAACAAATTACTCACTATGTTTCTTTTTTTCTCTACATATAAGTTTTTTCTAAAGTCAAACCTCGTGGAGGACCAAATTTATATTTCAAACATCAGCATCTAAATATTAAAGTTATATAATATGAAAATTAATTTCATGATGCATCTAAAAATATAGATTTGGTATTGTTAATGTTGACATCTCTTCTATAAAAAATGATCATACTTTATTTAATATGACTTTAAAATAAATCGTATATGTGGAGCAAAAAGAAACACAGTACATGAAATCTTTTTCAAAATATGTGAACACAACTTTTAAAAAATGATTTTAATTAGAAATACATAGTTTTTTATATGTGCAAGGTTTGTTATAACAAAAACATATTATGATATCTTTTATTTTAAAATTACTTATAATATATATTGCTTTAGCTGAAATCACTAGTTCAAGGCACTGCTTGCAAAGGTTATCACCAAACCTCCCGGATAACGAGTGCCACTTATCGTCACAAGAGAAATTTGGTGGATTTTTTTCTCGTTGCAAGAAGATGGAAGCCGTCTTATTGCTATCAATTGAGGGTCTTTTGGGTAGGCCCTTCTCCATTTTCTAGGCTGTTTTTTACGGTTTGGTTTATGTTTATTCTTTTTCTGATTTCCCTGATATAGGACATGTTCTTCGGTTCTATTTTGTTTTTTTTGTTTATACTAGGATTCGTTTTTTCTTCAGTTTTACCATTTATTTTTGCAGTTTTTTTTGTTCTTCTCGTTTAATGTTTTCCTATTTTTGTAGACATGAAAATTTTAAAAAAATTACAATGAACATTTTCTAAAATATAGGATACGAAAACATGCAAACATATTTATAAATACGGCAAACATTATTCAATGCACCGTGAATGTTTTTTCATATGTATGGTGAGCATTTTCAGTTACACGGTGAACATATTTTAAAACAATATATTTCTTTTAAAATTCTTGAACATGTTCTTAACAAAATATTTACGAAGGGATAAATAAATATTGTAAAAAGTGTATAAATATAAGATGGAGTTGGCATACGGAACATATGTGCGTATAAATATAAGATGGAATGGGCATATGGAGTATATGTACATACTTAGGCCCCAAACACACGATGCCCTAAACTATGAGTTTCCATAATGTTCACAGAACTATCATGCCGTTCTTAACAAAGTTCTAATTCACACTATTGGTTGTTGTGGTAAACCAAAACTTAAACATGTAAGTAATATGTCACCTTCGTTGTTATTTTTTTATTTGAAAAAAGAGCGTTTATTAGTCAGCTGCCTGTAAAAAGTTCAGGTTTCAGCTGATTCCTCTCTTCCCTAGCCGCCTTCGCCTTCCTCTTGCCACCATCGATCTGCCCTTCGTCATTGGCCACCGTATGACCCACCGTGTTGCATCGCCACCCGTCATGCCCGAGCCGCCTCTTCCCTGACCATCCCTCTAAATGCCCCTTCTCCAGTGTCGCGCCTTCCCCCTTTCCCGGCACGGCAGCATACCCGCACCAGTTAAGCTGCGCCTCACCGCCATCAGTGATGTTGCTGCCAACCGCGCCATCCCCGTCTTTCTGCGTGGTGCTTTGCACCTTGCATGGAATCGATCGTTGCCTGAAAACCGAAAGAATTGCAAACGTGAAAAAAAATCAATTGCAAGGCTAAAATCACTAAACGGCCTTGCGGGCCAAATGTCCTGAATGCACCGGCTCAATAACAAAAAAAAAGTGTGCCATGTATAGTTATATGGACAGTATGCGGCTGTCCAGAAGCCCAGAAGCGCTGCCCGAGTCCCCGACCGAGTCGCGAGCTTCTTGGCGGCCACGCATCCCTTCTTGCTAGGGTTCTGGGGCTTGTCGTAGCGGCCCCGTCACCTCCCTCGGCTCCCTTGCCTATATAAGCACGTCCATCACGCAGCGGTCGATACCAACTCCAAGCACAACCCGGCGAGAGCGAGGGCGAGATCCACCGACGAGACGGCAAGATGCAGATCTTCGTGAAGACGCTGACCGGGAAGACCATCATGCTGGAGGTGGAGTCCTCGGACACCATCGACAACGTCAAGGCCAAGATCCAGGACAAGGAAGGTACAGATATGTGAACGAGCTCGTCACTACACCATCTCTTCCGTCTAGTCGACGGTGCTCGTGCGTCTTCAGCAGCGTTGCATCAGATTCTTGCATAGTGTAGTTGCTTTTACCATGCGCGCGCGCCTCACTACCAAAGTACTAATATGGTCTTGGTACGCTTGTCGAATTTAGTTCAGAGCTAGCATCCTCCATGTTGTCTTGTTCCACAATCGCGGCCTGAAACAGAGCAGATCGACGTGTCTGATGTGTCTATTTCAGCTAGATAAAGACTTTTCTACTTACTGTATCATCTTGTGTGGGTAGAACGTGCTTCTTGTTTGACAAATCGTGAAGGGATCGACCGGGATGTACATACATAGACCAGATTGGTTTATCATCTCTCTCTGGATGTACTTTTAGGGACGGACTAATCGTGGAAGTTTCTGTTTTTTCTCTAGGTATCCCGCCGGACCAGCAGCGCCTCATCTTTGCAGGGAAGCAGCTAGAGGATGGCCGCACTCTGGCCGATTACAACATCCAAAAGGAATCCACGCTTCACCTGGTGCTACGCCTCCGCGGCGGCAGCAGATGCGGATACCCAAAGAACCTCGAGCCCAACCTCCGCATCCTTGCTCAAAAGTACAACGAGAACAAACTAGTCTGCCGCAGGTATATATGCACTCCCAGTATGTTTGTTGTTTTTCTCCTGTTTCATGGGTCGGTGCCTATTCATGCAGCACATGAATTGTGATCGGTCTTGCTTTTTTTTTTCTTATCTGCTCGGAGTTTATTCATGTGTAGATAAATGTGTTCGTGTTGTTTGATCGAGGCAACCAGCTAGCTAGCCAGCATGCTTTTGGTTACATCCAGATTTGAATTGCCAAACAGATCGAGGTTGATCGATCTCACCTTCAATTTCATCTCCTTTCTTTGCTTTGCAGTCATATATTGACATTCAAACTGACCAGCGGTTTTGATTTGCTTGCAATAACGCCTGATTTCTGTGAACAATAATGGAACTAACTAGATGTTTGATATGTGCATGATTAATAAAGATGTGCGTAGCACTCCCTCGAAGCTGTAAAAGCTTTGACAGAATTGTCACCAATGCTTAAATTGAAGTCACTTATTGATTATTATTGGCATGGTTCATTCATAACGGCTTGTGGACTCCCTTGGCGACTCCCCTGGCCTGAACCTGGCGACTCTCTCGACGATGGCCGGCGGCCACCGGGCCGATGGCTGCCGGGTGGGGGGTCGATTTTGGGCGCTGCTGGAGGAGTCTGACGAGGAGGTGGAGGATGAACACGACGGCGACGCACCAGATGTGTCTCCCACGCCTTCTGATCTTATATGCAGGGCATTCAATAATGGAGAAGAGGAGGAGAGAATTGCAGAGTTGGTCGATGGGATCATCCCGGCCGATGATCCGGCGCGGCATGGTCTACCGGAGACGGAGAAGACGGAGCTGGTGCGGCGAGTGGTTCATCGGCGAACTTCGGCGACGGCAATACGGCCATGGAGAGGACGAATACCTAAGGTGCGTCTCCCAAAACCGACTCTTGCTGATTATTTCATCCAGTCATCATGGAAGTCCGTCCACAAGAAGAATCATCACCGTGGCCTTCCGGCAGTGGCGATGGCGACGCTGTTGCCGTCGGCCAGTGATCGCTCGATCCGGGAATTTCGCTTGACTCGTTTGAATAGGCTAATTGGCCAGTATGGGCCGGTAAGTTTGGATGCGGGCTATCAGAGGGCTAGGTATGAGGCCCAGCTGACAGCCCACAACATTGACAAGAACTTACCTGCATCGCTGACGCCTTCGATCGATAGTCTGGGACATACCGCTAGGGCTACCAGGGAAGCTAAACCTGGGTTCAGATCGATCGGAGCTGGGCGGGCGAATAGAATTCCAGCGGCGGCAAACCGGATGGCCGGCCGCGGGGGACAGCCGCCGCGACAAGCGCAGCAGCAGCTGGGCTGGACTGAGAACCCTGCGCCTCGCGTCGAACTGCAACAGCAGCAGCGGCCGCACCAGGCGAGAGCGGCCGGGCCTGCTGTAGCCGCTCCTGATGGGCACTGGGCGGGTCGTGGCAGGACACTTCCTGCTGCTGGCGGTGATGGGAACAAAATCGGACGTGGACGGACTATTCCGGCAGCTGGCCGAGGACCTGGTCAATTCAACGGCAACCGAAACACATCTGGCCAGTGGGGAGATGATGGTTATGATGCTTACGGTGAGGGCATACACCGGGGTTCGTCGTCCACCGGCGGCGGTCGGGTGTACGGCGGAACTAGAGAGCTTCGATGGGCCTCCCAGACCCTTTGTGCATGGCGTCGCAGGACATCCTAATCGTCAGAGGATACGGTACGGGGGGCGGGAAGAGGAAGAGGGCCTCCGCCACCTCCCCCACCAGTAGAATCAGCAACTCAAAATCAGCATTCGGGCAATAGAGAGGCATCCGGGGCACAGCCGGTCATATCGAGTACGACCGAGCCCCTTCCAGCCGTGGCTATGGATGTGGTTAGCGAGGTAGCGGCAGTCAAGGTACCTTCTACTCAAGGGGGGCTGCTAAAGGACGCCAATTTGGAGAAGTCAGAAAAGTCCGAAGGCAAGAAATTATCTAAGTGGGCTCGTAAGAAATTGAAAATGTCATGTTACCGATGTGGGGAAGCGGGGCACTTTGCAGCAGAATGCAAGGGGGAGTTATGTGATCTATGTCAGAAACCAAAACATGACGTGGGTGAGTGCCCGTTCATCCTCGGAACTAAGCCTGTGGTTACTATTTATGGGGTGTGCTGTTCTGAGTTGATGTTCTTTGAGTCGCCTCGCGCATCTTCCACTAAGACTGCTCCAGAGAGCTCCAGAACTGGGGTGGTGAGGGTGGTGAGAGGACGCATGACTTCGGATCAAGTGTTGCAGCGCCTTCGAGAGTTGGTCCCTGGCGCCTTTCAATGGGATCTAGTGGCTCTAGAGGATCAGGTGTTTAGAGTGGATTTTCCTACCAAGGAAGATCTAGGTAGACTCCTGACATTTGGGATGAGTAAGGTCCCGAACAACACATGTGTACTTGAGTTTGAACCATGGGCACGGCAGGAACCGGAGGGAACTCCACCACCTCAGCTTTGGGTTCAGATTACGGGTGCTCCCCAGTCGGCCCTTGATGATGTCAGAGTGACATGGAGCCTGGGATCTCTTATTGGTAAGACTGAGAAGGTTGACATGTCCTTCACCCGCTCTAATGGGGTAGCTCGTCTTTTTGTCAGTGTAATTAGTGTGGAACACATACCGGACTCGGTCCGTTGGACTTATGACGGCAAGAGCTATTTGTTAGATATCGAGATTGAGGAAAATGCAGAGTTCCAAGACTTGGCAAAGAGCGTTGACATGGACACTGACGAGGGAAAAGACTGAGATGGACAGCGCGAACCGGACGCATCGGCGGACCCGGGGACGGACAAAGGGACTGATCCTGTAACAAAGGTTTTTGAACCTAAGTCTCGAGGTGAAAGGATGGCTAATTCTTCTCTCTCGCAGCAGTTGCGTTTTGATTCTTTTGGATCATCGTCAGCACCCAGTAAGATGTGGGGTGTTAGAGCGGAATGCCAGGACCCGAAGGAATTAATGTTACCGCCACTGTCTCTGCCGTTGTCTCCAAGAGGCACCCAGAGAAGGGATACTAGGGGTCATGCCAGTGTGCTTGTAGACACTGGCCCCTTATGTCAACAGTCAAAGGATAAAGTCGCAAGTCTGACGGTTAAGACGGTGATAGCTCCGGAGGTTGGTAGCGCGGGCACGGACACGCTGGTGGAGCCGAAGCATGACCAGGTGGTCTCGGCTGACCCACGCCTGTCGGGCCTTCCAGGGTCGGCTCGGCATGCCGCATGCGTGGCTAACTCGCGACGGTCATCGCCAACGGTGTAGGCGGGTGTCGTGGAGCAGGCTAACGGGCAAATTCAGGTGTCCGAATCCGCAGGGCATCGTTTGCCGGGTGCTTCAGGTGGTATGCAGTCTTCTCCGTCCTCTGGCAGGACGTATACTTCTCCTGTGCTATCCAGTTAGAGCGGACTGGGAGTTGCCGCAACGCCAAGGGAAGGCTACGGTGTCGACGCCAGGCCATGGGGCTGGGACGGGTCCACAGACCCGGTCGGCGATGACGCCCGGCCATACTTCCGCGGGACGAGGTCCGGGAGGTGATCCCGGGCTGGTGTGCACCACTGAGGAGATGGTGGCGTTTGGAGGCATTCCTGATCCGGCGACCGTGGAGAGGCGGACGAGCCGTAGGATTCAGGAGCAACCGGACGCGGATGACCTGATGATGGGTCGTGCGATGAGAGCGGCCAAACTTAGGGACATCGAGACTTCGACAGGTATGGTTGTCAATACTTGTCATTCAATTCTACATTTTTCAGACCAAGAAATTATTTCACATGCAAACGCTTTGGGGGTATCTATGGGTAGCAATGCTAAGGATGTCTCCGAAACGGTTAATAATTTGCTTGACTTAGAAGCTGAGCAAGCTATGACTATGTTGCGTAATATTGCTGCGGTAAAACCTTTGAATGATGAAGAGATCAATGAGTTAGGGATGGGGGCTATGGAACGTCTGTGTGAGGATCTTGTGCCGACGTCCCTCTTCAACAAGGAAGAGGAGACTACTAGTAATCCTAAACACAATAACTACATGCAACCAATAGAAAATTTGAATCTCGGTACCGGTTATGTGGACCGGGTAACTGAAGATGAGAAACCGAAACGCACTTGGAAGAGGATGGTCTATCCAGTGTCGGCAGTGCGTAGGAGTGCACGCTTTAAGACTGCAAAAAAATTCTATGATGACAGATGAGAGGAATATTCTGGAATAGCAGAGGTCTCGGTGACTTGGCTAAAACGAGGTTCCTAGCGGAAGCAACGATTGAGCACAGGCTCGATTTCATTGCATTAATGGAGACTGGCAGGGATAACTTTACATCCAAGTTTCTTAACACTGGGTGGCACTGAGTTTGATTGGCACTGTCTACCTCCAAGGGGAAGGTCTGGAGGGATCTTACTTGGGGTGATATGTGAGACACTAGAGGTCAGAGATGTAGTGCTGGGAGATTTTGCTGTCAAATTCAGAGTACGCTCAAAGGAAGATGGCTTCCAATGGGCGCTCGTCGCGGTGTATGGGGCGGCCCAACCAGAATTCAAGATGGATTTTCTGGCGGATCTGGTGCGAGTCTGTGGTAATGAGAGGTTGCCCATATTAGTGGGGGAGACTTCAACATTATCAGGTGAAGGGATGAGAAAAATAATGATAATTTTAATGGCAGATGGTCATTTATGCTTAATACAATCATCGAAAGCCTTGACTTGCGCGAGATCGAGTTCACAGGTAGAAAGTTTACCTGGGCCAATACTCTACCAAATCCAACATTCGAGAAGTTGGATAGGGTACTCACTAGTGTGGAATGGGAGCAAAAATTTCCACGTGTGACAGTAAGAGCGATGCCCAGGATCATATCAGACCATACACCTCTGTTTGTGGACTCGGGGGACGCGACCCATGTGGGTAATAAAAATGCTTTCTCCTTTGAGGTTGCCTGGTTTGAAAGAGAAGGGTTCCTGGAACTGGTAGCAAGAGAATGGAACTGTGCTACCGGGGGAAGGACCAACGTTGACAAGTGGCAAAACAAAATTAGACACCTGTGACAGTTTCTGCGTGGATGGGAAAAACACGAGAGTGGTGTATACAAACTCAAGAAACAAAGTCTTACTGAATTCATTAATGCTCTTGATATTAAATCTGAGTCTGTGTTGTTGGATGAACATGAGAGCATCCAAAGCGGCCGCGGAACATGTGCTCAAAAAAATTCTTAGAGAGGAAGAGTTGAAATGGGCGCTTCGAGCAAAGGTGCGTCAGGTATTCAAGGTGATGATAACATGCAGTTCTTTCATCTAATTGCCAATGGTAAACATAGGAAGAAGAAAAATTATCAATTAGAGCAAGATGAGGGTACGATCGTTGGGCATGAGAACCTGAAGTTGTACATCTCAGAATACTATAAAAAGCTGTTTGGGCCACCGGATGACACGAATATGATGATGGATGAGACCGTTATTGGTGATATTCCTCAACTCGGAAGGGTAGAGAATGAAGTTTTAACTGCACCATTTACAGAAAGAGGTGTTCGATGCAATATCGCAGATGAAAAATAACAAGGCACCAGGACCAGATGGGTTCCCGGCAGAATTTTACAAGCGATGTTGGCATATTATTAAAGGTGATTTACTACCAATGTTTCAGGATTTGTTTGATGGGCACTTGCAGTTGTTCCACCTAAACATTGGGACTATAACGTTGTTACCAAAGAAGGAAGGGGTTGTGCGGATTGAACAGTTCAGGCCAATATGTCTGCTCAATGTGTCGGTTGAATTTTTTACCAAGGTGGGGACAAGTAGATTGACGCAAATTGCACATGCTGTGGTGCAACCTAGCCAATCAGCATTTATGCCTGGTAGAAATATTCTATAGGGAGTGGTTGTACTCCACAATACCCTACATGAAATTCACTCGAAGAAACTAGACGGGGTTATCTTCAAAGTGGATTTTGAAAAAGCATATGACAAAGTTAAATGGTCTTTCCTACAACAAGCGCTGCGTATGAAAGGTTTCGACGGGTTATGGAGGAGGCAAGTCGAATCCTTTGTACAGCATGGGAATGTTGGAATCAAAGTGAATGATGATGTTGGTCACTTCTTCCAAACACACAAGGGTCTATGACAGGGAGACCCAATGTCTCCGATCCTATTTAACGTAGTTGCGGATATGCTTGCAATACTAATAGGAAGGGCAAAACAGGAAGGCCTGGTGGAAGGATTAGTGCCGCATCTGATAGATGATGGTGTTTCCATCCTGCAATATGCAGATGACACTATTTTGTTTATGGAGCATGACATGGCGAAGGCTAGAAACATGAAATTGATCCTCTGCCTATTTGAACAATTATCAGGACTGAAAATCAACTTCCACAAGAGTGAGCTGTTTTGTTTTGGCAGGCCCAAAGAAGTTCAAGAGGACTATAAACAACTTTTTGCGTGTGAGTTGGGTACCTTACCATTTAGTTACCTAGGCATACCAATTCGCCATCAAAAGTTATCGAACCAAGAGTGGAAGCTGATTGAGGACCGTTTTGAGAAAAAGCTAAGCTACTGGAAAGGAAAGCTTCTATCGTATGGTGGGAGATTAATTTTGATTAATTCCGTGCTTACGAGTGTGCCCATGTTCCTCCTATCTTTCTTTGAAGTACCAGTAGGGGTACGACAAAGACTAGACTTTTATCGGTCGAGGTTCTTTTGGCAGAGTGATGAAGTTAAGAAGAAGTATAGACTTACTAGATGGGACATTATTTGCTGAACCAGAGACCAAGGAGGTTTGGGGATTGAGAACTTAGAGGTTAAGAACAAATGTCTATTGAGTAAGTGGTTATATAGAGTATCAATGGAAACTGAAGGGATTTGGGCTCAGATACTGCGCAATAAGTATCTCAAATCGAAGACTTTGGCCCAAGTTACCGTAACACCGACAGACTCTCCTTTTTGGAAGGGATTGATGAAGGTGAAAGATCTCTTTTTCCATAGGTCTCGGTTTACAATTGGGAATGGAGCTGGCACCGGATTTTGGGAGGATACATGGCTAGGGGAGACTCCTCTAGCTTTACAGTACCCAGCCTTATATAATATTGTGCAACGAAAAGAAGTGTATGTTGCCACAGTATTTCAATCGATCCCGCTAAACATACAATTCCGACGGGGTTTGGTTGGACACCGTTGGACTTAGTGGCTACACTTAGTCAGACGTCTTATGGACGTTCAGTTATCGGATGAGCCTGATATGATTGAGTGGAAGCTCACACATTCAGGTACATTTATGGTCAAATCAATGTACTTGGACCTCATTAACACATCGGATCTACCAAAGACCAATAACGTTTGGAAGGTGAAGGTTCCTTTGAGAATCAAGGCTTTTATGTGGTTTGTACATAAGAGGGCGATTCTTACTAAGGACAATTTAGCTAAGCGTAATTGGCCTGGCAATACTAGTTGTTATCTTTGTGGTAATCCGGAAAATATCGAACACCTTTTTCTCCAATGTCCGCTAGCAAAATTACTTTGGCAATCTACTCTAGATAGTATTGATACACTTTTTGGTTCATGGCTAGACGGAGTTGATAATGGTATTGCTAGACACATCCGTGTGGGAGTGTGTGCGTTACTATGGGCTATTTGGAATTGCAGGAATGATCTGGTTTTTAACAGGACAACACATATTCATTTCTTGCAGGTACTTCACAGGGCGGCGCCTATGATCCGTACGTGGTCGTTACTCATTCCTGCTGAAACCAGGGAGCCTTTGGTTACTGGGTGTGCCCAATGGGAGATGGTTGTGCAGGATATATTCAACCGGTTTGGATGGCGGTCCACTAATAGATTAGATGGTTAGGCATCTAGATCTATTTCAGCCGGTTGTGGCTTCTTTATTATCCTTATTATTATCACTCTGCTCTGATGGAGCGTATTTGGATCTTAACACTATTTGATTTATTTTGATTAATAAGAGGGTTGTATGCATCATGTTGATGCAGAGGCCGGAGGTAACACTCCTTTTCTAAAAAAAACTTATTGATCATTAGACTTGTCTCAAATAGTCACTGCCTTGCAGGTGCTATACACGCCTACCGCCCAGGGCCACAAACTGCCGGAAGAAGAAGTGCGGCCATAACAATCAGGTGAGAGGACCTTATTTCCCCATGTTATTGAAGTGATTTATGTTGGGAAACGTTGCATGGGAAACAAAAAATTTCCTACGCGCACGCAAACCTATCCATGGTGATGAGCATCTACGAGAGGGGGAGTTGATCTACGTACCCTTGTAAATCCCTAAGTGGGAAGCGTTAAGAAACGCGGTTGGTGTAGTCGAACGTCTTCGCGATTCAAATTGCCGAGCGTCTAGCGATCCAATCACGATCCGTCCCGCGATCTCATCACGATCCGTCCCGTGATCTTGTCACGATCCATCCTGCGATCCAATCACGATCCGTCCCGTGGCCTTGATCACGGTCCTTCTGATCTAGTACCGAACGGACGGCACCTCCGCGTCCAGCACACGTGCAGCTTGATGACGATCTCCACCGTATTGATCCAGCAAGAAGAAGTGGAGAGGAGGAAGAGTTCACCGGCAGCGTAACGGCGCTCCGGCGATGGTGGTGGAGTAATTCCGACAGGGCTTCGCCTAAGCACTTCAGAAACACGATCTAGAGGAGAAACTATGCACCGGTGGAACGGGTAGCACGTGGCCGGAAATTCTGCACAAATCCCTTCTATTCCACTAGCATATATAGGAGAAGAGGGGAGGCAGCCCTTGGCGCAAGGCCAAGGGCCTCTTTGAGTCGGCCGACTAAGGGGGAGGAGTCCTACTCCTCCTCCAATCCTAGTAGGAGTAGGACTCTCCCTTTTTTTGCCTTTTTCTCCACTTTTCTCTTTGGGTTTCTTCCCTCCTGCCGCATGTGCCTTGTGTGGCTATTCCACCAGCCCACTAAGGGCTGGTTAATACTCTCCCACAGCCAATGAAGCCTCTTGGGTCGAAATACCCCTCCCGGAGGTCTCCCGGTACACTAACGGCACTCCCGGTACACTACCGATGAGCCCGAAACTTTTCCGGCGACCAAACTGGGACTTCCTATATATGAATCTTTACCACCGGACCATTCCGGAGCTCCTCGTGACGTCCAGGATCTCATCCGGGACTCCGAAAAACCTTCGGTCACCACCATACATAACTCTACACTATCGAAACGTCACCAAACCTTAAGTGTGCAGACCTTGCAGGTTCGAGAACTATGTAGACATGACCGAGACACCTCTACGGTCAATAACCAATGGTAGGACCTAGATGTCCACATTGGTTCCTACATATTCTACGAAGATCTTTATCGGTCGAACCTCTATGTCAAGGATTCAGTTAATCCTGTATAACGTTCCCTTTGTTCTTCGATATATTACTTGCCCGAGATTCGATCGTCGGTATCCCAATACCTAGTTCAACCTCGTTACCGTTAAGTATCTTTACTCGTTCTGTAATGCAAGATCCCGTGGCTAACACATTAGTCACATTGCTTGCAAGGCTTGTTGTGATGTTGCATTACCGAGTGGGCCCTGAGATACCTCTCCGTCACACGGAGTAACAAATCCCAGTCTTGATCCATGCCAACCCAACAGACACCTTTGGAGATACCTGTAGAGTACCTTTATAGTCACCCAGTTACATTGTGATGTTTGATACACACAAAGCATTCCTCCGGGGTCAGTGAGCTGCATGAGCTCATGGTCATAGGAACATATACTTGACATGTGGAAAACAGTAGCAATAAACTGACACGATCATATGCTACGTTCGTAGTTTGGGTCTTGTCCATCACATCATTCTCCTAATGATGTGATCCCGTTATCAAACGACATCTTATGTCTATGGCTAGGAAACCTTAACCATCTTTGATCAACGAACTAGTTCACTAGAGGCATACTAGGGACATAGTGTTGTCTATGTATCCACACATGTATCTATGTTTCCATTCAATACAATTATAACATGGATAATAAATGATTATCATGAACAAGGAAATATAATAATAAACACTTTATTTATTGCCTCTAGGGCATATTTCCAACAGTCTCCCACTTGCACTAGAGTCAATAATCCAGTTCACATCTCTATGTGATTTACATTGTAATGAATCGAACACCCATGCAGTTCTGGTGTTGTTCATGTTTAGCCCTTGAAAGAGGTCTAGTCAACGGGTCTGTAACATTCAGATCTGTGTGCACTTTGCAAATATTTATGTCCTTCTCCTCGATGTAATATCGGATGGAGTTGAAGCGTCGCTTTATATGTCTGGTCCTCTTGTGAAACCTTGGTTCCTTGTCCAGAGCAATGGCACCAGTGTTGTCACAGAACAGGCTCATTTGATTCAGTGCGCTGGGCACTACTCCGAGATCTGTCATGAACTGCTTCATCCAGACACCTTCCTTCGCTGCCTCCGAGGCTACGATGTACTACGCTTCGCACGTAGAATCAGCTACCACGCTTTGCTTGGAACTACACCAGCTTACCGCTCCCCCGTTAAGAATAAATACGTATCCGGTTTGCGACTTAGAGTCGTCCGGATCAGTGTCAAAGCTTGCATCGACGTAAACCTTTACGACGAGCTCTTCATCACCTCCATAAATGAGAAACATGTCCTTAGTCCTGTTAAGGTACTTGAGGATATTCTTGACCGCTTGCTAGTGCTCCATTCGAGGATCACTTTGAAACCTTTCAGCCATACTTATGGCAAGGCTGACATCGGGTCTTGTGCACAGCATTGCATACATGATAGAGCCTATGGCTGAAGCATAGGGGGTGTTACTCATCTATTCTTTATCTTTGCAGTCACTGGGCATTGAGTCTTACTCAACTTCACACCTTGTAACACAGGCAAGAACCCCTTCTTGGATTGTTCCATTTTGAACTTCTTCAAAACTTTATCAAGGTATGTGCTTTGTGAAAGTGCTATTAAGCGTCTCAATCTATCTCTATAGATCTTAATGCCTAATATGAAAGCAGCTTCTCCTAGGTCCTTCATTGAAAACTCTTGTTCAAATATTCCTTCAAGCTTTCCAGCATTTCTATACTGTTTCCAATCAGCAATATGGCATCCACATATAATATTAGAAACGCTATAGAGCTCCCACTCACTTTCTTGTAAATACAAGCTTCTCCATAAACTTGTATAAACCCAAACGCTTTGATCACCTCATCGAAGCACTTATTCCAACTCCGAGATGCTTGCACCATCCCATAAATGGATCGCTGGAGTTTGCAAACTTTGTCAGCATTTTCTGGATCGACAAAACCTTCTGGTTGTATCATATACAACTCTTCCTCAAGGAAACCGTTGAGTAACGATGTTTTGACATCCATTTGCCAAATTTCATAGTCGAAATAAGCAGCTATTGCCAACACGATTCTGACAGACTTAAGCATCGCTACTGGTGAGAAGGTCTCATCGTAGTCAACTCCTTGAACTTGTGAAAAACCCTTTGCCACAAGTCGAGCTTTATAGACGGTGACATTACCGTCCGCGTCTGTCTTCTTCTTAAAGATCCATTTGTTCTGAATGGCCTTTTGCCCTTCAGGTAATACCTCCAAAGTCCATACTTTGTTTTCATACATGGATCCCATCTCAGATTTCATGGCATCTAACCATTTCTCGGAATCCGGGCCCATCACCACTCCTTCATAGCTCGTAGGTTCATTGTTGTCTAACAACATGACCTCCAAGACAGGATTGCCGTACCACTCAGGAGTAGTACGCATCCTTGTCGACCTACAAGGCTCATTAGTAACTTGATCCGAAGCTTCATGATCATCATCATTAACTTCTTCTTCAACCATCGTAGGCTCCACAGAAACATCTTTCTGCGCTGCGCTACTTTCTGGTAGAAGCAAAGGTTCAACAACCTCATCAAGCTCTATTTTCCTCCCACTCAATTCTTTCAAGAGAAACTCTTTCTCAAGAAATGTTCCGTTTTTAGCAACAAACACTTTGCCTTCGGATCTGAGATAGAAGGTATACCCGACCGTCTCTTTCGGGTATCCTACGAAGACGCATTTCTCCGCTTTGGGTTCCAGCTTTTCATGATGAAGCTTTTTGACATAAGCATCACATCCCCAAACTTTAAGAAACGACAACTTTGGCCTCTTGCCAAACCACAGTTCATATGGCGTCGTCTCAACGGATTTTGATGGTGCCCTATTTAAAGTGAATGCAGCCGTCTCTAATGCAAAACCCCAAAACGATAGTGGCAAATCAGCAAGAGACATCATAGAATGCACCATATCTAATAAGGTCCGATTACGACGTTCAGACACACCATTACGCTGTGGTGTTCGGGGCGGTGTCAACTGTGAAACAATACCACACTGTCTTAAGTGACTACCAAACTCGTAACTCAGATATTCACCTCCTCGATCGGATCGCAGGAATTTAATCTTCTTGTTGCGATGATTTTCAACTTCACTCTGAAATTGCTTGAACTTTTCAAACGTTTCGGACTTGTGTTTCATTAAGTAAATATACCCATATCTACTTAAGTCATCATTAAAGGTGAGAAAATAACGATATCCACCACGCGCTGCAACATTCATTGGACCACACACATCAGTATGTATGATTTCCAATAAGTCGCTTGCCCGTTCCATTATTCCAGAGAACGGCGTTTTAGTCATCTTGCCCATGAGGCATGGTTCACATGTGTCAAGTGATTCAAAATCAAGTGACTCCAAAAGTCCATCAGCATGGAGCTTCCTCATGCGTTTTACACCAATATGACCTAAACGACAGTGCCACAAGAAAGTGGTACTATCATTATCAACTCTACATCTTTTGGCATCAATGTTATGAACATGTGCGTCATCACTATCAAGATTTAAGATGAATAAACCCCTCACATTGGGTGCATGACCATAAAAGATATTACTCATATAAATAGAACAACCTTTATTCTCTGATTTAAATGAGTAAACGTCTCGCAATAAACAAGATCCGGATATAATGTTCATGCTTAACGCAGGCACTAAATAACAATTATTCAGGTTCATCACTAATCCCGATGGTAATCAAAGAGAGAGCGTGCCGACGGCAATCACATCAACCTTGGAACCACTTCCCACGCGCATCGTCACTTCATCCTTCGCCAGCCTCCGTTTATTCCGTAGTTCCTGCTTTGAGTTGCAAATATGAGCAACGGAACCGGTATCAAATACCCAGGCCCTACTACGAGAGCTAGTAAGGAAAACATCAATAACATGTATATCATATATACCTTGTTTATCTTTGGGTGCCTTCTTGTCAGCCAGGTACTTGGGGCAGTTCCGCTTCCAGTGACCAATTCCCTTGCAATGAAAGCACTCAGTCTCTGGCTTAGGTCCATGCTTAGGCTTCTTTACAGGAGAGCAACTGCTTTGCCATCCTTCTTGGTTTTACCCTTATTGCCTTTGCCTTTGCCGTTTTTCTTTAAACTAGTGGTTTTATTGACCATCAACACTTGATGTTCTTTCTGGATTTCAGACTCAGCGACTTTTAGCATCGCAAATAGCTCGGCGAGAGACTTGTTCATCCCATGCATGTTATACTTCATCACAAAGCTTTTGTAACTAGGTGGCAGTGATTGAAGAACTCTATCTGTGATCGCCTCTACCGGAAGGGCAATTGCCAACTCAGCCAGATGAGTCGAGTACCCAGACATTCTGAGTACATGTTCACTGATAGACCCGTTCTCCTCCATCTTGCAAGCATAGAACTTATCGGAGGTCTCATACCTCTCGATCCGGGCGTTCTTCTCAAATATGAACTTCAACTCCTGGAACATCTCATATGCTCCATGACGTTCAAAACGTCTTTGAAGTCCCGGTTCTAAGCCACACAATATTGCACACTGAACTATTGAGTAATCTCCAGAACGTGCCTCCCAAGCGTTCTTAACGTCTTCAGAAGACAAGTCTGCGGGTTGGTTACCGAGCGGTGCATCAAGGACGTATAATTTCTGGGAAGCCGTGAGGATAATCCTCAGATTACGGGCCCAGTCAACAAAGTTACTACCATCATCTTTCAGCTTAGCTTTCTCTAGGAACACATTAAAATTCAGGGGTGCTACTGCGCGAGCCATTGATCTACAACATAAATATGCAAAGGTTACTTAAACTATTGTTCAAGATAATGAGTTTAGTTAATCAAATTTCTAAAGCTCCCACTCAAATTGACATCCCTCGGGTCATCTGAGTGTCACATGATCCAAATTCACCAACTCAAGTCCGATCATCACGTGAGTTAAGGTGGCTTCATTGGTGAACATCATTATGTTGATCATATCTACTATATGAATCATGCTCGACCTTTCGGTCTCTTGTGTTCCGAGGCCTTGTCTGTACATGCTAGGCTTGTCAAGTTTAACCCGAGTGTTCTGCGTGTGCAAATCTGGCTTGCACCCGTTGTATGTGAACGTAGAGTCTATCACACCCGATCATCACGTGGTGTCTCGACACGACGAACTTTCGCAACGGTGCACACTCGGTGAGAACACAATTTATCTTGAAATTTAAGTGAGGGATCACCTTATAATGCTACTGTCATACTAAGCAAAACAAGCTGCATAAAAGGATTAACATCACATGCAATTCATAAGTGACATGATATGGCCATGAACTTGTGCTTAAGATCTCCATCTTCAAAGCACTGACATGATCTCCATCGTCACCAGCACGACACCATGATCTCCATCATCTTGATCTCCATCAACGTGTCACCATCGGGGTTGTGGTGCTAGCCCTGCTTCTACTTCTATTGCTACCGTTTAGCGATAAAGTAAAGCATTATATAGCGCTTAATGATTGACACGCGGGTCATACAATAATTAAAGACAATCCTATGGCTCCTGCCGGTTGCCGTACTCATCGACGTGCAAGTCGTTGCCGTACTCATCGACGTGCAAGTCGTGAAATTCTATACATCACATGATCATCTCATACATCACATATATCACATCATGTAATTGGCCATATCACATCACAACATACCCTGCAAAAACAAGTTAGACGTCCTCTAATTGTTGTTGCATGTTTTACGTGGATGCTACGGGTATCTAGCAAGAACGATTCTCACCTATGCATAAACCACAACGGTGATACATAGTTTGCTTTTCAACCTTCTCAAGGACCGCCTTTGTCGGATCCAATCCAACTAAAGTGAGAGAAACTGTCACCTGCTAGCCATCTAAGCAACAAGTTGCGTCGAGGGAACCGGTCTCTCGTAAGCGTACGGGTAATGTTGGTCCGGGCCGCTTCATCTCACAATACCGCTGAACCAAAATACGACCAAGGGAGGAAGCAATCTAAGCATCAACACCCACAAACCTGTTGTGTTTTACTCGAGATCTCATCGAACCATCAACCTAGCTCATGATGCCACTGTTAGGGAACGTTGCATGGGAAACAAAAAAATTCCTACGTACATGCAAACCTATCCATGGTGATGATCATCTACGAGAGGGGGAGTTGATCTACGTACCCTTGTAGATCGCTAAGCGGGAAGCGTTAAGAAATGCGGTTGGTGTAGTCGAACGTCTTCGTGATTCAAATCGCCGAGTGTCCCGCGATCCAATCACGATCCGTCCCACGATCTCGTCACGATCCATCCCACGATCTCATCACGATCCGTCCCGCGATCCAATCATGATCTGTCCCCTGGCCTTGATCACGGTCCTTCCAATCTAGTACCGAACGGACGGCACCTCCGCGTTCAGCACACGTGCAGCTTGATGACGATCTCCACCGTATTGATCCAGCAAGAAGAAGTGGAGAGGAGGAAGAGTTCACCGGCAGTGTAATGGCGCTCCGGCGATGGTGGTAGAGCAATTCCGGCAGGGCTTCGCCTAAGCACTGCGGAAACACGATCTAGAGGAGAAACTATGCACCGGTGGAACGGGTAGGACGTGGCCGGAAGTTCTGTGCAAATCCCTTCTATTCCACTATCATATATAGGAGGAGAGGGGAGGCAGCCCTTGGCACAAGTCCAAGTGCCTCTTTGAGTCGGCCGACTAAGGGGGAGGAGTCCTACTCCTCCTCCAATCCTAGTAGGAGTAGGACTCTCCCTTTTTTTGCCTTTTTCTCCACTTTTCTCTTTGGGTTTCTTCCCTCCTGCCGCATGGGCCTTGTGTGGCTATTCCACCAGCCCACTAAGGGCTGGTTAATACTCTCCCACAGCCCATGAAGCCTCTTGGGTCGAAATACCCCTCCCGGAGGTCTCCCGGTACGCTACTAGCACTCCCGGTACACTACCGATGAGCCCGAAACTTTTCCGGCGACCAAACTGGGACTTCCTATATATGAATCTTTACCTCTGGACCATTCCAAAGCTCCTCATGATGTCCGGGATCTCATCCGGGACTCCGAACAACCTTCGGTCACCACCATACATAACTCTACACTACCGAAACGTCACCAAACCTTAAGTGTGCAGACCCTGCGGGTTCGAGAACTATGTAGACATGACCGAGACACCTCTACGGTCAATGACCAATGGCGGGACCTGGATGTCCACATTGGTTCCTACATATTCTACGAAGATCTTTATCGGTCGAACCTCTATGTCAAGGATTCAGTTAATCTTGTATAACGTTCCATTTGTTCTTCGGTATGTTACTTGCCTGAGATTCGATTATCGGTATCCCAATATCTAGTTCAACCTCATTACCGGCAAGTCTCTTTACTTGTTTCGTAATGCAAGATCCTGTGGCTAACACATTAGTCACATTGCTTGCAAGGCTTGTTGTGATGTTGCATTACCGAGTGGGCCCTGAGATACCTCTCCGTCACACGGAGTAACAAATCCCAGTCTTGATCCATGCCAACCCAACAGACACCTTTGGAGATACCTGTAGAGTACCTTTATAGTCACCCAGTTACGTTGTGACGTTTGATACACACAAAGCATTCCTCCGGGGTCAGTGAGCTGCATGAGCTCATGGTCATAGGAACATATACTTGACATGTGGAAAACAGTAGCAATAAACTGACACGATCATATGCTACGTTCGTAGTTTGGGTCTTGTCCATCACGTCATTCTCCTAATGATGTGATCCCGTTATCAAACGACATCTTATGTCTATGGCTAGGAAACCTTAACCATCTTTTATTAACGAACTAGTTCACTAGAGGCATACTAGGGACATAGTGTTGTCTATGTATCCACACATGTATCTATGTTTCCATTCAATACAATTATAGCATGGATAATAAACGATTATCATGAACAAGGAAATATAATAATAAACACTTTATTTATTGCCTCTAGGGCATATTTCCAACACTTTAACCCTTTACACATAGGCTAACACCTGTCATGTTCAGCTGTTCTTGGTTATCGTATCACTAAATATCTTGTTCGGACTCGTCGCCCTAGAGCTCGTCGTAAAGGGTTACGTTGTTGCAAGCTTTGACACTGATCCGGATGACTCTAAGTCGTAAACCGGATACGTATTTATTCTCAACGGGGCCGCGGTAAGCCGGTGTAGTTCCAAGCAAAGCGTGGTAGCCGATTCTACATGCGAAGCGGAGTACATCACAGCCTCGGAGGCGACGAAGGAAGGTGTCTGGATGAAGCAGTTCATGACAGATCTTGGAGTAGTGCCTAGTGCACTCAATCCAATGAGCATGTTCCGTGACAACACGGGTGCCATTGCTCTAGCCAAGGAACCAAGGTTTCACAAGAGGATCAGACACATAAAGCGACGCTTCAAGGCAATAAATAAAGTGTTTATTATTATATTTCCTTGTTCATGATAATTGTTTATTATCCGTGCTATAATTGTATTGATTGGAAACATAGATACATGTGTGGATAAATAGACAACATCGTGTCCCTAGTATGCCTCTAGTAAACTAGCTTGTTGATCAAAGATGGTTAAGGTTTCCTAGCCATGGACATGAGATGTCATTTGATAACAGGGTCACATCATTAGGAGAATGATGTGATGGACAAGACCCAAACTACAAACGTAGTGAATGATCGTGTCAGTTTATTAATACTGTTTTCTGCATGTCAAGTATATGTTCCTATGACCATGAGATCATGCAACTCACTGACACCGGAGGAATACCTTGTGTGTATCAAATGTCACAACGTAACTGGGTGACTATAAAGGTGGTCTACAGGTATCTCCGAGGGTGTCTGTTGAGTTGGCATGGATCGAGACTGGGATTTGTTACTCCGTGTGACGGAGAGGTATCTGAGGGCCCACTCAGTAATACAACATCACAATAAGCCTTGCAAGCAATGTCATTCAATGTTAGCCACGGGATTTTGTATTACGGAATGAGTAAAGAGACTTGCCGGTAACGAGGTTGAACTAGGTATGAAGATAACGACGATCGAATCTCGGGCAAGTAACATACTGAAGAACAAAGGGAACATCATACGGGATTAACTGAATCCTTGACATAGAGGTTCGACCGATAAAGATCTTCGTAGAATATGTAGGAGCCAATATGGTCATCCAAGTCCAGCTATTGGTTATTGACCGTAGAGGTGTCTCGGTCATGTCTACATAGTTCTCGAACCCGCAGGGTCTGCACACTTAAGGTTTGGTGACGTTTCAGTAGTATAGAGTTATGCATGGTGGTGACCGAAGGTTGTTCGGATTCCCGGATGAGATCCAGGATGTCACGAGGAGCTCCGGAATGGTCCGGAGGTAAAGATTGATATATAGGAAGTCCCGTTTTAGTCGCCGGAAAAGTTTCAGGCTCACCGGTAGTGTACCGGGAGTGTCGGTAGTATACCGGGAGACCATCGGGAGGGGTATATCGACCCAAGAGGCTCCATGGGCTGTGGTAGAGTGAATACCAGCCCTTAGTGGGCTGGTGGAACTTCCACACAAGGCCCATGCGGCTAGGGAAAGAAAAGCCCAAATGGAAAAGTGGAAAAAGGCAAAAAAGGGGAGGAATCCTAGTCCTACTAGGATTGGAGGAGGAATCCTCCTCTCCTCCCCACTTTGGCCGACCCAAGGAGGGCCTAGCCCTGCGCCAAGGCCTCTCCTCCCTCCCTCTTATATATACTGGAGGTTTTAGGGTTTTGCACTAAGATTTTCAGCCACATGCTACCCGTTCCTCCAGTGCATAGTTTCTCCTCTAGATCGGATTTCCACAGTGCTTAGGCAAAGCCTTGCCAGAATTGCTCCACCACCATCGTCGGAGCGCTGTCATGCTGCCGGAGAACTCTTCTACCTCTTCGCTCCCTCTTGTTGGATCAAGAAGGCGGAGATCATCATCAAACTGTACGTGTGCTGAACGCGGAGGTGCCGTCCGTTCGGCGCTAGATCGGAAGGACCGTGATCGAGATCGCAGGACGGATCTTGATTGGATCGTGGGACGTTCGGCTACACCAACCGTGTTTCTTAACGCTTCCCGCTTAGCGATCTACAAGGGTATGTAGATCCACTCTCCCTCTCGTAGATGCTCATCACCATGGATAGATTTGCGTGTGCGTAGGAAAAATTTGTTTCCCATGCAGCGTTCCCTAACACTTTGGGCTCGAAAGAGGCAACAAAACAGAATGAGCAAAGTGAGAAATGTTCCTGGACCTCGACCGTGTAATATGTTCATCGATGTTTCCAATGATCTGGAGGGAGGATGATCAGCTTGTACTCTCCTCGGTGCCTCATGCCTGGAGATTGCCTCCCCCTCAGTAGCAGTTTCCACTTGATCTTGCCCTTGCTCATGTTGATGTGTCGATGTCCGAGTCGGAGAAGGACCACCATCAACCATAGTGGAAGTAGGGGGTACACGAGGATCAACCGGCACACAACCATCTTCATCATCCTCTTCTCCATCCTGTTTCTCATCCTCAAAGATCGTTTGATCCATCTCATCATCACGCGCACACTCAAAGACAACCGAACTACATGGCTTTGTCTCGTCGAAGGTTACCTCGCAAGTTTCCATGATTTGATTAGTTTCAAGGTTGAGCACAAGATATTCTCTAGAATGATTAGCATAACCAAGAAAAATTCCATCAGAAGAACGAGCCTCAAACTTATCCAATTTCCCTTTCTTAAGAATAAAGCACTTGCAACCAAAGACTCAAAAGTGACTCACTTTGGGAGCCTGACCATGCATAAGCTCATAACAGGTTTTCTTTTTGAAAGCACGAAGAAAATGCGATTTGAAACATGACATGCGGTATTCACCGCCTCGGCCCAATATCTCCTAGGAGTCCTATGTTCATCAAGCATCATCCTAGCCATTTCACAAAGGGTCCGATTCTTCCTTTCCACAACACCGTTCTGAGGAGGAACATACGGTGTAGAAAACTGATGTTCAAGACCAAGATCACAACAAAAAATTTCAAAATTAGAGTTCCTGAATTCGTACCATTGTCATTGCGTATAGCTCAAATGGCATTACCATGTCTCTCATTTTCAACCTCAAAATCAGATCTCGAACAAAACCAAATGTCTCACCCTTGTCAGCCAAGAAGAAGACCCAAGCATAGCGAGAATAGTCATCCACAACAACAAGGACATACCACTTCCCACCACCTGAGCGAACGCGAGCTAAACCAACCAAGTCCATATGCAAAAGCTCCCCTGGATGCTCAGTCATCAGCTCAGTCAGAGGTGGGTAAGGAGCGGCTACCATCTTGCCATGCCTACACGGAGCACAAACCAAATCCTTCTCGAACCTCAACTTAGGCAATCCTTGGACAAGACCAAGACCACTCAAGCGATAAAGCAAATCAAAGCTCAAGTGTCATAGCCTCCTATGAAAGATAGATAAAAAGACCATTTAAGAAAGGATCAAGATAATTGAACAAGTAGTGATATGTATGCACAACAATGCAAGGTTATGAACCTGTTAATGTCTAACAAAATGCAACATGATGATAAATTAAACATGATGACATGCCGCAACATACGTCTCTCACAACAGCTCACATAAAAGAAAATGGAGGTCCACCCTATTACTAACGTGCCTCACATCAATTTTTATGTGATTAACCATGCTTAAACTGCTAACCAGCTCTGATGCCACACTGTGCGAAACTGCCCAAATTAAACTCGTTTAATTAAGTCATCACCTCTGATCAACTCAATTAAAAGAGAATAATCCTGGTAGTCCTTGAGATGTGTCATGAGCATTGCCCAGGATTTAAAACACACCTCACTAAGCACCAAAAAAATCATAACCATAGCAATCAAACATAATCCATCACTTTACAAAAATAGGTTCAAGTTAATTTACAACACATGTTAACAGAGTTTGCAACGGAAAGAGTTTATCACTTAACTACGGTTCACTCAAAAGAAGAAGGTTAACACTATGTGGCGATAGTGCCTTCTTCAAGCCATGACCATCACTCCTCGCCCGCACCTCCGTCCGCGAGAAAGAAGTACACAAAGATGGCCTCCGATTGCGGATCACCTGAAAACAACTTAACGGCAGCATCGTGAGTACAAGGGTACTCAGCAGGACTTATCCAATAGATAAACATGCATTTAGCTAAGTGGATAGGAAGGTATAAGTAATTAATTTGCATAAAAGCATCTACAAAGTTCTATGATGATATAAACAAGTAAAGACCTAGCAGCCTGTTAACTCTAAGTCACACATCAAACAATTACCATAAGTAAAGATGATCAAAAGTATATGAGTTCAATCTTCCATGAACTACATTTGGTAACTCTATAGTGAAAGCGGGGTATTAAGAGAGTGCTCTGTAACCTAGAGCGAGGCTATTGCAATAGATTATAACCCTGCAGGGTGTACAACTTTTCCACAAGAGGCGCAAAACCAATGACCATACCCTGGATCCTAGGATAAGTGTTGATTCATGCCCTCATTCTTTCACATACCCGCACCCCACTATGAACGAACGGCCGGGAGTGTATAGGTGTACCGGACGCTGCCTGATCACACCTCATCCCACCCCGCACCGAATCCGGTCAAGGAACGGTGCGACTTATGCTACTTGACTTACCTTACCCATAATCAGCAAGTGGTGAAAAGTGCTCAAGAACTCGGCATCAAAGTCGCGGTCCTTAACCAACTCAAGCAAGTCTATGTCAGGTGAGCTCCAATCTCACTTGACCCTAGCACACTTTCTCAAGTCTCAAATCAACATTATGTAGCTCAAATTTTAAAACATTCCAAACTATCCAAGTATTGATTAAGGCAAGCATAAGCTATAGCTCGCGAGTGGTGGTGACCTTGCCACCTCTCGATTTCTACCCAAGCTAAGCATAGCTAAGCAATTAAAATCATGACACCTAACAAACATACTCATCTAGGAAGGTTTGTTCTATATCAAGAATGGATAATGCATAAGATAGGAGCTAAGCAAACATATACCTGATCATTGACTAATGCACATACAAAACACACAATTAATTTATTGATCCAAAAAGAGTTCAAACAGGTGCCTGCCTTGGCTGTCGCTGGGGGCGTCATCGGCGGTGGGGTCTTGCTGGACCTCGCCAACCTCCTGCTCTGGCGGCGGTTTCGAACGGGGTTTGATTCTAGGGGTTCCTAGAGATGTAGAGAGTTGATTCCAAGTGATGGATTTGAGGGGAAACAAGTTTTAGAAGCTCGAGCTCAACAATGGTGCTTGAAACCCTAGGCTTTCTAGAACCCGAATTAAAGGAGGTTAGAGAACGAATCGAGGGATTAGATAGATCACCGGTGATGGGTTGAACTCCGGCGAGGTACTAGAAACCGATGGAGAGCGGCGTGGGAGTAGATCAGGCGAGTTCCTTGACTTGAGCTTTAGGGAAAGGAGAGAGAAAACTTTGAGACAGGGACTTCAATTTCAATCCATGGAAGGAAAAGGGATAGGGACGATGCCGGCGACTTCCGGTGATCCTCCGGCGAAGTTCCGACAGTCCACGGACGAGGATGAGGGTTTCAAGGGTAGAGGAGCCCTAGGGGCGCCTCCCAGTAGCCATGGGGGGCACAAGCACGAGAAAGGGAGCGAGAGCGAGAAAGAAAGGAACGAGGGTGAGCGGATAAAAACTGGACGGACCAGCGGGGTCGGGCGAACCGGCGGGGTCCGGCGAGATGGGCGCTGGCGGGATCGGACTGATGAGCGCTGGCAGGGTCGGGCGAGACGGGCGCCGGCGGGGTCGGGCGGGACGGACTGGGGTCGGGGTCGGGCGAGACGGACTGTCTGGCCAAAACCGGCGGACTGTCCGCAAGACCTAGAAATTGGTCTGTTACAGTGCTCATGAATGCAGGGATCCTTTTTTACCTTACAAAAGGTACTAGCTTTGCTGGAATTCAGGAATTTCTAGAATTGTCCTTATCTACAAATGGATTCGAAGTTTAATTCTTAGTACTAATTCTTACTCCAAGATGGGTAAAGCTTAGAGGGTGCTTGGATCCAAGGGACTAAAACTAGTCTACCTAAAACTAGTCTCTTTGAGAGGCTAAAGTTCCAAGCACCCTTGACTAAAAAGAGACTAAAACTAGTCTAGAGACTAAAATCTTTTAGTCACATGAACCCCTACTAAAATCTCTTTAGTCCTCTCTCTCCTCATTTACTCCTCTTGAGAGGGAGGATAATAAATGCTTATTAACTTGATTTTAGTCTCTTTAGTATTTGGATTCAAGCATGGGTGAGGCTAGCAAGTTTTAGTCCCACTACTTTTAGTCATGAAACTAAAACGTATCCAAGCACCCTCTTAGTTGTACAAATCACCCTTGGGGCTACATCTTGTCTCACAAATGAATGTGCTTAACTTCTTATTGTATAGGTTGTTTCAGCACCTCGTATAACTCCGAGCACAACAATTTGTCCATTTACTTTAAAAGAATAGAAACTTTAACTTCTGTAAAGAGAAAAATATGATAGTGTTAGACCTTTTTTGAAATTTTGTGAATTTGATAGAAGAATGTGACACCAAACTCTAGCACGGGGAACGAGAGGTGATGGCGGAAATGAAACAATCCCTTCATCTGTCCATCACCACGTTTCTAGAATTTGGATAAAAATTACAACTTCACTTCACTGAAGTCTATCAGTAGTTGTATTGTTTGAAAGACAACATAACACTATTTGACATGAATGGGTTGGTTTCATACAATTGAGTATACACCAGAATACCAGATGTTGGTAAAAACATATATATTAAAAACAGTTCTTTACACATAGACAACTATATGTTCTAGGATCTTGAGCAACGGAAAAACGTTTCAAGATATTGGTGGGATAAAAAAAGTTTCCATCTCTAGGTATATCAATCAATGTAACATCAAGAGATGATTGCTAATTAATTTCTCTATTAATTGTTAGAGTTCATATGTGTACAAGTTTAATCCCCCAAGTTATACAATTTATAATCTATGTAATTATTGTATACGGTTTCTGTTATTTCTACATTTGATCCATTATAACTTGTTGCACAAGAAGGGGATAGAGTGAAATAGCGATTGATTTGATGCATATCTCATTTCCATCATACAAAGAAGATATATAAATTTTGTCAATAACTACTAAGCAACTACTGTCGAGATTCTGTGATAGAAATAAATAATATGCAGCTTAATTTGATGAGGTTGTGTATACCCAAAGCCCAGTGGCTCTTCTCGCCTCCCCTCCCCACCACCTCTCGCCACTAGGCCGACCCAGAGGCGACCCAAGTCCAGCACCAACCCATTCCCACCCTGATCCGAGACCTCTCTGCTCTCCACGTTCCTCTTTCTCTTAACCAGACCTGGCCAAATGGACCGGTCCGGCACGGCCCGGCCCGGCCTGGCTGTAAACGGGCCCGGCCCGGCACGGTCCGTCTAGGCACGTTTAGTAAACAGGCCGTGCCGTGCCAGCCCGCGGGCTACGCCTCCAGGCCCAGGCTCTGCCTTGAACCCTAGAGGCGCGGCGACCGGGTGGCGGCGGATTGCTGTAGCGGGCGGGCGGGCGGAAGGCGAATTGCGGTGCGGGCGGCAGCCACCGTTGCGGCCAGCCGGCCACTGGCGGCGTCTGCAGCTCGACGCGTCGCGCGTCGGCGTCGCGGCCTCTCCTTTGCTGGGCGCCGCCGGCATCTTGGCAAGGGCGCATCGGCGTCCGGCGCTGCGGCGGCGGCCGGCGGCGCAGCGACCATCGGCCAGGAGGCAGGAGCAAGCGGCCAGCGGCGCACGGCCGCACGAGCACAGAGCACTGGCGCAAGCGCAAGGAGCAGGACTGCAGGAGCAGCCTGCAGGCCAACTGGCCAAGTCCCAAGTGGCCAACTGCATTGAGATTAACAGCCAAGGTCAAAGGTGAGCACATTTGTCATTTGATAAACCAGCTACTAATGATTAGAGCCATGGAGGAACATATACTAATGATTAGAGCTATTTTGTAATTTTTTAGATACTTTAATTTTAATCTTCCTTTGTTTGATACGGCAGTCGGCGTTTCCCCGTTGGTTTTCTTGCAGTCGACTTGTAGAGTTGTAGTTCCTTTCCCAGTAATCCTCCTTCCACTCCAAGTCCTGGTCGGCTCCGACAGCGCGCGATTCCTTCCTCCTGGCGCTGCATATAGATCCGTATATAGATCCGTGGACAGAGCAAACGTCGATCGTCTGTCCTTACGGGCTACTGGCGCTGCAGCGGCGGCTCTCATGGCGCAGGGCGACGATCACCGGAAAATCCTTGCCCCGAGTAAGCCTAGCTCTCTCCCTCTGTTGCTTCATGCAATACGTGATTAGTCGATGACCATGACCATGCTTGTTGGGTTGCAGATGGATCGGTTGCTTCAGCGAATAAAAGAAAAGGTTCGCCCTGTCAGCAAGATGGCGATCCTTATTTTCTAAAAGAAAACGGTGATGGTGATTCTCAAGCTGGCGAAACAACAATGGGATGCTCACTCCCGTACCTTCCAGAGGTATGTGCCACACAATTTTGATGATGGGTGGATTATCTTGCAGGCATGATATGCGGTTGTTAACTCAAATTCTTTGGACTATGTGAGCTAAATAGTATCTGTAAACAGAGAACAGATCTTTACTCTCCTAAAAAAATCAGTAGATTTCCTGTCTATCGTAAATCTAGATCACCTGCCAGGCTGCCATCTTGATGTATGGTTCCTATAGTTATCTTAGTTTCTCTTAAATTAGCATAGACTTCTCTTGAGTTCTTTGCTCCTTTAACCTATTTATAACATGCAATTGGCTATTTGCATGTGATGCTGTGCATTTTGGTTGGCAGAATTGCACAACAAACAATATCATTGTCTACTCGGCTCTCTAATACCCTCAGTTAGGTAAATACTTTTGGATGCAATGCTCAATGTACATACCAAGGTTACATTCAGTTTCACTATCTACCTAAGCAATGCAGCAAGTCTTGTGTGAATCATGTCAAGTTCTATCCAGGGTAGAATGCTACTCCATGTAGTTCCACCGTTTTACTCTCTGGTTTAAGTAACAATTTAGTTTGACAATCCCAGTGTTAACATCCGGTTCCCATGCTTGCCCATGCAGGATATCTGGCATCATGTCCATTCTCTAATGCCACTGCGTGATGCTGCTCGTGCTGCTTGCCTGTCGCATGCCTTTCTACGATCCTGGAGGTGTTATCCCAACCTCACCTTCAATGAGGAAGCACTTAGGCCTGAAGGATGTAGGTACAGTGGTCATTTCAAAGACGCAGTTGACTGTATTATGAGAAATCACTCAGGCATTGGTGTGAAGATATTGGAGCTCTGACCATTTTGTATCGCTTATGACAATCTTAAAAGGTGGCTTCGGGTTGCTGTTAAACCAGGGATTGAAGAACTCAGCCTTACGATCTGGCATCCATTAAAAGAGAACTGCAAGTTTCCCAGGTCGCTTTTATCGGATGGGGTTAGGAACTCACTTCGGTGTCTTAAACTTGGTCGTTGTACCTTCCAACCCACAGCTGAACTCGGCCCCTTTCTAAACCTAACAAGTCTACGTCTTAAACATGTGCGTATTACGGAGGATGAGTTACAGGGTCTTCTTTCGAATTCTCTTGCTTTAGAGAAGTTGGAACTGAGTGGGTGCAAGGGAATAATTTGCCTGAGGATACCTTGTGAGCTTCAGCACTTCAGCTGCCTGAGGATTTCTGGATACATGATCCTGGAATTGATAGAGTGCAAAGCTCCAAATCTCTCCACTTTAGACTTTATCGGAAAACCAAAACTATTGCTTGGAGAAGCTTTGCAAATGAAGACATTAAGCATGTCACATTCAGGTGTTATCTGTTATGCTCGTACTGAGCTGCCATCCATTATGCCAAATCTTGATACTCTTTACTTATGTTCCGGTGACGAGGTAATCTAAAACTTTTTGTGGTAGATGATTAGCAGTATGTGCACATCTGAGTAGTCATAGCTTGTGAATAATAATTTTAATATGACATGTGGCGTATTTGTTTATGCAGGTGGTCGATACACCAATGCTGCCTACCAGATTCCTCTGCCTCAAGCACCTGACCATTTATCTGATGTCAGAACCCTCGCCTTATGACTATTTTTCTCTGGTTTCTTTCCTTGAAGCATCTCCTTCCTTGGAGACTTTAAGCTTGGATGTAAGATGTTTTTCGTTCTATCCTGCAAAGATGACTAATCGATCTATTGGCTCAATTAATTATGTTTTTTTGGGTCTTTATAGGTGTTGAAGAAACCTATGGATAATGAAACAGTTTTTGGACATTCCCCACATTTGAGGCAGATGACTGAAGATCAGCATTGCCACCTCAAGAATGTGAAGATCACAGGGTTCAGCTCTGCAAAAGGCTTGGTTGAGCTAACCTGTTATATCCTCAAGAACGCAGTGTCGCTCGAGTTTCTTACATTGGACACCAATTGTGGTACTACTAGCAGGTGTTCTGACAACGGCATTGAACAGTGCCCCTCCAAGGGCAACGGTCTAAGGGAAGCTCGTAGAGTGCTTCGGGCTATTAGAACATACATTGAGAATAAAGTTCCTGAAAGAGTTAAGTTTACTGTTGTGGAGCCTTGTAGCCGATGCCATAAGTAGTCATAATCACTTGCATCATGTATGATATTCCTAATTTAATTTAATGTACCATGATGTGTTTCTTGATCAAGCTATTGCAGTTGAGCAAATGTGGAACCTTTTTAGTTTTAATTTGAGATGAAACTTAGTTTGTTTGTTGTGCTTGTGCCCAACAATATGCAAAGAAGGAGTAATGGCAGCACCTCGCTCACCACTTGATCTGTCAGTGAGGTCTTGTCATGACAACAGGGCTGACCATCTATGCAAAGAAGGAGTAATGGCAGCACCTCGCTCGCCACTAGATCTATGAGCGAGTGTTACAACGGCAGCCTGAACGTGTCCACTCTTTCCCTCAAACACGCAGGAGGACAAGTTCCAAGGTCGAATTGATAAGGTAACCATGAGAAATAATGGCCATCAAGCAAGCTTAATATAGTATTGAATCCTATGATCATCCAAAATAAACAATTATTCTCAGATCTGAACCTTTCCAATTTTATTATTTCAGATGATGGAATTATTATACACTCGTGGTATACTGTACGTAGTAGTCTGATAGCCTCTGTACCCAGGCAGGGTCTGTACGTGGATGGAGTACAGGCTCAATGCGTACACGCAGGTTGTTAGGCATCGTCGGCGCCTAAACAGCGCCAGTTTTGACGGCCGGCCATTGTTGTCTCATTCTCATCGATCTGTTGTCAGGTGAGTCACTGGGTTGATTCCATCGAATCTGCAGAGCCTGCTAGGGGTTTCAGTTCGTCTTGCAGGCACCACAGCTACCAGAACCTGATCGATCGGTCGATGGGGGGAGAGCATGGTTTTTCCGAGGGTGCCGGCCCGGGCAGGGATGCGCTTTAGGAATCGTGCATCTTGATTGCTCTTTGCCCAAGTTGGTCCCACCACTCCCCCACGCGCCTGGTTCCTGGTTCCTGCCTACCAGCCACCGCATTGTGAGGCAAAACCATCAGGCAAGAAGCAACAGAGGGTCGGAGGCGGGTGGATTTTTTTAAAAAAATTAATCCTTTTTTAATCAATATTTCAAAAATAATCCTGTTTCAAACTTATTTTCACCGTGCACCCTTCATTTGGCGCGATAAAAGCACGTCGTCGCGCCAAATGATTTGGCGCGACCAAGCATTACACCGTGGCAAGAGAGTTGACCGGGGCCACCATAGGTCCCACCCCGTCGTGTCAAATGATTTGGCGTGACGGGCCAGTCGCGCCAAATCGGTTGCAACAAAATTTTGAAGTTATAAATCTACTTGACTAAACCATAGTAAAGTTTAGGACTTAGTCAAAATCTAAGTGACTAAGTCCTGAACTTTACTATGGTTTAGTCAATTAGATTTTAGTCCTAAATTTTACTATGGTTTAGTCACTTAGATTTTGACTAAGTCCTAAATTTTACTCCAAATTTTTAAAATGACTTAAAAAGTTGAATTAAAAAAAATCAAATTCTATTGCAAACCATAACATTGTGATCAGTTTCATACTAAATTTTGTACTTGGCAGCTGAATTTCATGGGGATGGTTAAGTTTGTATATAACTAAACCATGGTAAATTTTCCATTTGTCCAAGGCATGGTTAAGTTGACTATAACCTAGGCATTAAAAAATGCATACCCAAACCATGGTAAAATTGGCTTAGTGTGATCCGATCCATGGTAAACTTATGATCTTGGGATATAACCAAACCATGGTAAAATTGGCTTTAACCAACGCATGGTAAAATTGTACCATGGTAAATGCTGTTATAATCAAACTATGGTAAAATACTAACATACCAAACCATCGTACTTCTGCGTAGTTAGACATATTTAGATTTGTCCAAGGCATGAAAAAAATGCATAGTTAGGCACATTCTCACTAACCTAATACATGGTAAAATTACAGAGTTAGGCAACTCGTACGATATCCATCCCATAGTAAAATTGGCTATAGCCTAGGCATGGTAAAGATGCGAAGTTAGTTAAAAAAAAATTGTCCAAGGCATGCAGAAAATGCGAAGTTAGCACCATTGTGATACTACTAATTCATGGTAAAATAAATTTTGTTGTCCAAATCATAGTAAAATTTATTATTCCTTAGCTCAAATTTTGTCCAAACCCTGTCGCGCCAAATGATTTGGCGCGACTGGCCCGTCGCGGCAAATCATTTGGCGCGACGAGGTGGGACCCATGGTGGCCCCGGTCAACTCTCTTGCCACGGTGTAATGCTTGGTCGCGCCAAATCATTTTTCACACGACGACGTGCTTTTGTCGCGCCAAATGATTTGGCGCGACAAAAAGGGTGTATGGTGAAAATAAGTTTGAAACAGGATTATTTTTAAAATATTGATTATAAAAGGATTAAATTTTAAAAAAAATCCGAGGCGGGTTGGGGCCCAAGTTGGTACGGTGGACTCTCCTCCCCCTTAGGTACGCCCTCCCTCTCCACGCCAACTTTGCAGAACTCAGCTTAGGATTCTCTGGCTCTGCCTAGTTGACCATGGCGGCTTGCTCATCTTTGAAGTTTCGAACCAGCAACCCAAGGGAAGTGGTACTCCTCTCAACTTCACTGATTCTTCTTTGCGGTCACTGATCGTCAGCTGAATTTTGGTTCCTCTGATTGAATGATATCATCACTTATTGTTATGACCGTTGTTGTGTTTTCTTGTTTTAATAAAATCTATCAAACATTTGAAGAAATCTGATATATATGACTCCTTAATGGTTTGTTTGTTGTATTTGGTGGCACCAAAATTGTGTTAGTTTGGTTAATATTGTGCCTGTACTTCACACTGGAAGAAACCAGACATTCTTTGACTTCATTGTTTATCTTGTTTGTGTGCTTGTTTATCTGAAAATGCTAAAAATCAAATGAATGCTCTTAGACAAGAGGAGTACATTTGGAGGCATCCCCTTTTCGTTCCAACATAAGATTCCTTGTCAGTTACCACCAGCTTCAGATAAGAAGAGAATTGATTGCAGGAACTGCAGCTTTCTTGCATCTTGTTATCTTGAAAAGGTATCGCTACTCCTTTCTAAGTTCCTTATCTGAAGATCATCACATGACGAACTGCAAATGCAATAGTGCAGCCATACAACAAAGTGAAAGCTCCAAAGATAAGCGTAAAATGGAATAAATTTCCCAATACAATAGGTAGTATACGACATCCTGTGTACAAATACTTCAGTTTTCATCACAGACCAATCAAAATACAACCAACAGAAGAATTGTTGTTCTATCCAATACACCAAACCCACAACGACTAAGTAGTTAGATGATGAGAATTATCAGCAGATGTTGTAATAATGACCACATCATCCTGAACTCAAGCATTCAACGGTCCGATTGATGTAAAGAAGCAAGAAGGGCCAGAAGGCTATCTGCAAAGGGAAGGAAATACATGATCATGTCTTATAGTTGCCTGCACTATAAAATGGAAACTTCATACATGAAGAGGCATCAGTATGCACCAGAGAGGTGAAAAACACATTGCTTCAGGGCCAGGGATAAATCAATCATCAATTCATCAGAGGATAAGTAGTTGGTAATTATTCAGAACTATACTAAATGGAACTCGAACTGGTAATTAAGCAGCAACAACAATAGCAAAGTGAAAATTAGCCCTACCAATCGTTGTCCACAGCCAGGCACAAAAGCCACAGAGTAACCACATCTCACTGTGCGGCAACCTTGAAGATCAACCTCTGGATCCGCTGCCTACAGTGCTACTTCTAGTGGCCATTGGGATGCTTAGTTTGCAGATTGGGAACCCATGATTGAAGGGAGTCTAATCCAGGAAGAACATGTGCCGATGATTGATGTGCTCTCTGCAGCCTGGAAACGGGAGGCCTCTCTGTCTGGTCCAATGACTGGTGTGCACCAACTGTTTGGAGAGATGGTAACCAGCAGCCAGCACAAGGAAGAAGAATAAGAATAAGAAGCGCACGCGGCGGCCTTGGGATCTCATCATTTACATGCCCGTGCGCCTGCCTCCGAATTATCGCCTCTCTTTCACGCACTATAATTGCGGCTTTCTCCTTTACAGCATCATCCATTGAAGCACCTCACCTCACCCCTCAACAGTGGTAAAGATTGGGGGCCGGACAGCCGAACAGTGATGCTTTATGCTTGCCTCCCAGATTAAGCTCACATCGACACATCATCAGCTAGTACTAAGCAGGATTTAACCGCACATGTGTGTCAATTGTCACCCTCTACTAATAGTAGCTGTCAAGTGATATTGCCATGGCGCCATGTCAGGCATGAGGCATCTTACAATTTCAGAGTATCCAAAAAAATAAAAATAAATCTTGGGACTTGGCAAAATGGCATGAGAAAATGAGGTTCAGCTGCTTCAGAAAGATGGTGGTTGAGGAACAACCCTCCTGTCGGGTGGTCTGTTTGTGGTTCCAGTCCATCCGATTGTCTCGGTCTTTCCAAATTGTTGACTGCGATCGTGGGAACCATTAACCAAGGACTAATCCATCACTAAAATTGTATAAACTATACTTAGTCAAACGACCAAAAAGTGAAGTCCTTGTGTTTGTCCGATTGTCTCATATTGTAGCACATCCGTTGCACGATCAGGGGCTCCAATTTTTGACATTATAATGAAACTGACAGCCATGAGATCGACAACATTTACATTGTCAGTTTTGTCACTACCCGTTGAAGCGACACGAGATGAGTCTATATCGGCAGCGTAGAACAAGTGTGTTCGTGCAAGCAATGAGCACGATCTGAATTGAACCCTCGAATATGAAATGAGGAGTCGTTGTCGTTCAGATTCTGTCTGAAATTAACTTGCTTATACGATTTCCAACGTGGTCATGCTATGTCTTTTTGAACAAACGCCACTTTGTTGATAGGTTGAAAGTACTCATGCATCCAGTTGCAAATACTCCTATCATGGACCATATGAAAAGCAAAAGCCTTTCTACGATTTTTGGATTGACATGACTTGTATGGTTTCGGTGGTTCACTTAAACCATATGTTTTAGACAGATTTCCGACATGATAATAGCCTAGGATTAAACATGTTTATGAGGCAAAATTATAAAACGATCCCCAATTCTCAATTGCTCATTATACTGATTGTTACCTGTCGTGTTTCTGTTGCTTTGCTTTTAGGACGAAGCACCGCATGCCACACAGGTTGGGAGCTAGGGATAGGGAGGATGTCATCTAGGCCCCAGAAAATCCTAGCCAGTGGAAGCAACCACACAAGAGGAAGCAACCAATTACAAAGAACAACATCAGCTTAATCTCCCATCTTTTTCAACACTAATGTGGATAGATGGAGCAAGGGCCTCCACATGCATTGGGTGTGAGTGACAAAACTAGCTAGCCCCAAACCAAAGAGTGCTTAAGCTACTAAAACCACCACACATTTTGGCTACACTACCGGAATCGGTCCATACGCCGACGGCCTGGCCCCGTCGGCGTAGGGCAGAATACCGTCGGCGTACCCCTACGCCGACGGCCCCTGTCGGCGTAGGTCCGTCAGGATCGCGAACATCGGCGTACCCGGGCGTTTTTGTCGGCGTAGGAAAACCGTCGGCATAGGTCCCCTATGCCGACCTCCGGCCGTACGACCGTCGACGTCCTTTCTTAAGTGACGGCGATGGCGGAGTTCGACCACCAACCGGAAGCTGCCACGTGTCAGGGTCTACGCCGACGGTTACACCGTTTGCCGACGGTGTAACCGTCGGCGTAGACCTGTCACGTGGCAGATTCTGGTGCACCGAAGTCAGGGTCTACGCCGACGGTTACACCGTCGGCATAGGCCAGGACCTATGCCGACGGTGTAACCGTCAGCATAGACCTGCCACGTGGCAGATTCTGGTGCACCGAAGTCAGGGTCTACGCCGACGGTTACACCGTCGGCATAGGCCAGGACCTATGCCGACGGTGTAACCGTCGGCGTAGACCTGCCACGTGGCAAATTCTAGTGCACCGAAGTCAGGGTCTACGCCGACGGTTACATCGTCGGCATAGGCCAGGACCTATGCCGACGGTGTAACCGTCGGCGTAGACCTGCCACGTGGCAAATTCTGGTGCACCGAAGTCAGGGTCTACGCCGACGGTTACACCGTCGGCATAGGTGCTGTTTTTTTGTTTTTGTTTTATTTCTCGTTAATATACAACACAAATATATCACAAATAGTACACGACACATATATATCACAGATCCACATCATTATCACCACAATATAAGTATTACCATCACAACATACGTGAAATCAATAAAACATACGTCGAAACAACACAACATATGTCTGAACAACATAATATGAATCCATGAAAGATAAGTCATGACCACCACCACCAAGAGGCTTAAGAGTCAAGAGGTCAACCACCAAGTTCGGTACCACCAAGACCGCCAAAGCCAAGGTCATCATTACTATCAGCAGCGCTACCAGCAAGACCGTGACCGCCACCTCCTCGGTGGATTGGAGTGACCGGGCTCCGTGACTCGGGAGTGCTGGCATAATTGGCACCACCACCAACGTAGGATCGATTAGTTCCCTGCATGTTTGAAAAGAGATGTTAAAGAGATATATGATAGTGTTGAATGCACGATAAGTAGTTGGATAGTTTGGGGATGTACTAACCGGAGTCGGACAGTGTTGTGCCACAAAGTCTTCAAACATAAGCAGAATTGGTTGTTCTCCAGCAGGTGGTGGTGGTGGTTCCATTACAGGAACCGTTCCGGCCGCCATGGACTCAAAAACGAGCTGCATGTTAGTTGACCAAGCACACACGAAGGTTAGAAGAAATGAGAATGCAAATGTAAAAGTCAAATGAAAGGGGCTAAACTAACCTTCATCATGCGACTGGCATGGTCCGAGGCTGCTGCAAGTCTCGCGTTCCACGCCATGGTCTCCTGACGTTGGTACTCCATGTAGGACTTCAATATAACATGATGAAACTCATAAGAACATCTTGGTGTGGAAAATAAAATGAGAAAAAGGAAGATAAGAGGGAAATTCTTACAGAGTGTTGCTGGGCTAGGAGGGACATTGAGTGTGCACTTGTCGTCCTCGGCTGCGGGCTCAGGATCGGGTTGGTAACTCGAAGCTGTGTGTAGGAGACAAAAGGAGTGACAACGGCATCTAGTCATCCTCAAGTAGTCGAGACGGAATATTACGGGCTCAACCACTCCGACTAGTAAACGATTTGAGTTTGCTTAGTAAACCCATGCCATCGGCCTTGCCCTTGCCCATGCTTAGCAAACCTACATTGAGAAGAGAATAAACAATTAGTACAAAAATAAGGAAGAAAAAACATATAAAAAAGATATTGATAAATAAGCATATTAATAAACCATAGTAAAAAGACATGAAACGTACATCTGCTAGGACCCATACGAATCATCATTGTCAGTATCACTATCACACATATCATCTTCATTGTCGGACGGAGGTGGAGGCTCTTCCTCGTCGTCATTAACACTCCCAAATTCTTCTTCGGGTATTCGGGCCCTGGAATGATCAGCGACAAGAACATGGTGTCGCGTTGCATTAGGACACCGGGAGGGAGATTGAGCGGAATAACAAACACGGGCCAGCAGCTGTATGAATTGGACGACATACCATATGGATTGACCCCATCACCTGTTATTGCAACTCTAACATTCCCATCCTCGGCTGCTTTCTCGGGGTATTCTTTATCGAATGACTTCCATGCTTCACCTCCCGATGGATGTACGATTTTGTTTGGATGGTACCTTCTCCCTTGCTTGTGCCACTTCATCATTTTGGCAGACTCCTCCGTGATGAAAAGGCGCTGCAGTCTTTTTATGAAATGAAGATATCGAAGAACCTTTGTGGGGATGTGTAGCTGCCTCTTTTGACCATCCTTACCGACCACCTCAAGGTACCGAGAGGAACCACACTTCCTACAATACTTGTCATCCGCATACTCGTGCCTAAACAAAAGGCAATTCTTCGGACAGACATGTATTTTCTCATAATCCATAGAGAGTGTATTCATGATTTTCTTCGTGGCGTACATGCTTTCCAGCAGTTCAATACCATTGGGAAGACTGTTAGCCCATACTCCCAGAAATGCTTTGATGCAAGCTTGGCTACAGCCGTACTCAGCCTTAACTGCCATTAGTTGCGAGATGGCATCTAGCTGAGAGAGTTTGGCACACGCATAAAGAGGCTTCTTTGACGAAGCCAAGGTCTCCAAGAAGGACTTTGCGGTTGCCTCCGGCTCCTCTAGTTCATTGTCTGAAGGTGTTGCATGTGTCGCCTCTGTAGCAATGACATCATCTAGCATGTCTCTGACCCCGTCATCCACATAACCACCGATGCGTTGACGCATCACCTCCTCTCTACCACGGTCCCGCTCGGCAAAGTTTATCGGCATGTCAAAGTTTTTCATATATCCATGCGTGCGAAGGTGCCAGGTCATTTCGTCCTTGCCTTTAGAGTGACGTCTGCCACATCTCGCACACTGGCAATGTGGGATCATTCTCATTGGACCACGGAATGTCTCCCTCAAAAACACATCAATTTTGGCAATCCACTTTGATGTTACTCGATTCCCATGGGAGCCACGGGTAAAACCACTATACATCACTGATTATCTGTCATTCTCTGCTTTATTGGGAGCCACACAACAAAATTAAGATTTGATTTGAATTAATCACATCAAATATTTATTTTCTACTGCGTTGACGGCACTGAATCCACCTACATTTCTAATAGGTAAAGAGGGTCCTAATCCCACCCGAGGATGTGTAGATTGAGTACGTTCTTCATGCTCTACCCCGTTCCGAGACAAAATTTTGGCAGCACCTCCCCGTTGTTCTCCAGATACACGTCTCGGAAAATAGCCGAGAGAATGTGCTCCGGAGAACAATGGGAAGGTGCCGCCGAAATCCTGTCTCGGAACGGGGTAGGGCATGGAGAACGTACCCAATCTACACATCCTCGGGCTGTCCGTGGAAAACGTTGGACAATCCGAGAGAGTTGCAGTGATAAATATGCAATTGAATGCATATTTATCGATGCAACCATTTCGGACGGGAGACGCCTAGGTTACGCGACTTGACATGAAAGGAAAATCTAGTGACATGATTAAAAAAGCATAGAAGGTGAAGGTGGATTCGTATCTCACCCTCGGCTGTAGAGGAAGTAGTCGAACATCAGAGGGACGATCGGGGACCAACAGCTCCGACGTCGACGATTACTCCATGGAGATGCAACACCACAAAGCATGTAAATTCCAACAAGTGAAAAAAATAGGTCATCACATCTCGTATAGCAATCTTTGATGAAGTATGATAGCATCCATCCATCCAAAAAATCACTCATCAGAGACAACCGCTTCCGATGAGGGTCACTCCGGGGAGACTCGACACAACATAGAATGCTAATTCCACCGTGAGAAAAGTATATATGACCACATCACACACAACATTGACACTTCAAACTTGGAAACAAAATCATACTGATAATGACACCCATTGATAACAAATTTGACCAACATTCCATTCATCCATCTATGAATCTAAAAACATCCATACTATCTACAACATACTAGTTCATGCATCCATCCACCTACAATCAGTAGCAAAAAACTAAAAAAACAAAGGAAAAAATGATCACAATGGCCACGGATGGGAAAGGGTTGTTGCGGGCACGTGTGCAGCGGAGGATGGCCGGCTGGAGCTGCAGCAGGGGAGGGCCAGGTGGGGCGACAGCGGGGCGAGGTGGGGTGAGGAGGCGGCGGGGCGGGCACTGCTGCGGCGCGGGGCGGGGTCGGGTGGGGCAGCGGCGGGGCAAGGCGGGGGGCGGGGCCGGGGCCGGGTGGGGCGGGCGCTGCTGCGGCGGGGTGGGGCCGGTCGAGGCGGCGGCCGTGCCGGGGCGGCGGGTGGGGAGCGAGGCGGCTAGGCGAGGCGAGGTCGGGGCGATGGCCGGGCCGGGGCCATGGGTGGGGGGCGAGGCGGGGTCGGGTGGTGGCCGGGCAGGGTGGGGCGGCGACTAGGTCACCGGGCGAGACGGGGCGACGAGTAGGTCGCCGGGGCGGGGGCGACGCTAGGACGGCGAGCGAGGTCGGGGTCGCGCGGGGCTGTGGGAGTGAGTGAGTGGTGGAGAGAGGTGAGGGGAGGGGATAAGGCAAGGCTCTATGCCGACGGCTAAGCCGTCGGCATAGGTTCTGTAGCCACGTGGCAACCTATGCCGACGGCTAAGCCGTAGGCATATGTATTTTTTTCATTTTTTTGTTATATTTTTTTACTGACATTAATTTTAATATATTTTTAAAATGTCGTAGCAATTTTTAAAATATTCATATCCTTCCTTCCCTCCAAAGACCCCGTGCGATATTCCGATGGCATTGCTACCCACAGACGCCCCCCGACCGGACTAAACCCTAGCCCTGTTGACCCGGTGATCTGGGCATTTGACTTTGCTGGACGTCCATTGACCAGTGGACTCTTCCACCTCGTTGAGATAGGACAGCCCCATTATATTCGCTCCGGCTCGACCCGATGCACACGTTTCCCCCCTCCATGTGATGGCGTCAGTGCCACCCCCAGGTCCCCTGTCCCGTCTAACCCTGACACTGTTGACCAAACGGATCTACCCCTTTGACTTTCACCGGACGGGGTTTGACCGAGGGACATTTTCACCTCGCTGTGATAGGCCAGCCCATATAGCAATATCTTAGCACAAGGTTCGGGCCCAACCCACCGCAAGATTCCCTCGGTATCGAACCGATGCGACAGTTTCTGAAGTAAGAGGGCCCAGGGCAAGACCTGGCGGCATAGCCCCCCTCCAGGTCCCCCGTCCCGTCTAACCCTGACAATATTGACCGAACGGATCTACCCCTTTGACTTTCCCCGGACTGGGTTTGATCGAGGGTCATTTCCACCTGGCTGTGATAGGCCAGCCCATAGGTTTACTTCGGATCAAGATCCGGGCCCAACCCACCGCAAGATTCCCTCGGTATCGCCCCGATGCCACATTTTCCCAACGTAAGAGGGCTCGGGGTAAAACCTGGCGGCATTGCCACCACCCAGGTCCCTCGTCCCGTCTAACCCCAACACTGTTGATCGAACGGATCTACCCCTTTGACTTTCACCGGACGGGGTTTGAACGAGGGAGATTTTCACCTCGCTGTGATAGGCCAGCCCATATAGCAACATCTTAGCACAAGGTCCGGGCCCAAACCCACCGCAAGATTCCCTCGGTATCGAACCTATACGATAGTTTCTGAACGTAAGAGGGCCCAGGGCAAGACCTGGCGGCATAGCCCCCCTCCAGGTCCCCCGTCCCGTCTAACCCTGACACTGTTGACCGGACGGATCTACCTCGTTGACTTTCACCAGACGGGGTTTGACCGAGGGTCATTTCCACCTGGCTGTGATAGGTCAGCCCATAGATTTACTTCGGATCAAGGTCCGGGCCCAACCCACCGCAAGATTCCCTCGGTATCGCCCCGATGCCACACTTTCCCAATGTAAGAGGGCCTAGGGAAAAACCTGGCGGCATTTCCACCACCCAGGTCCCCCGTCCCGTCTAACCCTGACACTGTTGATCGAACAAATCTACCCTTTGACTTTCACCGGACGGGGTTTTCCCGAGGGACATTTTCACCTGGTTTCCACACTCCGTTTGACGGCGACAGCGACATCCCTGAGGAGGGACACACTCCGGAGACGCATGCGGGGTGCTTGCACTTGCCACCACACTTCCATACGTGTAAGAGGGCCCAGCGCAAGACCTGGTGGCACTGCCAACCCCCCAAGTACCATGTTCCGTCGAACCCTCGCACTGTTAACCTGACGGATCTACCTCTTTGACTTTCACCGGACGGGGTTTGACCGAGGGGTATTTTCACCTGGCTGTGATAGGTCAGCCCATAGCAACATCTTAGAATAAGGTCCGGGCCCAACCCACCGCAAGATTTCCTCCGTGTCGACCCAACGCCAACGTTTCCCTCCTTCAGGTGCAAGCAGCAGCGCCGTCCGTCAAGACTATGTACAGACTATATATAATATGATTTTTTAGCGCATATACACACAGCTAAATAGACGATGCATTGAAAAATAGTATGTAGACTATATATAACATGGACATGGGCTATAGACTTCCTAATTTAATTAAATTTTAATACAGGAGAAATATTTTAAAAAAATGTACCTATGTCGACAGTTACACCGTCGGCGTAGCTAAAATATATAAAATATATACCTATGCCGATGGTTACACCGTCGTCGTAGATAAAATTAGAAAAAATGTACCTATGCCGACGATTACACCATCGGCGTAGCTAAAATAAAAATATATACCTATGCCGATGGTTACACCGTCGGCATAGCTACGCCCCGGATCCGCACCTCCCTCGGATCGATGACGTGGCACCTATCGTGGATCGATGACGTGGCACCTATCGCGGATCGATGATGTGGCCCATCGAAGCTATGCCGATGGTGTCCGTCAGGGCCGTCGGGATATCTTTGACGGCGTCAAACAGGCGTTACTCATCGAGTGGCTGGGCCCGCTGATACGCCGACGGGGTGTCTATGCCAACGGCCACCGTAGGCATAGATGAATCTACGCCGACGGTGGCCGTCGACATAGGATGATCTACGCCGACGGCAAGGCACTGTTGGTCGGCATAGGGTGATATATGCCTACGGTGGTCGTCGACATAGTTTAGGCCATCGGCAACGACCCTGATTCTGGTAGTGCTAGCAGGTACCCTGGCCATGATCATGACCCTAGCGTGTGCTTTGTTGGCCATCAGCTGACCCCCTGGGGCCCACGGCCCATCACAATGCAAAATTGCCACTGTCTACATCACATCTCCTCCTCTGTCCATCACAGATCGTCGAGACAGTTTCTGATCTCACCACTGAGAGTGGAGCATGGAATGAGGGGCTTATTAGAGATATCTTTTTCCCTGTTGATGTTGTTGCAATCCTCAAGCTGCCAATGGTGTCTAGAGGAGAGGACATTTGGGCATGGGAGAAAGAGAAGCATGGTATTTATTCTGTCAGATCGGCATATCGACTGCAAGAAGATGTGCAAAACCAAGCGGTAGGAGGCTATGATAATCCGGGTTCATCGATGGAGGGGCCGTGGAAACTGATATGGAAATTGGAAGTACCACCCAAAGTCAGGGTGTTTTGGTGGCGTGTTATGCATGATTTTTCACCGGCAAAGCAGGAGCTCCATCGGAGACACTTGGAACCTGCTGCTCATTGTGAAACATGTGGTTCAGAGGAGGTATCGATGCGACATGTGTTGACAGAATAGCAAGGATTTTCTGGGAACAAGCTAAAAAGATCACAGGGGTTAAATTGCCTGTCTTTGATCCGACTTCATGGGCCAGTGATTTGCTTGATGACAGGGTGTGTTCTAGGAAGGACAGGGCGGTGATCATACATGGGATGTGGTCACTCTGGATGCAGAGAAACCAGCGCCGTCATGGTGAGTCTGGACTGCCAGTCCACCTAGCTGAGTAGGTGGGTGAGGGATACAGCCTTCGATCTCTGGCAGATTTTGGCATCAAGAGATTACCACTATGAGCATGTGGGAACAACGGTGAGGCCTGAGAAGGATAAAGACCGAATCAAGAGATTTCTCGAAGTGCATGGCAAGATTGAAGACCGAGAAGCACACGATCAACTCCGTGATGACCTTGTCGAGCATTTGTGGCAACTTCATGAACAATAAATTTGCAGTAAGCCGGGCTTTATATTTTTGCTGCAATTATTTCTCCAAGATCACTTGTGCTTAACTTCAGCTATTTATAAACTTGCATATGATCCTAGCTCATGCAGAATTGAAAGTCATCTCTACTATGCTTTTCCTTTGTGCAGATAAGTTCACTTCTTTGTTTGTTTTACAATGAGTTCGAGAGCAAGCATGGCAAGCGTTGGGCAAAAATGGCATGGCCTTTCCTGGGCTGCAGGCAACTCTGATGAGGCAGGGCCTCTAGTTTCGTCTCAGTAGCAGATGTAGGGCTGTTGGGGGAAGACAACAGCCAGCTGAAACTTATTGCGTACCTTATTATCATTCATATAAGCTCTGAAAACTTCTCAAGGCTGCAAATCAATTTTGCATCTGAATTCTAGTTATTTTTTTGTATTCTAAAAGATTTGCATCAAGGTGAACCACAACTATTTGCCAAAGTTGCAAGGTTCAGAGACTTAAGAGTTGTGTTTGAATTTGAAATTTGAATTTCAAATTTATGGATTTGGAATATTGTAAAATTATATGTGGCCCACTTACAAAAGTTTGAATTATTGTGCTAAGAAAGAGTCGATCAAACAGAGTTTCTATACATTGAGAGGAAGAGAGATGGATGAAAAGGAATTATAGGTAAAGAGGTTTTGGTAATCTGCTGGAAGAGGTGACAAAAAAGTACATTACCAATAATAGGAGATTGAATTTTGGTAATCTGCTGTAGATGCCTCCTGCCCGTCCCCAAAACACATATCTTGCTTTCCTACCTTGTCGCTCGCTTGCGTGTCCCCGTCCATTCCTCACCATTACCTCCCTCTTCTCTTCCCCAACAATGCCGCCGTGGAGGCAGCGCTTGCGCGGCCTCCGGCGGTGCTAGATCCGCGGCCGAGCACATCGACGCGCGCCGAGCCAAGGCACCGGAGCGGCGGCGGCGGAGAAGAAGACGCACCGCGACAGGCTGGGGCGTCCAATGCACGAGCACGCCCTCGTCAGTCGTCAGGGCGTGGGAGGCGACGACCACGCGCAAGGTGCTGCAGCATCCCCAGCCCGTGGGACGACGGCGGCGGGTACGTGGAGCGCACGGGGCGGAGAAGTACCTGTGGACGGACGGCTGCATGTACGAGGGGGAGTGGCGGCACGGCAAGGCCACCGGCCGGGGCAAGTTGTCGTGGCCGTCGGGCGCCACCTACGAGGGCGAGTTCAAGGACGGCTCCGGCACCTACGCCGGCGACACCTACCGTGGCTCCTGGTCCATGAACCTCAAAGCGAATTTCCTACGCCGTGTGGTAGCTACACCACCTAATCCGACGGCTGTCCATGGAACAGTACCCCGGGGAAAGGTTAAAGTAATAGAGCACCTATAAGAGTAGATCAATGTTTGCTAATACTGTTTAGGTGGGCGGGAGATTGATGAGTTCCCCTTGTGGTTGGAGAGAATTTAATGAAGACGGATGGAAACATTTAGTGCACCCTGCTCCTGACGATATTCAAATGCGCCTATGACCATCGTCTTCTTCCCAGTTGTATCATACGTGGTGTCATGAAAGAACTAAACACGCCCCAAACAACCGCTCCGTCATGGAAGGAGAAGGAGGTTTCTCGGTGTCGGGCGAAGCACCGCGCTGCGGACTCAACCAACTCACCGAAGCTTGTGCATCAGTGAGTAACGGCATCGACGCAATCAAGTGTCAAGGCAGATCCAATCAGGCAGAGGAAGAAGAAAGGGGAAGGTGCGTTGAAACCGATGATCCATAATTTGTTTTTTCTCTCTCTCTTTTTTTTGCGAATATCTTTTCGTACCACTCGAGTAAGAAGATGATACTCAACCGCCGCTTTATAGTAACAACAGGACTCATGAATGGTTCGATTTTGACATTCTCAATACTTTTGCTTGAGGTGTTGATAATACTTACATTAGAGGGAGTTTACATAGAGCTTTTAAATTCCTTCGTGGAATGTTGAGAATTGTGCTCCGGTAAAAGGAATGGTACTCTAGTCTTGCACTGCGAGGTTAAGCAACCATACTTATGTTGCAGGTGTCAGAGCAGTTCTAACATGTTCTGCATAACAACCATTATATCTATTACTTACAGTTTGTTAGATTAAGGTTTTGAACTAATGTGGACAAGGTTACAAGTTTGGTTGTCTCATCTAAAGCAGGGAGCAAGAAATTTGCAGATGTGTAAAATTGGTGTTGACTTGCAGGTCATTGACGTTTTCATATTTAGGAAGGTAGCACAAAAGTTAAGTTTGTATGACTGTTTTTTCAATCTTATGAGATGTAGATTGTATAATCAGACTATAGGTTAAGTTAAAATTTTACTTCAACCCCGAAGAAACAAATATACTTTATTATGGTGGACTGCCTACAACATCATTTCTCTACTACAACCGTGCTTAGAGAGGAAGTTCACCGAAACAGGAAACCTGTTAAAGATTGCAGTGCTTAAAATGATTTATTCTCTGTGAAAAGTTGTGCTTGTTTGCATATGCGATTTTCAGAAACTTATTTTTTTCATCAAAGTTTGACAACATATATTTGTAAGATGATTATCTCACCCTTCTTTTACATGCAGAGTTAATACTCTCGTACAAGGTAAAAGGTAAAAAAGATCCAGCCAGACGTTCAATCATGTTGCTTACCGTAAGAGGTAAAAAAGATCCAGCACTATTGCGTCGAGCAACCATATGATAGCTAGTATAGCTGATTAGTAATTATTTTTTCCTTTATGGGTCAGGAAAAGAGGAGGGAGGTCAGGACCAAATTATAGAATTTCCCCTGGAGAGCAGAGTGCAATAACCAGGGCTATTCAGATGTCTAACACAAGGAGGCATCCTCATATTTTCTATCCAGCTACAGGAACAACTTTCAACTCTTACGAAGAAGCTAAAGAGTTTTACAACATGTATTCCTGGGAGGTTGGCTTCGGTATTAGATGTGGCAAATCCAGAGAAAATGATCAGCAATATATGTTATGGGCTGATTTTGTATGTTCATGTGAGGTATGTTTCTAGAATGTAATAAACGGCTTTAACTTTTTGTTAAACCTAAAGCTGCGACATTATTTCAATAGGTCTTCAACTAATATAGATTCTGTCTGCAGGCTTTGAAAAGAAAATGAATGCTGCCTCATGCAGGACAGGTTGCAGAGCAAGGGTGCGCCTACATCGAACTGAAGATCATGGATGGTTCATCAGCACATTCATTGCAGAGCATAACCATTCACTATCAGAAGGATATCATGAGAAGCAGCAGTGGAAATCACACGGGGATATAGACCCATCGACAAAGTTATTTGTCAAGAATCTGAGGGAGAATAATGTAAGCCTGTGAAAAGTTTGCAGCATTCTTAATAACGATGCAAACTTAAGTTTGATGCCAGAATTCAGGAAAGGAACAGTGAAATCTCTGTGCACGACTTGCCCAGGAGAAATTGAAAGATGACATTGGCAAAACAGTTGCAGTTTTAGAACAACTCAAAATGACAGACCCTACACTTTTTGTTGCTTTGGATGTTGATAGTGAAGGAACAATAACGAATATGTTGTGGTGCTCAGGCAAGAACAAAGTTGACTATTCACATTTCGGCGATGTGGTAACATTTGACACGACGTATCGAACAAATCTTTATAAGATGCCGTTTGGCTTATTTGTTGGAGCCAACAACCACTTCCAGACAGTTGTATTTGCTGGTGTTCTAATGACAGCTGAAACTACAGAAGCATTTGAATGGGTTTTCTCCACTTTTGCTAGAGTTATGGGGAATGTGAAGCTATCAATAATATTAACTGGTTAGTCTGTTTTTTTTGCTGTGACCAAATCAGTTATCACTACACGTACTTATCATTCCCGGAAATGTTGACCTATCTAATAGGGTTTTGATGTTCTCATGCTCCAGATCAAGCATCAGCAATGGAAGCAGCTCTGAGAACAACTTGGCCGCACTCTAATCATAGATGGTGCCAATGGCATGTTCTAAGGAATGCAAAATCGAAAATTGGAATTAATATTCCAAGCACTGTGGGTTCAAAGCAAAATTCAATGCACTAGTCACGGACATGATGCTACCATCAGAATTTGAAGAAAGATGGTGTGCTCTAATTAAGGAATACAAGCTGACAAATAACAAGTTCAAAGCAAAATTCAATGCACTAGTCACGGACATGATGCTACCATCAGAGTATTGATTAACAGGCAATATAATTCGGGTACATATCATCAGTGTCCACTCTTAACCTCAAACACGCAGGAGGATAGTTCCAAGGTCAAATTGATATGGTAACCATGAGAAATAATGGTCATCAAGCTTAATATAGTATTGAATCCTATGATCATCCAAAATAAACAATTATTCTCAGATCTGAATTTTTCCAATTTTATTATTTCAGATGATGGAATTATTATAGCATATATAATGATATAAACTAGGACAAGTTGTATTATGCAGAGTCTTTCACATTTCTGACAGAGTATACATACCGCATTGTATATTTTTCAAACTCACAGGTAGTGAATACAGTTCCTTGAAAATAGTCAATTGCATTTTGGAATCATTCCATTCAAATGGAAATGGTGCTACTGTAAGTTTTAAAGAGCAACAATTAAATGGACAAAAGACTGATGAGCAACAATGCAATATCTACAGAGCATATCAGAAGGAACTACTGTTCTAGTAAAATATATCTTTCAGAGAAGCAATTGCACATCCTACAAGGATAAACAATCTACACAAACAATCACGACCTATATCATCAGTACTCTATGGCGAAGTACATATTAACAGAGTATTCAGAGTATTGATTAACAGGCAATATAATTCGGGTGCATATCATCAGTAGTCTCGCCATCCAAAACTCACTATGGCCAAGTCTTAGCAGCAACTCGTTAAGCCAGAATTCTCCCTCACATAAGGAACGCAGGCAAACACTATACATCTGTGCCTAAGACGAACCTGTGGTGGACTCGTCGGTGGAGTCGGAGGCGTCAGACGAACCTGAGGTGGACTCGCCGGTGGAGTCGGAGGCGTCAGACGAACCTGAGGAGTCGTCGGTGGAGTCGGCCTTGTGCATGGACAGGTCGCGGGATCTGAAGACATCGAGATCCCGGCGCAGCTGCTCCGTAACCATCCTCATCTCCGGGGGCGGGAGGGGGCGCGTGCCGTTCGCAATGATATTGTCGCACATGTCGGTGGCGTGCGTGACGAACTCGCCGCCCACGGCTCCGACCTTCTCCCTGACGCCGCGGACGTAGTCGAAGAGGAACTGAAGCGCGGGCTGGCTGGTGGGGTTGTTGTGGAGGAAGGGGAGGAGGCCGAGGCCGATGAGCTCGAAGGAGACGTCGACGACCGCCAGGGCAGTGAGGCGGGCGAGGTTGCGAACGACCCACCCGCTGGCGCTGCCCTCGAAGTACACCACACGGAGGAGGGCGGAGGAGTGGGAGGTGGGGAGGGCGTCGATGGTCACTCGGCGCTCGGCGGGGGGGCTGTCGATGACCTCCTCCCTAAGGCCCGCGAGGCGGCGGAAGGAGTTCACGTGGATGTGGTCGAGGCCCATCATCCCCGCCAACACGCCGCCGTTGTCGTTTCTGCCGGGGTCGGAGTCGGCGATGGTGACTCTCTCCAAGCGGAACATCTTGAGGCGGCGGAGAGTCGGCGGGTGTTGTCGGCGTACGCGATCATGTCCTGGCAGATGCGGGTGGCGCTGTGCTCGAAGTCGCCGCCGACGGCGGGGGCGCAGGACTGGATGTAGACGGCGTAGCGGGACAGCAGCGAGAGGGTCGGCGAGGTGGGGTCGTCGACGAGTACCAGGAGCACATCGACGACGATGGCGCGGAAGAGGCGGTCGATCGAGGCGAGCTCGTGGAGGCGGAAGACGTTGTTGATCTCCCAGAGGTCGCCGTCGCTCTGCAAGTCGAGGAACGCGGCGAGGGAGGCGGAGTGGGCGACCTCGACGGAGGAGACGACCACCACGCGGCGGGCGGTGGGCGCGTTCATGAACGCCTTGAGAGCCGCGCCAAGGGAATCGACGATGAGGCGGCCCCGGCCCGCCATGGGAGACCGCGAGCTCTGGGGTGGCCGGTGGAGGTTCTGGTGCTCGGGGAGGGCGGGGCGGAGAGGTGGGGGATTTCGATTTTGAATTTGGAATTGGGGAAGGAGAGTGCGGCGTACTACTTATTTTGAGGAGGGGAGGGGAGGGATGGGAGGCTCGCTCGCTGGTTCCGTGCAAAGGACGGAACACGAGACGTGCGCATCGTTGCGGAGCACGGGGGTACACGGTTGGATCGGCGGCTCGATCGAGCACACTCGGCCGATGGCGTCGTGCTCGTGGCGACGCACGTGCCATTGCGACCGCGGCGGCCAACGCCAGCTCGCTGCCTGACCGGTCGGTCGGTCTCGATGCCGGCCGGACACGCGCTGGGCGGGTCCGTTCATGTCCGCCCTCGCCGCATCTGCCACGCCTCATCCTGTTGGGCGATCCCGGCCGGACACGCGCTGGGCGGGTCCGTTCATGTCCGCCCTCGCCGCATCTGCCACGCCTCATCCTGTTGGGCGATCCCGGCCGGACACGCGCTGGGCGGGTCCGTTCATGTCCGCCCTCGCCGCATCTGCCACGCCTCATCCTGTTGGGCGATCCCGGCCGGACACGCGCTGGGCGGGTCCGTTCATGTCCGCCCTCGCCGCATCTGCCACGCCTCATCCTGTTGGGTGATCCCGGCCGTTGAATATTCATTCGTTTCAACGGCGTCGGACGTGTGCTGGTATGGCCGGGAGGGGAAGGCGGGGGTGGTTCCGTGCAATGCACGCCGCCGGGTCATTCATGCGTCGTCGATCAGGGCCATCGATCACTCACGCACGGGACATCGGCTCGGTCGCACCGTGTCAAAGTAAGGTAGGCAGGCACGGACCATGCACGGTCTGCCGCGACGCGACACACATCATCGTGCAGCAGCCCAGGGATCCATCGAGGCGGTACACGGTTCCATTGGCGGCACGATCGAGGACGCCCGATGCCGTCGTGTGTGCTCGTGGCCCGTCCATCGGTTAGTCCACGGTGTTGGACCGCTCAGGCGCCCACCATACGGACCCAAGATCACTGGCGACTTTGTTCATCGGTCGGTTCACGGTGTCATCCACGGTGACCACGGATCGACCAAACCGACCGACGAGTATGTGTTTGGAACTTTTTTTTGTTACAACTAATAGTACTGTTGTATAACGGACAGGTCAATGAAGGAGAATCTGACAGGCGCAGAGGATGTCTGCGAGTGGTTTCGACGGCGCGGTGCCTTGGCGTCCCGTCTTCGTGTCGTGATGGTTTCGACGTACTGTACGGCTGCTCGACGCCCCCCCCCCCCCCCCCCCCCCGCCCGGAAGTTAATAGATATACGTCGTCACCGTGGGGCTCGGCACGCCGGCGATGCACATCGACACCTGCAGCGACGTCTCGTGGGTGCTGTGCCGCCCGTGCCCCGTCCCGGAGCCATGCCACCGCCGGAAGAACTCCGTGTTCGACCCGGCCATGCAGATCGGCCACGTACTCGGCCTTCTCCTGCAACGTCTGGGGCTCGGCCGTGACGTCTTCAATGGCTGCTTGTCGCTCTGCCACTACATCGTCGAGTATGGCCACGGCTCCAACAGCACCGGCACGTACAGCTCCGACAAGCTGACGCTGACCCCGACGGTTTCCGGTTCGGATGCAGCCACGCCGACCAACTGTTCGGCCCTAGGCCGGCGAAGGCCGCCTTCTCTTACTGCCTCCCGCTGGCGGCGACCCACTCCGGCTGGCCGGCTTCTTGACCCTCGATCGGCGTGCCGCGCGTCGCGTCGTCGAGGTTCACGGTGACGCCGATGCGCAGGGTCGGCCGGCAACGCCAGGATCGGAGGAGGATGGCCGCAAACAAAACAAGTGCCGTCAAGTCATGCCCCTGCACTCGGGGAGGCTCGCCGGGATGGATTGGGCCCCGTGAAGCTGTTGACGCCGAGGTCGACGTTCTTGACTTGAGCGCGCCAAAGTCTAGGCCGATCGATGTCGCCGGCCCGCGAACGTGTTGTTCCGGAGCGGAGCTAGCCGTTTCGGGGCGGCACCGCGAGAGCTCCTGGAGGCCCATGAGCGCGTCCATCAGTCACGTCCCGGAGAAGGAAGGCGTTGAAGGAAGCCGGCCTGGAAGGAACTGCAGCGACGAGCACCTCGAGGTTCCGGAGCGCGTTGCTGGGGAGGTAGGTTCAGTCTTCAGTTCAGCACCCGGATGGTTCCCGCCCGACGGCGGCGGCGCTCCCCCGTGGCGCCTCATATATCGCCGGGGGCAGTGGCAGCTAGCACGCATCGTCCGACGCGTGGGCGATCGACGATCATATCATTGTACTAGTGTACTCACATCTTGGGATCATGATCTAAAAAGCTCTGTTTGCTCCTGTTCTTCAACCTTGCTTCCTCCTCATCTTGTTCCCTTGCAAGGAGAAGTAGAGAGAGAAGGGGAGGTGGTGGTTAACTACTATGGGTTTAACTCTGTGTTTAATACTGCTGCTGATACATCCCAGACGTGTCCTAATTCTTCAGGTAACTGATTTTTATAAAGCAGGGGTCATGACTTGTCCTAATCCCTAGAAAGAATTTAGTATATTTCTTTTTTGAGAATAAAATTTAGTATACTTGTTAGTGCTTGCTTTGGTCTGGGTTGGCTCGTTTTGTTAGATGCATTTGGACACTGCAGCTAACAAATGCAAACAATGACTGCTCATCTTTCCTAGTATCTTCTTTAACACGTCCACCCGCTCGCTCGCGTCGCGCGCGTGGGAGAGAAAGACTCACCCACCAGTCAGAGAGATAGGCGACGGGAACATGGATGCATGCGACGGCGACTTTGGGGCCTGCTCGACGCCACGTTCGAGAACCTTACCCCTGTGCGGCGGCGCCGCCGAGAATGAACCTCGGGTCCCGTCCCACTGCCTGGTGGCCCTGCTACACTTCGCTCGCTGCTTGCATGTGCGCCCAACGCCCATAGATGAAGAGCGTACGTGTTGGTGGCGACGACGCTAGCTGGTTCGGGCTCCGTACGTGCCAGGGAGGCGCGGGCCATGCGCTGGGTTGACATGTCCGTCCCCATCCGGCATTGTCCAACCGAGTATGCACGTGTGATACACATATAATATACATACATACACGTATGATACACCACAACTACCAATACGCACCATCACCTCTACGATACAAATACGTACACGTATGACCTTTTCTATGCGATAAGCACCTAAGGCAGCAAAAGCACCCAACTTCTATATAAGATACCTAATGTTGCACCGACAAACTTTGATATTAGTTTTTTTTCGGTATTTTTACCCTTATACTTTACTATAAAGTGTAATTGTGATTTTGCCTTTACTTTTCTTTTTTTTTCAAAATTTGTGAGTCGTGACTTGGCGGAACATAAGCAAAGGGATGCAGAAGAACTAGAGCCCCTCACAGGTAGAGATGGCCTTCAGCTAACTGCGTAATGGTATCACCATAAGGCAGTTTCAAATATAGGGTGTAGTTTAGTGGCGTGCGTGTATGTTGGCGAAACATGCAAACCAACCATCTCACGTGAACTTCATCCACGTACAAGTCCGTGATGCCAACTCTAAAAAAAAAAGGTCCGTGATGCTGGAGGAAGGCTTCCAGAGTGGAAGGTTGCTCACACGAGAAGATAGAGTAACGGCGTTGCATATGAGCTCACACAATTGGCAAAGGCGCAAAGCAAACAAAACATTCTACAGTTTGGCGTTTTGCTACCTCGATGAGTGTGTTGAGAAACTTATTGCTTGAAAATGTAACTTAACTTCTGGTAATAAATAAAATCTCTCTTCTTCCAAAACAAAGTTTTTGAAAAAAAAAAACGTAAAGACATGTCGAAAGACCAACTTCTACAACTTTTTTTCTTAGGAAAGGATAACCAACTTGTACAACTAGGTTGGTGATATAATTCGTAAAGTTCAAAATACTGGTAAGGTACTTGCTTTTTTTTTAGACCAGGTAAAATACCTGCTTGACGTTGCTCGGCTTCCCGTTCGTGCAGATGCGGATGGACCTCAAGTGAGCCGCTGGGCTGTGCAAAAAGGCCCTAAGGCCTTTGGCACATGACCATCGCGCCGTGCGGAATTTTTTTTATATTATTTTTTTTCGCGATTTTTCAAAAATAAATGCCTCTTCAAAACTTTGTCAAAACTATACCCGCCAGTTCCAACGGCTGTTGCCGCAACCGCCGCTGCAAATGGTGGTTGACTGATGGCAGGCTACCGCCGCAACAAATGGTGGTTGGCCCAACCGTCGCTACAAACGGCGGTTGGCGCCCCGAACCGCCGCTGCAAACGGCGGTTGGCCGAACCGCCATTTGAACTGGCGGTTGGCTCTCCCACCTCTATAAAACGTCGAAATTTCCCCAGAAATCCCATAAAAATTCCGTAAAAAAGAAGAGAGGGGTGGAGAGAAGGAAGTACGGATGAAAAGGGTACGGATATTTCCCAACCGTATTCGGTTCTGAATTCGTTTAGAAGGGTTTTAATCTGTCCGTATTTGAGTCCGGATATTTAACATCCGATACCATATCCGTATCCGAATATAGAAATCGCATATTTATAATGTCGACATCCAACCATATCTTATGCGGCATGGTTGATACTATCCGTATTCGAATTCGAATCCGAACAAAAATATGAAAACAAATGTGGTATGGGCAATATCCGTTCATATTCGATCCGTTTTCACCGGGAGAAGGAAGGGAGTGAGGTGGAGGTGGTAGAAGAAGTAGCGAAGCTCTGTCGGGATCTCTCGTTTCAGGTATTATACCGATTTCAACTCTGTAGTTATGATTAAGTAGATTTATTGCAATAGTGTATTTTTGTTTTACTAGATCTAATGTTGCCTAAGACATAGATTAGTTATGATGCAGTTATGATTTACTGTATTTATTCCAAGTAGTGTAGTTCTGAGTCACTAGATCTAGTGTAGTTAAGCTTAGATTAGTTTTTAATAGTGTTCGTTGCGCTGTACGATCTCAGGCATGTCAGAGACAGTTCGTGTCCAATTGCTTTATGGATCAGGAGAAGTTAGGTATGGTGACGAAGGAGTTGATTTATCAGAGTTTAGTTCAATCGTGAAAGATGTTAGAAAAGCCGCACAAAGAAGTTGGGGGCCATAATCAACTGGCTGTACAGTGCATTCTTCCTAGATTCTGAGCAATATGGGCTGTCGGTAATGGCACTATTCAACAGAAGTACTCCAGTGTTCTGGGAGCTTATGCCACTTGAAGGCGCTAGAAATTGGAGGAATTATGTCAGAAATGCATGCCAAAATGGTTGTCCGGTGGTTTTGCTTGTCCAAGCTTTTCAGAAGGCCGTATGCGTGTGTACGTGGTGCCTCGTCAGTCACACACCGCCGCCGTCGATCGGATCGGAGGAACAAACTAAAGCAAGCAACAAGCACGGGCGTCGATGCACCTGCATGCATTTTCGTCTGGCGTGCAGGCTTTGTGTAGTGTCGTTGTAGCCTGGAAACCAGTTGGCCAAAGTGACTTTATTTCCTCCTCGTACTCGTCTTGTGCTCTCGGGTTTGAGTCGTCTTTGATCTCATCTGACAAATTAAACCAAGCGGTTAATATTCGGCCGCCTGCACATATATACACTACTCTGTATGCTGCCATAACCGGCCTTGGTATGCTTTGCTTTGATTTTTTTTTTATTTTCTTGTGCTTTTTATTTAAATCTTGAGGATTTTTTTTTCTTGTGCGTGGGCATCGGCCGGCTGAAAAGCGTTTGTACCACGTCGGACGGTTATCTAGCTAGAGAGTTGTTTGGGCGTTGCTACTGCATTTTTTTTCAAGAGAGCAGGTCATCTCTGCACACGAGGATTAGCTAGGGTGAATTTCCCGTGTGTTTTGCGTCAGCCGTCTAGTGATGAACAGCAGAATTGCGAACACATGGTTTTTCCATAGTCATTGTGTAGTATCTTTGTTGATGTGATGAGCGATTGTCAACATGTCCAAGTTGATGTGGGAGCGATCGCCGGCTCTAGAGGCCATTATCGCTAATTCTTGGTCAAGCAAAGGTACGAAAAGGAATGTGGGAGATGTTAGGGAAGCTCTGCCTAGTGTTATGTCTGTTCTTCATACATGGAGCAATAAGGTCTTTGGCAATGTGACTAGGGAAATAGAAAAATCACGTACTAGACTGGAGGAACTAACCAACATGAATGCAGATCGAGCTGAAATAAGAAAGGAGATGGACAAGATGAATGAGCTCTTGTACAGGGAAGAAATGCTATGGCTCCAGCGATTGCGGATTGATTGGTTAAAGGAGGGGGACCGTAATACCAGGATGTTTCATCGGAAGGCAGTTTGGCGTGCAAGGAAAAATAAAATCCGAGGGCTGTCAGATGAGGCGGGGGTTATACACTCGACCAGGCTACTATGCTACAGATGGTTAACAGTTACTTCCATAACTTATTCACAGCTGACCCTATGTTGGAGTCGCATGATGTGCTGCAGCTCATTCAATCCAAGGTGTCCGCGGAGATGAACAATAGTTTGTGCAAGGATTTTACTGACGAGGAGATCTCGAATGCTATGTTCCAGATTGGGCCCTTGAAGGCGCCGGGGCCGGATGGGTTCCCCGCGAGATTCTTCCAACGGCATTGGGCGGTGATGAAGGATGACATAATTAGTGCGGTTAAAATGTTCTTCGCCACAGGAGTCATGCCGGAAGGGGTTAACAGTACGGTCATTGTTTTGATACCGAAGATCGACTTACCGTCTCGCCTCACCGATTTCCGGCCTATCAGTCTATGTAATGTTGTATACAAGGTAATAGAAAAATGCCTAGTCAATAGATTGCGGCCCACCTTGGACGAGCTGGTGTCCCCGGAGCAGAGCGCATTTGTACCGGGCAGATTAATTACAGATAATGCTTTAATCGCTTTTGAGTGCTTTCATGCGATCAAGCAGGAGAAGGACCCGGAACAGGGCTTTTGTGCCTATAAACTGGACCTGTCCAAGGCCTATGATCGGGTAGACTGGGTTTTCTTGGAACGAGTGATGCAACAGATGGGTTTCTCTCACCGATGGGTGCATTGGATTATGAGGTGTGTCACCTTGGTGAGGTACAGTGTTAAAGTCAATGGAGCCCTCTGGGATTCATTCGCACCGTCTCGTGGACTACGGCAGGGAGACCCCTCTCACCCTTCTTATTCCTTTTTGTCGCTGACGGTCTTGATGCTATTCTAAAACAGGAGATTGCAGCTAATCGCCTCACCCCACTCCGGGTGTGCCCCCAAGCCCCGGGCATCTCTCATCTGCTCTTCGCAGACGACACCTTGTTGTTTTTCCGAGCTAATGGACAGGAGGCTGCTCAAGTCAAGGAAGCACTCGGCACTTATGCTAGAGCTACATGCCAGCTAATAAATCCAGCTAAGTGTTCTATAATGTTCAGCCCCAAGTGCTCACAAGCTAACAAACAGGTGGTCATGCAAACTCTGGACGTGGAGCACATGAGCTTTGGGGAGAAATACCTCGGCTTCCCAACGCCTAGTGGCCGCTTCACTAAAGGAAAACTACATAATCTCTACAACAGCAAGTGACAAAGAGGATTATCCAATGGGGAGAATTGATGTCTCAGGCTGGACGTGAGGTGCTTATTAAGGCGGTTGCACAGGCCTTGCCCACATTCCTCATGAGCTTATTTAAATTTCCGCGAAGCACATGCGACGATCTGGGTCGGATGATCCGCAACTACTGGTGGGGCGCATACAGAGGCAAGAGGAAGACGCACTGGAAAGCTTGGGACACGATGCTCAGACCCAAGTCAGCGGGCGGCATGGGTTTCAAGGACTTCAAGCAATTCAACCAAGCATTGTTGGCGCGGCAAGCATGGCGTATTATGGTTAACCCGGAAGGCCTTTGTGCACGTGTTTTGAAGGCAAGGTACTTTCCCAATGGACGTCTTGAAGATACTGTTTTCACCAGCAATGTGTCACAAACATGGCAGGCCATTGTGCATGGGTTGGAATTGTTGAAGAAAGGCCTAGTCTGGCGCATCGGTAATGGGCAGTCGGTCAGAATCTGGCGAGATTCATGGATACCACACCCTGTTGGCCGGCCACTAATCACACAACAGGGGAGGTGTCATCTTCGACGAGTTTCGGAGCTCCTGGACGAGCATGGTGCATGGCGCGGTAATCTTCTCCGGCAGAATTTTCTACACGTTGATGTTCAGGAGATCTTGAAGATCAAGGCGTCCCCCCGGCTGGGGGTAGATTTCCTTGCATGGGGAGCAGAACGTAATGGTATCTTCACCGTACGTAGCGCGTATCGGCTGGCGCTTGAGGACAAGCTTCGTCCTTCAGCAGTCGCGGCGAGCAGGGCACCGGACGGGCGACGTGCCGTCTAGGCATTATTATGGAGGTGCCTTGCTCCTCGTAAGGTGCGTGTGTTTGCATGGCGCTTGGTTACTAACTCCCTAGCCACCTGGTCTAATAAATCCACTTGTCATATGGAGGTTACTGATATATGCCCATTATGTGGTCTCGAGCGCGAGGACACTTTCTGTTGGGCATATAACCCCGGGATATGACCCGGATTGAAGGTTCCGGTTAATAGCATTAGTTTATGAGCCGACCCACGAAGACAGGTGTTAACTGAAGGCCCAAGATGATTGGTGGCTCTTGGTGTGGGCCGGACGGCGAAGACCCGGATGTGCAAGACATCTCAAGGATGACTTGGCTAAGAAGATAGAGATAGACTCGGAGATGTAAACATGATCCGGTTGTACAATTGTAAGACCCGACGGTTCTAACCTCTTATATAAAGGCAGTGTCGGGACGACTTAGAGGTAGATTATCGAAAACTAGGTCAAGCTTCTAGCCCCTTGTAATCGATACAACAAGCAATAACAACACAAGCAGGACGTAGGCTTTTACCTCGACTTGAGGGGCCGAACCTGGGTAAACCCGTGTCCTTTGTCTCGATCAACCCCCTTGAGTCCACTACCATGGCGACAGCTCCGAACTCAAGTTCGGTAACCCGGACATCTGCCGTGATAAAACCACGACAGTTGGCGCCCACCGTGGGGCAGACGCTCGGTGGTGTTGAGTTCTCAAGGGGCTCCCTTCCAGGGCTCGAGGGATACGTAGTTGGGAAGATGAGCAAGAGTCGCCGCGGCCGGTTCTACATCGACGATGCCGGCTGGGGGCTTGACGCTGCTTCCGTGGAGTATGGTTTCCGGGTTCCGTTCGGTGGGATCCAGGTGTTCATCAGAAAGATCGACGGATCTACACCCAGGCCGGACGTCTGCACCGACATCGTCGAGCCGGCTCGGCGTCTCCAGCCCGCACGTAAGGTAGGCCCTGCCCGTGTCAATCCGGGTCAGGAGCATGTCTTCGTGGGCTTCACTCAAGGTATGGATCTGGAAGCTTCCGGATCTCAAGGGACTCTTGTGCACTCCGATGATGAGTCGTCGAGTGGGGAAACGGAATCTGTGTACCGGCTCAGCAACGGTGGCCTTGGGGGCTACGGTGACACTTGCCCCGAGTTGGAGCGCGGCGGGTCAGATGAGCCGGAGCGGCCGTCTCGTGCAGCGGTGTTCATGGCGGGGCCTGGGGCGGCCGGGTCAGGAGCTAACCCTCCCCCCCGGCCACCGGCTCAGGGTCTTGTAGAATTGATGGATGAGCTTGAGGCCTTGTTGGCTACGGAGGTTACACCAGATAATCAAGCGGCTCGTAATGCGGAGATCACAAGGATCAAGGGCCGGATGGCCGAGGAGCGTCAGAGGATAACTGAGCTAAATACCCAGATGGAGGCAGAGGCCACACAGCTCAAGGCCGACGCTTTCCTTTTGGGGCTGGAACAGGTGTCAGCGGCGGCTGTGCACCGCAGGAGGCATCAGTCTCGTCTGCCGGAGCGCTACGAGGCGAGGAATCTCTTTAACACCCCCGGCTCTGGGAGAGCGGTGGCTGCCCCTGAGGAAGGGCGAGCAGTGGCTCACACGGCCCGACCCGGAGGGTTCACAACACCGGCGGGTCATTATTCTAACCCGACCGAGAATATGGTAGCAGCGGCTACCCAGCTTGGAACGATCCCTATCCTAGAGGAAGCACCCTTTGCGGAGGAAGTGAGGAATGCTATCGGATATTTACAGACGACCGTGGCTCAACAAGAGAAGTATACTCATAGCCAGAGCCGGGTCCACTCCACCCCTCTCCATAGTCGAAGTTTCAGTCGGCATTATGAGTCACCGGCGGTTTCTAGCAGTGGCCCGCATCGTGGGCCGAAAGGGGTCGCACAGCGCTAGACGCACAGGCCCTTGTGGACCGGGCGAGAAACAGGCAAGAAGAAGAGGCAACAATAGTTCATCCGGGTCATGGACACTCGGTGTTGACGGAGGCCGGAGCCCTTGGTAGTGCTAGAGCCGTGGGAGTCCCGTGCTTGACTCCGGCTCTATGGAGCGAGAGGTTGCCCAAGGATTTCAAGGGACCACGTAAGGTTCCAAATTACACAGCGGATCTCCCTCCCGAGGCTTGGGTCGAGAGCTATGAGCTAGCCATGGAGATGTTGGACGTTAGTGAAGCTGTTTTTGCGAAATATTTTATCATGATGCTCGAGGGTCCAGCTCGCACATGGTTAAAGGGCTTACCACCCAACACTATAAGTTCCTGGGCCGAGTTAAGGGCGAAGTTCATCAAAAAAATTCAAGGGACTTGCAAGCAGCCTATGACCATTGTGGATCTGGATCATTGCGTTTAGCAGGAGAATGAGTCGGCTCATCATTGGGTCTGGCGGGTGTCAACCATCATTCGCTCATCAGAACAGATCACAGCGGCTCAGGCGGTGCTCATTTTGGAGAAGAATTGTCACTTCGTTCCGCTGAAGCAGAAGCTTGGCCGGCTTAAACGCACGTGTCAAGATATGGGGGAGCTCATGATGGCTCTTACGAAGTATGCCGACTCAGACAACACCAAAGATCCGGACCCGGATGAGGAGAAGTCAAATCAGGGGAAGAAGAACAACCAAGCCAAGAGTTTTGGGAATAACGGAAATCAAAACAGACAGAAGAACGCTGGCGACGGGTCAGAGCTGGTGGCGAACGCTAACACAGGGTCGAATGTTCCTAAGACGAATGGACAATATAAGCCGTACCAGCGTGGCAACAGGCCCCCTTTCAATTTGGAAGCGGCGCTTAGGAAGCCTAGCCCGGAACACGGCACGCCCGACAGGCCGTTGACACATGCGTGGGGCGATTGCTTTATGATGCAGAGGTTTAAGAACCAGCACTCTGAACCACCTAATAATCAGGGCGGTGGGCCGCCCGGCGGCTCAGGGCCTGGCGGCTCAGGCCATGGCGGGTCAGGTGCCGGGTTTGGTGCTAGCGGCTCAGGAGCGGGACATCTGGGTCACAACAATCAGCAGCATCAACAGCACCCTGGCAACAACAACCATAACAATCAGCAACAACAGCAGCAGCGCAATCAGTCTGGATTCCAGAGTAACCCGAAGCAGCTCAGTTCAGGGCAGTATCATGTGTTTACGACTGGTCACAACAAACGAGATGAGAAACTACGGAGGCGAGCGGTTAATACGGTCGCGCCGGCTCTCCCACGATATCTACAGTGGTCAGAGTATGACATAATGTGGAGTCGGGAGGATCACCTGCCGCAGGTGGATGACCCGGGCCAGCTAACTCTGGTAGTGGCCCCTCAGATACATGGTTATGGAGTGAATAAGGTGCTCATGGATGGAGGTAGCAGTATCAACATCTTATATTATGACACCTTCCGGCGGATGAAGTTGCTAGACAAGGATCTTAAAACTTCTTCTACTGTGTTTCACGGGGTGGTGCCTGGTAAGTCGGCGTACCCTGTAGGTAAAATTTCTTTGGAGGTGGCTTTCGGCGATGAATACAACTACAGGGTGGAGACCTTATGGTTTGAAGTGGTCAAAATCAAGAGCCCCTACAATGCATTGTTCGGGCGGCCGGCTTACGCCAAGTTCATGGCTAGGCCTTGTTATGTTTATTTGCAGCTCGAAATGTCCGGCTTAAATGGCACAATTACGGTTCATGGCAATCGAAAGACGGCCCTTGAGTGCGAAGAAAGAGATGCAGCGTATGCAGAAGCTAGTTGTGCACAGGAGGAGCTTAAGTTTTATAAGGAGAACGTTGACCCGGAGGACATGACCCCGTTGAAGAAACCAACTACAGAGGCAGATCCACCACTCAAGTTTTCAGCGGATGATACCAAGGCAGTGGACTTTACTCCGGGCGACTCATCCAAGCAGTTCATAATTGGGGCTCACATGGATCCCAAATAGGAAAGCACGCTCATCGAATTCATCCGTGAGAATCGGGACATCTTCGCCTTGAAACCTTCTGACATGCCGGGTGTACCGAGAGAGTTCGCTGAGCACAATCTTAATGTGAATCCGAAGTTTAAGCCGATCAAACAATTTCTACGACGGTTCAATGAGGAGAGGTGCAAGGCCATTGGGGAAGAGGTTGCCCGGCTCTTAGCCGTAGGGTTTATAGTCGAAGTTTTTCACCCGGAATGGTTAGCCAACCCGGTGTTGTTGCTTAAGAAGAACGGCACTTGGCGTATGTGCATAGATTACATGGACCTCAACAAGGCTTGTCCGGATGATCCCTTCGCACTCCCCCATATTGATCAGATCATCGACGCAACAGCCGGTTGTGAGAGCTTGTGTTTTTTGGATGCCTATTCAGGGTATCATCAGATTAAGAAGGCAGTCAAGGATCAGGAGAAGACAATGTTTATCACACCTTTTGGGGCGTTCTACTATGTCTCCATGCCTTTCGGGCTCAAGAGTGCCCAGGCGACTTACCAGCGGTGTGTGCAGAATTGTCTCCACAGTCAGATTGGCCGTAACGTTCATGCCTATGTCGATGACATAGTGGTGAAGTCTAGAAAGAAGGAAACCCTCTTGGAGGACCTAAAGGAAACTTTTGACAATCTCTGGGTCTACAAAATGATGCTTAACCCGTTGAAGTGTGTTTTTGGTGTTCCTGCAGGAAAGCTTTTGGGGTTCCTAGTCTCTGAGTTGTTGGTAGACGTAGTAGTAAATCAAAAAATTTCCTATGTGTCACCAAGATCTATCTATGGAGAAACCAGCAACGAGAGGGGAGAGATTGGATCTTCATACCTTTGAAGATCGCTAAGCGGAAGCGTTGCTAGAACGCGGTTGATGGATTCGTACTCGCAGCGATTCAGATCGCGGTAGATCCGATCAAGTGCCGAACGGACGGCACCTCCGCGTTCAACACACGTGCAGCCCTGTGACGTCTCCTACGCCTTGATCCAGCAAGGAGGGAGGAGAGGTTGAGGGAGAGCTCCGGCAGCAAGACGGCATGGTGGCGGTGGAGCTGCGTGGTACTCCGGCAGAGCTTCGCTAAGCACTACGGAGAACGAGGAGAGGAGGAGGTAGGGCTGCACCAGAGAGAGAGGGAGAACCGTGTATCTAGCAGCCCCAAAACCCCCACTATATATAGGGGAGAGGGATGAGGAGGCGCAGCCCCTAGGGTTCCCACCATAGGGGTGGCGGCAGCCCCAGATGGCGATCTGGCCACCGGCCAGAGAGGGAGTGGGGAGGGGTGGCGCCCTAGATGGGCCTAGGGCCCATCTGTTCTAGGGTTTGCCCCCCTCCACCCCTTGCTGCGCCATGGGCTGCTTGTGGGGGGCGCACCAGCCCACCTTGGGGCTGGTTCCCTCCCACTTGTGGCCCATGCAGCCCTCCGGGGTTGGTGGCCCCACTTGGTGGACCCCCGGAACCCTTCCGGTGGTCCCGGTACACTACCGGTGACACCCGGAACACTTCTGGTAATCAAATCCTCACTTCCTATATATCAATCTTCGTCTCCGGACCATTCCGGGACTCCTCGTGACGTCTAGGATCTCATCCGGGACACCGAACAACCTTCGGTAACCACGCACACTACTTCCCTATAACCCTAGCGTCATCGAACCTTAAGTGTGTAGACCCTACGGGTTCGGGAGACACGTAGACATGACCGAGACACCTCTCCGGCCAATAACCAACAGCGGGATCTGGATACCCATGTTGGCTCCCACGTACTCCACGATGATCTCATCGGATGAACCACGATGTCAAGGATTCAATCAATCCCGTATACAATTCCCTTTGTCTATCGGTATGGTACTTGCCCGAGATTCGATCGTCGGTATCCCCATACCTTGTTCAATCTCGTTACCGGCAAGTCTCTTTACTCGTTCCGTAATACATCATCCCGTGGCTAACTCCTTAGTCACATTGAGCTCATTATGATGATGTCTTACCGAGTGGGCCCAGAGATAACTCTCCGTCACACGGAGTGACAAATCCCAGTCTCGATTCGTGTCAACCCAACAGACACTTTCGGAGATACCCGTAGCATACCTTTATAGCCACCCAGTTACGTTGTGATGTTTGGCACACCCAAAGCATTCCTACGGTATCCGGGAGTTACACAATCTCATGGTCTAAGGAAACGATACTTGACATTGAAAAGCTTTAGCAAACGAACTACACGATCTTGTGCTATGCTTAGGATTGGGTCTTGTCCATCACATCATTCTCCTAATGATGTGATCCCGTTATCAACAACATCCAATGTCCATGGTCATGAAACCGTGACCATCTATTGATCAACGAGCTAGCCAACTAGAGGCTCACTAGGGACATATTGTGGTCTATGTATTCACACATGTATTACGGTTTCTGGTTAACACAATTATAGCATGAATAACAGACAATTATCATGAACTAGGAAATACAATAATAACCATTTTATTATTGCCTCTAGGGCATATTTCCAACAGCCTCCCACTTGCACTAGAGTCAATAATCTAGTTTACATTGTGATGAATCGAACACCCATAGCATTATGGTGTTGCTCATGTTTTGCTCGTGAGAGAGGTTTAGTCAACGGATCTGCGACATTCAGATCCGTATGCACTTTACAAATATCTATGTCTCCCTCCCGAATGTAATCATAGATGGAGTTGAAGCGGCGCTTGATGTGTCTTGTCTTCTTGTGAAACCTGGGCTCCTTCGCAAGGGCAATAGCTCTAGTGTTGTCACAGAGTAGAGTCATCGGGCCCGACGCATTTGGAATCACTCCTAGGTCGGTGATGAACTCCTTCATCCAGACTCCCTCCTTCGCTGCTTCCGAAGAAGCTATGTACTCCGCTTCACATGGAGATGCCGCCACGACGCTTTGCTTGCTGCTGCTCCAGCTGACTGCCCCTCCATTCAAAATATACACGTATCCGGTTTGCGACTTAGAGTCGTCCGGATCTGTATCGAAGCTAGCGTCGACGTAACCCTTTACGACGAGCTCTTCGGCACCTCCATATACGAGAAACATGTCCTTTGTCCTTTTCAGGTACTTCAGGATATTCTTGACCGCTGTCCAGTGTTCCGCTCCGGGATCACTTTGGTACCTCCACACCAAACTTATGGCAAGGTTCACATCAGGTCTGGTACACAGCATGGCATACATGATAGAGCCTATGGCTGAAGCATAGGGGATGACACTCATCTCTACTCTATCCTTTGCCATGGTCGGGCATTGAGACGTACTCAATCTCACACCATGGTCGGGCATTGAGTCGTACTCAATCTCTATCCTTACGACGTTCAGACACACCATTTTGCTGAGATGTGCCGGGCGGCGTGAGCTGTGAAACAATTCCACATTTCCTAAGGTGTGTTCCAAACTCGTGACTTAAATATTCTCCGCCACGATCAGATCGTAGGCATTTTATTTTCCTGTCACGTTGATTCTCTACCTCACTCTGAAATTCCTTGAACCTTTCAAAGGTTTCAGACTTGTGTTTCATTAAGTAGACATACCCATATCTGCTCAAGTCATCAGTGAGGGTGAGAACATAACGGTAGCCACCGCGAGCCTCGACACTCATTGGACCGCATACATCGGTATGTATTATCTCCAACAAGTCGGTTGCTCGCTCCATTGTTCCGGAGAACGGAGTCTTGGTCATCTTGCCCATGAGGCATGGTTCGCACGTGTCAAATGATTCGAAATCAAGTGACTCCAAAAGTCCATCAGCATGGAGCTTCTTCATGCGTTTGACACCAATATGGCCAAGACGGCAGTGCCACATGTAAGTGGGACTATTATTATCAACTTTAAACTTTTTGGTACTCACACTATGGACATGTGTAACATCACGTTCGAGATTCATCAAAAATAAACCATTGACCAGCGGGGCATGAGCATAAAACATTTCTCTCATATAAATAGAACAACCATTATTCTCGGATTTAAATGTGTAGCCATCTCGCATCAAGCGAGATCCAGATACAATGTTCATGCTCAAAGCTGGTACTAAATAACAATTATTAAGGTTTAAAACTAATCCTGAAGGTAGATGTAGAGGTAGCGTGCCGACGGCGATCACATCGACCTTGGAACCATTCCCGACGCACATCGTCACCTCGTCCTTGGCCAGCCTTCGCTTATTCCGCAGCTCCTGCTTGGAGTTAGAAATGTGAGCAACTACACCGGTATCAAATACCCAGGAGCTACTACGAGCGCTGGTCAAGTACACATCAATAACAAGTATATCAGATATACCTTTAATGTTGCCGTCCTTCTTATCCACTAAGTACTTGGGGCAGTTCCGCTTCCAGTGACTGGTACCCTTACAATAGAAACACTTAGTCTCAGGCTTGGGTCCATTCTTGTTCTTCTTCTTCCCGGCAACTTGCTTACCGAGCGCGGCAACAACTTTACCGTCCTTCTTGAAGTTCTTCTTACCCTTGCCTTTCTTGAAACTAGTGGTCTTGTTTACCACCAACACTTGATGTTCCTTTTTGATCTCGACCTCCGCTGATTTCAGCATCGAGTACAACTCGGGAATGGACTTCTCCATACCCTGCATGTTGTAGTTCATCACAAAGCTCTTGTAGCTAGGTGGAAGCGACTGGAGGATTCTGTCAATGACCAAGTCATCCGGGAGGTTAACTCCCAGCTGAGTCAAGCGGTTGTGAAGCCCAGACATCTTGAGGATGTGCTCACTGACAGAATTGTTCTCCTCCATCTTACAGCTAAAGAACTTGTCGGAGACTTCATATCTCTCGACCCAGGCATGAGCCTGAAAAACCAGTTTCAGCTCCTGGAACATCTCATATGCTCCGTGTTGCTCAAAACGCTTTTGGATCCCCGGTTCTAGACTGTAAAGCATGCCGCACTGAACAAGGGAGTAATCATCGCAGCGAGAATGCCATGCGTTTGCAACGTCTTGTTCTGCTGGGAGAAGGGGTGGGTCACCTAGCGGTGCATCAAGGACATACAGTTTCTTGGAAGCTATGAGGATGATCCTCAAGCCACGGACCCAGTCCGCATAGTTGCTTCCATCATCTTTCAGCTTGGTTTTCTCTAGGAACGCGTTGAATTTGAGGTTGACATTTGCGTTGGCCATTGGATCTACAATATAGATAGTACAGGCAATTTTAGACTAAGTTCATGATAATTAAGTTCACATAATCAAATTATTCAGTGAACTCCCACTCAGACAGACATCTCTCTAGTCATCTAAGTGACACATGATCCATGTCAACTAGCCCGTGTCCGATCATCACGTGAGACGGACTAGTCATCCATGGTGAACATCTTCATGTTGATCATATCTTCTATACGACTCATGTTCGACCTTTCGGTCTTCCGTGTTCCGAGGCCATGTCTGTACATGCTAGGCTCGTCAAGTCAACCTAAGTGTTTCGCGTGTGTAAATCTGGCTTACACCCGTTGTTTGCGAACGTTAGGACCTATCACACCCGATCATCACGTGGTGCTTCGGAACAACGATCCTTAGCAACGGTGCACAGTTAGGGTGAACACTTCTCTTGAAATTTTATTGAGAGATCATCTTATTTACTATCGTCATTCTAAGCAAATAAGATGTAAACATGATAAACATCACATGCAATCAATATAGTGACATGATATGGCCAATATCATCTTGCTCCAATGATCTCCATCTTCGGGGCACGATGATCATCATTGTCACCGGCACGACACCATGATCTCCATCATTGTGTATTCATGAAGTTGTCTCACCAACTATTACTTCTACTACTATGGCTAACGCTTAGCAATAAAGTAAAGTAATTACATGGCGTTTATGATTGACTCGTAGGTCATACAATAAAATAAGACAACTCCTATGGCTCCTGCTGGTTGTCATAGTCATCGACATGCAAGTCGTGAACCCTATTACAAGAACATGATCAATCTCATACATCACAATGCATCACATCACATCCTTCTGGCCATATCACATCACAAGCATATGCTGCAAAAACAAGTTAGACGTCCTCTAATTTGTAGTTGCAAGTTTTTACGTGGTTGCTATAGGTTTCTTGCAAGAACGTTTCGTACCTACGCCAAAACCACAATGTGATATGCCAATTGCTATTTACCCATCATAAGGACCCTTTTCATCGAATCCAATCCGACTAAGGTGGGAGAGACAGACACCCGCTAGCCACCTTATGCAACTAGTGCATGTCAGGTGGTGGAACCGGTCTCACGTAAGCGTACGTGTAAGGTTGGTCCGGGCCGCTTCATCCCACAATACCGTCGAATCAAGATAAGACTAGTAACGGCAAGCATATTAACAAAATCGACGCCCACAACTGCTTTGTGTTCTACTCGTGCATAGATTCTACGCATATACCTAGCTCATGATGCCACTGTTGGTAGACGTAGTAGTAAATCAAAAAAATTCCTACGTGTCACCAAGATATATCTATGGAGAAACCAGCAACGAGAGGGGAGAGATTGGATCTTCATACCTTTGAAGATCGCTAAGCGGAAGCATTGCTAGAACGCGGTTGATGGAGTTGTACTCGCAGCGATTCAGATCGCGGTAGATCCGATCAAGTGCCGAACGGACGGCACCTCCGCGTTCAACACACGTGCAGCCCGGTGACGTCTCCTACGCCTTTATCCAGCAAGGAGGGAGGAGAGGTTGAGGGAGAGCTCCGGCAGCACGACCGCGTGGTGGCGGTGGAGCTGCGTGGTACTCCGGCAGAGCTTCGCTAAGCACTACGGAGAACGAGGAGAGGAGGAGGTAGGGCTGCACCAGAGAGAGAGGGAGAACCGTGTATATGGAAGCCCCCAAACCCCCACTATATATAGGGGAGAGGGAGGAGGAGGCGCAGCCCCTAGGGTTCCCACCCTAGGGGTGGCGGCAGCCCCAGATGGGGATCTGGCCGCCGGCCAGAGAGGGAGTGGGTAGGGGTGGCGCCCTAGATGGGCCTAGGGCCCATCTGCTCTAGGGTTTGCCCCCCTCCACCCCTTGCTGCGCCATGGGCTGCTTGTGGGGGGCACACCAGCCCACGTAGGGGCTGGTTCCCTCCCACTTGTGGCCCATGCAGCCCTCCGGGGTTGGTGGCCCCACTTGGTGGACCCCCGGAACCCTTCCCGTGGTCTCGGTACACTACCGGTGACACCCGGAACACTTCCGGTAACCAAATCCTCACTTTCTATATATCAATCTTCGTCTCCGGACCATTCCGGGACTCCTCGTGATGTCCGGGATCTCATTTGGGACTCCGAACAACCTTCGGTAACCACGCACACTATTTCCCTATAACCCTAGCGTCATCGAACCTTAAGTGTGTAGACCCTACGGGTTCGGGAGACACGTAGACATGACCGAGACACCTCTCCGGCCAATAACCAACAGCAGGATCTGGATACCCATGTTGGCTCCCACGTACTCCACGATGATCTCATCGGATGAACCACGATGTCAAGGATTCAATCAATCCCGTATACAATTCCCTTTGTCTATCGGTATGGTACTTGCCCGAGATTCGATCGTCGGTATCCCCATACCTTGTTCAATCTCGTTACCGGCAAGTCTCTTTACTCGTTCCGTAATACATCATCCCGTGGCTAACTCCTTAGTCACATTGAGCTCATTATTATGATGTCTTACCGAGTGGGCCCAGACATACCTCTCCGTCACACGGAGTGACAAATCCCAGTCTCGATTCGTGTCAACCCAACAGACACTTTCAGAGATACCCGTAGCGTACCTTTATAGCCACCCAGTTACGTTGTGACGTTTGGCACACCCAAAGCATTCCTACGGTATCCGGGAGTTACACAATCTCATGGTCTAAGGAAACGATACTTGACATTGAAAAGCTTTAGCAAACGAACTACACGATCTTGTGCTATGCTTAGGATTAGGTCTTGTCCATCACATCATTCTCTTAATGATGTGATCCCGTTATCAACGACATCCAATGTCCATGGTCATGAAATCGTGACCATCTATTGATCAACGAGCTAGCCAACTAGAGGCTCACTAGGGACATATTGTGGTCTATGTATTCACACATGTATTACGGTTTCCGGTTAACACAATTATAGCATGAATAACAGACAATTATCATGAACTAGGAAATACAATAATAACCATTTTATTATTGCCTCTAGGGCATATTTCCAACAGTCTCCCACTTGCACTAGAGTCAATAATCTAGTTTACATTGTGATGAATCGAACACCCATATCATTATGGTGTTGATCATGTTTTGCTCGTGAGAGAGGTTTAGTCAACGGATCTGCGACATTCAGATCCGTATGCACTTTACAAATATCTATGTCTCCCTCCTGAATGTAATCATGGATGGAGTTGAAGCGGCGCTTGATGTGTCTTGTCTTCTTGTGAAACCTGAGCTCCTTCGCAAGGGCAATAGCTCCAGTGTTGTCACGGAGTAGAGTCATCGGGCCCGACGCATTTGGAATCACTCCTAGGTCGGTGATGAACTCCTTCATCCAGACTCCCTCCTTCGGTACTTCCGAAGCAGCTATGTACTCCGCTTCACATGTAGATGCCGCCACGATGCTTTGCTTGCTGCTGCTCCAGCTGACTGCCCCTCCATTCAAAATATACACGTATTCGGCTTGCGACTTAGAGTCGTCCGGATCTGTGTCGAAGCTAGCGTTGACGTAACCCTTTACGACGAGCTCTTCGGCACCTCCATATACGAGAAATATGTCATTTGTCCTTTTCAGGTACTTCAGGATATTCTTGACCGCTGTCCAGTGTTCCGCTCCGGGATCACTTTGGTACCTCCCCACCAAACTTATGGCAAGGTTCACATCAGGTCTGGTACAGAGCATGGCATACATGATAGAGCCTATGGCTGAAGCATAGGGGATGCCACTCATCTCTTCTCTATCCTTTGCCGTGGTCGGGCATTGAGTCGTACTCAATCTCACAACTTGCAACACAGGCAAGAACCCCTTCTTGGACCGATCCATATTGAACTTCTTCAATATCTTTTCAAGGTATGTGCTTTGTGAAAGACCGATGAGGCGTTTCGATCTATCTCTATAGATCTTAATACCTAATATGTAAGCAGCTTCTCCAAGGTCCTTCATTGAAAAACACTTATTCAAGTAGGCCTTTATACTTTCCAAGAGTTCTATATTATTTCCCATCATCAGCATGTCATCCACATACAGTATAAGAAATGCTATAGAGCTCCCACTCACTTTCTTGTAAATACAGGGTTCTCCATAAACCTGTACAAACCCAAACGCTTTAATCACCTCATTAAAGCGAATGTTCCAACTCCGAGATGCTTGCACCAGCCCATAGATGGAGCGCTGGAGCTTGCATACCTTGTCAGCATCTTTAGGATCGACAAGCCCTTCCGGCTGCATCATATACAGTTCTTCCTTGAGGAAGCCATTAAGGAATGCTGTTTTGACGTCCATTTGCCAGATCTCATAATCATAAAATGCGGCAACTGCTCACATGATTCGGACTGACTTCAGCATCGCTACGGGTGAGAAAGTCTCATCGTAGTCAACTTGTTGAACTTGTTGATAACCCTTAGCGACAAGCCGAGCCTTATAGGCGGTCACATTACCGTCCGCGTCAGTCTTCTTCTTAAAGATCCATTTATTTTCAATGGCTCGCTTATCATCAGGCAAGTCCACCAAAGTCCATACTTTGTTCTCATACATGGATCCTATCTCGTTTTTCATGGCCTCAAGCCATTTGTTGGAATCCGGGCCCGCCATCGCTTCTTCATAGTTCGAAGGTTCACCGTTGTCCAACAACATGATCTCTAGGACAGGATTACCGTACCACTCCGGTGCAGAACGTGTCCTAGTGGACCTTCGAATAGCAACTTGATCTGAAGTTTCATGATCATCATCATTAACTTCCTCTCTAGCCGGTGTAGGCTCCACAGAAACAACTTCCTGTGCTGCGCTACTCTCCGGTTCGAGTGGAGGTACCATTACCTCATCAAGGTCTATTTTCCTCCCACTTACTTCTTTCGAGAGAAACTCTTTCTCGAGAAAGGATCCATTCTTGGCAAGAAAGACTTTGCCCTCGGATCGTAGGTAGAAGGTATACCCAATAGTCTCCTTGGGATATCCTATGAAGACGCACTTTTCCGCTTTGGGTTCGAGCTTCTCAGGTTGAAGTTTCTTCACATAAGCATCGCATCCCCAAACTTTTAGAAACGACAGCTTAGGTTTCTTTCCAAACCATAATTCATACGGTGTCATCTCAACGGATTTAGACGGTGCTCTATTTAAAGTGAATGCGGCAGTCTCTAATGCATATCCCCAAAATGATAGCGGTAAGTCGGTAAGAGACATCATAGATCGCAGCATATCCAATAGAGTGCGATTACGACGTTCAGACACACCATTTCGCTGAGGTGTGCCGGGCGGCGTGAGCTGTGAAACAATTCCACATTTCCTAAGGTGCGTGCCAAACTCGTGACTTAAATATTCTCCGCCATGATCAGATCATAGGCATTTTATTTTCCTGTCACGTTGATTCTCTACCTCACTCTGAAATTCCTTGAACCTTTCAAAGGTTTCAGACTTGTGTTTCATTAAGTAGACATACCCATATCTGCTCAAGTCATCAGTGAGGGTGAGAACATAACGGTAGCCACCGCGAGCCTCGACACTCATTGGACCGCATACATCGGTATGTATTATCTCCAACAAGTCGGTTGCTCGCTCCATTGTTCCGGAGAACGGAGTCTTGGTCATCTTGCCCATGAGGCATGGTTCGCACGTGTCAAATGATTCGAAATCAATTGACTCCAAAAGTCCATCAGCATGGAGCTTCTTCATGCGTTTGACACCAATATGGCCAAGACGGCAGTGCCACATGTAAGTGGGACTATCGTTATCAACTTTAAACTTTTTGGTACTCACACTATGGACATGTGTAACATCACGTTCGAGATTCATCAAAAATAAACCATTTACCAGCGGGGCATGAGCATAAAACATTTCTCTCATATAAATAGAACAACCATTATTCTCGGATTTAAATGAGTAGCCATCTCGCATCAAGCGAGATCCAGATACAATGTTCATGCTCAAAGCTGGTACTAAATAACCATTATTCTCCGACTTTCAAGATGCCTTCTGAGGAGGATCTGGCAATTCCTGACTCGGAGGCGGCCTTGGTGGCGGCTCTACATGTTATTCCGGATTGGACTACTCCTTATTTAGCGTACTTGACACGCGGCGAGTTGTCGGACGATGAGAGCCGGGCTAGAGAAATCACCCGCCGTTCTAAGTCCATGACAATTATCAATGGTGAGTTGCACAAATGCAGTGCAACAGGTGTTTTCCAGCACTGCGTGTCACCAGAGGAGGGCCAGCAGATCTTAAATGAAATTCATGCTGGAGACTGTGGACATCATGCCGGGTCAAGATATTTAGTAGCCAAGGCTTTTCGGCATGGTTTTTTCTGGTTGACGGCTCACAAGGACGTAGAGGACCTAGTCCGCAAATGTGACAGCTGTCAGAAGTTTGGCCGACATGCTCATGTTCCGGCTCAAGAGTTGAGGATGATACCAATCACTTGGCCGTTTGCGGTCTGGGGGCTCGACATGGTAGGACCTTTTAAGCGGTCCGAGGATAAGAAAATGCACCTCTTGGTGGCAGTTGACAAGTTTACTAAGTGGGTTGAGGCCGAGCCAGTTAGCAAGTGTGATGCGGCTACAGTGGTTGAATTTGTTAAAAAGTTGATCTACCGTTTTGGTTATCCACACAGTATTATCACTGATAATGGCACAAATTTGTCCAAGGGGGCTATGAAGGTATTCTGTGAGAAGGAGCATATCCGGCTTGATGTTTCAGCCGTGGCACATCCACAGTCCAATGGCCAAGCTGAGCGGGCTAATCAGGAAATTTTGCGAGGGGTTAAACCTCGGCTCATGGTCCCTTTGAAACGGACGCTCGGATGTTGGGTTGATGAGTTACCTTCCGTCTTATGGAGCATCCGGACTACACCTAACAGGTCTACAGGTTTCACACCTTTCTTCATGGTGTACGGGGCTGAGGCGGTTCTGCCCAGTGACATCCGGCATGATTCACCAAGGGTGGCGGCTTATGTTGAGATGGATAATGAGATGGCACGTCAAGATGCGTTAGATGCCTTGGATGAAGCACGGGAGTTAGCAGTGGCCAGATCGGCAATTTACCAGCAAGACCTGCGACGCTATCATAGCCGCAGGGTGAAGACCCAGACATTCCAGGAAGGTGACCTGGTGCTTCGGCTCATTCAAGACTAATCTGGGATGCATAAACTCTCTCCGACGTGGGAAGGGCCGTTTGTGATTAGCAGAAACCTCAACAACGGGTCATACTATCGCATTGATATTTGTGATGAGTCAGACACAGCGGGGCAGGAGACTTTGCGGCCATGGAATGTCGTGCACCTGCGGACGTATTATACTTAATAGGTGATGGAGATCCATCGTCATTGTACATATCATATTTATATCAGTGTAGAGTAGTACTTCTACCAAAGACCGGAGCCCTGGCTCTCAGGTGTATCTTTATGCTATAAGGATGAAATTTTTTGGTTCAACAAGTTTGCAGTTGATGTGGTCCTTCGACCCGCCGAAGACTTACCGGTTAATCTCTTTTTGGAGACCTTGAACCAGTTAAGTTTACAGTGATCTGCTGAGTTTATTCCAGTCAATCTCATTTTAGAGACCCTGAGCCGGTTCACACAGTTGACGGCCAATCTCGCTTTAGAGACCCTGAACTGATGTCAATATAATAAGCTCTTATCAGTCAATCTCGCTTTAGAGACCCTGAGCCGGTTCACACAGTGGACGGCCAATCTCGCCTTAGAGACCCTGAACTAATAAGATGCAAAGATTGGCTTTATGCCTAGTTTGAGTACATTAAGCGCTGCTGTTGATGGAGGCTTCTTACCTTTGGTATAGCTTAACATGACCCTAAGGCAGCAACGTGTACATCAAATTCCAGTTGCTTATCAACTGCGGCCATCGAAGGGGGCTTCTTACCGACGGGTATCGCTTATCTCACCCTAATGGCCGGCTTTATGCCACTTCCAGTTACTTATTAACCGCGGTTGTCGAAGGGGGCTTCTTACCGACGGGTTCGCTTATCTCACCCTAACAACCGGCGTTCACGCCAAAACTAGCTGTGGAAGGAGGCTTCTTGCCCTTGGGTATAGCTTACATCACCCTTCACACAGCCGACTGGTACAATTACCAGTCGCGGCTGTCGAATGGAGGCTTCTTACCATAAGGTATAGCTTACATAAACCCATCGGCAGCCGGCTTTATAAATATCTTGATGATTGCAGAAGGCTTCACGCCTCCGGGTGCAGATTATATCACCCCTCATGCATATGGCTATAAGCCTCTTTAAGTTCTCAACAACCGTCATTGTCACATAGAGGCTTCCTACCATCAGGTATAGCTTACTTTATCCTATGACAGCCGGCTCTTCCATGGTATCGTGTTATCAGAGAAAAAAGTCATGACACTCTGGCTGATGGAATAAAACTTCCCGGGTCTAATGGGTCAAGGAGAAGGAAGAATGTCTCAGAAAGATTACATATTGGTTTATCAACAGCCGCAGTTTGTCCGTGGAGGCTTCTTACTGACAAAGGTATTATCCGTTTTTAAAGGCTATGAAGACATACAAGCACCTTTCATGAATAATTGGCAAGTTTATAAAGTTGGAAGTACAGAACTGAGAAAGATTGTTGAAAGCAATATAAAACGGCCGACAAGTGCACTCTGATATTATAAGGCTGTTACAAAAGATGTTCGTAGAAGAAACAAACAGTGTGTCTAACAAAGTTTCAAGACGCCACTGGCGGGTAATTACAAGAGCCGTTCTTGCTCTGAATAATACAAAGCTACATCATTCGTCGGCTCACCCTGCTCCGGTTCTCCCGTGGGCTGGATCTGAAGGTTGCCAAGTTCCCAATTGCAGTTAGAGACGGCAGCGAAGGTCCCTTCAAAGAAAGGTGAGACGTTGAGCTCACCAGGGAAAAGGTCCTTGCTACGGGTGGGTGTTAGCTCTTGCAACTCGAACAGAGGCCTGGGGACTCTTTTATTTTGGCTGTCATAGCCGCCTGATAGGTCTTCAAGTCCGCTTCATCAGAAAGCACACACGCTAGGAAGCGAGAGTCCTTGACGCACTTGAAGTAATCTGCCTCAGTAAATTCAGAGCCGTCGACCTTCTTGGATGGATAGCCATCCTTCATTTCAGCCGGAGTCAGTTCCGGCGCAAAGGCCAGAGCCCGGCTCAATCCTGCGACGGCCCCTTGGCGGAACGCGGACCTCTTCGCTTCCTCTATTAGCTTTGGCACGGTGGAAAAAAGTTCCAACACCAAGTTCAGAGAGTCGGGAATTTTCTCCTTGTACTGGACGCTCTTGATGGTGAAGATAGCCCCGCAATACAGCTGCTCGGCGAGAGTATAGATAGCCTTTAAAGGCAGAATACTGTCAGCAGCAAGTTGCTGGCTCCGGGGACCTGTACATGAGCCGGATGAGACGCATGAGCCGTTATGTTGCAATACTTGGTGTTAAACATACATAAGTATGCCGAGGACTTACCAAATAAGGCGGCAGACATCTTGGCGATATGCCGTTTTATACCTTGGAGCTCTTCAGTAATGGCGATGAGCCGCTGATCGGCATCATCAGCCCGTTGTGTCAGAGCGGCTTTCTCTGACTCAGTCGTCTCTTTTAGCGACGTTAACTCGGCAGTGGCCTTTGCTAATTCTTCGGTTCGGAGCCGGCATTTCTCATCGGCCACGTTTCGTGCTTCCTGTTGAGCAGCCAAGTTAACTTTAAGATCCGCCAGCTGTGAGCCGGCAGCGTTCAGAGCATCCTGCACGTATTAAAGCAAAATGTGAGCTATTACAGCAACAAGGGCTTTAATATAAACAAGGGTTTACAGTTAATGTTATACAAGTCTCAAACAGATTGCACGCAATATATTTGACACTTGGAGGCTAATGTACATTTTATCTGTTCAAGTATACAGCTCTGGCTCATCTTCCTTGAAATTGACTCGGAACTTGGGGGCTACAACGTGGCTCTTTTCACATAAGGTAGTCCCGACTCAAATGGAATTTGAGTCGGCCCTTGGGGGCTACACTACGGCTTTGTTCAGATACGAAAGTCCCAACTCAAATAAGCTTTTGAGTCGGCTCTTGGGGGCTACAGTTGGCAGTATGCAAATATTTACAGTGTGCAGTATGTGTATACAACATTTAAAGCAAAAAAAATTCTACATAACCTTCAAAGAAGACCCGGTTCAACTATACATTAGATTAAATCCGGCTCTTAGGGGCTGCGGAAGGTTATGGCTGGAGAAAGGTAACATACCTCATATTTGGTTTTCATCATGGCGACCAGCCGGAGTTCTAAGTCTCGGCTGGTGTTGACCCGATTCAAATAGCCGGAGTGGAGTTCTTCGGCTGTCATCTTGTCGTATGAAGAGTCAAACTCCAACTTTCGTGAGGCTACAGACGGCTCAGGATGCCGGGTTATGTGCTGGAGAAGGAGACTTCTGGGCAGACCCGGTGATGATGACATCTGGAGTCGCTGGAGTCTTGGTGGGTGTGACCGGCCTTGAAGGGGCAGCTGGAGAGTTCTCCATTATAACATCGTCCGTTGCTGGCTCGGTCGAAGCCACTGGCGGAGCTTCTTCTGCTGGAGTTTCCTCTGGTTGCCCAAGATTCGGTTGAGCTGGGGCCGGCTGTTCGAGCTCTTGGTCCTCGAGGACAGGGCCGGAAGAAGGATGGTTGGTCTTGCGGCGTTTCGCCTGAGCACTGCAAGCTGAAGGATCAGTATATGAAGGAGGCTGGTGTTTCATCAAAACATCCGGATATTTGAATATTTACAGAGGATTGATTTTTGGAGGAGGTATGACTGATGCTGAAGAATCACCAGAAGAGGGCGTCTTCTGAAAAAGTAAGACACGGAAATGAGAAGATACTTAGGCACGAAGAGAAACCAAAGGAGAATAGGAATACTAACCTCTACAGGCCGCTTCTTGGGAGCCGGCGAGTTTGGAAGTCTAGATACAAGCTCCGTAGAGCCGGTGCTCCGAGTCTGGCGACGTTCAGTTTGCTGTTGCTTTTTTAAGAAGAAATCGGGAGCCAAATGAGCGAGAGGGTCAGAAAGAGGGAATTTCCTAACGAACCGCCGTGGCTTTCGGATGTAATATTTTGAGTCGGAGTGTATGTAAGTTACCTTAGGAGCATTGTCGTGACTGGTCTCTACTTCGTCCTGTGAACACAGTAAGCATTAATAAAGAGCCGGTAAGGCAAAGAGTCGGTTAAGTAAAGTAAATTTTTTACCCCCGAGTCTGAAGAGGCCGGATGATCAAACCAGTTCTCTTGGGGAGCTGCCTTTCTTTGTTTCTTGGTGGCGGCTTTCTTCTTGGTTGCCTTCGGAGGAAGTACATATTCCTTCTTCCAGAAGTCCGAGTCCGCCTGCGCAAATTGACCCGGAGGAAAAGATATCAAACCAAGTAAGAAGAATAGGTAAACATGCAACAGGCGGAAGAAAGACAAATATACTTACAAGGGGCGCCGGGTTGGTGGCACAGAAGGGTGCCAGCCCGATGGTGCTGCAAGAGCCGGAGGTTTCGTGCACAAGGCTTCGGACGGTCATGCTGATGTTGTCCTCAGTCAAAGTAACATTGCTGAAGCATAGTTTGCTATCATACTTCCCTGGATACTCATGCATGAGCCAGTTCCTACGGCTCAGAGGCATGATCCGCCCCTCTACCCAACAGCGGATCAAATCAGTTCCGATAAGTCCGTTGTCCAGGAGAGCCTTCACCCTAGCATGAGGAGTCTCGTATCTGGCGCGATCAGCAGCTGAGAGCCGGTCGGGCAGTGTTGTATCAGTCGAGAGCCGGGAAGGGTGATAACCCGGCAGGCGATGTTCTGTTTCAGGAGACGTGTCTCTGCAGTAGAACCACGTCTTGTTCCAGTCCTTGGGGTGGCTGGGCATCTGGATAGCTAGAAAGGTGATGCCCCTTCGGCGCTGGATGGTGATCCCTCCAAGTTCCAGGCTTGGTCCGCTCTTGTACTCTTTCTGGCGGTTGGCGTAGAAAAACTCGCGAAAGAAGCCGACTGATGGCCTGGATTGAAGGTACGCTTCACAAAGGACTTGGAAGTGGCAAATGTTGGATACCAAGTTTGATGCCAGGTCTTGAGGATGCAGTTTGTATAGATGAAGAATATCGTGGAAAAACTTAGAGCCGGGTGGCACGAACCCCCGCTCGATATGATCCGTGAAAACTATGACTTCCCCTTTCTTTGGTGTGGGGCGGGTCTCATCACCCGGAACCCACCAGTTGATGACTTCTTTTGAGGGAAGGGTGCCAGCAGCTACGAGGTCTGACAAGTACTCTTCGGTTACGCAAGAGCCAACCCAGTTGCATGAGTTGGTGGCGCGTGTCATGATTGGCGGCTTAAAAGTACTGTGCAAAGGAAAAATGGTGACTAGTCAAACGAAAGCAGATGGCTATGGTGGCTTACAGTTTACCGGGTTCTAAAGACTAAACTTTGAAAGATTCGGCTGATAAGAGCCGGAGGAAATCTAGCGGTTCATTATGGAAGGAAGAACCGAAAGTCAGTTAAGACCCGGAGAAACAGTTTTCACAAACTGCTACTAAAACTTTGGATCTACCGAGGCGGTAAATAAAGTTCTACTCCGACCTAGGTGAAGAACAGCAAGAAATGAAAAGGGCGATTAGAGCCTGAACGGCCCGCGCATTACGCGTGGCCGGTCCGCGTACGGCGACGGTGGTGATAGCGCAATCTAAAGGCGTACATCGGGCCCCAAGATATGCTCGTGCGGCCGCACCGGAGACCGGACGCGCGGCGGCGGAACCGCCGGGGAAAACCTACTTCTAATGACCTTAACCTATGGGAAGAGGGGATGTATCGGAGTTGGAGACGACGGCGGGCAAAAGTCTGGTCCGAATAGGGTGATGCGGCGGCCAAGGTTGATGACGGAGAGCGACGACGCCGGAGGGAAGCAGAGCTCGGGTCGACGGGCGGCGGCAGGAGGAAGACGACGGACGCACGGGCGAGAGAGAATGGAAATATTTGACCCGTGCGGGTCCTATTTAACAGGAGATACGAGGACGGTGCAGAATCCCAGGCGGCGACACCGGTCTTGCCGAGGCGGACGCCTCGATTCTCGGTAAGTGGTTAAATGCGAAAGATTTGGTGATACGTCAGTGGATCCCGTGACGTCACGCTCGGTCATTCCGTGGTGACTCTTAGACAACTGAAAGAGAAGAATGAAATGAGCTGGCTCACTTCAACCTGGGGCCTAATGTTGGGGATATAACCCCGGGATATGACCCGGCTGGAAGGTTCCAGTTAATAGCATTGGTTTATGAGCCGGCCCACGAAGACAGGTGTCAACTGAAGGCCCAAGATGATTGGCGGCTCTTGGTGTGGGCCGGACGGCGAAGACCCGGATGTGCAAGACGTCTCAAGGATGACTTGTCTAAGAAGATAGAGATAGACTCGAAGATGTAAACATGATCCGGTTGTACAATTGTAAGACTCGACGGTTCTGACCTCTTATATAAAGGCAGAGTCGGGGCGACTTAGAGGTAGATTATCGAAAACTAGGTCAAGCTTCTAGCCCCTTGTAATCGATACAACAAGCAATAACAACACAAGCAGGACATTGGCTTTTACCTCGACTTGAGGGGCCGAACCTGGGTAAACCCGTGTCCTTTGTCTCGATCAACCCCCTTGAGTCCACTACCATGGCGACAGCTCCGAATTCAAGTTCAATAACCCGGACATCTGCCGTGATAAAACCACAACACTTTCCATGTGTTTTGTAGGTGCCCACAAGCTGTGCACTTGTGGCGGATTATGGCGGAGGTCTGGAGCATACCGAACATTGAATCAGTGCTCAACACCAGCCCTGAGTGCTTCCTAAACCTTATTGCAGAATGCTATGAAGGGGACCGGCTGCGCATCCTTATGCTGTTATGGAGATGCTGGCATGTGCGTAATGAGATCACTCATGACAAGCCGGCGCCACCCGTGGAGGTATCTCGACGCTTTTTGCAGAGTTACGTGACCTCGCTCCTCGGGACTCAGCAGTATCCGCTGGGAGAGTGGGACAAAGGGAAGATGCCCATCCAGAATGAAGGGGCTGAGCAACCTATATCGCATGTGAGTGGTGCAACGCGGACACCCCGGAAGTGGAGCCCCCCGCCCGCCAACTGGACGAAACTGAACATCGATGGCTCTTTCTCCCATGATGATGGAAGGGCCGGGGCGGGAATGGTGCTACGCGACCAGGAGGGGGCCATCATATTTTCTGCGTGCCGTTCGCTTTGGTCATGCCCGAATCCTCTGCATGCTGAGCTTGCTGGATGCATGGAGGGAATTGCTTTGGCCCTCCAATGGACGGAGCTGCCATTCATCGTCGAGACTGATAGTTTGCAGGCGATGCAACTGATTTCTACAGCTGGCCAAGACCGTTCACAGTATGCCATGGTGGTTTCAGAGGTGAAGCGTCTCATGAGTGAAAGGGAGTGTCGTGTCGTTCATATTTCTCGAGAGCAAAATAATGTAAGTCATACGCTGGCGAACTTTGGGAGATCTCAAGACCGAATTGTGGTCTGGCTCCGCTCTGGCCCAGACAATGTCCCTAGCTTGTGTAGGGAGGACCTACTTGGCTCTTGAGTAATACAATCCCTTTCACCCCCGCAAAAAAAACATGTCCAACACTTGTGGTTGGCGGTTGGTTCGGTGGTTCTTCTGATCCCCTGGCAGAGGGTTATGTGTCGAAATGTGTCTCTTGGCTCCGTGATGTGCAGGTGTGGAGTCCAGAGGAGGGCAGCGGTCGGGAGAAGCTCAAGCAGGGCGTGCCGTGCCGACGGACCGGTGCGGTGAAGGGCAGACGTGAGGCTTGGACTGACGGACCAGGCGGCCGAGTGGCCAGCAACGGTGGCTGACACTTGGGACATCGACAAGCGCAAGTGTACATGGTGGGGGACGCATACGCGGTACGCTACTCGCGGGCGGTTTGGTGGTTTGTCCTCAAAACCATTGGCGACGGTTTGGTGGTATTGCCTCAAGACCACCGGTGGCGGGTTTCACGGGTTTGGGCCTCAAAACCCGGGTGATGGTCCCGGTGCGGATGGACGACACGTGGCAGCATTGGGGAGATTGCGTGGAAGCAAGGCTACCAGTGAGAAATCCAAAGGGTTGGACCAATATGCCCCTAAAGCTAAGTGGTTCAACTCAATGTACCCAATGGCAAAGCTGGGAATGTGTAATAAGCCTGGATGATAAATAAGGAGGAGGGAGCACCCATCTCCCTCACCTCTCTCATTTCAGTTTTTCCTTCTAGGGTTTCCTAGTCTGTAGTTTCTCTGTCTATGTGAGTGAGGTCCACTGCAACTCTGTAGTGTTTGTTCGTGGGGAGAGCACCCCTGTAGTGTGCTCGTGACCTCTGTGGCTTTGGATTCATAGATGTCTCATGAGTTTGTTTTGTGTTCATCCCGAGTTCCCCCTAACCCTACTATCTCGAACTTGATTTCTTCATTTTTTGGGCGTTTGATCTAGTTTTTGTTGCGTTGATTCGAGCTATGACGTGACTAGAGCATTTTCACTGAAGGAAATCAATTGATTCCTCATGAGCTCATAGATCGGGGCGATTTTGTGCTCATGGCTAGATCTTGACAAGTTTTCACCCCCTTTGCGGTTTCTCGAGTTTCTCTTCGAATTGAGCCATGATCCTTTGAGGATAGCTCCCCAGCTGCATAAGGAACAACTACTCCAAATCTTGTTACAGTTGGTGCTGATTCAAGAGAGATCGAGTTATTTCTTATTGAGAGGCGATTTTCGGACGATTTTCTGGAAGGGTGCGGATAGTCCGGTCTGTCTACCGCGGACTGTCTGGGCGTTGGGTTTCGGCCGAGTTTATTCATCTTCCTTGCTGACGTGTCAAGCTTTTCGTCAACCGCGGACAGTTTGGCGTTGTGAGCGCGGACAGTCCAGTGGTCGGAAGTTGAGCCACTGGCTTTTGTGGCTGTGCTGTTGAGTAGGCGCGGACAGTCCGCACATGTATACAACAGACAGTCCGGGCTTGCTCCAGTTTAGATCCGAGCTCTCAATGACCTTTTTGATTTCTAGGATTTTGACCCGCGGCCAGTCCGGGCTTACAACTGCGGACAGTCCGACGGTGTTCTGCGTCAGCAGTTCAATGTGTGTTCCAGAAGTGTGTGATCTGATTTTTGAACCGCGGACAGTCCACCATACAAACCACGAACAGTCCAACGGTGAGCTGGTTTTTCTGTCCAGAACCTGTTCCAGAAGTTCGAGTTTAAGAATTTCGCCTCTAGACAGTCCGGTCCGTACACACGGACAGTCCGCAATTCAACCCAGGCCACTGTCCATACCTGCGGACAGTCCGAGCCTGGTGACACGGACAGTCCGAGGCTCAGAAATTCTGATTGTCCAGAACTATTTTTGTTCTGTGTGTTTTCCTGTTCTTGACCTGCGGACAGTCCGGGGTCAGAGAGGCGCACAGTTCGCGGTTATGCAGTGCGGCTGTTCGTACTCGTTCGGTCTTTGATCATTCTTGGAGTTGTTTCTTGGTTCTTGTGGTGACCAACTGTGTTCCTAGGGAACATCCACCCTCTCAATAGGGTCGTGGTCATCACCAGCTTGTGTGTTTGCTTATTTGGATGTTTGTCGAGTAGAGGACCTGGAAGTTTCGAAAGAAATTTTGAGGCTCCCATTCACCCCCCCTCTAGTCACCGTTTCTGGTCCTTCTAGAATCATACGGTGTAATTACAGCTATATATGTATTCTGTTGCTGTGTATTCATCAGTGCATAATGTGGTACGTGTTAGGGACGTGGGACTGCCATGGTCGTTTGTGTACAAATTAAAAATTATATAAATGGAACTGAATTTCCAAACACCAATATGCTGAAGCTCATTCCTCATTCCATGGTCGTTTTTTGGCCTCTTCATCAAAATGCTTAGATGGGCCGCATGACTACTACTACCTTGTGTGCTCAGCCAGCCAACACGATGACAGGAGGATGACAGGAGGTCCGTCCGACGCCGCCTGCTTGAGTCAGACGTGGTGTCGGCCGCGGGCTGGGAGCGTCCAGCCTCGTCACCTGACTCTTCAGATGGTAGCCCATCCCTGCCGCTTGCAGAGCTTCGGGGACGTCTTGCGGTCGCCCGGGTTGCGCTCGAAAACGCCAAGGCCAAGACGGAGGCCATTCGCACCCGACGAGCGGAGGTCCAAGGTCGTATCGCGGGTATGTCCTCGATGCATTTCATCTCTCCTTGTGCTCTTAGGTCGTTGTTTCTCATGTCATCCTTGGTTCTTGTTGCATTGTGTGAGGCAGAGCTGACGTCGGAGCTGCAGTGACGTCGCCGCCGACGAAGTTGGTGCCAGGGGCGCTACTCATGTGGAACCTCCTCGACATTCTCGGGCGCGTCCAGGAGGTTTATGAGTTGGCCTTCCACCGTGGTCAGGAGCTGGCATTGATGTTGCTACATGAGCGGTCGGACCTCGGGGCCCTGGGGCCGGAGGACTACGACGATATCATCGACGCCATCGTCGCCATGTTGCCCGTTGACGAGATCATTCGCGACTATCACGAGGCCCTGCAGTAGCCCGCTCTTGGCCGGCCGGGGCTCTTTTTTTTAGCACTGCCGGCCGGCTGGGGCTCTTTTGCCGGTGCGTTTCGTGTCGTGGTTGGGATGCGAAACGTTCGAACCTTTAGTCCTGGTTTGAGCCACCAAGCAGGACTAAAGGGGCTCGCACCAGGCGAATGGTTACCCCCTTTGGTCCCGGTTCCTGCCACGAACCGGGACTAATGGTTGTGGGCCAGGAGCAAGGCACATTTATCCCGATTTGTTTCTGGAACTGGGACCAAAGGTTCCAGACGAACCGGGACGAATGCCCCACGTGGCCCGCCCGGCCCTCTGGCCTCACGAACCGAGACTGTTGCACCCATTAGTTCCGGTTCGTGACTGAATTGGGACTAATGGGATGGCCTGCCCCGAACCGATGCCCTGTTTTCTACTAGTGCCCCTTCCGACTCGGGGAACCCGGGTCTGAGATTTCTCTCAGATCGAAGACCAAAGGGGGAAGACGACAGTGCCAACTCGACACCTTAAAGAAGGAAACGCCCTGAGCATGTCTAGCCAGAGCCGGGATGTGGGGGTGCCGAAGAAACAAGCCAGCAGGGGCAGCCGGAGACACAAGATCCAACAAAGGGGTGGCAGCCCGCAACCGGGCAGAACGGCAGCAGCGAGCAGCCCGCCTCACCAAGAGGAGACAACGACGGCTCAGGCCGCCAGGGACCTGCAGCCACCAGCTGCCGTTATAGTCGGACGAGGGCGCACAACAGCAACCATCGGGGAGGATCTGTAGCCGCACTTGCCACCGGATCTAAGACGATCCGCCTGTTGGGAGACGTAGTAGTAAATCAAAAAAATTCCTACGATCACCAAGATCTATCCATGGAGAAACCAGCAACGAGTGGGGAGAGATTGCATCTTCATACCTTTGAAGATCGCTAAGAGGAAGCGTTACAAGAACGCGGTTGGTGGAGTCGTACTCGCAGCGATTCAGATCGCTGTGGATTCTGATCTAAGCGCCGAACAACGGCGCTTCCGCGTTCAACACACGTGCAGCCCAGTGACGTCTCCTACGCCTTGATTTAGCAAGGAGGAAGGAAGGTTGGGGAAGGGCTCCAACAGCATCACGACGGCGTGGTGGTGGTGGAGTAGCAAGGTATTCCGGCAGGGCTTCACCTAAGCACTGCGGAGGAGGAAGAAGAGAGGTAGGGATTCTCCGTGAGAGAGAGAGAGAGTTCAGATCTGTTCTCAAAAGGCCAAAACCTCAAGTATATATAGGAGGAGGGAGAGGGAGGGCTGACCTAGCCACTCCTCCAAGGAGCAGGGCTTCGGCCGAAGTGGGAATCACTCCTAGGTCGGTGATGAACTCCTTCATCCAGACTCCTTCCTTTACTGCTTCCGAAGCAGCTATGTACTCCGCTTCACATGTAGATGCCCCCACGACGCTTTGCTTGCTACTGCACCAGCTGACTGCCCCTCCGTTCAAAATATACACGTATCCGGTTTGCTACTTGGAGTCGTCCAGATCTGTGTCGAAGCTAGCATCAGCGTAACCCTTTACGACGAGCTCTTCGGCACCTCCATATATGAGAAACATGTTCTTTGTCCTTTTCAGGTACTTCAGGATATTCTTGACTGCTGTCCAGTGTTCTGCTCCGAGATCACTTTGGTACCTCCCTACCAAACTCATGGCAAGGTTCACATCAGGTCTGGTACACAATATGGCATACATAATAGAGCCTACGGCTGAAGCATAGGGGATGACACTCATATCTTCTCTATCTTTTGCCGTGGTCGGGCATTGAGTCGTATTCAATCTCACACCCTGTAACACAAGCAAGAACCCCTTCTTGGACTGATCCATATTGAATTTCTTCAATATCTTTTCAAGGTATGTGCTTTGTGAAAGACCTATGAGGCGTCTCGATCTATCTCTATAGATCTTAATACCTAATATGTAAGCAGCTTCTCCAAGGTCCTTGATTGAAAAACACTTGTTCAAGTAGGCCTTTATACTTTCCAAGAGTTCTATATCATTTCCCATTATCAGTATGTCATCCACATATAATATAAGAAATTCTATAGAGCTTCCACTCACTTTCTTATAAATACAGGGTTCTCCATAAACCTGTATAAACCCAAACACTTTAATCACCTCATTAAAGCAAATGTTCCAACTCCGAGATGCTTGCACCAGCCCATAGATGGAGCGCTGGAGCTTGCATACTTTGTTAGCATCTTTAGGATCGACAAAACCTTCCGGCTGCATCATATACAGTTCTTCCTTGAGGAAGCCATTAAGGAATGCTGTTTTGACGTCCATTTGCCACATCTCATAATCATAAAATGTGGCAATTGCTAACATGATTCGGACAGACTTCAGCATCGCTACGGGTGAGAAAGTCTCATTGTAGTCAACTCCTTGAACTTGTCGATAACCCTTAGCGACAAGCCGAGTCTTATAGACGGTCACATTACCATCCGCGTCAGTCTTCTTCTTAAAGATCCATTTATTCTCAATGGCTCGCTTATCATCAGGCAAGTCCACCAAAGTCCATACTTTGTTCTCATACATGGATCCTATCTCGGATTTCATGGCCTCAAGCCATTTGTTGGAAGCCGGGCCCGCCATCGCTTCTTCATAGTTTGAAGGTTCACCGTTGTCCAACAACATGATCTCCAGGACAGGGTTGCCATACCACTCTGGTGCGGAACGTGTCCTAGTGGACCTCCGACGTTCAACAATAACTTGATCTAAAGTTTCATGATCATCATCATTAACTTCCTCTCCAGCCGGTGTAGGCTCCACAGAAACAACTTCCTGTGCTGCGCTACTCTCCCGTTCGAGTGGAGGTACGATTACCTCATCAAGTTCTATTTTCCTCCCACTTACTTCTTTCGAGAGAAACTCTTTCTCGAGAAAGGATCCATTCTTGGCAACAAAGACTTTGCCCTCGGATCGTAGGTAGAAGGTATACCCAATAGTCTCTTTGGGATATCCTATGAAGACGCACTTTTCCGCTTTGGGTTCGAGCTTCTCAGGTTGAAGTTTCTTCACATAAGCATCGCATCCCCAAACTTTTAGAAATGACAGCTTAGGTTTCTTTCCAAGCCATAGTTCATACGGTGTCGTCTCAACGGATTTTGACGGTGCCCTATTTAAAGTGAATGCGGCAGTCTCTAATGCATATCCCCAAAATGACAGTGGTAAGTCGGTAAGAGACATCGTAGATCACACCATATCCAATAGAGTGCAATTTCGACGTTCAGACACACCATTTTGCTGAGGTGTGCCAGGCGGCGTGACTTGTGAAACAATTCCACATTTCCTTAGGTGTGTGCCAAACTCGTGACTTAAATATTCTCCGCCACGATCAGATCGTATGCACTTTATTTTCCTGTCACGTTGATTCTCTACCTCACTCTGAAATTCCTTGAACCTTTCAAAGGTTTCAGACTTATTTACTACCGGCGTTCTATGCAAATAAGATGTAAACATGATAAACATCACATGCAATCAATATAGTGACATGATATGGCTAATATCATCTTGCTCCTTTGATCTCCATCTTCGGGGCACCATGATCATCACTGTCACCGGCACGACACCATGATCTCCATCATTGTGTCTTCATGAAGTTGTCTCGCCAACTATTACTTCTACTACTATGGCTAACGCTTAGCAATAAAGTAAAGTAATTACATGGCCTTTATGATTGATACGCAGGTCATACAATAAAATAAGACAACTCCTATGGCTCCTGCCGGTTGTCATACTCATCGACATGCAAGTCGTGAATCCTGTTACAAGAACATGATCAATCTCATACATCACAATGCATCACATCACATCCTTTTGGCATATCACATCACAAGGCACATGCTGCAAAAACAAGTTAGACGTCCTCTAATTTGTAGTTTCAAGTTTTACGTGGCTGCTATAGGTTACTAGCAAGAACGTTTCTTACCTATGCCAAAACCACAACGTGATATGCCAATTGCTATTTACCCTTCATAAGGAGTCTTTTCATCGAATCCAATCCGACTAAGGTGGGAGAGACAGACACCCGCTAGCCACCTTATGCAACTAGTGCATGTCAGGCGGTGGAACCGGTCTCACGTAAGCGTACGTGTAAGGTTGGTCCGGGACGCTTCATCCCACAATACCGTCGAATCAACATAAGACTAGTAGCGGTAAGCAAATTAACAAAATCGACGCCCACAACAACTTGTGTTCTACTCGTGCATAGATTCTACGCATAGAGCTAGCTCATGATGCCACTGTTGGGAGACGTAGTAGTAAATCAAAAAAATTCCTACGATCACCAAGATCTATCCATGGAGAAACCAGCAACGAGTGGGGAGAGATTGCATCTTCATACCTTTTAAGATCGCTAAGCGGAAGCGTTACAAGAACGCGGTTGGTGGAGTCATACTCGTAGCGATTTAGATCGCGGTGGATTCTGATCTAAGCGCCGAACCACGGCGTCTCCGCGTTCAACACACGTGCAGCCCGATGACGTCTCCAATGCCTTGATCCAGCAAGTGTTGGGAGACGTAGTAGTAAATCAAAATTTTCCTACGTGTCATCAAGATCCATCTATGGAGAAACCTGTTGGAAATATGCCCTAGAGGCAATAATAAAATGGTTATTATTGTATTTCCTAGTTCATGATAATTGTCTGTTATTCATGCTATAATTGTGTTAACCGGAAACCGTAATACATGTGTGAATACATAGACCACAATATGTCCCTAGCGAGCCTCTAGTTGGCTAGCTCGTTGATCAATAGATGGTCACGGTTTCATGACCATGGACATTGGATGTCGTTGATAACAGGATCACATCATTAGGAGAATGATTCATTAGGAGAATGATGTGATGGACAAGACCCAATCCTAAGCATAGCACAAGATCGTGTAGTTCGTTTGCTAAAGCTTTTCAATGTCAAGTGTCGTTTCTTTAGACCATGAGATTGTGTAACTCCCGGATACTGTAGGAATGCTTTGGGTGTGCCAAACGTCACAACATAATTGGGTGGCTATAAAGGTACGCTACGGGTATCTCCGAAAGTGTCTGTTGGGTTGACACGAATCGAGACTGGGATTTGTCACTCCATGTGACGGAGAGGTATCTCTGGGCCAACTCGGTAAGACATCATCATTATGAGCTCAATGTGACTAAGGATTTAGTCACGGGATGATGTATTACGGAACGAGTAAAGAGACTTGCCGGTAACGAGATTGAACAAGGTGTGGGGATACCAACGATCGAATCTCGGGTAAGTACCATACCGATAGACAAAGGGAATTGTATACGGGATTGATTGGATCCTTAACATCGTGGTTCATCCGATGAGATCATCGTGGAGTACGTGGGAGCCAACATGGGTATCCAGATCTCGATGTTGGTTATTGACCGGAGAGGTGTCTCGGTCATGTCTACGTGTCTCCCGAACCCGTAGGGTCTACACACTTAAGGTTCGATGACGCTAGGGTTACAGGGAAATAGTGTACGTGGTTACCGAAGGTTGTTCGGAGTTCCGTATGAGATCCCGGACATCACGAGGAGTCCCGGAATGGTCCGGAGACGAAGATTGATATATAGTAAGTGAGGTTTTGGTTACCGGAAGTGTTCCGGCTGTCTCCGGTAGTGTACCGGGACCACCGGAAGGATTCCGGGGGTCCACCAAGTGGGCCCACCTGCCCCGGAAGGTTCCATGGGCCAAGAGTGGGAGGGATCCAGCCCCTAGGTGGGCTGGTGTGCCTCCCACCCCAGCCCAAGGCGCAGCAAGGGTGGAGGGGGCAAACCCTAGGCTTAGATGGGCCTTAAGGCCCACCCTAGGGTGCCTCCACCTTTCCGTGACCTGGCCGCCGGCCAGATGCCATCTGGTGGCTGCCGCCAGCCCCTAGGGTGGAACCCTAGGGCGCAGCACCTCTCCTCCCCTCCCCTATATATAGTGGAGGTATTTGGGGCTGCACAACACACGAGTTCATCTCCTCCCTGCTGCAGCCCTACTCCTCCCTCTCCTCGTTCTCTGTGGTGCTTAGCGAAGCTCTGCCGGAGTACCACGCAGCTCCACCGCCACCATGCCATTGTGCTGCCAGAGCTCTTCCCCAACCTCTCCTTCCTCCTTGCTGGATCAAGGCATAGGAGACGTCACCGGGCTGCACGTGTGTTGAACGCGGAGGCACCGTTGTTCGGTGCTAAGATCGGAGTCCACCGCGATCTGAATCGCTACGAGTACGACTCTGCCAACCCTGTTCTAGCAACGCTTCCGCTTAGCGATCTTCAAAGGTATGAAGATCCAATCTCTCCCCGCTCGTTTCTGGTTTTCTCCATAGATTGATCTTGGTGAACGTAGGAAAATTTTGATTTACTACTACGTCTCCCAACAGTGGCATCATGAGCTAGGTCTATGCGTAAAATCTATGCACGAGTAGAACACAAAGCAGTTGTGGGCGTCGATTTTGTTAATATGCTTGCCGTCACTAGTCTTATCTTGATTCGACGGTATTGTGGGATGAAGCGGCCCAGACCAACCTTACACGTACGCTTACGTGAGACCGGTTCCACCGCCTGACATGCACTAGTTGCATAAGGTGGCTAGCGGGTGTCTGTCTCTCCCACCTTAGTCGGATTGGATTCGATGAAAAGGGTCCTTATGAAGGGTAAATAGCAACTGGCATATCACGTTGTGGTTTTGGCGTAGGTAAGAAACGTTCTTGCTAGAAACCTATAGCAACCACGTAAAAACTTGCAACTACAAATTAGAGGACGTCTAACTTGTTTTTGCAGCATATGCCTTGTGATGTGATATGGCCAGAAGGATGTGATGTGATGCATTGTGATGTATGAGATTGATCATGTTCTTGTAATAGGGTTCACGACTTGCATGTCGATGACTATGACAACCGGCAGGAGCCATAGGAGTTGTCTTATATTATTGTATGACCTGCGTGTCAATCATAAACGCCATGTAATTACTTTACTTTATTGCTAAGCGTTAGCCATAGTAGTAGAAGTAATAGTTGGCAAGACAACTTCATGAAGACACAATGATGGAGATCATGATGATGGAGATCATGGTGTCGTGCCGGTGACAATGATGATCATCGTGCCCCGAAGATGGAGATCATAGGAGCAAGATGATATTGGCCATATCATGTCACTATATTGATTGCATGTGATGTTTATCATGTTTACATCTTATTTGCTTAGAACGACGGTAGTAAATAAGATGATCTCTCAATGAAATTTTTAGAGAAGTGTTCACCCTAACTGTGCACCATTGCTAAGGATCGTTGTTCCGAAGCACCACGTGATGATCGGGTGTGATAGGTTGTAATGTTCGCATACAATGGGTGTAAGCCAGATTTACACACGCGAAACACTTAGGTTGACTTGACGAGCCTAGCATGTACAGACATGGCCTCGGAACACGGAAGACCGAAAGGTCTAACATGAGTCGTATAGAAGATACGATCAACATGAAGATGTTCACCATGGATGACTAGTCCGTCTCACGTGATGATCGGACACGGGCTAGTTGACATGGATCATGTATCACTTGGATGACTAGAGAGATGTCTATCTAAGTGGGAGTTCATTGAATAATATGATTATGTGAGCTTAATTATCATGAACTTAGTCTAAAATTGCCTTTAATATTTATATTGTAGATCCAATGGCCAACGCAAATGTCAACCTCAATTTCAACGCGTTCCTAGAGAAAACCAAGCTGAAAGATGATGGAAGCAACTATGCGGACTGGGTCCGTGGCTTGAGGATCATCCTCATAGCTTCCAAGAAATTGTATGTCCTTGATGCACCGCTAGGTGACCCACCCCTTCTCCCAGCAGAACAAGACGTTGCGAACGCTTGGTATTCTCGCTGCGATGACTACTCCCTTGTTCAGTGCGGCATGCTTTACAGTTTAGAACCGGGGCTCCAAAAGCGTTTTGAGAAACACAGAGCATATGAGATGTTCCAAGAGCTGAAACTGGTCTTTCAAGCTCATGCCCGGGTCGAGAGATATGAAGTCTCTGACAAGTTCTTTAGTTGTAAGATGGAGGAGAACAGTTCTGTCAGTGAGCACATCCTCAAGATGTCTGGGCTTCACAACCGCTTGACTCAGCTGGGAGTTAACATCCCGGATGACTCGGTCATTGACAGAATCCTCCAGTCGCTTCCACCTAGCTACAAGAGCTTTGTGATGAACTACAACATGCAGGGGATGGAAAAATCCATTCCTGAGTTGTACTCGATGCTGAAATCAGCGGAGGTCGAGATCAAAAAGGAGCATCAAGTGTTGATGGTAAATAAGACCACTAGTTTCAAGAAAGGCAAGGGAAGAAGAACTTTAAGAAGGACGGCAAACCTGTTGCCGCGCCCGGTAAGCAAGTTGCCGGGAAGAAGAAGAAAAATGGACCCAAGGCTGAGACTGAGTGCTTTTATTGCAAGGGTACCGGTCATTGGAAGCGGAACTGCCCCAAGTACTTAGCGGATAAGAAGGACGGTAATGTTAAAGGTATATGTGATATACTTGTTATTGATCTGTACTTGACCAGCGCTCGTAGTAGCTTCTGGGTATTTGATACCGGTGCAGTTGCTCACATTTGTAACTCCAAGCAGGAGCTACGGAATAAGCGGAGGCTGGACAAGGACGAGGTGATGATGCCCGTCGGGAATGGTTCCAAGGTCGATGTGATCGCCGTCGGCACGCTACCTGTACATCTACCTTTGGGATTAGTTTTAAACCTAAATAATTGTTATTTAGTACCAGCATTGAGCATGAACATTGTATCTGGATCTCGCTTGATGCGAGATGGCTACTCATTTAAATCCGAGAATAATGGTTGTTCTATTTATATGAGAGAAATGTTTTATGCTCATGCCCCGCTGGTCAATGGTTTATTTTTGATGAATCTCGAACGTGATGTTACACATGTCCATAGTGTGAGTACCAAAAAGTGTAAAGTTGATAACAATAGTCCCACTTACATGTGGCACTGCCGTCTTGGCCATATTGGTGTCAAACGCATGAAGAAGCTCCATGCTGATGGACTTTTGGAGTCACTTGATTTCGAATCATTTGACACATGCGAACCATGCCTCATGGGCAAGATGACCAAGACTCCGTTCTCCGGAACAATGGAGCGAGCAACTGACTTGTTGGAGATAATACATACCGATGTATGCGGTCCAATGAGTGTCGAGGCTCGCGGTGGCTACCGTTATGTTCTCACCCTCACTGATGACTTGAGCAGATATGGGTATGTCTACTTAATGAAACACAAGTCTGAAACCTTTGAAAGGTTCAAGGAATTTCAGAGTGAGGTCGAGAATCAACGTGACAGGAAAATAAAATGCCTACGATCTGATCGTGGCGGAGAATATTTAAGTCACGAGTTTGGAACGCACCTTAGGAAATGTGGAATTGTTTCACAGCTCACGCCGCCCGGCACATCTCAGCAAAATGGTGTGTCTGAACGTCGTAATCGCACTCTATTGGATATGGTGCGATCTATGATGTCTTTTACCAACTTACTGCTATCATTTTGGGGATATGCATTAGAGACTGCCGCATTCACTTTAAATAGGGCACCGTCTAAAATCCATTGAGACGACACCGTATGAATTATGGTTTGGAAAGAAACCTAAGCTATCGTTTCTAAAAGTTTGGGGATGCGATGCTTATGTGAAGAAACTTCAACCTGAGAAGCTCGAACCCAAAGCGGAAAAGTGCGTCTTCATAGGATATCCCAAAGAGACTATTGGGTATACCTTCTACCTACGATCCGAGGGCAAAGTCTTTGTTGCCAAGAATGGATCCTTTCTCGAGAAAGAGTTTCTCTCGAAAGAAGTAAGTCGGAGGAAAATAGAACTTGATGAGGTAATGGTACCTCCACTCGAACCGGAGAGTAGCACAGCACAGGAAGTTGTTTCTGTGGAGCCTACACCGGCTAGAGAGGAAGTTAATGACGATGATCATGAAGCTTCAGATCAAGTCGCTATTCGAAGGTCCACTAGGACACGTTCCGCACCAGAGTGGTACGGCAATCCTGTCCTAGAGATCATGTTGTTGGACAACGATGAACTTTCGAACTATGAAGAAGCGATGGCGGGCCCGGATTCCGACAAATGTCTAGAGGCCATGAAATCCGAGATAGGATCCATGTATGAGAACAAAGTATGGACTTTGGTGGACTTGCCTGATGATACGCGAGCCATTGAAAACAAATGGATCTTTAAGAAGAAGACTAACGCGGACGGTAATGTGACCGCCTATAAGGCTCGGCTTGTCGCTAAGGGTTATCGACAAGTTCAACGAGTTGACTACGATGAGATTTTCTCACCCGTAGCGATGCTGAAGTCAGTCCGAATCATGTTAGCAGTTGCCGCATTTTATGATTATGAGATGTGGCAAATGGACGTCAAAACGGCATTCCTTAATGGCTTCCTCAAGGAAGAACTGTATATGATGCAGCCGGAAGGTTTTGTCGATCCTAAAGATGCTGACAAGGTATGCAAGCTCCACCGCTCCATCTATGGGCTGGTGCAAGCATATCGGAGTTGGAACATTCGCTTTAATGAGGTGATTAAAGCGTTTGGGTTTGTACAGGTTTATGGAGAACCCTGTATTTACAAGAAAGTGAGTGGGAGCTCTATAGCATTTCTTATACTGTATGTCGATGACATGCTGATAATGGGAAATAATATAGAACTCTTGGAAAGTATAAAGGCCTACTTGAATAAGTGTTTTTCAATGAAGGACCTTGGAGAAGCTGCTTACATATTAGGTATTAAGATCTATAGAGATAGATCGAAACGCCTCATTGGTCTTTCACAAAGCACATACCTTGAAAAGATATTGAAGAAGTTCAATATGGATCAGTCCAAGAAGGGGTTCTTGCCTGTGTTGCAAGGTGTGAGATTGAGTACGACTCAATGCCCGACCACAGCAAAGGATAGAGAAGAGATGAGCGTCATCCCCTATGCTTCAGCCATAGGCTCTATGATGTATGCCATGCTGTGTACCAGACCTGATGTGAACCTTGCCATAAGATTGGTAGGAAGGTACCAAAGTGATCCCGGAGCGGAACACTGGACAGCGGACAAGAATATCCTGAAGTACCTGAAAAGGACAAAGGACCTGTTTCTCGTTTATGGAGGTGCCGAAGAGCTCGTCGTAAAGGGTTATGTCGATGCTAGCTTCAACACAGATCGGGACGACTCCAAGTCGCAAACCGGATACGTGTATATTTTGAATGGAGGGGCAGTGAGCTAGAGCAGCAGCAAGCAAAGCGTCGTGGCAGCATCTACATGTGAAGCGGCGTACATAGCTGCTTCGGAAGCAGCAAAGGAGGGAGTCTGGATGAAGGAGTTCATCACCGACCTAGGAGTGATTCCAAATGCGTCGGGCCCGATGACTCTACTCTGTGATAACACTTGAGCTATTGCCCTTGCGAAGGAGCCCAGGTTTCACAACAAGACAAGACACATCAAGCGCCGCTTCAACTCCATCCGTGATTACATTCAGGAAGGAGACATAGATATTTATAAAGTGCATACGGATATGAATGTCGTAGATCCGTTGACTAAACCTCTCTCACGAGCAAAACATGATCAACACCAGAATGCTATGGGTGTTCGATTCATCACAATGTAACTAGATTATTGACTCTAGTGCAAGTGGGAGACTGTTGGAAATATGCCCTAGAGGCAATAATAAAATGGTTATTATTGTATTTCCTAGTTCATGATAATTGTCTGTTATTCATGCTATAATTGTGTTAACCGGAAACCGTAATACATGTGTGAATACATAGACCACAATATGTCCCTAGTGAGCCTCTAGTTGGCTAGCTCGTTGATCAATAGATGGTCACGGTTTCATGACCATGGACATTGGATGTCGTTGATAACGGGATCACATCGTTAGGAGAATGATGTGATGGACAAGACCCAATCCTAAGCATAGCACAAGATCGTGTAGTTTGTTTGCTAAAGCTTTTCAATGTCAAGTGTCGTTTCCTTAGACCATGAGATTGTGTAACTCCCGGATACCGTAGGAATGCTTTGGGTGTGCCAAACGTCACAATGTAACTGCGTGGCTATAAAGGTACGCTACGGGTATCTCCGAAAGTGTCTGTTGGGTTGACACGAATCGAGACTGGGATTTGTCACTCCGTGTGACACAGAGGTATCTCTAGGCCCACTCGGTAAGACATCATCATTATGAGCTCAATGTGACTAAGGAGTTAGTCACGGGATGATGTATTACGGAACGAGTAAAGAGACTTGCCGGTAACAAGATTGAACAAGGTATGGGGATACCGACGATCGAATCTCGGGCAAGTACCATACCGATAGACAAAAGGAATTGTATACGGGATTGATTGAATCCTTGACATCGTGGTTCATCCAATGAGATCATCGTGGAGTACGTGGGAGCCAACATGGGTATCCATATCCCTCTGTTGGTTATTGACCGGAGAGGTGTCTCGGTCATGTCTACGTGTCTCCCGAACCCGTAGGGTCTACACACTTAAGGTTCGATGACGCTAGGGTTATAGGGAAATAGTGTACGTGGTTACCGAAGGTTGTTCGAAGTTCCGGATGAGATCCCGGACATCACGAGGAGTCCCGGAATGGTCCGGAGACGAAGGTTGATATATAGGAAGTGAGGTTTTGGTTACCGGAAGTGTTCCGTGTGTCTCCGGTAGTGTACCGGGACCACCGGAAGGGTTCCGGGGGTCCACCAAGTGGGCCCACCTGCCCCGGAAGGTTCCATGGGCCAAGAGTGGGAGGGAGCCAGCCCTTAGGTGGGCTGGTGCGCCTCCCACCCCAGCCCAAGGTGCAGCAAGGGTGGAGGGGGCAAACCCTAGGCTTAGATGGGCCTTAAGGCCCACCCTAGGGCGCCTCCACCTTTCCCTGACCTGGCGCCGGCCAGATGCCATCTGGTGGCTGCCGCCAGCCCCTAGGGTGGAACCCTAGGGCGCAGCACCTCTCCTCCCCTGCCCCTATATATAGTGGAGGTATTTGGGGCTGCACAACACACGAGTTCATCTCCTCCCTGCTGCAGCCCTACTACTCCCTCTCCTCGTTCTCCGTGGTGCTTAGCGAAACTCTGCCGGAGTACCACGCAGCTCCACCGCCACCACGCCGTCGTGCTGCCGGAGCTCTTCCCCAACCTCTCCTTCCTCCTTGCTGGATCAAGGCGTAGGAGACGTCACCGGGCTGCACGTGTGTTGAACGCGAAGGCACCGTTGTTCGGTGCTAAGATCGGAGTCCATCGCGATCTGAATCGCTATGAGTACGACTCCACCAACCGCGTTCTAGCAACGCTTCCGCTTAGCGATCTTCAAAGGTATGAAGATCCAATCTCTCCCCGCTCGTTGTTGGTTTTCTCCATAGATTGATCTTGGTGAACGTAGGAAAATTTTGATTTACTACTACGTCTCCCAACAAAACCAGCAAATGAGCGGGGAGAGATTGGATCTCATATCTTTGAAGATCGCTAAGCGGAAGCGTTACAAGAACGTGGTTGGTGGAGTCGTACTCGCAGCGATTCAAATCGCGGTGGACTCCAATCTTAGCGCCGAACAACGGCGCCTCCGTGTTCAACACACGTGTAGCCCGGTAATGTCTCCTACGCCTTGATCCAACAAGGAGGAAGGAGAGGTTGGGGAAGGGCTCCAACAGCAGCACGACGGCGTGGTGGTGGTGGAGCTGCGTGGACTCCGGCAGGGCTTCGCCATGCGCTACGGAGAACGAGGAGAAGTAGAGGTAGGGCTGCGCCGAGAGAGAGAGAGAACCGTGTCTCTGGCAGCCCCAAAACCTCACATATATATAGGGGAAAGGAAGAGGGAGGGATGCACCCTAGGGTTCTCACCCTAGGGTGGTGCGACACCCTCCCGGGGGTCCTCCGGCACCCTCCCGGCACTCCCGGTACACTACCGATGAGCCCGAAAACTTTCGGGTGGCCAAAACTGGACTTCCTATATATCAATCTTTACCTTCGGACCATTCCGGAGCTCCTCGTGATGTCTGGGATCTCATCCAGGACTCCGAACAACCTTCGGTAATCAGGTATACCATTTCCCTATAACCCTAGCGTCATCGAACCTTAAGTGTGTAGACCCTATGGGTTCGGGAGACACGTAGACATGACCGAGACACTCTCCGATCAATAACCAACAGCGGGATCTGGATACCCATGTTGGCTCCCACATGCTCCACGATGATCTCATCGGATGAACCACGATGTCGGGGATTCAGACAATCCCGTATGCAATTCCCTTTGTCTACCAGTATGATACTTGCCCGAGATTCGATCGTCGGTATCCCTATACTTTGTTCAATCTCGTTACCGGCAAGTCTCTTTACTCGTTCTATAATACATCATCACGTGGCTAACTCCTTAGTCACACTAAGCTCATTATGATGATGTCTTACTGAGTGGGCCCAGAGATACCTCTCCGTCACACGGAGTGACAAATCCCAGTCTCGATTCGTGCCAACCCAATAGACACTTTCGGAGATACCCGTAGTGCACCTTTATAGCCACCCAGTTACGTTGTGACGTTTGGCACACCCAAAGAATTCCTACGTTATACGGGAGTTGCACAATCTCATGGTCTAAGGAAATGATACTTGACATTGAAAAGCTTTAGCAAATGAACTACACGATCTTGTGCTATGCTTAGGATTAGGTCTTGTCCATCACATCATTCTCCTAATGATGTGATGCCATTATCAATGACATCCAATGTCCATGGTCATGAAACCTTGACCATCTATTGATCAACGAGCTAGTCAACTAGAGGCTCACTAGGGACCTATTGTGGTCTATGTATTCACACATGCATTACGGTTTCCGGTTAACACAATTATAGCATGAACAATAGACAATTATCATGAACAAGGAAATGCAATAATAACCATTTTATTATTGCCTCTAGGGCATATTTCCAACAGCAAGGAGGAAGGAGAGGTTGGGGAAGGGCTCCAACAGCAGCACGACGGCGTGGTGGTGGTGGAGTAGCAAGGTATTCCGGCAGGGCTTCGCCTAAGCACTGCGGAGGAGGAAGAAGAGAGGTAGGGCTTCGCCGTGAGAGAGAGAGAGTTCAGATCTGTACTCAAAAAGGCCAAAAACTCAAGTATATATAGGAGGAGGGAGAGGGAGGGCTGACCTAGCCTCTCCTCCAAGGAGGAGGGCTTCGGCCGAAGTGGGGGAGGAGTCCTCCTCCCACAAGGGAGGTGGATCTCCTCCTTTCAAACTCCCTTAGCCCTTATCTCTAGATCCCTAGCCGCATGGGCCTTTCTAGAAGATCTTGGCCAGCCCAATAAGGGCTGGCACACCTCCTCTAAGGGCCCATGAAGTCCCATGGTCGTCACACCCCTCCCGGGGGTCCTCCGGCACCCTCCCGGCACTCCCGGTACACTACCGATGAGCCCAAAAACTTTCTGGTGGCCAAAACTAGACTTCCTATATATCAATCTTTACCTCCGGACCATTCCGAAGCTCCTCGTGACGTCCGGGATCTCATCCAGGACTCTGAACAACCTTCGGTAATCACATATACCATTTCCCTATAACCCTAGCGTCATCGAACCTTAAGTGTGTAGACCCTACGGGTTCGGGAGACACGTAGACATGACCGAGACATCTCTCCGGCCAATAACCAACAGAGGGATATGGATACCCATGTTGGCTCCCACGTACTCCACGATGATCTCATCGGATGAACCATGATGTCAGGGATTCAATCAATCTCGTATACCATTCCCTTTGTCTACCGGTATGATACTTGCCCGAGATTCGATCGTCGGTATCCCTATACCTTGTCCAATCTCGTTACCGGCAAGTCTCTTTACTCGTTCTATAATACATCATCCCGTGGCTAACTCCTTAGTCACATTCAGCTCACTATGATGATGTCTTACCGAGTGGGCCCAGAGATACCTCTCCGTCACATGGAGTGACAAATCCCAGTCTCGATTTGTGCCAACCCAACAGACACTTTCGGAGATACCCGTAGTGCACCTTTATAGCCACCCAGTTATGTTATGACGTTTGGCACACCCAAAGCATTCCTACGGTATCCAGGAGTTGCACAATCTCATGGGTCTAAGGAAACGATACTTGACATTGAAAAGCTTTAGCAAATGAACTACACGATCTTGTGCTATGCTTAGGATCAGGTCTTGTCCATCACATCATTCTCCTAATGATGTGATGTCGTTATCAACGACATCCAATGTCCATGGTCATGAAACCTTGACCATCTATTGATCAACGAGCTAGCCAACTAGAGGCTCACTAGGGACATGTTGTGGTCTATGTATCCACACATGTATTACGGTTTCCGGTTAACACAATTATAGCATGAACAATAGACAATTATCATGAACAAGGAAATACAATAATAACCATTTTATTATTGCCTCTAGGGCATATTTCCAACACCGCCGATGTCCCCGCCGGTGCAAGGAGGTGCCCCCGCTGTACCACGGCAGAGGTGATCCGGTGGGGCCACGATCATCGACAAGGGGAGATACATCGCAATGGGAAGGCTCTGCACGAGGAGGGTGATGAGATCGTCGTTGAAGCAGTGGACAATGTTGTGATATTATAAAACGAAAAAAACTCAAACATATCTGGAAAATGCCAACGAATCCAAATGTGATCGTTAAACACCACAACAATAAAACATAAACTTGCATGACCATATGACAATTCTCCCTTACATAATACAACTGAACCATAAAGATGTGCTAGCTAGATGTCTAGTTCAACTAATTGCTTCATTGCATTAACATTCACATTCAGACTCCCCTAGCAGTACAATTACTCTCTGTGTACCCCGAAATCTTGCATAGACTGCACTTCATAGTTCTTCTCCTAGATGGAGAAGGTGGCATTGCTCCCACAGTGTCTTCGTGAGCATGGCATGGACCATTCTCGTAATGTTTCTTAGCTTTCTTCGCCACAATGTAATCCATACGACACTTTGGCCGAAGGGAACAAGGTCGTCCTTTTGACAGCACGCGCTGTGGCGGAAGCAGTAGAGTTTCTGACCCAACTTCAGTTATGGTGTGCCGGAGGGGATTTTCTTGTTCGGCGATACTATCAATAAGCATCTCTGAAGTTTTTTGTGTTGCAATTTTTTCTTTTGCGTCACATATAGCTGTAAATGCCATTTGGAACGACCTAGAACCGGACTCTGACTCCTTGATAAGATCCATAGCAGCTACATATAGAACATTCCTTCTGTATGTAATTTGAGAAGACGACTCCCCCTCTTCTCCCTCATTCAGATGCGCAGTGGTCTTGATTCCCTTGCCCATAAAGTCCATCTTTTGACTATATTCCTTGGTGGTATCTTGCCAATATTGTTCTGAACTAATACCTTAACATATTTTTTGTGAATCAGATGTGCAAGAAATCTATGTGGTACTGCAAAATTGAATTTTTGACGCACAACCTAGGATCATGAAGAAATAATGTACGTACCTTTAAGGAATGACAGCACAACAATCCAACATGATCAAAATATCCACAATCACATGCGACGTATTGCCCGCCGTCTTCCAATTTGACAGTGAACACTCTTTTGTCATATTCAGTTTAAGACTAGTTGGGGCGCCAACTTGACCTTGTACACATTTCCGGGCTTGGAACGGCGTGCTTCCAAAGAGCCTGATCTGAATAGATCATCTGAAAAATTTGTCATACATAGCTTTTGTGTACACGGCAGCTGCGTCTATCTCGATAGTGGCGCCGATGACCAGGCGTCTACGTGTCAGTTATTCCAATGGACAAGTATGTGAAAAGTGCATAAGGGTAGAAATCTTGGTAATCATGCTATAAAATAATAAAGATAATTACATGAATGTTGTTATACGTGTTTGGTGACATAGTTTGCCTCGTCTTCTGCCAGGCTCCTAGATTCAAGCAATTTGTTGTACTGCTTAACAGACAAGTGCATTGGGGATGACCTGCTGATGAACTTCTTGAGGAGATGATTCGCACTTTCACTTCGTTGTGTGCTGGTCATACCGGCACAGAATGTCCCCATGAAGTATGGGTGTGCCCACATGTCCCTCCATTTGAAAATTCTGCGAAGGTACTTATTTCCTTGAAGTTTGTATTTCTTAATCAATTGATGCCACCTCCTCTCAAATGATTCTACATCCGTCTCTTCATTTACTATCGCATGGAATTCTTTCTTGAAGTGAGAATGTTTGCTGTACACGTGTCCAATTTTCTCTTTCAACACCTTCAATACGTGCCATTTGCACCACCTATGACGAGTGTGTGGCATTATGGTTCGTAAAGCTTTTTGCATAGCTTTGCATTGATCTGTGGACATATAAAAAAGAAAATGAACAAAATAAGGCAATCATGTAATAGCATGTGTACGACCTAATAACCTAGAACAACGAACGAGACAATGTCTATAATCTGACCTGTCAATATAGTAGTAGGATGCTTCCCGTCCATTAAATCAATAAAATTCCGGGACGCCCACTCAAATGTAGAAGTCTTTTCATCAACCATAAGAACGTCACCAAAGATAACGGATTGGAAATGATTATTAACCCCAACAAAAAGCCCGAACGGCATGTTATACAGGTTTGTCCTGTAAGTGGTGTCGAATGTAACAACCTCACTAAAATGTGCATAGTCCAGCCTGTTTTTACCGTTACACCATATCACAGTTTTGACCCCGCTTTCACCATCTACTTGCAAGCAAACTTTAAAATCTGGATCTTTGGCACTCATATCCTGAAGCATACTAGTGGTTTTAGCCATGTCATCCGCGATAGAATCATGTGCTTGCACACAGTGTTCTCAATGTCTGCTTCCTAAAAGGAACACCCAGAGTAGAACCAATACCTGACCCTAATATGTTGTATATCTGGTCAATCCTGATGTTGTTCTCTCTAAGGTTACGAATAAAATCCTTTGCTAAAGGACTAATGACGCTATGTGAATTCCACTGTTTTTTCTCACCACACTTCACTGACAGTGGGTGATTGTGCTCGTTAGTGAAAACGGACACATACCATCCATGATCTTCAGTTCGATGGAGTCTTATACGAGCTTGACATTCAGTGCGGCACGATGCTGTGTTGGGTCGTTCTTCTTTACCCTGTGATAATGATAAAATTTGGCTGAGATAGTACGGATAAATCTTAAAATCTTCTGCAGTACAAAATATAATAAGTTCAAGATGATGCTTACCGCACACTGGCAAACGATGTCCTGCATTGTCCTACACTTGTTTGTTTTTGTGCTGCTCTTCCCATAACGAATAACAAAACCACACTCCCAAGAGAACAAGTTATAGAAATCATAAGCTTCGTCCTTTGAATCAAAAATTGTTCCAACGGTGGGGACGAACACATCTGCGTCGCCCCTAGAAACAACGCGTTCCACACACTTCTGGAATGGGCTTTTTGCTGCAGGGGCAATCCTATAATCTAGTCCTTCGAACGCTGCCCGTTTACTACAAAATTAGTCACATAAGAAAAAAATTAGAGCATTTTTGACCGGCCCAATGAATTGTAAAAATAACAGCTTTAGAGTAACAAAACTTTCTTACAGAAGCATTAATTACACAACATTCATAATTGATATATTAATTTTGACTTTGAATGGTTTACAACTTTTTAAACGTAAAATGCAACATATAGAGTAACTATGGTTAACCGGAGGACTCAAAAGATAGGACTCAACCAACAAAACTCAGTGGAATTGTAATGGAACTGTTTATCGAGTACTGCGAACAGGAAGAGAAAAATCTTTCTGTAAGACTCGACAATCTAGCTGAAGCTGGATCCTAAACGTATTTGCATACTCGGGTGTTATTCTAATTAATCATGCAGCACACGTTTTATTCTAATTAATCATGCAGCACACTTAGGAGCAAGATAGAGATGACTGAATGGATCAACTAATAACAATCTGGAGCAACAAAATTTACGTATATGAAAAGAGACACTAAGTTCATGGACACGGTGAATCTAAGCGGAATGACTGTAGAATTTGCATCAGCTTCTCACCAGTTGTCAAGAAAGAAAAAGACAAATTGCAAAAAACTCTGCTATACTGCTATGTTGACATACCTCTTACGCTTCGGTGCCGATCTGCCAGATTGCCCTACGGACAGCGTTGGATTCACTGTTATTGATTCAACAACAACAGCCCTGCCGGAATGTGAACCATCTGAAAGCTCGGCGTCGCCTGTGTTTGATCTGCAATAACAGGTCCGGACGTGTTTCAGACCTATCTTTCAGAAGAAAAAAAACGATACAAAAGAAGAGAGGAGATTCATCTATACCTGATTGAGAGCGTATCTAGGCCGTCAGAAGAAGTACGAGGACGTGATGAGTTATCTTCTTCACTCGCCATCTCCTGATGGCCTACCAAGTTATCTTCTTCGCTCGCCATGGGAGGCTGTGAGCAGAGCAGTAGTGTACCTAATGTGCTTCTCACCTTGCAATATGTAGTACTCCCTCCGTCCGGTGAAAAATGTGCATATAGAAATTTTAGGACAAATTATAGAGTGAAATAAAAAATGCATTGGAAAGGTCCAATCCATCATCTCTCTTCTCTGTAATTAATTACCCAACCCCCAATAAGCTAAGAGGGTGCTTGGATACGTTTTAGTCCCATGGCTAAAAGTAGCGGGACTAAAACTTCCTAGCCTCACCCATGCTTGGATCCAAATACTAAAGAGACTAAAATCAAGTTAATGAGCATTTATTATCCTCCCTCTCAAGACTAGTAAATGAGCAGAGAGGACTAAAGAAATTTTAGTAGGGGTTCCCCTGACTAAAATTTTTTAGTCTCAAGACTAGTATTAGCCCCTCTTTAGTCAGGGGTGCTTGGAACTTTAGCTTCTTAAAGAGACTATTTTTAGTCAGACTAGTTTTAGTCCCTTGGATCCAAGCACCCTCTAAGTGCATGTAGAAATTAAGAAGACCATACGTAGAAAGTTATTGGTCTTGATTACCGTGTGATGAGAGAGAAATTTTGTTTCCTGCTTTAAAATGTATTGGCAAGATAGAAATACACTCTTTTGTGGACAAATGATAAAACCAAATGTACACTTTTCACCGGACGAAGGGAGTAGTGAAGATGCCCGGTGCAATCATGGATGAGCAGACCAACTATTTGTTTATACTTGTACCTTGATTTAAGGGATAAAGTGTATAGAGAGGAGTGTCAGCCCTGTTGGGAATATGCCCTAGAGGCAATAATAAAATGGTTATTATTATATTTCCTCGTTCATGATAATTGTCTATTGTTCATGCTATAATTGTGTTAACCGGAAACCGTAATACATGTGTGAATACATAGACCACAATATGTCTCTAGTGAGCCTCTAGTTGGCTAGCTCGTTGATCAATAGATGGTCACGGTTTCATGACCATGGACATTGGATGTCGTTGATAACGGGATCACATCATCAGGAGAATGATGTGATGGACAAAACCCAATCCTAAGCATAGCAAAAGATCGTGTAGTTCGTCTGCTAAAGCTTTTCAATGTCAACTATCGTTTCCTTAGACCATAAGGTTGTGCAACTCCCGAATACCGTAGGAATGATTTGGGTGTACCAAACGTCACAACGTAACTGGTTGGCTATAAAGGTGCACTACGGGTATCTCCGAAAGTGTCTATTGGGTTGGCACGAACCGAGACTCGGATTTGTCACTCCGTGTGACGGAGAGGTATCTCTGGGCCCACTCGGTAAGACATCATCATAATGAGCTCAATGTGACTAAGGAGTTAGCCACGGGATGATGTGTTATGGAACGAGTAAAGAGACTTGCCGATAATGAGATTGAACAAGGTATAGGGATACCGACGATCGAATCTCGGCCAAGTGTCATACCGATAGACAAAGGGAATTGTATACGGGATTGTCTGAATCCCCGACATCGTGGTTCATCCGATGAGATCATCGTGGAGTATGTGGGAGCCAATATGGGTATCCAGATCCCGCTATTGGTTATTGATCGAAGAGTGTCTAGGTCATGTCTACGTATCTCCCGAACCCGTAGGGTCTACACACTTAAGGTTCGATGACGCTAGGGTTATAGGAAAATAGTGTACGTGGTTACCGAAGGTTGTTTGGAGTCCCGTATGAGATCCCGGACGTCATGAGGAGTTCCGGAATGTTCCGAAGACGAAGATTGATATATAGGAAGTGAGGTTTTGCTTACCGGAAGTGTTTCGGGCATCACCGGTAACGTACCGGGACCACCGGAAGGGTTCCGGGGGTCCACCAAGTGGGACCACCTGCCCCGGAGGGCTCCATGGGCCTGAGGTGGAGGGAACCAGCCCTGGGTGGGCTGGTGCGCCTCCACAAGAGGCCCAAGGCGTGGCTGAAGTGGGAGGAGGGGCAAACCCTAGGGCAGATGGGCCTTAGGCCCATCTAGGGCTGCGCCCTCCTCTCTCCCACCCTGGTCGCCGCACCAGATGGCCATCTCGTGGCTGCCGCACCACCCTAGGGTGGGAACCCTAGGGTGCATCCCTCCTCCTCCCTCTCCCCTATATATATGTGAGGTTTTTAGGGTTGCAACACACACGAGTTCTTCTCCTCCCTGGTGCAGCCCTACTCCTCCCTCTCCTCGTTCTCCGTAGTGCTTAGCGAAGCTCTACCGGAGTACCACGCAGCTCCACCGTCACCACGCCGTCGTGCTGCCGGAGCTCTCCCTCAACCTCTCCTTCCTCCTTGCTAGATCAAGGCGTAGGAGACGTCACCGGGCTGCACGTGTGTTGAACGTGGAGGCACCGTTGTTCGGTGCTGAGATCGGAGTCCACCGCGATCTGAATCGCTGCGAGTACGACTCCACCAACCGCGTTCTAGCAACGCTTCCGCTTAGCGATCTTCAAAGGTATGAAGATTCACTCTTCCCTTACTCGTTGCTGGTTTCTCCATAGATGGATCTTGGTGAACACGTAGGAATTTTTTGATTTACTACTACGTCTCCCAACAAGCCCATCAGTAAAAAAAAGGAAGAACTAACCCGCCAAGGCATAGTGGATTGCTCATAAGCAAAGGGATTAGAACAGGCCTGACGTTGTTTTAGCCTTGACTGTTTTTTTTTTGGATTCAAAAGGTACACGGATCCACATCCAGAGGGCTGCTGGATCCTACGGGCTGGACTATAGGTTCAAGTGAACCATGATGCTGAATAGCGGCTCTCCCAAATTGGCTAACTGTTGCATGGAAGTGGGATGAGCTGGAACTCGAATGAATGGATGGCTTGTTTCTATCTCTAGTAGCTGCTCCTGACACTTGGCTCTCTGGCGATCCAAGCCTAAGGGATGAACGGGAAGGCATTTGTACGTGTTCGGCTGCTGCTCTTCCCGTTTGAGAACTGACATGCATTGCTCCATTCACATCTGCTATTTATAGCACCCAGGGGCAGCAGGCTAACTGTTCAGGTAAGCTAGGCTCGCTGCAGGTGCGGGCCCGCATTCCATAGATGTTGTGTACAAAACTTGGTGGAAAAAAGATTTACGTCTCCCGATTCGCTTCGTTATTTTCCCTGTTGGTACGTTCCCATGCATACTTAAAAAAAACCTTTTTACTGCTCCAAACTTTATGTAACCATAAATGCATGATCTTTTCACTGGTAGCAAATCTATCCGGCTTACAGGCACGCAAACTATTCCCGCCATGAATACTTTAATCAGCCATGCACATATCCTTATAAACAGTACTTGCGAATGAATGGCTCCGAACGTAGGTTCGGCTAGACCATGGATCAGCACAACATATTGATCTACAGAAGCAGTTGCAAGGAATTGTTAAAATGCTGGAGGAGAAAAGGACTCATGTTTCTGTTCTACAGGCTAAAGATAATGAGGTCAGTCACCTTATACTATATATGATATATCACAGTATGATAAAATAAAATAAATACCTGAAGTCCACTTTAACCCTTAGTATGTTCATGATCAACTCATTAAAACTCATGCATCAAAGTGGAAATTCGTTCTATATTTTCTTGGTGAAACTTGTTCACAATCCTGAAAAAATGGAGATTCTGTACTATGAGTGGATAAAATTAGTCGACTAGTCTAAAAATGTCATGAATTTAGTACTCATTACGGTGTAGAAATAGTTGGCTTATTATTTATGTGTTGTGCATCATGAAAAAAGTTACACAAGTGAACTCTTTTTTATAAAAATCTCAATCAACACTGGTCAATTGCTTACCTCCTTATCTTATACTCCCTCAGTTCAGAATACATGCTATCTTGGGTTTTGACTTTTGACGTGGTCTCTAGCGTCCAATTTTGGCCATTGGTTTTGATATGAAAAAGTTAGCAAAGAGTCATAAGATTATAATTTAATAAATATTTTCATGGCAAACCTAATCATACTGTTTTCACTCTGCCAATCCAAATTATAGACATCAGTTATCAAAGTTAAGAGAGTGTTACTCACATTCCTGAATGGAGATACTAATTGGTTACAAAGTTCCAATGACCTGCATTTTACGGTAGAAAACTTGCTATATTGCCGGTACTTTGGTTTGTTTTATTTCTCATCTGCCCCAACTGCTAGAGAACCAGTGTCCCAAGGGCATGTATGTTATAATAAGGTGATGTCAGTCTTGTCATAGTAATGCCCCAGCTTGGTTGGAGATGCTCTTAAGTCCATCATAATTTGTGAAGAAAAACATTTGCATCTAGGATGTACCATCAGAGATTCATCATAATTTGCATATAGAATGACCGAGTTTAGATGTGCATATAGATTTTATTTTTATTTTTGACGGGAAGTCTGTATGACTAGATTATGAAACAGAGTGACAGGTCTGTGTCCGGAACAGAGGGAGTGTGTTTGCCAAGCCTAGGCGATGCGTTTAGTGATTGTTGAAATGACGGGTACCTCTGTTCCCAGTTTCATTACTGACAGTGACAGGTCTTGTGCAGTGCGTCCCCGGCGTCTTCCACGCTCTGGCCGATGCCCGCTATGTGTGCCTATAGAATGTGTGTCATTCGGTCCGAGTACACGACGCATTCGATGTCTATTCTCTCTGCCAGCAGAAGGACGACGACGACGAACCCCTTGTAGCCGAGAATGTGTTCGATCCTTTGTTGTTTCATGAAAAAAACACATATTTAACCTAAGAGCAAAACTAATTCACGATCTGAATCCGAACGAAAAATATTTAACAAGCTGACCGTTTTGAGTAACGCCCAACACAGGGGCGCTGCACTACACTATGCAGCGTCTAGGCATTCGGCGTTGCACTCCTGACCAGCGTGGCAGCCACGGGCAGGCGCGACCCCACAGTCAGCAGTGCAGCGCCTGAGGCCTCGGCGCTGCACTGTGTATTGTCCAGCACCCGACCCTTAGGCACTGCACAGCGACTTAAGCCGCATCGGGCCGGTTTCTTCCTGGCAGTTCTTCCCTCTCCCCCATCCACTTCCTCTCGGTTAGAAACAGCAGCCCCGGCGCCCCCTTCGATCCCCTCCCCCACCCCTCTCAGATCTGACCATTTAAGCCGTGGATTCGATCCCTAATCCCTTCTACTAGGTAAACTCCTCCGTTCCCCTTTCTTTTCCTCCGTAGATTTGTTGCCATTGAAGAGATTTGTTCAAGATTTGGTGAAACCCTTGATTTACTTGGATTGGATCTTTAGATATATGTGAGATGCCTAGTTTTGTAGATATTTATGATTTAGGATGTGTAGGATGTGTAGGATGTGTAGTTAGTTCATAATATATGATTCTTGTGTAGGATGTGTAGGAGGTGTAGTTAGTTTATTTGAAATATGAGATGTTGAGATGAACACATATGACATGTTGAGTGTATGCCGATATTGGAGATGAACTCATATATGTGTATTGTTTAAATTTTGTAAGGATGGTTTGGCTTCTCGACAATGCTATGACACATGACACCGGGCCTACATGATGCGCGAGAAGGAGATGGTAATAATGAGTATTATAAATATTTTGCGAATTTTCCTTTAGTTGAAATTCACGTGCCCTAAGATTTGTCATTACTTGTTTTTTGCAGAAGCTTGAACCTCTGAAGATTCGGTATCACGGCGTCTCTGGTGATGCCATGCCCTACGATCCGCGGTACACACCATACATCCAGCAGGCAGGACTCCTCCCGTGGATTCAGTTGGTCAGCCGGTCCACGCCGAGCCTCAACGCTCCACTAGTGTCCTCTCTTGTTGATCGATGGAGGCCAGAGACGCACAGTTTCCATCTTCGGACTGGGGAGATGATCGTGACCCTCCAGGATGTGTCCTTGATCACCGGTCTTCCTATCGACGAAAGCCCTCTCTGTATGAGCACCGATTCTGATGGGTGGCGCGAACAGATGACTGCTCTTATCGGTACGGCTCCTACCGAGGTTGAGGCTGATGTAGAGGAGGGACAAGAGAAGAAGAAGAAGGAAAGGAAAGCAGCCGGAGCTCCTTTCACGTGGATTCAAGCAAACTTCACGCATTGCCCTGAAGATGCCACTGATGATGTGATCCAAACACATGCTCGTGTCTATATGTGGTACGTTATCTCGAGGACTTTGTTTCCTGATGCCACTGGGAAGAACGCTCCATGGATGTGGCTGAAGGCATTGACCGTCTTCGATAGCAAATGGAGCTGGGGTTCAGCTACTCTGGCCTACTTGTACCGACCGGTAGTTTGTTTGTTTTGTTACAATTTCATTTACTCATTAGCAATGCAACCTTGCTATCAAGTTAACATTGTTGTCTTTGATATCCAGCTGGACGATGCGTGTTGCAGGATCACTGATAGTGCAGGCATTGGTGGTAATATGCTTCTACTTTCTGTATGGAGCTGGGAGCGTCTTCCTGTTGGACGCCCCAAGTGCGTCAAGTTTAATCCTTGGGTTAATCCTTGGGATGAGGACGCCGATTTACGGCTCCCCACTTGGGCCTACAAGTGAGATGTGGTATCCGAGATGACGAACAATGTCAATCTCATGTACCAAAAGTACATCGCCGAGTTGGACACAATTACGCCTGAGCAGGTAACGAGGACATTACATCAATCATTTCTCATGCTTGGCTGAAAACTTGTCATCAATGTTGCGTTGTTCATAGGTGGAATGGCAGCCATATGGCGAGAATGACAGATTAGGGGTCAACCACGAGTTTGCCCTCAACCCGATGTGCTTGCGGGATAGGAATCTTTGGCTTATGAGGTGCCCACTGATATGTAACTGGGCGGTTGAGTTTCATTTGCTACACCGCGTGTATCGTCAGTTTGGTCTGTTCCAGGCTCACTCGCCGGAATGGGTGGACACGGACAAAGCACTTCATAGGTAACAGAGCATGAACCGTATTGACTTAGCATCACCACTTCTTTTTTATTGTGCTAATCGTTGGTTTTCTACCATGAAGGTTGGACAGGAAAAGACAACGGAAGATAAAAGACTGGGACAAGCATCATTCATCCTATGTTCCCGTTTCAACCTTAGTGTGGAGCAAGCTCGAAATGGTGCAGGCCCCCAGCTTCATGAGCATAACTCACTTGCTTTTGATAACTACCTATGATGGTTTCTTCAAAATGCTAGAGTTGAGTTATGCCCACCGGCATACAATGAGGATATTCTTGAAGATCCCGCAAACTTTGAGGATCTATCGAAGCAGTCGTACAACAAAAATGTCAGGGAAGGTCTAGGAGTCCTTGCTGCTCCGGTGATTAACTATGTGGTAAAGTCTTCCCTTCTTTAGTTTGACCGTATCCGTATTACACATGTTTGAATGGCTAACGTGTTACTTCATTCTAATCCACAGCGCAACCAGATCAAGAAAGCAGCTGATGAAAGCCAGTCTATTCTGGAGAAGACACCGGTTGGAGAACACAATGATGAAGGTCCACTACGAAAATTCCTGAAGGTACATATCGCACTCAGGTGTCCATGTTGCATATGTTGCGGAGTTTGGTATCTTATAAACTTGTTCATGTTATAGAGTCGGGCCAAGAAGTTAAGGCGGTTATCAAACCTTCTTGGTTGTCGTGACCCAAAATATTATGAACCATCTGCCTCTAGGTCTGGTACACCATCAGACCCCTTATCAAACCTTCAGGGGGACGATGTGAGTTCTTCATACGCTTATTTGGATGATGAGGGTGTGGTCACCCAACAGGTATGACTAATCTATTAGATGTAATTCTTACTTTACTATGACTTGGTCTTTACCATAATGTTTGATTGTGTGATAGGTTGACGAACTTGATGATGACATGACTTTGGCGGATGCTCAAGTTCGGTCGGCATACATGTTGAAGCCTAGGAAGCCCACACACCGGTTCACGCCCTACGACTATGAAAACAGAGGCAACCCAAAGGTGCCCGTAGAGAGCTCGCACATGGCGAGCTTGGATGATGAGGCGGAGGAGGAAGAGGAGGATGAGGAGGCTCCTCCTGTCAGGAGGAAGAAGATAGCCTCCAAGCGTGGCAGCAGGAACACACGTAGGAGGCATTAGTCGTTGTCGTTTTTTTATTATGAAATTGAACTTGTGAGGGCATGTGATGGTTGGTGAACTCTTAGTAGTGTGCTATGTTATCTTAATTGATGGTTGGTGAACTTGTGAGGTTATGTGATGGTTGGTGAACTCTTAGTAGCGTGCTACTTTATCTTAAATGATGGTTGGTGAACTTGTGAGGTTATGTGATGGTTGCTGTGAATTTCAAGTTATGTGATGTTCATAGTAATTGAAATTGATGTCAACAACTTCTGTTGTTTGCTGTCAGGTTTTAGTAGTGCAACGCCTAAGAGTAACACATAGTCCATTCTTCTCCCACATAGTCATAGTCCATTCTTCTCCCACCACACCGGCATCTCACGTCCCCCCTTCATTGTTTCCATACCTACGAAATGACATTAATAGTTAGTCACACACGACAATGGCCCATTCAGCCAAGAAAACAAGATAATAGTAAGTCACATACGACATTGGCCCATTGAGCCAAGAAAACATTCCACGGCCTCTACCACCACCACGGCCTCTACCACCAACACCACGGCCTCTACCACCACCACCACGGCCTCTACCACCACGGCTAAGACCTAGTTGACTTCCTCTTTGTTGCATAGTTCCTTGGCTTGGTTGATTTGATTGGTTTGGCACTTGGGCACTTGTTTGGCTTGGTTGGCTACTACTCGGTTGACTTTGTTAGCCACCATTTGCTTGGATTGTGCTTGCATCATTTTTTATCTCTTTCTTGGTTTGGTACAAGTTCTTGTGTTGTGACCCACATCATTGCACTCCCCACAACGGGATTGCTCACGAGGCTCTTGGAATTGGCCGGTGCCAGTTTCTCGACCTCCACCACGGCCCCATCCGTCCATGTCACCTCTAAGACGCTTTGTCTTACGTCTTCCCCGTGTAATGACCTTCAATTCCGGGTCGGGCCATAGTTGAACTCCATGATACTCTGGCCATTGTGATTGGTCCAAGTAGGGCTTAAACCGGGGAGCCCATGTATTCTTTATCGTCGTGATTGAAAACTCAGACTCCCGCACGGTAAGAGGGTGATTGACGTCCACGTTCCTAACACGATATGCGTTTAACAAGTGCGAGCATGGAAGATGAAGCAACAATGGCCTCATGCAAGTGCAATCACACCGTGTTAAGGAGACCTCGAAAGCCTGACCTCCGTGTGGGTGGCCATTGTTTGTGGTTCCTCTTGGCTCTTTCACTTCATACATCCACTCGTTGTCATCATATAGTACAGCTTCTTGGGAGTCTGCCTTCCATGATTGAAATTCCAACCATTCTTCAACCTTTGGTGGGAAATTATACTTGTGCTTTTTCTTGTTCTCACCAGCAATATGCTTATCCGTCTCCATTGAGTACTTCAAAAAATATGCATTCATCTTGTCAAATATGTATTGAACTATTGCTGTCATGGGTAATGCACGTACGCCCTTGAGCACCTTATTGAAGCATTCTGCCATGTTGCTTGTCATTTGACCATACCTACGGCCATCTTCATCGAAAGCACGTGCCCACTTATGCCTTTCTGCAATGTTTCTATTGAGAAAGTCAAGACCTCCTGCATCAAGTTTCTTGTGTGCGAGCAATGCATTGTACAAGTTGGCGAACCGCTTGTCGGAGAAAGCGAGACAACAATCTTGAAGATCATCGGCCAACTCCTTGATACCACATGCCCTATAAAAGTTTGCACAAAAGTGCCTCATGCACCATCGATGATGCAACTTTGCATGTCCGGGAATGTCAATCACCAACTCGTTCAGAATTCCTTGATGGCGATCCGATATGACACAAATTTCCCTTTCAGCCGGTATTACCTTTGTTCTCAAATGACGCAAGAACCACTCCTAGTTATCATTGTTCTCCACCTCAACCAAAGCAAAAGCCAAAGGCAACACCCGGTTATTGGCATCACTTGCTATTTCAACCAATATAGTGCCCTTATATTGTCCGGTCAAGAACGTGCCATCAATGGCGATGACGGGCCGACAATGCTCAAAAGCCCTCACGCATTGCTCAAAGGCCCAAAATGCACGGCCAAATACTCGGACGGTCCTCCCGTTGTGAATCAATGTCTGGTGCCCATGAGGCTCGACCACGTGAACCATGCCTGGGTTTGTGGTGGCCATAGCTAACAACAACCTAGGGAGTCGGTTGTATGCTTCATCCCAATTGCCATACAACATCTTGAATGCAGCTTGCTTCGCCTTCCATGCCTTGCCGTACTTCACCTTGTAATGAAAGATGGCTTTCACAAGGTCAATGACACTCTTAATGCTCATTGTTGGAAGTGTGGATATTTGGTTGGAAAACCTGTAAGCGGTGAACTCGGAAGTGAGTTGGCTGTGTTCTTCGGCCACAAGCTTGCCATCCGCATTCTTGTGTCGACACATGTGACTTGGTACACAACTAAATATGCGCCAAGTGGGACCTCCTTTCCATGGCCTTGCACGCACAATCCATGGACATGTTGGCACTTCACATTTAACCGTGTAACGCACATTGACGTCTGAGTTGGCCACTCTATGTGGACGATAATGCGTAACCAAGTAGTTGTCGAGCCACATCTTCAATCCCAAGAAGGATCCAAACTCACAACCGGGATATAAAACGTTCTTGCCGTCTCCCAAATCACGGTGAGAACTTGGCCTAGCTCCAAGAGATATACATTTGTCACCATCTACAACGGCTTCATCCACGACACTAAGATCCTTGAACAATGGTGTCTTGTGATCCTATCGGAATACCTTCTTAAATACTTCCGCCTCCTTCGCCGTGAACCCCTCCTCATCAACTTCTTCATCGGGGCCATCATCATCCGAGTCCGATGCATATGAACGGGAAAAGGGGATGGATTGGTCCATTGTCTCTTGCACATTATATTTGTCGAGGTCACCCACATTGTTGTCCTGGAGATCAACTTCATTTTCATCCTCCTTGTACTCACCATTGTCCTCTTCAAAAACTTCATTTGGGTTGTTTGAAATCGGGCTCAATGTTGGCCAAACTTGTTGCGTCAACTGAGGTTCACTCGTTTGCTCTTGGTTCATGGGTGGAGGTGGAGGAGTACTAGAAACCAACAGGGAGGGGTTCCGGTTCAAGTCCAAATGCAAACTAGACTCAACCTTCTTGGAGGCAAATAACTCAAGAGCCTGGTCTAAAGATTCGGCAATCGTCTCCTTGTATGCAACCCAACGTTGCTTAGAGTCCACACACATTGTCTTCCAACGGATGTGCATTCCGAAACCAACATTATGCCTTCCCTCCAACTCAACAACGTCACTTGGGTCCATCCAATTCAAATCGTGCCTCACTTGTTCCAAGACATCCGCATAGCTAGGACTGCTCTCAAACACCATGTCAAGCTCATCCGGGTCCGGTTCAACATTGCCTTTCAAAAAGGCTCTTTATCCACATGATGAACATAAACACATGTTCTTCCCATCCCTATATAAATCAAAAACAAACACATATCCAATAAGTACTTAACCAAACATTTGCACAAAATACATAAGCCCTAACATAAATATGAAACAATAACCCTAACCCCCACTTAACAATAATCACAATCCTAACCATAGCATAACCCTAACCCTACCCCAACCCCAACATAACAACACACATAACCCTAACCCTAGCATAGTTGGAAGCCTAACCCTACCAAATGGGGAAAGATACATAACATGTTTCCACACAAATTTCCAAATCCAAGCAACAACTAGGGTTTCCCCAACCTACCAAGATATGAGCTAATGTGACAATTCCTTTGGATGAAAATGAGAGGATCGGAGGAGATTACCTTAAGGGAGGGGTTGGCTTCGAAATCCAAGGACAAATACTCCGGATTTGCAAGATTTGAGAAGGATTTGAGAGGTGGTGAGAGGGGGGAGAGGGAGAGTCGAAGATGTCGGTGGGGTGGGGGTGTGTGGGGTGAGGGGTGGGGGTAGGTAGGGACAGCCAAAGTGACACACAGGCAGTGCAGCGCCTAAGGATCGGGCGCTGCACATTACACAGTGCAGCACCTAGGCCTCAGGCGTTGCACTGCTGACTGTGGGACCGCGCCTGGCCTGTGGCTGCCACGCTGACCAGGAGTGCAGCGCCTGAGGCCTAGGCGCTGAATAGTGTAGTGCAGCGCCTTTGTGTTGGGCGTTATTCAAAACGATCAGTTTGTAAAATATTTTTCATTCGGGTTCAGATCGTGAATTAGTTTCGCTCTTAGGTCAAATATGTGTTTTTTGCTGTTGTTTCAAGCACTATGGCGAGCACCTGGCTGAGATCCACCCAGACCCAGGAGCGGATACTGCAAAAGCATGTACGTACGTAACAAGGAAGCAACGAAGAAACCGCCTGCAGGCCTATTATATTATATTATATATCACGACAGAGAGTTTCCATCCTAAATTCTCCAATAACCAACGAAGCAACTTCATTCGCCGCTGGAAGCCTATTTGGAGCAAAGGTGCTAATCTCAACATGTTACTACTAGTTGTTTTCTAATGTTCTTTAGCAACAGGAAATTTTGATAAAACGATATTTTCTCCGTATGTAAAGGCTTTGTAATGCAACGGCTATTAGAGTGAAATATTGTGTTCGCCGCAAAAAAAAAGTGTACTGTGTTGATTCGAGTATCTGTTGTTTCGGTGGGTTTCTGTTTAGAATTGCCTTGTCGATTCTGTTGTTTTCACACGGCTGTTAGGCGTTTTTATAAGGAAGATGCTAAGTTCAGGATTGTGACGGGTCAGGTTCGTTAGTGAGATGCTCGCGTTCGGTTTTTTTTTTCAAGAACACATAAGTTGTGCGTCTTTTATATTAAGATGGAGAGTAAAACAGTACAACGGGTCTATGCACATATATACAACTATACAAGCCATCGTACTTACTCCACACCACTCGTGCTGCTCCTGCGGGCGGATGGTCCAGAAGACAAACCTTGTGTTCTGTGTAGCTGGGTGTACTGTGAGCACGCTAGCATCAGAGCATGGTTAAGTATAGCAAGCTGCTAGTTATATGGTGTTGACATATCATATATAGTCATCACTTGTAATTATTCATATAATAAGGTCAGATATAAGGTTGGCTATAAAAATACTATTTTTTCTCATATCCTTTTTATCTATTTTTTCGTATTTATTGTATTGGTCTAGGAATTCGCATATAGCTAGGTTCTTGCACGAGGGTTCATTTCCGTTATTTGTTTTATCACGACACGCATGTATTCTTATGTTTTTCCCATCTACGTAGTGCTCACGCACGAGTATGCCGGTTTGTGTGAATCCAACCTATGTTTCAGGCTTTCGGATGATCTATCTTTTACGTCAGAGTTTCAACTTGGCAGGTAGGTCACCTGATTTTGAAGTTTTATGCAAAGAAGCACCCGTTTTTGAGTCGATGTTGTATCTGACCAAAGTTTTGCCATGCAGGGCGCAGCCCGTCATTGTCGGAGTCAACGGCGCAAGCAGCCCTCGGTACGATTGAAGGAGAGAGATAGCTGCATCCATAGTCTGGATCAGTTTGTGAATGGGTTTTTTATGACGGCATCGATTAGGAAAACATAAATAGCTCCGCCACTAGTTTGGAGGGTTATTGAAATTTTGTTGCATTTGCATGTGGAGAAAATGGCAGTAGTAGTTGATGGCAAAAAATAATTAATCACTTAAATGAATCTGACGTTGCAATTAATAGATGACTGAGGCTTACCGGGATTCCGGGATACAATCAGGGTCGATGCCTGCAGGGACAAATCATCGTGGAAGCTCTACTCAATAGTGCTTGTATGCTGACGTGCACAACAATAGGGGTTGTATTTGGGAGCAGCGTTTTGGCTCTAGAGTCCAAATGATCCCTATATCCTGTACGTCACATGTTACCTCTCGATCTAGGAACAGATGAATTTAGAGTGCTATACGAGCGCTGAAAAAGCATGATGGGACGTGGTGTACGTTTGTCGAACAGAATTCCAAACACTTTGACAACGTCGACAGGCCTGAACTTGAGGTCCTCGTTGTCGTTGATAATTGCGTCGCGCAGATACCACTCTTTTTTAAGGAGGAGGATTGTCTCGACCTCTGTATCTGGACGATGCATCCAATCATTTTATTAATTATTCATAAAAGATCATACAAAGAAATACAATAATAAGTCTAAAGCCACCGTCTAGACGACAACTGTCGCTACTCCTATCCATCTGATGAAAGGATGTTGATAGTCCGGGCCTAAGACCACTGACCTTACAGACAAGCCTAACATCTAAGACCTGAGGCCCGAACCAAGCCACTTGCCGGATATGGGGCACCCACCGGTCCGACGCGATCTCAGAGGCCGTCGCCGCCAACTACCACTGCTTCATCTTCAGAGTTGTACTGACGCATCATCCTTGTCTGGTCTAGCTATCGTCAACGCCACCACGGCGCCCAACGACACCACCACCCTGCGTGTGAACTGCTGAGCACGTCGCGGCCGCCGCCGATACACCTCAGCCCCATGCCGTCAAGTACCACCAGCCGACACAGCTTGAAGTCTCTGAAAGATATGTCGTGCGTAGCACCTGCCGACCAGGCATGACAAAGCGTAGCACCTGTCGGCCAGGCATGACTCGACATCTCCACCGAAGCTCCATGCAAGCCGAAGCCGCTCCACCTCTTGCCTCTGACCACCAGCAATGCTCCACAAACGATGCTCCCAAGAGAGAAACGCCACCGCAGTGTCGTCATCGTCCGATCTGGAATACCATATCCTAGGGTTTCCCCCAGAGCAGTACGAGCGGGTCGACATAAGTCACACAATGATACGTCTCCAACATATCTATAATTTTTTATCATTCCATGCTATTATATTATCAACTTTGGATGTTTTATATGCATGAATATGCTATTTTATATGATTTTTGGGACTAACTTATTAATCCAGTGCCCAATGCCAGTTCCTGTTTTTTTCGTGTTTTTGACCTTTTTCAGATAGGAATATCAAACGGAGTCCAAATGGAATAAAACTTTCGCCGTGATTTTTTTTGGAAAATATAGAAAATACCTGAAGAAAAAGATACCGGAGAGGTGGCCCAAGGAAGCCACGAGCCTGGGAGGCGCGCCTCCCTGGCCGCGGCTACGGGGCTCGTGACCTCCTCGTGCCACCTCTCGACTTGTTCCCGACTCCAGACGGCCTTATAAATACGGAAACCCTCGAAAACAGATCAGGAGAGCAAGTTCCGCCGTCGCAGACCTCCAGAGCCACCAAAAACCAATCGGGAGACCGTTCCGGCATCCTGTCGGAGGGGAATTCATCGTCGGAGGCCATCTTCATCAACACCATTGCCTCCCTTGCCTCTTCGATGATGCGTGAGTAGTTCACATCAGACCTACGGGTCCATGGCTAGTAGCTAGATGGCTCTCTCTCTCTTTGATCTTCAATACAAAGTTCTCCATGATCTTCATGGTGATCTATCCGATGTAATCTTCTTTTGCGGTGTGTTTGTTGAGATCCGATGAATTGTGGATTTATGATCAGATTATCTATGAATATTATTTGAGTCAATTCTGAATTCTTATATGCATGATTTCATATCCTTGTAAGTCTCTTCGAGTTATAGGTTTTGTTTGGCCAACTTGATCTATGATTCTTGCAATGGGAGAAGTGCTTGGTTTTGGGTTCATACCGTGCGGTGTCCTCACCTAGTGACAGAAGGGGTAGCGAGGCACGTATCGTGTTGTTGCCATCAAGGGTAAAAAGATGGGGTTTATATCATATTGCATGAATCTATCCCTCTACATCATGTCATCTTGCTTAAAGCATTACTCCGTTTGTTATGAACTTAATACACTAGATGCATGCTGGATAGCGGTCGATATGTGGAGTAATAGTAGTAGATGCTGACAGTATCGGTTTACTTGTCTCAGACGTGATGCCTATATGTATGATCATTGCCTTAGATATCGTCATGACTTTGCGCTATTCTATCAATTGCTCAACAGTAATTTGTTCACCCGCCGTAATACTTGCTATCATGAGAGAAGCCTCTAGTGAACACTATGGCCCCCGGGTCTATTTTACATATTATATATTCAGATCTAAACATAAAAACACCAAAAATACCTTGCTGCAATTTTATTTACTTATTTATATTTACTCATTATCACTATCAGATCTCACCTTGCAAGTAATCGTGAAGGGATTGACAACCCCTTTATCGCGTTGGGTGCAAGTTTGTTTGTGTTTGTGCAGGTTCCTTGTTGCTCCATCTTGTTACTCCTACTGGATTGATACCTTGGTTCTCAAACTGAGGGAAATACTTACCACTACCTTGCTGCATCACCCTTTCCTCTTCAAGGGAAAAAACCAACGCAAGACAAGAATTCTACTATCAACTTGCCAATTTCTGGTGACGTTGTAGAGAAGTAGCACACAACGATGTGTTCATTAAGGTAACGACATAGAACGCCGCCATCGCTCGGCTCGGTTTTCACCAGCAACTATGTATCCCCGACTCGCAGCCAGTACTGGATCACGGATCCGGAGATCCGAACACCCAGCCTCAGGCCGACCACCTCTGACGGAAGAGAGGACCACCACCGCCGGTCGCATTGGTCAGACCATATCTGACCGGACGTGCTGCCGACGAGACCACCAGGCCCTCCACGCCGCCGCTGTCGATTTGAAGGTAGTTTGCACATCACCGCAGCCTAGCTGGCCGCCGCCGCCGCCGACGACGCCCGAAAAGGCCGGCCGTTGCGCCCGCAACCCACGCCGTCGTCCGTGACTGGGCCGCCCGTCGTGCGTAGCCGCCGTAGTCCGAGGATGGGTCGGCCACCCGCCACCGGCCGCGGCAATCCACCGCGCTGCGGAATCCAGATCAGCTGCACCACCACTAGTAGAATGTCTGTTTGTAGTCCCGGTCGGGATGGGCCTTTAGTACCGGTTGGGATAAAGGGTCGGGATTAAAGGTCCAGACCTTTAGTACCGGTTGGCCCATGGACCGGTACTAAAGGCCCACCACGTGGCTATCTGTGTGGGCTAGTGGTGGAGGACCTTTAGTATCGGTTGGTGATACCAACCGGTACTAAGTGTTCTATTTTTTTAGCTTTTAATTAGGTTTTAGTTTTCCTCTCTATTTTTTGTGTTTTCCATTCATTTCAAATTTATTTTACGCTGCTACATATTGTAAACAGTACACAAGTTGATGCATATATATATATATGTCATATAATATATAATATCTCATACACATAGTATATATATAAATGGAATTACACATCGATATATATTCTGGACTCATAAATTAAGGCCCAAAACGTTTCTTGGGTGAGAGCTTCGACATCATCTGCCAAACCTCGAGTTGTCTTTCATGTGCTCCTCTGCGACGTATACGGCCTTCGGTCTGGATGCGAATGTTCTCGTACAGAAAGTATCCACATAAATTTGTCCCCTATGGCTGCTTCGCGCACTTTGCAAAAGAATAGAATTTAATAAGATAATTAATAATCAAGCATGATAATGGTATTGAAACTAGAATTAAAGAGATGCGCGGACCTAGTAGTACTACTTAATTACCTGCATCTTTTTTCACTTCAGCTTCGGTTTCCATTGACGACCGTGATGGTTTTTTTCTAATATATTTTTCCAAACACTACGCGACAAAGAAAAAGAACGAAAGAGTTATTATAATTACTTTTGATATCAGGAAATAATGAAAAAAGCGAGGTCGATAAAGATTGAAATTACCGTTCTATCATAAAATACAAGTCCACTTATGATTGTTTAGTGTATCTAGTGAGTCATACACTTGAACAAGTCCATCCGCGAGGATAATATTTAGGAGGGTATAGTGGTCTCTGCACAAAAGTTTATATAATTAAGCAAGCATGCACATAACTCATCAATTACACTTGACAGCGAGCTAGTAAGCAAAAATAGAATTTGTAGTATATAAGAGAGTAAACACTCACCCCATGTTGTAAGAAAATATTATAGTAGATTTGGTATTCATTAGTGACTCTAGAAATTTTTCCAAGATATCTTCTGTGTCCTTGGCATAATGTTTTACCACATGACCATTAATGGTATTTAGGTCGATGAACCTAATGTCATCGATTCCCTCTTGTTTCAATTCCCACATCTTCAATCTGCATAATAGCATAGAAAGGAACATATATATTGAGGATAAGCCAATCATCGATTTCAGAGCTAGAGACTTAAATTATTAAAGATATAAATCACTTACAGACAATAGCAACTGATGAGAGTTTTGTCAATAGAGTCCATGTGGTATAACTGGAAATGTTCTAAGAATTCAAGACATATGTCACATCCATTGACGTAATGCTCTTTTCTTGCTTTGACCATGACCGCCGTCTCCCCTCGCTTTGCTTCACGCAGGTACCAATCATGCAACTGTCACGCAGTTGGTAGTTCCTTGTACTGCTCGGGTGTGACAAGTGGTTTTCCGATCGCATATTGCATTGCGTACTCAGCTACACCGTACCCGCGGATTTCCTCGATGCCAAGGATTTGGCCAAGAGTGAGACCTGCAACCTCTACTTCTTCGAGGTCGATTGGGTTGCCAGCAACGTCGACTGCTTGGATCGATTGCTTGCTTGGATTGGTACTCACTTGAGTGGAGAGATCGATTGCTTGGATTGTTCTCTGAGCCGGGGAACTGTTTTCCCGCTTGTAGTACCACTTTTCATTGATGCCGTACTTCCCGACTTCTTCCTTGGGCTGGGCCGACTTCTCTGCTCACTTGCCTTCTGAATCTGTCGCTCATAGTCTATCGGCATACGCTCCACATATGCCGGGGGTCGATCAATAAAGTGTTCCCTAAAGTGCTCTTGGACTTCCTTGGGTATTACCTCCTTTGGCGACACGGGCTTCTTCGCAAAAAAGGCTTTCACTTGGCGATCGCTTTCAATTTTGTTTTCCTCTGGTGTCATGTCGTAAGGTAGCTTCTTTTTGGATAGCGGCTCGGGTTTCTTCTTTGCTTTCTTCCGAAGAGGACTACTGATGGCCTTCCTTCCTCTTGTGGGAGCCCTGCTGGCGGGACCACTGTCGGGGTGGATTTGGCTCACGCGGCGGAGATCGATATCGATGATATGGACTCGTGTCGTGCTCCGTCCCGAGGTTGGGTGGACTCACGTTCAGATCCCTATCAAAGTGGGACGCCTCTCGAGGTGGGGAGGACTGCTGGCACTGCGATGCCTCTAGCTGGGATCCCTCGCGCTGGACATCGATACTCGGAGGAGCCGGTGGCCTTAGCGTCGAGTGTGAAAAGACGATGCAGTCCTTACTCCATAGAATGAGACCACGGTTGGCTGCTGTCAGTGTAGAATCCCCCTCACCTCCAGGGATGTCAAGCTGTAGTTCATCATATCCTGGCTTTATTGCGCCCACCGCGACACGAGCATACCCAGCTGGAACCGGATTGAAATGCCAGAGAACATCAGGTGTATTTGGTAAAGCATAGACCGTCGCGACCCGCACGGGTATGTTCTTCATTTTTTGGATTAGCTCACAAGATGTCTTCTCAGTGATATCATCCACGGGTGTGTGACCCAGCGGTGCCCCCGTGGAACCCACGCTGCTTTTCGGCAGTGTAGATGGGACGGGTTCTGATGTCTCCTGCCGTGGAGTTGCCCTTTGCTGGGTCAGTACCTGTATTTGCAGCAGCTGCTGCTCGTACTTCTGTTCCAACTTTAAAAGTCGGTCTGCTTCCACCTTCTTTTTTCTCGAACGGCTTTTATAATTGTCCTTCCATCCCGCAAACCCCTCATACCACGGAACAATGCCCATGCCTCGTGTTTTTGTCCTCCGTGTTTGGGATTCCCAAGGGCGCGTGTAAGCTTGTCGTTCTCTCTATCGGGGTGAAACCGTCCTTCTTGGGCAGCTTTTATTGCTTCAATCAACTCATCTGATGCATGCTTCAGACTGGCCAGTGCAATAATCTTCCTTGTTGCTGGGTCCAACTTTCCCCCATGCGCAGAAAACCAATTCCTGCACCTCCAAGGCCAGTGGAAGGTTACTGGAGTGATCCCTTAAGCATGCATCTTATTCTCTAATGCATCCCACTTAGGAATGGCTGACTTGTATCCACCTGTCCCTAGTTTATGGTGATACTTTTTTTCTCTGCATTTATCTTATTCTTTGCCGACTTCTCCATAGCAGCTTCCGATGTCTTGTACTCGATAAATGCGTTCCAGTGATTCCTTACCTTCTCGTATATTCCTCTGAATCCGGGCGCCTTCTTGCCTCTAGCGTTGTAATCGGTCCATAATCTTTTCCTCCAAGTCTGGAACGCGTCGGCCATCTTATGGAGAGCAAACTCCATGACTTTGTCCCTTTGGCGCTCCGAGAGAGAATCTGGTAGCATGAAATGCTCCATGAGATCTCGCCAAAGGGCATCTTTAATTCTTTTATCGACATAATTCACTCCTGGTTTTGGTTTGTTTGGCAGAATCCATTCTTGCATTGTGATCGGGACTCCGTCCCTAACAACCACTCCGCATTGACGCACAAATGTCTTGGCATTGGCTTCAGGGTGAGTCGGTGCGCCATCATGTTTGAAAGCATCAAGATTGAGCTTTAGGTTGCCGTCTAATATTTTGGCACCGCCTCGTACCTTCCTACTAGATTGGCTCGATCCGGAAGGTTGATAATTAAAAGAAGAAAGATTTGTTAATATATTTATATATATATACAAATCAATTAATACACATGTAATGATGACCGGAGGCTAATATGTATATACCTCGCCGGACATTGTTAGTTGTTCTGGATTTTGGAACATAAGTTGTTCTTCCTCGACCTCACATCCATCACCATAATCGTTCAGATATTGTGAGCCGTCATCATCATGTGATTCACCCAGAAGGTCCGCTGGGTTTTCGAAGGAGCGTATCATGTCGAAGATGTCCTCTTCATGAGCTCTACCAGTATTGTCCATAGCTTAATAACTAATCAATAATAATATAGATAAAACAAATTAGTATTCAAATCAGCATGCATTCAAGAAGCAAAATAACTGATAGTTAATTAATAATGCATCATTGAATACATATATAGTAGTTCTTAGAAAAGATCTCGTCTCATAATCTTGGATAATAGTTAATACATCGGCTAATCCATTGATCTAGCTAATACATCATAATAATACATATATAGTAGCTAATATATCAATCTAGCTAGAACCCTAGCGCCCGACGGATATCGGGGCGGGTGGTGGACACCCAAAGAGAAGGAACCATCACAGGAACATAGCTCCAGTGAGATCCCTGAAGAATCTGCCAGGTCAAAGCTGCCATGTAGCGACGGACGTGCTCGTTCTCCTTGCTGACATGGTACTGTACCACCTATTGGAAATATGCCCTAGAGGCAATAAATAAAGTGTTTATTATTATATTTCCTTTTTCATGATAATCGTTTATTATCCATGCTATAATTGTATTGAAAGGAAACATAGATACATGTGTGGATACATAGACAACACCGTGTCCCTAGTATGCTGATAACCCACAAGTATAGGGGATCACAACAGTTTTTCAGGGTAGAGTATCCAACCCAGATTTATTGATTCGACACAAGGGGAGCCAAAGAATATCCTCGAGTATTAGCAGTTGAGTTGTCAATTCAACCACACCTGAAAGATTTAATATCTGCAGCAAAGTTTTTAGTAGCAAAGTAATATGATAGTAACAGTAACAGTAGCAGCAGTAGCAGTAGTGATTGGTGTCGCAAGTGTAACAGCAGTAGCGGTAAAGTAACGTAGCAAAGACCAGTATAGGAAAAGCTCGTAGGCATTGGATCGGTGATGGATAATTATGTTGGATAGCATTTATCATGTAACAGTTATAACATAAGGTGATATGTAACTAGCTCCAGTTCGTCAATGTAATGTAGGCATGTATTCCGTATATAGTCATACGTGCTTATGGAAAAGAACTTGCATGACATCTTTTGTCCATCCCTCCCGTGGCAGCGGGGTCCTAATGGAAACTAAGGGATATTAAGGTCTCCTTTTAATAGAGAACCGAAACAAAGCATTAGCACATGGTGAATACATGAACTCCTCATAGAATGGTCATCTCCGGGAGTGGTTCCGGCTATTGTCACTCCGGGGGTTCCGGGTCATAACACATAGTAGGTGACTACAACTTGCAAGATAGGATCAAGAACACATATATATTGATGAAAACATAATAGGTTCAGATCTAAAATCATGGCAATCGGGCCCTAGTGACAAGCATTAAGCATAGCAAAGTAGTAGCAACATCAATCTTAGAACATAGTGGATACTAGGGATCAAACCCTATCAAAACTAACTCGATTACATGATAGTGTTGGAAATATGCCCTAGAGGCAATAATAAAATGGTTATTATTGTATTTCCTTGTTCATGATAATTGTCTATTGTTCATGCTATAATTGTGTTAACCGGAAACCGTAATACATGTGTGAATACATAGACCACAACATGTCCCTAGTGAGCCTCTAGTTGACTAGCTCGTTGATCAATAGATGGTCATGGTTTCATGACCATGGACATTGGATGCCGTTGATAATGGGATCACATCATTAGGAGAATGATGTGATGGACAGGACCCAATCCTAAGCATAGCACAAGATCGTGTAGTTCGTCTGCTAGAGCTTTTCCATTGTCAAGTATCATTTCCTTAGACCATGAGATTGTGCAACTCCCGGATACCGTAGGAATACTTTGGGTGTGCCAAACGTCACAACATAACTAGGTGGCTATAAAGGTGCACTATGGGTATCTCGAAAGTGTCTGTTGGGTTGGCATGAATCGAGACTAGGATTTCTCACTCTGTGTGACGGAGAGGTATCTCTGGGCCCACTCGGTAAGACATCATCATAATGAGCTCAAAGTGACTAAGGAGTTAGCCATGGTATGATGTGTTACGGAACGAGTAAAGAGACTTGCCGGTAACGAGATTGAACAAAGGTATAGGGATACCGACGATCGAATCTCAGGCAAGTATCATACCGATAGACAAAGGGAATTGTATACGGGATTGATTGAATCCCCAACATCGTGGTTCATCCGATGAGATCATCGTGGAGTACGTGGGAGCCAAAATGGGTATCCAGATCCCGCTGTTGGTTATTAACCGGAGAGGTGTCTCGGTCATGTCTACGTGTCTCCCGAACCCGTAGGGTCTACACACTTAAGGTTCGATGACGCTAGGGTTATAGGGAAATAGTGTACGTGGTTACCGAAGGTTGTTCGGAGTCCCGGATGAGATCCCGGACGTCACGAGGAGTCCCGGAATGGTCCGGAGACGAATATTGATATATAGGAAGTGAGGTTTTGGTTACCGGAAGTGTTTCGGGCGTTACCGGTAGTGTACCGGGACCACCAGAAGGGTTCTAAGGGTCCACCAAGTGGAGCCACCGGCCCCAGAGGGCAGCATGGTCCACAAGTGGGAGGGAACCAGCCCCTAGGTGGGCTGGTGCGCCTCCCACCCCAGCCCAAGGCACAGGAAGGTGGGAGGGAGGGGAAACCCTAGCCCTAGATTGGCCTAAAGCCCACTAGGGCTGCGCCCTCCCTCTCCCTCCCTGTGGCAGCCGCCCACATGGGATCTGGGGCTGCCGCCGGCTCCCAAAGGGGAACCCTAGGGCGCAGCCCCTCCCCTCCCTTCCTCCTATATATAGTGGTGGGTTTTAGGGCTGCCAACACACGAGTTTTCCTCTCTCCCTGGCACAGCCCTACCTCTCCCTCTCCTCATCCTCCGTAGTGCTTAGCAAAGCTCTACCAGAGTACCACGCAGCTCCACCGCCACCACGCCATCGTGTTGCCGGAGCTCTTCCCCAACCTATCCTTCCTCCTTGCTGGATCAAGGCGTAGGAGACGTCATCGGTCTGCATGTGTGTTGAACGCGGAGGCACCGTTGTTTCGGTGCTAAGATCGGAGTCCACCGCAATCGGAATCGCTGCGAGTACGACTCCACCAAAATGCTTCTGCTTAGTGATATTCAAAGGTATGAAGATCCAATCTCTCCTCGCTCGTTGCTGGTTTCTCCATAGATAGATCTTGGTGACACGTAGGAAATTTTTTGATTTACTACTACATTCCCCAACAGATAGATCTCATCCAAACCCTCACCGTCCAGCAAGCCTATGATGAGATTACTCACGAACGATGGGGAGCATCATGAAATTGGCGATGGAGGATGGTTGATGATGACGGTGGCTTCGATTTCCCCTCTCCGGAGCCCAGAACCGACTCCAGATCTGCCCTCCCGAGGAAGAACAGGTGGTGACAGCTGCTCCGTATCGTAAAACGCGATGATTTCTTCTCTCTTAATTTTTTATGAACGAAAGTGAATATATGTAGCTGGAGAGGATGTCGGAGGGGCCACGTGGGCCCCCACGAGCCTGCCAGGCGCGGCCTAGGGGGCGCGGCTCTTGGGCTCGTGGCCCACTGGCACCTCCCCTCTGGTTGATTCTTTCTCCGGTATTTTTTATATATTCCACAAAAATTCCTCGTACGTGTTCAGGTCATTCCGAGAACTTTTATTTCTGCACAAAAATAACACCATGGTAGTTCTGCTGAAAACAACGTCAGTCCGAGTTAGTTTCATTCAAATCATGCAAATTAGAGCCCAAAACAAGGGCAAAAGAGTTCGAAAAAGTAGATACGTTGGAGACGTATCAACTCCCCCAAGCTTAAAGCCTTGCTTGTCCTCAAGCAATTCAGTCGATAAACTGAAAGAGACAAAAGAAAAACTTTTATGAAATCTGTTTGATCTTGTTGTTGCAATTATGTCTAACTCATATTCAGATTTTCAGCAAGATCATAAGCTAACCACATAAGCAATGACCTTTAGGTCTCATGGTATACTCATGTCAATGGCACAACTAACTAGCGAGTCATAATAGTAAGTTTCAAACGTCAGCACTTCAATCAAAACACTCATGATATAATATGAATAGATGGTATCTCGCTAGCTCTTTCTAAGACCGCAAAACATAAATGCAGAGCACCTTCAAAGACCAAGGGCTGACTAGAAGTTGTAATTCATGGTAAAGGAGATCCAGTCATAATCATACTCAATACCAATTAATAGCAAAGCATGCAAATAACGGAGGTGCTCTCTAGCCAGTGCTTTTAATAAGAAGAGGATGACTCAACAACAATGTAAATAGATAGGCCCTTCGCAGAGGGAAGCATTGATTTGCAGAGGTGCCAGAGCTCAAGCTTTTTTTTAAATAGAGATGAATAATTTTGGGGGTGATATGCTTTCATTGTCAACGCGATGACCAAGAGTTTTCAACATCTTCCATGCTACACATATTATAGGCGGTTCCCAAGCAGAATAATAAAGTTTTGACTCCCCCAACCACCAATCAATCACACTCCACGGCTAGCGGAATCCTCAGGTGCCGTCCATACCAACAACAAACCTGGGGGAGTTTTGTTTCCAATTATATTTTTATTTGATTTGAACATGGAACTGGGCATTCCGATTACCGGCCCCTTTTTCGTGAGTGATAGTGAATAAAGAAATATCGAGGATAACACGCCTAGCATGGAATATACTGATCGCCCCTTGTCACCACATGAGCGGTTCAGGCACACAAAACAGATTATTATTTGAAGGTTTAGAGAGTGGCACATGCAAATTTACTTGGAACGGCAGGTAGATACCGCATATAGGTAGGTATGGTGGACTCATATGGAACAACTATGGGTTTATGGAAGTGGATGCACAAATAGTATTACCGCTTAGTACAAGTGAAGGCTAGAAAGAGACTGGGAAGCGACCAACTAGAGAGCGACAACAGTCATCAACATGCATTAAGATTAACCAACATTGAGTGCAAGTATGAGTAGGATATAAATCACCATGAACATGAATATCGTGGAGGCTATGTTGATTTTGTTTCAACTACATGCGTGAACATGTGCCAAGTCAAGCCACTTGAATCATTCAAAGGAAGATACCATCCTATCATACTACATCACAATCATTTTAAAATTCATGTTGGCATCCAAGACAAACCATTATAAGCTCCTAGCTAATTAAGCATGGCATAAAAAACTATGATCTCTAAGTTGTCATTGCGAACATGTTTCTCTCATAACAATGCTGAATTAGGAATGATGAGCTAGTCATATTTACAAAAACAAAATAGATAGAGTTCATACCGGCTTTTCCAGGCTCAGTCACTTCATCATATATCGTCATTATTGCCTTTCACTTGCACGACCGAATGATGTGAATAATAATAAGAGTGTTCATGCATTGGACTAAGCTGGAATCTGCAAGCAAACTCAGAGGAGAAGACAAAGTAATATGGCTCTTTGACGAATAAACAATAATGCATATGAGAGCCACTAATCATTTTAATCATGGTCTTCTACCTCGACCCAAAGGAAAAGAAAACTATTTACACGGGAAAGCTCCCAACAAGCAAAAGAAGAACGGGAAATCTTTTTGGGTTTTCTTTTCTTAATTACTACTAAGAATGCAAGAATGTAAAGTTACAACTATTTTTTTTTGTTTTTCTCATTTTTAATTTTTTTTGGGTTTACTCAAGTTAGTAAAACACACAAGAAGAATGCGAGAAAAAAGAAAGAAAATAAACTAGCATGGGTGATATAATGAAAAAGTGTGAACACCGACTATCAAAGTGAATGTGTGAACAGGAATATAAAGTCGGTGAGAAACACGTACTCCCCTAAGCTTAGGCTTTTGGCCTAAGTTGGTCTACTCCCAAGGAGGAAAGTAACCGGCTCCGGGGTACTCTGGAGCGTCCTGAGGATGCCACTGCTGGGTAAGCTCCTCCGGCTCCCACTGATAAACTGGCATCCAGTACTCGATTGGTGGCTCGGGCACGGGCGCCTGAGGTGGCACCATGCCCCAGTATGCGTAGATGTCCGAGGGCATAATGGTGTACCTGTCTAGATGAAGGTTGAACAAAGAAGTAGCAGGCAGGGTAATGACCTCACGAGTACCCTGACTAAATACCAAGTTATAAATTAGCCTCCCATTATCATTCTTATCAAGAAAATCATGGCAAACCATGCTATCATAATCTAAATATCTCTCTGGAAGAAGCATCTCTCCCTCCTCATGCAGCCTAGCAGGTATCCCAAAATGTCTAGCTAGTCGAGTAGCATAGATACCTCCATACACCGTGCCCTTGGAACGGTTCGTGTCCAACCGTCGGGCAACAATAGCGCCTGAACTATAAGTTTTATCATTATGTAAAGCTGAGCGTAAGACTGCAAGATCTGGGGAACTAAGACCCCCGGCCTTTCCACGGCCAATCAAACATTTTCCTACAAATAAAGAGAAATAGTGATGCACATGAAAATACACACTGGCAATTCTAGCGCCAGACACCCCCTCTCCTCTCCTATGGCAATAGTATCAATGAAAGCCTCCAAGTCCCGTGGGCGAGGTTCATGAATATCCCCAACATAAGGTAACTTGCAAACATTGCAAAAATCCTGAAGTGACATGCGCTGGGGGATATCATATAACTTGAACTCAACCATAGGAGGATTCTTCCTCGGATAGAAATTAAAGCTTTGCATGAAAGTATTAGTGAGGAGGAGGTATTGTGGACACTTATCTTCAACAAATGCAGTAAGGCCGTGTTCTCCACCAAGTAATAAGAATCCTTATGAAGTCCGGCAACATGCAAGAATATATCACTTGGCCACTCGCATGCTCGAACTTCTGCAACTCGGGGAACTGGATACTTGGGTTTCTTCTTCTCATTTTCATCTTCCTCGGGGTTATGGCTCGAAGAGCCCCTTAGAAACCTCCTCATAATTCTCTTTTTTCTAAAAAATTCTGGAATTTTTAGTGACTCAAAATAAAAGTGAATGAAACTTAACAAAACTCATAGCAACTACTACAAGTGCCTAGAGGCCATATCTTGCATCAAAACTACTTTTGACCAAATAAAATTAACATGCAAAGCTCAAGAACAGGGTCACCAAGGCAGCAATAATATGCAATGAATAAAGCACTAGAACAAAAACTAATTGGACCAATGGAGGAGTCACATACCAAGGAACAATTTCCCCAAAACAGTTTGGTGAATGGAGCTTTGCACAAGGAGATCGAGAAATGCAGCAAAATGAGCAAGAACACGGGTTTGAGCTGTGGGATGATTTTTTCTGGAGGAAGAAGAAGGAGATGGGGGCTGGAATAAGTGGAGGGGGGCCACGTGGGCCCCACGAGCCTACCAAGCACGGCCAGGGGGGTGGCCGTGCCTCCTGGGCTTGTGGCCCACTGGTGCATCCCCCTGACTAGTTATTTATTTCAAAAATTCTTAAATATTCCAGAAAAATCATAATAGAATTTCAGGGCATTTAAAGAACTTTTATTTTCAGGTCATTTTTTATTGGACGGATAATGCAGAAAACAGGAAAATAATGCTATATTTATTATTTTTCTACTGAATAACAGAAAGTAAAAGTTGAGGACAGAAGGTTGTGACTTATAGATTCATCCATCTCATGGTCATCAAAACAGATCCATCAATGAGGTTGATCAAGTCTCCTTGACAAACTTTTTTCGAATCAAATGAAACCAGAGAATCTTCGAAAAATCACTAGGTTACCTCAATGGGGATATGCATATCCCCAACAATAAGTATATCATATCTCATCTTGAGAGTAGGTAAAGGAATTTCAAAGCTTCCAACAATAATGGATGAAGATCTTTCAATGGGATTTATGCAACGAATCCGATATTGTTTCTTCGGAAAGTGCATTGTGTGCTCATTACCATTGACATGGAAAGTGACATTGCCTTTGTTGCAATCAATAACAGCTCCTGCAATGTTTAAAAAGGGTCTTCCAAGGATGATTGCCATGGCATCATCCTCGGGAATATCAAGGATAACAAAGTCTATTAAGATAGTAACGTTTGCAACCACAACAGGCACATCCTCGCAAATGCCGATAGGTAAAGCAGTTGATTTGTCGGCCATTTGCAAAGAAATTTTAGTAGGTGTCAACTTATATAATTCAAGTCTACGAAATAAAGAGAGAGGCATAACACTAACACCGGCTCCAAGATCACATAAAGCAGTTCTAACATAATTTCCTTTAATGGAGCAAGGTATAGTGGGTACTCCGGGATCGCCTAGTTTCTTAGGAGTCCCACCCTTAAGAGTGTAATTAGCAAGCATGGTGGAAATCTCAATATCAGGTATCTTTCTTTTATTTCCCACAATATCTTTCATGTATTTAGCATAAGGAGACATTTTAAGCATATCTGTCAAACGCATTTGCAAGAAGATAGGTCTAGTCATTTCAACAAAGCGCTCAAAATCCTCATCATCCTTTTTCTTGGATGGTTTGGAAGGAAAGGGCATGGGTTTCTGAACCCATGGTTCTCTTTCTTTACTGTGCTTTTTAGCAATAAAATCACTCTTATCATATCTTTTATTCTTAGGTTGTGGGTTATCAGGATCAATAGCAGGTTCAATTTCCACATCATTATCATTACTAGGTGGAGCATCAATATGAACATCATTATCAATATTATCACTAGGCTCATGTTCATCACCAGATTGTGTCTCAGCATCAAAAATAGATATATCATTTTGATTCTCAGGTGTAACAGAAACATGTTTACTAGTATGCAAGTTCCTATCATCTTTCTTTTTCTTATTACCAGGATGATTAGGTGCATCAGTATTAATTCCTTGAGAATCTTGCTCAATTCTTTTAGGATGGCCCTCAGGATACAAAGGTTCCTGAGTCATTCTACCACCTCTAGTAACAACTTTAACAGAATTATCATTCAATTCATTAAGCAAGTCATTTTGAGCCTTAAGTACTTGCTCTACTTGAGTAGTGACCATAGAAGCATGTTTACTAATAAGCTTAAGATCATTAACATTTCTATCCACACAAGCACGTATATGATTAATCATGCGAGCATTTTGTCCTAGTTGTCTGCTAACATAATCGTTAAAACTTTGTTGTTTGACAACAAAGTTATCAAATTCATCTAAACATAAGCTAGCAGGTTTATCATAAGGAATATCGCTCTCATTGAATCTACGGAGAGAATTTACCTCTATTACCTGTGTCGGGTTATCAAGACCATGGATCTCTTCAATAGGTGGTAGATTCTTAACATCTTCAGATTTAATACCTTTCTCTCGCATAGATTTCTTTGCTTCTTGCATATCTTCAGGGCTGAGGAATAGAATACCTCTTTTCTTCGGAGTTGGCTTCGGAGGTGGTTCGGGAATAGTCCAAGCATCATCATTGCTCAAGATATTATTTAATAGAATTTCAGCTTGTTCCACGGTTTGTTCCCTGAAAACACAACCAGCACAACTATCTAGGTGGTCCCTAGAAGCATTGGTTAGTCCATTATAAAAGATATCAAGTATTTCATTTTTCTTAAGAGGGTGATCAGGCAAAGCATTAAGTAACTGGACAAGCCTCCCCCAAGCTTGTGGGAGACTTTCTTCTTCAATTTGCACAAAGTTATATATATCCTGCAAGGCAGCTTGTTTCTTATGGGCAGGAAAATATTTCTCAGAGAAGTAGTATACCATATCCTGGGGACTACGCACACAACCAGGAGCAAGAGAGGTAAACCAAGTTTTAGCATCACCCTTTAGTGAGAAAGGAAACAACTTAAGGATATAGTAATAGCGAATTTTTTCCTCATTAGTGAATAGGGTGGCAATGTCATTCAGTTTAGTAAGATGTGCCACAACAGTTTCAGATTCATAACCATGAAAAGGATCAGATTCAACCAAAGTGATTAACTCAGGATCGACAGAGAACTCATAATCCTTATCAGTAACAAAGATAGGTGAAGTAGCAAACTTAGGATCATATTTCATTCTAGCATTTAGAGATTTTTCTTTCCACTTGCGTAATAATTTCTCAAGATCATAGCTATCCTTACAAGCAAGAAAGTCTTCAGCTACCTCTCCTTCCATAACATAACCCTTAGGTATATTAGGCAATTCATATCTAGGAGGGCTAGGTCTAACAGGTGTAATAGAAGGTTCAATTTCAATAATTTCATCAGTTTCAGAAGTATCATTTGATTTAGTAGTAACTCTAGCAATTTGTGCATCCAGAAATTCACCAAGTTGCATCTCATTGTAAAGCAAAGCATCATCATAATTATCATGTATAGCAGAAGTAGCATCATCAAGCACATGCGACATATCGGAATTAGTAGCAGGTGGTGGTGTCACAAATTTACTCATAACAGAAGGTGAATCAAGTGCAGAGCTAGATGGCAGTTCCTTACCTGTCCTCGTAGTTGAGGGTAGAACTTTAGTCTTTGGATCTCGCAGTTTCTTCATAGTGATCAATAGATATAAATCCCAAGTAACTCAGAGAATAGAGCTATGCTCCCCGGCAACGGCGCCAGAAAAAGTCTTGATAACCCACAAGTATAGGGGATCGCAACAATTTTCGAGGGTAGAGTATTCAACCCACATTTATTGATTCGACACAAGGGGAGCCAAAGAATATCCTCGAGTATTAGCAGTTGAGTTGTCAATTCAACCACACTTGAAAGATTTACTATCTATAGCAAAGTTTTTAGTAGCAAAGTAATATGATAGTAACAGTAACAGTAGCAGCAGTAGCAGTAGTGATTGGTGTAGCAAGTGTAACAGCAGTAGCGGTAAAGTAACATAGCAAAGACTAGTATAGGAAAAGCTCGTAGGCATTGGATCGATGATGGATAATTATGTTGGATAGCATTTATCATGTAACAGTTATAACATAAGGTGATATGTAACTAGCACCAGTTCGTCAATGTAATGTAGGCATGTATTCCGTATATAGTCATACGTGCTTATGGAAAAGAACTTGCATGACATCTTTTGTCCATCCCTCCCGTGGCAGCGGGGTCCTAATGGAAACTAAGGGATATTGAGGTCTCCTTTTAATAGAGAACCAGAACAAAGCATTAGCACATGGTGAATACATGAACTCCTCATACTATGGTCATCTCCAGGAGTGGTTCCGGCTATTGTCACTCCGGGGTTGCCGGGTCATAACACATTGTAGGTGACTACAACTTGCAAGATAGGATCAAGAACACACATATATTGATGAAAACATAATAGGTTCAGATCTGAAATTATGGCACTCGGGCCCTAGTGACAAGCATTAAGCATAGCAAAGTAGTAGCAACATCAATCTTAGAACATAGTGGATACTAGGGATCAAACCCTATCAAAACTAACTCGGTTACATGATAGATCTCATCCAAACCCTCACCGTCCAGCAAGCCTACGATGAGATTACTCACGAACGATGAAGAGCATCATGAAATTGGCGATGGAGGAAGGTTGATGATGACGATGGCTTCGATTTCCCCTCTCCGGAGCCAAGAAACGGACTCCAGATCTGCCCTCCCAAGGAAGAACAGGTAGTGGTGGCGGCTCCGTATTGTAAAACACAATGATTTCTTCTCTCTTAATTTTTTCTGAATGAAAGTGAATATATGGAGCTGGAGAGGAGGTCGGAGGGGCCACGTGGGCCCCACGAGCCTGCTAGGCATGGCCTAGGGGGGCGCTGCTCCTGGGCTCATGGCCCACTAGCACCTCCCCTACGTTTGATTCTTTCTCCGGTATTTTTTATATATTCCACAAAAATTCCTCGTAAGTTTTCAGCTCATTCCGAGAACTTTTATTTCTGCACAAAAACAACACCATGGCAGTTCTGCTGAAAACAGCGTCAGTCCGGGTTAGTTTCATTCAAATCATGCCAATTAGAGTCCAAAACAAGGGCAAAAGAGTTTGCAAAAGTAGATACGTTGGAGACGTATCATATGCCTCTAGTGAACTAGCCTGTTGATCAAAGATGGTTAAGGTTTCCAAGCCATGGACAAGAGATGTTATTTGATAACGGGATCACATCATTAGGAGAAGGATGTGATGGACAAGACCCAAACTACAAACGTAGCATATGATCGTGTCAGTTTATTGCTATTGTTTTCTACATGTCAAGTATATGTTCCTATGATCATGAGATCATGCAACTCACTGACACCGGAGGAATACCTTGTGTGTATCAAACGTCGCAACGTAACTGGGTGACTATAAAGGTGCTCTACAGGTATCTCCGAGGGTGTCTGTTGGGTTGGCATGGATCAAGACTGGGATTTGTTACTCCGTGTGACGGAGAGGTGTCTCAGGGCCCACTCGGTAATACAACATCACAACAAGCCTTGCAAGCAATGTGACTAAGTGTTGGTCACGGGATCTTCTATTATGGAACGAGTAAAGAGACTTGCCGGTAACGAGGTTGAACTAGGTATTGAGATATCGACGATCGAATCTCGGGCAAGTAACATACCGAAGAACAAAGGGAACATCATACGGGATTAACTGAATCCTTGACATAGAGGTTCGACCGATAAAGATCTTCGTAGAATATGTAGGAACCAATATGGTCATCCAGATCCTGCCATTGGTTATCGACCGTAGAGGTGTCTCGGTCATGTCTACATAGTTCTCGAACCCGCAGGGTCTGCACACTTAAGGTTCTACGACATTTCGGTAGTATAGAGTTAAGCATGGTGGTGACCGAAGGTTGTTCGGAGTCCCGGATGATATCCTAGATGTCACGAGGAACTCCGGAATGGTCCGGAGGTAAAGATTGATATATAGGAAATCCTATTTTGGTTGCCGGAAAAGTTTCGGGCTCATCGGTAGTGTACCGGGAGTGCCGGTAGTGTACCGGGGGATCATCGGGAGGGGTATTTCGACCCAAGAGGCTACATGGGCTATAGGAGGGTTAATACCATCCCTTAGTGGTCTATTGGAAGTCCCACACAAGGCCCATGCGTCTGGGAAGAAAAGCCCAAAAAGAAAAAGGTGGAAATGGGCAAAAAGGGGCTATATAAGGAAGGAGTCATAATCCTACTTGGAGTAGGAGGAGGATGACTCCTCCCTAGCCGGCCGAAACCTGGTGGGCTTGGACCTTGCGCCAGCCCCCTCCTCCTCCTCTCCTCCTATATATACTAGAGGGTTTGAGGGGTTTTTCACAAGTGCTTTCTTTCACGTGCAACCCTAATCTCTAGTGCATAGTTTCTCCTCTAGATCAGTTTTCTGCAATGCTTAGGCGAAGCCCTGTAGGAATAGATCCACCACCATTGCCGGAGCGCTGTCACGCTGCCACCTACAAGGGTATGTAGATCCACTCTCCTTCTCGTAGATGCTCATCACCATGGATAGATCTTGTGTGTGCGTAGGAAAATTTTTGTTTCTCATGCAACGTTCCCCAACAGTGGTATTAGAGCTAGGTCTATGTGTAGATGAGATCTCAAGTAGAACACAAAGAGTTTGTGGGCGTTGATGCTTAAATTGCTTCCTCCCTTAGTCGTGTTTTGGTTCAGCGGTATTGTGGGATGAAGCGTCCTGGACCAACCTTACTCGTACGCTTACGAGAGACCGGTTCCCTCAACTGCACTTGTTGCAAAAGATGCCTAGCGGGTGTTAGTTTCTCCTACTTTAATTGGATCGGATTCGACAGAGGCGGTCCTTGAGAAGGTTGAAAAGCAACTTATGTATCACCGTTGTGGTTTATGCGTAGGTGAGAATTGTTCTTGCTAGATACCCGTAGCAGCCACGTAAAACATGCAACAACAATTAGAGGACGTCTAACTTGTTTTTGCAGGGTATGTTGTGATGTGATACGGCCAATTACATGATGAGATATATGTGATGTATGAGATGATCATGTGATGTATAGAATTTCACGACTTGCATGTTGATGAGTACGGCAACCGGCAGGAGCCATAGGGTTGTCTTTAATTATTGTATGACCTGCATGTCAATCATTAAGTGCTATGTAATGCTTTACTTTATCGCTAAACGGTAGCAAGGTAGTAGAAGCATGGTGGGTGCGACAACCCTGATGGCGACACATTGACGGAGATCAAGATGATGGAGATCATGGTGTCGTGCTGGTGACGATGGAGATCATGCCGGTGCTTTCAAGATGGAGATCAAAAGCACAAGTTCATGGCCATATCATGTCACTTATGAATTGCATGTGATGTTAATCCTTTTATGCACCTTGTTTTGCTTAGGACGACGGTAGCACTATAAGGTCATCCCTCACTTAAATTTCAAGATGAATTGTGTTCTCCCCGAGTGTGCACCGTTGTGAAAGTTCGTCGTGTCGAGACACCACGTGATGATCGGGTGTGATAGACTCTACGTTCACATACAACGGGTGCAAGCCAGTGTTTCACATGTAGAACACTCGGGTTAAACTTGACGAGCCTAGCATGTACAGACATGGCCTCGGAACACAAGAGAGCGAAAGGTCGAACATGAGTCATATAGTAGATATGATCAACATGATGATGTTCACCATTGAAACCACCTCAACTCACGTGATGATCGGACTTGAGTTGGTGAATTTGGATCAAATGACACTCAGATGACCTGAGGGATGTCAATTTGAGTGGGAGCTTTAGTAATTTGATTAACTAAACTCATTATCTTGAACAATAGTCTAAGTAACCTTTGCATATTTATGTTGTAGATCAATGGCTCGCGCGGTAGCACCCTTGAATTTTAATGCGTTCCTAGAGAAAGCTAAGTTGAAAGATGATGGAAGTAACTTTGTTGACTAGGCCCGTAATCTGAGGATTATCCTCACGGCTTCCCAGAAATCATATGTCCTTGATGCACCGCTTGGTGACCAACCAGAAGACATATCATCCGAAGACGCTAAGACCGCTTGGGAGACACGTTCTGGAGATTACTCAATAGTTTAGTGTGCAATATTTTATGGCTTGGAACCGGGACTTCAAAGACATTTTGAACGTCATGGAGCATATGAGATGTTCCAGGAGTTGAAGTTTATCTTTCAGTAGAATGCCCGGATCGAGAGGTATGAGACCTCCGATAAGTTCTATGCTTGCAAAATGGAGGAGAACGGGTCTATTAGTGAACATGTACTCAGAATGTCTGGGTACTCGACTCGTCTGGCGGAGTTAGGAATTACCCTTCTGCCAAAGGCGATCACTGACAGAGTTCTTCAATCACTGCCACCTAGTTACAAGAGCTTTGTGATGAAGTATAACATGCACGGGATGAACAAGTCAGTTGCTACTCCTGTAAAGAAGCCCAAAGCTGGACCCAAGCCAGAAACTGAGTGCTTTCATTGCAAAGGAATTGGTCACTGGAAGCGGAACTGCCCCAAGTACCTGGCTGACAAGAAGACGGCCAACAACAAACAAGGTATATATGATATACATGTTATTGATGTGTACCTTACTAGCTCTCGTTGTAGTGCCTGGGTATTTGATACCGGTTCGGTTGCTCACATTTGCAACTCAAAACAGGAACTACGGAATAGACGAAGGCTGGCAAAGGACGAAGTGACGATGCGCGTGGGACATCGTTCCAAGGTTGATGTGATCGCAGTCGACACGCTCTCTCTTCGATTACCATCGGGATTAGTGATGAACCTGAATAACTGTTATTTAGTGCATGTGTTAAGCATGAACATTATATCTGGATCTTGTCTATTGCGAGACGGTTACTCATTTAAATCAGAGAATAATGATTGTTCTATTTATATGAGTAATATCTTTTATGGTCATGCACCCAACGTGAGGGGTTTATTCATATTGAATCTTGATAGTGATGATACACATGTTCAAAACATTGATGCCAAAAGATGTAGAGCTGATAATGATAGTACCACTTTCTTGTGGCACTGCCGTTTAGGTCATATTGGTGTAAAACGCATGAGGAAGCTCCATGCTGATGGACTTTTAGAGTCACTTGATTTTGAATCACTTGACACATGCGAACCATGCCTCATGGGCAAGATGACTAAAACGCCGTTCTCTGGAACAATGGAACGGGCAAGTGACTTATTGGAAATCATATATACTGATGTGTGCGGTCCAATGAATGTTGCAGCGCGCGGTGGGTATCGTTATTTTCTCACCTTCACTGATGACTTAAGCAGATATGGGTATATTTACTTAACAAAACACAAGTCTGAAACGTTTGAAAAGTTCAAGCAATTTCAGAGTGAAGTTGAGAATCATCGTAACAAGAAGATTAAGTTCCTACAATCTGATCAAGGAGGCGAATATCTGAGTTATGAGTTTGGTAGTCACTTAAGACAGTGTGGAATTGTTTCACAGTTGACACCGCCTGGAACACCACAGCGTAATGGTGTGTCCGAACGTCGTAATCGAACCTTATTAGATATGGTGTGCTCTATGATGTCTCTTGCTGATTTGCCATTATCGTTTTGGGGTTATGCATTAGAGACAACTGCATTCACTTTAAATAGGGCACCATGAAAATCTGTTGAGACGACGCCATATGAACTATGGTTTGGCAAGAGGCCAAAGTTGTCGTTTCTTAAAGTTTGGGGATGTGATGCTTATGTCAAAAAGCTTCAGCCTAAAAAGCTGGAACCCAAAGCGGAGAAATCCGTCTTCATAGGATACCCGAAAGAGACAGTGGGGTATACCTTCTATCTCAGATCCACAGGCAAAGTGTTTGTCTCTAAGAACGGAACATGTCCTGAGAAAGAGTTTCTCTCGAAAGAATTGAGTGGGAGGAAAATAGAGCTTGATGAGGTTATTGAACCTTTACTTCAACCAGAGAGTAGCGCAGCGCAGAAAGATGTTTCTGTGGAACCTACGACAGTTGAAGAGGAAGTTAATGATGATGATCATGAAGCTTCGGATCAAGTTGCTATTGAACCTCGTAGGTCGAAGTCATGGGAAGTTAATAGCCGAAAGTGATTCTAGATATTCCCCGTGGGTTTGCATAAGTAACCTCCTATCAGATCCGATAATGTATCAGGATCAGACCCCCTCTCTGTTGGTTGCAATCCAAGGCTTTGCAAAGCATGGGAAGATTTAGTTTGATAGGGAGCAGATTTATGTTCAAATTGCACATAACATAACAAGAATTCTCTATATACCCTTGACCTTTCTTAAGAACCAGCACTGGATCTTCTTTTGCGTGTACTACTCCTGAGTGGTGCAGCAACCCTATCTTGGAGGTCATGTTGTTGGACAACAATGAACCTACGAGCTATGGAGGAGCGGTGATGGGCCCGGATTCCGAGAAATGGTTAGAGGCCATGAAATCCGAGATGGGATCCATGTATGAAAACAAAGTATGGACTTTGGAAGTATTACCTGAAGGGCGAAAGGCCATTCGGAACAAATGGATCTTTAAGAAGAAGACGGACGCAAACGGTAATCTCACTGTCTATAAAGCTCGACTTGTGGCAAAGGTTTTTTCACAAGTTCAAGGAGTTGACTATGATGAGACCTTCTCACCCGTAGCGATGCTTAAGTTTGTCAGAATCATGTTGGCAATAGCTGCTTATTTCGACTATGAAATTTGGCAGATGGATGTCAAAACAGCGTTCCTCAACGGTTTCCTTGAGAAAGAGTTGTATATGATGCAACCAGAAGGTTTTTTCGATCCACAAAATGCTGACAAAGTTTGCAAACTCCAGCGATCCATTTATGGGCTGGTGCAAGCATCTCGGAGTTGGAATAAGCGCTTTGATGAGGTGATCAAAGCGTTTGGGTTTATACAAGTTTATGGAGAAGCTTGTATTTACAAGAAAGTGAGTGGGAGCTCTATAGCATTTCTAATATTATATGTGGATGACATATTGTTGATTGGAAACAATATAGAAATGCTGGAAAGCATGAAGGAATATTTGAACAAGATTTTTTCAATGAAGGACCTCGGAGAAGCTGCTTACATATTAGGCATTAAGATCTATAGATATAGATCAACACGCTTGATAGCACTTTCACAAAGCACATACCTTGATAAAGTTTTGAAGAAGTTCAAAATGGATCAGTCCAAGAAGGGGTTCTTGCCTGTGTTACAAGGTGTGCAGTTGAGTAAGACTCAATGCCCAGTGACTGCAGAGGATAGAGAGAAGATGAGTGTCATCCCCTATGCTTCAGCCATAGGTTCTATCATGTATGCAATGCTGTGCACAAGACCCGATGTTAGCCTTGCCATAAGTATGGCTGGAAGGTTTCAAAGTGATCCTAGAATGGAGCACTGGCAAGCGGTCAAGAATATCTTTAAGTATCTGAAAAGGACTAAGGAAATGTTTCTCGTTTATGGAGGTGGTGAAGAGCTCGTCGTAAAGGGTTACGTCGATGCAAGCTTTGACACTGATCCGGATGACTCTAAGTCGCAAACCGGATACGTATTTATTCTCAACGGGGGAGCGGTAAGCAAAGCGTGGTAGCCGATTCTACATGTGAAGCGGAGTACATCGCAGCCTCGGAGGCGGTGAAGGAAGGTGTCTGGATGAAGCAGTTCATGACAGATCTTGGAGTAGTGCCCAATGCACTGAATCCAATGACTCTGTTCTGTGACAACACTGGTGCCATTGCACTGGCCAAGGAACCAAGGTTTCACAAGAGGACCAGACACATAAAGCGGCGTTTCAATTCCATCCGATATTACATCGAGGAGAAGGACATAAATATTTACAAAGTGCACACGGATCTAAATGTTGCAGACCCGTTGACTAAACCTCTTCCAAGGGCTAAACATGATCAACACCAGAACTGCATGAGTGTTCAATTCATTACAATGTAAATCACATAGTGATGTGAACTAGATTATTGACTCTAGTGCAAGTGGGAGACTGTTGGAAATATGCCCTAGAGGCAATAAATAAAGTGTTTATTATTATATTTCCTTGTTCATGATAATCGTTTATTATCCATGCTATAATTGTATTGAACGGAAACATAGATACATGAATGGATACATAGACAACACCGTCTCCCTAGTATGCCTCTAGTGAACTAGCCTGTTGATCAAAGATGGTTAAGGTTTCCTAGCCATGGACATCAGATGTTATTTGATAACGGGATCACATCATTAGGAGAATGATGTGATGGACAAGACCCAAACTACAAACATAGCATATGATCGTGTCAGTTTATTGCTACTGTTTTCTACATGTCAAGTATATGTTCCTATGACCATGAGATCATGCAACTCAGTGACACCGGAGGAATACCTTGTGTGTATCAAATGCCGCAACGTAACTAGGTGACTATAAAGGTGCTCTACAGGTATCTCCGAGGGTGTCTGTTGGGTTGGCATGGATCAACACTAGGATTTGTTACTCCGTGTGACGGAGAGGTATCTCAGGGCCCACTCGGTAATGCAACATCACAACAAGCCTTGCAAGCAATGTGACTAAGTGTTGGTCACGGGATCTTATATTACGAAACGAGTAGATAGACTTGCCGGTAACGAGGTTGAACTAGGTATTAAGATACCGACGATCGAATGTTGGACAAATAACATACTGAAGAACAAAGGAAACATCATACGGGATTAACTGAATCCTTGACATAGAGGTTCGACCGATAAAGATCTTCATAGAATATGTAGGAACCAATATGGTCATCCAGGTCCCGCTATTGGTTATTGACTGTAGAGGTTTCTTGGTCATGTCTACACAGTTCTCGAACCCACAGGGTCTGCACACTTAAGGTTCGGTGACGTTTCGGTAGTATAGAGTTATGCATGGTGGTGACCGAAGGTTGTTCGGAGTCCCGGATGAGATCTCGGATGTCAGGAGGAGCTCCAGAATGGTCCAGAGTTAAAGATTGATATATAGGAAGTCCTATTTTGGTCGTCAGAAAAGTTTCGGGTTCATCAGTAGTGTACCGGGAGTGCTAGTAGTGTACCGGGGGACCATTGGGAGGGGTATTTCGACCCAAGAGGCTACATGGGTTGTAGGAGGGTGAATACCAGCCCTTAGTGGGCTGGTGGAAGTCCCACACAAGGCCCATGCGTCTGGGAAGAAAATCCCAAAAGGAAAAGGTGGAAAAAGGCAAAAAAAAGGGCTATATAAGGAAGGAGTCCTAATCCTACTTGGAGTAGGAGGAGGACGACTCCTCCCTAGCCGGCCGAAACCTGGTGGGCTTGGCCCTTGCGCCAGCCCCCTTCTCCTCTCCTCCTATATATACTAGAGGGTTTGAGGGTTTTTGCACAAGTGCTTTCTTCCACGTGCAACCCTAATCTCTAGCGCATAGTTTCTCCTCTTGATCGGTTTTCTGCAGTGCTTACGCAAAGCCCTACAGGAATACATCCACCACCATTGCCGGAGCGCCATCAAGCTGCCGGAGAACTCTTCTACCTCTCCGCTCCCTCTTGCTAGATCAAGAAGGCGGAGATCGTCATCAAGCTGCACGTGTGCTGGACGCGGAGGTGTCGTCCGTTTGGTACTTGATCGGGACGGATCGTGATTGGATCGCGGGACGCTCGGCGATTTGGATGGCGAAGACGTTCGACTACACCAACCGCGTTTCTTAAAGCTTCCGCTTAGCGATCTACAAGGGTACGTAGATCCACTCTCCTTCTCGTAGATGCTCATCACCATGGATAGATCTTGTGTGTGCGTAGGATAATTTTTGTTTCCCATGCAATGTTCCCCAGCACCACCTCCGCGGGGGACTCAAGCCTCCGAATCGTCCGTGGCCCATGCGGCTGCCACCACAGAACCTCCGGGTCGACGACGGGCTGGCTCCTCATCAAGTCGCGCCACCCGGAAGACAGCACCTCCCAGTACCAGCCCGACGGAGCCCAGTCCCGGACAGGGCCCCTCGGCTCAAGCAAGTGACCTCCTCCGCCGACTCGACGACGAGGATGCGGGATCAGCATCGTCGACATCGAGAAGAAACACTTAATTATGAAAACAAATTAAATAACACTTAGCAAAATTAACGCTTAGCATCTAATAAATTAAATAACACTTAACAAATTAAATAACACTTAGCATCTAACAAAATTAACACATACCCTAATAACCTAAGAACCTAATTAACTAACTAACTAAACTAAACTAACTAACTAAACTAACTAAACTAACCTGATAACCTAACTAACTAACTAACTAACTAACTAAACTAAACTAACTAACTAAAATAACCTAAGAACCTAACTAACTAACTAACTAAACTAAACTAAATATTTAACTAATTAACTAACCTAACTAATTAACCTAACCTAACCTAAGAACCTAATAAACTAACCTAAACTAACCTAATAAACTAACCTAAACTAACCTAAGAACCTAACTAATTAACCTAAACTAACTTAAACTAACCTAAGAACCTAACTAATTAACCTAAAGTAACCTAAACTAACCTAAGAACCTAATAAACTAACCTAAACTAACCTAAGAACCTAACTAATTGACTAACTAAAAACAGGAAAAAAAAGTTGGGGGTGGCCGGGCACTCACCGGAGCCGGAGTTGGGTGGGGGCGGCGTCGGGGCGGCGGGGCGGCGGGCAACGGCGGGGCGGCGGGCGGCGAGGCGGCGCACGGCGGCGGGGCGGCGGCAACAGCGGATTTCGACAGCGTGGCGGCGCAAATAAGCTTCTCTCGGTGTGTGGCTCGGCCGGGGACGAGGCCTCCACTATTTATACAGGGAGGACCTTTAGTACTGGTGCGTGGCACGCACCGGTACTAAAGACCCTTTAGTACCAGTGCAAGCCACGCACCGGTACTAAAGGTCCTCCCAAAAAATTGCGCGGGGCGGTGGACCTTTAGTACCGGTGCATGGCTCGCACCGGTACTATAGGTTTTTTAATACATTATTAATTAATATTTTCAAAAAAACCTAAACTTTAGAAAATCATAGAAAAAAATCTATGACTCCAATGGAAATAAATAATGTATGAAAAAATATCAGAAAAATATAAAGAATCTGTTTATGGCATTTACATGCATGTTTGAACAACTTAAACTGCTATATAAGACAATTTCATTAAATGGCATTTGAAATGTCATATATCGAGTTTGAAAAGCAGTACAAATGAACTCTGAAAAGGTTGTAACTTGGCATCACATCATAATTTCACCCACATAGCAAATTGTTAAGAGTTGAGAGGGTTACGGCAAAAACTGGATGCACTTTGTGTACAAATTGGACAATCTCTTTCGAAGTATGAGGGTTTCGGACAGAAACTCATCTATTACAAAGGAATTTCATTTTTAATAACTTATTTTAACTCCATACTTTTTGTGTGTTCAATATGCACCATTCAAAGGCACATCATCAATTTTCAACCCTTTCTAACTTCATTTGATTTTTTTCATGCATTTAATGATTTATTTTGAGGTAAATGACCCTGAATTTAAAAAGCAGTACAAATGAACTCTGAAAATGTTGTAACTTGGCATGACATCATAATTTCACCCACATAGCAACTTCTAAAGAGTTGAGAGGGTTACGGCAAAATCTGGATGCACTTCGTGTACAAATTGGACAATCTCTTTCGAAGTATGAGGATTTCGAACGAAAATTCATCTATTACAAAGGGATTTCATTTTTAATAACTTATTTTAACTCCATACTTTTTGTGTGTTCAATATACACCATTCAAAGGCACATCATCAATTTTCAACCCTTTCTGACTTCATTTGATATTTTTCTTGCATTTAATGATTTATTTTGAGCTAAATGACCCTGAATTTGAAAAGCATTATAAATGAACTCTGAAAAGGTTGTAACTTGGCATGACATCATAATTTCACCTACATAGCAACTTCCAAAGAGTTGAGAGGGTTACGGCAAAAACTGGATGCACTTCGTGTACAAACTGTTACAAAGATACCATGCTAGAAAATGCATGCATGTCCTTCACATAGAAAGTGATGATGGTGAAGCCGGTCACATCCCAGAGTGGGATCTCGCGGTGTAAGACTTTTTCTGCGTGTTTGTCCCTTGCTTATGATTGCGTCGTAACCATGGAGAATCTTCATCATTTAACAGGATGATTGGGTCAGTCTTCACTCTGAAGGGAGGGATTTCATGAAACTTTTCATAATCTTCTAACATGTCTGTCTTGTCCTCCACTCCCACAATGTTTCTTTTCCCTGAAAGAACTATGTGGCGCTTTGGCTCATCGTATGACGTATTCACTTACTTATCTTTTTTTATCCTCAGTTTGCTAGACATGTCCTTCACATAGAAAACCTGAGCCACATCATTTGCTAGGACGAATGAGTCATCTGTGTACCCAAGATTGTTGAGATCCACTGTTGTCATTCCGTACTGCGGGTCTACCTGTACCCCGACTCTAGTATATTTGACCCATTTGCACCGAAACAAAGGGACCTTAAGATCAGGTCCATAGTCAAGTTCCCATATCTCCTCTATGTAACCATAATATGTGTCTTGAAAGTTGGTTGCATCATAGCGGACACCACTGTTTTGGTCGGTGCTCTTTTTATCTTGGGCGATTGTGTAAATGTATTTTCATTTATCTCGTACCCTTTGAAAGTCGTTACAGCCGAACTTGGTGTCTTGGCCAACCAGTACAGTTCATATGGAACATCGTTGTCATTGATGAGCTTTATTTGCAACCAACCGGCGGAAGTCTCCATGTGTTTACGTATCCAGGGGTCAGACTGCTCCAGATTCTTGGACCGTACAATATCCTTGTGTCCCTCGATATATGGAGTCACCAAGGTAGAATTTTGTAGAACCGTGTAGTGTGCTTGAGTGAAAGAATGCCCGTCCATATTTATTGCTTCTTTCTTTCCTAGTGTGCCTTTTCCACCCAGTCTCCCCTCATGCCGCGATTTAGGAAGACCAATCGTCTTAATGTCAGGAACAAAGTCAACACAAAACTCAATAACCTCCTCTGTTCCATATCCCTTGGCGATGTTTCCTTCTGGCCTAGCACGGTTATGAACATATTTCTTTAAGACCTCCATGAACCTCTCAAAGGAGAACATATTGTGTAGAAATACAGGACCCAGAATATTAATCTCTTCGACTAGGTGAACTAGGACATGCATCATAATATTGAAGAAGGATGGAGGGAACACCAACTCAAAACTGACAAGACATTGGACCAGGTCATTCTGTAACCTTGGTAGGATTTCTGGATCGATTACCTTCTAAGAAATTGTATTGAGGAATGCGCATAGCTTCACAATGGCTAATCGAACATTTTCCGGTAGAAGCCCCCTAAGTGCAACTGGAAGTAATTGCGTCATAATCACGTGGCAGTCATGAGACTTTAGATTTTGAAAAAATTCTCTGCCATATTTATTATTCCCTTTATATTCGATGAGAAGCCAAACGGGACCTTGATACTGAGCAGGCATTCAAAAAAGAGTTCCTTCTCTTGTTTTGTAAGAGCGTGGCTGGCAGGACCTTGATACTGCTTTGTAGGCATGTCGTCTTTTTCGTTAATTCTTTGCTTGTCCTCCCGTGCCTACGGTGTATCTTTTGTCTTTTCATACATGCCCAAAAAGCCTAACAGGTTCACACAAAGATTCTTCGTCACGTGCATCACGTCGATTGCATTGCAGACCTCTAGGGCTTTCCAATATTCAAGTTCTCAAAATATAGATTTCTTCTTCCACATGGATGCGTGTCCGTTGGCGTCATTCGGAACAGATTGTCCACCAGGACCCTTTCCAAAGATTACTTGTAAATCCTTGACCATATCAAATATATATTCACCAGTACGGAGGCCAGGCTTCTTCCGGTTATCTGGCTCACCTTTGAAATGGTTGCCTGCCTTTCTTAAGATATGCTTGATCGGTAGAAATCGACGATGTCCCGGGTACACATTCTTCTTATATTTATCCAAATATATACTTTCAGTATCATCTAAACAGTGCGTGCATGCATTGTATCCCTTGTTTGTATGTCCTGAAAGGTTACTAAGAGCAGGCCAATCATTGATGGTTACAAACAGCAACACTCGTAGGTCAATTTCCTTCTGTGTGTGCGCATCCCACACACGTACACCTGTTTTTTTCCACAACTATAGAAGTTCATCAACTAGTGGCCTTAGGTATACATCAATGTCGTTGCCGGGTTGCTTAGGGCCTTGGATGAGCATTGGCATCATAATGAACTTCCGCTTCATGCACAACCAAGGAGGAAGGTTGTAGATACATAGAGTCACGGGCCAGGTGTTGTGATTGGAGCTCTGCTCCCCAAAAGGATTCATGCCATCTATACTAATACCAAACCATAAGTTCGTTGCGTCAGCTGCAAAGTCCTCGAACTCCCTCTCGATTTTTCTCCATTGCGACCCATCAGCGGGTGCTCTCAACATCCTGTCTTTCTTACGTTCTTCTTTGTGCCATCACAACAACTTGGCATGCTCAATGTTTTGGAACAAACGTTTCAACCGTGGTATTATAGGAGCATACCACATCACCTTGGCAGGAACCCTCTTCTTGTGGCGTTCACCCTCCACATCACCAGGGTCATCGCGGGGGATCTTATAGTGCAGTGCACCGCATACCGGGCATGCATCCAAATTCTCGTACTCCTCACCGCGGTAGAGGATGCAGTCATTAGGGAATGCATGTATCTTTTGCACCTCTAATCCTAGAGGGCATACAACCTTTTTTTGCTTCGTACGTACTTTCAGGCAATTCGTTATCCTTTGGAAGCATCTTCTTTATCATATCAGTAATTCTTGAAATCCCTTGTTAGTTACACCATTCTTCACCTTCCATTGCAGCAATTCCAGCGTGGTACCCAGCTTTTTCTGGTCATCTTCACAATTTGGATACAATAATTTCTTGTGATCCTCTAACATGCGCTTCAACTTCAACCTCTCCTTGTCACTTTTGCAGTTTCTCTTTGCATTAGCAATGACCCGACCCAAATCATCAGCGGGCTCATCTGATGCCTCTTCTTCAGCTTCCCCCATTGATGTCTCTTCTTCAGCTTCTCCCATTGTTGTATCGGCGAAAGATAGTTGTCATCATCCTCTTCTTCTTCATTGTCTTCCATTATAACCCCTCTTTCTCCGTGCTTGGTCCAACAGCTATAGCCGGACATGAAACCGGACTTAAGTAGGTGGTAGTGAAGGGTTTTTAAGGTAGAGTAATTCCTATCATTTTTACAGTCACGACATGGACAACACATGAAACCATTCTGCTTGTTTGCCTCAGCCACACGAATAAAATCATGCAGGCCATTAAGGAACCCTGGACTTAGTCGGTCATCGTACATCCATTGTCGGCTCATGTTCACTACACAACATCGAAGTGACCAAATTAATACAACTTCATCATCACATTACAACCAAAGTAGATCTAGCAGTGACCAAATGTTATTACTGCAAATAATAGATACTTATAGTTCATACATACATCTCCTAAAACAACATACAACTATCTAAAACATGTAAATGCAACAACAAATGCGATCATAATCGCAACTAAGGTAATAATTGAGCCAACGGCATAATGATACCAAGCCTCTTTATCAATGGCATATTTTCTAATCTTTCTAAGCTTCAAGCGCATTCCAGCCATCTTGTTTTTGTGATCATCGACGATATCGGCAACATGCAACTCCAATCCCATCTCCTCATCTTCAGTTCTTTTCAAAAAAAAAATTAAATGATCAATTTCTTTTTCAGCTTGTGTTAATTTCTCGAGCAAAATTGCATAGTCGGTTGAAATTTCTGGTTCAACTACTTCCTATAGATAAAAACATCAGTGTCAATTTGGTGGCATAATTAATTGTCATAGACATTAGATGATGAGTGAAATAGTTATAAAAGATAACGACATACCACATCTGAACCATAGACTGGACGAGGGCCGACGTGGGCGGATACCATAACCATGACACTATAGAATAACTAACAATAATACAAGTAAGTAAATCGTACACGCAGCTATCTAAATCATACAAGTAATTTTTTTTAACAAAAAAGTTTTAAGAAGAACAAGAGGCTCACCAAGGTGGCCGGTGCCGCGACGAGACGGTGCGGACGATCGACGGTGGTTAGGACGGGGATGAGAAGGCACCAAATAAACCACACCTACACATATGCAACCTAACAAGTTAATTTAAGCTCAAATTGCATATAAATCAAATAAACTCCCACATAATGATCACTCCCCCAAAACCTAGCTAAAACCCACAAAGCACATATCTTTGAGCATACCACAAGCTAATCTAGCAATGAGAGATGAAGCGGCAAAGTTGCTAACCATTGTTAACACTTGGATAGATGGGGTGCCTTCAAATCTTGAAAAATCCTTGGCAAAATGTAGGATGAGCTTCAAGCAAGAAAAAGAACAGGGAAGAAAACAGAGAAATGAGAGCCCCTTTGATCGGCTGCGGGCGAAGCATATATATAGGAAGTCTTTAGTACCGGTTGGTGACACCAACCGGTACTAAAGGTTGCCTTTTAGTACCGGTTGGTGTCACCGACCGGTACTAAAGAGGCACGCGGGACCCAAGTCTGACCAAAAGTCTGTCACGTCACCTTTAGTACCGGTTCGTAACACGAACCGATACTAAAGATCCCTTACGAGCCGGTACTAAAGGTCGCCCTGCTCCTAGCCGTTGGAGCCGGCACGAACCGGGACTAATAGCATCTTTAGTACCGGCTCGTAACCAGACCAGGACTAATGCTTGGGACGAAAGGTCTGTTTTTTACTAATACACCACACACCTAGGGGTCCCGCCTCAACCCGGAGACGCGTGAGAGAGAAGATCCCCCGCCACCGCCGTCGCCCCCCGGGCTTAGCCCGGCGGCGGAGGAAGAAGAGGATGAGGGAATGCTTGACGACGACGGCTAGGTTTCTGGGATCCGCCCGAGTCATACTGCCCTAGGGGGAAGGTGACGCGAGAGGAGTCGCCCTGGGAATGTCGTATTTGGCCCCTCACAGATACCATTGAACTTGAGGTTCTGATAACACCGCTCCAGCGATTACATCATAAATACGGAGTACTACGAAATTGCACACTAGCTAAGTAGCTATCACGGTACAGTGCAGGCACACTACACGCTCATACGAAATGAGCAGGGCGATGATAATAAGATTAACCATCAAAGTACTGACCCCAACCACGAGATTGATTCTTGCTAGATCGACGGCACCCGCAACCGTTGGATGCGGGATGCGATTGATGAGCACCCTGCTTGCCAATGCTCCCACGCGCGTGGCCGCGCATTGTTCCGATGAGCCACCGCGCGGACAAGACTAGCGATTTCGGTGATGCGGTGAAGAAGTGCAGCATAATGCTCCTGCTACTCGTAGAAGCCGCCCTTCCCCACCTGCGAAAGTGCGGTCACGCGCCGAGATGGACTTGCTCGAATAGGGTATTCCATATCACGGGGATGGAAGGATTTCTGTTATGTACCCCCTATAAACTAATATAAGACGTTTAGATTATTAAAGTAATAATCTAAACGTTTTTATATTAATTTACGAGTACATCATCAAGACGACGCTTGTAGAAACGGTCGCCCGAATTCGAAAAAAACAAAAAGAAGAAACACTCGGCACGCCTTAATGTTAACGTGATTCAGACCTGAACAGACTTTTGTCGGGGTTTTTTTTGTGTGTGTGCTTATGAACAGACTTTGTCGTTAAATTAACTTGTGTTGTTTTTACAGTGCTTGGCATGTCCGGTAGAGCACTTGTTGTATGTATCTATAGTTCATGGTCTTTGGGCAGGAGCAAGTGAGGTCCGGGTTATATGCAGTACGTAGATTTACATCTACGAATCTAAATAAGCACGCATTGGTATCACATTCTGGAATTTTTCAGTGACAAGATGATAGGGACTACATATATTTTGTTTATTTACTGGAGGGAGCCTGAGATTTTTGTTAATGGATGGTGGCGCTTCTCATTTGGTCCCGAACACTGTATTTTACTTTTCAGGTAATATGCAGAATGTTTTGGTGACGTCGGCAATCTAAGTATTCGCTTACTTGCTGCTGTCCATCCAGATCATGGTTGCGAAGAGTGATTGTTGAAAACCAGCGCAACCCATTCCCTGAATAGTAAGGGTCCTACACTGCAAATTAGCTACATAAGATCACTATGATTGTGAAAAACGGAGTACCATTTCTTCTGCTATTCTTGTATTTTCTTTTTCAATCATGTTTTTATAACAAAATCAAATATGTTTTTTTGGTGCAAAGTTCACACACACACACACACACACACACACACAGGGAGGGGGGGGGGGGATGGAGAGAGTAGCCCTTCCGAAGCACCTGTGTAAGTTGATCGCACCAAAAAAAAAGGTTTTTTTTCTCTGAGGTGCCTGTGCAAGCACCTGAGTTGTACATGGCCTTATTTGATATATTTTCCCTAGTTTGATGTCCATCTGAATAATTGTTTACAATACTCCACACGCTGACAACAACAGGAATTTTATTGGCTACTTTTATTATTGGGTACAGACAGATCTCTTCTATTAAGTTAACACCTGTTCTCCGAAGTTGATTTGGCAGGCGACAATCTCAATCAGTTACCCTGTTGGTTTCAGCAACCGTTGCATGAATCAGGGGAAAAACATTCGAAAAATGTAATTCAGTTCCATTCAACTCAAGGTTAAAAGAAGGCTACCTGCTCCAATGACAATGCGGACTGAGGTAGAACCTTGTATGGGTTTAGAATTGAGTTAGGGTCCATTAACTTCTTGATGGAGGCCATTAGCTGCACCTGATCACAATACAACATTTTTTGTCAAGCATAAATTACCAGCCAACTAGTAGAAAAGTTGGAGCACAACTGTTTCTTTTGAAGAAGAAACAAATTTCTTCAAGATAGAAGAAGAATTAGGCAGAGCTCCACTGAAACATATTGCCAGTGTTGCACAAAAAGCGCTCCACCGGGGTTGTAGGGAAGTGAGCATAACTGAAAATCTAACAAGAGAATGTCTCCAGATCATAAATGCTAAACCAAATTTGTCTCATGAAAATGTGGCATAACACATGTCATGCAAATAGTCAAGGATAGGACACTGTCACACCTAACATTAAAATGTACCATAGTCTAGAGGAAATTAATCTATATAGCACTGAAGTACTCCCTCCGTAAAGAAATATAAGAGCGTTTAGACCACTAAAGTAGTGATCTAAATGCTCTTATATTTCTTTACGGAGGGAGTAACAATTTGTGCGCGAACACAAGCGGCAGTAAGATGGTATTTAAATACTTACTGCTTCTGGTGACTTGCTGTAGTGAATCTTCTCAGCTTTCATTAGCCCCAATCCGTGCTCTGCACTAATGCTTCCTCTGTGGCCAGCAGTCCACTCATAGACAAATGGTTCAATTTGTGCCAGAATCTGAATTTTTGATTCAAGGTAACAAGATAAGCAAGCAGACGCATACCTATCTTGAGAAACTGAAGTCAAACCTAACTAAATGATCTATTTCCATGTCATATCAGACATACATTGTCACTGTACTTGCTTGATAAGATGTTTAGATGGAGATTCCCGTCACCAAGGTGGCCATAACCCAATACCTCTGCCATATCACCTAGGAAAGAAAGGAACTGTGTTAACAACTCATAGATTAGATTATTGATGGCTCAAAGTTGAAAAATTTACCGACACGGCTGCGCATTTCTTCAACAATATCATATAGTTTGTCTACAGGTATGGACAAGTCATACTTGTAGACCGCACCAACTTTTACAGATGCCTCTGATATACCCTGCACCACAACACATAATCATTTTATTGATTTTTTTCCTTAAATGATGTCAACGGGCAAAGGCATTTGACTTTATTTGGTTTGGTTAAATAGGTCATACTTGAAATTTCACTTCCAAAGGTTCGAATCCAAATAGTTTGATAGGCCATACTTAAAATGCTAAGATATTTTTCGAGCACTCCAAAGGTTAACCATCAAACATCAGCTTACACATTGATAACTTGTATTATTAAACAGCACCGTAGATGATGAGGAACAATAGAAAGAAATAAAAGAGAAAAGAATCAGAAGTCAAATCTGTTTGACTACTTCTAGATATTTCTACTCCAGTCTAGTATTTATTTTGTTTTCTTAACCTTAGCTATTGTTTACTAGAGTCTTCTAGTTATGAGTAGAATGTTAAATCTTAAGTAATGTTTTCTAGAGTGTTCTAGCTATAAATAGAAGTTGAGATGTGAAGGCTTCCCAAAGCCCTATATATAGGGGTCCTTCCTCTAGTCTGTAACCACACTATGTATCCCACTACCTATAATAGAACTCGGAGTTCTTATCTAAGATCTTGGACTAGATCTTGTGCTCTAGGAGTTTTGGTTTGAACTCTGGCTGCCACATTGGCCTATTTCACCTCTAGAGCAATATCTAGCGCAGCACGTCGAAGTAACTCCTTCAACACTTGTTTTGTACACTTTGTAGCAGCAATGTGGAATTGCTCCTCCACAACCTTGTGCTGCTTCAATAGAACACTAGCCGTGTGATGAGTGTCGATCATTACCGATGTAAAGGCTACTCATATTAGTCACTGGCAAAATGTAAAGATTCATGCATGATGGGAACCTCGCGGATTCTCCAAAAATTAGATGCTTGGCTAATATCCTGTGCTATAACTCCATCAGCTACAAGGCCATCTTCCATTGAACGCAACAAAAAAGCTTCAAGTTTTGTTCTACAAAAGAAAAGCAACATAAGACAAGTAGACAGCATATATAATTTGACAATTTTCATCACAATAAGCCTGAGATAAATAAATGCAAGCCATGCAGGATTTCACCTTCACGAAGTGGTTATCAATTAAGAGTTTGAACAAATTGATCTTCCGCATAGCTGTGTGTGTGTGTGTGTGTGTGTTTAACGTTTAGAGACTCTGGTTATGCTACCAAAACTTACTTGTCATAGGATTCATCACTTCCTGTGGTCTCAATTAGAACATAAAATTTGTACGGCGAGAGAGGTAGAGGATTATGAACTCCTTCCAAATGCGTCATAGCCTTCAAAACCAACAAGCTACGAAATTAAATGTGGATTATGGAAGCAGACAAGATAATGAGGATTTTTTCTTCATGTACGACAGTCAAAACAAGATAATGTAAGCAGACAAGATAATGAGGAGTATATAACAAACAAATCAACAAATCCTACTGTTCAAGAAGTACAAGCATGCAGTTTCTTCTCATGATGTGCAATTTCAATGAAAGATTGCTTATGTAAGTACCAGATCAATACACTGACGATCCATAAACTCAAATGCAGAAATAATTTCACCCAAGCTCCTCCTAGCTGCCAGTAGCAATTTCTGGGAACATGAAAGCAGTAATCACTTTAGTAAAGATCATACTTTACATTTGATAACAAGGGCTAACAATGCCTAGATATACAAAATGAGTGTTTGCAAGAGACCTGGCAGCTCATGTAGTCATTGCAGGAAAGAAATGCAACATTAGTTGAAGGTAGCTTTGCAGGTGTAAGTATTGACACTTTAGTGACTATTCCTAGTGAGCCTTCACTTCCTGAACCATCAATCATGTGTTCACTAATGGCTTGCTATAAAGTCATATTTAATGAACATGCTCAGAAAGAAGGGAAATAGTTTGTATGCGACACTCACCAACAAATAAGTGCTTCAGATCGTATCCAGTGTTGTCTTTCCTTAAAGTAGTAAGCATGTCAAGGACAGTTCCATTGGCTAGGACAACTTCAAGACCTGAATAAGAAGAAAATAAAATACAGAAGAGCTAACAGACCATCTTTGTACTTTTAAGAAATCATCCAGCTATTTACAGGCTTAAACATTGCATAGAGTTGAAATTTTCTAGGAGATTCTCTTCATGGAGCATCGTAATTTCAGCAACTTATATTGCAACAGAACTACTCAAACAGCAAAGGTATTCCTGCTCCTTACAAGAGAAACTTAACAAAACAAATACTGTCAAACAGATTCCGCATAAGCCCTTTCGTCGTTCAGGTAAACAAGATATAGAACATGAGACTTCAGAAATAGCTGATTTGTGCTCATAGTAAATATAAGGTTTTGCTTGTACTTACCAAGTACATTTCCATGAAGTGAACCATAGCGAATGAAACGTAGGCCGCCAGCATTAGTTGAAATGTTCCCTCCTATCTGGCAACTACCTTTTGCCCCTAAGTCAAGAGGCATAATAAACCTGAATATAAAAAATACATAAAATCTTAGGTATTTTTCTATTTAAAATAGCAGGCACATATTGATAGTATAAAAAAGTGAACTGTGACGACAAGATTATATGAGCGACCACTGTACTGGCACACACATAATCCATGAGTAATTACGCGAATAGAGATCCCGTAAGAAAAGGATATTGCATAAGCAACGAACTTATGAATATCTATGGGTCAATGGTAACCCGACAACTCAAAAGGAACACATTATTAATGAATCAAACACATGCAATGCAAGACGTATGCACCACGAATTAAAACAGAATCGCAGAGGGAATACCGAAGACAACTTTACCCTTCATTTTCCACGAAGGTACTTAAGTTCTCCAACACACAACCAGCTTCACAAGTAAGAATACCATTTACCTGACAGCATCATATTAGTCATGCTTAGAAGCTGACAGCTCTTTCATGAAATTATACAAAGATTTTTATGAACTATGGATATAGACAACTCAAGTTTGAAGAAAAGATGGATAATAGAATAGGAAATCAAATCCAAACAAAGAGACTGTAGTACACACATTGTCAAACGAGATTATTTTGTCCATACCACCAAGGTTGACAATCACCTGCAGACAAAGGGAGTAAAACTTGTTATCTCAGGCCTAAATGTAAGGACAACAGTAACACGGAAATCTCAGAAGCAGTATACATAGAAAAGAACATGAAAGACAAACAGATGAGCAGATAAAATGTCACATCAACAAGTTTGAACAGGTATGGTGAACTACAGAAAAATGTAGTGATAATGCTGAGCATGAAGATGAAAACTCGAAGCACCCATCAACTCCATTGTAATCTTTCCCCTGATGTCCTAATCAATCTGATTGATCAATGTACATAAGTAGTTCATTCTGGTGAAGAAGTACCCTGCAATTCAGGCATGCAGCAACAGAAAGGAAATAGAGAATACCCAGAAGGATATTTATCTAAAGCAGTCCACCACTGATACTAAGATAAGAAATAAACAAAACAAATTGTAGTAAAATAAAGATATAATTGATATTAAAGAAACTCCATAATTACCTCATCATGAACTGGTACACTGCCACCAACGAGGCCTGTATTTCCACCCTGAGGAACTACAGCCAATCGTCTTGAGTCGCAGTAAGCAAGAACCTTAGAAACCTGGAAAGAATGGTTGAATAACCAAATTTCACATTATTTTTTTGTTGAGTCGGATCAGAAATGGTAGAGAACTAGGTATAGCCGAGCAATATGAAAATAGAAATAAAGTCCTAAATGATACTCCTAGTTTTGCTGCGTGAGGTATTATTAGCATTCCTTGCCAATGCATCACTGTTCGGGAAATATTTGTTAGCGTAGGTCACTGGTGTGATGTATGTTTTTTTGTTTCTTATTTTCCAGAGACTAGCGTTTTGCTTATGAGGTGCTACAATCCGCCAAAGCTGATTTTCTGTTGCTACTATATATGGCTTTCATGAGACATCCAACGCATACAATGCTAACAACTTTCTGAATAATGTGTGTGATTACTAGTTACTTCATGTAGGAATGCATCGCTTGATAGCCTGGATGCAAGTGTGTGGATGGACCTTGATAAGCCAAGAACATAAATCGTCAGCTACCACTGTACAAAGATTGTCTGCAACCAAGCAAACAGATTTGCTAACTACATAAACACACCTTAATTGACATCTGAAATACGAAAAATTAAGGGGCGTTAGGATTAGGGTCATTAGAAATATTACGTAAAGGTCACCATGCAACCACTACAAATCAGGCTAAAACAAATAAAATGATTACTGCCACTTAAGTACTACTTGTTATTGCATTTTTTCGAAAATGGAATTCCAACTACCTGGTGTTAAATTAAAATTCCACTTGACTAACAGGCAGAAATACCTCATTAGTACTTTTTGGTAAAAGCAGTAGCTGACTTGCGCCCTTGTATTTACCCATCCAATCGACATTTGCAACAGCCACCCTGTCTTTATCTTGAACGACTCCATTGTCACCCAATATGCTCTTGAAGTAAGAAATGTCATCAGAATTTAGCACTGAATAGTCTGGATTCCTCTGGATGGGTACTGCCGCAGAACCAAAAGTACGCCGTTGAACTTCAAACGGGTCATTCACAATATGTTGTGCTTCTTTTGTTGCTATCCTAGCTAGAGGCCCACGAGAGGGATGTTGCGGACACAGGGTCCAGTAGGATCTTCTATGAGAAGTCAGAGTATGGTTTGTCGATCCATATTGAGTGAGGGCCGTACCTGGGTATCATCATGTATCATAAGATTTTACTCATTCCAATAAAAACTACTCCCGCTGTTGCAAAATGCAGGAGTATTTTGGTTGTTGAAATTCATACTTTGCTCAATAACTAAACCAATTATATACATGGGTTATGCCATACAAAGTTGGTACCATTGGGTTTGTGTTCAAAGTAATTTATTGTGGTTGTGATTTGCAACTATAAAATGTCCCCTACATTTTGCAACTGAGTGGGTATGTTCTGCAGATCTGTAGAAATCGGCGGAGCCATATCAATCTTGGTTCTATAACAAGAAATAACCGTCTACCAACGGAAACTCTAAGAGCAGGGGGCAGGGCGTAATAGTAATCAAACTAAATGAAATACTGTATGTGCCAAATTCATGTATCAGTAATTCTACAGGTGCTGGGATGGGAATGGATAATGGATTGATTTAGATTAAAACAAATCCGCAACTAACTTGGTGGAGGGAAAGAGAACGATTTGCAGGAAAGAAAGATCCCACAGAACAATCGATCCAAATCCAGGCAAGATAGAGCTCCTTACCAACGCCAGAAGAGATCGTCCGGCTCCCGAGGCCGAGAGGCGGAGGGCGGTAGTGACCAGGAGAGGGTGGCTCGGTGGAAGGGGACGTGCAGGCGTGTTCGGCGGCGCGGTCGTGCGGATGAACGAGCGAGGGATCCCACGGGGCGAGCAGGGCGCGGAGGCTCCCCTGCCGGAGAGGTTCCCGGAGGACGGAGGAGCGTGTTCTGGAGGAGGAGATGAGGGACAGGAGCGCCATGGGGGATGGGAATTCTGACACGGCCGTCAACAAGCTTTGGTTTGCAGCTACAAGAAGCGACCTCGCGTTTGACTGACAGTGGGAAAATTTACTACTCCCTCTAACTGCAAAAACGTTATTTATATTAATATAAGGTACAGAAATAGTAGTTCAAAATTGATTTTATCCGTTTGGAACGCCACAATTATTTGTACCCCTTGCATCTTTTTAATATAATGCATTTAGAAGAGGGAATTATTTATGTCTATAACATCAAACATATAAGAATCAAGTGGTGGCTGGTACGTCGTACAAGTGCTTACCTGCAGCTGCTGCCCCAGCAACAATGTCCAATAAGGGCATGGCCAACACGTCGCCCCAGCCTGCTGCCCCCCTCCCCCCGCGCGCAATGCCAGCTAGGCTTGGACGCCACGACGCTGGTTTTGGTGAATGTCTTGCAGTTGTCAGGGGATCCTGTAAAAGAGACGATCTCTTCATGAGATAAAGTAGGAGAAAGAGAAGAAGGGGAAGAGAGAGAGAGGGGAATGGAGAAGAGAGACGAGTGGCAGCGACTCGATGGGGATGGGAAAGGAAGCTTGGCTCATGTCAGTAAGCCACTGATGTGTTGGATATATATAAATTAAACGGCTCAACTCGATGGCCTTGCGTGGATGGGCCGGGGCATGGGTGAGTGACCCCGCCGTCGTCATTCCTAGATGATGTAACAAGGGTGTCTTCTTCGACGGACGAGACGTTGCCGAATGGGGACATGGCCATCAAATTTATCCATGCCGAGTGGAATCCAAACCTAAGGGTGACGGCTGTCGAGCTGGACCATTCATGTCCCTCACCTTCATCGCAAATCACTCCCGTGCCTTTTTTTGCTGCAAGCTCTCTGTCACCATGACTTGGAATCTGCCACCGCCACCACCATAGCACAAAAACCACGATGTATATGGAGGAACCCATAAAATAGAAGAATACAAACATGGAGTAGCCAACCTTCCCCGTGGGCAGCAATTATTAAAGGGGGACGGTCGTCGCCATCGCCATGAATCTGCTGCTGCCAGGTTGATGTTGCACCTATAGGACATCCTCGAAGCACCAAGAGAAGTCCTCGAAGGCGAGAAGTAACGCAGAAAATGACAAGAGCTTTCGTCAAAGAGCAGCAAAATTTGAAGGGGCTTCGAGGTGAACACACTTCGGCCCAACCCAACCAACTCGCAAGAAAAGGGGAAAGACCTGATGAACCAGTTTCCAAGACTGACGACTGAAGATGAATCAACAACTTGAAATAACTGAGGATTGTCCTCGACTTGAAATGGTTCAGGGGCTACTGATGGTGTCTGGACTACAGGTGCTTGCCACATCATCTCTCGGCCAAGAGGGCTAGGCCGAGGACCCATAGGGTAATTTATCGGTGGGCCACGTTCATTAGGCCCATGAGCGCCAACATGGAAATTCCCAAAGACTTGGCGCCTACTCCAAGATTTAGAAGTTGTCTACACCGCAATTACCTTAGATGTAACAAACCTACGTGTAAACCCTAGGCACCCTGGGTATCTACAGAAACCCAGGGGTAGAGCTCGTGGACGATAGAATCATACACACTCGATCTCGTGGTAGATCAGCATGTACTCTATACGAAATCAATACAATCAAAGTAGGTTGTAGGGTATTATCTGTCAGATTTCTGGCTCCGCAAAACCCTTAAGGTTCGAACATAGGGGCGTGTGCGAAGATCCCCTGCAGCCTCACCCGACCTAGCTCGCTATTCGATGAACACATCAAAGAACTTGTACGATGATGAGGAAGAAGATAAACACGACAATTTACCTAGGTTCGGGCCGCTGCGAAGCATAATACCCTACTCCTGCTTTGGTGGATTGCCTCTCGTGGAGGTTTGGGTGGATGAACTTGTACAGTGTTTTGGGACCTCCTGTGGGCTCTCGATGATGTTCGAGGCTCCTTGTGGTTGGGTGAGTGGTGGAGTTTGTCGATCTAGTCGGGTTTTTTTGGATCCCCCTCTACGGTGCAACCTATGCTCTATATATAGAGGCGGCCCCGGTCCTCTTCCCTTATCACAATGGCGGGAAGGGATCCCACAACAGCCAATTTCAAAGGGGGATAGGGGTTGGTGCTCGCCCTGCCCAAAGGCGGTCTTCGCCTACAAAGTAGTTATCGATAGTGCAGGGACGCGCTCAGCGATGACAGCCGCCCTGTAGGGCGGGTGGTTGTGGTCTTCTTGCATCGGAATGGAAACCTTTGGGGGTGCTTTGGGAACCCGCGTATGCCCTTGCTCCCTTTGCACCAAAGGGGAAACTGTGCCGCCTGCCACCCTGGTCCTTGCATGTCCTTCCTGGCGTCATCTTTGACTCATGAGATCGGGCCTTGCATAGAAATCTCTACCACTCCGGAGGGGTCCTAAGGAGGCCCATCCTTCGCGGGTCTTGTCATTGTTCTTCCTCGTGAGGCCAGGGCCCTCGCGAGGGCCTTGTCTTGAGTGGGGCATCGCCCGGTCCCGTTTGGTTGATGAAGTGGGCCATGCCCTGGACCGCAGGCAGGCAGGTCTAGGTACCCCTATTCCCAGAACACCAACAGTAGCCCCTGGGCCCGAGGCGCGCTCGAGCTGGCTTACGGGCGAAGCCTGAAGGGCGACCCGGACTGCCACGGGCCCCAAACGCCTGCGGGCCAGGCTTGGCACGCGCTAAACGCCTCGGCGGCGACGCCTCCGCTCCCCGAGGCTGCCCGGAAGCACACCCAGTTGGATTGACGCGACACCTGAGCGCAGCACAGGCCATCATTGCTTCCCATCAAGTGATGCCGCTGTTGTGGGCCACATCGCGACTCTTTAGAGGGCAGGGGAGGCGACGTGGATGGGACAACATTGACCAAACCGCCCCACGCCGCCCGTGGGGCGCGCGACGCCTGCCCTCCCACGATGCCTCGTGGCTGCGGTTATGCCTATAAATCCGCCATGTCCCTGGCCAGGGGAGGATATCACAGTCTTGAGGATTCCTCTTGGTTCCTTCGCTCCGCTCGCACAAAAACCCTCTTTACTTCTCATCCCCTGTTCTTCATGGCATCCGGGGGAAGGGGTGCAGGTGTAGGGAAGCGGCCTGCTCCTCCGGCTCCTCCGTCGTCCTCTAGAGGCGGCGGTGGGGCGCCCTCGGGGTCGGCGCGAGTCCAGCGGTGGGCCTTGGCCGACGAGTAAGTATTCCGCTGCCTCCCGCTTCTCTCATTCTTCTGTCCGCCATCATGAGCTTGATCTCCCTCCCATCCTTCCAGGGTTCCCACGGCCAATAAGCGCAAGCTTGGCGAGCTTCGGGAGGAGGTGGAGATGATGTGGGCCCGGCTAACCACCGTCGAGGCCGCTTTCGATGCCACCCTCTAGGGCGAGGCCGAGGCTCGGGCAGAACTGGCGTCCCTCCAAGCCCAGGTCCAAGAGGCGGCTGATGCTGTGTAGGCTGCCAAAGACGAGGCGGCGCATGCTAGGATGCTGGAGTCCCTCCGTGCCAAGCAGTTCCAGGGCATTGCTTGCCGCGTGGCCGGCATGATGGGCCGGTTCGTCGGGGATGCCCCCGCGCTACCGCACGCGCGCGGCGACGGGGGCTACCTTGAGTTCTTCCAGAAGGTGGTGGAGGTGTTGGAGACCGGCGTCTCTCGCATCGACGCAAACAGCGCGTCCGACACGCGCGACCTTCTAGACCTTGCCTTGACGCTCGTCTACTCCAACCTGCGCCGCCTCGCCCCGTAGCTCAATCTCCGCCTCCTTGGAGAGCGGGTGCCTAACGAGCTAAAACGCCCCCTCCGGAACAAGACGCGCCCGCTTGTGGAGGACATGGTGGACCGTTCGTCCAGGCGCCAGTCTCCAGCGAAGAGGACGGCTTCGACGTTGGGCCCGTCGGTGGCGCGGGCGGTAGCGGCGACCCCTCCCCTTAGGCATCCTCCGTTCCCCTTCTCCGGTACTTATAACACTTGAACAAGAACCTTGCCCCGTGGGGCGTTAATATTTTTGCGTGTTACCTTGTCGTCTTGTTTTTCTTCCTTGGTTCGCTGGCTGTAGTGTTGGTTGGTGCCGCCATGGTTGTGGCCTTGCGTCAGCCCCCGATACGGCCCTACGAGGCCCTCCTCCTCTGGGGGCGACTCGCGTCTGTTGCTCTTGTTGGGCCTCGGGCCTCGCGGCTCATGGCGATCGAGCCCCTCCTCGCGTGTCGCCTCCTTTGTCACTTTGTTCTTCGGGGCCTTGGCAGCCGCACGTAGTAGTCGTAGTTCCTGCATTTTTTAGGTTAGCGTGTGCGGTCCTTATTTCATCCCTGGGGCTGTTATTAGGCCTGGAGGCTCCTGACGGGTTCGATAGTGTACTTAGCTTTGTATGATGTTGGCGATCCCGCGTCACGAGGCAAGACGGGTTGTTCCGTCAAGCTGTGACGCCGTCCATGATATCTCCTTCTTACCTGCTGAATGGTCTGGGGGCCCTTTCGGCACTCTGCGTCTGTAGGTCCCAATCCCGCACATTTCCCCACCAATGTTAGGTACGACCGGAGAGGACGCACCTCACGAGGCGAGGCCCGGTACTCCTGATGCCGACCGGAAACCATGGACGACACCAGGAAGTTGGGTGGCATTATGACCAGTAAGGATCCTGAGGCGCGTTGCCCAGGAGCCCCCTTTCTCGATGCTCAAACTGCTCTACGTCGTCAGGTCCCAGTCCTGTGCATTTCCCCACCACCGTTAGGTACGATCAAAAACCAAGGACGCACTTCTCGGGGCGGGGCCTCGACACCCCCAATACCGACCGGAAACCAAGGACGCCACCAGGGGGACGAGTGGCCTTATGACCAGTAAGGCTCCTGAGGTGTGCTGCTCAGGAGCACCCTTGACACTCGAGCGATCCCCCATTCCATTCCTCTATGTGTTGCCTCAGGAGGCTCTGGAGCCTCCCAAGACTCCATGTTGTGATGTCGAGCTACGGTCGGAGCCCCCAAGCGGGGGTATTCAGTTGAAAATTGCGTGCCCCTGAAGCGGCGAGGCCTCGCTATCCAGATCTGTGATGCCTTGGCAAAACGAGAGAATGAAGAGAGAAAAGTTCCCACCCCTTTTTCTTTTAAAACATAAGATCAAGAAATCTTCGAGCTTTTGATAGGCTCAAGCACAAAAAAGGGCCATCGAAGGCTACAACTCGAAATACAAAAAAGAGCGAGAAAATGGTTGTGTGTGGCTGTTTTGGGGTTGTCCCCGCCTTCGTCTTCCCCCAGCGCTACGCGTAGGGCATCCACGTTGCATGGGCATAGCCATTGATGGGCAGCATTGTATTCTCCGCTAGCTCCGGGCTGTGGCTGTCACATTGCGTGGGAGGGACCCCTTCGTGTCCTCAAGGGGCCCCGGGTGTATACAGACCGCTCATTGTTACGTGAGAGTGTCACAGTCCTGGGCAAGGCCCCCAGGCGCATGGCTTTGTGGCTCACAGCCCTCGTCAACGATCATCCCGTGCATTTCTACCCGGTTGCGAGCCCTTATGACCCTAACCCGATCGCATCGTTCCCCGCGCGACCCCAAGATTGCGCTCCCGAGGCCCAAACATGAGCACGATGCATCGGCGCGGCCATAAGGGTGTTTTGTGAGTGAAGATTACCTCATGATGCATCCATGTGCCCTCCGGAAAAGATCCCAAGGATCTCATGAGACCCGGCCTTCCGAGGCCGTATCGGTGCCATAATTGTCGCGGGTGGCCCGCGTTGCTTGCCTTGCCGCTCTCCCTAGGTCATCACTCCTGGGGCCTGAGGCCTTGGCCTATCGTCACTTTTCCACGGGGGCACCGGCTGGTGCCGCGCCTCGCGGCCTAGGGGCACCCTCCTACCCGCGTCGGCCGAGCCTGGCGCTCCGCTGATGGGAGCCCCCAAGCCCGGCTTGAGGAGGATGCCTGATACGTCTCCGTAGTATCTATAATTTTTGATTGTTTCATGCCAATATTCTACAATTTTCATATACTTTTGGCAACTTTTTATACTATTTTTGGGACTAACATATTGATCTAGTGCCCAGTGTCAGTTCATGTTTGTTGCATGATTTTTGTTTCATAGAAAATCCATATCAAACGAAGTCTAAACGGGATAAAAACTTACGGAGATTTGTTTTGGAATATATGTGAATATTGGGAAGTGGAATCAATAGAAGGTGGTGTCCAAGGGGCCCACAAGCCACTAGGGCGCGCCCTGGGGGGTAGGGCGCGCCTTGAGGGCTTGTGGACACCCCTTAGGTCGGTTGGAGCTGTTCTTTGGCCGCAAGAAAACTAATTTATGTATAAAGATCCCCTCAAAATTTCAGCCTGATCGGAGTTACGGCTCTCCGGTTATTTAAGAAACGGTGAAAGGCCAAAATCTAGGAATGCAAAAACAGAAGGAAACAGAGAGAGAGAGATCCAATCTTGGAGGGGCTCTCGCCCCTCCACCGCCATGGAGGCCATGGACCAGAGGGTAAACCCTTTTCCCATCTAGGGGTAAGGTCAAGGGAGAAGAAGAAGGATGGGGCTCTCTCCCCCTCTCTCCTGGTGGCACCAAAACACCGTCGGGGCCATCATCGTGACGACGGTCTACTCCAACAACTCTGTCATCTTCACCAACACTTCCATCACTTTCCCCCATCTATCTACAGCGGCCCACTCCCCCGCAACCCAATGTACCCTATACTTGAACATGGTGCTTTATGCTTCATATTATTATCCAATGATGTGTTGCCGGTTAGAAATATGCCCTAGAGGCAATAATAAATTGGTTATTATCATATTTCCTTGTTCATGATAATCGTTTATTATCCATACTATAATTGTGTTGATCGGAAACCCAGATACATGTGTGGATACATAGACAACACCATGTCCCCAGTATGCCTCTAATAGACTAGCTCGTTGATCAAAGATGGCTATGGTTTCCTAGTCATGGACATGAGATGTCATTTGGTAACGGGATCACATCATTAGGAGAATGATGTGATGGACAAGACCCAAACTACAAACGTAGCATATGATCGTGTCAGTTTATTGCTACTGTTTTCTGCATGTCAAGTATATGTTCCTATGACCATAAGATCATGCAACTCACTGACACCGGAGGAGTACCTTGTGTGTATCAAACATCGCAACGTAACTGGGTGACTATAAAGGTGCTCTACAGGTATCTCCGAGGGTGTCTGTTGGGTTGGCATGGATCAACACTAGGATTTGTTACTCCGTGTGACCGAGAGGTATCTCAGGGACCACTCGGTAATACAACATCACAACAAGCCTTGCAAGCAATGTGATTAAGTGTTAGTCACAGGATCTTGTATTACAAAAATGAGTAAAGAGACTTGCCGGTAACGAGGTTGAACTAGGTATGGAGATACCGATGATTGAATCTCGGGCAAGTAACATACCGAAGAACAAAGGGAACATCATACGGGATTAACTGAATCCTTGACATAGAGGTTCGACCGATAAAGATCTTTGTATAACATGTAGGAATCAATATGGGCATCTAGGTCCCGCTATTGGTTATTGACCATAGAGGTGTCTCGGTCATGTCTACATAATTCTCGAACCCGTAGGGTCTGCACACTTAAGGTTTGGTGACGTTTCGGTAGTATAGAGTTATGTATGGTGGTTACCAAAGGTTGTTAGGAGTCTCGGATGAGATCACGGACGTCATGAGGAGCTCCGACATGGTTCAGACATAAAGATCGATATATAGGAAGTCCTATTTTGGTCACTGGAAAAGTTTCGGGCTCATCGGTAGTGTACCGGGAGTGTTAGTAGTGTACCGGGGGACCATTGGGAGAGCTATTTCGACCCAAGAGGCTACATGGGCTGTGGGAGGACTAATACTAGCCCTTATTGGACTGGCTGAAGTCCCACAGAAGGCCCATGCGACTGGGAAGAAATTCCAAATTGGAAAAGGTGAAAAAAGGCAAAAAGGTGGAAATAAGGAAGGAGTCCTAATCCTACTAGGAGTGGAGGAGGAGGACTCCTCCTCTCCACTTCGGCCGAACCAAAGTGGGGCTGGCCCTTGCGCCGAGCCCCCTCCTCCTCTCCTCCTATATATACTAGAGGTTTTGAGGGCAGCCCTAACCCTAATTGCCACGTGCTGCCCTCTTCTTCCTCTAGATCGTTTCTCCTCTAGATAGGTTTTCAGCGGTGCTTAGGCGAGAAGCCCTGCTGGAATTCCTCCACTACCATCACCGCAACGTCATAGTGTTGCCGGAGAACTCATCTACCTCTCTGCTCCCTCTTGCTAGATCAAGAAGGCAGAGATCATCATCGAGCTGTACGTGTGCTGAACGCGGAGGTGTCGTCCGTTCGGCGCTAGATCGGAATGACCGTGAGCAAGATCGTGAGATGGATCGTGATGAGATCGCGGGACGGATCGTGATTGGATCACGGGACGGATCGTGATGATATCGCGGGACGCTCGGCGATTTGGATCGCGAAGACGTTCGACTACACCAACCGCGTTTCTTAACGCTTCCCGCTTAGCCATCTACAAGGGTATGTAGATCCACTCTCCCTCTCACAGATGCTCATCACCATGGATAGATCTTGCGTGTGCGTAGGAATTTTTTTGTTTCCCATGCAACATTCCCCAACAGTGGCATCATGAGCTAGGTCTATGTGTAGATGAGATCTCAAGTAGAACACAAAGAGTTTGTGGGCGTTGATGCTTAGATTGCTTCCTCCCTTGGTCGTGTTTTGGTTCAACGGTATTGTGGGATGAAGCGGCCCGGACCAACCTTACTCATACGCTTACGAGAGACCGGTTCCATCGACTGACGTGTAACTTCGTTGCACAAAGATGGCTGGTGGGTGTCTGTTTCTCCTACTTTAGTTGGATCGGATTCGACAAAGGTGGTCCTTGAGAAGGTTGAAAAGCAACTTATGTATCACCATTGTGGTTTTGCGTAGGTGAGAATTGTTCTTGCTAGATACCCGTAGAAGCCACGTAAAACTTGCAACAACAATTAGAGGACGTCTAACTTGTTTTTGCAGGGTATGTTGTGATGTGATATGGGCAATTACACGATGAGATATATGTGATGTATGAAATGATCATGTGTTGTATAGAATATCACGACTTGCATGTCGATGAGTATGGCAACCGGCAGGAGCCATAGGGTTGTCTTTAATTATTGTATGACCCGTGTGTGAATCATTAAGCGCTATGTAGTGCTTTACTTTATCGCTAAACAGTAGCTATAGTAGTATGAGCATGGTGGGCGCGACAACCCCGATGGCGACACAATGATGGAGATCATGTTGTGCCAGTGACGATGGAGATCATGCCGGTGCTTTCAAGATGGAGATCAAAAGCACAAGTTCATGGCCATATCATGGTACTTATGATTTGCATGTGATGTTAATCCTTTTATGCACCTTGTTTTGCTTAGGACGACGGTAGCATTATAAGGTGATCCCTCGCTTAAATTTCAAGATGAATTGTGTTCTCCCCGAGTGTGCATCATTGCGAAAGTTCGTCGTGTCGAGACACCACGTGATGATCGGGTGTGATAGACTCTACGTTCACATACAAGGGGTGCAAGCCAGTGTTGCACATGCAGAACACTCGGGTTAAACTTGACGAGCCTAGCATGTACAGACATGGCCTCGGAACACTAGAGACCGAAAGGTCGAACATGAGTCATATAGTAGATATGATCAACATGATGATGTTCAACATTGAAACCACCTCAATGTTGGAAATATGCCCTAGAGGCAATAATAAATTAGTTATTATCATATTTCCTTGTTCATGATAATAGTTTATTATCCATGATATAATTGTATTGAATGGAAACACATTACATGTGTGGGTAAATAGACAACACTATGTCCCTAGTATGCCTCTAGTGAACTAGCTCGTTGATCAAAGATGGTCAATGTTTCCTAGCCATTGGCATGTGATGTCATTTGATAACGGGATCACATCATTAGGAGAATGATGTGATGGACAAGACCCAAACTACAAACGTAGCATATGATCGTGTCAGTTTATTGTTACTGTTTTCTGCATGTCAAGTATATGTTCCTATGACCATGAGATCATGCAACTCACAGACATCGGAGGAGTGCCTTGTGTGTATCAAACGTCACAACGTAACTAGGTGACTATAAAGGTGCTCTACAGGTATCTTCGAGGGTGTCTGTTGGGTTGGAATGGATCAAGACTGGGATTTGTTACTCCGTGTGACGGAGAGGTATCTCAGGGCCCACTCGGTAATACAACATCACAACAAAGCCTTGCAAGCAATGTGACTAAGTATTAGCCACGGGATCTTGTATTACGGAATGAGTAAAGAGACTTGCCAGTAACGAGGTTGAACTAGGTATGGAGATACCGACGATCGAATCTCGCGCAAGTAACATACCGAAGAACAAAGGGAACGTTATACGGGATTGACTGAATCCTTGACATAGAGGTTCGACCGATAAAGATCTTCGTAGAATATGTAGGAACCAATATGGTCATCCAGAGCCCGCTATTTTTTATTGACCGTAGAGGTGTCTCGGTCATGTCTACATAGTTCTCGAACCCGTAGGGTCTGCACACTTAAGGTCTGGTGACGTTTCGGTAGTATAGAGTTATGTATTGTGGTGACCGAAGGTTGTTAGGAGTCCCGAATGAGATCCCGGAAGTCACGAGGAGCTCCAGAATGGTCCGGGGTAAAGATTCATACATAGGAAGTCCTATTTTGGTCGCCGGAAAAGTTTCGGGCTCATCGATAGTGTACCGGGAGTGCCGGTAGTGTACCGGGAGACCATCGGGAGGGGTATTTCGACCCAAGAGGCTACATGGGCTTTGGGAGAGTAAATACCAGCCCTTAGTGGGCTGGTGGAAATCCCACACAAGGCCCATAAGGCTGGGAAGAAAAGCCCAAAGAGAAAAAGATGGAAAAAGGCAAAAAAATAGGGTGAATCCTAGTCCTACTAGGATTGGAGGTGGATTCCACCTCTCCCACTTGATTTGGCCAACCCAATTGCTGTTCCTTTGAGGGCCAAGCCTCCTACTTTTTTCCTCTTATATATACTAGAGGTTTTAGGGTTTTTTGGCACCAGATTTTAGCCACGTGCTACCCGTTCCTCTAGTGCATAGTTTCGCCTCTAGATCAGATTTCTGCAGCGCTTAGGCGAAGCCCTGCTAGAATTGCTCCACCACCATCGCCGGAGCACCGTCATGCTGCTGGTGAACTCTTCCTCCTCTCCACTTCGTCTTGCTGGATCAAGACGGTGGAGATCGTCATCAAGCTGCACGTGTGCTGAACGCGGAGGTGCCGTCCGTTCGGCGCTAGATCGGAAGGACCGTGAACAAGATCGCGAGCCCATTCGTGATGTGTTCACGGGACGGATCATGATGAGATCGCGGGACGGATCGTGATGAGATTGCGGGACGGATCATGATTGGATCGTGGGATGGATCGTGATGTGATCGCGGGACGCTCGGCGACTTGGATCGCGAAGATGTTAGACTACACCAACCGCGTTTCTTAACACTTCCCGCTTAGCGATCTACAAGGGTATGTATATCCATTCTCCCTCTCGTAGATGCTCATTACCATGGATAGATCTTGCGTGTGCGTAGGAAATTTTTTGTTTCCCATGCAATGTTCCCCTACAGTGGCATCATGAGCTAGGTCTATGTGTAGATGAGATCTCGAGTAGAACACAAAAGGTTTGTGGGCGTTGATGCTTAGATTGCTTCCTCCCTTTGTCGGATTTTGGTTCATCAGTATTGTGAGATGAAGCGGCCCGGACCAACATTACTCGTACGCTTACGAGAGACCGGTTCCCTCGACGCAACTTGTTGCCTAGATGGCTTGCGGGTGGCAGTTTCTCTCACTTTAGTTGGATCGGATTCGACAAAGGCGGTCCTTGAGAAGGTTGAAAAGCAACTAGTGTATCACCGTTGTGGTTTTGGCGTACATGAGAATTGTTCTTGCTAGATACCCGTAGCAGCCACGTAAAACATGCAACAACAATTAGAGGACGTCTAACTTGTTTTTGCAGGGTATGTTGTGATGTGATATGGCCAATTACATGATGTGATATATGTGATGTATGAGATGATCATGTGATGTATAGAATTTCACGACTTGCATGTCGATGAGTACGGCAACCGGCAGGAGCCATAGGGTTGTCTTTATTTATTGTATGACCTGCGTGTCAATCATTAAGCGCTATGTAACGCTTTACTTTATCGCTAAACGGTAGCAATAGTAGTAGAAGCATGCATGGCGTGACAACCCCGATGGCGACACGTTGATGGAGATCATGGTGTCGTGCCGGTGACGATGGAGATCATGCCGGTGCTTTCAAGATGGAGATCAAAAGCACAAGTTCATGGCCATATCATGTCACTTATGATTTGCATATGATGTTAATCCTTTTATGCACCTTGTTTTGCTTAGGACGACGGTAGCATTATAAGGTCATCCCTCACTTAAATTTCAAGATGAATTGTGTTCTCCCCGAGTGTGCACCGTTGCGAAAGTTCGTCGTGTTGAGACACCACGTGATGATCAGGTGTGATAGACTCTACGTTCACATACAATGGGTGCAAGCCAGTGTTGCACATGCGGAACACTCGGGTTAAACTTGACGAGCCTAGCATGTACAGACATGGCCTTAGAACAAAAGAGACCGAAAGGTTGAACATGAGTCATATAGTAGATATGATCAACATAATGATATTCAGCATTGTAACCACCTCAACTCACGTGATAATCGGACTTGAGTTGGTGAATTTGGATCATGTATCACTCAAATGACCGGAGGGATGTCAATTTGAGTGAGAGTTCTTAAGTAATATGATTAATTGAACTCATTATCATGAACATAGTCAGTAGTGTCTTTGCAAATTATGTTGTAGATCACTTGCTCGCGCTGTAGCTCCCTTGAATTTTTATATGTTCCTAGACAAATAGAGTTGAAAGACGATGGTAGCAATATTGCGGACTGGCTCCGTGATCTGAGGATTGTCCTTGTTACTGCACAAAAGGCTTATATCCTTAATGCACCGCTCGGTGCGCCACCACCTCTAGCGTCGTTTGTAGATGTTGTGAACATCTGACAGGCACGTTCTGATGACTACTTGATAGTTTAGTGCGTCATGCATTACGGCTTAGAATTGAGGCTCTGAAATGTTTTGAACGTCACGGAACATATGAGATGTTCTAAGAGCTGAAATTAGGATCTCAGGCTCATGCACGTGTTGCGAGATATGAGATCTCCAACAAGATTCTTTGCCTGCAAGATGAACGAGAATAGCTCAATCGTTGAGCATGTGCTCAGATTGTCTGGGTGCTACAATCGCTTGAATCGAGTGGGAGTTCATCTTCTAGATAAGATAGTGATTGATATAGTTCTCCAAGTCACTCTCACTAAGCTACCAGAACTTGGTGATGAACTATAAAATGCCAGGGATAGAATTAATAATCCCTGAGCTGTTCGCGATGTTTGACACCGTGAAGGTAGAAATCAAGAAGGAGCATCAAGTGTTGATGGTTAGTATAACCACTAGTTTCAAGAAGGGCAAGGGAAAGGTGGAAAACTTCATGGATGGCAAGTCAGTTGCTGCTCCAGTGAAGCTACCCAAAGTTGAACCCAAACCCGAGACTAAGTGCTTCAATTATGAGGAGAGAGGTCGCTGAAGCGGAACAACCCTAGATACTTGGTAGATAAGAAGGCTGGCAACGTCAACAGAAGTATATTTTATATACGTGTTATTGATGTGTACCTTGCTTGTACTCCTAGTAGCACCTGGGTATTGGATACCGGTTCGGTTGCTAAATGTTAGTAACTCGAAATAAAGGCTACGGAATAAACAGAGAACTAGCTAAGTGTGAGGTGACGATGTGTGTTGGAAATATTTCCAAGGTTGATGTGATCAACATCGCACGCTCTCTCTACCTTCAAGATTAGTGACGAACCTAAATAAGTGTTATTTGGTGTTTTGCGTTGAACATGAACATGATTAGATCATGTTCATTGCAACACGGTTATTCATTTAACTTAGAGAATATTGGTTATTCTATTTACATGAATAATACCTTCAACGGTCATGCACCCAGTAAGAATGGTTTGTTGAAACTTGATCGTAGTAATACACATGTTCATAACATTTATGCCAAAGATATACAAAGTTAATAATAATAGTACCACATACTTGTGGCACTGCCGCTAAAAGTCATATTGGTATAAAACGCATGAAGAAACTCCATGCTGATGGATCTTTGGACTCATTCGATCTCGAATCGGTTGAGACATGCGAACCACGCCTCTTGGTCAAGATGACTAAGGACCCCATTTTCTGTTTTGATGAAGCGGGCAAGTGATTTATTGGAAATGATACATGTTGATGTATGCAATCCAATGAGTCTTGTAGCATGCGGTGGATATCATTATTTTCTTACCTTCACTGATGATTTGAGTAGATATAGTATATATTTACTTAATGAAACACAAGTCTGAATCGTTTGAAAGGTTCAAGCAAATTCAGAGTGAAGTTTAAGATCATCGTGACAAGAAGATAAAAATGTTTGCGATATGATCGTGGAGGTTTATATCTGAGTTACGAGTTTGGCATACAACTTTAGACAATGTGAAAGTTGTTTCACAACTCACGCTAGCTGGAACACCATAGAGTGATGGTGTGTCCAAACGTCATAGTCGTACTCTATTGGATATGGTGCATGCTATGATGTCTCTTATCATTTTGTTACTGTAATTTTGGGGTTATGCATTAGAGACAACTACATTCACTTTAAATAGGGCACCATCTAAATCCGTTGAGATGACACTGTGTGAACTATGGTTTGATAGAAACCTAAGCTGTCATTTCTTAATGTTTGGGGCTATGACGCATCTGTGGAAAATGTTTTCACCTAATGAGCTCGAACCCAAAGCGGACAAATGCATCTTCATAGAATACCCTAAGAACAGTTGGGTGAACCTTCTATCTCAGATCCAAGCATAAAATGTTTGTTGCTAAAACTGGGTCCTTTCTCGAGAAAGGGTTTCTCTTGAAAGAATTGAGTGGGAGGAGGATAGAACTTGATGAGGTTATTGAACCTCTGCTTCAACCAAAAAGTAGCGCATCACAAAAAGATGTTTCTCTGAAGCCTACGTTAGTTGAAGAGAAAGTTAATGATGATGATCACGAAGCTTCGGATCAAGTTACTATAGACCTACAAGGAAAATAGAGCTTGATGAGGTTATTGAACATTTACTTCAACCAGAGAGTAGTGCAGCGCAGAAAGTTGTTTCTGTGAAGCCTACGTCAATTGAAGAGGAAGTTAATGATGATGATCATGAAGCTTCGGATCAAGTTACTATCGAACTTCGTAGGTCGACAAGGACATGTACTGCTACTGAGCGGTACGACAACCCTTTCTTGAAGGTCATGTTGTTGGACAACGATGAACCTACGAACTATGGAGAAGCGATGATGGGTCCGGAAACCAACAAATGGTTAGAGGCCATGTAATCCGAGAAAGGATCCATGTATGAAAACCAAGTATAGACTTTGGTGGACTTGCTCGTTGGACGGCTGGTCGTTAAAGTACAAATGGATCTTTAAAATGAAGACAGACGCTGATGGTAAATGTTACCATTTGTAAAGCTCGACTTGTTGCAAAGTAGTTTACGACAAGTTCAAGGAGTTGACTGCGATGAGACTTTCTCACTCGTAGCGATGCTAAAGTCTATTGGAATTATGTTAGCAGTTGCTGCATTTTTCAATTATGAAATCTGGCAGATGGATGCCAAAACATCGTTTCCTTCCTTAAGGAAAGGTTGTATGAGATGCAACCATAAGGTTTTGTCAGTCCTAAGGATGCTAAAAGGTGTGTGAGCTTCAGTGATTCTTCTATGAACTGTAGCAAGCATCTCGGAGTTGGAATATACACTTTGATGAGGTGAGTAAAGTTTTTGAGTCTATACAAAGTTTACGAGAAACTTGTATTTGCAATAAAGTGAGTGGGAGCATTATAGAGTTTCTGATAAGTATATGTGGATGACATATTGCTATTCGGAAATGATGTAGAATTTCTGGAAAGCATAAACGGTTGTTTGAAAAGAGTTTATCAAAGGAAGACCTGGATAAAGCTACCTAATTGTTGATCATCAAGATCTATAGAGATAGACCAAGATACTTGATGAGACTTTCAATGAGTACATACCTTGACAAGATTTTTAAAGAGTTCAAAATGGATCAGTCAGAGAAAGAGTTCTTGCCAAATTTGTAAGGTATAAAGTTGAGTAAGACTCAATGCCCAGTTATAGAAGATAGAGAAAAGATGAGTGTCATCACCTATGCTTCAGCCATAGGCTCTATCATGTATGCAAATGTTGTGCACAAGACCCGATGTGAGCCTTGCCATAAGTATGGCCAGAAGGTTTCAAAGTGATCCTGGAATGGAGCACTGGACAGCGGTCAAGATTGTCCTTAGTAACTAAAAGACTAAGGAGATGTTTCTCGATTATGGAGGTGATAAAGAGTTCATCGTAAAGAGTTACGTCGATGCAAGCTTTAACACCAATCTGGATGACTGGAAGTAGCAGTCTGGATACGTATAGTGGAGCAGCCATTTGGAATAGTACCAAGTGGAGTGTGGTAGCAGTGTTTACAGTTTGACATAGAAATTTGCAAAGTACACACGGATCTGAATGTTGCAGACCCGTTGACTATAAGACCTCTCTCACATGCAAAGCATGATCGAGCCCTAGAACTCATTGGGTGTTAGATTCGTAACAATGCGAATCACATGGTGACGTGAACTAGATTATTGACTCTAGTGCAAGTGGGAGACTGTTGGAAATATGCCCTAGAGGCAATAATAAATTAGTTATTATCATATTTCCTTGTTCATGATAATAGTTTATTATCCATGCTATAATTGTATTGAATGGAAACACATTACATGTGTGGGTAAATAGACAACACTATGTCCCTAGTATGCCTCTAGTGAACTAGCTCATTGATCAAAGATGGTCAAGGTTTCCTAGACATTGGCATGTGATGTCATTTGATAACAGGATCACATCATTAGGAGAATGATGTGATGGACAAGACCCAAACTATAAACGTAGCATATGATCGTGTTAGTTTATTGCTACTGTTTTCTGCATGTCAAGTATATGTTCCTATGACCATGAGATCATGCAACTCACAGACATCGGAGGAGTGCCTTGTGTGTATCAAACGTCGCAATGTAACTGGGTGACTATAAAGGTGCTCTACAGGTATGTCCGAGGGTGTCTGTTGGGTTGGCATGGATCAAGACTGGGATTTGTTACTCCGTGTGACGAAGAGGTATCTCAGGGCCCACTCGGTAATACAACATCACAACAAAGCCTTGCAAGCAATGTGACTAAGTGTTAGCCACAGGATCTTGTATTACGGAACGAGTAAAGAGACTTGCCGGTAACGAGGTTGAACTAGGTATGGAGATACCGACGATCGAATCTCGGGCAAGTAACATACCGAAGAACAAAGGGAACGTTATACGAGATTGACTGAATCCTTGACATAGAGGTTCGACCGATAAAAGTCTTCATAGAATATGTAGGAACCAATATGGTCATCCAGGGCCCGCTATTGGTTATTGACCGTAGAGGTGTCTCGGTCATGTCTACATAGTTCTCGAACCCGCAGGGTCTGCACACTTAAGGTTTGGTGACGTTTCGGTAGTACAGAGTTATGTATTGTGGTGACCGAAGGTTGTTCGGAGTCCGGATGAGTCCCCGGACGTCACGAGGATCTCCGGAATGGTCCGGAGGTAGAGATTCATATATAGGAAGTCCTATTTTGGTCGCCGGAAAAGTTTCGGGCTCATCGGTAGTGTACCGGGAGTGCCGGTAGTGTACCGGGAGACCATCGGGAGGGGTATTTCGACCCAAGAGGCTACATGGGCTGTGGGAGAGTAAATACCAGCCCTTAGTGGGCTGGTGGAAATCCCACACAAGGCCCATAAGGCTGGGAAGAAAAGCCCAAAGAGAAAAAGGTGGAAAAAGGCAAAAAATAGGGTGAATCCTAGTCCTATTAGGATTGGAGGTGGATTCCACCTCTCCCACTTGATTTGGCCGACCCAATTGCTGGTCCTTTGAGGGCCAAGCCTCCTCCTTTTTTCCTCTTATATATACTAGAGGTTTTAGGGTTTTTTGGCACAAGATTTTAGCCACGTGCTACCCGTTCCTCTAGTGCATAGTTTCTCCTCTAGATCAGATTTCTGCAGCACTTAGGCGAAGCCCTGCCGGAATTGCTCCACCACCATCGCCGGAGCACCGTCATTCTGCCGGTGAACTCTTCCACCTCTCCACTTCCTCTTGCTGGATCAAGACGGTGGAGATCGTCATCAATTTGCACGTGTGCTGAACGCGGAGGTGTCGTCCGTTCGGCGCTAGATCGGAAGGACCGTGAACAAGATCGCGAGACCGTTCGTGATGTGTTCACGGGACGGATCGTGATGAGATTGTGGGACGGATCATGATGAGATCGCGGGAAGGATCATGATGAGTTCACGGGATGGATCGTGATTGGATCGCGGGATGGATCGTGATGTGATCGCGGGACGCTCGGCGATTTGGATCGCGAAGATGTTCGACTACACCAACCGCGTTTCTTAACGCTTCCCGCTTAGCGATCTACAAGGGTATGTAGATCCACTCTCCCTCTCATAGATGCTCATTACCATGGATAGATCTTGCGTGTGCGTAGGAAATTTTTTGTTTCCCATGCAACGTTCTCCTACACTCAACTCACGTGATGATCGGACTTGAGTTGGTGAATTTGAATCATGTATCACTCGAATGATCGGAGGGATGTCAATTTGAGTGGGAGTTCTTAAATAATATGATTAATTGAACTCATTATCATGAACATAGTCAATAGTGTCTTTGCAAATTGTGTTGTAGATTAATAGCTCACACTGTAGCTCCCTTGAATTTTTATTTGTTCCTAGAGAAATAGAGTCGAAAGATGATGGTAGCAATGTTGCAGACTGGGTCCGTGATCTGAGGATTGTCCTCATTGCTGCACAGAAGGCTTATGTCCTTAATGCACCGCTCGGTGCGCCACCACCTCTAGCGTCGCTTGTAGATGTTGTGAACATCTGACAGGCACGTTCCGATGACTACTTGACAGTTTAGTGCGTCATGCATTACGGCTTAGAATTGAGGCTCCAAAACATTTTGAACGTCACGGAACATATGAGATGTTCTAAGAGCTGAAATTGGGATCTCGGGCTCGTGCCTGTGTTGTGCGATATGAGATCTCCAACAAGATTCTTTGCCTGCATGATGAAGGAGAATAGCTCAATCATTGAGCATGTGCTCAGATTGTCTGGGTGCTACAATTGCTTGAATCGAGTGGGAGTTGATCTTCTAGATAAGATACTGATTGATATAGTTCTCTGAGTCACTATCACTAAGCTACTAGAACTTCGTGATGAACTATAATTATGCCAGGGATGGAAATGATGATCCTTGAGCTATCACTAAGTTTCTGAGTCACTATCACTAAGTTTCTGAGTCTATACAAAGTTTATGAGAAACTTGTATTTACAATGAAGTGAGTGGGAGCACAATAGAATTTTTGATAAGCATATGTGGTTGACATATTATTGATTGAAAATGATGTAGAATTTCTGGAAAGCATAAACGCTTGTTTGAAAAGTATTTTTTCAAAGGAAGACCTGGATAAAGCTACCTAATTGTTGAGCATCAAAATCTATAGAGATAGATCAAGATGCTTGATGAGACTTTCAATGAGTACATACCTTGACAAGATTTTGAAAGAGTTCAAAATGGATCAGTCAGAGAAAGAGTTCTTGCCTGATTTGTAAGGTGTGAAGTTGAGTGAGACTCAAAGCTCGACAACAGCAGAAGGAAGAGAAAGGACAAACGTCGTCCCCTATGCCTTAGCCATAGGCTTTGTATAGTATGCCATGCTGTGTACCATACCTGTGTGTGCCTTGCCATGAGTCCGTCAAGGGGTACAAGAGTGATCCAGGAGTGGATCACTGGACAGCGGTCAAGATTATCCTTAGTAACAAAGAGACTAAGGAAATTGTTTCTCGATTATGGAGGTAAGAAAGAGTTCGTCGTAAAGAGTTACGTCGATGCAAGCTTTGACACCAATTCGGACGACTCTTAGTAGCAATCCGGATACATGTAGTAGAGCAACCATTTGGAATAGCTCCAAGTGGAGTGTGGTAGCAGTGTTTACAGTTTAACATAGAGATTCGCAAAGTACACACGGATCTGAATGTCGCAGACCCGTTGACTATAAGACCTCTCTCACATGCAAAGCTTGATCGAGCCCCAGAACTCATTGGGTGTTAGATTCATAACAATGTGAATCACATGGTGATGTGAACTAGATTGTTGAATCTAGTGCAAGTGGGAGACTGTTGGAAATATGCCCTAGAGGCAATAATAAATTGGTTATTATCATATTTCCTTATTCATGATAATTGTTTATTATCCATGCTATAATTGTGTTGATTGGAAACTCAGATACATGTTTGGATACATAGACAACACCATGTCCCTAGTATGCCTCTAGTAGACTAGCTCGTTGATCAAATATGGCTATGGTTTCCTAGTCATGGACATGACATGTCATTTGGTAATGGGATCACATCATTAGGATAATGATATGATGTACAGGACCCAAACTACAAACGTAGCATATGATCGTGTTAGTTTATTGCTACTGTTTTCTGCATGTCAAGTATATGTTCCTATGACCATGAGATCATGCAACTCACTGATACCGGAGGAGTACCTTGTGTGTATCAAACATCGCAACATAACTGGGGACTATAAAGGTTCTCTACAGGTATCTTCGAGGGTGTCTGTTGGGTTGGCATGGATCAACACTGGGATTTGTTACTCCGTGTGACGGAGAGGTATCTCAGGGCCCACTCGGTAATACAACATCACAACAAGCCTTGCAAGCATTGTGACTAAGTGTTAGTCACGGCATCTTGTATTACAGAAATGAGTAAAGAGACTTGCCGGTAACAAGGTTGAACTAGGTATGGAGATACCGACGATTGAATCTCGGGCAAGTAACATACCGAAGAATAAAGGGAACATCATACGGGATTAACTGAATCCTTGACATAGAGGTTCGACCGATAAAGATCTTTGTAGAACATGTAGGAATCAATATGGGCATCCAGGTCCCGCTATTGGTTATTGACCATAGAGGTGTCTCGGTCATGTCTACATAGTTCTCGAACCCGCAGGGTCTGCACACTTAAGGTTTGGTGACGTTTCGGTAGTATAGAGTTATGTATGGTGGTGACCGAAGGTTGTTCGGAGTCTCGGATGAGATCTCGGACGTCACAAGGAGCTCTGGAATGGTCTAGAGGTAAAGATTGATATATAGGAAGTCCTGTTTTGGTCACCGAAAAAGTTTCGGGCTCATCGGTAGTGTACCGGGAGTGCCGGGAGTGTATCGGGGGACCTTCGGGAGAGGTATTTCGACCCAAGAGGCTACATGGGCTGTGGGAGGACTAATACCATCCCTTAGTGGTCTGGACGAAGTCCCATAGAAGGCCTATGTGGCTAGGAAGAAATTCCAAACTGGAAAAGGTGGAGAAAAGGCAAAAAGGTGGAAATAAGGAAGGAGTCCTAATCCTACTAGGAGTGGAGGAGGAGGACTCCTCCTCTCCACTTTGGCCGAACCAAAGTGGGGCTGACCCTTGCACTAGGCATGCTCCTCCTCTCCTCCTATATATACTAGAGGTTTTGAGGGCAGCCCTTAACCAAATTGCCACGTGCTGCCCTCTTCTTCCTCTAGATCGTTTTCTCCTCTAGATAGGTTTTCAGCGGTGCTTAGGAGAGAAGCCCTGCTGGAATTCCTCCACCACCATCGCCGCAACGCCTTAGCGCTGCCGGAGAACTCGTCGACCTCTCCGCTCCCTCTTGCTAGATCAAGAAGGCGGATATCATCATCGAGTTGTACGTGTGCTGGACGCGGAGGTGTCGTCCGTTCGGCGCTAGATCGGAATGACCATGAGCAAGATCACGAGAAGGATCGTGATGAGATCACGGGACGGATCGTGATTGGATCATGGGACGGATCGTGATGAGATCGCGGGATGCTCGGCGATTTGGATCGCGAAGACGTTCGACTACACCAACCGCGTTTCTTAACGCTTCCCGCTTAGCCATCTACAAGGGTATGTAGATCCACTCTCCCTCTCGCAGATGCTCGTCACCATGGATAGATCTTGCGTGTTCGTAGGAATTTTTTTGATTCCCATGCAACGTTCCCCAATAGTGCCATCCTATGATGTCTGAGTAGATCTATTTTGTCCTATGGGTTGATTGATGATCATGATTGGTTTGAGATTCATGTTTTATTATTGGTGTTTTCCTATGGTGCTCTCCGTGTCACGCAAGTGTGAGGGATCCCCGCTGTAGGGTTTGCAATATGTTTATGATTCGCTTATGGTGGGTGGCTGGAGTGACAGAAGCACATATCCAAGTAAGTAGGTTGTTTGCGTATGGGAATAAAGAGGACTTGATACCTTATAATGCTATGGTTGGGTTTTACCTTAATGATCTTTAGTAGTTGCGGATGCTTGATAGAGTTCCAATCATAAGTGCATATGATCCAAGTAGAGAAAGTATGTTAGCTTATGCCTCTCCCTCATATAAAATTGCAATAATGATGACCGATCTAGTTATCGATTGCCTAGGGACAATTCCGCAACTCCTACCACCACTTTTCCACACTCGTTAAACTAACTTAGTTGTTTCATTATCTTAGCAGCACCTAGTTTTTATTTCCGTGCTCTTTATTATCTTGCAAACCTATCCTCTCACACCTACAAAGTACTTCTAGTTTCATGCTTGTTCTAGGTAAAGCGGACGTTAAGCATGCATAGAGTTGTATCGGTGGTTGATAGAACTTGAGGGAATATTTGTTATATCTTTAGCTCCTCGTTGGGTTCGACACTCTTACTTATCGAAAGAGTCTACAACTCATCCCCTATACTTGTGGGTTATCAAGACCTTTTTCTGGCGCCGTTCTCGGGGAGCAATAGCGTGGGGTGAATATTCTCGTGTGTGCTTGTTTGCTTTATCACTAAGTAGATTTTATTTGTTATTCTTAATTGTTCTCTATATTTAGTTATGGATATGGAACACGAAATACTAAAAAAATAGGTGTACTTGCTACTCATGGAGATGGGGAACCTCCTAAAATCCTCGATGCTCGTTATGTGAAAGATATTATGCACTACTTTGATAATCCTGAGAAAACCCCATTCAACTTGATAATGGGATACACGTTGGATCAACGTGAATACTTTAGGGATTATTGCCTGACTCAAAAAGGGAAACTGTTATGGGATCAAATTTATATGTTGAAATGGTATGCTTGGAATCTATGCGAGAGATATGATCATACTTGTTGCTCTAGGATGAAGACTCCACACCTTCCTTTTTCATGTAAATTTAATGATAATGAAACCTTGGCTTCTTATGCTAAAGGTATTTATGATTACTATGATGTGGAATGAATAGAGGAATTTGTTGCTTTTAAGGGTGCTTATGAAATTGAATCTTTGTTTGAGAAGTGTGAAAATTATGATGATGCTGTTTATAGACCTGAAATTTTTATATACTTAAATATTTCTACAAGAATTATGAATATAATTCCGATATGCATTTATTGAGAGAATGTTTGCTGCCTTGGAGGAGACTAATATTTTGCAGGAATCTATGGAAGAAGAAATTGATGACACTGTGAGCTCATTGGATGAAAAAGATGAGGAGGAGAGTGAAGAACAAAAGGAGGAAGAGCGGATTAGCTACCCGTGCCCACCTTCTAATGAGAGTAACTCTTCAACTCATACATTGTTTAATTTCCCTTCGTTCTTACCGAAGGATGAATGCTATGATAGTTTCTATGATCCCTAGGATTCGTTTGAAATATCCCTTTTTGATGAACTTGATGCTTGCTATGCTTGTGGCCATGATGCCAATATGAATGATGCTTATGGAGATGAACTTGCTATAGTTCCTTATGTTAAGCATGAAATTGTTGCTATTGCACCCACACATGATAGTCCTATTATCTTTTTGAATTCTCCAAACTACACTATATCGAAGAAGTTTTCACTTATTAAGGATTATATTGATGGGTTGCGTTTTCCTATTGCACATGATGATTTTAATAAATATAATATGCATGTGCTTGCTGTTCCTACTTGCAATTATTATGAGAGAGGAACTCCATCTTCACCTCTCTATGTCTCCGATACAATAAAATTGCAAGAAACTACGTATGCTATGCATTGGCCTTTACTTTGTGTGCGTCAATTGTTCTTGCATGACATGCCAATGCATAGGAAGAGAGTTAGACTTTGTTGTCACATGATATACATCACTTTTTGCTCACTAGTAAATTACAAATCATTGTTAATTAAAATTGGCTTTGATATACCTTGGGATCCGGGTGGATCCATTACATGATCACTTTATGCCTAGCTTAATGGCGTTAAAGATAGCGCTGCCAGGGAGAAAACCCGGAAGTTTTAGAGAGTCATTTTTATCCTGTTGTGTGCTTTTATATAGTTCAGAAACAAAAAAAAGTGGGGAACTCAAAACTTTTTCAAAAAGAAAAGTGAAAGTGAGAAAGACGAGCATCATTGAAGTGGGGGCTAGCCTTGAACTTTGTTCGTGCCCATGGAAACTTTGTGAATCTTGATTATGGAAAATTTTCAACAAAAATAATTATCCCCTTGTACAAATCCATTGTATTATAAAACTAATGTGCCAAGAATTACCTTTAGGATGTTTAATTGCTTGTTTGATATGTGCTATGTAAAAACAGAAACTTTTGCTGCAGTGTTTCAATTTCTATATTTTACTGGACCGATTAAGAAATTTTTACACAATAATGTTATACAAATTCTTCACCACGTCCTAATGTTTCAGAAGTTTTAGAGTTACAGAACTATGGTGAATGTTCAGATTACTACAAACTGTCCTATTTTTGATAGATTCCGTTTTTGATGCATTGTTTTGCTCGTTTTGATGAAACTATCGATTGTATAGGTGGTATGAGCCATGGAAAAGTTATATTACATTACCAACAATGCAAAAACAAAATATGAATTGGTTGGCAACAATACTTAAAGTGGTTATTTGTTTTATTATACTAACATATCTCACGAGGGTTTTGTTAAGTTTTGTATGATTGAAGTTTTCAAGTTTTGGGTGAGATGACGATAGATGAAGGAATAAGGAGTGTAAAGAGACTAAGCTTGGGGATGCCCGAGGCACCCCAAGATAATATTCAAGGAATCCCAAGAAACTAAGCTTGGGGAGGCCCCGGAAGGCATCCCCTCTTTCTTCTAACAACCATCGGTAATTTTTACTTGGATCTATATTTTTATTCGTCACATGATATGCGTAAATCTTGGAGCGTCGTGTGATTTTTATTTTACTTTTAATAACGCACCATGCTGGTATGAGAAATTCCTTGGTTGATTTACAGAAGGCTCTTTGCACCTCACTATTATCTTTTGAGTATGGCTTTATAGAATGCTTCATGTGCTTCACTTATATCATTTGAAATTTGGATTGCCTGTTTCTCTACACATCGAAAACCGCCATTTGTAGAATGCTCTTTTGATTCACTTATATTTTTAGAGCGTGGGCATATCTTTGTAGAAATAATTAAACTCTCATGCTTCACTTATACCTATTTAGAGAGTTAACAGGAGTTGGTCATTCACATGGTTAGTCATAAAATCCTACATAAAACTTGTAGATCACTGAATATGATATATTTGATTCCTTGCAATAGTTTTGTGATATAAATATGGTAATATGAGAGTCATGCTAGTGAGTAATTGTGAATTGGAGAAATACTTGTGTTAAGGTTTGTGATTCCCGTAGCATGCACGTATGGTGAACCGTTATGTAACGAAGTCGGAGCATGATTTGTTTAATGATTGTCAACCTTTTTGTGAGGGTCGGGAGCGCACGATGGTTAACTCCTACCAACCTATCCCTTAGGAGCATGCGTCTAATGCTTTGTTTGATAACTAATAGACTTTTGCAATAAGTATGTGAGTTCTTTATGATTAATGTTGAGTCCATGGATTATACGCACTCTCACCCTTCTACCTTTGCTAGCCTCTCTAGTACCACACAACTTTTGCCGGTGCAACAAACCCACCTTCCTCAAAATAGAGACCATATATTTTCCTCAAAACAGCCACCATACCTACCTATTATGGCATTTCCATAGCCATTCCGAGATATATTGCCATGCAACTTCCATCGTTCTGTTTTTCATGACATGCATCACCACTTTCATATTTCCATTATTAGAGCATTTGTCCCGTGTGAGAAAGAGATGATGGAAGCTATGAATCCCTCACAAGTTGGGATGAGTCTCCGTACTTTACAACAAATAAAAGAGGTCAGCGAAGCCCAAATAAAAAAAAGAGGCCAAAGATGCCCACCAAAAAATATAAAAAAGGAAGAAAAAGAAAAAAATGAGAGAAAGAGAGAAGGGACAATGCTACTATATTTTTCCACACTTGTGCTTCAAAGTAGCACCATGATCTTCATGATAGAGAGTCTCCTATTTTGTCACTTTCATATAGCTAGTGGAATTTTCATAATTTGCACGACCACTTAGTTTTATTTTTGAGCTTTCATACACTTATAGCTCTAGTGCACCCGTTGCATAGCAATCCCTACTCACCCACATTGATATCTATTGATGGGCATCTCCATAGCCCGTTGATACGCCTAGTTGATGTGAGACTATCTTCTCCTTTTTCCTCATCACCTCCACCATATTCTATTCCACCTATAGTGCTATATCCATGGCTCACACTCATGTATTACGTGAGAGTTGAAAAGGTTTGAGAACATAAAAAGTGTGAAACAATTTCTTGACTTGTCATCAGGGTTGTGCATGATTTAGATACTTTGTGTGGGGAAGATGGAGCATAGCCAGACCATATGATTTTGTAGGGATAACTTTCTAAGGCCATGTTATTTCGAAAGGACACAATTGCCTTGTTGGTGTGCTCGAAGTATTACTGTTTTTATGTCAATATAGACTATTGCTTTGAATCACTCATGTCTTAATATTCATGCCATTATTAGATTATATGATCAAGATTATGCTAGGTAGCATTCCACATCAAAAATTATCTTTTTTATCATTTACCTACTCGAGGACGAGCAGGAATTATGCTTGGGCATGTTGATACGTCTCCATCGTATCTATAATTTTTGATTGTTTCATGCCAATATTCTACAACTTTCATATACTTTTGGAAACTTTTTATACTATTTTTGTACATATTGATCCAGTGCCCAGTGCCAGTTCTTGTTTGTTGCATGATTTTTGTTTTGTAGAAAATCCATATCAAACAAAGTCCAAATGGGATAAAAACTTACGAAGATTTGTTTTGGAATATATGTGAATTTTGGGAAGTGGAATCAACAGAAGGTGGTGGCCGAGGGGGCCACAAGCCACTAGGGCACGCCCTGGGGGGTAGGGCGCGCCCTGAGGTCTTGTGGCCACCCCTTAGGTTGGTTGGAGATGTCCTTTGGCCACAAGAAATATAATTTATGGATAAAGATCCCCTCAAAATTTCAGACCGATCGGAGTTACGGATCTCCAAATATTTAAGAAACAATGAAAGGCCAGAATCTAGGAACGCGGAAACAGAAGGAAATAGAGAGAGAGAGATCCAATCTCGAAGGGGCTCTCGCCCCTCCGCCGCCATGGAGGCCACGGACCAGAGGGTAAACCCTTCTCCCATCTAGGGGGAAGGTCAAGGAAGAAAAATAAGGAGGGGGGCTCTCTCCCTCTCTCTCCCGGTGGCACCGGAACGCCGCCGGGGCCATCATCGTGACGACGATCTACTCCAATAACTCCGTCATCTTCACCAACACCTCCATCACCTTCCCCCATCTATCTATAGCGGTCCACTATCCCGCAACCCGCTGTACCCTCGACTTGAACATGGTGCTTTATGCTTCATATTATTATCTAATGATGTGTTGCCATCCTATGATGTCTGAGTAGATCTATTTTGTCCTATGGGTTGATTGATGATCATGATTGGTTTGAGTTGCATGTTTTATTATTGGTGTTGTCCTATGGTGCTCTCCATGTCGCGCAAGAGTGAGGGATCCCCGCTGTAGGGTTTGCAATATGTTTATGATTCACTTATGGTGGGTGGCGTGACTGACAGAAGCACAGACCCGAGTAAGTAGGTTGTTTGCGTATGGGAATAAAGAGGACTTGATACCTTATAATGCTATGGTTGGGTTTTACCTTAATGATCTTTAGTAGTTGCAGATGCTTGCTAGAGTTCCAATATGATCCAAGAAGAGAAAGTATGTTAGCTTATGCCTCTCCCTCATATAAAATTGCAATAATGATGACCGGTCTAGTTATCGATTGCCTAGGGACAATTCCACAACTCCTACCACCACTTTTCCACACTCGTTAAACTAACTCAGTTTTTTCTTTATCTTAGCAGCCCCTAGTTTTTATTTCCGTGCTCTTTATTATCTTGCAAACCTATCCTATCACACCTACAAAATACTTCTAGTTTCATACTTGTTCTAGGTAAAGCGAACGTTAAGCGTGCGTAGAGTTGTATCGGTGGTCGATAGAACTTGAGGGAATATTTGTTCTACCTTTAGCTCCTCATTGGGTTTGACACACTTACTTATCAAAAGAGGCTACAACTGATCCCCTATACTTGTGGGTTATCAACGCCTAGGGTACTTCTCACTCTTGGGGGTGCTGGCCCCTGCGGAGGGCGCCTGAGCCTCCCCCTATTAGGTGGGCCAGGTGGTATGACGTAGGATGGTATGTAGGGCTCAACGTAGGTGCTCGGTTCGCCTCCTGAGTTGTCCGTCGGTGCAACGGGGACGGTCCCTCCCGGCGGCGGGGGAAGGTCGCCCCGTGCGCGTCGCTCATAGGCCCTCCTGCGTCGGGCCTCTGAGCGGAGTTGCCTACCTTTGCCACCGCCATTGGGTGGGCCTTGTGTTCCCTGGTGTAGATCCCCCCTTGGTGCTCCGTCGTGCCTCCGCCATTGTTGCTTACTCATCCGGACGCCTGCGCCGCCCGCTCGCTGCGCCGGATGGCGTGCTCCCGCCAGGCCAACCCGGGTTGCTGAGGGTCCGGTGGGTTACTTTTGGAAATATGCCCTAGAGGCAATAATAAAATGGTTATTATTGTATTTCCTAATTCATGATAATTGTCTATTGTTCATGCTATAATTGTGTTAACCGGAAACCGTAATACATGTGTGAATACATAGACCACAACATGTCCCTAGTGAGCCTCTAGTTGACTAGCTCGTTGATCAATAGATGGTCACGGTTTCATGACCATGGACATTGGATGTCGTTGATAACGGGATCACATCATTAGGAGAATGATGCGATGGACAAGACCCAATCCTAAGCATAGCACAAGATCGTGTAGTTCGTTTGCTAAAGCTTTTCAATGTCAAGTATCGTTTCCTTAGACCATGAGATTGTGCAACTCCCGTATACCGTAGGAATGCTTTGGGTGTGCCAAACGTCACAACGTAACTGGGTGGCTATAAAGGTGCACTACGGGTATCTCCAAAAGTGTCTGTTGGGTTGGCACGAATCGAGGCTGGGATTTGTCACTCCGTGTGACGGAGAGGTATCTCTGGCCCACTCGGTAAGACATCATCATAATGAGCTCAATGTGACTAAGGAGTTAGTCACGGGATGATGTATTATGGAATGAGTAAAGAGACTTGACGGTAACGAGATTGAACAAGGTATAGAGATACCGACGATCGAATCTCGGGCAAGTATCATACCGATAGACAAAGGGAATTGTATACAGGATTGATTGAATCCCCGACATCGTGGTTCATCCGATGAGATTATCGTGGAGCATGTGGGATACAACATGGGTATCTAGATCTCGCTGTTGGTTATTGACCGGAGAGGTGTCTCGGTCATGTCTACATGTCTCCCGAACCCGTAGGGTCTACACACTTAAGGTTCGATGACGCTAGGGTTATAGGGAAATGGTATACGTGATTACCGAAAGTTGTTTGGAGTCTCGGATGTGATCCCGGACGTCACGAGGAGCTCCGGAATGGTCCGGAGGTAAATGTTGATATATAGGAAGTCTAGTTTTGGTCACCGGAAAGTTTTCGGGCTAATCCGTAGTGTACCGGGAGTGTCGGGAGGGTGCCGGAGGACCCCGGGGGGGGGGGGGGGTGTGATGACCAAAGGACTTCGTGGGCCCTTAGAGGAGGTGTGCCATCCCTTAGTGGGCTGGCCAAGACCTTATAGAAAGGCCCATGCGGCTGGGATCAAGAGATAAAGGGGAAAATGATTTAAAAGGAGGAGATCCATCTCCCTTGTGGGAGGTGGACTCTTCCCCATCTTCGGCCGAAGCTCTCCTCCTTGGAGGAGGGGGCAAGGCATCCCTCCCTCTCCCTACTCCTATATATATGCAAGGGTTTGTGCTGATTTGAGACACGACTTCTCTCTCTCTTGGTGCAGCCCTACCCTTCCTCTTCCTCGTTCTCCGTAGCGCTTGGCAAAGCCCTACCGGAGTCCACGTAGCTCCACCGTCACCACGCCGTCGTGCTGCCGGAGCTCTCCCTCAAACTCCCCTTCCTCCTTGGTGGATCAAGGCGTAGGAGACGTCATTGGGCTGCACGTGTGTTGGACGCGGAGGCGCCGTTGTTCGGTGCTAAGATCGGAATCCATCGCGATCTGAATCGCTGCGAGTATGACTCCACCAACCGCGTTCTTGTAACGCTTCCGCTTAGCAATCTTCACAGGTATGAAGATGCAATCTCTCCCCTCTCATTGTTGGTTTCTCCATGGATAGATCTTGGTGATCGTAGGAAATTTTTTGATTTACTATTACGTCTCCCAACAATGGCAGCATGAGCTAGGTCTATGCGTAGAATCTATGCACGAGTAGAACACAAGTTGTTGTGGGCGTCGATTTTGTTAATATGCTTACCACTACTAGTCTTATCTTGATTCGGCAGTATTGTGGGATGAAGCGGCCCGGACCGACTTTACACGTACGCTTACGTGAGACTGGTTCCACCGTTTGACATGCACTTGTTGCATAAGGTGGCTAGCGGGTGTCTGTCTCTCCCACCTTAGTCGGATTGGATTCAATGAAAAGGGTCCTTATGAAGGGTAAATAGCAATTGGCATATCACATTGTGGTTTTGGCATTGGTAAGAAACGTTCTTGCTAGAAACCTATAGAAGCCACGTAAAAACTTGCAAATACAAATTAGAGGACGTCTAACTTGTTTTTGCAACATATGCCTTGTGATGTGATATGAACAAAGAATGTGATGTGATGCATTGTGATGTATGAGATTGATCATGTTCTTGTAATAGGTTTCACGACTTGCATGTCGATGAGTATGACAACCGGCAGGAGCCATAGGAGTTGTCTTATTTTATTGTATGACCTGCGTGTCAATCATAAACGCCATGTAATTACTTTACTTTATTGCTAAACGTTAGCCATAGTAGTAGAAGTAATAGTTGGCGAGACAACTTCATGAAGACACAATGATGGAGATCATGATGGATGAGATCATGGTGTCGTGCCGGTGACAGTGATGATCATGGTGCCCCGAAGATGGAGATCAAAGGAGCAAGATGATATTGGCCATATCATGTCACTATATTGATTGCATGTGATGTTTATCATGTTTACATCTTATTTGCTTAGAACGACAGTAGTAAATAAGATGATCTCTCAATAAAATTTCAAGAGAAGTGTTCATCCTAACTGTGCACCGTTGCTAAGGATCGTCGTTCCGAAGCACCACATGATGATCGGGTGTGATAGGTTCTAACGTTCGCATACAACGGGTGTAAGCCAGATTTACACACGCGAAACACTTAGGTTGACTTGACGAGCCTAGCATGTACAGACATGGCCTCGGAACATGGAAGACCAAAAGGTCAAACATGAGTCGTATAGAAGATACGATCAACATGGAGATGTTCACCATGGATGGCTAGTTCGTGTCACGTGATGATCAGACACGGGCTAGTTGACATGGATCATGTGTCACTTGGATGACTAGAGAGATGTCTATCTAAGTGGGAGTTCATTAAATAATTTAATTATGTGAACTTAATTATCATGAACTTAGTCTAAAATTATCTTTACAATCTATATTGTAGATCCAATGGCCAACGCGAATGTCACCCTCAATTTCAACGCGTTCCTAGAGAAAACCAAGCTGAAAGATGATGGAAGCAACTATGCGGACTGGGTCCGTGGCTTGAGGATCATCCTCATAGCTTCCAAGAAATTGTATGTCCTTGATGCACCACTAGGTGACCCACCCCTTCTCCCAGCAGAGCAAGACATTGCGAACGCTTGGCATTCTCGCTGCGATGATTACTCCCTTGTTCAGTGCGGCATGCTTTACAGTTTAGAACCGGGGCTCCAAAAGCGTTTTGAGCAACACGGAGCATATGAGATGTTCCAAGAGCTGAAACTGGTTTTCCAAGCTCATGCCTGGGTCGAGAGATATGACGTCTCTGACAAGTTCTTCAGCTGTAAGATGGAGGAGAATAGTTCTGTCAGTGAGCACATCCTCAAGATGTCTGGGCTACACAACTGCTTGACTCAGCTAGGAGTTAATCTCCCGGATGACTCAGTCATTGACAGAATCCTCCAGTCGCTTCCACCTAGCTACAAAAGCTTTGTGATGAACTACAACATGCAAGGGATGGAGAAGTCCATTCCTGAGTTGTACTCGATGCTGAAATCAGCGGAGGTCGAGATCAAAAAGGAGCATCAAGTGTTGATGGTGAATAAGACCATTAGTTTCAATAAAGGCAAGGGTAAGAAGAACTTCAAGAAGGACGGCAAAGTTGTTTCCGCGCCCGGTAAGCAAGTTGCCGGGAAGAAGAAGAACAAGAATGGACCCAAGCCTGAGACTCAGTGTTTTTATCGCAAGGGTACCGGTCACTAGAAGCGGAACTGCCCCAAGTACTTAGCGGATAAGAAGGTAGGCAACATTAAAGGTATATGTGATATACTTGTTATTGATGTGTACCTAACTAGCGCTCGTAGTAGCTCCTGGGTATTTGATACCGATGTAGTTGCTCACATTTGTAACTCCAAGCAGGAGCTACGGAATAAGCGGAGGCTCGCAAAGGACGAGGTGACGATGCGCGTCGGGAATGGTTCCAAGGTCAATGTGATCGCCGTCGGCACGCTGCCTCTACTGTTGGAAATATGCCCTAGAGGCAATAATAAAATGGTTATTATTGTATTTCCTTGTTCATGATAATTGTCTATTGTTCATGCTATAATTGTGTTAACCGGAAACCGTAATACATGTGTGAATGCATAGACCACAACATGTCCCTAGTGAGCCTCTAGTTGACTAGCTCGTTGATCAATAGATGGTCACGGTTTCATGACCATGGACATTGGATGTCATTGATAACGGGATCACATCATTAGAAGAATGATGTGATGGGCAAGACCCAATCCTAGGCATAGCACTAGATCGTGTAGTTCGTTTGCTAAAGCTTTTCAATGTCAAGTATCGTTTCCTTAGACCATGAGATTGTGCAACTCCCGAATACCGTAGGAATGCTTTGGGTGTGCCAAACGTCACAACGTAACTAGGTGGCTATAAAGGTGCACTACGGGTATCTCCAAAAGTGTCTGTTGGGTTGGCACGAATCGAGAAAGGGATTTGTCACTCCGTGTGACGGAGAGGTATCTCTGGGCCCACTTGGTAAGACATCATCATAATGAGCTCAATGTGACTAAGGAGTTAGTCACGGGATGATGTATTATGGAACGAGTATTGAGACTTGCCGGTAACGAGATTGAACAAGGTATAGAGATACCAACGATCGAATCTCGGGCAAGTATCATACCGATAGACAAAGGGAATTGTATACGAGATTGATTGAATTCCCGACATCGTGGTTCATCCGATGAGATCATCGTGGAGCATGTGGGAGCCAACATGGGTATCCAGATCCTGCTGTTGGTTATTGGCTGGAGAAGTGTCTCGATCATGTCCACGTGTCTCCCGAACCCGTAGGGTCTACACACTTAAGGTTCGATGACGCTAGGGTTATAGGGAAATGGTATACGTGATTACCGAAAGTTGTTCAGAGTCCCGGATGAGATCCTGGACATCATGAGGAGCTCCGGAATGGTCCGGAGGTAAAGATTGATATATAGGAAGTCCAGTTTTGGTCACCGGAAAGTTTTCGGGCTCATCGGTAGTGTACCGGGAGTGTCGGGAGGGTGCCGGAGGACCCCCAGGAGGGGTGTGACGACCAAAGGATTTCGTGGGCCCTTAGAGGAAGTGTGCCAGCCCTTTTTGGGCTGTCCAAGACCTTCTATAAAGGCCCATGTGGCTGGAGATAAGAGATTGGGCAGAAAAGGATTCAAAAGGAAGAGATCCACCTCCCTTGTGGGAGGTGGACTCTTCCCTAGGGTCGGCCGAACCTCTCCTCTTTGGAGGAGGGAACAAGGCAGCCCTCCCTCTCCCTCCTCCTATATATATGCAAGGGTTTGGGCTGTTTTGAGACATGACTTCTTTCTCTCTCGGTGCAGCCCTACCCTTCCTCTTCCTCGTTCTCCGTAGCGCTTGGCGAAGCCCTGCCGGAGTTCACGTAGCTCCACCGTCACCATGCCGTCGTGCTGCCGGAGCTCTCCCTCAACCTCTCCCTCCTCCTTGCTGGATCAAGGTGCGGGAGACGTCACCGGGATATACGTATGTTGAACGCGGAGGCGCCGTTGTTCGGCGCTGAGATCGGAATCCACCGCGATCTGAATCGCTGCGAGTATGACTCCACCAACCGCGTTCTTGTAACGCTTCCGCTTAGCGATCTTCAAAGGTATGAAGATGCAATCTCTCCCCTCTCGTTGCTGGTTTCTCCATGGATAGATCTTGGTGACATGTAGGAAAATTTTGATTTACTACTACGTCTCCCAACATCTACATCTACCTTCGGGATTAGTGTTAAACCTTAATAATTGTTATTTAGTACCAGCTTTGAGCATGAACATTGTATCTGGATCTCGCTTGATGTGAGATGGCTACTCATTTAAATCTAAGAATAATGGTTGTTCTATTTATATGAGAGAAATGTTTTATGGTCATGCCCCGCTGGTCAATGGTTTATTTTTGATGAATCTCGAACGTGATGTTACACATGTCCATAGTGTGAGTACCAAAAAGTGTAAGGTTGATAAAAATAGTCCCACTTACTTGTGGCACTGCCGCCTTGGTCATATTGGTGTCAAACGCATGAAGAAGCTCCATACTGATGGACTTTTGGAGTCTCTTGATTTCGAATCATTTGACACGTGCGAACCATGCCTCATGGGCAAGATGACAAAGACTCCGTTGTCCGGAACAATGGAGCGAGCAACTGACTTGTTGGAAATAATACATACCGATGTATGTGGTCCAATGAGTGTCGAGGCTCGTGGTGGCTACTGTTATGTTCTCACCCTCACTGATGACTTGACTAGATATGGGTATGTCTACTTAATGAAACATAAGCCTGAAACTTTTGAAAGGTTCAAGGAATTTCAGAGTGAGGTAGAGAATCAACGTGACAGGAAAATAAAGTGCCTACGATCTGATCGTGGTGGAGAATATTTAAGTCACGAGTTTGGCACGCACATAAGGAAATGTGGAATTGTTTCACAACTCACGTCGCCTGGCACACCTCAGCGAAATGGTGTGTCTGAACGTCATAATCGCACTCTATTAGATATGGTATGATCTAAGATGTCTCTTACCGACTTACCGCTATCATTTTGGGGATATGCATTAGAGACTGCCACATTCACTTTAAATAGGGCACCATCAAAATCCGTTGAGATGATACTGTATGAATTATGGTTTGGAAAGAAACCTAAGCCGTCGTTTCTAAAAGTTTGGGGATGCGATGCTGATGTGAAGAAACTTCAACCTGAGAAGCTCGAACCCAAAGCGGAAAAGTGCGTCTTCATAGGATATCCCAAAGAGACTATTGGGTATACCTTCTACCTACGATCCGAAGGCAAAGTATTTGTTGCTAAGAATGGATCCTTTCTCGAGAAAGAGTTTCTCTCGAAAGAAGTGAGTGGGAGGAAAATAGAACTTGATGAGGTAATTGTACCTCCACTCGAACCGGAGAGTAGCACAACACAGGAAGTTGTTTCTGTGGAGCCTACACCGGCTGGAGAGGAAGTTAATGATGATTATCATGAAACATTAGATCAAGTTACTATTGAATGTCGAAGGTCCACTAGGACACGTTCCGCACCAGAGTGGTATGGCAACCCTGTCTTGGAGATCATGTTGTTGGACAACGGTGAACCTTCGAACTATGAAGAAGCGATGACGGGCCCGGATTCCAACAAATGGCTTGAAGCCATGAAATCGGAGATAGGATCCATGTATGAGAACAAAGTGTGGACTTTGGTGGACTTGCCTGATGATAAGCGAGCCATTGAAAATAAATGGATCTTTAAGAAGAAGACTGACGCGGATGGTAATGTAATCGTCTATAAGGCTCGACTTGTCGCTAAGGGTTATCGACAAGTTCAAGGAGTTGACTACGATGAGACTTTCTCACCCGTAGCGATGCTGAAGTCTGTCCGAATCATGTTAGCAATTGCCGCATTCTATGATTATGAGATTTGGCAAATGGATGTCAAAATGGCATTCCTTAATGGTTTCCTTAAGGAAGAACTGTATATGATGCGACCGGAAGGTTTTGTCGATCCTAAAGATGCTAACAAGGTATGCAAGCTCCAGCGCTCCATCTATGGGCTGGTGCAAGCATCTCGGAGTTGGAACATTCGCTTTAATGAAGTGATTAAAGCGTTTGGGTTTGTACAGGTTTATGGAGAACCCTGTATTTACAAGAAAGTGAGTGGGAGCTCTGTAGCATTTCTAGTATTATATGTGGATGACATACTGATAATGGGAAATGATATAGAACTCTTGGAAAGTGCAAAGGCCTACTTGAATAAGTGTTTTTCAATGAAGGACCTTGGAGAAGCTTCTTACATATTAGGTATTAAGATCTATAGAGATAGATCGAGACGCCTCATAGGTCTTTCACAAAGCACATACCTTGAAAAGATATTGAAGAAGTTCAATATGGATTAGTCCAAGAAGGGGTTCTTGCCTGTGTTACAAGGTGTGAGATTGAGTACGACTCAATGCCCGACCACGGCAAAGGATAGAGAAGAGATGAGTGTGATCCCCTATGCTTCAGCCATAGGCTCTATTATGTATGCCATGTTGTGTACCAAAACTGATGTGAACCTTGCCATAAGTTTGGTAGGGAAGTACCAAAGTGATCCCGGAGCGGAACACTGGATAGCGGTCAAGAATTTCTTGAAGTACCTGAAAAGGACAAATGACATGTTTCTCGGATATGGAGGTGCCGAAGAGCTTGTCGTAAAGGGTTACGTCGATGCTAGCTTCGACACAGATCCGAACGACTCCAAGTCGCAAACCGGATACGTGTATATTTTGAATGGAGGGGCAGTCAGCTGGTGCAGCAGCAAGCAAAGCATCGTGGCGGCATCTACATGTGAAGCGGAGTACATAGCTGCTTCGGAAGCAGCAAAGGAAGGAGTCTGGATGAAGGAGTTCATCGACCTAGGAGTAATTCCAAGTGCGTCGGGCCCGATGACTCTATTCTGTGACAACACTGGAGCTATTACCCTTGCGAAGGAGCCCAGGTTTCACAAGAAGACAAGACATATCAAGCGCCGCTTCAACTCCATCCATGATTACATTTAGGAGGGAGATATAGATATTTGTAAAGTGCATACGGATCTGAATGTCGTAGATCCGTTGAGTAAACCTCTCTCACGAGCTAAACATGATCAACACCAGAATGCTATGGGTGTACGATTCATCACAATGTAACTAGATTATTGAATCTAGTGCAAGTGGGAGACTGTTGGAAATATGCCCTAGAGACAATAATAAAATGGTTATTATTGTATTTCCTAGTTCATGATAATTGTCTATTGTTCATGCTATAATTGTGTTAACCAAAAACCGTAATACATGTGTGAATACATAGACCACAACATGTCCCTAGTGAGCCTCTAGTTGACTAGCTCGTTGATCAATAGATGGTCACGGTTTCATGACCATGGACATTGGATGTCGTTGATAACGGGATCACATCATTAGAAGAATGATGTGATGGACAAGACCCAATCCTAAGCATAGCACAAGATCGTGTAGTTCGTTTGCTAAAGCTTTTCAATGTCAAGTATCGTTTCCTTAGACCATGAGATTGTGCAACTCCTGGATACCGTAGGAAGGCTTTGGGTGTGCCAAACGTCACAACATAACTGGGTGGCTATAAAGGTGCACTACGGGTATCTCCGAAAGTGTCTGTTGGGTTGGCACGAATCGAGACTGGGATTTGTCACTCCGTGTGACGGAGAGGTATCTCTGGGCCCACTCGGTAAGACATCATCATAATGAGCTCAATGTGACTAAGGAGTTAGTCACGGGATGATGTATTATGGAACGAGTAAAGAGACTTGCCGGTAACGAGATTGAACAAGGTATAGAGATATCGACGATCGAATCTCGGGCAAGTATCATACCGATAGACAAAGGGAATTGTATACGGGATTGATTGAATCCCCGACATCGTGGTTCATCCGATGAGATCATTGTGGAGAATGTGGGAGCCAACATGGGTATCCAGATCCCGCTGTTGGTTATTGACCGGAGAGGTGTCTCGGTCATGTCTACATGTCTCCCGAACCCGTAGGGTGTACACACTTAAGGTTCGATGACGCTAGGGTTATAGGGAAATGGTATACGTGATTACCAAAAGTTTTTTTGAGTCCCAGATGAGATCCCGGATGTCATGAGGAGCTCCGGAATGGTCCGGAGCTAAAGATTGATATATAGGAAGTCCAGTTTTGGTCACCGGAAAGTTTTCGGGCTCATCGGTAGTGTATCGGGAGTGTCGGGAGGGTGCCGGAGGACCACGGGGAGGGGTGTGACGACCAAAGGACTTCGTGGGCCCTTAGAGGAGGTGTGCCAGCCCTTAGTGGGCTGGCCAAGACCTTCTAGAAAGGCCCATGTGGCTGGGATCAAGAGATAAAGGGAAAAAGGATTTAAAAGGAGGAGATCCACCTCCCTTGTGGGAGGTGGACTCTTCCCCACCTTCGGCCGAAGCTCTCCTCCTTGGAGGAGGGGACAAGGTAGCCCTCCCTCTCCCTCCTCCTATATATATGCAAGGGTTTGGGCTGATTTGAGACATGACTTCTCTCTCTCGGTGTAGCCCTACCCTTCCTCTTCCTTGTTCTCCGTAGCGCTTGGCGAAGCCCTGTCGGAGTCCATGTAGCTCCACCGTCACCACGCCATCGTGCTGCCGGAGCTCTCCCTCAACCTCTCCTTCCTCCTTGCTGGATCAAGGCATAGGAGACGTCATCGGGCTGCACGTGTGTTGAACGCGGAGGCGCCGTTGTTCGGCGCTAAGATCAGAATCCACCGCGATCTGAATCGCTGCGAGTACGACTCCACCAACCGCGTTTCTTGTAACGCTTCCGCTTAGCGATCTACAAAGGTATGAAGATGCAATCTCTCCCCTCTCATTGGTGGTTTCTCCATGGATAGATCTTGGTGATCGTAGGAAATTTTTTGATTTACTACTACGTCTCCCAACAATTACGGGGAGGCGCGTCAGTGTGCGCACAGGGCACCCCGCCGTTTCCTCCGTGTGCTTGGTGGTTGTCGCCAGGCTGCGCGCTGAAACCGGTCACCAAGATTCAGAGGAGAAGGAGCACAGAGTGCAGAACACCCCGTTCAGCCCCGTCCGGCATGGGAGGGGCCCTTCCACCGGTAGGCCTGGGGGAGGGCTCGACATGCGAGTCCTTGGCGCCTGGCGCCTGCGGTCTTGAAGAAGAGTGAGAAGGGATGGCGCGTTGGGCGACGGCGACTAGCTCCACGATGTGATCCGCCCATGCATCCAAGTCTCCGTGCATCGGTTGGTGGCGAAGAATCTCGTTCTCCAGTAGTAGCGCATCGTGGGCATCGAGGTCTCCCATGTAGGTTTAACGTGTTGCTGATGCTAGGGGCGCTTCCCGTTCACCGTGCGCCTGAGCGGCGTGGGGGGCGGCAACGGTGGAGGTGATGCTAGCGATCTGGTACTGGCTGCTTGGCACCACAACGCCGGGGTGTGGGCCTCTGACCGCCACGACGGGGTTGACAGGGGATAACCCGCCGTGGCCCGGAGAAGCTTGCTGAGCGCCGGCCATCGGAGCAGTGAAGCTTGGGAAGGACGAAGCTTGGAGAAGACCTTGACATGCCTCTACCTGGCATGCCAAATTTCGGATTTCGGGCTCCGCGAAACCCTTAAGGTTCAAACACAGGGGCATGTGCGAAGATCCCCTGCAGCCTCACCCGACCTAGCTCGCTATTCGATGAACACAGCAAAGAACTCGCATGATGACGAGGAAGAAGATGAACATGACAGTTTACCCATGTTCGGGCCGCTGCGAAGCGTAATACTCTACTCCTGCTTTGGTGGATTGCCTCTCGTGGAGGTTTGGGTGGATGAACTAGTACAGTGTTTTGGGACCTCCTGTGGGCTCTCAATGATGTTCGAGGCTCCTTGTGGTTGGGTGAGTGGTAGAATTTGTCGATCTAGTCGGGGTTTTTGGATCTCCCTCTACGGTGCAACCTATGCTCTATATATAGCGGCGGCCCCAGTCCTCTTCCCTTATCACAATGGTGGGAAGGGATCCCACAATGGCCAATTTAAAAAAGGGACAGGGGTTGGTGCTCACCCTTCCCAAAGGCGGTCTTTGCCTGCAAAGTAGTTGTCGATAGCGCAGGTATGGGCTCAGCGATGACATCTGCCCTGCAGGGCGGGTGGTTGTGGTCTTCTTACACCGGAATGGAAACCTTTGGGGGTGCTTTGGAAACCCGCATATGCCCTTGCTCCCTTTGCAACAAAGGGGAAACTATGCCGCTTGGCGCCCTGGTCCTTGCATGTCCTTCCTGGTGTCATCTTTGACTCCTGAGGCTAGGCCTTGCATAGAAATCTCCGCTGCTCCGAAGGGGTCCTGAGGAGGCCCATCCTTCGCGGGTCTTGTCGTTGTTCTTCATCGCGAGGCCAGGGCCCTCGCAAGGGCCTTGTCTTCAGTGGGGCCTCGCCCGGTCCCGTTTGGTTGATTAAGTGGGCCATGCCCTGGACCACACGCAGGCAGGTCTGGGTACCCCCGTTCCTAGAACACCGACATTATCTCTTCGAGAGAGACTGGACATGTATTAAATCATGTATCTTTGTTACCATCACACCAAGGCTACTTTTTGGGGACACCCGAAGTTGCAAGGAAGTACTATTTTTGGTTGGGTGTTTAGATGCTTCAAAAACTCTAGCAGGAATCTCTCTGTGTCTTTTCTCGAATATTCAGTTTCCCATATCTTTTGATTAACCGTATTTGGGACAATGAACCCAATGCCATAGCATCCAACTTTTTTCATTTCATACATCTTCATTCTGCATAATACCATAGAAAAGAATATAGTGATGATAATTACAGGTTATGGACGAGAGCACAGCTATCTAGAGACTTAAATTACAGAAAGAAATCACTTACAGATAGTAGCAACTAACGATAGATTTGTCGAGTGCGTCTTGATTGAATAACTGAAACAACTCTGAATAATGAATCCACAAATCTTTTTTACGGAAGTAATGCTTTTTCTTCACTTTCACCATGAGGGACTCTTGATTGGTATTTGTTGTTTCTTGCATGTACCACGTATGCAAATTGTACAATCTCATTGGTAAAAGCTTGACATCGTCAGGCTTGACCAGAGTTTTGCCGCGGACATATTGCCATTTTACTTCCTCCTCTTTAAGCCCAGGTATTTCCTCAAGGCCTGGGAGTTGTTCAACAGTGACACCGGCCTCTTTAGCCTGCCTTATATGATCGTCGATTACTACCAGCTGATCGGCAGTACTCATAGCTGTTTGTACAATGAGCGGGGGGGGGGGGGTCGATTGCAGTGCCTGTTCTCCCAGCTGGGGAACAGTTTTCCTGCTCTTTTTGCCAACTCCTTGGCTCGAGCTCGAGCTCGACTCCTTTTGTCCTACAAGATATAACTTCTTGATAGACCGAACATAGTTGCAGTCCTTATGATTGTCAGCCGGATGAGTCATATCAATAAAGTGTTGTGAGACATGCTCAGGTACTTTCTCCTTTGGCAGCAGGGGCGGTTTCGGTCCAAAATGGGCCTTCACTTTGGCATCCACTATGGTGTCGAATTCCTCCTCGGTCAGGTGGTAAGGCAACTTCGGAAGAGGCTTGAGGCTTGGACCATATTTGAATTTCTTGCCTGTTGTACCGTTACGTCATAGCTGCGGCGCCTCTCTTCCGTTGTTGCTTAGGCGACAGAGCACACCGAGTCGACGGAGACGACAGACGTGGTGCTGGACTTGGAGTCGACGGAGAATGTTGACACCATGCCGGACTTGGAGGTGGAGTCGGATGACATGGTGCCAGACTTGGAGTAGTAGGAGTTGGCTGACACCATGCCAGACTTGGAGGAGGAGTCGGCTGACACAGTGCCGGACTTGAAGGAGGAGTCAACTAATGCAGCGGCGGACTTGTAGGAGGAGGAGTTGGTGGCCTTGGAAAGGTGATGCAATCCTTTTTCCATAGAATGATACGATGTATGGCCTCTCCCAGTGTTCTCTCCTTATCACCTCCAAGAATGTTAAGTTGTAGCTCGTGATATCCTGACATCACTTCATCAACCCCAACACGAGCATAGCCAGCTGGAATGAGATTGCAATGGAAGGTTGCTTCAGGGGGATTTGCTAAAGAATAGCCGTCCGCCACCTTCATGGATAAGTTCTTCACTTTCATGTGTAGCTCACAGTTAGTCTTGTCTTTGATACCATCCACAGGGTAGCTAGCTAATAGTGCATCATCGATATCGGCGAGGGCAGAACCCATGCTACTTCTCGGCATAGATGGGATGGTGCTATCCAATGCTGGATCGATCTGCTCATGCTGCCGCTGAGACGCCCTTTCCTGGCTGAGTGAGTCGATCTGCTCCTACTGCCGCCTGATTCTAGATTCCAACTCCCGGTTCTTTGATTCTAGGCCTTCAAGGCGGAGTACTTCCTCCTTCTTCTTATCCTCCTGCATCTTCTTTCTCGGACGACTTCTCTAGTCGTCGTTCCAACCCGCAAACCCCTCAAACCATGGAACAACGCCTTCGCCTCGTGTTCTTCCCGGGTGTTCAATATTCTTCAGGGCGCGCGTAAGCTCGTCATCCTCTCTGTTGGGTGTGAACACCCCCGTTCGAGATTCTTCTATTTTCATTAGTATTTCGTCTATCACTTCTTTAAGTCTTGCCTTCACCTTAATCAGCCCTGTCTGTGGGTCCAACTTCCCCCCATGCGCATAAAACCATGTCCTGCACGTGGGGGGCCAGGTCAATGTAACTGGAGTGACCCCTCCACTAATCATCTCTTGATCAGATTGATCCCACTTAGGCAGGGCCACCTGGTAGCCACCTAGCCCCATAGTATGGTGCCACTTCTTTTTTGAAGCATTAATCTTGTTTTTTTCTCGACCGTTCCTTAGCGTGTTCCGATTCCTTGAACTTCACGAAATCGTCCCAGTGATCTTTTGCCTTCACTAGTGCTCCCTTGAATTCTAGAGTCTTCTTTTTTGCTTTGACGTACGCAGCCCATGTATTTTTCTTGAAGGTGTTGAATGCAATCACCATCTTTTTAAGAGCATAGTTTCTGACTTACTTCAGATCTGCATCTGCCAAATTATCTGGTAGGGTGAAATGTGACATGAGCGTATCCCAAAGCACATCTTTTGCCCTTTCGTCGACAAAAGTAACTCCTGCTCGATCTCTCTTTGCTGACTTTTTTCATTCTTGAACGAAGATCGGGATTTGGTCTCTGATAGTAACTCTGCATTGATTCTTGAACTTGTTCGCATTTTTCCTAGGTTCAAGCGGTTCGCCATTTGATGTTTTGATGAAATCGATGTTGAAAATTTACGCCAGCGTCCAACTTTCTGGCCGGGCCTCAAACTACCCTGTCGCTTGTAGAAGATTTGCTCGATCCGGAGGCCTAAAAGAAGAAAGATCAATTCATTAATACATACAAATCAATTAAGACATGTAATGATCACCGGATGGCTTATATAATAAATATACCTCGTCGGTCTTTGTTATTTGAAGAACATTTTCTTCGTCAACATTGTTGTCGTCGCCTTCATCTATTGGTTCATCTTCATCAAATATCATACAACCCTCACCGGAATTGTTCAGATATTGTGAGCCGTCATCATCTTCAGGTTCATGCTCTGGGCTCGGGGAGCGTATGATGTCGAACAGAGACTGTTATCCTTCTTTGTCGATATTGTTCATATCTTTTATTTAACTAATCCAGAAGAAAGATAAAACAATTTAGTATTCAAATTAGAATGCATGCAATCAATAATGAAAAACTGAATCATAGTACATAATATGCATCTCGAAAAATTCATACAATATGCATCATCGAATATAATCTCGAATAAATCGTCTCGAATATTATCGAATATAATCTCGAATACATCTCGAGTATTATCACTAGCTAATACAGATAGAATATTATCTAAGAATCTAGTTCACTCACGGTTTCTGAGGCGCGGGCGGTGGACACCCAAAGAGAAGGAACCATCACAGGATCATAGCTCGGGTGAGATTCCTGAAGAACTTTCCAGGTATTGGAGAACCTGACGTCGAACGCATCCATGTTGCGACGGACGTGCTCTTCCTCCTCCCTGACACGGCGACGTACCACCTCTGACGGGGTCGGCTGCCTTCGCACCGAAAGTGGCCCACACGAACGCCACCAAAGAAGCTCTGGGTCGACGACGGGACCCAGGGCCCGGTTCCTCACCAAGCTTCGCGCTCCTGAAGGTAGAACCTCCTAGTGCGAGCCCGACGGAGCCCAGTCCTGAATGTTGCGTGTCTAAAGCAGGACGTCATCGCGAACGAGTCGACGACGAGGATGCGGCTCGGGCATCGTTGACTTCGAGAACAAATCCTATGCAAATTTAACATTTTCTAAATGCTTGATTGTGATTTCTTATATACGAGGACCTTTAGAATCATAACGGATTCTCTTAACCTTTAAGGGATTTAAAAAAATGACGCCATTGTGGATGTGCAGAAAATGGTCCATATTTTTCCTATCATCTACCCTTCTATATTTCACGTTGTCTAGCTAGTGTCAAAGGAAGAAAACCATGGCTTTATCATTAGCCGGAAGTAACAGGCGCATGATGGTACGAAGCTGTCCAAAGTTGTTTTGGAACAGAGTCCCGAATAGGATAATTAGTTTTTTGGTACGAAGTTTAGCAAGAGCCTTCCGAATATTGCTATTTGGAAGGCCTTTTCCCTTAACTTCGTACCAAAAAATCTATTTATTTTATCAAGAACTCCGTTCCAAAACAACTTTGAAAAGCTTTGTACCATCATGCGCCCGTTACTTCCGGCTAATGATGAAGCCATGGTTTTGTTGAATTCTTTGACACTAGCTAGAAAAAACGTGACATATAGAAGGGTAGATGCATGAGATAAAAAATTGAATCAACTTGTGCACATCCATAATGGGGGCATTCCTGATAAATCCATTAAAAGACTAAGAGAATCTATTATATACATGCATATACTAATTGCAAATCTAACATTTCTATATCTTTTTAATATCTAAAATTTATATAGCAATAAAAAAGTATAAAAAACTAAAAAACATTTCTATAGCTTTTTTATATCTAACATTTATTTAGCTATAACTAAAAGTATTAAAAACTAAAAAACAATCATCTAACATTTATATAACTAAAAGTATAAAAAACTAGAAAATAGAAAAACAGAAAATGAAAATGTGTGTGTGTGTTCATGCATGTGTGTGTGGGGGGGGGATCAATTGACGGGAGGGGCGGCCATGGCAGTAGGGTCTTACAACGGGGCACGGTGAGGCGACATCGATGGCGAGGTGAGGCGATTCGACGGCGATGGCGATGGCGCAATGAGGTGACGTCGACGGCGAGGCGAGGCGAGGCGAGTCGACGACGGTGACGGTGACGGCGCATGAGGTCGAGAAGGAGGGGGTGGCGAGGTCGACGGGCGACAGCGATGGCACGGTGGGGCGACGGCGATGGCGGGGCGAGGCGAGTCGGCGGCCACGGCCACGGCGCAACGGGGCGGTGGGGTGCAGCACGACGGTGCGGCGCGACGGGGCGATGGAAACTGAAATGAGTTCTGAAAATTTTCAAAGTCCCTACTTATATACAAATACCTTTAGTCGCGGTTGGTGGCTCCAACCGCGACTAAAGGTCGATTTCGCCAGCCTTTAGTCGCGGTTGGAGCCACCAACCGTGACTAAAGGTCTGTTCCTGGCATGGCGCAGTGTGGTGGATGTTTAGTCCCACCTTGAACAACGAAGGGCACCTGCACTGGTTTATAAATCCCGGTGCGGTAGCTCATTCGAGCTCCTCTCTTAAGCAGGCCTTGTGGGCCTACCGTTCTATCCTGCCCCGTGGGCCATACTGGTCGTGCGGGCCTGCGTCCTGGCCCAACTAGTAGTTGGGTTCCTAGTCATATGCAGGCCGTGGCGGCCCCGTAGGCGGGCTTTTTATTTACTTTTTACTTTTTTGTGTGTGTTTTCTTCTTTATTTATTTTCTTTTGTTTATGAGTTGGTTTTTTTCTTTATTTAGAGTTTCTGAGTGATTCTTTTTGGTTTAGGTAAAAAAATTATAAACTTTCTGTTAGTGCCAGTAGTTTTCAAATTTGAATTAGTTGAAATTTTTGTGAATCACTAGTTTGTGAACAACTTTACTTTAAAAAAAGATTTTTCAGTGATCTTTTCTCTACTATTTAATATTAGTGTGTTTTATCATTATATTGAATTTGATAATTCTTAGGTTATTTAAAAAATGAAATGCCTTTGTAACAGATGAGTTTTCGTTCGGAAGCATGATACTTCGAAATAGATTTTCCATTTTGTACACAAAGTGCATCCAATTTTTGCCATAACCCTCTCAACTTTTTAGCACATGCTATGTGGGTGAAATGATGATACCATGCCAACTTTTAACCTTTTCAGAGTTCATTTGTAGTGCTTTTTAATTTCAGGGTCATTTAGCTCAAAAAATTAGTAAATGCATGAAAAATAGCAGATGAAGTCAAAAAGGGTTGAAAATCGATGGTGTGGCTTTGAGTGGTACATACTGAACACACAAAAATTCTGGAGTTGAAATAAGTTTTAAAAATGAAATGCCTTTGTAACAGACGAGTTTTCGTCTGAAACCGTGATACTTCGAAAGAAATTGTACATTTTGTACACAAAGTGCATCTAGTTTTTGCCGTAACCCTCTCAACTTTTTGTCATATGCTATGTGGGTGAAATGATGATACCATGCCAACTTTCAACCTTTTCAGAGTTCATTTGTAGTGCTTTTCAATTTCAGGGTCATTTAGCTCAAAAAATCAATAAAAGGATGAAAAATAGCAAATGAAGTCAGAAAGGGTCAAAAATTGATGGCGTGGCTTCGAATGGTGCATAGTCAACACACAAAAAGTCTATAGTTGAAATAAGTTTTAAAAAATGAAATGCCTTTGTAAGAGACGAGTTTTCGTCTGAAATCCTGATACTTCTAAAGAGATTGTCCATCTTGTACACGAAGTGCATCCAGTTTTTGCCGTAACCCTCTCAACTTTTTAGCACATGCTATGTGGGTGAAATGATCATACCATGCCAACTATCAACCTTTTCAGATTTCATTTGTAGTGCTTTTCAATTCCAGGGTCATTTAGCTCAAAAAAATCAGTAAAATGCATGAAAAATAGCAAATGAAGTCAAAAAGGATTGAAAATTGATGCCATGACTTCAAATGGTGCATATTGAACACACAAAAAGTCTGGAGTGGAAATATGTTTTAAAAAACGAAATGCCTTTGTAACGGACGAGTTTTCGTGTGAAACCCAAATACTTCGAAGGAGATTGTCCATTTTGTACACAAAGTGCATCCAGGTTTTGTCGTAACCCTCTCAACTTTTTAGCACATGCTATGTGGGTGAAATGATGATACCATGCCAACTTTCAACCTTTTCAGAGTTCATTTGTAGTGCTTTTCAATTTCAGGGTCATTTAGCTCAAAAAATCAGTAAATGCATGAAAAATAGCAAATGAAGTGAGAAGGGTTGAAAATTCATGACCTGGCTTTGGACATAATATTTCGGTGCATTTCAAATGCCAAAACACATAAGTACACCGCTATTACAAAGATCCCCTCCGGTTTGTCTGAAGTGGGACTTTCGAGATATATAAGTCCGGAAACTAACTAAAGAAGCCGGTCACATCCCAGAGTGGGATCTTTGGGTATAAATTTTTTCTTCGCGTGTGTCCCTTTACGTTGTTACCATGGACAATCTTCATCATTTAACTTGATGCTCATGTCAACATTCACTCTGAAGGGATCAATTTCATGAATCTTTTCATAATCTTCTGACATGTCTGTCTTGTCCTCCACTCCCACAATGTTTCTTTTCCTTGAAAGAACTATGTGGCGCTTTGGCTCATCGTATGATGTATTCACTTCCTTATTTTTTCTTTTTCTCGGCTTGGTAGACATGTCCGTCACATAGAAAACCTGTGCCACATCATTGGCTAGGACGAATGGTTCGTCTGCGTACCCAAGATTGTTGAGATCCACTGTTGTCATTCCGTAATGCGGGTCTTCTTTTACCCCGCCTCCTGTCAGATTGACCCATTTGCATCAAAACAAAGGGACCTTCAAACCAAGTCCATAGTCAAGTTCCCATATCTCCTCTATGTAACCATAATATGTGTCATTTGGCCTATTGGTGTTTGCTGCATCAAAGCGGACACCACTGTTTTGGTTGGCGCATTTTTTATCTTGGGCGATCATGTCAAATGTATTCCCATTTATCTCGTACCCTTTGAAAGTCAATATAGTCGAAGATGGTAACTTGGACTTCAAGTACAGGTCATCTGCAACAGTGTCGTCATGCATGAGACGTTTCTGCAACTAACCGGTGAAAGTTACCATTTGTTCATGTGTAATCCAGTTGTCAGACTGCTCCGGGTGTTTGGAGCATAGAATATTCTTGTGTTGCTCGATATACGGAGCCACCAAGTCGGACGTTTGTAGAACTGTGTAGTGTGTTTGCGCCAAAGAATGCCCGTCCTGGTATATTAGTGAATTCTTTCCTAGCGTGCCTTTTCCACCCAGTCTACCCTCATGCCGCGATTCAAGAACGCTAATCGGCTTAATGTCGGGAATAAAGTCAACACAAAACTCAATGACCTCCTCTGTTTCATGGCCCTTGGAGATGCTTCCTTCTGGCCTAGCACGATTATGAACATATTTCTTTAAGACTCCCATGAACCTCTCAAAGGGGAACATATTGTGTAGAAATACATGACCCAGAATGGCAATCTCCTCGACTAGGTGAACTAGGACGTGTGTCATGATATTGAAGAAGGATGGTGGGAACACCAAATCAAAACTGACAAGACATTGCACCAAATTATTCTCTAGACTTGGTAGGATTTCTGGATCGATTACCTTCTGAGAGATTGCATTGAGGAATGCACATAGCTTCACAATGGCTAATCGAACGTTCTCCGGTAGAAGCCTCATCAATGCAACCGGAAGCAGTTGCACCATAATCACGTGGTAGTCATGAGACTTTAGGTTCTGGAACTTTTTCTCTACCATATTTATTATTCCCTTTATATTCGGTGAGAAGCCAGACGTAACCTTCATACTAAGCAGACATTTGAAGAATATTTCCTTCTCTTCTTTGGTAAGAGTGTAGCTGGCATGACCCTGAAACTACTTTGGATCCATGTCGTCTTCTCCGTGCAAACGTTGCTGGTCCTCCCATGCCTTCGGTGCATCTTTTGTCTTCCCATACACGCCCAAGAATCCTAGTAGGTTCACGCAAAGATTCTTCGTCACATGCATCATGTCGATTGCAGAGCGGACCTCTAGGTCTTTCCAATAGGGTAGGTCCCAAATATAGATTTTTTTCTTTCACATGGGTGCACGTTTGCCAGCGTCATTCAGAACAGATTGTCCGCCAGAACCCTTTCCAAAGATTACTTTTAAATCCTTGACCATATCAAGTATATCATCACCAGTATGGTGGCGAGGCTTCTTCTGGTGATCTGCCTCACCTTTAAAATGCTTGCCTTTCTTTCTTACGGGATGCCTGCTCTGAAGAAATCAACGATGCCCCAGGTACACATTCTTCTTCCCTTTAGCCAAATATATACTGTCGGTATCATCTAAACAATGCGCGCATGCGTGGTATCCCTTGTTTGTCTGTCCTGAAAGGCTACTGAGAGTAGGCCAATCATTGATGGTTACAAACAGCAATGCATGTAGGTCAAATTCCTCCTGTTCTTTCGCATCCCACGCACGTACACCTTTTCCATTCCAAAGCTGTAAAAGTTCTTCAACTAATGGCCTTAGGTACACATCATTGTCGTTGCCGGGTTGCTTGGGGCCTTGGATGAGCACTGTTATCATAATGAACTTCCTCTTCATGCACAACCAAGGAGGAAGGTTATAGATACATAGAGTCACAAGCCATGTGCTATGATTGTTGTTCTGCTCCCCAGAAGAATTAATGCCATCTGCACTTAAACCAAGCCATACGTTCCTTGCGTCCTTTGCAAAGTCCTTCCACTTTCTCTCGATTTTCTCCACTGCGATTCGCCAGCGGGTACTCTCAACTTCCCGTCTTTCTTACGGTCTTCATTGTGCCATATCATCAACTTGGCATGCTCTTTGTTTTGGAACAAACGTTTCAAGCATGGTATTATAGGAGCATACCACATCACCTTGGCAGGAATCTTCTTCCTGGGGCGCTTGCCCTCAACATCACCAGGGTCATCATGGCCGATCTTATAGTGCATTGCACAGCATACCGGGCATGCATTCAAATCCTCGTACTCACCACGGTAGAGGATGCAGTCATTAGGGCATGCATGTGTCTTCTGCACCTCTAATCCTAGAGGTCAGACAACCTTCTTTGCTTCGTACGTACTGTCGGGCAATTCGTTGTCCTTTGGTAGCTTCTTCTTTAACATTATCAGCAACTTTGCAAATGCCTTGTCAGATACACTGTTCTCTGCCTTCCATTGCAGCAATTCCAGTGTGGTACCCAGCTTTTTCTTGTCATCTTTGCAATTTGGGTACAATCCTTTTTTGTGATCCTCTAACATGCGCTGCAACTTTAGCTTCTCCTTTTCACTTGCGCAGTTTCTCTTTGCATCGGCAATGTCCCGACCAAGATCATCAGCGGGCTCATATGATGCCTCTTCTTCAGCTCCTTCCTGCATTGCCGGCTCAGCTTCTTCCCCTATTGTTGTACCATCGTATTCATGGAACCCATGGCCAGGATAGCTGTCATCATCCTCTTCTTCTTCATTCTCTTCCATTAGGACCCCTCTTTCTATGTGCTTGGTCCAATAGTTATAGTCGGACATAAAACCGGACTCAAATAGGTGGACGTGAATGGTTCCTGAGTTAGAGTAATTTCGATCATGCATTCTTACAGCCAGCACATGGACAATACATAAACCATCCGCCCGCTTGTTTGCCTCAGTCGCAACCAAAAAAGTATGCATGCCATTAATGAACCGGGGAGAGCATCGGTCATCGTACATCCATTGTCGGCTCATCTTCATTACACAACACCGAAAAGACCATATTAATACAAGTTCATACATAAAGTTCACACACACTTGTTCTCATAAAACAACATACAAACACTCTAGCTAAAGCATTTAAATGCAACAACAAATGCGATGAAGATTGCAACTAAGGTAACAATTGATCCAACAACATAGTGATACCAAGCCTCACTATCAATGGCATATTTTTTAAATTTTCTAATCTTCAAGCGCATTGCATCCATCTTGATCTTGTGATCATCGACGACATCGGCAACATACAACTCCAGTTTCATCTTCTCTTCTTCAACTCTTTTCAATTTTTCTTTCAAATACTCGTTTTTTCAACTAAATTTAACTTCTTGACAAGAATATCTATGTCGGTTGGAATTTCCGGTTCACATACCTCCTAGATGAAAATATCTATGTCAACTTGATGGGCATAATTGTCATAAACATGAAATGCAACAAATAGTTATAAAAGAGAGTATATACCACATCCGAATCATAAACCGGACGAGGGCCGACGGGGACGGATATCAAAACCATGCCACTATGTATAACAAACAACCATATAGGTAAGAAAACTATACAAGTAACTTTATAAATCTTACAAACATGATTTTTTTTTATAAAAAGGATAAGAACAAGAGGCTCACCAAGGTGGTGCCAGTGACGGGACGGTGCGGGTTATCGACGGAGGTTAGGACGGGGACGGGAAGGCACTAAGTAAACCACACCTACACATGCAAAGTAAGAAGTTAATTTGAGCTCAAATTGCATATAAATCAAATAAACTACCACATATAAATACTCCCAAACTAAAACCCACAAATCACTATACTTATAGAGCATTGCAAGAGCTAATCTAGCAATGAGAGATGAAAGGACAATGTTGCTAACCTTTGTGAACACTTGGATGGATGGGGTTCCTCCAAATCTTGACAAATTTTGGCAAAAATGGAGGTGAGATCGAGCAAGGGGAAGAACAAAGGAGAGGAAGAAGGGGAAAAACAGGGAGGAGTGTGCTCGGGCTGGTCGAAGGGTTCATATAGGGGACCTTTAGTTCCGGTTCGAGACACAAAGCGGGACTAAAGGTGAGCCTATAGTCTCGGTTCATGCCACGAACCGGGACTAAAGGTGATCGTGGGGCCCCAAGCTGCCACCAACCTGTCACCACCCCTTTAGTCCCGTTTCGTGCTACGAACCGGGACTAGAGGTCCGGAACGATCCGAGACTAATGATGCCCGTCCCGAACCGGGACTAATGGTCACATTAGTGCCGGTTCAAAACCAGACCGGGACTAATGCTGTGGACAAAAGGTCTGTTTTCTACTAGTGTACTACACATGGACTGATCATCAATCTCAACATAGTGCCACAACTACCATAGTAGCATCAAAACAAACATGGGAAAAATGTAAATCTACCACATTAACATGAACATCATCACTGTCGACAAGCAAAACCCACCATACCACCAAAACGGTGCCACTAGCATCTGATCTACCACATCCTCACACAACATCATGAGCAATGCTTGCATAACCTACCATACCACATATACATCTACTCCTACCACATGTTCACATATCTAAGATACAACGAGTAAGGAGCGATTGAACTGGAGGAGCACGGAGGGGGTAGAGAACAACTTGGAGAAGAGGAGGAAGAAGGATTTTGTGGCGGGGGTTCGGGTGGTGAGCCGAAGGTGGCTAAATACGGTGATGTACTCAGCAAGGTGACATAATTACTCCTGCCATTTTTTAGGGACTCACACAAGCTCGCACCATCTTCACGCTCGCATGAGCTCGGTGTCGTGTCCACCTTCCTACATTAGGAGAGCCTGGTAGAGTTGAAATAGTGATTCCGTCATTTCTCGCAGCCTGGCCGAGAGGTGCTTTGAGGGTCGTGCAGAATTTGGTGTAGCCTAGCTAACTAAATGGGCCAAAAATGTATCTACGAGAGCTTGCCTCGAGGAAAGCAGGTAACCAAACATAACCAAAGTGCATGACAACTACAAAGAGTGCAGTTGATCATCTAGTATTGAAGTACAATTTTGGTACTTTTAGACTTCTTAAAAAGTTGTTGATATTTTTTTATTTCCGAAATTAATCTAATGGGAACCAACCGAGCTAAGCCAATGAAAACTTTAAAGAATGCAAGTGTTTTTTTAGAGAAATCCATATTAGAACCTCAAACTACCACCATGGTCTAAAAAACAACCCTAGACAACCAAACTATCTATTTTACAACCCTTAACTTCCAACACCGGACAAGAAACAACATATGGTGCTTTTTGACCAGTCAACATCCAAGTTAGCCCCAACTCATCCGTCATGTCACCATGATGAGGTTTCCATAAAAATAAAAGTTCCCAAAAAATATCCACACGACCCTTATAATAAATCTAGGAAAGTTTCAAAAAGTTTTGCAAAGTAGAAAAATAACTAGAGCAAAAATTGAATTTCGGTGCCATTTTGGGTCAAATTTTGGTCCAAACAAAATATTATCAGAAATTTTAGAAAACAAATCTCAAAATTTCACAAACATTATATTCAATATGGTAAAGTTTCAACAAGGTTTGCGAATTATAAAAAATTAGAGTGAAAATTCGAATTCAGAGCCATTTTGAGTCAAACTTAGGCCAAAAATAAATTTCGAGAAAAGTTTGAAATTTTCTCAAAAACCCACACAAATCTTATATTCAGTCCAGGAGGGTTTCAACAATTTTTCGAGGTAGAAAAAATAGAGCGAAAATTCAGATTCAAAGCCATTTTGGGGGAAAAGTTTGCAGAAAAAAATTGAAATAGTTCCAAAAAATCAACGCGGCCCTTTCACTCTTGGAAAGTTTCAACAAGTTTTTCCTAGTAGAGAAATACAAGAGCAAAATATTAAATTCAGAGCCATTTTATGTCAAATTTTGGCCAAAAAGTAGTTTCTAGAAAATATTGAAAACATTCTGAAAAATCCACACTGCCTTATTTCAATAAATTTATGAGAGATTCAACAAAAAATTCCTAATAGATTAAAAATATAAGCATAATTCAAATTTAGGAGCATGGTGACATGGCGATGACTAGCGCTGATTGAGAAGTTGACTGGTGAAAATCTGTCAAAAACTATCCTAGGGTTGTTTCTTTTTCTTGTACAATTTTGGAAGTTGAGGGTTCCAAACTAGTAGGCTTCATAGCTCGGGGTTATGTTTTGTACTTTGATGGTAGTTTGAGTTTGTATTAATATATATGGACGCAACTATTTTGAGTCCGAGCTCAAATGCACCTGCCTGAGAAGAAAATTCATAAAAGATTCAAAACAAATCAGAAAAATATGACTTTTTTTGTGAGAAACATTGAAAAAGATTTCTAGGTGCCTGCAAAATTTTATCATGAAAATACATTTGTGAAAGTCGCAGCAAAAAAAATCAGTACTTTAAAATGCTTTTTGAAACAAGCATTTTGAAGTACTGGTTTTGTTTTTTTTGCTGCGACTTTCACAAATGTGTTTTAATGATGACATTTTGCGGGAACCTAGAAATTTTGTCAATGTTTCTAATTTTTTTATTATTTTTTTGATTTGTTTTGAATTTTTTATGAATTATTTTATCAGGCAGGTACATTTGAGCTCAAGAGGAGAAACAGACTTTTCAATATAGATTCTCTATTTCATACTAGTACAAAGTAATAAGAGCAGAACATGAGTGCTTGCGAGCATACCTGGCCAAACGGGCCGGCCCGGCACGGCCCGCTGGTAATCGTGCCCGGCACGGCCCGGCCCGTCGCGACACGATTACTAACCGGGCCGTGCTGTGCCGGCCCGCGTGCTCGGGCTGTCGGCCCGGGCACGATCCGTTTGCTAATCGGGCCGGCCCGTCGGCACGCCAGGCCCGCTAAAATGCCTACTATTTGACGCATCGAGTGTTTTTTTAGTCTATTTTTATTTATTGGGCCATATAAAAAAATAAAAAATAAAAAGAAGCTAATTGGGCCATGCCGTGCCGGCCCGCGTGCTGGAGGTGGCGGCCAGGCACGACCCAAGGCGGGCCTGACACGGCCGTTAAGCCCGGCCCGTTTGGCCAGGTATGCTTGCTAGCATGTGGCAACAAATTAAGGACAAATGAATAAAGATATCATAGTACTGTACTATATAAAACAAATCAAGCAATATATTCTTGGAAATTACTGCGATTACAAAGTCATTGCTTTGTGCTCTAATAAATGAAGTACCAAGTAGTACCAAGTCTTTGGAAATCACTGCGATTACAAAGTCTATGGAGTATTTCTTTGTGATTTGCTATGCATTCCAAAGCCCAAGTACTGTCTTCAAGATTCCTCCTACGAGTAGCGGGGCCCAGGCTGAGGGTAGTAGTACGGCGAACTCGCCCCTTCTTCGCGGTGCCGTGTCTCCGGCGGAGGGTAGTAAGAGCCGGTGGAAGGCACCGGCGGGTAAGTGACGGCGGAGTCATGAAACGTCGGCGCCATGTATGGCAGTGCACGATCGACTGATCTTGGCTGCAATACAGCAAATTCTGAGCCGGACTCCGGCGGCGGCGGATAGCTGCTTGCTGGAGGGGGGAAGCTGGAAGCCGGGAACTCCCGGTTCATCCGCGCTGGGGGTGGGTAGCCGCTCGGTGGAGGAGGAGGATAATAGCTCGGCGGTGGAGGTGGATAACTGCTGATGTAGTGTGCCGGAGGAGCCGGGCAGGCCGTACTCGACGGCCGCGGTGGCGGATATGCAGTTGCCGATGCCGACGGCGGCGGGTAGCTACTGTTTGGTCCGAAATTTGATGACGGAAACAGTGAGCCCGTCGTTCCCGGTGGAGGGTAGCTGCTTGGCGGCTGAACGTCGTGTAGCGACGGATACAGTGAAGACACCGGCGGTAATGGAGATGGTGGTGGCGGGTAGCTGCTGCCGTGTGGCGCAAAGCTTGTTGTGGCCGGAGCTGGATAAGCGGAACTCGACGGCGGCGGAGGGTAGCTGCTGCCTTGCGGCGGAAAGTTTGTTGTGGCCGGAGCTGGATAAGCCGAACTCGACGGCGGCGGAGGGTAGCTGCTGCCGTGCGGCGGAAAGTTTGTTGTGGCCGGAGCTGGATAAGCCGAGCTCGAGGGCGGCGGCGGAGGCGCGCAGCAAGAGCTGAGGTCTTGCTCCGGCGCGCCGTAGATCTGCGGCTGCTGATACGCGCCGCCGCCGGTGAAGGCGTAGACGAAGCTGAGGCTGCCGTTGGGCTTACCGTCGGGGCCGAGCACCTGGTAGCTCGCGCGCTGCGGCGCCCCGCCGTCGCCGCCGAGATGGGACAGCGGCACGCAGGTCGTGCCGACGAGCTTGGTGCCGAGGAGCGGCACCTGCGCCTTGACCTCGAACTGCAGGAGCCCGCCGTCGCCGGCCTCTCCGGGGCCGCCGACGTCGAACGCGAAGACGGCGCCGTCCCAGTCCGGGTTCTCGCCGCCGTCCGGGTCGGCGGGCGTCTTCTCCCGGCGGCCGGCGAGGGACACGGCCGCGTAGAGCGGCGGCTTCTGGAAGGGGACAAAGGACTTGACCCCGCGGCAGGAGACGGACCTGACGGTGACGCGCCGGCCTGCTCCGGCGTCGGTCATGGCCGGCCGATTCCTTGAGGGATACCGACTCTTCTTGGGAGGTTGTTGGAGGAGCTAGACTCGTGGGCTGCGGTGGGGAGGCGGCTGCTGCTGGTGGATCTGACTTTGTTTATCATGCAGCGATCAATTGCAGGTGCTGTGACGTCAGTGTTTGTCTGGTTTTATAATCAGATCGGAATACAGGTGGCTATTACTACTATCTTGCAATTTTGACCTTTAATAGACTGCAATTATTTTGAAGCTTACTTATTGGTACTGATGATGCACAAAATTGTTGCGAAGCAAAAAAAGATCTTGCAAAATCTTTATGATTATAATTTGTGGGTACTAATGTGAATCCAAGGGAGTAAGTAAAAATAAAGATCAGCTTAACCATCAGGACAAAAAGCTCATGCAATGACTCTGTGGCCTGACTACCCAAGGAAGCTTCGACTCTTGTGATAGCTGACATTCCTCTTCCAACTTTGGCTTTATTTACGATGTGTCATGACTACACCTGTCTCCCTACTCGTTTCCTCCTCCTGTTCTGTTCTATACCTGTTCTATTTTTTTCACTCTTTGATGTCTTGTATCCATTGGGGATGAATGTGGCTCTCGGAGCGTAGCTACCACACACAGACACACACACACGTGTGGAAGAACATCACTGTCAAGGAGAGATAAAAACTTGGAAGGTTCTTTTTGTGCATAAAGTGTGTGTTGTTGTCGTGGAAGCAACGAGAGATCGACGGTATCTCCAGGATCAAAGACGTTGACTGGAGACAGGATGAATATGTGACCATCATTTAAAAAGAATTCTTAGCAGATTCATGATAACATATACATATTTCTCAAAATGTTCAAGTGGACGAGACACCACAAAGCAACTAGCCAGCAAGACGCAGTACAACACCAAACTACATAACTAAGCACAAATAATAGCAAAGATACACCCATAGAAAAATAAATAAGAGCAAGGATAGCAATAGTCACAAGGCAAGGCGAAGGTCAGTCCCAAATTTACTTCTTTGGAGGGGAACTAATCTCCGTTGGAGAGCCATGGGGAACACATAATATCACCAACGGTACAAAGTTCCGCCTCTTTTCTCCTTTGAGCCTCGACAAACAAAGTCTCGGCTCAATGTAGGCTTTGAAGTGACTGACAAACTTCGCAAATGTATGGGGCAACAAAAAGTCGGTGTCACACCCGGTAACATCCCTCTAGGGGTTTCCAAACCACAAGGGTAACAAGTTTGGGGGAGACGGTGAAAAATTGCTCAAATTCACAAAAGTTTTGTCAAAAGAGGGGCTTGTATTTGCAAATGGTAAGCGTAAGCTGTCCTATGAATCCCTTGAGGAATGAAGTAAATAGTAGCAAGAGAGGGTGAGGATGGCAAATGTGGGGGAATGGATATGCTTTTAGCTTGAGGTTTACCTCTCTCCACTTGGGATAATGATTCAAATATGTAGGAACAAAATCCATCATAAAAAGTAGTTCCACGTACTATACACCCAAAAAAAAACCTGGAGGCTCCGAGTGTGCATGTTCCGGTCAAATGGGATTAGACTTAGGCCAACATGAACGCCCCGCACTTGGAGCCTCCAAACATCATCTCGATACTCCAAGGTGTCCAAGACTCTGGGATTTCCCCGAATACCCCGACAAAGGGGACAAAACTTTTTTTGGCCTAGGCCATGTGTAATCCTTGAATACTATGGGTCGGGTTGTACATGCCGATGCTCTGGACCTAATAAGGATTACATTGTGTAGAGTAAACTAATCTCATTCCCATGCTCGAATGCACCCACTAATTAATTTACCATATGCACATACGAACTAATGTATCACCTACTGAAAAACTACAACCAAAAGGTTAAGATTAAGAAATCACAGTATGCACCTTGATGTCCAAAGGTATGGCCTTTTCATTTTAGTTTTACCTTTTTATATTTTTTGGGTATGTTGTCCATAGGCATGTTGCCTACTACTAAAGAGATATTCCACTCCCATTATAGAAAGGACGCAAAAACCGAGGTTTGATCCGATTACGCAAAGATGATTGCACCCCTAACTACTAAAAAATGTACAGTCTATCTGTCGGGGATATACCCCACGGTATGACCCGGGAGACAGTTATAACCCGATGATAGTTATGAGCCATCCTGAAGATGAGTCCCTGGATGAGTCCCCGGTTGTAAGTCCCTGGATGAGTCCCCGGTTGTAAGTCCCTAGATGAGTCCCCGGTTGTAAGTCCCTGGATGAGTCTCCGGTTGTAAGTCCCTGGATGAGTCCCTGGATGACTCTCCGGTTGTAAGTCCCTGGATGAGTCCCTGGATGACTCTCCGGTTGTAAGTCCCTGGATGACTCTCCAGTTGTAAGTCCCTGAAGATGACTCTCCGGTTGTAAGTCCCTGAAGATGACTCTCCGTTTGTAAGTCCCTGAAGATGAGTCCCCAGGTGTAAGCCGCCCGGGACTCAGAAGCCCATGAAGAGAAGCCCACAATAGGAAGTCATAATACGACTTAGACTCTACATGTAAGTCGCCCCTTCATCTTATATAAGAAGGGGCGGGTCACCCCGAGAGGGTCAAGTTTTTAGACGTCTCAATAGACAGGTCTTAGATAGTCAAGAGATTAGAGACTCTCGTGATTAGAGGTAGCAAAACAACACCCTTGTAACCGAGAGATCTCCTTCATCATCAATACCAGACAAGCAGGGCTTTTAACTCCATCGGAGAGGCCGAACCTGGGTAAACTCCGCGTCTCTCGATTCCGATCAACCCCTTCAAGCGGCCACATAGTTGCGTTTCCTCCCCGAACCTAAGTCCGTTCACCCGGACATCTTCCATAACAAATCCACGACAGTTGGCGCCCACCATGGGGCGTGACGACGGTGGTCTATTTTTCTGGAGGAAAATTTCCTAGGGATCGAGAACCTCGTGATTGGCCGAGTGAAGAAAGAACCGACGCGAAAGGATGTGCGTCATCTGCTTGTTGAATAGTCAGAATGACAGATACAAGATTGAGACGAAAAGAGGTAGGGTTCTCGTTGCAGCATGTTTTTCTGACGATTCGTCGGATCCATCTTTGGATTGACTGAAGCTGAAACCGACAGAAGATTGTTTTCTACTGTTAAGTCGCCCCTCAAAGCCTTGTGCGTACCGTCAATCCGTATCATGGCAGTTGTTATACCCATGAGGAAGTCACAGGTCCGGCTGATCCGAGCGATCGGTTTTCTCCCAGCTCGCAGACCGAGGCGCCTGGAGTCCGGAGGCAATACCAATTCGAGGTGCTACTACTTGCTACTTTGGTACGTAAGACAAGTTGATCCATTAATCCGTCAACACGTGAAGACACAACATCCATTACTATTGATAATTCAAGGTTTGACTAAACAAAGAAGAGGCCACGACCCAGAGCTAGACCCGAAGGTGGATTCGCCCAGACACGATCTGAAAACAAATACGGACTCGGTCTCCGCTTGGCGCAACCGTGGCCTCGCGTTGAGCCGGCCCACTGCATCGCGCCTGTGTCCGTTGCTACTTTTCGCCTCGTCGCCACGGCCGCACCTGGAGCCGGTTCGCCTCTGGAACGACCGTCTCTCCTGCGCCCGCCAGCCGACGCTACCTCACCCCCGAGCGCCCACTCGATGAGCCAGCCGCTTCGCCTTGCCGCCGAGCTGGCCTCCTGCCACCGCGCCCGCTCCTGCTGGCTCAGTGCACCTCACCCGTGGCGCTGTACTGGTCGAAGTCCCGCCCTGCATTGCCGAGCCAGACTCGCTCCGCTGTCGCATGCCAAGCCTCCCTGCCTCTACGTCACCTCCACCTCTGCAGCGGGCCGGCCCCGTCCGCCGTCTCCCATCCAGCGCCAACCGACTCACCTTCGCTACCACGCCTCACCTCCGTCGCGAGTTAGCCTCGAGCCGGACTCGCCCCGCACAACACCATTTTTCCACGCGTCGCACCGGCCTTCGCCGCCATGTTTCTCCTTGCCTCTCCATCCCCCAGCTCATCTCGCATCACCTTGATCCACCATCGCTCCATGAGCTGCCGCATCGGCCACCTTGTGCTTGCACCGTTGTTCATCTGGCCAACCCGGATCGAGCCTGCCGTGTCCCGTGCCGCCTGCGCCGTGCGTCGTCTTGCATCGCCCTGAGCCGCCGCGACCTCTCTCCGCCGGGGCCCACCACCGCGGCTCTGCCTCGCCCTCCAGCCGTCGTTGTGGCTCCGCCTTGCCCCGCTCTTCGAGGCAGCTCTCTGTTGTGGCATCGCCTCCCCGCCTGGGCTATGGCCCCGTTCGCCTTCGAGTCGGCTCCGTGTCCAACGACGCTTTTCTGAGCCGTCTCCGACCCGGCCTCGCCACACCCATTGCATCGTGGTCGCCTCACCTCGCATCCACCACCTCTTGCTGCGCGTCAAGCCTGCCGCCGCTGAGGCCGCACCTCGAGCCGTCCGTCTCCGAAGTCGTCGGGGCCTCCCTCTTGTCGTCTTTCCCGTCTCTCCCGCCGTCACCGGCTCATCCCTGTGGCGCAAGGCAGTTGATCCTGCAGGACAATTGGAGCTGCGTCACTTTTTTGCCTCCTTCACACCTAAATCAGATAAGATCAAGAGGCCACCGGGATGTAGACAGAGCCGCCGGGCGCTAGTTCAGAACATGATCGGAGGCCATGGCTTGAGTCGCCGGTAAGCCTGAGCCGGTGGTTGATGTGCTGCAGGTCGTCCTGATCAAGCTAGAGCATCCCCTGGAGCGGGTGCTTGCTCACAGTGCTAGCAACATGAACATTGACCGGATTCTTGTTTGCGGTAGCATATGGATTCGGCTCCGCCCCCTTAGCTCCACCCCTCCTCACCTCTGTCATTGTCGTCGTTTTCTCACGGCAGATGCCATAGGGTGGCTTATCGAAGGTGTTGGGGCCAAAGGACGCCGATGGGCTCCGGGTGCGAGATTGGGCACATAAGAGGTGATGACACGCGATGTACCCAGGTTCGAGGCCCTCCGAGGGTGGTAACACCCCTAGTCCTGCTTGGTTTCGTTGGATGGATGGTTATATGTACAAGGATGCTCTTGGACCTGTGTCTAGAGGAGGAAGAAGGAGCAGCCGACTCGTCTTCCTCCGCTATCAGAGGGGATATGACAGTCTCGGGGATGTGTGCGTATTCTTCCGCTCGTGGATCCATCCCCGTTGCATGGGGGGCTCAGGGGGTTTTATAGGCCAACTCCCTAGCTCTTACAATAGACTATAAGCACCAAGGTGGAGGGACCCGACTGGCAGCCTCTTCGGCTGGCCAAGGGGTCTCACAGCCCGTGTCGTCTTGTCGTGGGTGGGGCCCGCCGACAGGCACCACGATTGGTCCTCGCCCACCTACCCCGGCACGGGCCGCCCGGAGGAGCGTCGTTTAGCGCCAGCCGTCCAAAGTCTCCGATACGGCCGGCGGCACTGTAGCCACGCCGGGACAGGAAATCGAGTGGCGAAGGCATGCCGACACTGTTCCACCGCCCGGTCGCGCTCACCAGGGTCAGCGGCCCGGACGGTTGAACTGTAGCCATGCAGGGCGGTGCGTAAGCGACCACTGTAGCCATATGATCGCCCGTCCCGCTAGTCACGTCGCGTCGTCGTACCCGCGGTCAGCGGGACGGGACGGGGCATGTCCGTCCCAAAGTCAATGGAGAGACCGGCTCGTGTGCAGCCGGCTACTTGACCAGCCGGCCGAGGGCTCAGCCGGCTGCTTGACCAGCCCGCCAAGGTTCTAGCCGGAGCCGGCTTGCATCGTGTGCCCTCCAGCCGGCCTCGTCGAGCCGGCCACATGGCTTCTCTCCGAAGTGAAGAGGGGAGAACCCCGTCGCTTTGGCCAACCTGGGGGTATAAACCCCGTCAGTAGCCTCCGAAGCCTGCGGGGGCCCACGTCTAGCGGACAGTGGGAGCCGGCGGCTTCCCCTCAGCTTCGCCCGCCTCCGGCTCGAAGGCGAAGGGCAGCCGGGTCAGTCGTTGGACCCGACGCCTCAGGTTCCGGCATGCCGCTCCGGGACGCGCGCCGGCACGCGATTCGCCATGCGGCACGCAATGATGCGACGGGCCCCGCGCACGCGGGGAGATGGGACGTCGCCTGGGCCTAGCCCGCTAGGATCCGGGCATAGCCCAATAGGCCTCGGGGCTAGGGCCGGATCTTCTGCGCCCCAAGGCGGCCGTTACGGCCCGGGGCTCCCCACTCGCGCGGGGTTTCCGGGGGAAGTGGGCGCAAATGATCCCATGTCCCTGGTCGTGGCCTCCCCTATAAAAGGGGAGGGAGGGCAGGAGGCGGAGGTACCCGCGCCTCTCTTGCCTCCCTCGCTGCCCTCCCTTGCTGCTGTTCTTGCTTCTCCTCACGCCGCCACGCCCGAACCCACGCTCACGCCCGCACATCGCGCCGCCGCCATGATGGCCGACGGACGCAGTGGAAGCTGGGGCGGCTCCTTCTTCATCGAGGCGGACATCGCCGAGCTGCGCAAGGCACATATGTTGTCACCGCCCGAGCGGGTGGCCGCCCATGCGCCGGGCGGAGAGGTAGTGCCGACGCCGCAGCCAGAGGAACGTGTCGTGTTCCTCTGGCACTTCTCTTGAGGCTTCGGCCTTCCAGTGAGCATCTTTTTCCGTCTCCTTCTCGACACCTTCGACCTTTAACCTCACAATCTCGGTCCGAACTCCATCTTGTACCTCTCCGCCTTCATGGCGCTGTGCGAGGGGTACCTCGACATTCTTCCCTTCCTTGACCTCTTCAATGCTCTCTTCTATCTCAAGCCCTTGAAGAGCGACGCTTGCGGGGGCACGGTGGTGTGCTGCCATGGCGTTTCTCGCTTTCCCCCTCTCTCTTTGATCGATCCCGTCAAGGGGTGGCATCGAACGTTCTTCTATGTGAAGAACGTCAACCCGAGGATGGACTACATCTGGCTGCCGCCCTCCGAGGACCGGCAGTCCTCCCAGCCGAACTGGCTGGCGTCAGCCCCGCGTGGCATGGCCCTGGACGAGCTGGCCCGGCTCATGCAGCTGAAGAGCACCGAGGGGCTGGTCGCCACCGACCTGGTGGCGGCCTTCATCTCGCGCAGCGTTTCGCTTCTCCAGATGAGGCCACACTGGATCTGTGATATGTCCGGCCGGCACGACCCCTATCGGCAGTCTACCGTGGAGCTGATGCCGGCTCAGGTGGCGAAGCGGGTGAACGCCCTCACGACGTTCAAGCTGAAGCCTGTCTCGTGGTCCTTCGGCATGGAGCCGTATGACCGCATCAACCGGCCTCCCCTGGTGAGTTCTCTTGTCGAGGCGGTTTTTCTTCCTTTGTATGTTACTCCCCAGCTGGCAGCCGGCTGGAGAACTTACGTTGACGTGCTGACCGCAGCTGTTGGTGTGATAGAACATGCCGGACAGCCCGCACCCGCAAATCTTCGAAGCGGAGCGCGAGGACTCCGACTCCAGGTGGGAGGTCTCGCGGAGGAAGGAGTGGACTCCTCGGGCAAGGCCGACGAGCCGGCGGAGCCGCGAGGCGGCGCTCTAGGTAGAGCCGGAGGGTCCAGAGTAGCTGGAGGACCCAGCGAAGTGGGTGAGTTCCCTCTTGCCCCCTCCATCCGCGACTGGACGGACGACGACGACGACGACGATGATGAACTGATGATCTTAGACGGACCTCCTCCCGTAGCACGCCAGGACCGCAGGAGCGAGGAGCGGCCGGCTCGAGGCCCGTCCACCGAACCGGCTGGCCGGGGGAAGAGGCCAGCTCAGGGGGCGGCGGCCCTGCCGCCCGGCCCGAAGCGGGTTAAGATGGCCGTGTAGAAACCGCCGCCCCGAGCCAAGCGGGCCCTGCCCCTTGTTGTTGCATAAGTCTTTACTTTTCGTGTGAGTTTCTCTATTTTTGCCTTGCGAGCCGGTTGATGACCGGGTCTTGGGCGTTGCAGCGACCCCATCGAGCTCCAAGAGGAGACGGCGGGGGAGAAGACGGCGGCTGCCGGCCGGCTGGCCTGCGAGCACGCGGCCACCCAGCAGGAGGAGAAGAGGAGGCTCGCGGAGTGGTGAGCCTCCCGGTCCAACACGCGGGAAGGGGCCACACACTTCGCGACCTCGAGTGGCGGGCGGCGAAGGGGGTCGACCGAGCCTCCTTGGGCCTCGGACTCGGCGGCGGAGTCCGCTCGTACGCCAAGGCCCCCGTCAAGCGAGCCGCGAGGAGCAGCCACGGACCTGCCGCCGCCTCCGCCCGCGCAGGGGGCGTGCGGTAGGTGAATTAGAGCGGGCGACCGATCGGAAGAAGAAAACGGTTCGGACTTAAGTCCGTTCGAATCTCGGACGTTGGTTCGGGATTCGATGGTCGAGGGGGCTTACGGGGAAAGGTCGTCGGCGTCGGGGGTATTCCGGCGAGTCCGGTAGCGGCGAATGCGACGGCGAGGTGCTCCGGTGGTCGGGGAATACGGGGGAGTGGTCCGGGCGACGGCTAGGGTTCTCCGGAGTCGATTGGTGGCGACGGTGGGACGAACGGTGGTCGGTAGTGGAGGCTACGGTCGACGGCGGCGTTCGGTGGGGGAGTAGCTCCGGTGAGCAATTGACAGCGCCTCGGCGAGAGAGAGAAGGGGGACTCGGGGTGAACGGATGCGGGGAGTGGCCGGCTACTTATAGGGCGCTCGAGGGGTGCGGGGGAGTAATGGGGAGAGAGATCCGGCGAGGGGGAGAAACTGCCGGCGTCTCGTCCGGCGTCGCGGGGAGGAAGGGGATGACCGAGCGAGGGTAACGGTCGGTCGGGGGGTGGGGTCCAGCGTCAGTGAGAGAGAGACGTGTCCGTTGCGCGCGGTCGGCCGGCTCGTAGTTAATGCGCGAATAAAACCTGTGGGCCGGCCCGTTTAATACCGGAAACGGTTACCATTTCTTTTTAATAATTTTCCAGAGACATTCAAAAGATTTTAAAGCATTCAAATCATCTCTAAAAATAGGGGTATTATATATCAAAATTAACAGAATAATAAATGCTATTTAATGAACATTTCTATTCTGTCATTTGAACACTTTGGAAAAAATAATATTTTCAGAAATTGCCTAATTGTTTTTAAATCCTTTTTGCAAATATTTTCAAAATAACTCCTGGTTATTTTTGTTCAAATAATTCACCAATTTGACCCTGGTGTGGAGTGTCATGTTCCTCCTCTCTTTTTTTTTGAACTTATAACCAAAATTTCCAATAGGTAAAAGCAACATAGGAAAAAGTAGAAGGGACTTTCAGAAAGTCAGAAAAGGCATTTCAACAAACACATACATTCAAAAAAAATGATGATGATAGATGCATAGCTATATTCATAACATTCCAAAATGAAATTTTGGGATGTTACAAACCTACCCACCTTAAGATGAATCTCGCCCTCGAGATTCGGGTTGGCTAGAAAATAGGTGTGGATGGTCTCTACGAAGATCTTCTTCGCGTTCCCAGGTGGCTTCTTCCTCAGTATGGTGACTCCACAAAACTTTGCAGAACTTGATAATCTTGCTGCGGGTAACTCTGTTGGATGTCTCGAGGATTCTGACAGGCTTCTCCTCATAAGTCAGATCACTTTCAAGCTGTAAGGCCTCTAGGGGCACTGTGTCTCGCAAAGGGATGTCAGCCATCTCAGCATGACATTTCTTCAGCTGGGAAACATGGAACACATCATGAACTTCAGATAATCCTTCTGGCAATTCCAGTTTGTATGCAACTTCGCCTCTACGTTCAAGAATTTTGTAGGGGCCTACGAATCTGGGTGCTAATTTTCCTTTAACACCAAATCTCTTGATTCCTGGAAGCGGGGATACACGAAGATATGCTCTGTCTCCCACTTCATATGTCACTTCTTTGCGCTTGCTGTCAGCATAACTCTTCAGTCGAGATTGAGCTATCTTGAGTCTGTCACGAATCAACCTGACTTTCTCTTCCGAATCTTGGATAAGGTCGGGACCAAAAAGTTTTCGGTCTCCAACACCATCCCATGTCAGTGGTGTTCTGCACCTCCTTCCGTATAAAGCTTCGAAAGGGGCCATCTTTAGACTGGTCTGATAACTGTTGTTGTATGAGAATTCTGCGTAAGGTAAGTTGTCATCCCAACTAGATCCATAGTCTAGTGCACAAGCTCTCAACATGTCTTCCAGAATCTGGTTGACTCTCTCAGTATGTCCATCTGTCTGCGGATGAAAGGCTGTACTGAACTCTAGCCTTGTACCCAAAGTTTCATGTAACTGATGCCAAAACTTTGAGGTAAATTGTGTTCCTCTATCTGACACGATACTCCTCGGAACTCCATGCAGACATACGATCCTGGTCATATATATCTTGGCTAGCTTAGCACTGGTATAGGTGGTTTTCACTGGAATGAAATGAGCTACCTTGGTCAAGCGATCAACCACTACCCAGATGGAATCATAACCTGAACGGGTCCTGGGTAATCCTGTGATGAAATCCATACCAAGCTTTTCCCATTTCCACTCGGGTATCGGCAAAGGTTGCAGTAACCCTACTGGTTTCTGATGTTCTGCTTTTACTCGCTGACAAACATCACATATGGCAACATGCTGTGCAATATCTTTCTTCATACCTGTCCACCAATAACTTTCTTTCAAATCCAGATACATCTTGGTATTTCCTGGGTGTATCGAGTAAGGTGAATCGTGGGCTTCCTGAAGTATCAACTTCCCGAGCTCTGGTTCATTGGGCACATAGATTCGGTTCTCAAACCACAAAGTTCCGTGTTCATCCTCACGAAAACCTTTAGCTTTACCATCTTCCATTCTCTGTTTAATCTCAGCTATCTCCTTGTCCGATTTCTGGGCTTCTCGAATTCTTTCGGTCAAGGTGGACTGAATTTCCAGTGTAGCAACATATCCTCTTGGAACTATCTCTAGCTTGAGCTCTCTGAGATCATCGACTAACTCTTGAGGTAATCCTCCAGCTGTGAGTGTGTTCACATAAGTTTTCCGACTCAAGGCATCGGCTACAACATTAGCCTTACCTGGATGGTAGTGTAATCTCATGTCATAGTCCTTGATTAACTCTAACCATCTCCTCTGTCTGAGGTTCAACTCTTTCTGCGTGAAGATATATTTCAGGCTCTTATGGTCGGTGTAAACATCACAACTATTTCCGATAAGGAAATGTCTCCAAGTCTTGAGTGCGTGCACTACGGCTGCTAACTCCAAGTCATGAGTGGCATAATTTAACTCATGAGGTCGTAGCTGTCTGGAAGCATAGGCTACAAATTTTCCATCCTGCATAAGTACTCCTCCAAGTCCTTGACGTGAAGCATCACAATAAACCTGGAAATCCTTCCGAATATCGGGCAAGATCAATACTGGAGCTGTGACCAAACGTTCCTTCAACTCCTGGAAACTGGTTTCACATTCCTCGGTCCAAACATACTTGGATTCTTTCTTCAACAACTCTGTCATGGGCTTGGCAATCTTTGAGAAATTCTCAATGAACCTCCGGTAATAACCGGCAAGTCCGAGGAAACTGCGGATCTCCTTAACTGAGGTGGGGGACTTCCACTCAGTGACGGCTTCAACCTTAGTAGGGTCCACTGCTATTCCATCTCCGGAAATAACATGTCCAAGGAATCCGACTTCCGTCAGCCAAAATTCACATTTGCTGAACTTGGCATATAGCTGATGCTCTCTTAGCTTCTCCAGAACTAAACGCAAATGTTGCTTATGCTCTTCCTCGTTCTTGGAGAATATCAGAATGTCATCGATGAACACCACAACAAACTTGTCTAGGTATTCCATGAATACTTTGTTCATCAAATTCATGAAGTAGGCAGGAGCATTAGTCAATCCAAAAGACATGACTGTATACTCATACAAGCCATACCTCGTGGTGAAAGCTGTTTTGGGTATATCCTGTTCACGAATTTTCAACTGGTGATACCCTGATCGAAGATCGATCTTGGAGAATACTTTGGATCCTACGAGCTGATCAAACAAATCATTAATCATCGGCAGAGGGTACTTGTTCTTGATAGTCACCTCGTTCAAGGCACGATAATCGACTACCATTCTCAAGGTTTTATCCTTCTTCTCCACCAAAAGAACTGGGGCTCCCCAAGGTGAAGAACTTGGGCGAATATAACCTTTGTCCAATAACTCCTTAATTTGCTTCTTGATTTCCAACAGATCATTTGCGGGCATCCGATAGGGTCTCTTGGAAATTGGGGCTGTCCCTGGCTGTAGCTCTATTAGGAACTCAATCTCCCTATCTGGTGGCATTCCTGGTAATTCTTCCGGAAATACATCTGGAAATTCTTTTACCACAGGTACTTCCTCCTGAACAACTCCCGTGAGAGAATTTAGCCGAGCACTCATCCGTGTGCGTCGGGATACATACTTAATCCTCTTGTTCTCCAGGGTGGTGAGTGAAACAGACTTGCTAGGGCAATCAAGATTTCCTTCATACTTGGTCATCCAATCCATGCCTAGGATTACATCCAATCCTTGTGACTCTAAGACGATGAGGTCGGTGGGAAAAACATGGTTTCCTATATTGAGTTTCAAGGCATGGCATCCTATCCCTGCCATCATCATACCTCCTGGAGAACTAACCTTAATGGGCTGACTAAGGGTTTTGGTGGGCAAACCATACTTATCCACAACTACCCTTGATATGAATGAATGAGTTGCACCGGAATCAAAAAGTACTGTAACAGGACGTGAATGCAATAAAAACTTACCAACCACAGTCTCGGGTTGATCATAGACTTCTTCCATGTCGAGATGGTTCACCTGGGCACGAGGAAAAAGGTTTGGCTTCTTGGCTGCGGAATTGCCGTTGTTTTTGCCGTTTCCACTGCCTTGCTTGCTCTGGGAACACTCAGTAGCATAGTGCCCTGTCTTTTGACACTTGAAACAGGTAATGTGACTCAAATCCTTCTGAGCAGGAACTTGACGGTGCTGGTTGTTGTTCCCATTCCCATTGTCAGTCTTGAAATTACCATGGTTGGGACGATTGTTCCCATTTCCTCCATGATGGTGGCCTCCATGGTTATGCACAACATGAGTGTGCTTTCCAAACTTACTGTTTCCTGATCCGGTATTCCCGGAGTACGGGGAGTAGCGAGGCTTCTGATGAGTTCCAGAGTTGAACTTCCCCTGAGTGTACTTCCGCTTGCAGTTTTCAATCTGCTGTTGTTTACCTTCCAAAATGAGGGCTTTATCCACCAGCTCTTGGTAGTTGTTGAAAGTATCCACTACCAGCTGTATGCTCAACTCATCGTTGAGTCCTTCCAGAAACTTTTCTTGCTTGGCCGCATCATCGGCCACATCTCCTGGGCATAACGGGCCAACATGTTGAACTCTTCCACATATTGGGCCACAGAGCGATTACCCTGGCGCAAGTTGCGAAACTCGCGCTTCTTTAGACTCATGGCTCCAGCTGAAACATGTGCGGTGCGAAAAGCAAGCTTGAATTGCTCCCAAGTCACATCTGCAATAGGATAAGTGGTGGTGTAATTCTCCCACCATGATGCTGCTGGTCCTTCCAGTTGATGTGCGGCAAATCGCACTTTCTCAGCGTCAGTGCATCCAGCGGTGACAAGTTCTCTCTCCATCTTACGGAGCCAGCCATCTGCCACAATGGGCTCAGTGCTGCTGGAGAAAATTGGAGGGTTCAACCTCAGAAAACGGGTGAGATTGTCAGTCTGGGGTGGATGGTGGTGGTTATTGTTGTTGGTCTGATTCTGAATCAATAACTGCATCAGTGCATTCTGCTGCTGAAGGAGTTGAGTGAGTTCCGGCGGAAAAGTGAAATCGGTCTCACGTCGTGGAGGCATCTTGCTGTTTTCAGAGGGATGAGAATTAGAATAGAACAAGGGTCTAGAAGAATTTCACTACCCAGATGCAATGCAACAAACATATCACACCAAACACTCATTCACTTATTCAATCAATGTCAAACATCGGGAATACAAATCTCAAACAACTAAGCATCGACCTACGCTTTAACGTATAAAAGATACATTGGAGGGCATAACTAATGTTCTCCTCAAAAGTGCATAGTCGTAGGTCCTCCGGTGGTGCTTTCCTCATAGTCTTCATCGTCGCTGATGAAGGGTGCCATGTCTCCTTCGGGGTGAAGATTTTCCCCCATGTCTAGCTGCTCTTCCAGAGTTGCAATGCGTGCATTCTGCTCATCAATCCTCACTAGGAAGTCCTTCACTTCATGCTCGTGTTCATAGTTGGCCTCTCGCAGATCAGCTTCAAGGTCCAGCTCGCGGTTCATCAGATTCTTGATTGTCTTCGTATCAGCACGAACTCGAAGCTCCAGAGTCCTGATGTGAGTCTCCAGGGTCTGGATATAGGAAATAGTGGTGTCTGAAGTGGGAGGAGTTATGATGTTTCCATTGGCATCTCTGCGACAAACCACGCTGAGTCCTGGTGAAATGGTTCCACCTCTGTATTCCTCCTGAATACGTCCAAGGGCACGATGAATGGCCATGTCTCTTCCAAGTATCCAACTGGGTGCCACGAACTTGAGATCTATGGGTTCCTTCCGATTCCCAAAAGTCTTCCCTGGGATATGCACCTCGATCCTGTAGCGTCCATCTTGGGGAAATGACATGATAGGAGTCCCGGTGATGCTCGGCAAAGCAATCCTTACGTCCTTGACGATCCTCATCAGCTCCTTACCAAAGGGCATCGTTGCGTCAGGCTGGCAAAACTCCGTGATCAACACTGGGATGAAGGTGGCCATCTATAAATTTTGAAATAATCGGAGAGGAGTCAGAACGAATAGATGAGAGTATAAGAATTTTAAAGACAAAGAGAAACAATCCTAAGGCTTTCCAATCCTAGAGGTTACGTCCTACGGTCAGCGTGTGCTCTGATACCATTTCTGTAACGACCCGACCTGGAAGGTCAAGTCTCCGGTGTTTCCGTACCATCCCAAGATCATGCTGGTACACACACGGTACATCAATGTATATATCAAAGGTAAATCACACAACATTATATTAATCGAAATATCATATCGAGTCCTTTATTATAATAAAAATTACAATAAAGTGGCTAAAAGCCAACTCATGAGAATATCTAAATCTTGCGGAAGCGTCGAAGGTAGATGAGTCCATCTGACTCCAAGGGCATCTCACTGAGCATAGAACGTGTCCTCACTCCTGGTCGGAAAAGTACTCTGCAACATGATACGTTGCAGCCGTGTAGGTCAGCATATGGAATATGCCGGCAAAGTCACAGTAGAGGTGTGAAAATAATCATCTAGTCTATATGCATATATGGCAGGTGGAGTGGTAAGTTTTTGCGTAAAGCCAATTTTTCCTACATCAAGAAAAGGGTTAAGCAAAATATTACTAAGTTGGTTGATTAATGAGATGGTTCCACCAACCAATTCTCATACCCAAAATTATTAAATACCCACATCATCATATTATTTGTGTTGAGAGTTCCGGAAGTTCCAATTCCTTTGGCTCAAGTTGTCCATGACCGTGGACACGGCTAATCGATTAGGTTTTGTACTCTGCAGAGTTTTGCACACGTTCCCCACAAGATTTGGTCGCCTCCGTTTGATTTCTCGCACTTCAGGGTGTTTGAGAAACGGATGACCAAAACATGGTCTTCCAAAGGGTTTCCCTGCGACTCTGACGGTGCCCATCCTTTCCTACCGTTCTTCTACCTCTCGTAGCACCGCCTGTCCAGGGTCACCACGATATCCAACCAAGCCAGAGCCCATAATGACTTGTGGCTGTGCAGGTAAGCCTTGGGTCTTGAAGCACCCATCCATCCCTTTGTGCCTGGGTGGACCTTTCCGCGTGAGTACTGGCCATCTCCAGCATCACCTAGGCTAACCACTGGTTTCTCCAGGGCGCCGTTCAACCATCATCCACCCAGAGGTATGTTGAAAACTTGGAGTCTTGAAATCTTGCTCATTATGTAGGTCTTGAAATTATTAACTCTCTCAACTCCCATGAATCACACAACCAACCCCGTCTACTATTAGCATAGCAAAAGGTAAAACAACGTTTCCCGGGGCCAATGTTGTCAAAGAGGGTTGAGAGGGGTATCTACCACATGATACTACTACAATGTAACCAAGTTTCCAACTAACCTATCTTGCATGCAACTGGGGAGATGGTAGAACTAATGCATATAAAACATGGGTAAAACATGATCAAAGTGACTTGCCTGATTGATGATCTTCGTACGTGAGTGTCTCTAAGTAACAAGCTTCGCACTCCGGATAATCTAACGAAGCAAACAAGCACTCAATAAGCATACAACAGAATATTGTAACTCACAAACATCAACCAAGAACTAGTAAACAATCAAGACAAAACAATGCACAAATCTCAAGTAAGAAAACACACAAGTTTTGTTTTCAAAAGGTGAGGAATGAAAACACTACTGACATAATGAAACCATTTGTAATAACAAAACAATTGTTGTCAGCAAGGAAACAATAGAATATTTTATTAATAAACAGAATATAATCAATTTAAGTTTTGTTGGGAAAACTTTTAGTAAAGTTTGTAAAAGTTTTGATAAACACTATATGAATCAACTATAGTTGTACTAACAAAAGAAATGAAAAACTAACTTATTATTTATTAGTAAAACATGTTCTTGATAGAAATAATTTACTACTAAATCTGTCTTAGAAAACAGAAACAAAATATACAAAACTTTGTTTGAAAACAAAACTATTACTAGTTAGTTGTTTAGTCAAATTAAGCCTATTTGAAAAGACATTGTGATTCCTATGTTAAATAAAATTAAACTAAGCAAATTTATATTTTTATTAACAGTAAGTGAAAACACTAAATGTTTACTAACAGAACCTAATAAACAAATAAAATCAAATTCTAAAACAAACTAATTAAAATTGAGTTTATAAAACTATATTATAATACTAAGCAGATTCTGTTTATAGCTAAAAGACTACTCAAATATATCCTAAAAAATCTTCAAACTAAGCATGAAGGTAGTCCTAACTAATACCAAACAGTAGCAAAAAGATTCATATCAAAATCTATTTTCAAACTCTAGTTATTCAGATTTGAAGATTTTGAGCAAATTTGATTAAATTCAAATTCTATAGGTCAAATTTGAAATTTAAAAGTACATGGTGAAACTACATGTAAAATGTGAGCTATTACAAAAAGAATCAACTCAAAACACTAAATAGATTAAAAGATATAGCTAAAACAAATTTTGAAAACATTCTGTTAATTAAAACAAAACTGAAAAAAGAAAACTGACTTTGCAACGGCCAGGGGGCTACGTGGCACGATCCGATTGGCTAAGGCGGCGTGCGGTAGGTGAATTAGAGCGGGCGACCGATCGGAAGAAGAAAACGGTTCGGACTTAAGTCCGTTCTAATCTCGGACGTTGGTTCGGGATCCGATGGTCGAGGGGGCTTACGGGGAAAGGTCGTCGGCGTCGGGGGTATTCCGGCGAGTCCGGTAGCGGCGAATGCGACGGCGAGGTGCTCCGGTGGTCGGGGAATACGGGGGAGTGGTCCGGGCGATGGCTAGGGTTCTCCAGAGTCGATTGGTGGCGACGGTGGGACGAACGGTGGTCGGTAGTGGAGGCTACGGTCGACGGCGACGTTCGGTGGGGGAGTAGCTCCGGCGAGCAATTGACAGCGCCTCGGTGAGAGAGAGAAGGGGGACTCGGGGTGAACGGATGCGGGGAGTGGCCGGCTACTTATAGGGCGCTCGAGGGGTGCGGGGGAGTAATGGGGAGAGAGATCCGGCGAGGGGGAGAAACTGCCGGCGTCGCGTCCGGCGTCGCGGGGAGGAAGGGGATGACCGAGCGAGGGTAACGGTCGGTTGGGGGGTGGGGTCCAGCGTCAGTGAGAGAGAGACGTGTCCGTTGCGCGCGGTCGGCCGGCTCGTAGTTAATGCGCGAATAAAACCTGTGGGCCGGCCCGTTTAATACCGGAAACGGTTACCGTTTCTTTTTAATAATTTTCCAGAGACATTCAAAAGATTTTAAAGCATTCAAATCATCTCTAAAAATAGGGGTATTATATATCAAAATTAACAGAATAATAAATGCTATTTAATGAACATTTCTATTCTGTCATTTGAACATTTGAAAAAAATAATATTTTCAGAAATTGCCTAATTGTTTTTAAATCCTTTTTGCAAATATTTTCAAAATAACTCCTGGTTATTTTTGTTCAAATAATTCACCAATTTGACCCTGGTGTGGAGTGTCATGTTCCTCCTCTCTTTTTTTTTGAACTTATAACCAAAATTTCCAATAGGTAAAAGCAACATAGGAAAAAGTAGAAGGGACTTTCAGAAAGTCAGAAAAGGCATTTCAACAAACACATACATTCAAAAAAAAATGATGATGATAGATGCATAGCTATATTCATAACATTCCAAAAATGAAATTTTGGGATGTTACAGACGGCGCCCGGCGGGGGGCTGGCGGGAGGCGATTCTCGGTCCCTTGCCATCATCAACCCGCCCCTAGCGACCGGAACCACAGCGAGTCCAAGCGGCAGCAGTGGCCGGGCCCGGAGGGCCCCGCGGTCGATGCAGGAGGTCTGCCGGGACTGGGACGCGCTGGCGAGCATGTCGGCCCTGTTGGCTCCCCAGGCGGGCGGCCGGTCCCCTCCCTTGTGGATCTGGAGAGCGTCATGGACCGGTGCCGGCAGGAGCTGGCCCGGTTTGCGGAGGCGGCGGACATCACTCTTCATTGTGCTGAGGTAAGCCAATTTCTTGCCTTAGAATTTTTAGTGGGGGCGCGCAAGAGCACCCATTGGGTGTAGCCCCCATGATGCAGGCCGGCTGACCGGCTGACGGGTAGCCGAGACGGATCTCCTTTGAGCACTTCTTGATCTGTTGCCCCCTTTGCCATTGGAGGGGACCTCCCTGCGGCAGAGGCTCTTTGCGGAGGCGGTCGCCATCCACGACCGCGGCAAGCATGGCTACTACCGCCTGGAGGAGGAGCTGGTGCGGGTGCAAGGTAAGTTACACTTTGTGGAAGGAGGGGTGTGCAGCCCCCGGGAGTCGGCGGTCGTCGCCGTTTGCTGACATTGGTCGTGTTATGCAGGCGAGCTGGCCACCCTTCGGGGGGGGGGGGGGGGAACCGGACTCGTCGCCGAACAGGACCGGCTGGCACGGGATGTCCACGCGGCCGCATAGGAGGCGGACCAGCTGGCCACGCTGCTAGCTGACGGGGAGGCGGCCCGAGGCCGGCTCAAGGCCGAGGCGGCCAAGGAGACGGCTGCCCGGGAAGCGGCCGTCAAGGAGGCAGCTGAGGGCGCCCAGAGGATGACCACCCTCCAAGGCGAGGTGACCCGCCTCGAGAAGGCGCTCGAGGAGGTCAGAGGCTCCCTCGCTGCTTCGGAGGCGGCCCAGACGCAAGAGCGCCAACAGGCGCTTCACTTTGCCATCGGCATGGACGACGCGATCAAAGGTACGCCTCAACTTCTTGCTTCTTTCCATCAGTTGCCCTTTTTCTTGCCGCCTCTTGTGTTACATCTTGTTTTTCCTTTATTTCTTCTCTTCTTTCCTCCAGGACTCTTCTCGGAGACCCATCGTTGTGCCTCGCGTGCCGTTAAGGAGCATGGGGAGCACTTTTGGGGGTACGGCCGCTCAATCGAAGAGCACGCCGCGTGGGACATGGATGAGATCGGGATCACCGTCATGATGCGGATGACCCATCTCGAGCGGAGCGTGGAGCGACTCAAGACCGCCGGCAAGGAGGTCATTGCCGCGCTATGGCCGGACCGCGGGGGAGCACCGACGCACCATATCGCCTATTGGCTCGAACACGCCGTCCCCCGCCTCAAGGCCTGGAAGGCCTCGGCTGCCCAAGCCGGAGCGCAGATGGCGCTCCGGTTCGTCACGTCTTGGTACCGGGGCGTGGATCTGGCCTGGCCGGAGACCATGCGGGACATGCCGGCCGCGGAGCAAGAGGCCAGCGAGCCGGCCCTGGTCCGACGGGCGAACGAACTCGCGTCGTACGTCAATGCGGAGGAGTTCCTGCCGCCCCTTGGCGAGGACGGCGAGCCGCTACCGGAGGACTCCTTCGGCATCCCTCAGGGCCCGGATGATGCCGAAGTCATCGATGAGAGCGCCAACTCGAGTAGCGAGATGGCTGAGACCGAGGAGCCCGCCTCAAAGGACAAGGGAGCCGCCCCGAAGGCCGCGACCACCTCTGGGGCGGGGACTAAGCCGCCCCACGGCGCGCCGGCTGAGGGCGCGCCGGCTGGCGACGCGCCGGTGGCCTGAGCCCCCGGGCATATTCTTAGTTATCCTTTTCTTTTCCTGCATGCAATGACTTGAATCCACCCGCTGGGGGTGTCTATGTAATGAACTGAATGCCATCCGTGGGCCACTTTTTGCTTTATCATTTATGCCATAAGTATTTGTGTTCTGCCTTGTGAATCATGCCGCCTCGTCCTTACCCTTTTTTGCCCACCCTGATTCCTTGCATTTCTACTCCCTTTCCCTTTCGGCCTTGGCCCCGCCAGCCCGACAGCCGGGGGCCGTTCCGTGGCTGGGTTGGGGCATCCGCCTCAAGGGAGTCATTTCGAAACTTAGGAACTGCGGTTTTTTTGGGGTAAGTAAAGCGACAGAGACACGACGAGGGTCCGGTTGTGCCACAAAGAGGTCCCCTCCCATTTTGACCTTTGGTGTGAGACAAACCTTGCCGCCCCGAGGCCCCGTCAGCCGGACAGCTGGGAGCCGGTCTGTAGCTGGTAAGGGTGAGGAAGCTTGGCCGGCTCACATTACTTAGCCTTTTTGCGAGGAGACGCTTCCAGGTCCAGTCGGCTAGCCCCCGAGCCCGGGAGCCGGACCGGGGAGCCGGTGAGTGTGGAACACTTTGAGAGAAACGAAACGGGGTGCGCCCCAAGAGCCGGCTTGGGGTGCCCATTGCATTCATAAGCCCAAAAGGACGGGGTACATACATACATTGCTTTCCCTTAGCAGTAAAACGGGCGTAGGAGCGCCACGTTCCATGGGCACTCCGTCTCTTCACCGGAGGCGTCTCTCTTGCGTTTCTGTGGCTTCTGGGTGTCTATTAGATAGTACGCGTTGTTGTGTAGCGCCTTGCTGATGATGAATGGGCCTTCCCACGGGGAGGACAGCTTGTGCTGACCGGTGGTTCATTGGACCCGCCTGAGGACCAGATCCCCCTCGCGGAATGAGAGCGGCCGGATCCGTTTGCTATGGTAGTGCCCGAGCTTCTGCTGGTAGATCGCCATCCGGCTCAAGGCCAGTTCGCGAGCTTCCTCGAGCAGATCAACGGCGTCTTCTCTTGCCTCCTTAGTATCCTTCTCCGTGTATAGGGAGACCCGAGGCGAATCGAACTCGATGTCGGTGGGGATGATCGCCTCGGACCCATACACAAGGAAGAATGGGGTGTAGCCGGTCGACCGGTTTGGGGTGGTCCTAAGACTCCACAGGACAGCCGGCAGCTCATTGATCCAGCAGCCGGCCAACCTTACCAGCGGCGTCACGAGCCGGGGCTTGATTCCAGACAAGATGAGGCCGTTTGCCCTCTTGACCTGGCCGTTTGACTGTGGGTGAGCAACGGAGTCCAGGTCAAACCGGATCCCTTGCTTGGAGCAGAAACACGCGAGAGAGCCTTTGGCAAGTTGGTTCCGTTGTCGGTGATGATGCTGTGGGGAACGTCGTAGCGTACCGTGATGTCGTCGATGAACCGGACGGCCGTGGGGCTGTCCAGCTTCTTGATTGGTCGCGCTCAATCCACTTGGTGAATTTGTCCACCGCCACCAGCAAGTGCGTCATGCCGCCTTGAGCGGTTTTGAGCGGACCCACCATGTCCAGCCCCCAAATGAAAAAGGGCCACGAGAGGCTTTGCGTGCATGTGGCTTTGCGTGCTGAAGAGCTGGCAGCCTTCACATTCGTCAACCAACTTCTTGGCCGCCTAGAGAGCCATGGGCCAATAGAAGCCGTGGCGGAAAGCCTTGGCCACCAAGGTCCGAGAGGCGGCGTGATGCCCGCACTCGCCCTGGTGGATGTCAAGGAGGATCTCCAGGCCCTTTTCCGGCTCGACGCACCGTTGGAAAACGCCGGTGGTCATGCGGTGGATGAGCTCATTGTTGATGATGCTTTAGGCCGGGGCCTGGTGGTGGATTTGCCTGGCAAGAGCCTCGTCCGGAGGCAGCTCGCCTTGCAGAAGAAACGACAAGATGGGTTGGGCCCATGATAGGTCCGTGACGGTGGCCAACTCGGGAGCCCCCGGGGCTGGTTGTTCAGCCCTCGGGGCCGGGCCGCCAACCCGTGGGACCGAATCAAGAGCCTCCGAGGCCGGTGGATCGTCGATCACCATGACGGCCATGCCACCGGGGCTGGCCGCCTCGGGCGCCGCCGGCTTGACCGAGGCTGACTGGATGGTCGATGGTTCGAGAGCCGGTGGCGAAGTTGTAGGGGAGGTGACTGGAGCCGTTGATGGGCCGGCGACACCTGTCGGCACGAAGATTGACTCCGACTTTGGGGACAGTTCGATCGATGGCTTAAGCAGCCGTTCGAGGGAGATGCCGGCTGGGATGGCCTGCCGGGTTGAGCCGATCTTCGCCAGTGCATCCGCCGCCTCGTTGTCCGCTCGGGGGACGTGATGAAACTCACAGCCTTCGAAGGAGCTGATGAGTTGTTGTACGGGGAAGCGGTTGCTGGCCATGTTGGCGTCCCTGGCGTCCCATTCGCCAGAGACCTGCTGCACCACGAGGTCGGAGTCGCCGAAGCAGAGGATGCACCTGATGCCGATCTCCTTGGCAAGCCGGAGGCCATGGATGATGGCTTCGTATTCCGCCACGTTGTTGGAGGCGGAGAAGTGGATCTGAAGGGTGTATTTGAGCTGATCACCTTTCGGGGAAGAGAGGACTATGCTGACACCCAGGCCGGTCCCCATCTTTGAGCCATCGAAGTGCATTCGCCAATGCATGGAGTCTGGAGAAGGCGGAACGAACTCCGTCTCCGCCTAGTCGACGAGGAAATCCGCCAAAGCCTGCGACTTGATGGCGGTATGTGGCTCGTACCAGATCTCGTGATCGGCGACGGTGATCACCCACTTGGCAATCTGGCCGGTGGGGTCCCGGCCGCTCATGATCTCGCCGAGCGGGGCCGTGCTCACCACAGTAATGGTATGCTCTTGGAAGTATTGCTTGACCTTCTTGGTGGCGAAATATATGCCGTAACACATCTTTTGGTAGTGGGGATAGTTTTGCTTGGACGCGGAGAGGACCTCGCTGAGGTAGTAGACGGGCAGTTGGACCGGCAGGGACTTGCCCTCCTCCGGCCGCTCGACCACCAGGACGATGTTGACGACACGAGTGGTCGCGACGATGTAGGCAAATAGCGGTTCCTTCTCAGCCGGCGCGGCTAGGATGGGCGCGCGGGTGAGAGCCTTCTTGAGGCCGCAGAAGGCCTCGTCCGCCTCGTTAGGCCAGTCGAAGATGCCCGGCCTCTTGGTTTGACCCGGCTCGATTAGAGCCGTCTTGCGAAGGAGCCCGTAGAGGGGTAGAGCCTTCTCCCCTAGCCGGCCGATGAACCGGCTGAGCGAGGCAAGGCAGCCGGTGAACTTCTGGACGTCGTGGAGCCGGGTCGGCTTTGACATGCGTTCGATTGCGTGGATCTTCTCGGGGTTAGCTTCAATGCCGCGGGCGGACACGAAGAAACCCAAGAGTTAACCGGCGGGAACGCCGAAAACACACTTCTCCGGGTTGAGCTTGATCTTGTATTCGCGCAAGTTCGTGAAAGTCTCACGGAGGTTGTCGAGGAGGCTGAAATGCTTCTTGGTTTAACGACGATGTCGTCGACGTAGACGTGAACGTTCCTGCCTATCTGAGGTAGGAGGCACTTCTGCATGCACCGTTGGAAGGAGGCGCCTGCATTCTTCAGGCCGAAGGACATGGTGATGTAGCAATAGGCCCCAAAGGGCGTGATCAAGGAGGTCTTGAGCCGGTCTTCCGGGTCTAGCTTGATTTGGTGGTAGCCGGAGTAGGCGTCTAGGAACGACAGCAAGTCGCAACCGGCCATGGAGTCGCTGACTTGATCGATCCGTGGCAGGGCGAATGGGTCCTTGGGACATGCCTTGTTCAGGCTAGTGTAGTCGATACACATGCGCCAGGTCTTGTTCTTCTTCAGCACCAGGACTGGGTTGGCCAGCCAGTCCGGAGGAAGTCGACGAGCTTGCCCTCCTATTTGCTGTCGTGGCGGGAGCTGATCATGACGCACTGAGCCGGGTTGGCCGGGTCGAGCGGGATTTGTTTGGTGTCCCTGGACGGCTGGAAGGAGGCCTCTCCGGTGGATCGCGAGGGAGGGGCTGGCACGGCCGGCTGGTTGGCCGCAAGGGCTACGAGCCAGTCGAGCTGCCGCTTCTCCTGCGCGATTTCCAGGGCCTCGGCCAGCCGGCTGCCGTCTCGAGCGCACTCGAGTGACATCTTGTAATCGCCCTTGATGGCGATGATTCCCTTGGGGCCCGACATCTTGAGCTTGAGGTAGGCGTAATGTGGAACCGCCATGAAGCTGACAAGGGCCGACCGGCCCAGCAACACGTGGTAGGGGCTCACGAGGTCCACGACCTCGAACAACACTGGTTCGCGGTGGAAGTGGCCGGGTCCGCCGAAGAGGACATCGAGCGTGATTTTGCCGACAGGGGAGCAGGATTTCCCAGGCACGATGCCATGGAAAACCGTCTGGCTTGCCTGCAAGTCTTCTATCTTCAGCCCCAGCTTGCGCATCGTATCTAGGTAGAGAATGTTGATGCTGCTGCCACCATCTATCAGCACCCGCATGAAGCGGCAGGCTCGCTCCTTGGTGGCGATGGTGGGGTCGAGGACCAAGGCATAGCTGCCTGGATTTGGCATCACGACAGGATGGTCGGCCTGGCTCCATGTGACCGGGTTCTCCGACCAGTGCATGAACTGGGGAGTTGCCGGCATGGTGGCATTCACCTCATGGCAGAGCCGGCGCTCTGCGTGCTTGCCCGTCTCTTCACTGGTGAAGACGACGTAGGAACCGTCCTGGTTGGGGTACTGGTCGATTAGACGACCGTCGTTTGGTGCCGTTGCCGGCGCCGGGGCAACAGCAGGGGCCGGGGCCGGCGCACGGGCTGGCGGCACAGGAGGAGCTGGAAGGCCGTCCCCCTGGGCCAACCGTTGTGAGAAGCTGCACTGCTGGAGCATGTGCGTGGAGGGTTTGGCCCCCGAATGATTCTTGCATGGAAGATCGAGCATTTGCTCGAAGGTGAGCTTCGCTGCCAGGTAGCCTTGCCGGTGCGCTGGCGCTGGCCGGAAGGCTGGGCAGCCGGCTCTTGATCCTCGATAGTATTGACCTGCCGGCTCCCGTAGCGGGGATCCGGCTGGTCGTTCTTGCGCTTGTTGTTCTGCGGCTGCCGGTTATCGGCAGCTGACCGGGTCGCGGCTGGCGTTGTCGTCGCCTTGGCCGGCGGGATTATTTTGACCCAGATGGCCGAGTTGGCCGTGGCGTATTTGTCCGCCTTGGTCATGATCTCGGCCAACGTGGCCGGCTCAGAGCACAGGAGCTTGTGCTTGAGGGGGGTGCCGTCCCGGCATCCCTCGATGAAGTACTGCATGGCCTATACCTCATGCACTCCCTCACAGGAGTTGCAGAGCTCGGTCCATCAAGTGAGGTAGTCGCAGAGGGATTCGTCAGGCCCCTGAACGCACATGTCGAGTTCACGGGGCTGGCCGGGCCACTTTGTAGGTGCCGATGAAGTTGCGAACAATGGCTTCCTCGAAGTCTGTCTAGGTGTTGATGCTGCCGGCCGTCAGCCTGTTGAGCCAGGTGCGGGCTGAGCCGATGAGCATGAGGGGGCCGTAGCGGATGGCCACGCGCTTATCCTCCCCGGCGATGCCCACCGCGGTGGTGTAGTTGATCAGCCAGTTCTCGGGTTTGGCGGACCCGTTGTACTTTGGGGTGTCCCTAGGGAGCGTGAAGCCGGTTGGGAAAGGTTCGGTGCGGATCCGAGGGCCGAAGCAGGCCGGACCGATCGAGCCCTCCTCCTCAAGGAGGGCGGACTATGCGAGCCGGTCGATGCGGTTGCGGGCGTCATCCTTGCTGCGGGGGACGCGCGGTCCGATTCGGGCCGAGAGCTCGGGACAGATGGTGGGGGCGTCGATTGCCGGACTCACGTAGCGGGGGCGGTGTGTGCCCCCGGCTGCGCCGGCTGCCGGCTGTTTGTGCTTCATGGTGGCGGCCGCTGCGAGGTGGCTGATTGGTGCGCTGGCTGCTAACAGCCGGCTGCTCACTCCCCGACGTCTGACAGGGCCGGGGGTTGTTCTCTTTGACCCGGCGGCCGGAGACGCGAGGGGAATAGGAGTACTGCTAAGGAGTTTTAAGTGGCGAGTCCACCCAGAAGAACCGGCACATGAGTTGTTCATAAAAATTCAAGAAACAAATCAAGAAAGATATAACATCTCTGGGTTGTTCTTTTTCAAGCCGCCCTTACAAAAATGCAGAATATATTCTATCTTGTTTATTTTTGCAGGTTTTATCTCTTAAGATGAGGCGCCGTTAAGTATTCTACAAGAGCAAATGGATCTTTAATAGCCAACCTGGCTGGATCTTCATGGTTTATCATAACCAGTACTAAATGATTGGGGTTTTCAAGCCAGCTCGGAGAATTCCTTATATTTCAAGAGCCGCCCAATCATATATAATGTCGTGTCATCTAATTGACCGGTTCTTGGATTTCTTCAATTGTGCTCTGTAGTAACCTACAACACGCGTGGATTTATCAAATATATATTTGTCGGGTTGCACCGCAACCACGAGCAGGGATTTCATGTCAAAGACAAAGGAATTATTCTAGAATATTCATTCCGGGTTATATTACAACCATGGTCAACGATTCATTCAACAAATTGTGGTGAGTCATATTATTCTTACATAGTCCCAAGTCGCCATAGGCAGATGACCTAGCCCTTGGGGGATACACTATTCAAGTCCAGCTTATATCAATTACGCAAGTCCCATGTCGTTGCAAGCACGCACCACGACACTTGGGGGATAATGCAAGCCAGTTTTCAAATCATTACATTGTCAATAATACCCTATTATCTCAAGGATATGAGCTGGCCTTTCTATATTATCTAAGTCCCAACCCAATAATTTTTACTGACCCAACACTTGGAGGCTACACCGCTCAGATCAAAATTTCAAAAGTCCCAAGTCGCTGCAGGCATACAACCCAGCAGTTGGGGGCTACAATATTCCGCTATTTAATAGATTATGTGGTTCAAATTGAAGACCCGACCCATCACATACTGATGAGCCGGCCCTTGGGGGCTACACCCGCTGAAATTTCATAAAGGTATAAGACAGTTATAAGTCCTAGGTTGCCGTAGGCAAGACAACCTGGTACTTGGGGGCTACACGGTCCAATATATTATTGCAAAGCACCAAGTTATCATGGATAATCTCAGAGCTTGGGGGCTACAAGTAATATGGACATATCAAAAACTTTGAGGAGAATTTTCAAGATGTTAATTATGGAGTTCAGTTGTTAGACCCGACGTCACCAACATTCATGACCCGATATTATCAAAAGATCATAACCCACCGGAGTTTATATAAAAAAATCCCTCCTTCACAACAATGGAAGTCCGGATCTACATCATGAGGATTTCTTATTTTTCATTAAGCCGAAATATTGGAAGCCGACTCAATGGCATCTGGGTATTCTATTCCCAATATTTTTTCAAAAGGACACTGACAACCAAGACGATTCTCAAGAAGAGTCATTCATATGCAGAAAGACCCAGAATTCTGAGAAGCCACTTCATAAGCCGGCCAAAGGGCAAGCTGGCCACTTAACATATTTACTATTCTCATTTCAGGAGGTTACCATGAATAAATTCAAGCTAACCTGGGGACTAATGTCGGGGATATACCTCGCGGTATGACCCAGGAGATAGTTATAACCCGGTGATAGTTATGACCCAGCCTGAAGATGAGTCCCTAGATGAGTCCCCGGTTGTAAGTCCCTGGATGAGTCCCCGGTACTAAGTCCCTGGACGAGTCCCCGGTTGTAAGTCCCTGGAGGAGTCCCCGGTTGTAAGTCCCTGGATGAGTCTCTGGTTGTAAGTCCCTAGATGACTCTCTGGTTGTAAGTCCCTGGATGACTCTTCGGTTGTAAGTCCTTGGATGACTCTCCGGTTGTAAGTCCCTGAAGATGACTCTCCAGTTGTAAGTCCCTAAAGATGACTCTCCTGTTGTAAGTCCCTGAAGATGAGTCCCCGGGTGTAAGCTTCCCAAGACTTAGAAGCCCATGAAGAGAAGCCCACAATAGGAAGTCATAATCCGACTTAGACTCTACATGTAAGTTGCCCCTTCAGCTTATATAAGGAGGGGTGGGTCACCCCGAGAGGGTCAAGTTTTTAGACGTCTCAATAGACAGGTCTTAGATAGTCAAGAGATTAGAGACTCTCGTGATTAGAGGTAGCAAAACAGCACCCTTGTAACCGAGAGATCTCCTTCATCATTAATACCAGACAATCAGGACATAGGCTTTTACCTCCATCGGAGGGGCCGAACTTGGGTAAACTCCATGTCTCTCGATTCCGATCAACCCCTTCAAGCCACCACATAGTTGCGTTTCCGCCCCGAACCTAAGTCCGTTCACCCACACATCTGCCGTAACAAATCCACGACACTATCCATTAATTTTTAGCGTTAGGAGCAAGCAACACCATCAATTTGTTCTGTATGTGAGTGCATATTCCATCATTCTGGAATACATGAAGAAGGAACTGGATAGGCTAAATATTTTTCCAAAGGTTTCCCCAAGGTAGTATTTCCTAACATGTCTCCCAAAGGAATATTTCCCAATATCGACAACCTAAATATTTTGCGCCTTTGCTTTTAATATTTGTCAGACCTTAACATTAACCTTGTTGGGGACCAATCCTTGAGACCAAAAAATTAAGGGTTGTGGATTTGTTTAACTACAGACTAACCAAGTTGTTTATCTCCTACATGTTTTCCGCCACTAATGATAGGAACTTGACCTAACTGAACTAGATTTCTTACGAAGAAGGGGCCGAATCATGTGGATCATGGTGTGGTAAGTTCCTCTCCTTGTGTGGCAAGCTCATACTTACTAATGTTGTATGTCTGGTATCCCTTTGTACTTGATACCTCTTCGATGTATCTATAATTTTTAATTGTTTCATGCTATTATATTATCAATCTTGAATACTTTAAATGCAATTGTATGATATTTTTATATCATTTTGGGACTAACCTATCAACCCAGTGCCTCGTGAGAGTTTCTGTTTTTTGCATGTTTTTGGACTTTTCAGAAAATCAATACCAAACGGAGTCCAAATGGATGAAAATTTACGGGAGTTATTTTGGACATAAAGAGACTCGGGAAGCTTCGAGAGGAGGCCAAAAGACCCATGAGATGGCTACAAGCCTGGAGGGCACACCCTGGGGGTAGCTCCCCCCTGAGCTCGTGGGCCCCTCGTGTCACCTCCTGACCTAATTACATTTCTATATATTTCCAATTACCCCCAACACAACAGAGAGGCACCTGAAACATGTTTTTCACCGCTGCAAGCCTTTGTTCTTCTGCGATCCCATCTGGAAGCCTTTTTCGATACTCTGATGGAGGAGGGATCGATCGCAGAGGCCGTCTACACCAACCTTGGTGCCTCCATGATGATGTGTGAGTAGTTCACCACAGACCTATAGGTTCATAGCTAGTAGCTAGATGGCTTCTTCTCTCTCTCTTTAATCCTCAATACCATGTTCTTCATGATTCTCGCGATGATCTATGTGATGTAATCTTATTTTGCGTTGTGTTTGTTGAGATCCAATGAATTGTGGGTTTATGATCAGATTATTCATTTAAAGTAGTTGAGAATTTTTCTGAATTTTCTTATGCATGATTGTTATAGCTTTTTGATTCTCTTCAATCTATCTATTTGGTTTGACCAACTAGATTGATTTATCTCCAGTAGGAGCAGTGCATTGTAGTGGGTTCAATCTTGCGGGGCTCTATATCCCAGTGAAAGAAGGGGACAAGACACGTATTGTATTGTTGCTACGAAGGAAAAAACGACGGGGTTTGAATATATTTCTTGTCTTACTTTGTCTACATCATGTTATCTTTCTTAATGTGTTACTCTGTTTGTTATGAACTTAAGACCATAAATGCAGAACTGATTGGTGGACTAATAGTAATAGATACATAATCATTCCGGTCTACTTGTCACGGGCGTGATGTGATACGGGGCAAGAACCGTGGTGGTCTATCTTTCACGAATTGGAACGGGAAACACGAAGAACATGGGGAAAAACAAGAGGAAACACTCAAGAGCAAACTCAATCACACATCAACTAGGTCCATAACATCACAAGAGGTACAAGATCCCAAATCAACCAACGATACAAGTAATGGTATGTGATCTCCCACTTCGGAGGAGGGGACTTGAATCCACGGGGGATCTTCCCTCTAGAGGTGCCTTGGCGTCACTTGGATCTACTCCGAAAGGAGGGCAAACTCCCTAGGAGAAGCAAGTGATGGAGCTAAGCTCAATAGCAAACATTATCTAACCCTAACTTGATGTGGAAGAAGGGTTTATATAGTCTCGGGGCGAAGGGGTAAGTTACATGGGCCTCGGGCCCGAGTAGCATCACTCTATGAAGGGCGGAAGTTACGGGCTAGGACGGAAGTTCCGAGCTGGTTCCGGGAGGCTCCGGGCTTTCTCGAGCATTGGCGTAGGCTTCGGTGGCTGGGCTAATCGAGGGCCAGAAGTTTCAGGCTGGCCAGAAGGTACGGGGGCCGAAATCTCCAGGCAGGTTCCGGTCTAACCCGAAAGTCTGCATCCCTGGACTTGACCTTGGGTCGACGGTGGCCCAGAAGTTTCGGGCTGGCTGGAAGTTCCGGGCTATCTAGAGACTTGCCCTTGGTGTTAGCTCCTTCTCCTCCTCGGCCTTGGTATTGGGGATGATTCATCGGCCCTTCGACGTCGTCTCCGTCGTACCTAAGGATACACATGGTTTCATTGTGAGGTAGCATCCAAGTTCCTTTGACATCAAAGTTATGCTCAAAGAGGAGTGAGTTCACCTTAGCTTCAATGTCGTGTGCACGTGCTCTTGTCATAGGGCCACTTGGGGGTTGGCTTGATGGTTCCGTCTTCATGGGGAAGATGGTGGGATGCTCCGCATCACCCTCCCCCCCTTGGGGAAGATCCGACCTAGGATCAAGATCTTCATCACCATGAAATGGGGAAAGGTCGGTGACGTTGAAGATGTCGCTCACGTTGTACTTGTCACGTGGAATGTTGATCTTGTAGGTGTTGTTGTTGTAGCATTCCAACACCTTGAATGGGACATCAACTTGAGGTAGTAGCTTGGACTTGCACTCCTTGGTAAAAACGCTCCTTCCGTAGATGTAGCCACACAAGGTCACCAGGATCGAACGCCATGGGGTGTTTGTTGGTGTTGCGCTTGGTGGTGATGCGGTCCACTTGCTGCTCGATGGTGTTCCCTGTATCTGCGTGCATCTTCTTGATGTAGTTTTCCCTTGCACTTGCATCCATGTTGACGCGTTCTTGTAGTGGTAGTGGGAGAATGTCCAATGGGGACAAAGTATTGAAGCCATAGACCACCTCGAAGGGATACTTGTTGGTGGTGAAGTGTTGGGCGCGATTGTAGGCATACTCGGCGATGGGGAGGCAATCTTCCCATTCCTTGATGTTCTTCTTGATTAACACACGGAGGAGAGTCCCAAGCGTCCGGTTCGTCACCTCCCTTTGGCCATCGGTTTGTGGATGGTAGGTCGAAGAGAAGAGTATTTTGATGCCGAGATTGGCGCAAAGAGTCTTCCAAAAGTAGCTCAAGTACTTGACGTCATGATCCAAGACAATTAACTTGGGTACTCCATGTAGGCGTAAGATGTCCCTACAAAATAGATTTACAATATGTGAACCATCATCTATCTTGTGGCAAGGAATAAAATGAGCCATTTTGGAGAAATGACCCACAACAACAAAAATGGAATCATGACCATTTTTTGTTTGTGGCAACCCAAGCACAAAATCCATGTTTATATCCTCCCAAGGTTGGAACGGAATCAGAAGAGGCATGTAAAGACCATGGGATTGAGCTTTTGACTTAGCTTTGCGGCATCTAGAGCATCGGTTGGTGAAACGTGCAACATCGCGAAGCATCTTCGTCCAATAGAACTTGTCGGAGAGGGTGGCATATGTCTTTTCGCGTCCAAAGTGATCCATTAGTCCTCCATCATGAGCCTCTTGCAAAAGCAACAAACGAAGAGAAGACTTGGGAATGCAAATTTTGTTAACATGCCTAAGATATCCTTCTTTCATGTAGTAGCTCTCCCAACAAGTTTTCACCTTGCAATTGGCATAAGGAATAGAAAAATAATCATCATGCTCATACAAGTCTTTTATGTACTCAAAACTGATAATATTCAATTCAAGTTGAGTAACGAGCATGCATTTGCGGGAAAGAGCATCCGCCACAACATTTTCTTTTCCCTTAATGTATTTGATGGCATAAGGGAAATACTCAATAAACTCACTCCATTTAGCATGTCATTTGTTCAACTTAGTTTGAACCTTTAGGTACTTGAGGGTTTCATGATTGGTACGAATGACAAATTCATGCGGTCACAAATAATGTTCCCAAGCTTGAAAGCACAATATGCTCCCTTGGTGGTTTTGATAATTCATGACAACATACATTATCTCTTGGACTAATACTTTCACCTAGTGTATTTCAGATAAAGTCCATAGAGAGAGAGATGGGTTGGCAAAAAGGAGTGTGGAGAGTATCTTGATGAAGAAGGAGAAGGAATATCATTGGTCAAGCTTCAAGCAAAGGACTCTTCATTTTACTTTGTGAGAAATCACTTTGAGTCCATAGGAAAGCCAATACTATTAAAAGGGGGTAAAGTTTTGTTGGTGAACAAAATGCTCATACATGCACAAGTGATAGTCACCACATACACCCACAAGCTCTTCCACAAAAGTCTGTCCAAAGCCAAATATTCAAAATCGGTGCAACCAACATTCTCCACTCGGTGCCACCGATTCCAAACCCTAGACAGACTCAGCCAAACCCTAGCTTTTCGGTGTAACCGATTCTACATTCAGTGCCATCGAGTTAGGGTGCCAACTTTCTGTTACACAAGTTCACAATTTTGGTCCCTCCAAGATTGTTGGATTTGTGTCACTGAGATTGGACATTCTGACCGTTGGTCACCTTATCGGTGCAACTGAGATTCTTATATTGGTCTCACCGAGATTCAAAAGTTGCCACCTTTTGGTCACTTTGGTACCAACGAGATTAACACATCGATGTCACCGAGTTGGTCATTTTGGGAATTTTGGAGATGCCTATATATACGCCTCCACCACCACTCACTCACAAGAGAAGCACTCAGAAGTATTCCATACTTGCCCCATCCAGTTTTCTGAGGGAGAATCACATACCCTTGTGTTGAGCTCAAGATCTTCCACTCCAACCATATGGATCTTGATTTCTAGCCTCCCCAAGTTGCTTTCCACCCAATCAATCTATTCTACCATGCCAAATCTACGAGAGTGTGATTGTGTGTTGAGGAGTCTATCATCTTGAAGCACAAGAGCAAGGAGTTCATTGACACTATCGAGCCTATTACCTTTTGGAGGGTGGTGCCTCCTAGATTGGTTAGGTGTCGCTTGGGAGCCTCCTACTTCGTGTTGTGGAGTTGAACCAAGAAGTTTGTAAGGGCAAGGAGATCGCCTACTTTGTGAAGATCTACCCATAGTGAGGCTAGTCCTTTGTGGACGGAAGCCGTTATGGAATAGTCAAGGTTGCTACTTCGTGGACCCTTATGGATGTAGCCCTCCGTGGACTCTCGCGATCGTTACCCTCCATGGGTTGAAGACTCCATAAACGTGGATGTACGATAGCGCCACCTATCGGAACCATGGGAAAAATCTTGTGTCCGTCATGCGTTTGATCTCTCTATCTATACTCCTTACTTCCATGTGCAATGTCTTAATTTCCACTGCTATACTTGATGACTTGCATGTGTTGGGTGTCATAGACTAATTATGTATGATAAAACTGCCAACATCTTGTCTTATGCTTGAGGTACTTTTAAATTTCTGCTTGTAGTCTATTCACCCCACTCTAGACATACACTTCTAGTGATCCTACAATTGGTATCAGAGCTTTGGTCTCTATTGCTTCGGTTTCAACATTGTGGGGGAAGATGGATGTGTCTAGTGTGGAGAGTTTGTATTGTAGAGTGCCCATTCTTGATGGAGAGTACTATAGTCAATGGAAGAATGCCATGATTAATCTATTTGATAAATTCCATTTGAGAAAACATATTGAAGATCCCTATGTGCTCCCCATTGATGAATTGCATCCCACACACGGAGAGGAAATTAACATGCTTGGTAACCTTAGGACTGTCAATCTTATTGTTAGAGGCTTACCAAGATTTGTGCTTTCTCAATTGAAGAACTTTGCATGTGCTTATACTTTGTGAACTGATTTGGAGAAACGATATCCAAATCTTTCATTAGGAAAATTTATGGAATTCTTCATAAAACCATTGCTTTTCACAAAATGAAGCCTAGTGATCCAAACTTTGATAAATGCCTATTTGAGCTTTGTAATCTCATGCGTGCTAAAGGAGATGTCACAACTATCAACAATCTCATTATAGAAGGACTTCTCATTCATAGACTTGAACATTATCATGATCATAATTCTAATGAATCTCTTGTTATTTATGACGAGGATTTCCCACTTGATGATGACAATGTGGAACATGGATACTATGATGAATATGAGATGTTCGACATCGAGCATGAAAAGATCATGAGGAATCTAAGTCTAATGGCGAACTTCAAGAAATACATGTCCGACAGAAAAGAGTGGATTCTCGATAGTGGATGCATGGATCACATGACTGGTGATAAAGACATGTTCCAAGAGATCACGCCTAATCAAGGTCCTCGAAGGTACGTGACCTTTGGAGACAACTCTAAGGGTAAGGTACTTGGCCTTGGTAAGGTGGCCCTATCTCATGATAGCTCAATTCAAAATGTGATGCTTGTTGAATCCCTTGGCTACAATCTTCTTTCTGTACCTAGACTAGCAGACTTTGGTTTCAATGTACTATTTACCAAAGTAGATTCTCAAGTGTTTTGATTTGATGATCATAAAATTGTCTTTACCGGTATTCATAGAGGTGATCTATATATTGTTGATTTCACTAAAAAGGCCCAACCTCATACTTGTCTCATTGCAAAATCATGTAAAGGTTGGCTATGGCATAGAAGGCATGGACATGTAGGCATGCGCAATCTAGATAAGCTTATCAAGGGCGATCACATTATTGGTATTAAAGATGTTATCTTTGAAAAATATAGACTTTGTAGTGCTTGTCAAGCGGGAAAGCAAGTAGGTGGAAGTCATCCCGTTAAGAATATCATGACTACTAGGAGACCACTCGAATTACTTCACATGGATCTTTTTGGTCCCAATGCTTACAAGAGTCTCGGTGGAAATTCCTATGGTCTAGTTATAGTTGATGATTTTTCTAGATTTACGTGGGTATTATTTCTTTATTATAAGTCGCAGGTACACAAGATCTTCAAGAACTTTGCACGCAAAGCACAAAATCAGTTTGAAGTGAAGATCAAGAAGGTTCGAAGTGATAACAGATCGAAGTTCAAGAACACCCATGTAGATACCTTCCTTGACGAAGAGGGTATTTCACATGAGTTCTCGGCTACGTACACGCCTCAACAAAATGGAGTTGTTGAGAGAAAGAACTGAACCCTCATTGAGATGGCAAGAATGATGCTTGACGAAAACAAGACGCCAAGACACTTTTGGGTAGAAGCCATGGAAAGAGCATGTCATGCCACAAACCGACTCTACTTGCACACGCTTCTCGGTAAGACGGCATACGAGCTTCTCACCGGTAACAAACCCCAAGTTGGATACTTTCGAGTATTCGGCTCCAAGTGTTACATTCTCGATAAGAATCGCCGTGCTAAATTTGCTCCCAAATCTCATGAAGGTTTATTACTTGGTTATGGTTCGAACTCTCACACTTACCGTGTCTACAACAACTTCACTCGAAAAGTTGAAGAGACAGTAGATGTGAAGTTTGATGATTCTAATGGTTCGCAAGTCGAACAGTTGCCAAATGATGTAGGTGATAAAGATCCTTCAGAAGCTATCCAAGACTTTCCCATCGGCAAGATTTGCCCCACAGAGGTGAAGGAAAGTACTTCATCAACCCAAGTTGTCATGGATTGGTCACTGCAGATGTCCGGGTGAACGGACTTTAGGTTCGGGGCGGTCGCAACAATGTGGCATCTTGAGAGGGGTTGATCAGAATCGAGAGACGCGAGTTTTACCTAGGTTCGGCCCCTTCGATGGATGTAAAAGCCTACGTCCTGCTTGTCTGGCATTGATGATGAGGAAAATCTCTCGGTTACAAGGGTGCTAATCGCTACCTCTAAATCACGAGACCTCTGATCTATCTGTCTCTAATCTCTTGTGTCTGTCTAAACTTGTGGACTTGTGAACTTGTATCCCTAGGGGTGCTCTACCCCTCCTTATATAAGTGGAGAGGGTAGGTTTACAAATAGAGTCCCACTAGGAGTAGGATTAGGACTAGTCTTTCTAGAATCCTATTCCGGGTCTTGTTTCCTTCTTGGAGGGAATCTGTCGGGGATATACCTCGCGGCATGACCTGGCCTGGCAACTCATAGGAGACCCGGTAAAGACATAACATTTTATTAATGAGCCGGCAGGCGGGTCGCAGGACGACCAGGCCCAAGATCTAGCGTGTAAGCCGACGCCAGGCGGCTCACGAGAGAAGGCCCAAAGAGAGAAAGACTCCCTGCCGAAGGAAACAAGACCCGGAATAGGATTCTAAAGAGACTAGTCCTAATCCTACTCCTAGTGGGACTCTATTTGTAAACCTACCCTCTCCACTTATATAAGGAGGGGTAGAGCACCCCTAGGGAGACAAGATTCACAAGTCCACAAGTTTAGACAACACAAGTCCTTGGAGATAGACAGATTAGAGGCTCTCGTGACTAGAGATAGCAAACAACACCCTTGTAACCGAGAGATCTTCTTCATCATCAATACCAGACAAGCAGGACGTAGGCTTTTACCTCCATCGGAGGGGCCGAACCTGGGTAAACTCTGCGTCTCTCGATTCGACCAACCCCTTCAAGCCACCACATAGTTGCGCTCCGCCCCAAACCTCAAGTCCGTTCACCCGAACATCTGCCATGGTAAAACCATGACAGTTGGCATCGACGGTGGGGCTTGGTGCAGCGGTGTTATGACTTTGGAGGGATTTCTTCAGGGATCGAGAAGTTCATCACGAAAGGACCTACATCAATTCCGAGTTCTTCGATGAGGGCCGTCACAAGCGTCTATTCCATGAAATCTGTTGAAACCTAGAAGATGTCTACCGCGTTCAGAAGAAAATTGATGACGGAGGAAAGATTACGTCATGGTCACAAGCAGAAGAAGAGGAAAAGCAGATCGATCCATATAGGCGAGGTGAACATCGTCTCATCATCTCCGAGTCTGAAAAGCCAAGTTGGATTACGACATCTTCGCGTGGTCAGATCGGCCCCGTCTCGATCGCGATCTTGTTTCCGTCTTGGCCTCGCCAGCACCTGCCCTTCGCTCCAGAATCCCTGTTTTAGAGCCGCCTCACCCAGCCTCCACCAGCGTCTCTCCAATCCGACTCCGTCTCGGTTGTGACCCCACCTCTTTTGCTCCAAGCCATCGGCCGTTGCCATGGCTCCACCACACCTCGCCGCACCGAGCGGCCCCTATCGTCTCCTCTAGCTGGCCCGCGTCCGCCACCGTGGCCATGTCAAAGCTGCTCCGGCTCGCCGTGACCGCGCCGCGCCTGAAGCTGCTGCCGCGCCTTGAATTTCCGCCATGGCCTTGACTGTCGCGTCACCTCATGTCTTGGCCGCTCCCACCGCCACACGATACTACGGGCAGGTCCCGCACGAGCGCGCGTGAGCCGCTTCTACTCGCTTCTGTTGCCGAGCCGCCTCCGCTCGTTTCTGCCAAGCCGTCCACCTTGCACCACTGCTCCCACGAGTCTCCGCGCCGCGCCGCTGCTGCCGCAAGCTACCTCGCTCGCTCTAGCCCGGCCTTGGGCGCATCAACCCACCTTCACCGCGTCCTGTCGCAGTTGCCCGCTGGTGGATTCACCTCTCCTGCCGTCGCCTCGACCCGGCTAAAGTCGCTGCACGCCTCGCCGGCTTGGCCGCCACCTCACCTCATGAGCCGCCAGCTCTGCCCCGCCGCCATCCGCCATCTTCGCCATCATGCGCCCCCAACGCGCCGAGTCGCCGTTCCCTCCAGCCACAATCGTGCCCCGCTTGCTGACTCTGCCACAGCCGGCTTGTGTGCCGCCCCTGCTCTGCTTCAGCCACGTGCACCACCGCCACCGCCTGGGTTCACCTCACCAGCGCTACCGCCTAGGCTCGCCTCGCCCTGCTGCTGCGGCCTGACATCAACCGGTCTTGGCTCGACTCGACCCGCCTCTGCCACCGTGGCCTTCACGCCGCGCCTCGCCCTGCTCTGTGCTAGCTGGGCTCTACAAGCACACATCTGAGCCGTCCATCTTGCGTCAGCCACCTGAACCACCCAACGCCCCAGCTTTGTCTCGGCTGATGCAGCTCCGCCGGTTCCGCCGCAACATTGCCTTGACGTGCGTCCGAGCCGGCCCCGTACCGCATTTGCTGCTCTGACTTTGTGCGCCACCTGACCGCGCCGGCCTTGCTCCAGCTCGTGCATGCCCGCGCCTGCGCTGGCCCAACCTGCTCACCGAGCTGCCGCTGTGGCTCTACCTTAGCCTGCTTCACCTCTCCACCTCGCCTCACCTTGTTGCACCCACATAGGCCGCCATCCACGACCCGCCATTGCCCTCCGCCGTGGCTCAGCTCCACCACCGCAGTTCCGCCGGTTCCGCTGTTGTGGCCTGGTCTCCCCTCCGGCTGGTGTGCCTCTCTATCATGGCCTCGTCTCATTGCATCTATGCTAGATCCACCGCAGTGTTGAACCGCCTGACGCATTGTCCTCCACGCAGTTCAGCCGCCGCTGCATCATGGCCGGCTCGGACTCGATCTGTGCTTGCCGCTGTTACGTCGTGGTGGTCTTCGACTCACCATCGTGCCCCGGCCGGTTCAGACGCCACCCCACACTGCCGCTCCGACAAGCCACCCCACGCCGCCACTCCGGCTCTGTCACGACCGCGCTTTAAGTCGCCACTTCCGCTGTCGTCACTGTGACATGAGCCACCGTGTTTCCACGTGCGATGGGTAATGCCCTTTTGCAAAGGCAGGGAGAGTGGCCAAATTGCCGTTACAAGTATTGGAAATTGGTCACGGAGAGGATCATCTATCATCCGGACAAATCAGGTGAAATCCTTCCTGTAAAAGTTTTCATTGATATATTTTTTCTCAAAGAACAATTACTTTAGTTTGTATATTTTTATATGCAGGACACTATTTACTACAAACGTGGTTTATACGGAGCACGCATTGGCAATATACTGCACCAGCGTTAGTCCGTGCCACATTACCCGGTGAATTGATGAGTGCAAGTCGCCGCCCCCACGGCCCGGTCTACATCAACTTGCCGGTGCTGCGCGTGTTCACCTGCCAGTATGAGCCGACGAATGAGGGCGGCAAGCTGCCGTACCTACATTACGGTCTTCACCAACAAAACACCATGGCCGACTCATCGTTCTCGCCGGTTTTCAACGCCACCGGCGACTCGCACATCCGTACTGGCCTGCAATGCCACGACCGTCTCTCGCGGCCGAACCGGCTTACAATGCCGTAGCCGTCCCTCACCATCGAACCGGCTTACAACACCGTGGCGTCTTTCAGAAATAGCACCGTCTCACAATGCCGTGGTTGGCCTCTATGACTACACTCTAGGGGGCACATTTACCAGTGCGAGCCGCCCGACAGACGGTTCTGAATCGCCACTCGGTGGGCCAATCTAGATTGACATATCGGTGCAGTGCTCGCCTGTACGAGCCGCCCAAATGGACAAACACGCAAGTTGCCGCCACTACAGTTTGATTCACTTCAATAACCAGCTGGAATGAACCATCGACCGGATCATTAAAACAAGTCATGCGGGATCATCTATAACCCGCCACGGCCAACCTCAACTTTTGGTGGAGATTCTCAAGCCGCCTCTTAGAGTCAACTTAAGACTCGGGGGCTATAGACATGGCAAGGCACATTTGGTCATTTTCAACGAGAACCCTGGGTCATGGCAAAGTAAACCCAATCCTGGGGGCTACTACATTTTTGGCGGAAGATTGAAAGTTGCCCAAGAGGACGAACCGTCATGATGCACCATTCAAACATAGGTGTCTGAATTTATTGGATCATCACTTGGAGCTTCTGCCGTTTCTTCATACAAGATGGCGGTTTACAAGATGGCGACTTACAAGATGGTGCACAAAACATTGGCTGTCAAAGGGGGCTTCTTACCTTCGGGTATCGCTTATCTCACCCTAATAGCCGGCTTTATGCCAATCAGGTTGACATGTTAGCCGCGGTTGACGAAGGGGGCTTCTTACCTTCGGGTATCGCTTATCTCACCCTAACAACCGGCGTTCGCGCCAAAAATGTTGACTTGTCAACATTGGCCGTCGAAGGGGGCTTCTTACCTTTGGGTATCGCTTATCTCACCCTAACAGCTAGCTTTATGCCATTCCGGTTAACATGTTAGCCCCGGTTGTCGAAGGGGGCTTCCCACCAATGGGTGTAGCTTATCTATCCCTAACAACCGGCGTTCACACCAAAAATGTTGAAAAGTCAACATTGGCTATCGAAGGGGGCTTCTTACCTTCGGCTATCGCTTATCTCACCCTAACAGCCGGCTTTATGCCAATCCAGTTGACATGTCAGCTGTGGTTGTCGAAGGGGGCTTCCTACCTTGGGTATCGCTTATCTCACCCTAATAGCTGGCTTTATGCCATTCCGGTTAACATGTTAGCGGCGGTTGTCGAAGGGGGCTTCCCACCTCCGGGTGTAGCTTATCTATCCCTAACAACTGATGGTCACGCCAAAAATGTTGACAAGTCAACATTGGCTGTCGAAGGGGGCTTCTTACCTTTGGATATCGCTTATCTAACCCTAACAACCGGCTTTATGCCAATCCAGTTGACATGTCAGCTGCGGTTGTTGAAGGGGGCTTCCCACCTCCGGGTGTAGCTTATCTATCCCTAACGACCGACGTTCGCGCCAAAAATGTTGACAAGTCAACATTGCATCATACATTGCATTGCATCATATATTGCATCATACATTGCATTGCATCATACATTGCATTACATCATACATTGCATCATATTCATATGTCATGCTGGCTTATCAAGCTGGGTCAGAGCAAGATTATGAAAGAAGGAGCAATGTTATAACATCTCCGGGTTGTGCTTTTTAAAGCCGCCCTTACAACAATGCAGAATATATTCTTTCTTGTTTATTTTTGCAGGTCTTGTCTTTTAAGATGAGTCGCCGCTAAGTATGATGAAAAACTTCGGCAAGAGCAAATGGATCTTCAATAAGACAACATGGCTGGATCTTCATGGTTTATCATAACCAGTACTAAATGATTGGGGTTTTTCAAGCCAGCTCAGAGAATTCATTATTTTTCAAGAGCCGCCCTATCAGATATAATGTCGTGTCATCTAATTGACCGATTCTCGGATTTCTTCAATTGTGCTCTGTAGTAATCTACAACACTCATGGATTTCTCCAATATATATTTTCCGGGTTGCATCACAACCACGAGCAGGGATTTCATGTCAAAGACAAAGGAATTATTCTAGGATATTCATTCCGGGTTATATTACAACCACATTCAAAGATTCATTCAACAAATTGTGGTGAGTCATATTATTCTCACATAGTCCCGAGTTGCCGCAGGCAGACAACCTGACACTTGGGGGCTACATTATTCAAATCCAAGTTTATATCAACAATGCAAGTCCCATGTCGCTGCAAGCACACACCACGACACTTTTGGGCTAATCCAAGCCGGTTTTCAAATCATTACATTGTCAGCAAGACCATGAGCCGGCCTTTCTCTATTTTTTTAAGTCCCAGCCCAGTAATTCTTACTGACCTGGCACTTGGGGGCTACACCGCTCAGATCAATTTTCTAAAGTCCCAAATCACCGCAGGCGTGCGACCCAACACTTGGGGGCTACAATATTCAGCTATTCAAACAGATTATATGGTTCAAATTGAACACCCGACCCATCACATGATGATGAGCCGGCCCTTGGGGGCTACACCTGCTGAAGTTTCATAAGGTATAAGACAGTTATAAAGTCCCAGGTTGCTGCAGGCAGGACAACCCGACACTTGGGGGCTACACAATCCAAAACATTAATGCAAAGCACCAAGTTATCATAGATCATCTCAGAGCTTGGGGGCTACAGGTAATATGGACATATCAGAAACTTTGAGGAGAATTGTCAAGATGTTAATTACGGAGTTCCGTTGTTAGACTCGACGTCACCAACACTTATGACTCGGCATTATCAAAAGAGCATAACCCGCTAGATTTTATATAAGTCGACCTGCTTCACAACAATGGAAGTCCGGTTTTACATCAAATGGATTTTTATCCCAATTTTTTTATTAAGTCATTGGATTCTAGTTATTTAACCCGGCGTCACCAACGATAATGACCCGACATCATCAATGATTATGACCCGGCGGAGATAACCCGCCAAGAGTATTGGAAGCCGACTCAATGGCATCTGGGCATTCTATTCCCAATATTTTTCAAAGGACGCTGTCAAGCAAGGCGATTTTCAATACAACTCATTCATATGCAGAAAAGACTTGGATTTCTGAGGAGCCACTTCATAAGCCGGCCAAAGGAGCAAGCCGGACACTTAACATATTTGTTATTCTTATTTCAGGAGCTTAGCATGAATAAATTCAAGCTAACCTGGGGGCTAATGTCATGGATATACCCCGCGCTATGACCCGGCCGGGCGACTCACAGGAGACCCGGTAAAGACATAACATTTTATTAATGACCCGGTAGGCGGGTCGCAAGACGACCAGGCCCAAGACCCGGCGTGTAAGCCGGCACCAGGCGGCTCACAAGAGAAGGCCCAAAGAGAGAAAGACTCCTTGCCGAAGGAAACAAGACCTGGAATAGGATTCTAAAGAGACTAGTCCTAATCCTACTCCTAGTGGGACTCTATTTGTAAACCTACGCTCTCCACTTATTTAAGGAGGGGTAGAGGACCCCTAGGGAGACAAGATTCACAAGTCCACAAGTTTAGACCACACAAATCATTAGAGATAGACCGATTAGAGGCTCTCGTGATTAGAGGTAGCAAACAACACCCTTGTAACCGAGAGATCTTCTTCATCATCAATACCAGACAAGCAGGACGTAGGCTTTTGCCTCCATCGGAGGGGCCGAACCTGGGTAAACTCCGCGTCTCTCGATTCTGACCAACCCCTTCAAGCCACCACATAGTTGCGCTCCGCCCCGAACCTCAATTCCGTTCACCCAGAAATCTGCCGTGATAAAACCATGACAGTTGGGGGCTAAAGTATTCAGCTATTCAAACATAGTTCCTCTCTTTGGGCATTCACTTGTGAACCGCCTGGCACCGGCTTGCTTGCCGGGTCTTGGGCCTGGTCATCCTGCGACCCGCTTGCCGGGTCTCCAATAAAACGCCATGTCTTGACCAGGTCTCGCGTGAGTCGCCAGGCCCTGGCCGGGTCATACTTCTTGCCGGGCCATATCGTGGGGTATATCCCCAACATTAGCCCTCAGGTTAGCTTGAATTTATTCATGGTAACCTCCTGAAATAGGAATAGTAAATATATTAAATGGCTCGCTTCCTCCTTTGGCCACTTCCTAAGCAGAAATTTGAAATATCTAACAAAAGTATTGCCGCTGTTACTACTTCATATGATATGAAGCTGTGCTAATTGATCGGAGTCATTTGGATGCCCACGTGAAGACCTAAGAAACAAGAGAGTAAGGAAGATCCATGATCAGGAACTGAACACCGACTGGATACATCAAAAGCCGGCCACGATCTGGACACGGACTCGGCCTCTACTGCCATGGTCTTCGCAGCTCTCCATCCGAGCTGCCCAGCGGACGTGGACCGTCGCCTCGCCTGCTCCGAGCTGCCCGGCGGCTCAGCACGCCCACCGCCGCTGCCTCGAGTCGCTGCTACCTCGCCCATTGCAGCCACCCCCCGCCACCGGGACTTCGCCTCGCGTTGAGCCGCTGCTCCACATGAACTCACCGGCCTTGATGCATTCTGATCCAGCGCGTCTTCAGCGCCCTGCACCTTCGCATCTGCCACCATTCGTTCTGAAGCCGGCTCTGCCTGCCGTGAGAAGCTATGCCTCTCCGGCTCATCTCCACGACCGATCTGCCATACTCCAGTAGCTCACCATTCCACTGTCCAGCAGCCGCTGTCACACCTTGAGCGACCATCGTGTCAATCTTCGCAGTCGAGGCCTCATCCTTAGCCGACTCACCTCTGCAGCCATGGCGTCGCCTCGCGGCACCTGCTCTGCCCACTCCGCATCACGACGCTGGCTCCCCACTGCCAGCACCCGCTGCACCTTGCTTCTGCTCGCCCCAGCCTCCATCACACCCGACTACCGCGCGCCCACCGTACCGCCGAGCCGCCGTGCCGCACTCGCTTCACCTCACCCCTATTGCGCCCCGATTCGATCTCCCCCGAGCCGTTTTCTCCTCTGCTGACACCGCGCGCGTGGCCTCCTTGACCTCCACTGCCAGGTCGCCGCGCGCTTGCATAACGCCGGCTCGCCTCGGCCTTGCCCGCCGCTGCGCCATGGATGCCTCCTCGCCTCTGCTCCCGCTTGCCGCTTCGTGCCAACTGGCTCTCCCGCGCTTCTGAGCCGCCTGCTCCGGCCATGAGCTGCCGTGCTGGCTCCACACTCCCCTGCTCCAGCTTGCCCTGCCCGGGTTCCCCACCGTGTTGGCTTGCATCCGGTCGTCTCTACACATAGGGTATGTAGATCCACTCTCCCTCTTGTAGATGCTCATCACCATGGATAGATCTTGTGCATAGGATTTTTTTTGTTTCCCATGCAACGTTCCCCAATAGTGGTATCAGAGCTAGGTCTATGTGTAGATGAGATCTAGATTAGAACACAAAAGCTTTGTGGGCGTTGATGCTTAGATTGCTTCCTCCCTTGGTCGGATTTTTGTTCAGCGGTATTGTGAGACGAAGTGGCCCGAACCAACATTACTCGTACGCTTACGAGAGACCAGTTCCCTCGATGCAACTTGTTGCCTAGATGGCTTGCGGGTGGCAGTTTCTCTCACTTTAGGTGGATCGGATTCGACAAAGGCGGTCCTTGAGGAGGTTGAAAAGCAACTAGTGTATCACCGTTGTGGTTTTTGCATAGATGAGAATTGTTCTTGCTAGATACCCGTAGCAGACACGTAAAACATGCAACAACAATTAGAGGACGTCTAACTTGTTTTTGCAGGGTATGTTGTGATGTGATATGGCCAATTACATGATGTGATATATGTGATGTATGAGATGATCATGTGATGTATAGAATTTCACGACTTGCATGTCGATGAGTACAACAACCGGCAGGAGCCATAGGGTTGTCTTTAGTTACTGTATGACCTGCGTGTCAATCATTAAGCGCTATGTAATGCTTTACTTTATCGCTAAACGGTAGCAATAGTAGTAGAAGCATGCAGGGCGTGACAACCCCGATGGCGACACGTTAATGGAGATCAAGATGATGGAGATCATGGTGTCGTGCCGGTGACGATGGAGATCATGCCGGTGTTTTCAAGTTGGAGATCTAAAGCACAAGTTAATGGCCATATCATGTCACTTATGAATTACATGTGATGTTAATCCTTTTATGCACCTTGTTTTGTTTAGTACGACGGTAGCATCATAAGGTGATCCCTCACTTAAATTTCAAGATAAATTGTGTTCTCCCCAAGTGTGCACCGTTGCGAAAGTTCGTCGTGTTGAGACACCACGTGATGATCGGGTGTGATAGTCTCTACGTTCACATACAACGGGTGCAAGCCAGTGTTGCACGCGCAGAACACTCGGGTTAAACTTGACAAGCCTAACATGTACAGACATGGCCTCGGAACACAAGAGACCGAAAGGTCGAACATGAGTCATATAGTAGATATGATCAACATAATGATGTTCACCATTGTAACCACCTCAACTCACGTGATGATCGGACTTGAGTTGGTGAATTTCGATCATGTATCACTCGGTTGACCGGAGGGATGTCAATTTGAGTGGGAGTTCTTAAGTAATATGATTAATTGAACTCATTATCTTGAACATAGTCAGTAGTGTCTTTGCAAATTATGTTGTAGATTACTTGCTCACGATGTAGCTCCCTTGAATTTTTGTATGTTCCTAGAGAAATAGAGTTGAAAGATGATGGTAGCATTATTGCGGATTGGATCCGTGATCTGAGGATTGTCCTCATTGCTGCACAGAAGGCTTATGTCCTTAATGCACCGCTCGGTGCGCCAACCCCTCTAGCATCGTCTGTAGATGTTGTGAACATCTGACAGGTACGTGCTGATCAATGCTCGATAGTTTAGTGCATCATGCATTACGGCTTAGAATTGAGGCTTCGAAACGTTTTGAACGTCACGGAACATATGAGATGTTCTAAGAGCTGAAATTAGGATCTCAGGCTCGTGCCCATGTTGCGAGATACGAGATCTCCAACAAGATTCTTTGCCTGCAAGATGAACGAGAATAGCTCAATCGTTGAGCATGTGCTCAGATTGTCTGGGTGCTACAATTGCTTGAATCGAGTGGGAGTTCATCTTCCAGATAAGATAGTGATTGATATAGTTCTCCAAGTCACTTTCACTAAGCTACTAGAACTTGGTGATGAACTATAAAATGCCAGGGATAGAATTAATGATCCCTGAGCTATTTGTGATGTGTGACACCGTGAAGGTAGAAATCGAGAAGGAGCGTCAAAGTGTTGATGGTTAGTTAAAACCACTAGTTTCGAGAAGGGTAAGAGCAAGGAGGGAAACTTCATGGATAGCAAGTCAGTTGCTGCTCTAGTGAAGCAACCCAAAGTTGAACTCAAACCCGAGACTAAGTGCTTCTATTATGAGGAGAGCGGTCGCTGAAGCGGAACAATCCTAGATACTTGGTAGACAAGAAGGCTGGCAAACGTCAACAGAAGTATATTTGATATACGTGTTATTGATGTGTACCTTGCTAGTACTCCTAGTAGCACCTGGGTATTGGATACCGGTTCGGTTGCTAAATGTTAGTAACTCGAAATAAAAGCTACGAAATAAACGGAGGACTAGCTAAGTGTGAGGTCACGATGTGTGTTGGAAATGTTTCCAAGGTTGATGTGAACAACATCGCACGCTCTCTCTACCTTCGAGATTAGTGACAAACCTAACATAAATGTTATTTGGTGTTTTTTGCATTGAGCATGAACGTGATTAGATCATGTTCATTGCAACACGGTTATTCATTTAAGTTAGAGAATAATGGTTATTCTATTTACATGTATAATACCTTCAATGGTCATGCACCCAGTAAGAACGGTTTGTTGAAACTTGATCGTAGTAATACACATGTTCATAACATTGATGCCAAAAAGATACAAAGTTAATAAAAATAGTACCACATACTTGTGGCACTGCCGCTAAATGTCATATTGGTATAAAACGCATGAAGAAACTCCATGTTGATGGATCTTTGGACTCATTCAATTTCGAATCGGTTAAGACATGCGAACCATGCCTCTTGGTCAAGATGACTAAGGACCCCGTTTTCTGTTTTGATGAAGCGGGCAAGTGATTTATTGGAAATGATACGTGTTGATGTATGCAATCCAATGAGTCTTGTAGCATGTGGTGGATATCGTTATTTTCTTACCTTCACTGATGAGTTGAGTAGATATAGTGTATATTTACTTAATGAAACACAAGTCTGAATCGTTTGAAAGGTTCAAGCAAATTCAGAGTGAAGTTTAAGATCATCATGACAAGAAGATAAATATGTTTGCGATATGATCGTGGAGGTGAATATCTGAGTTACGAGTTTGGCATACAACTTTAGACAATGTGAAAGTTGTTTCACAACACACGCCACCTGGAACACCATAGTGTGATGGTATGTACGAACGTCATTGTCATGCTCTATTGGATATGGTGCATGTTATGATGTCTCTTATCATTTTGCTACTATAATTTTGGGGTTGTGCATTAGAGACAACTACATTCACTTTAAATAGGGCACCATCTAAATCCGTTGAGATGACACCGTGTGAACTATGGTTTGATAGAAACCTAAGCTGTCATTTCTTAATGTTTGGGGCTGTGACGCTTGTGTGGAAAATGTTTTCACCTAATGAGCTCGAACCCAAAGCGGACAAATGCATCTTGATAGAATACCCTAAGAACAGTTGGGTGAACCTTCTATCTCAGATCCAAGCATAAAATGTTTGTTGCTAAAACTAGGTCCTTTCTCGAGAAAGGGTTTCTCTTGAAAGAGTTGAGTGGGAGGAGGATAGAACTTGATGAGGTTGTTGAAACCTCTGCTTCAACCAGAAAGTAGCGCAACACAGAAAGATGTTTTTGTGAAGCCTACGTCAGTTGAAGAGGAAGTTAATGATGATGATCATGAAACCTTCGGATCAAGCTACTATCGATCTACGAGGAAATTAGAGCTTGATGAGGTTATTGAACCTTTACTTCAACCAAAGAGTAGCGCAGCGCAGGAAGTTGTTTCTATGAAGCCTACGTTAGTTGAAGAGGAAGTTAATGATGATGATCATGAAGCTTCGGATCAAGTTACTATCAAACCTTGTAGGGCGACAAGGATGTATACTGCTCCTGAGCGGTACAACAACCCTGTCTTGGAGGTCATGTTGTTGGACAACGATGAACCTACGAACTATGGAGAAGCGATGATGGGCCCGGAAACCAACAAATGGTTAGAAGCCATGAAATCCGAGAAATGATCCATGTATGAAAACCAAGTATAGACTTTGGTGGACTTGCTCGTTGGACGACAGGTCGTTAAGTACAAATGGATCTTTAAAATGAAGACAGACACTGATGGTAAATGTTACCATTTGTAAAGCTCGACTTGTTGCAAAGTAGTTTACGACAAGTTCAAGGAGTTGACTGCGATGAGACTTTCTCACTCGTAGCGATGCTAAAAGTCTGTTGGAATTATGTTAGCAGTTGCTGCATTTTTCAATTATGAAATCTGGCAGATGGATGCAAAATCATCGTTTCCTTCCTTAAGGAAAGGTTGTATGAGATGCAACCAAAAGGTTTTGTCTGTCCTAAGGATGATAAAAGGTGTGTGAGCTTCAGTGATTCTTCTATGAAACTGAAGCAAGCATCTCGGAGTTGGAGTATACACTTTGATGAGGTGATCAAAGTTTTTGAGTCTATACAAAGTTTACAAGAAACTTTTATTTGCAATAAAGTGAGTGGGAGCATTATAGAGTTTCTGATAAGTATATGTGGATGACATATTGCTATTCGGAAATGATGTAGAATTTCTGGAGAGCATAAATAGTTGTTTGAAAAGAGTTTTTCAATGGAAGACCTGGATAAAGCTACCTAATTGTTGAGCATCAAGATCTATAGAGATAGATCAAGATACTTGATGAGACTTTCAATGAGTACATACCTTGACAAGATTTTGAAAGAGTTCAAAATGGATCAGTCAGAGAAAGAGTTCTCGCCTGATTTGTAAGGTATAAAGTTGAGTAAGACTCAATGCCCACTGACTGCGGAAGATAGAGAAAAGATGAGTGTCATCCCCTATGCTTCAGCCATAGGCTCTATCATGTATGCAATGTTGTGCACAAGACCCGATGTCAGCCTTGCCATAAGTATGGCCAAAAGGTTTCAAAGTGATCCTGGAATGGAGCACTGGACATCGGTCAAAATTATCCTTAGTAACTAAAAGACTAAGGAGATGTTTCTCGATTACGGAGGTGATAAAGAGTTCATTGTAAAGAGTTACGTCGATGCAAGCTTTAACACCAATCCGAATGACTCGAAGTAGCAATCTAGATACGTATAGTGGAGCAGCCATTTGGAATAGTACCAAGTGGAGTGTGGTAGCAGTGTTTACGGTTTGACATAGAAATTTGCAAAGTACACATGGATTTGAATGTCGCAGACCCGTTGACTACAAGACCTCTCTCACATGCAAAGCATGATCGATCCCCAAAACTCATTAGGTGTTAGATTCATAACAATGCAAATCACATGGTGATGTGAACTAGATTATTGACTCTAGTGCAAGTGGGAGACTGTTGGAAATATGCCCTAGAGGCAATAATAAATTAGTTATTATCATATTTCCTTGTTCATGATAATCGTTTATTATCCATGCTATAAATTGTATTGATCGGAGACTTAGATGCTTGTGTGGATACATAGATAAAACCATGTCCCTAGTATGCCTCTAATGGACTAGCTCGTTGATCAAAGATGGTTAAGGTTTCCTAGCCATGGACATGAGATGTCATTTGATAACGGGATCACATCATTAGGAGAATGATGTGATGGACAAGACCCAAACTGCAAACGTAGCATATGATCGTGTCAGTTTATTGCTACTATTTTTTGCATGTCAAGTATATGTCCCTATGACCATGAGATCATGCAACTCACGGACATCGGAGGAGTTCCTTGTGTGTATCAAACGTCGCAACGTAACTGGGTGACTATAAAGGTGCTCTACAGGTATCTCCGAGGGTGTCTATTGAGTTGGCATGGATAAAGACTGGGATTTGTTACTCCGTGTGATGGAGAGGTATCTCAGGGCCCACTCGGTAATGCAACATCACAATAAGCCTTGCAAGCAATGTGACTAAGTGTTAGTCACGGGATCTTGTATTACGGGACGAGTAAAGAGACTTGCCAGTAACGAGGTTGAACTAGGTATGGAGATATCGACGATCGAATCTCGGGCAAGTAACATACCGAAGAACAAAGGGAACATCATACGGGATTAACTGAATCCTTGACATAGAGGTTCGACCGATAAAGATCTTCATAGAATATGTAGGAACCAATGTGGACATCCAGGTCCCGCCATTGGTTATTGACCGTAGAGGTGTCTCGGTCATGTCTACATAGTTCTCGAACCCGCAGGGTCTACACACTTAAGGTTTGGTGACGTTTCGATAGTATAGAGTTATGTATGGTGGTGACCGAAGGTTGTTCGGAGTCCCGGATGAGATCCCGGACGTCACGAGGAGCTCCGAAGTGGTCCGGAGGGAAAGATTGATATATAGGAAGGTGGTGTTTGGACTCCGGAAAGGTTTCGGGCACTTTCGGTAGTGTATCGGGAGTGACGAATGGGTCCCGGGGGTCCACTAGTGGGGCCATCCCACCCCATGGGCCAAAGTGGCTACCCACCATTCCCTAGTGGGCTGGTGGAGTCAGCCAAGGTGCCCTAGGCTCAAGAGAGAGAGGCCCAAACCGAATTGGGGTGGAGTCCTCCCCAAGTTCCACCTCTCGTGTGAGAGGTGGACTCCCAATTGGAGGAGGACTCCCCCTCCACCAGTTCGGCCGAAGCCAAGAGGGTGCCCTCCCCTTGGGTGCAGCCTCCTCTCCCCTCCTCCTATATATACTAGTGGATATCTAGGGTTTTGGCACTTAATTTACGGCCACGTGCTACCCTTTCCACCGGTGCTCCTCTAGGTCGGATTTCCGCAGTGCTTAGGCGAAGCTCTGCCGGAATTGCTCCACCACCATCACCGGAGCGCCGTCACGCTGCCGGTGAACTCTTCTCCCTCTCCACTTCCTCTTTCTGGATCAAGGCGGTGGAGATCGTCATCAGGCTGCACGTGTGCTGAATGCGGAGGTGCCGTCCGTTTGGCGCTAGATCGGAAGGACCGTGAACAAGATCGCGAGACGGATCGTGATGAGTTCACGGGACGGATCGTGATGAGATCGTGAGACGGGATGTGATGAGTTCGTGGGACGGATCGTGATTGGATCACGGGACGGATCGTGATGTGATCGCGGGACGCTCGGCGGTTTGGATCGCGAAGATGTTCGACTACACCAACGCGTTTCTTAACGCTTCCCGCTTAGCGATCTACAAGGGTATGTAGATCCACTCTCCCTCTCGTAGATGCTCATCACCATGGATAGATCTTGCGTGTGCGTAGGAAATTTTTTGTTTCCCATGCAACGTTCCCCAACACAAATTGCTTAGCGGGCGCGTGCAACTCGCTGCCCTAGCGGTCCAGTCTACATCAACACACCGGAGCTATCGATACAAATTTCTTAGCGTGTGCGCGCAAGTCGCCGCCCCAGCGGTCCAGTCTACATCAACACACCGGAGCTGTCGATACAAATTGCTCAGCGGGCACGCGCAAGTCGCTGCCCTGGCGGTCCAGTCTACATCGACATATCTGTGTAGTGCTCGCTATTACGAGCCGCCCGTGGTTTGATCTACATCAACATATTGGTGCTGTGCTCGCCTGTATGAGCCGCCCAACGGACAGGCGCACAAGTCGCCGCCACTACAGTTTGGTTCACTTGAAAAGACTAGCCGGGATGAACCGTCGACCGGATCATTGAAACAATTCATATGGGACCGTTTATAACCCGCCACGGTCAACCTCAACTTTCAATGGAGATTCCCAGGCCACCTTTTCAAGTCAAGTTAAGACTCGGGGGCTAAAGACACCGCGAGACATATTTGGTATTTTTTCAAAGAGAACCCCGGGTCTTTGCAAGAGAAAACCCAATCCTGGGGGCTATTACATTATTGGCCGAAGATTAAAAGTTGCCCAAGAGGACGAACCGCCGTGATGCACCATTCAAACATGGGTGCCCGGATTTATTGGATCATCATAAAGTCACTTGGAGCTTTTGCCGTTTCTTCATACAAGATGGCGGCTTACAAAATTGTGCAAAAGTTGAGTCCGTCAATAGGTCATCTAGGGGGCTTCCAACCCACCGGGTTTAGCTCATCAGACCCTATTGATCGACTCTTAAGCCAAAGTCAGGTGGGTTATATACCCAGAAGTTGACATCGTCAACAGGTCATCTAGGGGGCTTCCAACCCACTGGGTTTAGCTTATCAAACCCTATTGATTGGCTCTTAAGCCAAAGTTAGGCGAGTTATATACCCAAAAGTTGACTCTGTCAACAGGTCATCTAGGGGGCTTCCAACCCACCGGGTTTAGCTTATCAGACCCTATCGATCGGCTCTTAAGCCACAGTCAGGCGGGTTATATATCCAAAAGTTAACTCCGTCAACAAGGTCATTTGGGGGTTTCCAACCCATCAGGTTTAGCTTACATACCCTCTTGACCGGCTCTTAAGCTGCTGCAAGTTTGAGTTAAACCTGCCTATAAGCTGATGTTGCTCCGCTATGTGACCCACCGAACTCTTACCAGTTAATCTCTCTTAGAGACCCTGAGCCGTTCAAAGAGGTTGACGGACAATCTCGATAGAGACCCTATACTGGTTAAGGTTAAACTGGCGGCTCTTGTCATTTGAGGGCCGGCTTACGGAAAGTGAGGATAAACTCTCTCATCTACTGTCGACTCTCCAGTATGTGGCCTGTTTCGTACTCTTAGACAGTTAATCTTTTAAATACCCTGCACTGTTTAAGGTTAAAGCGACAGATTTATGTCACATGAGAGGCACTTTATGGGCTATCGGGGCACTCACTCTGTTATAAATTCCGGTCTGTTGCGCCCTTAACAGTTAATCTCGCCTAGAGACCCTGAGCCATGCAAGATTGGCGGTCACTCTCGTTAGAGACCCTGCACTGTTAAGCGGTTCAAAGAAACAGTCCCCCCTCAAAAGGGCGTTTTCAAAAAACAAAAAACAAGGGGAAAGCAAGATCATCATGCATTACATCACATATTGCATCATACATTGCATTCATGTTATAAGTCAGGCCAGAACAAGATTGTGAAAGATGAAGCAAGGTTATGTTAAGATCTCCAGGTTTTTCAAGCCGCCCTTACAACAATGTAGAATATACTCTGTCTTGTTTATTTTTGCAGGTCTTGTCTCTTAAGACAAGCCGACATTAGGTATGATGAAAGTACTTCTGCAGTAACAAATAGATCTTTGATAGCCAAAATGGCTGGATCTTCATCATGGTTTATCATAACCAACATTAAGTGATTGGGGTTTTATCAAACCAGATTGGAAAGTTGATTATTCTTGAAGAGCCGCCTTATCAGATATAATGCCGTGTAATCTAATTGACCAGTTCTCGGATTTCTTCAATTGTGCTCTGTAGTAATCTACAACACGCGTGGATTTATCAAATATATATTTGCCAGATTGCACCGCAAACGTGAGCATGGATTTCATGTCAAAGACAAAGGCATTATTCCAGGATATTCGACAAAATACCAGGTTACAACCACGGCCAAGGATTCATGTAACAAATTATGATGAGTCATGTTATTCTCATACAGTCCCAAGTCACCGGAGGCAGACGACCTGGCCGTTGGGGGCTACACTATTCAAATCCAGCTTATATCAAGTATGCAAGTCCCATGTCACTGCAAGCATGCACCACGGCCCTTGGGGGCTAATGCAAGTTGATTTTCAAATCATTACATTGTCAGCAAGACCATATTATCTCAAGGAGATGAGCCGGCCTTTCTATATTTTTCTAAGTCCCAACCCAGTAATTCTTACTGACCCGACACTTGGGGGCTACACCGCTGAGATCAAATTTTCTAAAGTCCCAAGTCGCTGCAGGCATGCGACCCGGCACTTAGGGGCTACAGTACTCGGTTGTTTGAAAGATTAAGAAGTTCAAATTGAAGACCCGGCGCAGCACATTTTGATGAGCCGGCCCTTGGGCGATACACCCGCTGAAGCTTTATAAGATATAAGACAGTCACAAGTCCCAGGCTGCTGCAGGCAAGACAACCTGGTACTTGGGGGCTACACAGTCCAGTACATTATTGCAAAGCACCAAGTTATCATGGATAATCTCGGAGCTTGGGGGCTATAGGTAATATGGACATATCAAAAACTTTGAGGAGAATTTTCAAGATGTTAATTATGGACTTCAGTTGTTAGACACGGTGTCACCAACATTCATGACCCGGCATTATCAAAAGATCATAACCTGCCAGAGTTTATATAAGCCGCCCTGCTTAACAACAATGGAAGTCTGGATCTACGTCATGAGGATTTCTTATTTTCAAGATTTTCATTCAGCCAAAGTATTGGAAAGTGACTCAATGGCATATGGGTATTCTATTCCCGATATTTTTTCAAAGGGCGTTCACAAGCAAGACGATTTTCAAGACGACTCATTCATATGCAGAAAAAGACCCGGATTTCTGAGGAGCCACTTCATAAGCCGGCCAAAGGTGTAAGTCGGCCATTTAATATATTTACTATTACTATTTCATGAGGTTACCATGAATAATATTCAAGCTAACCTGGGGGTAATGTCGGGGATATACCCTGCGATATGGCCCAACCGGAAGTATGACCCAGCCAGGGCCTGGCGACTCATGCGAGACCTTGTCAAGACATGGCGTTTTATTGGAGGCCCGGCAGGCGGGTCACAGGATGACTAGGCCCAAGACCCGGCAAGCAAGCCGGTGCCAGGAAGTTCACAAGAGAAGGCCCAAAGAGAGAAAGACTCCCTCCAAGAAGGAAAGAAGACCCGGAATAGGATTCTAGAAAGACTAGTCCTAGTCCTACCGGGAGTAGGACTCTATTTGTAAACCAACCCTCTCCACTTATATAAGGAGGGTAGAGCACCCCTAGGGAGACAAGTTCACAAGTCCACAAGTTTAGACAGACACAAGAGATTTGAGACATAGAGATTAGAGGTTCTCGTGATTAGAGGTAGCGATTAGCACCCTTCTAACCGAGAGATTTTCCTCATCATCAATGCCAGACAAGCAGGACATAGGCTTTTACCTCCATCAAAGGGGCCGAACCTGGGTAAAACTCGCGTCTCTCGATTCCGACCAACCCCTCTCAAGCCGCCACATAGTTGCGACCGCCCCGAACGTAAAGTCCATTCACCCGACATCTGCCGTGACAAATCCACGACACAAGTGGATGCTCCTACTTCGTACCAAGGCTACTGACAACATGACATGGAAGCAACCACAAGTGGTACACAACGAGATGAAGAGGAGGAGGAAGTACATCCTGAAGATCCACCACAACCGCCCTCACCACCACCTCAAGGGAACGACACCTTCAACAAAAATGAAGACAAAGGAGATGTTGATGAAGAAGAAGCTCCACCATCCAACAATCGAAAGCTGACCCGAGTTTGAGCACAAGTGACCAAGAACCATCCCCTAAACCAAATCTATGGTGATATACTAATGGGAGGATCACTCGCTCTAAAACTCGATTGGCTAACTTTTGTGAGCATTATTATTTCATCTCTAGCATTGAACCTTTGAAGGTAGAACAAGCTCTTGAAGACGCGGATTGGGTGAACGCTATGCATGAAGAGCTTCACAACTTCGAAAGGAACGAAGTGTGGACACTCGTGGAGAAACCCAAGGACAATAAAAATGTCACCGGTACGAAATGGTTTTTTCGCAACAAGCAAGATGAAGACGGTCAAGTCGTACGCAACAAGGCTTGCCTCGAAGCTCAAGGATATATGCAAGTCGAAGGTATGACTACGGTGAGACCTACGCCCCTATTGCTAGACTAGAAGCCATTCAAATTCTTCTTGCTTATGCTAATCGCCATGATATCACGCTTTAACAAATGGACATTAAAAGTGCATTCTTAAATGGTGACATTGAATAAGAGGTCTATGTTAAGCAACCACCTAGTTTTGTAAATCCTAAGAAACCTAACCATGTTTCCAAACTTCGCAAAGCTTTATATGGACTTAAGCAAGCTCCTCACGCTTGGTATAAATTCCTAACGCAATTTCTTATTGAAAAAGGATTTGAAATTGGTAAAATTGACACAACCTTATTCACAAAGAGAGTTAATGGTGAATTATTTGTGTGCCAAATTTATGTGGATGATATTATCTTTGGATCTAATAACCCACAATTTAGTGTGAAATTTGGAAGGTTGATGTTAGAGAAGTATGAGAGGTCTATGATGTGTGAAATGAAATTCTTTCTTGGTCTACAAATCAAGAAAACGAGAGAAGGTACATTCATCTCTCAAACAAAGTACACCGAGGACTTAATCAAGAAGTTCAACATGCAAGAGTGCAAAGGTATGAAAACTCCCATGCCCACTAGTGGACATGATGATCTAACTAAGGAGGGTGATCCGGTTGATCAAAAGGTTTATCAATCAATGATTGGTTCATTGCTTTATCTATGTGCTTCCCGTCCCGGTATTATGCTTAGTGTTTGCATGTGTGCTAGATATCAAGCTGCACCTAAAGAATGCCATCTTAAGGTTGTGAAACGTATTGTGAGATACTTGATTCATACACCAAACTTTGGCATTTGGTATCCCAAGGTATCTTCCTTTAATCTTGTTGGCTACTCCGACTCGGACTATGCCGGTGACAAGGTTGATAGAAAATCCACCTCGGGTACATGTCAATTTCCTGGTAGATCTCTTATGTCTTGGTCTTCCAAGAAATAAAACTAGGTATCTCTATCTACCACCGAAGCTGAATATATTACTGCTGGATCATGTTGTGCACAATTGTTATGGATGACACAAACGCTTAAAGAATATGGAATCTATGTTAAAAATGTGGCATTACTTTGTGACAATGGAAGTGCTATTAAGATTGGTCATCATCCCATGCAACATTCTCGAACCAAGCATCTTCAAGTTCGACATCATTTCATTCATGATCATGTTGCCAAAGGAGATATTAATCTTAAACATGTTCGTACTAACAAGCAATTGGCCGATGTCTTTACAAAGCCACTAGATGAAAAAGTGTTTTGCCACTTGAGGAATGATTCGAACATCATTGATGCTTCAAACTTGAGCTAAGCTCACTCGGATGCATGCAAGGGGATGAGCTTCATTGAGTATTCCATGCTATTACCTTTAATATCATATCTTGGAATTCTATGCTCCCTTGTCTTGCATCTAACCCTTTTGTAGGTACTTGGAAGAACTACACTCCACAAGATTGCCATCAACTCTTATCTTGAGCAATCTTGTCATGACCAAGTATCCACAACCTCGCTTTGATGATGGAAGGAAGAAGACAATAAAACATATCCTTGACATATATCCCTTAATTGCTAAATCTCAAATTTGTATCATGTCATTTGGATATATCATGTTTTTCCTTGTGTGACTAACCTATGTAGGTGAAGAGTGAACGAAAACAACAAGGATTGCTCCCAACTCAAGATGATCTTCATCAACTTCAAGCATCCTCATAAAGTTCACCTACAATCTACGTCAACAACATCACTCAAAGGTATGTATTCATATCCTTGAAAAAAGGCTTTACTCCAAGTCATGAGCTAAAGCAACTCAAGTGATATGAAGACATTAAAATGCTTAATCAAAAAATGGTAACCCCATTTTGAGCTTAACGATGAGTATGACCTATGATCAAGCATTCCTGCTTGGCTCTTAAGTCAATATACTCTAATATAGGTGACCTAGTCACCGCCCATCATCTAGTTAAGATTCTGGTTGGTTCATTCTCAAATCGCAAAATTTCTTGGAACCACTCAAATCTTTCCTGGTTGATATCTATCTATAAATATTCACAATTGGTACAAATCTTTTGATTCTCTTCCTCGTTTGCTTTTCATTTTGCAATTTTGTCTTTGATCAATTTTCATATTTGCCAGTTTCTGAGTTACACCTCGGAGCCTCCGATACAAAGAACTCGGTTCTACCGATTTAGCAGATGAGCTGCACAACATTACCTTGGGTATCACCAACAAATCTCTATCGGAGCCACCGACTTTCAGTCATATTTCTGTTTGTGCTTGTAGTTGTAAATATTCCTTGTGTTCCTTTATCTATTTTCGCCATCCTTCGATGATCCCTTTTATTTAAAAAAGGGGGGGGAATACATTCAAGGATCCCCAACTTAAAGGAGGAGAAGTTCTGCAAGATCTTAGTTTATCCAGAAGGAGAGAAATTAATTTCAATGATTACTTCAATTTTTTCTCCTGTTTTACATTTTCTATGACTCCTACATTCAACGACCCTTGTTCTCAAGGATCCCATTTTATTCAATGATCCCTGCATCTGACCCTACGTCTGACCTTTTTGGAAATTAATGCCAAAGGGGGAGAGATATACAAAGCTTCAAAGCTAAAAAGGGAGATACACACTTATGCAAAGGGGGAGATATAATTTAGAGGGAGATGAGAATATCAAGTTTACACTTACATTTACAAGGGGAGAGTACCAAAGTAGGGGACAAGAATTTTCTCACCCTATCCAATCCCAATATCTACATGCTAAGATTCAGGGGGAGAGGATGATCCATCATTTTCATATCTAAAGGGGAGAAATTTCTAATTGATCTTGGAGACATATCAATTCTAAGGAATACTATTTAATATATGTTCTCCGTATCTAAATGTACCAAGATATAGTGTTTACTTTTGAGTTCTATTGCCTTTGATTAGTAGAATACTCTTGTGTTTCCTAACATTGTTTTTTCATGTGTGTTTCTACTACTAGAATGCTCAAGAACTCAAGGTAAGTATATGCATCATATCTTTGATCAAGATGATCTCTTGCTTCTTGCACATATTGTTTGCAAGAGTCAAGTCTTGAACGAGGATACATCTCATTCACATACATTTGATGCATATAGACACGATACACATGACTTATTTTTATCCTTTTACTACATGTGTGTCCATGCATTCCAAAGCAACCATCCTTTAAATAGATTGCACACATTTAGGGGGAGCAAGTCTAAGTCACGTGTCTCTCAAAGTCTTCATTATATACATGCATATCTTTATTTGAAGCTTTGATTATCTGTTGTCATTAATTACCAAAAAGGGGGAGATTGAAAGCACAGTGTGCTCCCTTGGTGGTTTTGATAATTCATGACAACATACATTATCTCTTGGACTAATACTTTCACCTAGTGTATTTCAGATAGAGTCCATAGAGAGAGATGGGTTGGCAAAAAGGAGTGTGGAGAGTATCCCCATGAAGAAGAAGGAGAAGGAATAGCATTGGCCAAGCTTCAAGCAAAGGACTCTTAATTTTACTTTGTGAGAAATCACTTTGAGTCCATAGGAAAGCCAATACTATTAAATGGCGGTAAAGTTTTGTTGGTGAACAAAATGCTCATACGTGCACAAGTGATAGTCACCACACACACCCACAAGCTCTTCCACAAAAGTCTGTCCAAAGCCAAATATTAAAAATCGGTGCAACCAAAATTCTCCACTCAGTGCCACCGATTCCAAACCCTAGACAGACTCAGCCAAACCCTAGCTTTTTGGTGTAACCGATTCTACATTCGGTGCCACCAAGTTAGGGTGCCAACTTTCTGTTACACAAGTTCACAATTTCGGTCCCTCCAAGATTGTTGGATCGGCGTCATCGAGATTGGACATTCTGACCATTGGTCACCTTACGGTGCAACCGAGATTCCTATATCTGTCTCATCGAGATTCAAAAGTTTCCACCTTTTGGTCACTTCGGTACCACCGAGATTAACACATCGGTGTCACCAAGTTGGTCATTTCTGCGGAAAGGTTGGATTTTTGGAGATGCCTATATATACCCCTCCACCACCACTCACTCGCAAGAGAAGCACTTAGAACTATTCCATACTTGACCCATCCAGTTTTTTGAGAGAGAACCACCTACCCTTGTGTTGTGGTCAAAATCTTCCACTCCAACCATATGGATCTTGATTTCTAGCCTCCCCAAGTTGCTTTCCAACCCATAAATCTCTTATACCATGCCAAATCTGTGAGAGAGTGATTGTATGTTGAGGAGTCTATCATCCTGAAACACAAGAGCAAGGAGTTCATCGACACTATCGAGCCTATTACCTTTTGGAGGGTGGTGCCTCCTAGATTTTTAGGTGTTGCTTGGGAGCCTCCTACTTAGTGTTGTGGAGTTGAACCAAGAATTTGTAAGGGCAAGGAGATCGCCTACTTCGTGAAGATCTACCCATAATGAGGCTAGTCCTTCATGGACAGAAGCTGTTATGGAATAGTCAAGGTTGCTACTTCGTTGACCCTTATGGGTGGAGCCCTCCGTGGACTCCCGCGACCATTACCCTTCGTGGGTTGAAGACTCCATAAACGTGGATGTAGGATAACGCCACCTATCGGAACCACGGGAAAAATCTTGTGTCGTTCATGCGTTTGATCTCTCTATCTCTACTCCTTACTTCCATGTGCAATGTCTTTACTTTCCGCTACTATACTTGATGACTTGCATGTGTGGGTGTCATAGACTAATTATGTATGCTAAAACTGCCAACATCTTGTCTTATGCTTGAGGTAGTTTTAAATTTCTGCTTGTAGTCTATTCACCCCGCTCTAGACATACACTTATAGTGATCCTACAGTAAAACTCTCACCAATGCATACAATTCTTTGTCATAGATAGGATAATTGTGTTGAGCGCCAGAAAGTTTCTCACTAAAATATGCAATTGGGCGATTTTCTTGCATAAGCACGCCTCCTATGCCATTACCACTAGCGTCAGAATGCTCTTCAAAAGTTTTGTCAAAGTTAGGCAAGGCAAGCAAAGGTGCGCGAGTGAGCAAATTCTTGAGTGCATGGAAAGCGGTGTCTTGGGATGGTCCCCAAACAAAAGGTGCATTTTTCTTGCTCAAAGCGTGTAGAGGAGTGGCAATGGTGCTAAAGTCCTTCACAAACTGACGGTAGAAACCGGCTAGTCCTAAGAAACTATGCACTTGTTGCAAATTGGTGGGTTTGGGACAATTTTAATTGCCTCAATCTTAGTTTCATCAACATGGACACCCTTAGAGGAAACCACAAATCCTAGGAAAACAAGCATTTCCACACCAAAAATGCATTTGTCCATGTTTGCCTAAAGTCTTTCTTTCCAAAGAGTTTGTAAAACGTTCCTACCATGTGTTCCGTGTTGTTCTAGAGAATTTCTAATAAAAGGATGTCATTAAAGTTGACCACAACACAATATCCAATGTAGGGGCGCAAAACATGATGCATCATGCGCATAAACGTACCCGGTGCTTCGGATAAGCCCATGGGCATCACTAGCCATTCATAGAGACCAAATTTAGTTTTGAAAGCCGTTTTCCACTCATCACCCTCTTGTATGTGAATTTGGTAGTAACCACTTTTCAAGTCTATTTTGGAAAATATAGTGGCACCACTAAGTTCATCCAACGTGTCATCTAAGCATGTGGTAGGGTGACAGTAGCAAATGGTGATAGCATTTATAGGATGGCAATCGGAACACATGCGCATACTACCATCATGTTTAGGTACTAGGAACACGGGAACCGCACAAGGACTCAAACTCTCACGATATCCCCTTTTTCTAGGAGTTTTTGGACTTGCCTTTGTATCTCTTGTGTTTCATCGGGGTTGACGTGGTAGGGAGCCTTATTGGGAAGCGGTGCGCTGGGGATGAGGTCGATGCGGTGTTCGATCCCTTGCTTTGGTGGTAGTCCTGGAGGTAGCTCATTGGGAAACACATCTTGAAATTTCTGCAACAATTGGGATAACACAAGAGGAAGATGTTGTGAAGGGTTAGGACGAGTAACATCATCCTTGCACACTATCACGTAGTGAAGAACGGTCGATGGGCTCTCACTCACATCCCTCAAATCTCTTTTGGTGGCAAAGAGTACTAGGTCACTCATCTCCCTCATCGTGGAGTCACTCATTTTTGGCTTGTGGCTCTCACTCGCTTTGAGGTGGATCACTCTCTCACTTTTCTCTCCACAATGGGATGAAGCTTGCTTGTCGGCGGTTACTTGACTTGGAGACATAGGGAGAAGCACATATTTGGTGCCCTTCATCTTGAAGCTATATTGATTTGTGCGCCCATTATGTATGATGCAACGATCTAATTGCCACGGTCTCCCAAGAAGCAGGTGGCAAATGGACATGGGCACCACATCACACTCCATGGTGTCTTCGTAAGCTCCAATCTTGAAGGAAACTTGGACGGTGTGGTCAACTTGCATTGTGCTGGAGTCACTTAGCCATTGGACCTTGTAGGGGCGAGGATGCTTTTTCTTGATCAAGTGCAACTTGGAGCAAAGTTCCTCACTTGCAAAATTGTGGCAACTTCCTCCATCGATGATGACCTTGATGGATCTTCCATGGATACTGGCCTTGGTGTGGAAGATGTGGCAATGTTGGTCCTCGTCTTGTTGTTGTTGTTGTAGGGTCAAAACCTTTGATACAACGACAGTGGGGCTTGGATCATTGTCACAAAAGATTTGAGACTCTTCATCTTCATTGACTTGTTGGTGCATAGCGACGTGTTCCAAAGCTTCCATCTCACCTTCACTCATGGAGTCATAGGAACCGTCATCTTGAAGGATCATGGTCCGCCTTGTAGGACACTCATACATCTTGTGTCCTTGGCCTTGGCACATGAAACACTTGATTGTGCTAGTTTTCACGTCATCCGGTGTTGGTGTAGAGGATGCCACTCTTGTTTTGCTTGTAGGAGCGTTGTAGGATAATGAAGATGACTTGTCCTTGTAGCTTGACTTGTCATCTTTTGTCATGGAGGTTCTTGTAGAGGAAGGTGTCATAGTTGGAGAAGCTTGAGTAGTTGCACCGTAAGTCTTGTAGGAGGTCTTTCAGTACTTGTTGGGGATATAACCCCGTGGTGAGACCCGCCCAGGCGAGGCCGGGTCACACCTAGCTGCTCATGGGCTTGGAGACTCAAGCCTTGGGGTTCAGCAGCTCACCGATATGGGCCAAGATGAGGCCCATGCAAAGAAGTCATGAAGACCCGGGTGGGTAAGCGCCTGGAGACGGCTTGCTTAAGAAGGCAAGACAACATAGAGATAGACTCAGACACGTTGTAAGAGTCAGTATGCGACTCGTGTAACCCGTGGTCTTGACCTCCTATAAAAGGGCGAGACCTGGGGCGACTTAGGAAGAAACGAACTGATCGAGTGCTAGGTCAAGCGATTCCGCTACCTTCTAATCGATACTCCAATCAATACAACAGAAGCAGGACATAGGCTATTACCTCTACTTGAGGGGCCAAACCTGGGTAAACTCGTGTCCTTCGTCCCAACCAACCCCTTTGAGTCCATCACCTTAGCGATGGCCTCAAATCTAAGTCCTCGAACATCTGCCATGATAAAACCACGAAAGTTGGCGCCCACCGTGGGGCTAGCGCTCGGTGGTGTTGAGTTCTCAAAGGGCTCTCTACCAGGGTTCGAGGGATACGTGGTCAAAAGGATGAACAAGAGTTGCCGTGGCCGGCTCTACATCGACGACGTCGGCTAGGGCCCCAAGGCCGACTCTATGGAGTACGGTTTTTGGGTTCCCTTCGGCGGAATCTACGTTTTCATTGACAAGATCGGCGGGTATACACCCGGGCCGGACGTCTGCACCGACATCGTCGAGCCGGCTCGGCACGCGCAACCCGCCGAACACGTGCGACCCGCCCGTACTGATCCGGGCAGGAAGCATGTCTTCGTTGGCTTTACTCAAGGTACGGATCTTGAGGCCTCTGAGTCGCAGGAGACTCTCGTTTGTTCGGAGGATGGATATTTGAGCGGTGAGGCGGAATCAATCTACCAGCTTCATGATGGCAGGCTTGGGGGCTACGAAGAGCTTTACCCCAAGTCAGAGAATTCGGAGCCGGACGTTCATGGGCTGCCGACTCATGCGGTCGTGTTCATTGCGGGGTCAGCACCAGGTACGAGCAGTACAGCCGCCGGAGCGGCCGACACGGGCACTGACCCGCCGCCGGCCTAGGTTCTTCTGGATATGATGAATGAAATCACCTCCTTGATGGCAACTGAAGTCACGTCTGAGAATCAAGCCGCCTGGAATCTAGAAATCACAAGGCTGAAGGACCAGATGGTTGAGGCCCAACAGATAGTCGGCGCGTTAAAAGCTCAGATGGATGCGAAGGCAGAGTGCCTTAAGTCAGTGGCCTTCTGTCTTGAGCTGGAGCAGCAACCGACAGCCGCAGTACGGCGGATGAGGCATCAGTCCTGCCTACCAGAACATTATGAGGCTAGAAACCTTTTTTTAACACGCCAGCAACGAGACGTACAGCAGATGCACCTGGAAGTTGTCTGGTGGCTCGGCAGCAGATTAAACCGCCCCGACGGAACCAGACCTCACCAATGGCTTTCCCAACACCGGCGGGTCACTATTCAAACCCGGCGGAGAACATGTTGGCGGCAACAACCCGGCTTGAAACAATCCCTATTCCTGATGAGGTGCCCTTTGTAGAGGAGGTGCGGAACGCCCTTGGATACCTTCAAACGGTGATGGCCCAACAAGAGAAATATACTTACAGCCAGAGCCGCGTGCATTCAACCCCCTCCCCAGCCATAGTTTCAGCCCATGCTATGAGTCACCGGCGGGTTCTAGCAGTGACCAGCACTAGGGGCTACCGCGAGATGATCAGACGGCTCTGAATGCACAAGCGCTCGTAGACCGGGCAAGAGTACAACGAGAGGCAGCGGCTCTGGCAGGGGCGGGTCATCAAGAGCCCGCACATTCCGTCTCAGTGGGAGCAGGAGTGACCACCAGGGCCGTGGGAATCCCATGCTTCGTGCCGGCTTTGCGGAACGAGCGTCTACCGAAGGATTTCAAAGGCCCTCGTAAGGTTCCAAACTAAACTGCAGACTTGCCCCTAGAGGCCTGGATTGAAAGTTATGAGCTGGCTATGGAGGTGTTGGTGTTGGGAGACGTAGTAGTAAATCAAAAATTTCCTACGCGTTCACCAAGATCCATCTATGGAGAAACCAGCAACGAGCAAGGGGAGAGTGGATCTTCATACCTTTGAAGATCGCTAAGCGGAAGCGTTACAAGAACGCGGTTGATGGAGTCGTACTCGCAGCAATTCAGATCGCGGTAGATCCGATCAAGTGCCGAACGGACGGCACCTCCGCGTTCAACACACGTGCAGCCCGGTGACGTCTCCAACACCTTGATCCAGCAAGGAGGAAGGAGAGGTTGGGGAAGGGCTCCAACAGCAGCACGACGGCGTGGTGGTGGTGGAGTAGCAAGGTATTCCGACAGGGCTTCGCCTAAGCGCTGCGGAGGAGGAAGAAGAGAGGTAGGGCTTCGCCGTGAGAGAGAGAGATCAAATCCTCTCTCAAAACATCCAAAACCTCAAGTATATATAGGAGGAGGGACGTGGAGGGCTGGCTTGGCCTCTACTCCAAAGAGGAGATGGCCGGCCGAATTAAAGGGAGAGTCCACCTCCCACAAGGGAGGTGGATCTCCTCCTTTTAAATCCTTTTTGCCTTATCTCCTTATCTCCAGCCACATGGGCCTTTAGCAAAAGTATTTCCCAGCCCAATAAGGGCTGACACACTTTATCTAACAGCCCATGAAGTCCTCTGGTCGTCACACCCCTCCCGGGGGTCCTCCGGCACCCTCCCGGCACTCCCGGTACAATACCGATGAGCCCGAAAACTTTCCGGTGACCGAAACTGGACTTCCTATATATCAATCTTTACCTCCGGACCATTCCGGAGCTCCTCGTGACGTCCGGGATCTCATCCGGGACTCCGAACAACCTTCGGTAATCACGTATACCTTTTCCCTATAACCCTAGCGTCATCGAACCTTAAGTGTAGACCCTACGGGTTCGGGAGACACGTAGACATGACCAAGACACCTCTCCGGTCAATAACCAACAGCGGGATCTGGATACCCATGTTGGCTCCCACGTACTCCACGATGATCTCATCGGATGAACCACGATGTCAAGGATTCAATCAATCCCGTATACAATTCCCTTTGTCTATCGGTATGATACTTGCCCGAGATTCGATCGTCGGTATCCCCATACCTTGTTCAATCTCGTTACTGGCAAGTCTCTTTACTCGTTCCGTAATACATCATCCCGTGGCTAACTCCTTAGTCACATTGAGCTCATTATGATGATGTCTTACCGAGTGGGCCCAGAGATACCTCTCCGTCACACGGAGTGACAAATCCCAGTCTCGATTCGTGCCAACCCAACAGATACTTTCGGAGATACCCGTAGCGTACCTTTATAGCCACCCAGTTACGTTGTGACGTTTGGCACACCCAAAGTATTCCTACGGTATCCGGGAGTTACACAATCTCATGGTCTAAGGAAATGACACTTGACATTGAAAAGCTTTAGCAAACGAACTACACGATCTTTGTGCTATGCTTAGGATTGGGTCTTGTCCATCACATCATTCTCCTAATGATGTGATCCCGTTATCAACGACATCCAATGTCCATGGCCATGAAACCGTGACCATCTATTGATCAACGAGCTAGTCAACTAGAGGCTCACTAGGGACATGTTGTGGTCTATGTATTCACACATGTATTATGGTTTCCGGTTAACACAATTATAGCATGAACAATAGACAATTATCATGAACAAGGAAATACAATAATAACCATTTTATTATTGCCTCTAGGGCATATTTCCAACAGTCTCCCACTTGCACTAGAGTCAATAATCTAGTTCACATCACCATGTGATTAACACTTACATCACCATGTGATCATATCATCATGTGATTAACACCCAATAAGTTCTGGGGTTTGTTCATGTTCTGCTCGTGAAAGAGGTTTTTAGTCAGCGGGTCTGCGACATTCAGATCCGTGTGTACCTTTGCAAACTTTCCATTTCATATTTGTAGATACTGCTCCCACGCTCCACTTGGAGCTATTCCAAATGGCTGCTCCACTATACGTAGCTGGATTTCTACTAAGAGTCATCCGGATTGGTTTTAAAGCTTGCATCATCGTAACACTTTACGATGAACTCTTTATCACCTCCATAATCGAGAAATATTTCCTTAGTTCTCAAGTTACTAAGGCTAACTTTGACCGCTGTCTAGTGATCCACTCTTGGATTACTCTTGTACCCCTTGACAGACTCATGGCAAGGCACACACAGGTGCGGCACACAGCATGGCATACTATATAGAGCCTATGGCTAAAGCATAGGAGATGACACTCATCTCTTCTTTATCTTCTGCCGTGGTCGGGTATTGAGTCTTACTCAATTTCACACCTTACAATACAGTCAAGAACTCCTTCTTTGACCCATCTATTTTGAACTCCTTCAAAAACTTGTCAAGGTATGTCTTCGTCGAAAAAACTTATCAAGCGAATAGATCTATCCCTATAGATCTTGATGCTTAATAAAATAGTAGCTTTATCTGGGTCTTCCTTTGAAAAAAAAACTTTTCAAACAACCCTTCATGCTCTTCCAGAAATTCTACATCATTTCCGATCAATAATATGTCAACTACATATTCTTATAAGAAATTCCATAGTGCTCCCACTCACTTTCTTGCAAATACAAGTTTCTCATAAACATTGTATAAACTTAAACACTTTGATCACCTCATCAAAGCATATATTCCAACTCCGAGATGCTTGCTCCAGTCCATAGAAGGATCGCTGGAGTTTGCATATTATTAGCATCCTTAGGATTGACAAAACCTTCTGGTTGTATCACATACAACTCTTCCTCACAGAAACCATTACGGAAACCTTGTTTTGTCATCCATCTGCCAGATTTCATTATCGAAAAATGCAGCAACTGCTAACAAAATTTTCATAGACTTTTAGCATCGCTACAGATGAGACAATCTCATTGCAGTCAACTCCTTGAACTTGGCGGAAACTTCTTTGCGACAAGTCGAGCTTTATAAACGGTGACATTTCACCATTAGCGTCTATGTTTATCTCAAAGGTCCATTTGTACTCAATGACCCGCCATTCAACAGGCAAGTCTACCAAAGTCCATACTTGGTTTTCATACATGGATCCTTTCTCAGATTTCATGGCTCCTAGCCATTTGTTGGAATCCGGGCCCACCATCGCTTCTCCATAGTTCGTAGGTTCATCGTTGTCCAACAACATGATTTCCAAGACAGGGTTGTCGTACTACTCAGGAGCAGTACGCGTCCTTGTCGACCTACGAGGTTCGATAGTGACTTGATCCGAAGCTTCATGATCACCATCATTAACTTCCTTTTCAACTGAGTAGGCTCTACAGAAACATCTTTCTGTGTTGCACTATTCTCTGGTTGAAACAAAGGTTCAACAACCTTATCAAGTTCTATCTTCCTCCCACTCAATTCTTTCGAGAGAAACTCTTTCTCAAGAAAGGACCCGTTCTTAGCAACAAACACCTTTTGCGCTTGGATCTGAGATAGAAGGTATACCCAATGTCTCATTAGGGTATTCTATGAAGATGCATTTGTCTGCTTTGGGTTCGAGCTCGCTAGGTGAAAAACCCATTTTCACATAAGCGTCGCAGCCCCAAACATTAAGAAATGACAGCTTAGGCTTCTGTCAAACCATAATTCTCACGGTGTCATCTCAACAGACTTAGATGGTGCCCTGTTAAAGTGAATGGATTTGTCTTTAATGCATAACCCCATAATGATAGTGGTAAAACGATAAGAGACATCATAGTACTCACTATATCCAATAGAGCACGACTATGACGTTCGAACACACCATCACACTATGGTGTTCCAGGAGGCGTGAGCTGTGAAACAATTTCCACATTGTCTAAAATTGCATACCAAACTCGTAACTTAGATATCACCTCCATGATCATATCATAGACATTTATCTTCTTGTCACGATGATCTTTAACTTCACTCTGAAACTCCTTGAACCTTTCAAACATTTCAGATTCGTGTTTCATTAAGTAAATATCCCCATATTTACTCAAATCATCAGTGAAGGTAAAACAACGATATCCACTGTGTGTTTCAACACTCATTGGACCACATACATCAACATGTATTAATTCCAATAAGCCACTTGCCCGCTCCATCATATTGGATGACGGGATCTCAGTCATCTTGCCCAAGAGGCATGGCTCGCATGTCTCAACCGATTCAAAATCGAGTGAGTCAAAAATCCATCAGCATGGAGTTTCTTTCATGCGATTTATACCAATATGACATTACGTGGCAGTGCCACAAGCATGTGGTACTATCATTATTAACTTTGTATCTTTTGGTACCAATGTTATGAATATGTGTACTACTATGATCATGATTCAATAAACCATTCCGAGTGGGTGCATGACCATTGAAGGCATTATCCATGTAAACAGAATAACCATTATTCTCTAACTTATATGAATAACCGTATCGCACTAATCATGATCTAATCACGTTCATGCTCAACGCAAACACCAAATAACATTTATTTAGGTTTATCACAAATCCTGAAGGTAGAGAGAGCGTGCGATGGTGATCACATCAATCTTGGAAATACTTCCAACACACATCGTCACCTTTCACCTAGCTAGTCTCCATTTACTCCGTAGCTTTTATTTCGAGTTGCTAACACTTAGCAACCGAACCGGTATCCAATACCCAGGTGCTACTAGGAGTACCAGCAAGGTGCACATCACTAACACATATATCAAATATACCTCCATTGACATTACCAGCCTTCTTATCTACCAAGCATCTAGGGTTTTTCCGCTTCAGCGAACATTCTCCTCATAACAGAAGCACTTAGTCTCGGGTTCGGGCTCAACCTTGGGTTTCTTCACTAGAGCAACAACTGGCTTGCCATTCCTGAAGTTTTCCCTTCTTGCCCTTGCCCCTTTTGAAACTAGTGGTTTAACTTAACCATCAACACTTGATGCTCCTTCTTGGTTTCTACCTTCGTGGTGTCAAACATCACGAACAACTCAGGGATCATCTTTTCCATCCCTGGCATGTTATAGTTCATCACGAAGCTCTAGTAGCTTGGTGGCAGTGACTTGGAGAACTGCATTAATCACTATCTCATCTGGAAGATTAACTCCCACTTGATTCAAGTGATTGTAGCACCCAGACAATCTGAGCACGCGCTCACCGATTAAGCTATTCTCCTTTATCTTGCAGACAAAGAATCTTGTTGGAGGTCTCATACCTCTCAACATAGGCACGAGCCTGAGATCACAATCTCAGCTCCTAGAACATCTCATATGTTCCGTGACGTTCAAAACGTTTTGGAGCCTCAATTCTAAGCCGCAATGCATGACGCATTGAACTATCACGTAGTCACCAAAAAGTGCCTGTCATATGTTCACAACATCTACAGACAACACTTGAGGGAGTGATGCAGTTAGCGGTACATCAAAAACATAAGCTTTCTGTGCAGCAATGAGGACAATCCTCAGATCACGGACCCAGTCCGCATTATTGCTACCATCAACTTTCAACTTACTTTTCTCTAGGATTGTATCAATAAAACTGGGGAGCTACAGCGCGAGCTATCTACGACATAATTTGCAAGGACATTTTTAGACTAAGTTCATGATAATTAAGTTCATTTAATCAAATTATTAATGAACTCCCACTTAGATAGACATCTCTCTAGTCTTCCAAGTGATACATGATCCATGTCAACTAGCCCGTGTCCGATCATCACGTGAGACGGACTAGTCATCCATGGTGAACATCTCTATGTTGATCGTATCTTCTATACGACTCATGTTCGACCTTTCGGTCTTCCGTGTTCCGAGGCCATGTCTGTACATGCTAGGCTCGTCAAGTCAACCTAAGTGTTTCGCATGTGTAAATCTGGCTTACACCCGTTGTATGCGAACGTTAGAACCTATCACACCCGATCATCACGTGGTGCTTCGGAACGACGATCCTTAGCAACGGTGCACAGTTAGGGTGAACACCTTTCTTGAAATTTTATTGAGAGATCATCTTATTTACTACCGTCGTTCTATGCAAATAAGATGTAAACATGATAAACATCACATGCAATCAATATAGTGACATGATATGGCCAATATCATCTTGCTCCTTTGATCTCCATCTTCGGGGCACCATGATCATCACTGTCACCGGCTCGACACCATGATCTCCATCATCATGATCTCCATCATTGTGTCTTCATGAAGTTGTCTCGCCAACTATTACTTCTACTACTATAGCTAACGTTTAGCAATAAAGTAAAGTAATTACATGGCGTTTATGATTGACACGCAGGTCATACAATAATATAAGACAACTCCTATGGCTCCTGCCGGTTGTCATAGTCATCGACATGCAAGTCGTGAACCCTATTACAAGAACATGATCAATCTCATACATCACAATGCATCACATCACATCCTTTTGGCCATATCACATCACACGGCATATGCTGCAAAAACAAGTTAGACGTCCTCTAATTTGTAGTTGCAAGTTTTTACGTGGTTGCTATAGGTTTCTAGCAAGAACGTTTCTTACCTACGTCAAAACCACAACGTGATATGCCAATTGCTATTTACCCTTCATAAGGACCCTTTTCATCGAATCCAATCCGACTAAGGTGGGAGAGACAGACACCCGCTAGCCACCTTATGCAACTAGTGCATGTCAGGCGGTGGAACCGGTCTCACGTAAGCGTACGTGTAAGGTTGGTCCGGGCCGCTTCATCCCACAATACCGTCGAATCAAGATAATACTAGTAACGGCAAGCATATTAACAAAATCGACGCCCACAACTACTTTGTGTTCTACTCGTGCATAGATTCTACGCATAGACCTAGCTCATGATGCCACTGTTGGGAGACGTAGTAGTAAATCAAAAATTTCCTACGCGTTCACCAAGATCCATCTATGGAGAAACCAGCAACGAGCAAGGGGAGAGTGGATCTTCATACCTTTGAAGATCGCTAAGCGGAAGCGTTACAAGAACGCGGTTGATGGAGTCGTACTCGCAGCGATTCAGATCGCGGTAGATCCGATCAAGTGCCGAACGGACGGCACCTCCGCGTTCAACACACGTGCAGCCCGGTGACGTCTCCAACACCTTGATCCAGCAAGGAGGAAGGAGAGGTTGGGGAAGGGCTCCAACAGCAGCACGACGGCGTGGTGGTGGTGGAGTAGCAAGGTATTCCGACAGGGCTTCGCCTAAGCGCTGCGGAGGAGGAAGAAGAGAGGTAGGGCTTCGCCGTGAGAGAGAGAGATCAAATCCTCTCTCAAAACATCCAAAACCTCAAGTATATATAGGAGGAGGGACGTGGAGGGCTGGCTTGGCCTCTACTCCAAAGAGGAGATGGCCGGCCGAATTAAAGGGAGAGTCCACCTCCCACAAGGGAGGTGGATCTCCTCCTTTTAAATCCTTTTTGCCTTATCTCCTTATCTCCAGCCACATGGGCCTTTAGCAAAAGTATTTCCCAGCCCAATAAGGGCTGACACACTTTATCTAACAGCCCATGAAGTCCTCTGGTCGTCACACCCCTCCCGGGGGTCCTCCGGCACCCTCCCGGCACTCCCGGTACAATACCGATGAGCCCGAAAACTTTCCGGTGACCGAAACTGGACTTCCTATATATCAATCTTTACCTCCGGACCATTCCGGAGCTCCTCGTGACGTCCGGGATCTCATCCGGGACTCCGAACAACCTTCGGTAATCACGTATACCTTTTCCCTATAACCCTAGCGTCATCGAACCTTAAGTGTGTAGACCCTACGGGTTCGGGAGACACGTAGACATGACCGAGACACCTCTCCGGTCAATAACCAACAGCGGGATCTGGATACCCATGTTGGCTCCCACGTACTCCACGATGATCTCATCGGATGAACCACGATGTCAAGGATTCAATCAATCCCGTATACAATTCCCTTTGTCTATCGGTATGATACTTGCCCGAGATTCGATCGTCGGTATCCCCATACCTTGTTCAATCTCGTTACTGGCAAGTCTCTTTACTCGTTCCGTAATACATCATCCCGTGGCTAACTCCTTAGTCACATTGAGCTCATTATGATGATGTCTTACCGAGTGGGCCCAGAGATACCTCTCCGTCACACGGAGTGACAAATCCCAGTCTCGATTCGTGCCAACCCAACAGATACTTTCGGAGATACCCGTAGCGTACCTTTATAGCCACCCAGTTACGTTGTGACGTTTGGCACACCCAAAGTATTCCTACGGTATCCGGGAGTTACACAATCTCATGGTCTAAGGAAATGACACTTGACATTGAAAAGCTTTAGCAAACGAACTACACGATCTTTGTGCTATGCTTAGGATTGGGTCTTGTCCATCACATCATTCTCCTAATGATGTGATCCCGTTATCAACGACATCCAATGTCCATGGCCATGAAACCGTGACCATCTATTGATCAACGAGCTAGTCAACTAGAGGCTCACTAGGGACATGTTGTGGTCTATGTATTCACACATGTATTATGGTTTCCGGTTAACACAATTATAGCATGAACAATAGACAATTATCATGAACAAGGAAATACAATAATAACCATTTTATTATTGCCTCTAGGGCATATTTCCAACAGTCTCCCACTTGCACTAGAGTCAATAATCTAGTTCACATCACCATGTGATTAACACTTACATCACCATGTGATCATATCATCATGTGATTAACACCCAATAAGTTCTGGGGTTTGTTCATGTTCTGCTCGTGAAAGAGGTTTTTAGTCAGCGGGTCTGCGACATTCAGATCCGTGTGTACCTTTGCAAACTTTCCATTTCATATTTGTAGATACTGCTCCCACGCTCCACTTGGAGCTATTCCAAATGGCTGCTCCACTATACGTAGCTGGATTTCTACTAAGAGTCATCCGGATTGGTTTTAAAGCTTGCATCATCGTAACACTTTACGATGAACTCTTTATCACCTCCATAATCGAGAAATATTTCCTTAGTTCTCAAGTTACTAAGGCTAACTTTGACCGCTGTCTAGTGATCCACTCTTGGATTACTCTTGTACCCCTTGACAGACTCATGGCAAGGCACACACAGGTGCGGCACACAGCATGGCATACTATATAGAGCCTATGGCTAAAGCATAGGAGATGACACTCATCTCTTCTTTATCTTCTGCCGTGGTCGGGTATTGAGTCTTACTCAATTTCACACCTTACAATACAGTCAAGAACTCCTTCTTTGACCCATCTATTTTGAACTCCTTCAAAAACTTGTCAAGGTATGTCTTCGTCGAAAAAACTTATCAAGCGAATAGATCTATCCCTATAGATCTTGATGCTTAATAAAATAGTAGCTTTATCTGGGTCTTCCTTTGAAAAAAAAACTTTTCAAACAACCCTTCATGCTCTTCCAGAAATTCTACATCATTTCCGATCAATAATATGTCAACTACATATTCTTATAAGAAATTCCATAGTGCTCCCACTCACTTTCTTGCAAATACAAGTTTCTCATAAACATTGTATAAACTTAAACACTTTGATCACCTCATCAAAGCATATATTCCAACTCCGAGATGCTTGCTCCAGTCCATAGAAGGATCGCTGGAGTTTGCATATTATTAGCATCCTTAGGATTGACAAAACCTTCTGGTTGTATCACATACAACTCTTCCTCACAGAAACCATTACGGAAACCTTGTTTTGTCATCCATCTGCCAGATTTCATAATCGAAAAATGCAGCAACTGCTAACAAAATTTTCATAGACTTTTAGCATCGCTACAGATGAGACAATCTCATTGCAGTCAACTCCTTGAACTTGGCGGAAACTTCTTTGCGACAAGTCGAGCTTTATAAACGGTGACATTTCACCATTAGCGTCTATGTTTATCTCAAAGGTCCATTTGTACTCAATGACCCGCCATTCAACAGGCAAGTCTACCAAAGTCCATACTTGGTTTTCATACATGGATCCTTTCTCAGATTTCATGGCTCCTAGCCATTTGTTGGAATCCGGGCCCACCATCGCTTCTCCATAGTTCGTAGGTTCATCGTTGTCCAACAACATGATTTCCAAGACAGGGTTGTCGTACTACTCAGGAGCAGTACGCGTCCTTGTCGACCTACGAGGTTCGATAGTGACTTGATCCGAAGCTTCATGATCACCATCATTAACTTCCTTTTCAACTGAGTAGGCTCTACAGAAACATCTTTCTGTGTTGCACTATTCTCTGGTTGAAACAAAGGTTCAACAACCTTATCAAGTTCTATCTTCCTCCCACTCAATTCTTTCGAGAGAAACTCTTTCTCAAGAAAGGACCCGTTCTTAGCAACAAACACCTTTTGCGCTTGGATCTGAGATAGAAGGTATACCCAATGTCTCATTAGGGTATTCTATGAAGATGCATTTGTCTGCTTTGGGTTCGAGCTCGCTAGGTGAAAAACCCATTTTCACATAAGCGTCGCAGCCCCAAACATTAAGAAATGACAGCTTAGGCTTCTGTCAAACCATAATTCTCACGGTGTCATCTCAACGGACTTAGATGGTGCCCTGTTAAAGTGAATGGATTTTTCTTTAATGCATAACCCCATAATGATAGTGGTAAAACGATAAGAGACATCATAGTACTCACTATATCCAATAGAGCACGACTATGACGTTCGAACACACCATCACACTATGGTGTTCCAGGAGGCGTGAGCTGTGAAACAATTTCCACATTGTCTAAAATTGCATACCAAACTCGTAACTTAGATATCACCTCCATGATCATATCATAGACATTTATCTTCTTGTCACGATGATCTTTAACTTCACTCTGAAACTCCTTGAACCTTTCAAACATTTCAGATTCGTGTTTCATTAAGTAAATATCCCCATATTTACTCAAATCATCAGTGAAGGTAAAACAACGATATCCACTGTGTGTTTCAACACTCATTGGACCACATACATCAACATGTATTAATTCCAATAAGCCACTTGCCCGCTCCATCATATTGGATGACGGGGTCTCAGTCATCTTGCCCAAGAGGCATGGCTCGCATGTCTCAACCGATTCAAAATCGAGTGAGTCAAAAATCCATCAGCATGGAGTTTCTTTCATGCGATTTATACCAATATGACATTACGTGGCAGTGCCACAAGCATGTGGTACTATCATTATTAACTTTGTATCTTTTGGTACCAATGTTATGAATATGTGTACTACTACGATCATGATTCAATAAACCATTCCGAGTGGGTGCATGACCATTGAAGGCATTATCCATGTAAACAGAATAACCATTATTCTCTAACTTATATGAATAACCGTATCGCACTAATCATGATCTAATCACGTTCATGCTCAACGCAAACACCAAATAACATTTATTTAGGTTTATCACAAATCCTGAAGGTAGAGAGAGCGTGCGATGGTGATCACATCAATCTTGGAAATACTTCCAACACACATCGTCACCTTTCACCTAGCTAGTCTCCATTTACTCCGTAGCTTTTATTTCGAGTTGCTAACACTTAGCAACCGAACCGGTATCCAATACCCAGGTGCTACTAGGAGTACCAGCAAGGTGCACATCACTAACACATATATCAAATATACCTCCATTGACATTACCAGCCTTCTTATCTACCAAGCATCTAGGGTTTTTCCGCTTCAGCGAACATTCTCCTCATAACAGAAGCACTTAGTCTCGGGTTCGGGCTCAACCTTGGGTTTCTTCACTAGAGCAACAACTGGCTTGCCATTCCTGAAGTTTTCCCTTCTTGCCCTTGCCCCTTTTGAAACTAGTGGTTTAACTTAACCATCAACACTTGATGCTCCTTCTTGGTTTCTACCTTCGTGGTGTCAAACATCACGAACAACTCAGGGATCATCTTTTCCATCCCTGGCATGTTATAGTTCATCACGAAGCTCTAGTAGCTTGGTGGCAGTGACTTGGAGAACTGCATTAATCACTATCTCATCTGGAAGATTAACTCCCACTTGATTCAAGTGATTGTAGCACCCAGACAATCTGAGCACGCGCTCACCGATTAAGCTATTCTCCTTTATCTTGCAGACAAAGAATCTTGTTGGAGGTCTCATACCTCTCAACATAGGCACGAGCCTGAGATCACAATCTCAGCTCCTAGAACATCTCATATGTTCCGTGACGTTCAAAACGTTTTGGAGCCTCAATTCTAAGCCGCAATGCATGACGCATTGAACTATCACGTAGTCACCAAAAAGTGCCCGTCATATGTTCACAACATCTACAGACAACACTTGAGGGAGTGATGCAGTTAGCGGTACATCAAAAACATAAGCTTTCTGTGCAGCAATGAGGACAATCCTCAGATCACGGACCCAGTCCGCATTATTGCTACCATCAACTTTCAACTTACTTTTCTCTAGGATTGTATCAATAAAACTGGGGAGCTACAGCGCGAGCTATCTACGACATAATTTGCAAGGACATTTTTAGACTAAGTTCATGATAATTAAGTTCATTTAATCAAATTATTAATGAACTCCCACTTAGATAGACATCTCTCTAGTCTTCCAAGTGATACATGATCCATGTCAACTAGCCCGTGTCCGATCATCACGTGAGACGGACTAGTCATCCATGGTGAACATCTCTATGTTGATCGTATCTTCTATACGACTCATGTTCGACCTTTCGGTCTTCCGTGTTCCGAGGCCATGTCTGTACATGCTAGGCTCGTCAAGTCAACCTAAGTGTTTCGCATGTGTAAATCTGGCTTACACCCGTTGTATGCGAACGTTAGAACCTATCACACCCGATCATCACGTGGTGCTTCGGAACGACGATCCTTAGCAACGGTGCACAGTTAGGGTGAACACCTTTCTTGAAATTTTATTGAGAGATCATCTTATTTACTACCGTCGTTCTATGCAAATAAGATGTAAACATGATAAACATCACATGCAATCAATATAGTGACATGATATGGCCAATATCATCTTGCTCCTTTGATCTCCATCTTCGGGGCACCATGATCATCACTATCACCGGCTCGACACCATGATCTCCATCATCATGATCTCCATCATTGTGTCTTCATGAAGTTGTCTCGCCAACTATTACTTCTACTACTATAGCTAACGTTTAGCAATAAAGTAAAGTAATTACATGGCGTTTATGATTGACACGCAGGTCATACAATAATATAAGACAACTCCTATGGCTCCTGCCGGTTGTCATAGTCATCGACATGCAAGTCGTGAACCCTATTACAAGAACATGATCAATCTCATACATCACAATGCATCACATCACATCCTTTTGGCCATATCACATCACACGGCATATGCTGCAAAAACAAGTTAGACGTCCTCTAATTTGTAGTTGCAAGTTTTTACGTGGTTGCTATAGGTTTCTAGCAAGAACGTTTCTTACCTACGTCAAAACCACAACGTGATATGCCAATTGCTATTTACCCTTCATAAGGACCCTTTTCATCGAATCCAATCCGACTAAGGTGGGAGAGACAGACACCCGCTAGCCACCTTATGCAACTAGTGCATGTCAGGCGGTGGAACCGGTCTCACGTAAGCGTACGTGTAAGGTTGGTCCGGGCCGCTTCATCCCACAATACCGTCGAATCAAGATAAGACTAGTAACGGCAAGCATATTAACAAAATCGACGCCCACAACTACTTTGTGTTCTACTCGTGCATAGATTCTACGCATAGACCTAGCTCATGATGCCACTGTTGGGAGACGTAGTAGTAAATCAAAAATTTCCTACGCGTTCACCAAGATCCATCTATGGAGAAACCAGCAACGAGCAAGGGGAGAGTGGATCTTCATACCTTTGAAGATCGCTAAGCGGAAGCGTTACAAGAACGCGGTTGATGGAGTCGTACTCGCAGCGATTCAGATCGCGGTAGATCCGATCAAGTGCCGAACGGACGGCACCTCCGCGTTCAACACACGTGCAGCCCGGTGACGTCTCCAACACCTTGATCCAGCAAGGAGGAAGGAGAGGTTGGGGAAGGGCTCCAACAGCAGCACGACGGCGTGGTGGTGGTGGAGTAGCAAGGTATTCCGACAGGGCTTCGCCTAAGCGCTGCGGAGGAGGAAGAAGAGAGGTAGGGCTTCGCCGTGAGAGAGAGAGATCAAATCCTCTCTCAAAACATCCAAAACCTCAAGTATATATAGGAGGAGGGACGTGGAGGGCTGGCTTGGCCTCTACTCCAAAGAGGAGATGGCCGGCCGAATTAAAGGGAGAGTCCACCTCCCACAAGGGAGGTGGATCTCCTCCTTTTAAATCCTTTTTGCCTTATCTCCTTATCTCCAGCCACATGGGCCTTTAGCAAAAGTATTTCCCAGCCCAATAAGGGCTGACACACTTTATCTAACAGCCCATGAAGTCCTCTGGTCGTCACACCCCTCCCGGGGGTCCTCCGGCACCCTCCCGACACTCCCGGTACAATACCGATGAGCCCGAAAACTTTCCGGTGACCGAAACTGGACTTCCTATATATCAATCTTTACCTCTGGACCATTCCGGAGCTCCTCGTGACGTCCGGGATCTCATCCGGGACTCCGAACAACCTTCGGTAATCACGTATACCTTTTCCCTATAACCCTAGCGTCATCGAACCTTAAGTGTGTAGACCCTACGGGTTCGGGAGACACGTAGACATGACCGAGACACCTCTCCGGTCAATAACCAACAGCGGGATCTGGATACCCATGTTGGCTCCCACGTACTCCACGATGATCTCATCGGATGAACCACGATGTCAAGGATTCAATCAATCCCGTATACAATTCCCTTTGTCTATCGGTATGATACTTGCCCGAGATTCGATCGTCGGTATCCCCATACCTTGTTCAATCTCGTTACTGGCAAGTCTCTTTACTCGTTCCGTAATACATCATCCCGTGGCTAACTCCTTAGTCACATTGAGCTCATTATGATGATGTCTTACCGAGTGGGCCCAGAGATACCTCTCCGTCACACGGAGTGACAAATCCCAGTCTCGATTCGTGCCAACCCAACAGATACTTTCGGAGATACCCGTAGCGTACCTTTATAGCCACCCAGTTACGTTGTGACGTTTGGCACACCCAAAGTATTCCTACGGTATCCGGGAGTTACACAATCTCATGGTCTAAGGAAATGACACTTGACATTGAAAAGCTTTAGCAAACGAACTACACGATCTTTGTGCTATGCTTAGGATTGGGTCTTGTCCATCACATCATTCTCCTAATGATGTGATCCCGTTATCAACGACATCCAATGTCCATGGCCATGAAACCGTGACCATCTATTGATCAACGAGCTAGTCAACTAGAGGCTCACTAGGGACATGTTGTGGTCTATGTATTCACACATGTATTATGGTTTCCGGTTAACACAATTATAGCATGAACAATAGACAATTATCATGAACAAGGAAATACAATAATAACCATTTTATTATTGCCTCTAGGGCATATTTCCAACAGTCTCCCACTTGCACTAGAGTCAATAATCTAGTTCACATCACCATGTGATTAACACTTACATCACCATGTGATCATATCATCATGTGATTAACACCCAATAAGTTCTGGGGTTTGTTCATGTTCTGCTCGTGAAAGAGGTTTTTAGTCAGCGGGTCTGCGACATTCAGATCCGTGTGTACCTTTGCAAACTTTCCATTTCATATTTGTAGATACTGCTCCCACGCTCCACTTGGAGCTATTCCAAATGGCTGCTCCACTATACGTAGCTGGATTTCTACTAAGAGTCATCCGGATTGGTTTTAAAGCTTGCATCATCGTAACACTTTACGATGAACTCTTTATCACCTCCATAATCGAGAAATATTTCCTTAGTTCTCAAGTTACTAAGGCTAACTTTGACCGCTGTCTAGTGATCCACTCTTGGATTACTCTTGTACCCCTTGACAGACTCATGGCAAGGCACACACAGGTGCGGCACACAGCATGGCATACTATATAGAGCCTATGGCTAAAGCATAGGAGATGACACTCATCTCTTCTTTATCTTCTGCCGTGGTCGGGTATTGAGTCTTACTCAATTTCACACCTTACAATACAGTCAAGAACTCCTTCTTTGACCCATCTATTTTGAACTCCTTCAAAAACTTGTCAAGGTATGTCTTCGTCGAAAAAACTTATCAAGCGAATAGATCTATCCCTATAGATCTTGATGCTTAATAAAATAGTAGCTTTATCTGGGTCTTCCTTTGAAAAAAAAACTTTTCAAACAACCCTTCATGCTCTTCCAGAAATTCTACATCATTTCCGATCAATAATATGTCAACTACATATTCTTATAAGAAATTCCATAGTGCTCCCACTCACTTTCTTGCAAATACAAGTTTCTCATAAACATTGTATAAACTTAAACACTTTGATCACCTCATCAAAGCATATATTCCAACTCCGAGATGCTTGCTCCAGTCCATAGAAGGATCGCTGGAGTTTGCATATTATTAGCATCCTTAGGATTGACAAAACCTTCTGGTTGTATCACATACAACTCTTCCTCACAGAAACCATTACGGAAACCTTGTTTTGTCATCCATCTGCCAGATTTCATTATCGAAAAATGCAGCAACTGCTAACAAAATTTTCATAGACTTTTAGCATCGCTACAGATGAGACAATCTCATTGCAGTCAACTCCTTGAACTTGGCGGAAACTTCTTTGCGACAAGTCGAGCTTTATAAACGGTGACATTTCACCATTAGCGTCTATGTTTATCTCAAAGGTCCATTTGTACTCAATGACCCGCCATTCAACAGGCAAGTCTACCAAAGTCCATACTTGGTTTTCATACATGGATCCTTTCTCAGATTTCATGGCTCCTAGCCATTTGTTGGAATCCGGGCCCACCATCGCTTCTCCATAGTTCGTAGGTTCATCGTTGTCCAACAACATGATTTCCAAGACAGGGTTGTCGTACTACTCAGGAGCAGTACGCGTCCTTGTCGACCTACGAGGTTCGATAGTGACTTGATCCGAAGCTTCATGATCACCATCATTAACTTCCTTTTCAACTGAGTAGGCTCTACAGAAACATCTTTCTGTGTTGCACTATTCTCTGGTTGAAACAAAGGTTCAACAACCTTATCAAGTTCTATCTTCCTCCCACTCAATTCTTTCGAGAGAAACTCTTTCTCAAGAAAGGACCCGTTCTTAGCAACAAACACCTTTTGCGCTTGGATCTGAGATAGAAGGTATACCCAATGTCTCATTAGGGTATTCTATGAAGATGCATTTGTCTGCTTTGGGTTCGAGCTCGCTAGGTGAAAAACCCATTTTCACATAAGCGTCGCAGCCCCAAACATTAAGAAATGACAGCTTAGGCTTCTGTCAAACCATAATTCTCACGGTGTCATCTCAACAGACTTAGATGGTGCCCTGTTAAAGTGAATGGATTTGTCTTTAATGCATAACCCCATAATGATAGTGGTAAAACGATAAGAGACATCATAGTACTCACTATATCCAATAGAGCACGACTATGACGTTCGAACACACCATCACACTATGGTGTTCCAGGAGGCGTGAGCTGTGAAACAATTTCCACATTGTCTAAAATTGCATACCAAACTCGTAACTTAGATATCACCTCCATGATCATATCATAGACATTTATCTTCTTGTCACGATGATCTTTAACTTCACTCTGAAACTCCTTGAACCTTTCAAACATTTCAGATTCGTGTTTCATTAAGTAAATATCCCCATATTTACTCAAATCATCAGTGAAGGTAAAACAACGATATCCACTGTGTGTTTCAACACTCATTGGACCACATACATCAACATGTATTAATTCCAATAAGCCACTTGCCCGCTCCATCATATTGGATGACGGGGTCTCAGTCATCTTGCCCAAGAGGCATGGCTCGCATGTCTCAACCGATTCAAAATCGAGTGAGTCAAAAATCCATCAGCATGGAGTTTCTTTCATGCGATTTATACCAATATGACATTACGTGGCAGTGCCACAAGCATGTGGTACTATCATTATTAACTTTGTATCTTTTGGTACCAATGTTATGAATATGTGTACTACTATGATCATGATTCAATAAACCATTCCGAGTGGGTGCATGACCATTGAAGGCATTATCCATGTAAACAGAATAACCATTATTCTCTAACTTATATGAATAACCGTATCGCACTAATCATGATCTAATCACGTTCATGCTCAACGCAAACACCAAATAACATTTATTTAGGTTTATCACAAATCCTGAAGGTAGAGAGAGCGTGCGATGGTGATCACATCAATCTTGGAAATACTTCCAACACACATCGTCACCTTTCACCTAGCTAGTCTCCATTTACTCCGTAGCTTTTATTTCGAGTTGCTAACACTTAGCAACCGAACCGGTATCCAATACCCAGGTGCTACTAGGAGTACCAGCAAGGTGCACATCACTAACACATATATCAAATATACCTCCATTGACATTACCAGCCTTCTTATCTACCAAGCATCTAGGGTTTTTCCGCTTCAGCGAACATTCTCCTCATAACAGAAGCACTTAGTCTCGGGTTCGGGCTCAACCTTGGGTTTCTTCACTAGAGCAACAACTGGCTTGCCATTCCTGAAGTTTTCCCTTCTTGCCCTTGCCCCTTTTGAAACTAGTGGTTTAACTTAACCATCAACACTTGATGCTCCTTCTTGGTTTCTACCTTCGTGGTGTCAAACATCACGAACAACTCAGGGATCATCTTTTCCATCCCTGGCATGTTATAGTTCATCACGAAGCTCTAGTAGCTTGGTGGCAGTGACTTGGAGAACTGCATTAATCACTATCTCATCTGGAAGATTAACTCCCACTTGATTCAAGTGATTGTAGCACCCAGACAATCTGAGCACGCGCTCACCGATTAAGCTATTCTCCTTTATCTTGCAGACAAAGAATCTTGTTGGAGGTCTCATACCTCTCAACATAGGCACGAGCCTGAGATCACAATCTCAGCTCCTAGAACATCTCATATGTTCCGTGACGTTCAAAACGTTTTGGAGCCTCAATTCTAAGCCGCAATGCATGACGCATTGAACTATCACGTAGTCACCAAAAAGTGCCCGTCATATGTTCACAACATCTACAGACAACACTTGAGGGAGTGATGCAGTTAGCGGTACATCAAAAACATAAGCTTTCTGTGCAGCAATGAGGACAATCCTCAGATCACGGACCCAGTCCGCATTATTGCTACCATCAACTTTCAACTTACTTTTCTCTAGGATTGTATCAATAAAACTGGGGAGCTACAGCGCGAGCTATCTACGACATAATTTGCAAGGACATTTTTAGACTAAGTTCATGATAATTAAGTTCATTTAATCAAATTATTAATGAACTCCCACTTAGATAGACATCTCTCTAGTCTTCCAAGTGATACATGATCCATGTCAACTAGCCCGTGTCCGATCATCACGTGAGACGGACTAGTCATCCATGGTGAACATCTCTATGTTGATCGTATCTTCTATACGACTCATGTTCGACCTTTCGGTCTTCCGTGTTCCGAGGCCATGTCTGTACATGCTAGGCTCGTCAAGTCAACCTAAGTGTTTCGCATGTGTAAATCTGGCTTACACCCGTTGTATGCGAACGTTAGAACCTATCACACCCGATCATCACGTGGTGCTTCGGAACGACGATCCTTAGCAACGGTGCACAGTTAGGGTGAACACCTTTCTTGAAATTTTATTGAGAGATCATCTTATTTACTACCGTCGTTCTATGCAAATAAGATGTAAACATGATAAACATCACATGCAATCAATATAGTGACATGATATGGCCAATATCATCTTGCTCCTTTGATCTCCATCTTCGGGGCACCATGATCATCACTATCACCGGCTCGACACCATGATCTCCATCATCATGATCTCCATCATTGTGTCTTCATGAAGTTGTCTCGCCAACTATTACTTCTACTACTATAGCTAACGTTTAGCAATAAAGTAAAGTAATTACATGGCGTTTATGATTGACACGCAGGTCATACAATAATATAAGACAACTCCTATGGCTCCTGCCGGTTGTCATAGTCATCGACATGCAAGTCGTGAACCCTATTACAAGAACATGATCAATCTCATACATCACAATGCATCACATCACATCCTTTTGGCCATATCACATCACACGGCATATGCTGCAAAAACAAGTTAGACGTCCTCTAATTTGTAGTTGCAAGTTTTTACGTGGTTGCTATAGGTTTCTAGCAAGAACGTTTCTTACCTACGTCAAAACCACAACGTGATATGCCAATTGCTATTTACCCTTCATAAGGACCCTTTTCATCGAATCCAATCCGACTAAGGTGGGAGAGACAGACACCCGCTAGCCACCTTATGCAACTAGTGCATGTCAGGCGGTGGAACCGGTCTCACGTAAGCGTACGTGTAAGGTTGGTCCGGGCCGCTTCATCCCACAATACCGTCGAATCAAGATAATACTAGTAACGGCAAGCATATTAACAAAATCGACGCCCACAACTACTTTGTGTTCTACTCGTGCATAGATTCTACGCATAGACCTAGCTCATGATGCCACTGTTGGGAGACGTAGTAGTAAATCAAAAATTTCCTACGCGTTCACCAAGATCCATCTATGGAGAAACCAGCAACGAGCAAGGGGAGAGTGGATCTTCATACCTTTGAAGATCGCTAAGCGGAAGCGTTACAAGAACGCGGTTGATGGAGTCGTACTCGCAGCGATTCAGATCGCGGTAGATCCGATCAAGTGCCGAACGGACGGCACCTCCGCGTTCAACACACGTGCAGCCCGGTGACGTCTCCAACACCTTGATCCAGCAAGGAGGAAGGAGAGGTTGGGGAAGGGCTCCAACAGCAGCACGACGGCGTGGTGGTGGTGGAGTAGCAAGGTATTCCGACAGGGCTTCGCCTAAGCGCTGCGGAGGAGGAAGAAGAGAGGTAGGGCTTCGCCGTGAGAGAGAGAGATCAAATCCTCTCTCAAAACATCCAAAACCTCAAGTATATAGGAGGAGGGACGTGGAGGGCTGGCTTGGCCTCTACTCCAAAGAGGAGATGGCCGGCCGAATTAAAGGGAGAGTCCACCTCCCACAAGGGAGGTGGATCTCCTCCTTTTAAATCCTTTTTGCCTTATCTCCTTATCTCCAGCCACATGGGCCTTTAGCAAAAGTATTTCCCAGCCCAATAAGGGCTGACACACTTTATCTAACAGCCCATGAAGTCCTCTGGTCGTCACACCCCTCCCGGGGGTCCTCCGGCACCCTCCCGACACTCCCGGTACAATACCGATGAGCCCGAAAACTTTCCGGTGACCGAAACTGGACTTCCTATATATCAATCTTTACCTCTGGACCATTCCGGAGCTCCTCGTGACGTCCGGGATCTCATCCGGGACTCCGAACAACCTTCGGTAATCACGTATACCTTTTCCCTATAACCCTAGCGTCATCGAACCTTAAGTGTGTAGACCCTACGGGTTCGGGAGACACGTAGACATGACCGAGACACCTCTCCGGTCAATAACCAACAGCGGGATCTGGATACCCATGTTGGCTCCCACGTACTCCACGATGATCTCATCGGATGAACCACGATGTCAAGGATTCAATCAATCCCGTATACAATTCCCTTTGTCTATCGGTATGATACTTGCCCGAGATTCGATCGTCGGTATCCCCATACCTTGTTCAATCTCGTTACTGGCAAGTCTCTTTAATCGTTCCGTAATACATCATCCCGTGGCTAACTCCTTAGTCACATTGAGCTCATTATGATGATGTCTTACCGAGTGGGCCCAGAGATACCTCTCCGTCACACGGAGTGACAAATCCCAGTCTCGATTCGTGCCAACCCAACAGATACTTTCGGAGATACCCGTAGCGTACCTTTATAGCCACCCAGTTACGTTGTGACGTTTGGCACACCCAAAGTATTCCTACGGTATCCGGGAGTTACACAATCTCATGGTCTAAGGAAATGACACTTGACATTGAAAAGCTTTAGCAAACGAACTACACGATCTTTGTGCTATGCTTAGGATTGGGTCTTGTCCATCACATCATTCTCCTAATGATGTGATCCCGTTATCAACGACATCCAATGTCCATGGCCATGAAACCGTGACCATCTATTGATCAACGAGCTAGTCAACTAGAGGCTCACTAGGGACATGTTGTGGTCTATGTATTCACACATGTATTATGGTTTCCGGTTAACACAATTATAGCATGAACAATAGACAATTATCATGAACAAGGAAATACAATAATAACCATTTTATTATTGCCTCTAGGGCATATTTCCAACAGTTGGATGTCAATGACGCGGTTTGCACCAAATACTTTATCATGATGCCGGAAGGTCCGTCTCGCACATGATTGAAGGGTTTGCCACCCAATACCATCAACTCATGGGCTGAGCTAAAGGCAAGGTTCATCAGAAAATTTCAAGGAACTTGCAAGCAGCCTATGACGATTGTGGATCTGGATCACTGTGTTCAACAGGAGAATGGGTCTGCTCATCATTGGGTCCGGCGCGTGTCGACCATCATCCACTCGTCTGAACAGATCATGGCGTCTCAAGCGGTGTTGATCCTGGAAAAGAACTGTCACTTTATCCCTCTGAAGCAGAAGCTCGGCCGGCTCAAACACACATGTCAAGACATGGGGGAACTCATGGTGGCTCTCACGAAGTATGCCGATTCTAATAACACAAAGGATCCGAGTTCTGGTGAAGAGAAGCCTGGTCAAAATAAAAAGAATAACCATGGCAAGAGTGTGGCAGGCAATGGTAGCCAAGGCAAGAGGAAGAACCTGGACGGCGGGTCGGAATTGGTAGCCAACGCCAGCACACGCAACAACCATGCCAAGGTCAACGGGAAGTTCAGACCACCTTTTAATAAAAACAAGACTCCTTTCAATTTGGAAGAAATGCTCAATAAGCCTTGTCCGGAGCATAGCCGGCCCGATAGACCGACGGGTCACACGTTGGGTAATTGCCATGTTATGCAAAAGTTCAAAGACTATAGCTTACGACAACACCACAACGATGGTGGCCCTCCCAGCCGCTCAGGACCAGGCGGGTTAGGAGCTGGGTTTGGGTCCGGCGGCTCATGATCCGGCCATCATGTCCAGGGCAACCACAGAGGACATCATCAGCACTCTGGTGGTAACAATCAACAACAGAATAACCAGTCTGGGTATTAGAGTAATCCAAAGCAGCTCAGCTCGGGTCAGTATCATGTTTTCACGACCAAGCTGGATAGGCAAGATCAGAAATTGTGCAAACGGGGGGTTAACACGGTCACGCCAACTTGAAGTGGTCTGAATATGACATAACCTGGAGTCGGGAGGATCACCCGCCGCGCATTGATGATTCGGGGCGGCTGGCTCTGGTGGTTGCGCCGCAAGTGGGAGGATATGTGTTCACTTAGGTGCTTATGGATGGTGGCAGTAGTATCAACATACTATACTACGACACTTTCCGACAGATGAAGTTACTTGATAAGGATCTTAGGCCTTCCTCGATAGTTTTTCATGGTGTAGTGCCCGGCAAGTCGGCTTACCCGGTGGGTAAGATCTCTCTGGAAGTCGCCTTTGGTGATGAATACTACTACAGGGTGGAGACCTTGTGCTTTGAGGTGGTAAAAATCAAGAGCCCCTATCACGCTCTGTTCAGGCGGCCGGGTTATGCCAAGTTCATGGCTAGGCCCTGCTATGTCTACTTGCAGCTCATGATGCCCGGATTGAATGGGATGATTACGGTTCATGGTGATCGGAAGACGGCTATTGAGTGCGAGGAAGGAGACACAACTTATGCAGAGTCTAGTTGTGCTGAGGCGGAGCTCAAATTTTACAAGGAAAATGTTGACCCGGAGGACATGACTCTGTTAAAAAAGCCCATCACAAAGGTTGAGCCGCCCCTCAAATTTTCGGCGGACGATACCAAATTGGAGGATTTCAATCCGGGCGACTCATCTGAGCAGTTCACTATTGGGGCCAATATGGATCCCAAATAGGAAAGCGCACTCATCGAATTCATCCATGAGAATCGGGACATCTTCGCATGGAAACCTTCTAACTTGCCGGGTGTTTCGAGAGAGTTCACTGAGAACCACCTTAATGTGGACCCTAAGTTTACACCAGTCAAGTAGTTTCTATGGCGGTTCAACAAGGAGAGACGCAAAGCCATTGGGGAAGAGATAGCCCGGCTCTTGGCAACGGGTTTCATCGTCGAGGTCTTTCACCCGGAGTGGCTTGCTAACCCGGTGTTGGTACTTAAGAAGAATGGCACGTGGTGCATGTGTGTGGACTGCACGGATCTTAACAAGGCCTGTCCGGCTGACCCGTTTGCTCTCCCTCGCATTGACCAGATCATTGATGCGACGACGGGTTGTGAGAGTTTATGCTTTCTGGATGCTTATTCTGGTTATCATCAGATCAAGATGGCAGTCAAGGACCAAGAGAAGACGCCTTTCATCACACCTTTTGGTGCCTTCTGCTACATATCTATGCCTTTTGGGCTCAAGAGTGCCCGGGCGACTTATCAGCGTTGTGTCCAGAACTGTCTTCATAGTCAGATTGGGTGTAACGTTCATGCATATGTGGATGATATATTGATCAAATCAAGGAAGAAAGAGACTTTTCTGGATGACCTGAAGGAGAATTACTACAACTTACGAGTCTACAAGATGATGCGTAACCTGGCTAAGTGTGTCGTTGGCATTCTGGTTGGCAAGCTCTTGGGATTTCTAGTCTCTGAGCGTGGCATTGAAGCTAACCCGGATAAGATCAAAGCTATCACCTCCTTGTCTGAGCCGGCATGCATCAACAATGTTCAGCGCGTAGCGGGTCGAATTGCTGCGTTAAGCCGGTTTATAAGCCACCTTGGTGATAAGACCATTCCTTTATACTAGATGATGAAAAAGACGATCAATTTTGTCTGGAGTAAGGAGGCGGGTGAAGCGTTTGAGGCGCTCAAGAGACAACTCACTGAGCCGTCTGTTTTAGCCGCTCCGATTGAGAAGGAACCCTTTCTATTATACGTTGCGGCTAATAACAGGGTTGTTAGTGCTGCAATCATCGTCGAGCGTAAGGTGGCAGGGAAGGAATATCCGGTTCAAAGTCCGGTTTACTATATCAGTGAGGTCCCTACAGAGTCCAAGCAGAGATATCCACATTGGCAGAAGCTGGTGTATGGGGTGTTCATGGCCAATCGCAAGCTAAAGCATTATTTCCCGGGCCACTAGATCACAGTGGTTAGCTCTGCCCCTTTGGGAGACATAATTCAAAATAGAGAAGCCACTGGCAGGATCGCCAAGTGGGCACTAGAGCTTGGACCTCTCAATTTGAAATACGTACCTCGCACGGCGGTCAAGTCTCAAGCCTTAGTGCATTTCATAAATGATTGGATTGAGAGTCAGGCGCCCAGGGAAAAGCCGGACAACACATACTAGACGATTCACGTTGATGGGTCCATGCAACTGGAAGGATCAGGGGCAGGAGTTGTCTTAACATCTCCCAAAGGTGATAAGTTCTGTTATGTGCTAAGGTTGATGTTTCCTTGTACTAATAATGCAGCTGAGTATGAAGCCCTACTTCATGGCCTCTGGTTGGCTAAAGAGATGAAATTGAGCCGAGTTAGCTGCTTGGGTGACTCAGATCTGGTGGCCCAGCAGGTGTCAGGAACGTGGGACTCCAAAGACCCGCGGATGACGGCTTACCGCCAGGCGATTGATGTCATTGCTGGTCACTTCAATGGTTACCAGGTAGATCATATCGACCATCGTAAGGACGAGGCGGCTGATGCTCTGTCAAGACTGGGTTCTCAATGAAAGGCGGTACCACCTAATGTTTTCTTGGATGTGCTACATCACCCGTCGGTTAAGTTACCTTCAGAGGAGGACTTGGCTATTACTGACCCGGAGTGACAGGTGGTGGCGGCTCTACATGCTATTCCTGACTGGACCGTGCCTTATTTTGCGTACTTGACTCATGGCAAGTTACCTAATGATGAAAATTTAGCCAGACATATCACCAGGCGGTCTAAGTCTATGATGATAGTCAATGGCGAGTTACATAAGTGCAGCGTCACCAGCGTGTTTCAACGTTGTGTCTCACCTGAAGAGGGCAACGAAATCCTGAATGAAATTCATGCTGGCGATTGTGGTCATCACGTCGGCTCAAGATCTCTGGTGGCCAAGGCCTTTAGACATGGTTTCTTCTGGCTGATGGCTCATAAGGATGCGGAAGATCTGGTCCGCAAGTGCGATGGTTGTCAAAAGTTTGGCCGGCGTGCTCATGTTCCGGCTCAAGAATTGTGCATGATTCCAATTACTAGGCCATTCGCAGTCTAGGGGCTTGATATGGTCAGGACTTTCAAGAGATCCAAAGACAACAAGACCCACCTCTTGGTGGCGGTTGACAAGTTTACCAAGTGGGTCGAAGCTGAGCCGGTCAGGAAGTGTGACGCGGCTACGGCGGTTCAGTTTATAAAGAAGCTGATCTACCGTTTTGGTTACCCTCACACTATCATCACAGACAATGGTACGAACCTGTCCAAGGGGTCTATAAAAACGTTCTGCGACAATGAGCACATCCGGATTGATGTTTCTATGGTTGCTCATCCACAATCCAACGATCACGCGGAGCATGCTAACCAAGAAATCGTGAGAGGTATCAAGCCCCGACATATGGTTCCTTTATAGAGAACGCTGGGTTGTTGGGTGGAGGAATTACCATCCCTCTTATGGAGCATCAGAACCACTCCCAACAGATCAATTGCTTATACACCTTTCTTCATGGTTTACGGTGCAGAGGCCATGTTACCAAGTGACATCTGTCATGACTCGCCACGAGTGGCGGCTTATGTTGAGGCAGACAATGAAACGGCGCATCAAGACACCTTGGATGCCCTGGAGGAGGAACATGATCTGGTGGCGGCTCGTTCGGCGATTTATCAGCAAGACCTGCACCGCTATCATAGCCGCAGGGTTAAGACCCAAACGTTTCAAGAAGGCGACTTAGTGTTGCGGTTGATTCAAGATCAGACAGATGCGCACAAGTTATCGCCTCCATGGGAAGGACCTTTTGTGGTCAGTAGAAATCTCAATAACGGGTCATATTACCTCATTGACATCCGAGACGACTCATATACCTCGAGGCAGGAGACCCGCCGGTCGTGGAACATAGCGCATCTATGGCCTTACTGTACTTAAGTTGTCAAGACTTGACATTGTACACCATCATTGTACATATCATATATTTATATGAGTAAAGTAGGCATCCCTGCAAGCCGGGGCCTGTGCTGTTTCACACATTTCAATCTGTGGAAAAAGTGAAAATATGATCGTCCCAGGGGCTTCCCACCTAACGGGTGTAGCTTATCACACCCTATCGGTCGGTTCTCAAGCCAAAATAGTTAACTCCGTCGACATGATCGTCCAGGGGGCTTCCCACCCACAAGGTGTAGCTTATCACACCCTATCGGTCGGCTTTTAAGCCAAACAGTTGACTCCGTCAACAAAGGTCATTTGGGGGCTTACAACCCACCGGGTTTAGCTTACACACCCTCTTGATAGGCTATCAAGCCAAACAGGGTTAAACCTGCCCGTGAGACTAATGCTACTCCGCTAGGTGACCCGCCGAACTCTTACCAGTTAATCTCGCCTGGAGACCCTGAGCCGGTTCAAAGAATTTAACGGCCAATCTCGATAGAGACCCTGTACTGGTTAAGGTTAAAACGGCGGCTATTGTCACGTGAGGGCCGGCTTATGGAAAGCAAGGATAAATTCTCCCATCTACTGCCGACTCTCTGCTATGTGCCCCATTCGTACTCTTAGACACTTAATCCTTGAGGACCCTGTACTGTTTAAGGTTAAAACGATAGATTGATATCACGTGGGAGGCAGTTTTGGGGCTATCAGGGTACTCATGCCCTGCCGTGTCTCTTCTGGGACGTCACACTTCCTATCAGTTAATCTCTCTTAGAGACCTTGAGCCGGTTCAAAGAACTTAATGGCCAATCTCGATAGAGACCCTGTACTACTAAGGAGTTTTAAGTGGCGAGTTAGCCCAGCAGAACCGGCACATGAGTTATTATGAAAAAGCAAGTTAGGAAGATACAACATCTTTGTGTTACGCTATTCTAAGCCGCCCTCCCAACAATATGAAGATACATCTATTCTTGTAGGCCGGTTAAAACCACCAAGAGTCGGCAAAACATCCAATATAAGTCGGCAGCGCAAGGCAGTTGTCATATGTGAAGCCGGACAATTCAATATGTGCACGATGGCACAGTATAGGCAAATATAAGGTTTACTATAAGCCCATTACAGACGCTCTCTACACAGCTCAAAAGTGGTGGTTCAAATTTTTTACACTGCTCTATGGCGGGTCACAAGGCCGGCTCATCCACGGCATTATCGAAGTCTTCAGTTCGACGACGGGTTACCTTCCGGCGGGTCTTTGACCTCCATGATCTGGAGATTGTCCGTGTCCCAGTTGCGGTTGGTTAAAGCCGCAAAGTTTCTCTATTCAAAGAGGGGGATGGGTCAAGATCAGAAGCAAAGAGGTGCTTACTATGTGTAGGGATCAAGTCTTTGGCTTCCAAGGTTGGGCAACGTATTCTCTTCTGCTTGGCATTATAAGTTGCCTGGTATGTTTACAAGTTCACTTCCTCTGCTAACACGGAAGCAAGGACTTTAGAAGCCTTCACACACCATGCATAGTAAGCCTCCATAAACTCTGAGTCATCATCCTTCTTGGAGGGAAACCTGTCCATCATGTCTTCGGGAGTCATATCTGGAGCAAAAGCCAATGCCCGGCTTATGGCTGCAATGGCTCCCTGTCGGGCGGCTGATTTCTTAAGCTCTTGGATTTGCTTCAGCAGGGTGGACAACAGTTCTATGATCCCCTTCATAGTCGGAGGGATCTTATCCTTATAAAGTACCGCCTTGATCATGCAGATAACTCCGCAGTATAGCTGCTCTGTCAAAGTATAGATAGCCTTCAGAGGCAACAAACTGTCAGAAGCAAGTTGACGGCTCCTTGGACCTGCATAAGTCGGATTTTTTGGTCAGAAGTCGCCAGTATAAGCATTTATACAAACATTTTGGATAAGTATTTAAATGCCTACCAAATATGGCGGCTGACATCTTCCTGATATGGCGCTTCAAGGATTGCAGCTCATCTGACACAATCACGAGCCGCTGGTCAGCATCGTCTGCTTGTTGAGTTAGGGCAGCTTGTTCTGTTTCAGCACACTCTTTGAAATCAGCAAAGTCAGCTTTAATCTTGGTTAGTTCCTCGGCCAGGAGCCAGCACTTTTCATTGGCCTCGCTTCGGGTGGCTTGCTAGGTGGCCAGATTGCTCTTTAAACCAGTGAATTCTGACCCGGCTTCGTTAAAGCTTCATGTCACATATCAAAAGGCGGAATAAGTTTCTAGGATGGAATTTTATCAGATGATGAAGATTAAGACAATATTATGCAAGTTTCAAGCATATTGCAAGCAATATGTTTGACACTTGGGGGCTAATGTCTATTTGATCTCTCAAGATTTACAAGGAAGCTCTGACTTAACTTTATCAAAATTGAGCCGGCTCTTGGGGGCTACAATTGGGTCTTCAAACTATCCACATTAAAGCTATGACTTAACTTTATAAAAATTGAGCCAGCCCTTGAGGGCTACAATTGGCTCTCCAAAGTATCTACAATGAAAGCTTCGACTCAACTTTATCAAAATTGAGCCGGCCCTTGGGGGCTACGGATGATGCTTTGAGCAACCAAATCTAAACTAATAGTTGAGGCCTACAGGCTAAGTATTTTTACTTCTAGCAAAATTTGAAGACCCGGCTTACCATTAGCTAATATTAACCCAGCTCTTGGGGGCTACGTAAGGGTATAAGTAAAGTAGAGTGAGAGTACCTCATATTTCTTCTTCATCAGGTTGACTAGCTTGAGCTCCAGGTCCCGGCTTGTAGACAGGCGGTTCAGATAACTAGTGTGAAGCTCATCGACCGTTAGCTTCTCTAGTGCAGGGACTTCAAATTCCAACCTCTTGGAGGTTTCAGTTGCCTCGGTGTGCTTTGTTACTACACAAGTTTGAGGAGAGTGAAAGCCGATGCCAGTAGTTTGGACATCTTGAGTATTTGAATTGTCAATAGTCTTGGAAGGGCTCAGGGGCTTGGAATTGGCCCTCGGAGGACTCTCAGGAATCATATCGTCGGCCGCTGGCTCGGCAGAATGACGAGCTTCTTCACTGCATCTTTGGAAGCTGCCAAGGGATAAACATGCGGCACAGGAGAATCCGGCTTGGCAGGCTCCGGCTCTCGAGCTTTGTGGCCAGGGGTAGACCCGTTGGTCTTCCTTCGTTTTGCTTGGGCCCTGGAAACCACAAGAGGTCATGGTTCGAGCTTTATATATAACACAAGTTTGAACATAAGCATAAAGACACACACTCTGGGTTAATCTTCAGAGGCGGCAGAGCATTTCCGGTAGAGTCGCCGGACGAAGGGGGTGATTCCTTAAAGCATTTACGACAACATAAGACAGTGTTGAATTACAAAGAAAAGGTTAATAAACAAAGTCAGGTTGAACAAATACCTCAGCTGGCCGTTTCCATTGAGCCAGAGATAACCCAGCCATGAGATCGTTAGAGCCGGTGCTCCGGGTCTGGCGTCGGGAGATTGGCTGTTGCTTTTTCAACAGAAAGTGGGGGTCTAAGTAAGCAAGAGGATGAGAAAGTGGGACTTTTCGGATTACCCGCCGTATCTTCTATGGTACAAGATGTTCTGAGTTGGATGAAACATAAGTTACCTTAGGAACGTTGGCATGGCTTGTCTCCGTTTCGTCTAGTGAATAATTATTGTCAATAAGGTGCATGAAGAGACGACCAAAAGAATCAAGCTCTACCTCTTTGTCATCAGATTCCGGCTGTTCTTCGGACTGTTCTTGGGGTGCAGTTTTCTTCTTCCAGCCGTCAGTCTTCTTCTTTGACTTCTTCGGAGTAGGAATGTACTTATTTTTCCAGAAGCCGGAATTGGCTTGAAAATATAAGCCGGCAAAAGGTTGAGAGATTTCTAAGTATAAGCTAATACAGAGATAAGGACATCAAGAGTCGCCCTTACGTTTGGGGATGGGTTTGCGATACAGAAAGGTGCTAGCCCAATGGCACTGCAAGCTCCTGAAGACTCATGGACAAGGCTCCTAATGGCAGCCACAATGTCATCCTCTGATAACGTTGTCTGGTTAAAGCAGAGGGGGTCATCAGACTGGCCTGTATATTCGCACATGAGGCGGCTTCGCTAGCTCAGGGGCATGACCCTCCAAGAAATCCAGCAGCGGATTATATCCAGGCCCGTCAGTCCATTGGCCATAAGAGCTTTAGTTTTTGCATGAGCCGGAGCATACTTCACCCGCTCAGTGGCTGACAGCCAGCCATGAAGCTCAGTTGTTGTCTTGAGCCGGGACGGACGATAACCCGGCAAGGGATGCTCTCCTTCCGGGGAGGTGTCTTTGTAGTAAAACCAAGTCTTATTCAAGTCTTTAGGATGACTCGGCATCTGGACAGCCGGAAAATTTATGTCCCGTCATCTCTGAATGGAAATACCGCCAAGCTCTAAGCTTGGACCGGCCTTCACCTTCGTCTGGCGGTTCGCATAAAAAAACTCACGAAATAGACCAACAGATGGCTCTTCTTGCAAGTAAACTTCACTAATTATTTGGAAGTTGCACATGTTGGAGACAGAATTGGCAGTGAGGTCTTGAGGGCGCAGTTTGAAGAAGTGAAGAATGTCCGGGAAGAATTTTGAGCCGGGGGGCTAAAGCCACACTCGAGATGATCCAGAAATATAACTACTTCACCCTCCTGAGGAACGGGCTTTAGTTCATTACCCAAAACCCGCCAATGGATGACATCTTTTGCAGGTAAGGTACCCACGTCTACAAAATCCATCAGGAACTCCTCTGTGATAGCAGAGCCGACCCAATTGCCTGAATTGGATGCATGAGACATGGTGGCGACTTAAAACTGTGCAAAGTAATAATTTTTGGTGAGTCAGAAGGTGACAGACAGAATAAGGGCGGTTAAAAAGTTTAAATGCTATAAAGTTAAGTCGCCAGAGCAGTTTTGATGAGAGTCGAAAATTCACTCGCGAGTCAAGTTTGCAAAGCAACGTGGCAAAATCTTACTAAGTGTGGAAAACAGGTTTCATGGACTACCTATATGATTATGGATCTACAAAACAGAGGAAAATTGGGTTTATTCTAGGCCTAGCAACGAACAGTCAGACCAGTGACATTTCGAAGTAAGTGAACAGAGAAACTACAAATCTGCGTGATGCTATTATCGACTTCCTACGGTCTACTGCGATAAGAGCAGAGGATGATATCGTGTTCGATGATGTGTATACTATCTGCCATTGCGGACAAGTTTGTGTTCTAGCGGCGGAGAACTCCATGAAAACCCTACCGAGAACTACGTACCTAGGGGAGGAGAAGAACTCACCGGAGATGGCGCAACGGGCGCGGTCAGAGCTCTCGTACGAACAGGTTGATGCAGCGGCCTGGAGAGATGACGGAGTGGAAGCTTCGCCGGAGCGGAAGGACGCTAGAGCGATGACGTCGGGAGGAAGAAGAAGAGGCGCGAGCGGAGAAAGGAAGTGAAACTGCCCTCTGCGGTCCTATTGAATAGGCAAAAAGTGTAAATGGGCGCGAGAATCCAGGCGACGAAGGTTAATTGACTGAGACGGACACCTTGATTTTTGGGATATCTGTTTAATAGCGGAAAGATCCATTGCGGTCGTTAGGGAATCTTTTTGGTGTCGCTGGCATGACGTCACGGCGGGTTACTTTGTCTTACTTTCAGTTGGTAATGAGCAAGACTTGCCCTCGAGTGAGACGGAAGATTGAGCAAGTCTCACCTCCAAGGGAGACAGAAGATTGAGCAAGACTCGCCGCCAAGTGTGACGAAAGATTGAAATGAGCAAGCCCAAATCAACCTGGGGCCTAATGTTGGGGATATAACCCCGTGGTGAGACCTACCCAGGCAGGGCCGGGTCACACCTAGCGGCTCATGGGCCAGACCAAGGACAGGCCTGGAGACTCAAGCCTTGCTGTTCGGCGGCTCACCGAGATGGGCCAAGATGAGGCTCAGGCAAAGAAGTCATGAAGACCCAGGCGGGTAAGCCGCCTGGAGACGGCTTTCTTAAGAAGGCAAGACAATGTAGAGATAGACTCAGACATGTTGTAAGAGTCTGTATGCGACTCGTGTAACCCGTGGTCTTGACCTCCTATATAAGGGCGAGACTCGGGGCGACTTAGGCAGAAGCCAATTGATCGAGTGCTAGGTCAAGCGATTCCACTCCCTTTTAATCGATACTCCAATCAATGCAACAGAAGCAGGACATAGGCTATGACCTCTACTTGAGGGGCCGAACCTGGGTAAACTCGTGTCCTTCGTCCCAACCAACCCCTTTGAGTCCATCACCTTAGCGATGGCCTCGAATCTAAGTTCTCAGACATCTGTCATGATAAAACCATGACAGTACTTGTAGTGCTCTTGAAATTGATGTTCTGCCTTTGTGGCTTGATGCACTAGCTTGAGCAAGTTGGATTAGGGTTGGAAATACGCAATATTCTTGACTTGGTAATTGAGACCATTCAAGAAATGCGTCATAGTTTGCTCCTCCTCCTCCTTCACATTGGCTCTTATCATGGCTATCTCCATCTCTTGGTAGTACTCTTCCACCAACTTGGTGCCTTGCTTGATTAGTTGTAGCTTCTTGAATAGATCATGATTATAGTTGTGCAACTTGAATATTTTGTCAACCTTGAGTGCCCAAGAGAGATAGTCTTCGGGATCGTTGCTTCCAGGAAACTTAGGCATACTGAACTTGAGCTTGTCAAAGCGATTTTCTTCATTGTTGTTGTGATTGCGGTATCCTTGTCGTGGAGGAGCATGGTTGTCTTGTTGAAGTTGGCCTTGCCGTGGAGCTTGATCATCCACATGATCAATGGGATTTTCTTGTGGTTGCACTTCTTGTCGTGGAGGGGCATTGTTTTCATGTTGATATTGCTCTTGCCTTGGAGCGAGCTCATCAATGTGTTGCTCCTCTTGCCTTGGGTGTTGTTGACGTCTTGGTCTCACCTGTTGCTGGCATTCTTGGTGCTCTTCTTGACATGTGGCTTCCTCTTGGCATTCTCGACGTATAGCTTCTTGTTCCTCACGAGCTAGTCGGTTGTGTTCTTGCAAGGCATGGGTTGATTTGCGAAGTGCGCGTTGTGCATCATTTGCTTCCTCTTCATGGCGCCGGTCTTCCTCACGACGGTGACGTAGGCGTTCTTGCTCGTATGAGTCTTGCTCTTGTTAGTGGCGGTGGTCATGCTCATGATGTCGACCTTGAGGCTCTTCATCATGGAAAGGATTGCTTGAGTCTTGAGAGAGACGACGTGCATCACGTTGTTGTGGTCGAGCCCACGGAGGAGGACTCTCGCCAGAGGATTCCTCGGAGGAATGTCGACTTGCCGTGCGCCGACGAGTTGAGGTAGAAGTGGATGATGCATGATTCACCATCAAGACGTGGAGCTCGTCCATTTGGGTCGTCATGAAGTCCCGTGTTCGCTCCTCGGATTCACGTATGTTAGTGGCAAGGTGCTCAATGCGGTCTGTGATGTCATCATGTGCTTGGCGCATTCCCTTTTGTGCGGCGAAGAATTGTAGTTTGGTGACGTAGTTGTTCACGTCGTCATCGTGCTCCTGAAATGTCGGGTTCGTCATAGTGTTCCTATCCATGGTAATCAAGTAGATATAAGTGGAAGAATGAGAAAACACAATACCAAATATTGTTCCGAAGGTTGAAATGAGGATCAATCACTCAACGTGAAATCGTGGAAATAGTAGAATTGGTACCGAGTTTGCTCTTCTCACACCTACACAAAGTAAAGCTTTGAAGTGCAGCTTGGTTAGGATGGTGGCACAAAATTCAAGTGATTTGACAATAAGATTCAATCAAGTTGAAGTTGATTCGCTAATTCGTAAGTAAGACAATGTGAATCAATAGCAATGAGTGAACTCGGAAAAGCACACAGAATAGAAAAGTGAGGTTGTGCAACCAAGAAATGAGCTCAAAATGTGGAGTCCATGGAAAACGCTCGTGTTGCACAACACTAGAGAGACGCTAGCACGATTGCTCAAATGGGCATGATACGAACTTGTGCACAACCTATAAGAAACAAAACGTGTCATCTTCCTACTCCAGACTTGCTATGTATGTAAGAGGCACGAGTCACTCGCTCAAGTGATCCAAGATGATCAAGTATGATATGCAAATTTGGCGATGCTATTGCTCTTTTGTCCTTGCTTAAAATCTTTGCCTTTCTTTCTTTCAGCAATGATATTTGGATTGTCACCATGCGGGACGTGCACACCAAGATAGCAATTATGTATGTGGGTACTTTGCAACACAAGAGATGATACTAAGATGTATATGCATGCAATTGTAGCTATGCAGAGTATGTATCACTAATGTGCACAAGTAGCATCGCCTGGCAATACTCAATGGCTAGTCTCGGTAGGCAAGTAGCACAAAGAGGTTCGGGGTAACAATGCAATGGCAAGGGTATAAGTCAAGACTGTCGTCGCGGTTACTGTGACGCCCTGGATTTGTTCTACGGTAATCTCTGTAATTAAGCTACAGTAATCCCATGCTAATGGTGCCACGTCACCACGATTACTGATGTTAATCTTGCGATAATTCAACCCCGTGTGAATTCGAAATTCGAAACCAAGTCAAAACGGCAAAAGTTTTCAAAACCTACAAACCAGAATGCTCAGAGTGTGTCAAATAATGCCTAGTTAATTGTGTTGTATAAATCAACATTTTTAAAAATAATTAAATACACTAAATTGAAATAAAAACTAAAATGGAAAATTTAAAAAGAAAACAAAAAACTAAACTAAAAAAAATCAAAGCCCCCTGGCCCAACTAGGCCATCGGCCAAGCCAGCCGGCCCACCCCCCGTCCCTGGGGTTATAAGCCGCCCCAAAAACCCTAGACCCACCCCCACCGACAACCACCCCACTTCCCCCACTCGCCCCACCCTCCTCTCTCTCCTCCACCCTCGATTGGATCGGATCAGGGAGCCCTGCCGCCACTTCCCCCCATGAGGCTGTCGGCCGTCGCTCGTGCCCCCGTGTCTCCCACCGCCGGCGCCTCTGCCATGACCCCTCCCCATCGGAGCCCGTCGCCGCCCGACGCCATCGACACCACCACCGCCGCCCCACGCTTCCCCGTCGGCGCCCCTTCACCCCAACGGCCCTCCTCATCCTCCTCCCCGTCGGCCTACCCTAACCCTTGACGCCCCAGCCCCCTGACAATGCCGGTGAGCTCCGTCTCCGGGGCTCCTCCCCTCTCCTTCCTCCCCCCAGTCATCGCGCTCTGCCTCACCACGGCCTCGCTCGCCACTCGCCAGCATGCGTGCGCTCGCAGCGCTGGCCACCCCTGCGCGCCGCTCGCCATGCCGCGCGCGTACGCGCTGCACCCGACCTTTCCCATGCACACTCTGGCGCCTCCCTCGCTGCTTGTAGCCCTCGCCTTTCCCTGTGGTGATCGCCTCGGCCATTGGCTAGCCCCGCATGCACCGCCCACCTCCGGCCACGGGCACGACTACTGCTGCGATGCACCATATGCGACCTCGGTCCACCCACCTCGCCGTCCACCACCACGGCCCTGGCCACCGGCAGGCCCCCGGTGGCTGACCAGGGCGTTGGCCATGACTTCGGCCGCCCCTGCCCATTTCGGTTAGTGGGTTAATCCCACTAAGCCCCCCTCCCATGAGACTGACAGAGGGGGCCCACTGCCCCTAAACATTTTTAAAATAAAAATAAAAAATGAAAAGATAATTGTTAATAAAATGTTAATTAAATTAATTAAGTAATTAATGAAATTGGTTATTAAGGGTTAATTATATTAGTTAATTAGTTTTGATAATTAATTAATTTAAATAGTGAAAGACATGTGGGACCCACCCCCTTAATTAATCCTGATTAAGATTAATTAAACCCTGGATTAAACCCTGAGTGAATGACAGCTCGGGCCCACTGGTCAGTTCTGACCAGTCAACCCCCACTGTTGACTGCTCATGGTAGCATGCTAATGTCATAATTCTATTTTCGAATTAAATTCAATCTATTTTAATTTCAGAATATTATTAAATCTTTGAAATTAATATAAAATAAACCGTAAGTTAGATGAAAATACTTTATACATGAAAGTTGCTCAGAACGACGAGACGAATCCGAATACGCTGTCCGTTAGTCTGTCACGTGCCCATATCATAGAAAACATGGAACTTTTCCATCCGTCTCATCAGTCCGATGGTAGCCCGAGACCCGGAAAATATCGTCTGATATTCTTCCGAACCAACTGTGACATCTAATACTACGCTAGTGCATGCCTAGCTCTGCATATTGCCATGTCATGCATCATGATTGCATCTGTGCTTTATATTTATTGTTACTCCCCGTCTTTTTACTGGCAAACCCCGAGACTGACGCTACTGTCGGGTACAACTACACTGCTGACGACCAGGCCTTTGCAGTAGAGCAGCAAGGCAAGCAACCCCCTGATCATTCTGATATCGCCCATTTCTTTCCCTCTCACTCTTGCATTAGATTTTGCTACTGTATTAGCTAGCTCCTATTTCTGATGCATAGCCAGTTTTTTATAAACGGCTACTGTTGGGGATATAACCCCATGGTGAGACCCGCCCCAGAGGTTCCGGGTCACACCTGGCGGCTCATACACCAGCCCAAGGACGGGCCTTGAAGACTCAAGCCCAAGACATTGGGCAGCTTGCCAAGATGGGCCAAGACGAGGCCCGGACGGAGAAGGTATGAAGACCCGAGCGGGTGAGCCGCCCGGAGACAGCATGCTCAGGAAGGCAAGACAATACAGAGATAGACTCAGACACGTTGTGAGAGTCGGTTACGACTTGTATGACCCGTGGTCTTGACCTCCTATGTAAAGGCGAGAACCGGGGCGATTTAGACGGAAACTAACTAATCGAGAACTAGGTCAAGCGATTTCGCTCCCTTGTAATCGAGATTCCAAGCAATACAAGCACAAGCAGGACGTAGGCTTTTACCTCTACTTGAGGGGCCGAACCTGGGTAAACCTGTGTCCTTTGTCCCGATCAACCCCTTTGAGTCCATCACCTCAGCGATGGCCTCGAATCTAAGTCCTCGTACATCTGCCGTGACAAAACCATGATAGTTGGCGCCCACCATGGGGCTAGCGCTCGATGGTGTTGAGTTCTCAAAGGGCTCTCTCCTAGGGTTCGAGGGATACGTGGTCAGAAGGATGAGCAAAATTCGCCGCGGCCAGCTCTACATCAACGATGCCGGCTAGGGCCCTGAGGCCGACTCTGACGAATATGGATTCTGGGTTCCCATCGGCGGAATCGACGAATATGGATCTACGCCCGGGCCGGATGTTTGCACCAACATCGTCGAGCCGGCTCGGCACGCGCAACCTGCCCAACACGTGCGACCCGTCCGTGCTAACCCGGGCCGGAAGCATGTCTTCGTGGGCTTCACTCAAGGGATGGATCTTGAGGCTTCCACGTCGCAGGAGAATCTCGTCTATTCAGAGGACGGGTCTTCAAGCGGAGAGGCAGAATCAATCTACCCACTTCACAACGGCAGGCTCAGGAGGTACGACGAGCTTTACCTCGAGTCGTAGCATTCTGAGCCGGAGGATCACCGGCTACGGATCCATGCGGCCGTGTTCATGGCAGGGTCAGCACTGGGCGCAAGCAGCATAGCCGTCGAGACCGCAAACACAGGGGCTGACCCGCCATCGCCGGCTCAGGTTCTTCCAGATCTGGTGAACAAGCTCACAACCCTGATGGCGACTGAAGTCATGCCGGATAATCAAGCAGCCGAAAACTTTGAGATCATAAGGCTTAAGGACCGGATGGCGGAGGTCCAATAGGGGATTGGCGAGTTAAAGGCTCAGATGGATGCGGAGGCAGAGCGCCTTAGGACAGATGCTTTCCGCCTTGAGCTAGAGCAAGAGTCGGCAGCTGCGGTGCAGCAGATGAGACATCAGTCCTACTTAGCAGAACAATACGAGGCCAAGAATATTTTTTAACTTGCCAGGAACGGGATGGACAACGAACGCGCCTGGAAGTTGTCCAGCGGCTCGACAATAGCTTAAGCCGCCTCAACGAAACCAGGCCTCACCAGCGGCTTTTCCGATGCCGACGGGTCACTACTCAAACCCGGCAAAGAACATGGTGGCAGCAGCAACCCGTCTTGAAACAATCCTATTCCTGACGAGGCGCCCTTTGCAGAGGAGGTGCGGAACGCCCTTGGATACCTTCAAACGGCGATGGCCCAACAAGAGAAATATACTTATAGTCGTAGCCGCATGCATTCAACCCCCCTCCCAAGCCACAGTTACAGCCGGCGCTATGAGTCGCCAGCGGGTTCTTGCAGTGGTCAGCACCAGGGGCTACCGCGAGATGATCATACAGCTCTGGATGCGCAGGCGCTCATAGACCGAGCGAGAGTACAGCGAGAGGCAGCGGCGGTTCATCAAGAGCCCATGCATTCCGTCTCAGTTGGAGCGCGAGTAGCCACCAGGGCCGTGGGAGTCCCATGCTTGGTGCCAGCTCTGCGGAACGAGCGTTTGCTGAAGGATTTCAAAGGCCCTCGTAAGGTCCCGAATTACACTGGGGACCAGCCCCCAGAGGCCTGGATTGAAAGTTATGAGCTGGCTATGGAAATGTTGGATGCCAGTGACGCGGTTTGTGCCAAATACTTTATCATGATGTTGGAAGGTTTGGCTCGCACGTGGTTGAAGGGTTTGCCACCCAATACCATCAACTCATGGGCTGAGCTGAAAGCATGGTTCATTAATTTTTTTCAAGGAACTTGCAAGCAACCTATGACGATTGTGGATCTGAATCACTGTGTTCAATAGGAGAATGAGTCGGCTCATCATTGGGTCCGGTGGGTGTCGACTATCATCCACTCGTCTGAACAGATCACGGCGGCTCAAGCGGTGCTGATCCTGGAAAAGAACTGTCACTTCGTCCCTCTAAAGCGGAAGCTTGGCCGGCTCAAACGCATGTGTCAAGACATGGGAGAACTCATGGTGGCTCTCACAAAGTATGCCGACTCTGATAACATGAAGGATCCGGGCTCTGATGAGGAGAAAACTAGTCAGCGTAAAAAGAATAACCATGGCAAGGGTGCAGCACACAATGGTAACCAAAGCAAGAGGAAGAACCCGGATGGCGGGTCAGAATTGGTGGCCAACGCCAACACCGGCCACAATCGACCTAACGGCAATGGGAAGTTTAGACCACCTTTTAACAAGGGTAAAACTCCTTTCAACTTAGAGGAGATTCTCAACAAACCTTTTCCGGAGCACAGCCGTCCTGACAGACCGGCGGGTCACACGTGGGGCAATTGCCACATCATGCAGAAGTTCAAGGACCACAACATGCGACAACATAACAACGATTGTGGTGGCCCGCCCGGCGGATCAGAACCAGGCGGGTCAGGAGCCGGGTTTGGGTCCGACGGCTCAGGTTCCGGTCATCATGTCCAGGGCAATCAAGGAGGACATCATCAGCACTCTGGTAGCCATCATGAGCAATAGAATAATTAGTCTGGGTATCAGAGTAATCCAAAGCAGCTCAGTTCGGGTCAGTATCATGTTTTTACAACTATCCTTAACAAGCGGGATCACAAAGTGAGCAAATGGGTGGTTAATGAGATCGCGCCGGCTCTACCACAGTACTTGAAGTGGTCTGAGTATGGCATCACATGGAGCCGGGAGGATCACCCACCGCGTGTTGATGACCCGGGGCGGCTGGCCCTGGTGGTCGCCCCCCGAGTGGGAGGGTATATGTTGAATAAGGTACTTATGGATGGAGGCAGTAGCATCAATATCCTATACTATGTCACCTTTCGGCGGATAAAGCTACTTTATAAAGACCTTAGGCCCTCCTCGACAGTCTTTCATGGTGTGGTGCCTGGCAAGTCAACTTACCCCGTGGTTAGGATCTCCTTGGAAGTTGCCTTTGGTGATGAGTACAACTATAGGGTAGAGTCCTTGTGGTTTGAAGTAGTCAAAATCAAGAGCCCCTATCATGCCTTGTTTGGGCAACCAGCTGATGCCAAGTTCATGGCTAGGCCCTGCTATGTCTATTTGCAGCTCAAGATGCCCGAGTTAAAAGGGACGATTACTATTCATGGTGATCGGAATATGGCCATTGAGTGCGAGGAAGGAGACGCGGCTTACGCGGAATAAAGTTGTGCTGAGGTAGAGCTCAAGTTTTATAAGGAAAATGTTGACCCAGAGGATATGGCTCCGCTGAAAAAGCCTACCACAGAGGTTGAGCCGCCCCTGAAATTTTTGGCGGATGATACTAAGTTGGTGCATTTCGCTCCGGGCGACTCATCTCAATAGTTTACTATTGGGGCCAATAAGGATCCCAAATAGGAAAGCGCACTCATCGAATTTATCCGTGAGAATCGGGACATCTTCGCATGGAAACCGTCTGACATGCCGGGTGTATCAAGAGAGTTTGGTAAGCACCACCTTAATGTGGATCCTAAGTTTAAACCTATCAAGCAATTTCTATGGTGGTTCAACGAGGAGAGGTGCAAGGCCATCGGGGAAGAGGTCGCCCGACTCTTGGCAGTGGGTTTCATCGTCGAGGTCTTTCACCCGGAGTGGCTTGCTAACCCAGTGCTCATGCTCGAGAAGAACGACACATGGCGTATGTGCCTAGATTACACGGATCTGAACAAAGCTTGTCCGGCTGATCCCTTTGCTCTTCCTCGCATTGATCAGATCATCGATGCTACGTCGGGTTGTAAGAGTTTATGTTTCCTGGATGCGTATTTTGGATATCATCAGATCAAGATGGCAGTCAAGGACCAAGAGAAGACGACTTTCATCACGCCTTTTGGTGCCTTCTGCTACGTGTCTGTGCCTTTCAGGCTCAAGAGTGCCCAGGTGACTTACCAGCGTTGTGTGCAGAATTGTCTTCACAGCCAAATTGGGTGTAACGTTCACGCATATGTGGATGACATTGTGATCAAGTCAAGGAAGAAGGAGACTCTGCTTGATGACCTGAAGGAAACCTTCGACAATCTATGGGTCTATAAGATGATGCTTAACCCGACGAAGTGTGTCTTTGGTGTTCCGGCAGGCAAACTCTTGGGATTTCTGGTCTCTAAGCATGGCATTGAAGCTAACCCGGATAAGATCAAGGCTATCACCTCCTTGGTTGAGTCGGCGTGCATCAATGATGTTCAACGCCTGGCAGGGCGGATTGCCGCGTTGAGCCAGTTTATAGGCCACCTTGGTGAGAAAGGCATCCCTTGATATCAAATGATGAAAAAGACAAACAAATTTGTCTCGAGCATGGCGGCGGGTGAAGTGTTTGAGGCGCTCAAGAAGCAGCTCACTGAGTCGTCGGTCTTAGCCACTCCGACTGAGAAAGAACCCTTGCTCTTGTACATGGCGGCTAACAATAGGGCTATCAACGCTGCAATCATGGTCGAGCGCAAGGAGGCAAGGAAGGAATATCTGGTTCAGAGGCCGGTTTATTATATCAGTGAGGTCCTGACAGAGCCCAAGCAGAGATATCCACATTGGCAGAAGCTAGTATATGGGGTGTTCATGGCCAACCGCAAGTTGAAGCACTATTTCTTAGGGCACCAGATCACCGTGGTTAGTTCTGCCCCGTTGGGAGACATAATTCAAAACAGATAAGCCACTGGCAGGATTGCTAAGTGGGCATTGGAGCTGGGACCTCTCAGAAATACGTACCTCGTACGACTGTCAAGTTTCAAGCCCTTGTGGATTTCATAAATGACTGGACAGAGTGTCAGGCGCCCGAAGAAAAGCCGGATAACATATATTGGAAAATACACTTTGATGGGTCTAGGCAGCTGGAAGGATCAGGGGCAGGAGTTGTCTTAACCTCCCACAAGGGTGACAAGTTCTATTATGTGCTACGACTGATGATCCCTTGTACTAACAATGCAGCTGAGTATGAAGCCCTGCTTCGTGGCCTCAAGATGGCTAAGGAGATGAACTTAAGCCGGGTAAGGTGCTTCGGCGACTTAGATCTTGTGGCTCGGCAAGTTTCAGGCACTTGGGACTCCAAGGATCCACGGATGGTGGCTTATCGTTAGGCGGTGCATGTCATTGGTGGTCACTTCAAGGGTTATGAGGTGGATCATATTGATCGTCGCAGGAACGAGGCGCTGACGCCGTGTCAAAGTTAGGCTCTCAATGAAAGCCGGTGGCGCCTAATGTCTTTTTGTATGTCTTACATCACCCGTTAGGTAAGTTGCCTTCACAGGACGACTTAGCCATTCCTGACCCGGAGGGACAGCTGGTGGCGGCTCTGCATGCTATTCCGGATTGGACTGTACCTTACTTGACGTACTTGAATCATGGAGAGTTACCTGATGATGAAAATTTAACTAGATAGATCACCAGACGGTCTAAGTCCATGACGATAGTCAATGGCGAGTTACATAAGTGCAGCGTCACCGGCGTGTTTCAGCATTGTGTCTCACCAGAGGAGGGTAAGGAAATCTCAAATAAAATTCATGCTGGTGATTGTGGACATCACGCCGGCTCAAAATCTTTTGTGTCCAAGGCTTTTAGGCACGGTTTCTTTTGGTTGACGTCTCACAAGGATGCAGAGGATCTGGTCCACAAGTGTGACGGTTGTCAAAAGTTTGGCCGGCGTGCTCATGTTCTGGCTCAATAATTGCACATGATTCCAATCACTTGGCCGTTTGCAGTTTGGGGGCTCAATATGGTCGGGCCTTTCAAGAGGTCCAAGGACAAAAAGACCCACCTCTTGGTGGCGGTTGACAAGTTTACCAAATGGGTAGAAGCTGAGCCAGTCAGCAAGTGTGACGTGGCTACGGCGATTCAGTTTATTAAAAAGCTGATCTACTGTTTTGGTTACCCTCACAGTATCATCACGGATAATGGTATGAACCTGTCCAAGGGGGCTATGAAAATGTTCTGCGACATTGAGCAGATCCGGCTTGATGTTTCTGCGGTTGCTCATCCATAGTCCAACGGTCAGGCGGAGCGTGCTAACCAAGAAATCCTAAGAGGTATCAAGCCCCGGCTTATGGTTCCTTTACAGCGAACGCCGGGTTGTTGGGTGGAGGAGTTGCCGTCCGTTTTATGGAGCATCAGGACTACCCCCAACAGATCAACGAGTTATACACCTTTCTTCATGGTTTACGGTGCAGAGGTCGTGTTACCAAGTGACATCCGTCATGACTCGCCACGAGTGGCGGCTTACGTTGAGACGGACAATGAGACGGCGCATCAAGACACGTTGGATGCCTTGGAGGAGGAACGTGATCTGGCGGCGGCTCGTTCGGCGATTTATCAGCAAGACATGCAGCGCTATCATAGCCACAGAGTCAAGACCCAAACGTTTCAAGAAGGCAACTTAGTGTTGCGGCTGATCCAAGATGAGACAAATATGCATAAGTTCTCTCCTCCATGGGAAGGACCTTTCGTGGTCACCAGAAATCTCAACCACGGGTCATATTACCTCATTGACATCCGAGACGATTCAGATACCTCGGGGCAAGAGACCCGCCAACCGTGGAACATAGCGCATCTACGGCCTTACTATACCTAAGTTGGTGAGACTTGACATTGTACATATCATATTTATATATGAATAAAAGTTGGCATCCCTGCAAGCGGGGCCTCTGCCGTTTCGCATATCTCAATCTGTGCAAACACATGATCGTCCAGGGGGCTTCCCACCCTCCGGGTGTAGCTTATCAAACCCTATCGGTCGGCTCTCCAGCCAAAAAGTTGACTCCGTCAACATGATCGTCCAGGGGGCTTCCCACCCTCCGGGTGTAGCTTATCAAACCCTATCGGCCGTCTCTTAAGCCAAAAAGTTGACTCCGTCAACATGATCGTCCAGGGGGCTTCCCACCCTCCGGGTGTAGCTTATCAAACCCTATCGGTCGGCTCTCAAGCCAAAAAGTTGACTCCGTCAACATGATCGTCTAGGGGGCTTCCCACCCACCGGGTGTAGCTTATCAAACCCTATTGGTCGGCTCTTAAGCCAAATAGTTGATTCCGTCAACAAAGGTCACTTTGGGGCTTCTCACCCACCGGGTGTAGCTTACACACCCTCTTTGATCGACTCTTAAGCCAAACATGGTTAAACCTGCCTGTAAGCTGATGCTACTCTGCTAGGTGACCCGCCGAACTCTTACCAGTTAATCTCGCCTAGAGACCCTGAGCCGGTTCAAAGCAATTGACGGCCAATCTCCATAGAGACCCTGTACTGGTTAAGGTTAAAACGACTGCTCTTGTCACGTGAGGGCCGGCTTACGGAAAGCAAGGATAAATTCTCCCACTTACTGCCGACTCTCCACTATGTGGCCCGTTCGTACTCTTAGACAGTTAATCCTTGAGGACCCTGTATCGTTTAGGTTAAAACAATGAATTTATGTCACGTGAGAGGCAGTTTTGGGGCTATCAGGGTACTCATGCCCTGCCGTGTCTCTTCTGAGTCGTCACACTTCCTTTCAGTTAATCTCGCTTAAAGACCCTGAGCCAGTTCAAAAACTCATTGGCCAATCTCCACAGAGACCCTGTACTGTTAGGGAGTTTTAAGTGGCGAATCAACCCAGTAGAACCGGCACATGAGCTGTTTTCAAAAACAAGTTAGGAAAGATACAACATCTTTGGGTTATGCTATTTTAAGCCACCCTCCTAACAAATGTGAAGATACATCTATTCTTGCAGGTTGATTAAATCGCCAAGAGCCGGCAAAGCATCCAATATGAAAGTGCAAGGAAGATGACATATATATTAAGCCGGACAATTCAACATGTGCACGATGGCACAGTTCAGGCAAAGGCACAGTTTACTACAAGCCTATTACAAATGTTCTTTGTAGAGCTCAAAAATGATTCAAAGTTTTTTACACCTCTCATGGCCTTTCATAAAGCCGGCTTATCCATGACATCACCAAATTCATCAGTTGGCTGGCGGGTCACCCTGCTCCGAGTCTTCGACCTCCATGATCTAAAGATTGTCCATGTCCCAGTTGTAGTGGGTTAAAGCTGCAAAGTTTCCCTCTTCATAGAAGGGGGACGGGTCAAGTTCAGAAGCAAAGAGGTGCTTACTGCGGGCAGGCATCAGGTCCTTGGCTTCAAAGGGGGGTCACAGATTCTCTTCTGATCGGCACTGTAAGCCGCCTAGTATGTTGACAAGTTTACTTCCTCTGCCAACACGGAAGCGAGGACTTTGGAAGCCTTCACACACCATGCATATTCAGAGTCCGTAAACTCTGAGCCATCATCTTTCTTGGAGGGAAACCTATCCATCATGTCTTGAGGGGTCAACTCCAGAGCAAAGGCCAACGCCCGGCTTATGGTTGCGATGGCTCCCTGTCGGGCTGCTGATTTCTTCAGCTCTAGGATCTGTTTCGGCAGGGTGGAGAGCAGTTCTATAAACCCCTTCATAGTCGGTGGGAGATTATCCTTGTAAAGCACCGCCTTGATCATGCAGACGGCTCCGCAGTATAGCTGCTCTGTCAAAGTATAGACAACCTTCAGAGGTAGCAGGCTGTCAGAGGAAAGTTGACGGCTCCTTGGACCTGCATATGCCAGATTTTTGGTCATAAGTCGTTAGTATAAGTATTCATACGATTTTTTTGCTAAGTATTTTAAAATTTACCAAATATGGTGGCTGACATCTTCCCGATATGGTGCTTCAAGGACTACAGCTCATCTGATACGATCATGAGCGGCTGGTCAGCATCGTTTGCTCGTTGAGCCAGGGCGACTTGTTCCGTCTCAGCTGATTTTTTGAAGGCGTCAAATTCAGCCGTAATGTTTGTCAATTCTTCGGCAAGGAGCCGACACTTCTCATCGGCTTTGCTTTGGGCGGATTGTTGAGTGGCTAGCTGGCCTTTCAAGCCGGTTAATTCAGAGCCGGCCTCAGTTAAAGCTTCTTGTGACATATTGAAAGCAAAATGAGGATTAAGTTGCCCTAATAATATATCATAAATCGAGGAAGATTAAGACAATGTCATACAAGTCTCAAGCAGATTGCAAGCAATATGTTTGACACTTGGGGGCTAATGTCTATTTGTTCTCCAAACTCTACAATGCAGTCTCGGCTCATCTTCGTCAAAGTTAATCCGGAACTTGGGGGCTACACAAGGCTCTTCAAGCTGTCTACATTGAAGTTTCGACTCAACTTTATCAAAGATTGACCCGGCCCTTGGGAGCTACATATGGTTTTTTTCAAACATCTTTATTGAAGATCCGACTCAACTTGATCAAAATTGAGCCAACCCTTGGGGGCTACACTTTGGCTTCTAAGGTTATCTACATTTGAAGGACCAACTCAATATCATCAGAATTGAGCCGACCCTTGGGGGCTACGGATGACTCTTTATAGGCCTACAGGCTAGATATTTCTACTTCTAAACAAGATTTGAAGACTTGGCTTATCGTTAGCCAATCCTAAGCCGACCTTTGGGGGCTAAGTAAGGATAGAAGGTAGCAGAGTATGAGTACCTCATATTTCTTCTTCATTAAGTTAACGAACTTGAGTTCGATGTCCCGGCTGATGGAGAGGCGATTTAAATAGCCAGCGTGCAGCTCGTCAGCTGTTAACTTTTCCAGCGCGGTGAACTCAAAGTCCATCTGCTTTGAAGCCTCAGCCCTCTCAGTATGTTTTGTCAAAACACGAGCCAAAGGAGTTTGGAAGCTGGTGCTAGTAACAAAGACGTCTAGAATAGTTGATTCATCAGCAGCCTTTGAAGGGCTCGGCGGCTTGGAATGGGCCCTTGGAGGGCTCTCAGAAATCATATCGTCGGCCGCCGGTCCGACAGAATGATGAGCCTCTTCAGGTGCCTCCTTGGAAGCCGCCGAGTGGTCAACATGCGGCACAGGAGAATCTGGCTTTCACAGGCTCCGGTTCTTGAGCTTTGTGGCCAAGGGTAGACCCGTTGGTCTTCCTTCGTTTTGCTTAGGCCCTGAAAAACACAGGAGGTCGTGGTTAGAGCTTTATATACAAGTTTGAACATAAGTATAAAGGACACATACTCTGGGTTAATCTTCAAAGGCGGCAGAGCAGTTCCGGTAGAGACGCCGGATGAAGGGGGTGATAACTGAAAAATAGTTAAGACAATAAGACAATGTCGAAATTGCAAAAGACAAGATGGACAAGCAAAGTCAGGTTGAACAGGTACCTCAGCTGGCCGCTTCCGTTGGGTCGGAGATAATCCGGCCATGAGATCATTAGAGCTGGTGCTCTGGGTATGGCGTCGGGAGATTTGTTGTTGCTTTTTCAAAAGAAAATGGGGGTCTAAGTAAGCAAGAGGATGAGAAAGTGGGACTTTTCAGATGACCCGCCGTATCTTTTGTGGAAAAAGATGTTCTGAGTCGGATGAAACGTAAGTTACCTCAGGAACGTTGGCGTGGCTCATTTCCATTTCTTCCTGTGAATAATTATTGTCAATAAGGTGCATAAAGAGACGGCCAAAAGAATGAGGCGCTACCTCTGAGTCGTCAATTTCTGGCTGTTCCTCGGGCTGGTCTTGAGGTGTAGGTTTCTTCTTTCGGCTGTTAGTTTTCTTCTTTGACTTCTTCGGAGAAGGGACATACTTCTTTTTCCAGAAGCCGGAACTTGCCTAAAAGTATAAGCCGACAAAAAATTGGCAGGTTACAAAATATAAGTTAATACAAAGATATGGAATCAAGAGTTGCCCTTACATCTGGGGCCGGGTTTTCAGCACAGAAAGGTGCCAGCCCAATGGCACTGCAAGCTCCTGAAGATTCGTGGACAAGGCTCCTAATGGCAGCCACAATATCATCCTCTGATAATGTTGTTCGGTTAAAGTAGAGCCGGTCATCAAACTGGCATGTATATTCACACATGAGGTGACTTCACCGGCTCAAGGGCAGGATCCTCCAAGAAATTCAGCAGCGGATCAAATCCACTCCCGTTAGTCCATTGGCCATAAGGGCTTTAATTTTTGCGTGAGCCGGAGCGTGCTTCGCCCGCTCAGTGGTTGATAGCCGGCCAGGAAGCTCAGAGGTTGTCTTGAGTCGGGATGGACGATTACCTGGCAAGGGATGCTCTCCTTCTGGGGAGGTGTCTTTGTTGTAAAACCAAGTCTTGTGCAAGTCTTTAGGATGAGTCGGCATCTGAACAGCAGGAAAGGTTATGTCCCGGCACCTTTGAATGGAAATCCCGCCAAGCTCTAAGCTTGGACCGGCCTTCACCTCTGTCTGGCGGTTCACATAAAAAAACTCACGAAATAGACCAGGCTCTGCTTGCAAGTAAACTTCACTAAATACTTGGAAGTTGCATATGTTGGAGATGGAATTGGGAGCAAGGTCTTGAGGGCGCACCTTGAAGAAGTGAAGAACGTCCCGGAAGAATTTTGAGCCGGCGGTACAAACCCGCGCTCGAGATGATCTGAAAATACAACTACCTCACCCTCCCGAGGAACGGGATTTAGCTCATTACCCAGAACCCGCCAATGGATGACATCTTTGGCGGGTAAGGTACCTGCATTTACAAAATCCATCAGGAACTCCTGAGTGATAGCAGAGCCGACCCAATTGCATGAGTTGGATGCACGAGACATGGCGGCGACTCGATACTGCGCAAAGTAACAATGTGCGGCGAGTTAGAAGATGCCAGGCGACTAAGGGTGGCTAAAAAGTTCAAGGTTCTATAAAGTTAAGCCGCCAAGAGTTGTTTGGCGAAAGCCGGAATTTCGCCGGCGGGTCAAGTCTATGAGAAGACGAAATAAAATTTCACTAAGTGTGGAAAACAAGTTTACGAACTACCTATGCATCTATAGATCTACAAAACAGAGAGAAATCAAGTTTAACCTAGACTCAGTGACGAACAGTCGAACGAGTGACATCCGAGAAGACGGCAAACGGAGCAACTACAGATTTGCGCGATGCTATTGTCATTCTCCTATGATGTGCCGCGATGGAAAAGAAGGCAATATCTTGTTCACTAATGTAGGCATTATCTACAATTGCGGAGAAGCTCGTGTTCTATGCGAGCGGAGGACTCCATGAAACCCTACTGAGAGCTTCGGATCTAAGGGAGGAGAATGACTTGCCAAAAGGGATGTGACGGACATGGGAGAATCTTTGGTACGATCAGGTCGATGCAGCGGCCTGGCGCGACATCGGTGTGGAAGTTTCGCTGAAGAAAGGTGCGCTGGAGCGGCGGCATCGGGAGGAAGAAGAAGTGCAAAGTGGAGAAGGAAATGAAATCCTCTCCTCACGGTCCTATTTAATAGGCAAAGGGTGGAAACGGGCGCGAGAATCCAGGCGATAGATATTGGTTGACCGAGGCGGACGCCTCGATTCTTGTGCCGTCCATTTAATAAGGGAAAGATCCGTTGCGGACGTCAGAGGATCTTTTTGACATATTTGATGTGACGTCACGGTGAGTCATTTTGTCTTACTTTCAGGTGACATAAGTGAGACTCACCGCCAGTTAAGAAGGAGGCTGAAATGAGCAAGCTCAAATCAACCTGGGGCCTAATGTTGGGGATATAACCCCGCGGTGAGACCCGCCCTAGAGGTTCCAGGTCACACCTGGCAGCTCATACACCAGACCAAGGATGGGCCTTGAAGACTCAAGCCCAAGACGTTGGGCGGCTTGCCAAGATGGGCCAAGACGAGGCCCGGGCGGAGAAGGTATGAAGACTTGGGCGGGTGAGCCGCCCAGAGACAGCTTGCTCAGGAAGGTAAGACAATACATAGATAGACTCAGACACGTTGTGAGAGTCGGCTACGACTTGTATGACCTGTGGTCTTGACCTCCTATACAAAGGCGAGACCCGAGGCGACTTAGACGGAAACTAACTAATCGAGAACTAGGTCAAGCGATTCCGCTCCCTTGTAATCGAGATTCCAAGCAATACAAGCACAAGTAGAACGTTGGCTTTTACCTCTACTTGAGGGGCTGAACCTGGGTAAACTTGTGTCCTTCGTCCCGATCAACCCCTTTGAGTCCATCACCTCAGCAATGGCCTCGAATCTAAGTCCTCAGATATTTGCCATGACAAAACCATGACATCTACTATACCTGCAATCATATCAACTGCTTAGTATAGGTTGATCAATGAATCCCCTATGACGCCCTTAGTCCTAGTTGCCCCTACTTCTTCATCGACGACTCGACGACTCGGTCAACCGACCGACAAGACATGTCCGTCACATTCACCGCAAACCCCTTTCTTGTATGATTCTGTAGAGCTACTATCGAGTACCAAGGGTGACACCTCGTGAAGTACTCATGATGATAGGTCTGTAGTGAAGCTAGTCGGTCGTTGTTATCGAGGGTGATTCCTCCTTCAGCACTCCCGACAATGACTCTGTCGTGCAAGCCCTCAAGTGTGGGACCCTTGAGGGTGATTCCTCTAAGTCCACGTTGACGGTTTCATCAAGCGGGGCCCTTTGAGGGTGATTCCTCATGTTCCGTATTGATGTTTTATACACACTGTTACTATGACCTGGTTATAGAAACATGTTGGTGATGGGTCGGCCGTGAGGGGTGCCCACGGATTGATGATGATGAGGCGTGGACAGACAGGAGAGGCCCTTGCCACACATCCTCGAGACGGGGCGACGATACCGCACTTCATGGGTCGCACTTGCCCCGCATTAATAAAATGCTAATGGGTTGGGTATTTTATCTGAGTTGGTCATTTGGCCTATTACGCACTAACCTGCACATGGAAGAAGTTATGGGTACTCAGCGTCGTGGTATCAGCCGAAGCTCTTCGAACATCAGCAATGGAGTGGCACATGCCCGAGTGGTCCACAACGACACTGCGCTTGTTACATGGGGTGCTAGGACTGACCTTGACCGCATTCGCATCGTGCAGGAGTGCAAAGGGCGATTGGCCCATGACCCCTGTGCGCTTAGGATTTAGACCAGCGGGCTGGCCTCTTTGTTGTGCCTAGGTAGGGCTATGACGTGTTGATGTCCCGAGGGCGGGCATGACCCAGGAAAGTGCGTCCAGCCAAAGGTATCAAACGTGTTGGGGAATGTGGTGCACCCCTGCAGGGAAGAATTTATCTATTCGAATGTTGGCTCCGAGATTGCTTCCTCGTAGGGAGTGGAGGAAGAATCTCTGGGCATGGTTACTTAATAATTGCTACAATAAAATTTGCTATATATAGTTACCCGTCTACTCTCTTCTAATGCTGCAAGATGGTTGAAGATGCTAGTCTTCGATAGGACTAGGCCTTACCCCTATTCTTGCTTTCTATAGTCAGCCCAAATATAACCCCATTCCTTGATACTGATGCATACTTAGCATAGTTCTGATGTCAGCCTTGCGTGTACTTCGGATGAGCACTCACCGTTCGATTTGCTTTCTCTTTTCCCCCTCGATGTGATTGCTGCGTTTAGACGGTGAAGACACGGAGATGGAGCACACCGGAGACGACAACTACACCACCGCAGGATCCTACTACTTTGTGGAGGCTACCCCCGACCAGCAGTAGGATAGGAGGTTCCCAGGCAGGAGGCTTCACCTTTTTAGATCCGTTGTTATGTTTGTGCTAGCCTTCTTCAGGAAAAACTTGTTTAACTTATGTTTGCACTCAGATATTATTTGCTCCCGCTGACTCGTGCTTGTCGAGCTTTGTATTCGAGCCCTCGAGGCCCCTCGCTTGTAATATGAAGTTGTATGACTTTAATTTGTGTCTAGTGTTGTGTTGTGATATCGATTAGTGAGTCCCTAATCTTGGTCGTACGCATTGCATGTATGTTTAGAGTATGGTCGAAATTGGGGACGTCACAGTTACCGTCCTTGCTTACGGTGTAGTGTCAATGAAGAGTCGGTTGGTGATGATCCGGGGTGATGATGAGCGGCGATGTCGATGAAGAACCACTAATACGTTTCCAACGTATCTATAATTTTTGATTGTTCCATGCTATTATATTGTCTGTTTTGGATGTTTTATATGCATTAATATGCTATTTTATATTATTTTTGTGACTAACCTATTAATCTAGAGCCTAGTGCCAGTTTCTGTTTTTTCCTTGTTTTTGAGATTTGCAGATAAGGAATATTAAACAAAGTCCAAATGAAATAAAACCTTCGGAAGGAATTTTTCTGGAACGAAAGGAAACCAGGAGACTTGAGCACCAAGGCAGAAGAGCCACCATGGGGCCACAAGCCCTAGGGGTGTGCCCAGGGGGTAGGGCGCGCCGGGCAGGCTTGTGGGCCCACGACCGCTCTCCTAACCCTAATCTTCGGCCTATAAATTCCCAAGTATTCCATCATTATCAGAACAAGACTTGAAAACACTTTTCTGCCGCCAGAAGCCACCGTTCACGAGAGATCCGATCTTGGAGCCTTTTCCAGTAATCTGCTGGAGGGGGATTCGATCACTGAAGGCATCTAGATCAACTCCATTGCCCCTCCGATGATGCGTGAGTAGTTCACCATAGACCTTTGGGTCCATAGCTAGTAGCAAGATGGCTTCTTCTCTCTCTTTGCTCTTGAATACCATGTTCTTCGTGATCTTCATGGAGATCTATCCGATGTAATACTCTTTTGCGGTGTGTTTGTCGAGATCTGATGAATTGTGGGTTTGTGTTTAGATTATCCATGAATATTATTTGAGTCTTTCTTGAATTCTTATATGCATGATTCCATATCTTTGCAAGTCTCTTCGAGTTGTTGGTTTAGTTTGGCCAACTAGATTGGTAATTCTTGCAATGGGAGAAGTGCTTAGTTTCGGGTTCAATCTTGCGGTGTCCTCATCGAGTGAAAAAGTAGTCGTATAGAGGCACATATTGTATTGTTGCCATCAAGGATAACAACATGGGGTTTCATCATATTGCTCTAGTTTATCCCTCTACATCATGTCATCTTACCTAATGCGTTACTCTGTTCTTCTTGAACTTAATACTCTAGATGTAGGCAGGAGTCGGTCGATGTGTGGAGTAGTAGTAGTATATGCAGAACCATTTCGGTCTACTTGACACGAATGTGATGCCTATATGCATAATCATTGCCTTGGATATCATCATAATTATTCACTTTTCTATCAATTGCTCGACAGTAATTTGTTTACCCACCGTAATACTTGCTATCATGAGAGAAGCCTCTAGTGAAACCTATGGCCCCCGGGCCTATTTTACATCTTATACTTTCAGATCTAAAACCAAAAATACTTTGCTGCATTATTTTTACCTTTTGTTTTACTTTCCGTTTAAGCAATCTATCTCTATCAGATCTCATCCTTGCAAGTAACCTTAAATGGATTGACAACCCCTTTATAGCGTTGGGTGAAAGAGTTTGATTCCTTGTGTAGGTACACCTATTGGGGACTTGCTTTTATCTCCTACTAGATTGATACCTTGGTTCTCAACAACTGAGGGAAGTACTTATCTACTTTGCTGCATCACCCGCTCCTCTTCACGGAAACCAACGCATCCTCGAGAAGTAGCAACCACCCCTACTAGCCGAAACAAATGCAAATGGGTTGCAGAAGAAATGGTGGAAGTAGGTGGAACATCTGTTGGGAAAAAACTAGGGGAAAGAAAACTGTTGATGAAAAACTTTCTGTAAAGGCCGGAAGGTTCGGGTTGGCCGGAAGGTTCGGGTTGGCCGCAGGTTCTGGGGGCCGGAAGATCCGGGGCAGCCGGAGTGTTCGGGGGCCGGAAGGTCCAGGTGTAGCCGGAGGTTCCGGGGGTTGAAAAACTGGGACAAACCCTAATTTCCAAATATTGGACTTGGGCGGAAAATCGTGAGGAAAAACCCAAATCTGACGATGAAAAAGAAAAAATGTTGGGGATTGGTTGGATGGAAAGATAGATCCACACATCCACAACGAGATCCAGGGATTCAAATCAACAGAATCTCATCAAATCCAACAAATCCAAGAAATTTTGAGTAAGGCTATTTTTGTGGGGATTTTCGAAATTGGGATGAAATCAAACAAAATTAGGCTAGAAACGAGGGGAGGGGACTCCAAATTCGTGATCAATGTGACTCATGATACCATATGATACGGGGAAAGACCCGTGGTGGTCAATCTTTCACGAATTGGAGGGGGAAACATGAAGAACACGGGGAAGAACGAGAGGACACACTCAAGAGCAAACTCAATCATACATCAACTAGGTCCATAATATCACAAGAGGTACAAGATCCCAAATCAACCAACGATACAAGTAATGATATGTGATCTCCCACTCCGGGGAGGGGCCTTGACTCCATGGGGGATCTTCCCTCTAGAGGGGCCTTGGCATCACTTGGATCTAGTCCCAAAGGAGGGCAAACTCCCTAGGAGAAGAAAGTAATGGTGCTAAGCTCGAGAGCAAACATTATCTAACCCTAACTTGAGGTGGAAGAAGGGTTTATATTGTCTCGGGGCGAAGGGGTAAGTTACATGGGCCTCGGGCCCGAGTGGCATCGCTCTATGAAGGCCGGAAGTTCCGGGCTGGTTCCGGGCAGGCTCCGGGCTTTCCCAAGGGTTGGTGCAGGTTTCAGTGGTTGGTCTAATGGACGGCCAAAAGTTCTGGGCCGACCGGAAGGTCCGAGGCCGGAAGCTCTGGGCAGGTTTTGGGCTAACCTAAAAGTCTGCATCCTTGGACTTGACCTTGGGTCGATGGTGGCCCGGAAGTTCCGGGATGGCCGGAAGTTCTGGACTATCCAGAGACTTGCCCATGGTGCTAGCTCCTTCTCCTCCTCGGCCTTGGTCTTGGGGATGATTCCTTGGCCCTTAGAGGTCGTCTCCCTCGTACCTAAGGATACATGGGGTTTGATTGTGAGGTAGCATCCAAGTTTCTTCGCCATCAAAGTCATGCTCGAAGAGGAGTGAGTTCACCTTAGCTTCAATGTTGCGTGCGCGTGCTCTTGTCATAGGGCCACTTGGGGGTTGGCTTGATGGTCCCATCTTCATGGGGAAGATGGTGGGATGCTCCGCATCATGATGCCTGTATACATGATCATTGCCATGAATAACATCATAACTATGTATTTTTCTATCAATTTCCCAACAGTAATTTGTCTACCCACTGTATGCTATGTGTTTGAGAGAGAAGCCTCTGGCGAAAACTATAGCTCCCGGGTCTATTTAAATAATATTGCTAAAACCCTAAAAATGTTGTTGTAGTTATTTTACTTTCTTTTTATGTTACCTTTTTTATATCTATCACTATCATAAGTAATCCTTGCAAGTAACGAGTTCAAGGGGCTTGATAACCCTCTTATGAGGGTTGGGTGCAAGTGTTTGGTCTTATGTGTGTAGGTACTATCAACGTGAAGTTGTCCTGGTTCTCCTAGTGGTTCTATAACCTTGGTTCCCTTTGAGGGAAATACTTATCACTACTATATTGCTTCACCCTTCCTCTCCAGGGAAAAACCCAACACATCTCACAAGTAGCAATAATCCATATGTTTTTTCTTCTATCAGATGAGACTCAAAGGCTCCCAAACAAAATGAAGGCCATTGGGGGGAGCGATGCTAAAACGTGTATACCATATAGTGTTAACCAAAAGAGTTTGAGGCGCTAGGGGTTATTAATATTAACTTATGAACATTACTCTCATGTTGAAATGGATTAGAAAGCTAGATCAACATGAGCGGGTGCTTTGGGCTGACATATTCAAACCAAAATACCTCCAAATCAATGAACTTTTGGTTGAGATAATAGAAGGGGCTCTCAGCCATGAAATTATATTGAAGATCAAACATTTCTTTGGGATTGGGGGCAAACATTATTTGGTCAACAGAAATTCTACTAGTATCTAGCACGACTGGTGCATTGGGACGAGACCCTTAGGTGTAGGTATGTACGTGTTTTATAAATTGCTACTTGCCCTCTCATGTGCGTCGACCAAGCCTTCATGATTGATGTAATATTTGGCATGTTGAATTTATGAGGGGTCTCCAACATAAGAAAGTGATGGCATGAACAAACTTGTGCCGGAAAATTGGTAGCATTTCCCTTGTCAGGCAGTCTGAACATGATATTTTGGGGGCTAGAAGGGTCAACACAAATTTCCTTGTTTCCTCCTACCACACTCCCTTTGTCAAACTTCTTCTTAGTATTTTTTTTCCGCAAAATATGTCATGTTCTCATGCCCCTTAAAATCAAAATATCCCTTTGGAAACTTATCAATTATCATGGGTTGTTCGTTGACGGGCAGTACCATCAAATGGATGTTGTGTTCTTTGTGGAGAATGAAGATGTTGATCACATGTTTTAACTTGCTGATACGTCTCCAACTTATTTATAATTTATGAAGTATTCATGACATATTCACCTATGTTTACAATACTTTTATATGATATTGATGCACTTTATATGATTTATTTAGAACTAACCCGGACTGACATTCTTTTCAGCAGAATTATGGTGTTGTTTCTGTGCAGAAAATGAAGTTCTCGGAATCGCCCGAAACTTTTTGTGATTTTTTCTGGAGGAAATAAGCAACATTGGAGCGAAGAACCACCAAAGGGGAGCCACCCGTGCTCCACAAGCCAACAGGGCACGCCCTTGGGGGGTCATGTGCTGATGGCTTGTGAGGCCCACGTCGATCCATTACGCGTGATTCCAATGCTGAAAATCCTATAAATCCGAGAAACGCCAGAAATAAAGAGAGAATCCTCGTTCCATCACCGAACTCTCTGTATCGACGAAAAACCAATCTGAAGGCACTCCAGTACCCTATCGGAGAGGCAAATCATCATCCGGTAGCCATCTTCATCATCTCGACGGAGGCCATGATGAGGAGAGAGTAGTTCACCCTCGGTGTTGACGGTTTGTAGCAGTAGCTATGTGTTCAATCTCTCTTTCTCTCTCTCGTGTTCTTGATATGGCATGTTCTTGATGTATCACGGGCTTTCTTAATATAGTTGGATCATATGGTATTCTTCCCTTGTCATCTTGTTGTGATGAATTGAATCTTTCCCTTTGAGATCTCGTTATGTTGGATTGAATATTTTGGTTTGAGAACACTTGATGTACGTCTTGCATGGGATACTCGTAGTGACATTGGGGTATTCTATTGATTCACTTGGTGTATGTTAAGGTATCAACTTGCAGATTCTAGTGACCTTGGGGATCTATGCATAGGGGTTGATTTCACGTTTTCTTCCATGTTCTCCAATAGAAGTCTTGGGGTGCTACTTGATAACCCACAAGTATAGGGGATCGCAACAGTTTTTGAGGGTAGAGTACTCAACCCAAATTTATTGATTTGACACAAGGGGAGCCAAAGAATATTCTTGAGTATTAGCAGCTGAGTTGTCAATTCAACCACACTGAAAGACTTAATATCTGTAGCGAAGTATTTAGTAGCAAAGTAGTATGGGAGTAACGGTAACGATGGCAAAAGTGACAGTAGTAGTTTTGTAGTGATTGTAATAGGAGCAACGAAAAATTAGCTTAGCAAAGATCAATACGTGAATAGCTCATAGGCAATGGATTAGTGATGGGTAATTATGCCGCATGGCATTCATCATGCAACAGTTATAACATAGGGTGACACAGAACTAGCTCCAATTCATCAATGTAATGTAGGCATGTATTCCATATATAGTCATACGTGCTTATGGAAAAGAACTTGCATGACATCTTTTGTCCTACCCTCCCATGGCAGCGGCGTGCTAATGGAAACTAAGGGATATTAAGGCCTCCTTTTAATAGATAACCGTACCAAAGCATTAGCACTTAGTGAATACATGAACTCCTCAAACTACAGTAATCACCAGAAAGAATCCCAGTTATTGTCACCCTGGGGGATGCGGATCATAACTCGTAATAGGTGTTTACAACTTGCAAGATGGGATCAAGAACACATATATATTCATGAAAACATAATAGGTTCGGATCTGAAATCATGACACTCGGGCCCTAGTGACAAGCATTAAGCATAGCAAAGTCATAGCAACATCAATCTTAGAACATAGTGGATACTAGGGATCAAACCCTAACAAAACTAACTCAATTACATGATAAATCTCATCCAACCCATCATTGTCCAACAAGCCTACGATGGGATTACTCACGAACGGCAGAGAGCATCATGGAATTGGTGATGACGATGGCGTCGATTTCCCCTCTCGAGAGCCCAAAATGGTCTCCAGATCTGGCCTCCCGAGGAAGAACAGGAGGTGGCGACGGCTCTGTACCGTGAAACACGGTGAACTCTTCTCTTTGATTTTTTCCCTCCACGAATTGGAATATATAGGGTTGGAATTGAGGTCGGAGGAGCCACAAGGGGCCCACAAGCTTGCCAGGCGTGGCCAGGGGGTGGCAACGTGTGGTGGATTTGTCATCTGTGGGTGCCCCCCCCTCCGGTTGAATCTTTCGCCAGTATTTTTTATTAATTCAAAAAATAATCTTCATAAATTTTCAGGTCAATCCGAGAACTTTTATTTCTACACGAAAATAACACCAACGCAATTTTGCTAAAAACAACGTCAGTCCGGGTTAGTTCCATTCCAATAATGCAAATTAGAGTCCAAAACAAGGGCAAAAGAGTTTGGAAAAGTGGATACGACGGAGACGTATCAACTTCCCCAAGCTTAACCCATTGCTTGTCGTCAAACAATTCAGTAGATAAACTGAAAGTGATAAAGAAAAAAATTTACAAACTCGGTTTGATCTTGTTGTTGTAAATATGTCTAACTGATGTTCTGATATTCAGCAAAGATTATATACTAACCACGTTCACAATAACATTTAGGTCTCACATTTACTCATATCAATGGCATAACCAACTAGCGAGCAATAATAATAACTCTCGGATGACAACACTTTTATCAAAACAATCATGATACAATATGATATAATGGTATCTCGCTAGCCCTATCTGAGACCGCAAAACATAAACGCAGAGCACCCCTGAAGAACAAGGACTGACCAGACATTGCAATTCATGGTAAAAGAGATCTTGTCATACTCATACTCAATATCAATTAATAGCAAAGCATACAAATGATGGTGGTGCTCTCTATCTAGTGCTTTTTATAAGAGGAAGATGACTCGGAAATAAAATAAATAGATAGGCCCTTCGTAGAGGGAAGCATTGACTTGCAGAGGTGCTAGAGCTCGAGCTTTTAAAACATAAATGAATAAAATTTTTGAGCGGTATGCTTTCATTGTCATAATAAAAACCAAAAGGTTTTCAACATCTTCCATGCTAGATACATTATAGGCGGTTCCCAAACAGAATGATAAAGTTTTACTCCCCCTCCACCAATCAGTCACACTCCACGGTGAGCCGAATCCACGGGTACCGTCCATACAAACACAGTTCTGGGGGGGTTATTTAATTATATTTTGCTTTTATTTCGAGCATGGAACCGAGCATCCCGATTACCAACCACTTTCTCGTGAATGATAGTGAATAAACACATATCATGAGAATAACCCACCTAGCATAAAAGATATTGACAGACCCAAGTCTCTAGATGAGCAATTCGGGCATACAAAACAAAATAATTATTTGAAGGTTTAGAGTTTGGCACATGCATATTTACTTGGAACGGCAGGTGAATACCGCATATAGGTAGGTATGGTGGACTCAGATGGAACAACTTTGGGTTTGATGAATTAGATGCACAAGCAGTATTCCCGCTTAGTACAAGTGAAGGCTAGCAAAAGACTGGGGAGAGACCAACTAGAGAGCGACAATAGTCATCAACATGCTTTGACATTAACCAACATTGAATGCAAGCATGAGTAGGATATAAATAAACTACCATGGATGGCACAATGAAAAAGTATGAACACCGACTACTAAGATGAGTGTGTAAACATGAATGTAAAGTCGATGAGATTTACGTACTGCCCCAAGCTTAGGCCTTTGGCCTAAGTTGGACTAGGGCCATGGCTATAAAGAACCCTCTCCTGGATAATCCTGGGGGTCCTGAGGGTTCCATTGGTTGGCTAGCTCCTGTGGTTCCCATTGAAAAACCAGATCCACTTACGGATCAAGGGCTGGTGTCGGTTCAGGTGCTAGTGGTTTCGTCGGACCCCAATAACTGTAAATGTACTTGGGCATAATAGTATACCTAATGGAATGAATATCGAACAAGGAAGAAGCAGGCAGGACAATAATCTCACAAGTACCTTGACTGAAAACTAAGTTATAAAGTAGCCTCCTATCATCATTCTTCCTAATAACATCATGTGTTACCATACTGTCATAGTCTAAATATTTCACGGGTAGCAGCATTTCCTCTTCCTCGTCAAGCCTAATGGGTATCTCAAAGTGTTTGGCTAGACGATATGCATAGATATCTCCGAATATGGGCCCCCTCGAACGGTTTAAGTTCAACCGTTGCGCCACCATAGCGCCCAGACTAAAAGTTCTATTAGCAAATAAAGCGTGGTGAAGAATGGCGAGGTCGGGGCACAAATGCCTCCACTCTCCCCATGACCAACTAAACATCTTCCCCCAAATAATGAATAATAACATAGAACAGGAAAATGTAAACTAGCTGCTCTTGCCTTTGACACCCCTCTCTCTTCTCCCACCGTGACTACGGCAATCAAATCTTCCATGTCTCTAGGACGTGGTTCCCTGATGCTGTCCTCATAGGGTATTTTGCAAACATTGCAAAAATCATAAAGGTTCATTTTCTTAGGAACATCATATAAATGAAATTCTACCGTAGGAGGGTCTTCCCTATAATGAAAGTGAAATTTTTGCACAAAGGTATTGGTGAGAAAGAGGTACTAGTCACAATTATCATTGAAGAAGTCAGTGATGCCTGCATTCTCAGCCAAATGATAGAAATCTTGATAAATTCCGCCCGCCCTTAGGAATGCATTACTTGGACATTCACATGGTCGAACTTATGTGATGGGAGGAAGATTGTACTTGGACTTCTTCTTCATCTCATTTTCATGTTCTTTAGAACCCCGGCTTGAATATCCCCTTAACAATCTCCTCAACATTTCTCTTTCTGAAAAATTCTGAAATTTATAGTGACTCAAAATAAAGGTGAACAAAAATACACAAAACTTATAGCAACTATTCCCACAAGTGCCTAGATCCTATATCATGCATAAAAAATACTTGGGACCATGCAAATTTGACATGCAAGCTCAAGAACCAGGTCACCACAACAGCAAAAATTTCGAATCAATAAAGCACTAGAACAAAAACTAATTGGACCATTGGAGGAGTCACATACCGAAGAACAATCTCCTAAAACAGTTTTGTGAAAGAAGCTTTGCACAAGGAGATCGAAAATGGTAGCAAAATGAGCTAGAACACGGGTTTGAGCAATGGTGGGATTTTTTCTAGAGGAACACGAAGTGGATGGAAGCTGGAATAAGTGAAGGGGGCCTACGTGGGACCCACAAGCCACCTAGACACGACCAGGGGGTGGCTGCGCCCTGTCGGCTTGCGACCCACTGGTGCTGCCCCCTGCATTGTGCTCAGTGCCAGATATTTTTAATTATTCCAGAAAAACTCATACTACATTTTCAGGGCATTTGAAGAACTTTTATTTTCAGGTCATTTTTCTAATGCACGTAAAACTTAGAAAATAGAAAAATAGTAGCATTTTGCCTTTATTTTCTCTAACATACAGGAAGTAAACGTTGGGTGCAGAAAGTTGTGCTTTCTAAATTCATCCATCTCATGCTCATCAAAAGGAATCCGTCAATAAGGTTGACCAAGTCTTATTAACAAACTTCTTTTGAGTAACATGAAACCGAAGAATTTTCAAATAACTCTAAGTTACCTCAATGGGGATATGCACATCCCCAACAATGAGTATATCATATTTCATCTTGATAGTTGGAAGAGGGAATTCAAAGTCTCCAATAATAATCGTTGAATTTTTTTCATTGGAGTTGATACAATGAACTTCGAGTTGTTTCTTCAGAAAGTCCGTATGCTCATTACCATTGATATGAAAAGTTACATTTCCTTTGTTACAATCAATAACAGCCCCTGCAGTGTTCAAAAAGGGTCTACCAAGGATGATCGTTATACTGTCGTCCTCAGGAATATTAAGAATAACAAAGTCCGTTAGGATAGTAACAATTGCAACTACGACAGGAACATCCTCACAAATAATGATGGGTAAAGCAGTTGATTTATCAGCCATTTGCAAAGAGATTTCACTAGGTGCCAACTTATTCAAATCAATTCTACGATATAAAGAGAAAGGCATAACACTAACACCAACTCCCAAATTCCATAAAGCAGTTTTAACATAATTCCCTTTCATAGAGCATGATATAGTTGGTACTCCTGGATCTCCCAATTTCTTTGGTACTCCGCCCTTAAAAGTATAATTAGCAAGCATGGTGGAAATCTCAGCTTCCGGTATATATCTTTCTTTTAGTAGTCACAATACCTTTCATATACTTAGCCTAAGGAGAAATTTTCAGAATATCACTCAAGCGCATTCGCAAAAATACAGGTCTAAGCATTTCAACAAAGCGCTCAAAATCGTTATCATCCTTTTTCTTGGATGGTTTAGGAGGAAAGGGCATGGGTTTTTGAACCCATGGTTCTCTTTCTTTACCATGCTTCCTAGCAACAAAATCTCTTTTGTCATATATTTTATTCTTAGGTTGTAGGTTATCAAGATCAATAGCAGGTTCAATCTCCACATCATTATCATTACTAGGTTGAGCATCAACATGAACATCATCATTAATATTATCACTAGGCTCATGTTCATCACCAGATTGTGTCTTAGCATCACAAACAGAAATATCATTTGGGTTTTCAGGTGTATCTATAACAGGTTCACTAGCAGCATGCAAAGTTCTATCATCATCCTTTTTCCTCTTATTACTCGAACGACTAGGTGCATGAGTTTTAATTCCCTGAGAATCTTGCTCGATTCTCTTAGGATGGCCCTTAGGATACAAAGGTTCCTTAGTCATTTTACCACCTCTAGTCACCACTCTAACAGAATGATCATTGTTCTTACTATTCATCTCATTAAGAAAATCATTATGTGCCTTAAGCACTTGTTCTGCTTGAATGGTTACCATGGAAGCATGTTTACTAATAAGCTTAAGATCATTGATAGTTCTACTCATATAATTACCTAAGCGATCAAGCATGTAAGCATTATGATTCAATTGTCTACTAACATAAGCATTGCAATTCTCTTTCTTAACAAAAAAATTACCAAACTCATCCAAGCATTGGCTAGCACACTTATTATAAGGAATATCACTTTCATCAAATCTACGAAAAGAATTTACCTCTACTACCTGTGTCGGGTTATCAAGACCATGTATTTTTTTCAATAGGTGGTAGGTTCTTGACATCTTCAGCTTTAATACCTTTTTCTTTCATAGATTTCTTTGCCTCTTGCATATCTTCAGGACTGAGAAATATAATACCTCTTTTCTTCGGAGGTGGTTTGGGAATAGTACAATCATTATCATTTCTCAACATATTATTCAATAGTAGTTCAGCTTGTTCAACAGTTCGTTCCCCGAAAACACAACCAGAACAACAATCTAGGTGGTCCCTAGAAGCATCAGTTAGTCCATTATAAAAGATATCAAGTATTTCGTTTTTCTTGAGAGGGTGATCAAGATAAGCATTAAGTAATTGGAGAAGCCTCCCCAAGCTTGTGGGAGACTCTCTTCTTCAATTTGCACATAGTTAAATATTTCCTGCAAGGCAACTTGTTTCTTATGGGCTGGAAAATATTTTTTCAGAGAAGTGATACGTCTCCAACGTATCTATGATTTTTGATGATGGCATGCTATTATATTATCTGTTTTGGATGTTTTACATGCATTAATATGCTATTTTATAATGTTTTTGTGACTAACCTCTTAATCTAGAGCCAAGTGCTAGTTTCTTTTTTTCCTTGTTTTTGAGTTTTGCAGATATGGGATATTAAACGGAGTCCAAACGGAATAAAACCTTTGGAAGGAATTTTTCTGGAAGGAAACAAGACAATTAAGCTTGGAGTGCACGTCAAGGGAGGTGCCGGGGCGCCACAAGCCTGCTAGGCCAGGGCTCTAATAACCCACAAGTATAGGGGATCACAACAGTTTTCGAGGGTAGAGTATTCAACCCAAATTTATTGATTCGACACAAGGGGAGCCAAAGAATATTCTCGATTATTCGCAGCTGAGTTGTCAATTCAACCACACCTGAAAGACTTAATATTTGCGGCAAAGTATTTAGTAGCAAAGTAGTTTGGAAGTAACGGTAACGGTGGCAAAAGTAACAGTAGAAGTTTTGTAGTGATTGTAACAATAGCAACACATAAGTAACTTAGCAAGGATCAATATGTGGAAAGGTCATATGCATTGGATCAGTGATGGATAATTATGTTGGATAGCAATCATCATGCAACTGTTATAACATAGGATGACGCAGAACTAGCTGCAATTCATCAATGTAATGTAGGCATGTATTCCATATATAGTCATACATGCTTATGGAAAAGAACTTGCGTGACATCTTTTGTCCTACCCTCCCGTGGTAGCGGGGTCCTAATGGAAACTAAGGGATATTAAGGCCTCCTTCTAAAAGAGAACTAGACCAAAGCATTAGCACTTAGTGAATACATGAACTCCTCAAACTACGGTAATCACCGGAAGGAATCCGAGTTATTGTCACCCTGGTGGATGCGGATCACAACTTGTAATAGGTGTCTACAACTTGGAAGATAGGATCAAGAACACATATATATTCATGAAAACATAATAGGTTCAGATCTGAAATCATGGCACTCGGGCCCTAGTGACAAGCATTAAGCATAGCAAAGTCATAGCAACATCAATCTCAGAACATAGTGGATACTAGGGATCAAACCCTTACAGAACTAACTCGATTACATGATAAATCTCATCCAACCCATCACCGTCCAGGAAGCCTACAATGGGACTACTCACGAACGTCGGAGAGCATCATGGAATTGGTGATGAAGGATGGTTGGTGATGACGATGGCGTCGATTTGGCCTCTCTGGGGCCCAAAACGGACTCCAGATCTGGTCTCCCGAGGAAGAACAGGAGGTGGCGGCGGCTCCGTATCGTTAAACGCAATGAATTCTTCTCCTTGATTTTGTTTCTCTGTGAATAGGCTTATATGGAGTTGGAGATGAGGTCGGAGGAGCCACAGGGGCCCCACAAGCCTACTAGGCACGACCAGGGGGTGGCCGCGCCTATCAGGCTTTTGGCCTGCAGGTGCCCCCCCTCTGGTTGATTCTTGCGCCAGTATTTTTTATTAAATCCAAAAATATTCTTCATAAATTTTCAGGACAATCCGAGAACTTTTATTTTTGCACGAAAATGACACCAAGGCAATTCTGCTGAAAACAGCGTCAGTCCGTGTTAGTTCCATTCAAATCATGCAAATTAGAGTCCAAAACAAGGACAAAAGAGTTTGGAAAAGTGGATACGATGGAGACGTATCAACTCCCCCAAGCTTAACCCATTTCTTGTCCTCAAGCACTCTGTTTGATCTTGTTGTTGTAAATTCATCTAACCGATGTTCAGATTTTCAGCAAAGATCATGGACTAACCACGTTCACAATAACATTTAGGTCTCACATTTACTCATATCAATGACATAATCAACTAGCGATCAATAATAATAACTCTCGGATGACAACACCTTTTCAAAACAATCATGATATAATATGATAAAATGGTATCTCGCTAGCCCTTTCTGAGACCACAATGTTAGCCCAGAAATTCTCGGGTAGCTAGTATCCTCACTCTCAAGATATACTAGCAGCGGCAATGTGCAAGAACAAAGGAACGCGTAGGCTGTACTACCACTATCACTCATAGTATGCTACCAACGAAGCATACACACACTAGTGAAACACTAGTACACACACGAGGAGGGACTGAGCTGAAATGCTCCTGTAATATTACTGCTTGAAGCTGATCTGAGTGGAATGAGTTACAACCGGGAGATGAGAGGTCCTTATATAGCACTCTAAACCGACTTAGAGATAGGATAATTTTGCTAGTAGTGAGCTAAGCACTTACGTCACAGAGCATCCTACCTTACCTAGTAAGCTACCTTGATTTATTTACTCCCTTAGTTACTAAGGTATGCAGCCGCCGCTGCCGACCTACCCATTGCATGCTAGCTAGACAACTGCTGCTGCTGCACTCGTGTGCATGGTGCCGACATGTGGCCTTTGTAGACAAGTTTGACTCAACATTATCCCCCTCAATCTTGTTGGAGAAGCTTGATGTCGACGATGCTAATCATGTCGCGCAGCTCCTGAAACCGGACACGACCAAGTGACTTGGTCAGAATGTCTGCTTTCTGCTCGCTAGTCCGGATGAACTCCACGATCACCGTGCCTTTCGCGATGCATTCATGTATGAAGTGATAGCAGAGATCAATGTGCTTGTTGCGGTTGTGAAGCACTGGCTTCTTGCAGAGGGAAATTGCCAACTTGTTGTCGACGAAGATGAGCGCAGGGGCAGTGTCTTGGTTTAGCATCTTGCCGAGGAGGCGAGCCAACTAGATCCCCTGACATGTTGTTGTAGCTGCCGTGATGTACTCTGTATCGCATGAAGAAGTTGCGACAACCTTCTGCCTCACCGATTGCCAGGTGACGGGATTGCTCTCGAGGAAGAATAATATGCCAGAGGTGCTTTTCCTAGAGTCTACGTCACCAGCATGGTCGGAGTCACTGTAGCCGACCAGCTTGTCGTTGTCACCAAGGCGATACATGCATCCATGCGTGATCGTGCCTGCGATGTACTAGAGCAAGTGTTTGACCACCACTAGATGGTCGCTGGCGGGAGCCTCCATGTACCTGCTCAAAAAACCGACGGTGAACGAGATGTCCGGCCGGGTGTGCACGAGATACCTCAGGCTGCCGATGATGCTTCGATACAAAGTAGCATCCACCGGCTTCTCCTTGCTCTCATTGCTGAGTTTGCACTGTGCCTCTATTGGGTAGTGCACGGCGTAACAGTCTGCCATGCCCGCTCGCTTGAGCATCTTGGTGGCATAGGCCATCTGAGTGATCGTCGTGCGACCACGCTCCTGGTTCACCTCCAGCCCAAGGTAGTGCCAAAGCAGCCCGAGGTCGCTCATGTTGAAGAGACGCTTCATTTCTTCCTTGAAGCGTTGAACCTCTTCGGGCTCTACCTCGGCGATGACCAGGTCGTTGAGGTAGATGCCAACGATGAGCAGCACGTTCGCGGTGCCACGCGAGTACACAATGTACTCAGAAGTGCTGCGTGAGAACCCAAGGGATGCTAGACTTGCATCAAGATTGGTGTTCCATGCCCTTGGGGCTTGCCGGAGACCGTACATGGCCTTGTGTAGCCGATACACGCCCTTCTCGTGGTTCTTGGCAACGAACCCTGGTGGCTGGGAGATGTACACCTCCTCGTTAAGGTCACCATTGAGGAACGCCGACTTAACGTCCATGTGGTGTACCTCCCACCCACGGTGAGCAGCCATGACAAGGATGAGCCGCACAGACTCCATTCTTGCCACCGGAGCGAAAACTTCCTCGAAGTCCACCCCCTCGTGCTGCACGTAGCCCTTTGCGATGAGGTGTGCCTTGTGCTTGACAAGGGAACCGTGCTCGTGCTTCTTTAGCTTGAACACCCACTTGAGCCCGATGACTTGGTGCCCTGCAGGCGGTGTGGTGAATGTCCAAGTGGCGTTGTCGTTGATCGACGCCAGCTCGTCCAGCATCGCGCGACGCCAGCAATCCTCTTGGTCGGCCTCCGCAAACATGGTAGGCTCCTCGCCGGCCATCAGATGTAGGACATCGTCGTCATCATCGTCCTTGTTATCGGGGTGCTGTGACATTGCCGTAGGATCGCCGAGAAGATCCGACATGCGTCGGAACCTGCATGGGGCACCAACACTGTCGTTGGCGTTGAAGAGCTCCGACCTCGTTGTCGGCGGGGTTGCGAACTGCCTCCCGGGAACCACCTTGCTTGACGGTTGGGTGTCCGGGGATGCTGTACCTCGGGACGGTGTTCTCGGGGTTGCAATTCCCGGGTCTACACCTCCCGGGCTTCCCGGGGTTGTAGAGTACATCAGGTACTCCACGCTGAAGGCGCTGCTTGTTGGAGCCTCCCCCAACGCCTCCCAAGTCCATCGTGCGTCTTCATTGAAGATGACGTCGCGTGAGACATGCACACGTTTCGAGACGGGGTCGTACATCTTGTACGCCTTGGAGCCTGTCTTGTAGCTCATGAATACCATTGAGGTGCTCCAGTCGTCGAGCTTCTTTAGCTGTGGGTGCGTCGTCTTGACGTGCCCGATGTAGCCAAAGGTGTGGACGAAGCATACGTCGGGCTTCCTCCCATGCCACGCCTCGTAAGGCATCTTGCCGTCGACGCTCCTTGTGAAGGAGCGGTTGAGGATGAAGGCGGACGCGAGCACAGCCTCCCCCCAATACGTGCTCAGCACCTGCTTTGCCTTGAGCATGCAGCGTGCCATTCCGAGCACCGTCTGGTTCCTCCGCTCGACGACGCCGTTCTGCTGCGGCGAGTAGGGAGCCGTGAGATGGTGTTGCACCCCCTTGTCGTCGTAGTGCTTCTAGAATGTGGCTGATGTGAACTCACCACCACGGTCCATGCGCAGTACGCGCAGCTTGTGGCTGCACTCGACCTCTGCTACCGCTTGCTGCTTGACGATGGCTCTCTCTGCTTTGTCCTTGGAGCCGAGGAGCATCACCCACATGAACCTGCTATAGTCATCGACAAGCAGTAGGATGTAGCGACGCCCTCCTGGCGTTGCCGGGGTGATTGGGCCGTAGAGGTCCCCGTGAACGAGCTCCAGTGGTTTCTACGCCCGATAGCGTGCCTTCTCGGGAAAGGGCAAACACCGTCAAGACACGCATCGCACAACTTGTCGGCATGCTTGATGTGAGGTAGCTCATGAATGAGATTGCCTCGCGCCATCTTCCGCAACCCGTCGAAGTGCTGGTGTCCTAGCCGGGCATGCCAACACCACACGTTGGAGACATGACCCGTGGCAATGCACACAGGATGCACGGGTTGAAAGAAGAATTTGTAGAGCCGGTTTGAGGAGCGGGTTACCTCAATGAGAAGCCTCTTCTGCTGGTCATGCACGGTGAGCACACCGTGCCGGATGCCGATGTTGAACCAGCCCTCGTCGAGCTGTCCGACACTCATGACGCTGCTCTTGAGAGCCGGGATGAAGTAGACGTCCATGAACGCCCTATGATCACCCACTTTGTCGGCGAAGATGACGGTCCCGCGGCCGTGGATGTCCACCACGGATCCATCCGCTAACCACACCTTCCCGGTGATTGAGTGGTCCAGCTCCGCGAACGCGTTGACTGAACCAGTCATGTGGTTCGTGGCGCTGGTGTCGAGGAACCAACCCTCACTCTGCTTGCCGCCTACAAGCGTGGGTGTGGTTACGGCTCTCTCTTCATTGAGGAAGATGAAGCCGCACGTACATGTCGTTGTCGGGGAGCCATCTCCCGCCAATGCAGTTGACCCCGAACAACTCGTCGTTGGGGTGTGGTTGACCTGAGTCATCGTGCGCTCCTACACAGACTCGATGGTCACCATCATCATGGCCGGAGCATGGTCCGACAGATGCGACGTTGCCACGCCATCTTGCGCGGGCTTGCCATGTCCCGAGGTGGTCGGGGACGCTGCTGCCGGGGTGTGGCTCCCCCACACCCGGGCCTTCATCGCATCCCAGTCAACAGGCCTCGAGAACATTGTTGTCGAGGTGTGACCTGTCATTGAAGGGATAGTTCTCGTGGACGGTCTCCATGCCTGTTGCACGGAATGGGTGGTTGTCAGGCCCGTGGTCATGGGAGACGACATGCTCTCCTACACGGGCTCGACCCTTGCCAGCATCATTGCCGGACCACCGTCCATGTCTGCCTACACGAGGTTTGCCTCTGCCGTGGATTTCTCTTAGGCTATCCTCGTGCGGCACTCCCAGACCCAATGATCTGGTTTGTTGCAGTAGTGGCACTTGCCACCGTGGCCAAAGCCTCGCCCAGCTCCGCCCTGGCCAGGCTTGTGACCACGGTTGCCGCCGCCTCTTTGGGCACGGCCTTCGCCTCTACCGCGAGCTCTGCTTCCCATGGAGGCACCTCCCCCACTACCGGAAGAGCCATCATGACCGCGCTGCTGAAGTTGCGCGTCCCACTGTTCCCTGGTGAGTATTAGTTCACCTCTAGCACGATTGTTAGCTTTGGCGCCGCGCTCCTCGACAACCTTGAGCCGCCCTACCAGCTCCTTGATCGTCATGGTGGACCACCAAGCTCTCGATGGACCAGGCAAGTTGCTTGTACTGCTTGGGGACTACGCAGAGAAACTTGAGAATCACCATCTTGTTGTCGATGTGATCCCCGAGTGTTGCGAGCTTGTTAACGAGACCTTGCAGTAGCAAGGCAAAGTCGTCGACTTGTTCACTGGCCTTGAACTGGATCTCCTCGTACTGGAGGCGCAAGGTCTGGGCCTTCGACTCCCGTACGCACTCTACGCCGACGCGCAGAGTCTTGATCGTGTCCCACGCTTCCTTGGCCGTCTTCTTGGCGCCAAGGGTGAGCACCATTTCTGGTGGGATGGAGCGTGGGATTGCCTCCATCGCTAGTCGGTCCTCCACGAACTCGACATCGCCGGTTTCCATGGCTTTCCACATATGCCGCGCCTCCATGATGAGTTTCATCAGGAGCGACCAAGTTGGGTAGTTGGTCCGCGTGAGGAGAGGGAAGGAGGTACTGGACATGCCCACGTCGCGCATGGAGTATGGCACACCCATCTCACCTCCCTGCCTGCCTCGCAGCGCTAGCGCGTCCGTCGCATGCGCCTCCTCAGTTGCGATCTGCTCAGCGGTCCGGGAGGGGTCGTCGGCACCGCCGTTCTTTGCCATATGCTTCGGAATAACCTGTGGCCCTAATGCCAATTGTTAGCCCAGAAATTCTCGGTAGCTAGTATCCACACTCTCGAGCTATACTAGCAGTGTCAATGTGCAAGAACAAAGGAACACATAGGCTGTACTACCACTATCACTCACAGTATGCTACCAACGAAGCATACACACACTAGTGAAACACTAGTACACACACGAGAAGGGACTGAGCTGAAATGCTCCTGTAATATTACTGCTTGGAGCTGATCTGAGTGGAATGAGTTATAACCGGGAGATGAGTGCTCCTTATATAGCACTCTAAACCGACTTAGATCTAGGATATTTTTCTAGTAGTGAGATAAGCACTTACATCATAGAGCATCCTACCTTACCTAGTAAGCTACCTTGATTTATTTACTCCCTTAGTTACTAAGGTATGCATCCGCCACTACCGAGCTGCCCATTGCATGCTAGCTAGAAAACTGTTGCTGCTGCACTTGTGTGCATGGTGTCGCCATGCAGCCTTTGTAGACACCTTTGACTCAACACACAAAACATAAATGCAGAACACCTCTAAAGAACAAGGGCTGACTAGACATTGTAATTCACGGTGTAGGAGATCCAGTCATGCTCATACTCAATATCAATTAACAACAAAGCATACAAATGATGGTGGTGCTCTCTAACTGGTGCCTTTTATAAGAAGAGGATGACTCAACAATAAAGTAAATGGAAAGGCCCTTCGCAGAGGGAAGCATTGATTTGTAGAGGTGCTAGAGCTCGAGTTTTTAAAACAGAGGTAAGTAATGATTCTTGAGCGGTATGCTTTCATTGCTCACATAACGACCAAAAGGTTTTCAACATCTTCCATGCTTGATACATTATAGGCGGTTGCCAAACAGAATGATAAAGTTTTACTCCCCCTCCACCAACCGGGCACACTCCACGGCGAGACGAATCCACGGCTACCGTCCATACAAACACAGTTCTAGGGGAGTTTTTTAAATTATATTTTGCTTTTATTTCGAGCATGGAACTGGGCATCCCGATTACCAACTAATTTCTCGTGAATGATAGTGAATCAACACATATTGTGAGAATAACCCACCTAGCATGGAACATACTGACATCCCCCAATCGCCACATGAGCGATTTGGGCATACAAAAAAGAATGCTTATTTGAAGGTTTAGAGTTTGGCACATGCAAATTTACTTGGAACGACAGGTAAATACCGCATATAGGTAGGTATGGTGGACTCATATGAAACAACTTTGGGTTTGAGGGTTTGGATGCACAAGCAGCATTCCTGCTTAGTACAAGTGGAGGCTAGCAAAAGACTGGGGAGCGACCAACTAGAGAGCGATACAGTCATCAACATGCTTTGCGATTAACCAACATTGAATGCAAGCATGAGTAGGATATAAATCACTATGAACATAAATATCATAGAGGCTATCTTGATTTTGTTTCAACTATATGCATGAACATGTGCCAAGTCGAGTCACTTGAATCGTTCGGAGGATGATACCATCCCATCATACTACATCACAACCATTTTAATATGCATGTTGGCACCCAAAACAAACCATTATCCACTAATTAAGCAAGGCATGAGTAACTATAATCTCTAACTATCATTGCAAATATGTTTCACCCATGATGAACTGAATTCGAAACGACGAACTAATCATATTTACGAAAGCAAGATAGGCCAAGTTCATACCAGCTTTTCTCCATCTCAATATTTTCATCAAATATTGTCATTATTGCCTTTCACTTGCATGACCAAACGGCGTGGATAATAATAAGAGTGCATGTGCATTGGACTAAGCTGGAATCTGCAAACAATAACTCAAAGGAGAAGACAAGGTAACATGGACTCTCTAATAGGTAAGCAATAATGCATATGAGAGCCACTCGACATTTTCATTGTGGTCTTCTCCTTACGACCCAAAGAAAGAAAGATCAAAACAAGAACGAGAAAACTATTTACACGGGAAAGCTCCCAACAAGTAAAAGAAGAACAAAAAATCTCTTGGGGTTTTCTTTTAATGCTACAGCTAAGCAACTAGAAGATAAAGCTAGAACTATTTTTTTGTATTTTTCTCAAATTTAATTAAACACACAAGTAGAAAGTGAAACAAGAAAATAAACTACCATGGATGGTACAATGAAAGAGTATGAACATCAACTACTTAGATGAGTGTGTGAACATGAATGTATAGTCGGTGAGAAATACGTACTCCCCCAAGCTTAGGCTTTTGGACTAAGTTGGTCTATGGCCATGGCTGGAAAGACAACTTTCCCGGATACTCAGGAGAGTCCTCATAGTTCCATCGATTGGCGAACTCCTACGGCTCCCACTGAAAAACTGGCTTCGGGTACGGATCAAGGGCTGGTGCCGGTTCTGGAGCTGGGGGTTGTGTCAGGCCCCAATATATGTAAATGTCTCTGAGCATAATGGTGTACCTGCCTGAGTGAATATCGAACAAAGAAGAAGCAGGCAGAGTAATAATTTCACAAGTACCCTGGCTATAAGCTAAGTTGTAAAGCAACATCCTATCATCATTTTTCTTAGTAACATCGTGAGCTACCATACGGTCATAATATAAAAACTTCGCGGGTAGCAGCCTCTCGTCTTTCTCGTTAAGCCTAATGGGTATTTCAAAATGTTTGGCTAAACAAGATGCATGGATGCCTCCGAATAAGGGCCCCTTCGAACGGTTGGTGTTCAACCGTTGGGCCACCATAGCGCCCAGACTACAGGTTCTATCAGCAAATAAAGCATGGCGCCGAATGGCGAGGTCAGAGGCACTAAGACCTCCACTCTCCCAGCGACCAACTAAATATCTTCCCACAAATAATGAATAATATAGTAGCACAGGAAAATGTAAACTAGCAGCTCTTGCCTTTGACACACCTCTCTCTTCCCCTACAGTGACTGCGGCAATAAAATCTTCCATTTCTCTATGACGTGGTTCCCTGATGTTGCCCTCATAGGGTATTTTCCAAACTTTGCAAAAATCATAAAGGTTCATTTTCTTAGGCACATCATATAAGTGAAATTCTACTGTAGGAGGGTCTTCCCTAGAATGAAAGTGAAAATTTTGCACAAAGGTATTCATGAGCAAGAGGTGCTTGTCACACTTATCGTTGAGGAAGTCATGGATGCTTGCATTCTCGGCCAAATAATAGAACTCTTCATAAATTCCGGCCGCCCTCAAGAATGTGTCACATGGCCATTCACATGGTCGAACTTCTGCGACGCTAGGAAGATTATACTTGGGCTTCTCCCTCATCTCGTTTTCATCTTCCTTAGAGCTCCGGCTTGAAGAGCCTCTTAACAATCTCCTTAGCATTTCTTTCTCTGAAAAATTCTGAAATTTTTAGTGACTCAAAATAAAGGTAAACAAAACTCAACGAAACTCATAGCAACTACTCCCTCAAGTGCCTAGAGGCTATATCATGCATCAAAACTACTTGGGACAATACAAATTTGACCTGGAAGCTCAAGAACAGGGTCACCACACTAGCAAAATTTTGCAATATATAAAGCACTAGAACAAAAACTAATTGGACCATTGGAGGAGTCACATCCCAAGGAACAATCTCCCAAAATAGTTTTGCGAATCAAACTTTGCACAAGGAGATCGAAAATGGCAGCAAAATGAGCTAGAACACAGGTTTGAGCAATGGTGGGATTTTTTCTGGAGGAAGATGAAGTGAATGGGTGCTGGAATAAGTGAAGGGGGCCACATAGGACCCACAAGCCTGCTAGGTGCAGCCAGGGCTTGTGGCCCACTGGTGCAGCCCCCTGCATTGTGCTTAGTGCCAGATATTTTTAAATATTCCAGAAAAAATCATACTCCGTTTTCAGGACATTTGAAAAACTTTTATTTTCAGGTCACCTTTTTTTATTGCACGGGAAACTCAAAAACAGAAAAATAATAGCATTTTTACTTAATTTCATCTAACTAACAAAAAATAAAAGTTGGGTACAGGAAGTTGTGCTTTCTAAATTCATCCATCTCCTGCTCATCAAAAGTAATCCATCAATAAGGTTGATCAAGTCTTATTAATAAACTTCTTTCGAATAACATGAAACCGAAGAATTTTCGAGTAACACTAAGTTACCTCAATGGGGATATGTATATCCCCAGCAATAAGTATATCATATTTCTTCTTGACAGTAGGAAGAGGGAATTCAATGTCTCCAATAATAATCGTTGGAATTTTTTCAATGGAGTTGATACTATGAACTTGAGGTTGTTTTCTTCGGAAAGTGTACCGTATACTCGTTACCATTAATAGGAAAAGTGGCATTTCCCTTGTTGCAATCAATAACAGCCCTTGTAGTATTCAAAAAGGGTCTACCAAGGATGATCGACATACTATCTTCCTCGGGAATGGTGAGAATAACAAAGTCCGTTTAGATAGTTCAATTTGCAACTACGACTGGTACATCCTCACAAATACCGATAGGTAGTGCAGTTGATTTATCAGCCATTTGCAAAGAGATTTTAGTAGGTGTCAACTTATTCAAATCAAGTCTACGATATAAAGAGAAAGGCATAACACTAACACCAGTTCCGAAATCACATAAATCAGTTTTAACATAATTCCCCTTAATAGAGCATGGTATAGTTGGTATTCGTGGTTCACCTAATTTCTTTGGTACTCCACACTTAAAAGTATAATTAGTAGGCATGGGGGAAATTTTAGCATCTGGTATCTTCCTTTTATTAGTCACAATATCTTTCATATACTTAGCGTAAGGAGGCATTTTCAGAATATCAGTCAAGCGCATACGCAAAAACACAGGTCTAAGAATTTCAACAAAACGCTCAAAATCCTCATCATACTTTTTCTTGGATGGTTTAGGAGGAAAAGGCATGGGTTTCTAAACCCATGGTTCTCTTTCTTTACCATGCTTCCTAGCAATAAAATCTCTTTTGTCATATCTTTTATTCTTAGCATGTGGGTTATCAAGATCAACAGTGGGTTCAATCTCCACATCATTATCATGACTAGGTTGAGCATCAACATGAACATAATCATTAATATTATCACTAGGCTCATGTTCATCACCAGATTGTGTCTCAGCATCAAAAACAGAAATATCATTTGGGTTTTCAGATGTATCTATAATAGGTTCACTAGCAGCATGCAAAGTTCTATCATCATCCTTATTCCTCTTATTACTTGAGCGACTAGGTACATCAATATTACCCCTTTGAGAATCTTGTTCAATTCTCATAGGGTGGCCCTCAGGATACAAAGGTTCCTGAGTCATTCTTCCACCTCTAGTCACAACTTTAACATAATGATCATTGTTCTTACTATTCATCTCATTAAACAAATCATTCTGAGCCTTAAGTACTTGTTCTACTTGAGTAGTTACCATGTAATCATGTTTACTAATAAGTTTAAGATCGTTGATAGTTCTACTCATATAATCACCTAAGCGATCAAGCATGAAACCATTATGTTTCAATTGTCTACTGACATAAGCATTAAAATTTTCTTGCTTAACAACACAATTGTCAAACTCATCCAATCATTGGCTAGTAGACTTATTATAAGGAATATCACTTTCATCAAATCTACCAAGAGAATTTACCTCTACTACCTGTGTCGGGTAATCCAGACTATGTATTTCTTCAATAGGTGGTAGATTCTTAACATCTTCTAGACTAAGAAATAGAATACCTCTTTTCTTAGGAGTTGGCTTCGGAGGTGGTTTAGGAATAGTCCAATCATTATCATTTCTCAATATATTATTAAATAGTATTTCATCTTGTTCAATAGTTCGTTCCCTAAAAACACAACTAGCACAACTATGTAGGTGGTCCCTAGAAGCATCCGTTAGTACATTATAAAAGATATCAAGTATTTCATTTTTCTTGAGAGGATGATCAGGCAAAGCATTAAGTGATTGGAGAAGCCTCCCCCAATCTTGTGGGAGACTCACTTCTTCCATTTGCACAGTTAAATATTTCCTGCAAGGCAGCTTGTTTCTTATGTGCAGGAAAATATTTTTCAGAGAGCTGATAAATCATATCTTGGGGGCTACGCACACAACCAGGAGCAAGAGAATTAAACCATATCTTAGCATCACCCTTTAACGAGAAAGGAAACAACTTAAGGATATAATAGTAATGAATTTTTTCCTCATGAGTAAATAGGGTGGCTATATCATTCAGTTTAGTAAGATGCGCCACAACAGTTTCAGATTCATAACCATGGAAAGGATCAGATTCAACCAAAAAAATTAACTCAGGATCAAAAGAGAATTCAGAATCCTTATCAATAACAAAGATAGGTGAAGTATCAAACTTAGGATCATATTTCATTCTAGCATTCAAAAAAATTCTTTCCACTTGCATAGTAATTTCTTAAGATCATCTCTATCATTACAAGCAAGAAAGTCCCTAGCTACCTCACCTTCCATAACATAACTCTCAGGAATATCAGGCAATTCATATCTAGGAGAGCTAGGTCTAGCAGGTGTCTCAAAGTGTTTAGTTTCAATAATTTCATCAGTTTCAGAAGTATCATAATTTTCAACATTGGCCCTAGCAATTTGTTCATCAAGAAATTGATTGAGTGGCACAGTATTATCATGCAAAGTATCATCATAAGCATCATGCATAGCAGAAGTGGCATCATCAATGACTTGTGACATATCATAATTACTAGCAGGTGGTGGTGTCCCAAACTTACTCATAACAGAAGGTGAATCAAGTGCAGAGCTAGATTGGCAGTTCCTTACCCCCCTCATAGTAGAGGGATGGATCTTGGTTTTTGGAATTTTAAGATTCTTCATAGTGATCAACATGTATAAATCCCAAGTGACTCAGAGAATAGAGCTATGCTCCCCGGCAACGGTGCCAGAAAAAGGTCTTGATAACCCACAGGTATAGGGGATCGCAACAGTTTTTGAGTTTAGAGTATTCAACCCAAATTTATTGATTTGACACAAGGGGAGCCAAAGAATATTCTTGAGTATTCGCAGCTGAGTTGTCAATTCAACCACAGATGAAAGACTTAATATCTGCAGCAAAGTATTCAGTAGCAAAGTAGTATCGAAGTAACGGTAATGGTGGCAAAAGTAATAGTAGCAGTTTTGTAGTGATTGTAACAGTAGCAACAGAGAAGTAACTTAGGAAGAATCATTATGTGGAAAGCTCGTAGGCATTGGATCAGTGATGGATAATTATGTTGGATAGCATTCATCATGCAAACGTTATAACATAGGGTGACACAGAACTAGCTCCAATTCATCAATGTAATGTAGGCATGTATTCCATATATAGTCATACATGCTTATGGAAAAGAACTTGCATGACATCTTTTGTCCTACCCTCCCGTGGCAGCGGGGTCCTAATCAAAACTAAGGGATATTAAGACCGCCTTTTAATAGAGAACCAAACGAAAGCATTAGCACTTAGTGAATACGAGAACTCCTCAAACTACGGTAATCATCAGAAAGAATCCCAGTTATTGTCACCCCTGGTGGATGCGGATCATAACTCGTAATAGGTGTCTACAACTTGCAAGATAGGATCAAGAACACATATATATATTCATGAAAACATAATAGGTTCAGATCTGAAATCAAGGCACTCAGGCCCTAGTGACAAGCATTAAGCATATCAAAGTCATAGCAACATCAATCTCAGAACATAGTGGATACTAGGGATCAAACCCTAACAAAACTAACTTGATTACATGATAAATCTCATCCAACCCATCACCGTCCAGCAAGCCTACAATGGGATTACTCATGAACGGCAGAGAGCATCATCGAATTGGTGATGAAGGATGGTTGGTGATGATGATGGCGTCGATTTCCCCTCTTCGGAGCCCAAAACTGACTCCGGATTTGGTCTCCCAAGGAAGAACATGGGGTGGCGGCCGCTCCATATCCTGAAACGCGACGAACTCTTCTCCCTGTCTTTTGCTCTGCGAATAGGCTTATATAGAGTTGGAGATGAGGTCGGAGGAGCTGCAAGGGCTCCACAAGCCTGCTAGGCATGGCTAGGGGCTGGCCGCGCTTATCAGGCTTGTGGCCTGCAGGTAGCCCCCCTCTGGTTGATTCTTGCGCCAATATTTTTTACTAAATCCAAAAATATTCTCCATAAATTTTCAAGACAATCTTAGAACTTTTATTTCTGCACAAAAATAACACAAAGGCAATTATGCTGAAAACAACGTCAGTCCGGGTTAGTTCCATTCAAATCATGCAAATTAGAGTCCAAAACAAGGGCAAAAGAGTTTGGAGAAGTGGATACGATGGAGACGTATCATGCCCCCCTAGCCGCGCCTAGCAGGCTTGTCGCTCCCTGGCAGGTCTCCTAAGCCTATTCTCTAGCCTATAAATACCCAAATATTCCCACAACATCAAAAATAGCCACACAAATACTTTTTCGCCGCTGGAAGCCTCCGTTCCAGAGAGATCCAATCTTGGAGCCTTTTCCGGTAATCTGCCAAAGGGGTTTTTGATACGTCTCCAACGTATCTATAATTTTTGATGATGGAATGTTGTTATATTATCTGTTTTGGATGTTTATATGCATTAATATGCTATTTTATACTATTTTTGTGACTAATCTATTAATCTAGAGCCAAGTGCCGGTTTTTGTTTTTTCCTTGTTTTGAGTTTTGCAGATATGGAATATTAAACGGAGTCCAAATGGAATAAAACCTTCGGAAGGAATTTTTCTGGAAGGAAACAAGTCATCCAAGTTTGTAGTGTACGTTAGGGGAGGTGTGAGGGCGCCACAAGCCTGCTAGGCACGGGCACCCCCCTGGTCGCGCCTAGCAGGCTTGTCGCCTCCTGGCAGGTATCCTAACCCTATTCTTTGGCCTATAAATACCCAAATATTCCCGCAACATCAAAAAGATCCATGCAAATACTTTTCCACCGCCGAAAGCCATCATTCCCGAGAGATCCAATCTTGGAGCCTTTTCTGGTAATCTGCCGGAGGGGGTTTCAATCACGGAGGGCATCTACATCAACTCCATTGCCCCTCCGATGATGCGTGAGTAGTCCACCACCGACCTATGGATCCATAGCTAGTAGCTAGATGGCTTCCTCTCTCTCTTTGATCTTCAATGCCATGTTCTTCATGATCTTCATGGAGATCTATCTGATGTAACCCTCTTTTATGGTGTGTTTGTCAAGATCCGTTGAATTGTGAGTTTATGTTCATATTATCCATGAATCTTATTTGAATCTCCTCTGATTTCTTATATGCATGATTTCATATCCTTGCAAGTCTCTTAGAGTTATTGGTTTGGTTTGGCCAACTAGATTGGTAATTCTTGCAATGGGAGAAGTGCTTGGTTTTGGGTTCAATCTTGCGGTGTCCTCACCCAGTGAAAAAGTAGGGGTAGTGAGGCACGTATTGTATTTTTGCCATCAAGGGTAACAAGATGGGGTTTTCATCATATTGCTTGAGTTTGTCCCTCTACATCATGTCATATTTCTTAATGCGTTACTCTGTTCTTCATGAACTTAATACTCTAGATGCAGGTAGGAGTCGGTCGATGTGTGGAGTAATAGTAGTGGATGCAGAATCGTTTCGGTCTACTTGTCACGGACGTGATGCCTATATGCAAGATCATTGCCTTGGATAACTACATGATTATTCGCTTTTCTATCAATTGCTTGATAGTAATTTGTTTACCCACCATGATATTTTCCTACAAGAGGGAAGCCTTGATGACTCACAAGTATAGGGGATCTATCATAGTCCTTTCGATAAGTAAGAGTGTCGAACCCAACGAAAAGCAGAAGGAAATGACAAGCGGTTCTCAGTAAGGTATTCTCCGCAAGCACTGAAATTATCGGTAACAGATAGTTTTGTGATAAGATAATTCGTAACGGGTAGCAAGTAACAATTGTGACAAAGGTGGAGCAAGGTGGCCCAATCCTTTTTATAGAAAAGGAAAATCCTGGACAAACTCTTATATAAAGCAAAGCGCTCCCGAGGACACATGGGAATTTACGTCAAGTTAGTTTTGATCATGCTCATTTGATTCACGTTCGCTACTTTGATAATTTGATATGTGGGTGGACCGGTGCTTGGGTTCTGTCCTTACTTGGATAAGCCTCCCACTTATGATTAATTCTTCCCACAAGCATCCGCAACTATGAAAGAATAATTAAGATAAATCTAACCATAGCATGAAACATGTGGATCCAAATCAGCCGCTTGCGAAGCAACACATAAACTAGGGTTTAAGCTTCTATCACTCTAGCAACCCATCATCTACTTATTACTTCCCAATGCCTTCCTCTAGGCCCAAAAAATGGTGAAGTGTTATGTAGTCGACGTTCACATAACACCACTAGAGGGGAGACAACATACATCTCATCAAAATATCGAACAAATATCAAATTCACATGATTACTTATAACAAGACTTATCTCATGTCCTCGGGAACAAACATAACTACTCACAAAACATGTTCATGTTCATAATCAGAGGAGTATTAATGATGATCAAGGATCTGAACATATAATCTTCCACCAAGTAAACCAACTAGCATCAACTCCAAGGAGTAATCAACACTACTAGCAACCCATAGGTACCAATCTGAGGTTTTGAGACAAAGATCGGATACAAGAGATGAACTAGGGTTTGGAGAGGATATGGTGTTGATGAAGATGTTGATGGAGATTGACCCCCTCTCGATGATAGGATCATTGGTGATGACGAGGGCTTCGATTCCCCCTCCCACAGGGAAGTTTCACAGGCAGGATCGCCACTGTCGGAGCTCTAGATTGGTTCTGCCCAAGTTCCGCCTCGAGACGGCGGCGCTTCGTCCCGAAAGGTATATTTTGATTTTTTTCCTCGACGAAACCCTCCATATAGCAGAAGATGGGCACCAGAGGGCTGCCAGGTGAGCCACAAGCTCGCTAGCCGCGGCTAGGGGGGCCGCGGCCAGCAGGCTTGTGGCTCCCTGGTGGGCCTCCTCATGTATTTCTTTCACCCATTATTTTTTATATATTCCAAAATAATTCTCCATAGATTTTTAGGACTTTTGGATTTGCGCAGAATAGGTATCTCAGATTTTCTCCTTTTCTAGTCTAGAATTCCAACTCTCGGCATTCTCCCTCTTCATGTATACCTTGTAAAATAAGAGAGAAAAGGCATAAGTATTGTACCAAAATGTGTAATAACAGCCCATAATGCAATAAATATCAATATAAAATCATGATGCTAAATGGAGGTATCAAGACTCTAGTGAAACCTATGGCCCCGGGGTCTATTTTCCATCATATATTTTCAGATCTATACTTGCTGTAGTTTATTTACCTTTTACTTTCCGCACCCGTTACATCTATCTCTATCGGATCTAATCCTTGCAAATAACCGTGAAGGGATTGACAACCCCTTTATAGCTTTGGGTTCAAGAGTTTGATTATTTGTGTAGGGGCATCCATTGGTGACTTGCTTGTTCCTCCTACTGGATTGATACCTTGGTTCTCAAAAACTGAGGGAAATACTTATCTACTTCGATGCATCACCCTTTCCTCTTCAAGGGAAAACCAACGCATGCTCTAGAGGCAGCAGGTTTCGATCATGGAGGCCATCTACATCAACTCCATTGCCCCTCCGATGATGCGTGAGTAGTCCACCATAGACCTATGGGTCCATAGCTAGTAGCTAGATGGCTTCTTCTCCTTGTTTGATCTTCAATACCATGTTCTTTAGGATCTTCATGGAGATCTATCTGATGTAATCCTCTTTTGTGGTGTGTTTCTCAAGATCCGATGAATTGTGAGTTTATGTTCAGATTATCCATGAATATTATTTGAATCTCCTCTGAATTCTTATTTGCATGATTTCATATCCTTGCAAGTCTCTTCAAGTTATTGGTTTGGTTTGGCCAACTAGATTGGTAATTCTTGCAATGGGAGAAGTGCTTGGTTTTGGGTTCAATCTTGCGGTGTCCTCACCCAGTGACATAGTAGGGGTAGTGTCGTGGTTTTATCACAGCAGATGTCCGGGTCAACGGACTTAGGTTCGGGGCAAACGCAACTACGTGGCAGCTTGAAGGGGTTGATCGGAATCGAGAAGACACGGAGTTTTACCCAGGTTCGGCCCCTCAAGTCGAGGTAAAAGCCTACATCCTGCTTGTCTAATATTGATGATGATGAAGATCTCTCGGTTACAAGGGTGCTAATCGCTACCTCTAATCACGAGAGCCTCTAATCTTTCTATATCTAATCATGTGTTGTCTAAACTTGTGGACTTGTGTCCCTTGAGAATCTGTCCCTCTAGGGGTGCTCTACCCCTCCTTATATAAGTGGAGAGGGTAGGCTTACAAATAGAGTCCTACTAGGAGTAGGATTAGGACTCATCACGAATCCTACTCCGGGTCTTATTTCCTTTAATGGAATCCTTCTCTCTTCGGGTCTTATCTCGTGAGCCGCCTGGCACCGGCTCACCCATCGGGTCTTATCTTGTGAGCCGCCTGGCACCGTCTCACCCATCGGGTCTTATCTTGTGAGCCGCCTGGCGCCGGCTCACCCATTGGGTCTTATCTCGTGAGCCGCCTGGCACCGGCTCACCCATCGGGTCTTATCTCGTGAGCCGCCTGGCACCGGCCTACCAGTCGGGGATTGGGCTTCGCCATCCTGTGACTCGCATGCCGGGTCATTTAATAAGATGTCTTCGGTCGGGTCTTTAATAAGAATGCCATATCTTCGGCCGGGTCTTCCTGTGAGTCGCCAGGCCGGGTCATACCGCGGGGTATATCCCCGTCATTAGCCCCCAGGTTAGCTTGAATTTATTCATGCTAAGCTCCTGAAATAAGAGTAACAAATATGTTAAACGGCCGGCTTATAAAATAACCCCTCAAAAATCCGGGTGTTTTCTGCATATGAATAAATCGTCTTGATAATCATCTTGCTTGTCAATGTCCTTTGAAAAATATTGAGCATAGAATACTCATATGCCATTGAGTCGGCTTCCAACACACTGGGCGGGTTATCTCCGCCGGGTCATAATTATTGGTGATGCTGGGTCATTATTGTTGGTGACTCCGGGTCAAATAAGTAGAGTCCAGCTGATTTGATAAAAATATTGGGATGAAAATCCATCTGATGTAAAGCCGGACTTCCATTTTTGTAAAACAAGGCGGCTTATAAAATCTGGCGGGTTATGATCTTTTGATAATTCTGGGTCATAAATGTTGAAGACACCGGGTCTAACAGCTCAACCCCATAATTAAAATCTTGAAAATTGTCCTCAAAAGTTTTTGATATGTCCATATTACCTGTAGCCCCCAAGCTCCAAGATTATCCATGATAACTTGGTGCTTTGCAAATAACATTTTGGACTGTGTAGCCCCCAAGTGCCGGGTTGTCCTGCTTGCAGCAACCTAGGACTCATAATTGCTTTATACCTTATAATGTTTCGGCGGGTGTAGCCCCCAAGAACCGGCTCATCAGAAAGCTTCGGTGGGTGTAGCCCCCAAGAACCGGCTCATCAGAAAGCTTCCGCGGGTGTAGCCCCCAAGAACCGGCTCATTAGAAAGCTTCAGCGGGTGTAGCCCCCAAGGGCCGGCTCATCAGAATGTGATGTGCCGGGTCTTCAATTTGAACCTTATAATCTGCTTAACCGGCTGAATACTGTAGCCCCCAAGTGCCGGGTCGCACGCCTGCGGCGACTTCGGACTTTAGAAATTTTTGATCTGAGCGGTGTAGCCCCCAAGTGCCGGGTCGTCTGCCTGCAGCGACTCGGGACTATGTGAGAGTAATATGACTCACCATAATTTGTTAAATGAATCTTTGACCATGGTTGTAATATAACCTGGAATGAATATCCTGGAATAATCCCTTTGTCTCTAATATGAAATTCCTGCTCGTGGTTGCGGTGCAACCCGGCAAATATAAGTTTGAGAAATCCAAGAGTGTTGTAGATTACTACAGAGCACATTTGAAAAAATCTGAGAGTCGGTCAATTAGATGACACGACATTATATCTGATAGGGCGGCTCTTGAAAGATAATGAATTTCTCCAAGCTAGCTTTAAAAAACCCAATCATTTAACACTGTTTATGATAACTATGAAGACCCAGCCATATGGGCTATTAAAAGATCCATTTGCTCTTGCCAAATATTTAATGGCGGCTCATATTTAAGAGATAATACCTGCAAAAAATAAACGAGACAGAATACATTCTGCATTGTTGTGAGGGCGGCTTGAAGAAGCTCAACCCGGAGATGTTCATACCTTTCATAACATTGCTCCTTTCTCTTGCTCTGATCCGGCTTTTATAAGCCGACATGTTTATCTGGAGGTGGGAAGCCCCCCTTGAATAATCCACATGTGAGATGTCAACCGGAGTAGCATGACTCCGAATCTTATGAGCTCTGTTGATGACCAGTTTTCGTAGGGTAATATGAGTTGTACTCCAATGTAAGAATCCTCCATTGACAACCGCGGCTAATGAAGAGCCGAAAGTGGCCTAAAGCCAGCAACTTTTTCAGGGTAACATGAGTCACCCTTGCAAATAATTTATTTTAAGAGCCGGTTGTCTTAGGATATATGTAAGCTATACCTGACGGTAGGAAGCCTCTATCGACAACGGCGACTGTTGATGAACTTGAAGCGGCCTACAGCCGGCTGCATGAGGGGTGATGTAAACTGTATCATGATGGTAAAAAACCTCCTTTTAACAGCAAATACTTATCCATTGTATTCCAACACCGGTTGTCAATAGGTTTATGTAAGCTATACCAAAGGTAAGAAGCCTCTACTGACAACCGCAGCTCAAAAAAGCCTGCTGTTGGAGGGTGATGTAAGCTATACCCGAAGGCAAGAAGCCTCCTCCAATCAGCCAATGTTGTATAGGGCCGGCTGCCGATGGTATTATGTAAGCTATACCTTATGGCAAGAAGCATCCATTCGACAGCCGCGACTAGTAATTGTACTAGCCGGCTGCATGAAGGGCTTATGTAAGCTATACCCAAGGGCAAGAAGCCTCCTTCCGCAACTACTTTTGGCGTAAACGCCGGTTGATAGGGTGAGATAAGCAAACCTGTCGGTAAGAAGCCCCCTTCGACAACCGCGGTTAATAAGTAACCGGAAGTGGCATGAAGCCGACCATTAGGGTGAGATAAGCGATACCCATCGGTAAGAAGCCCCCTTCGATGGCCGCAGTTGATAAGCAACTGGAATTTGATGTACACGCTATTGCCTTAGGGGAATTTTTTAAGCTATACCAAAGGTAAGAAGCCTCCATCAACAATAGCGCTTAATGTACTCAAACTAGGCACAAAGCCAATTGCGCATCATACCAGTTCAGGGTCTCTAAAGCGATATTGGCCGTCAACTCTATGAGCCGGCTCAGGGTCTCTAAGGCGAGATTGACTGATAAGAGCTTAATTCTTTAACTTACAGCAGTTCAGGGTCTCTAGAGCGAGATTGGCCGTCAACTTTGTGAACCGGCTCAGGGTCTCTAAAGCGAGATTGACTGGTAAGAGTGACATCAGTTCAGGGTCTGTAAGGCGAGATTGGCCGTCAACTTTGTGAACCGGCTCAGGGTCTCTAAAGCGAGATTGACTGGTAAGAGCTTTCGGCGGGTCACAAACCACTTTGACTTAAACTTTGTTGAGCCGGAAAATTTCCTCTTGGCAAAAGACCCGGGCTTCTTATTGAAAATGACCAAATGTGTCTTGCCATGTCTGTAGCTCCCGAGTCTTAAGTTGACTCGAAGAGGCGGCTTGAGAATCTTTCCTCGAAAGTTGAGGTTGTCCGTGGCGGGTTATAACTGATCCCGTATGAATTGCTTTAATGATCCAGTCGATGATTCGTTCTGGTTGTTTGTTTTGAAGTGAACCATATTGTAGTGGCGACTTGTGCGCCTGTCCGTTGGGCGGCTCATATTGATGAGTACTGCACCGATATGTTGATGTAGACCACAGTGTGGGTAGAGTCTTGCGCGCGTCTGGCGGGTGGCTCACATACGCGAGCACTGCACTTGATGTCAATGTAGACTGGACCATGGGGCGGCGATTTCAGAGCCATCAATTGGGCGGCTTGTACTATTTGCATGCAGCCACTGTTGGGTTGATGTATACGTAGAAAACACTCGCGGCATTGTAAGCCGGTTCTGTTGTGAAAGATGTCCGGGGTATTGTAAGCCGGTGCCGATGGATGAGTCGGCCATGGGTGTTATAAACCGACACGAACGGTTGGTTCATCCGCGATCGTTGTAAGCCAGTGCAGACGGATGAGAGACGGCCATAGTATTGAGAACCGGCGCAGGTGGCGAGAGTCGGCCACGGCGTTGTAAACCGGCGCAGTGGAGAGAGACGGTCACAGCGTTGTAAGCCGGTGAAGTTGCGAGAGACAACCGTGGCGTTTGTTGGTGAAGACCATACTGCGGTTCCGGCAGCTTGCCGCACTTATTAGGTGGCTCATACTCGCGGGTGAGCACGCGCGGTACCGGTGTGTTGATGTAGACCGGGCCACGGGTGCAGCGACTCACAAGCATCCATTCATCAACGCAACACGGATGAACCCAAATGCGCTCTACCCCGCGGTATGATGCCACGCAAATATATTTCCTGCATAAAAATATTGCAAGAAAATGAAGTAATTGTTCTTTTAACAATTTAATATGTATTGAAAACAACAAAGGGCAAATACACCTGATTTAGGATGACGGATGGCCCCTGTGTCAGTGAACTCTCCGGCAGCTTGAAGCGATGGAGGTGGAGGGCGAGGCGAGACGGGGCGACTCGGCCACGGCGGCCGAAGGCGAGGCGAGAGACGGCGCGTTGATGTAGACCTAACCGTATGAATGGTGGTTTGTATGCGTCCGTCCAGTAGCTCATCATGGCGATATGCTGGGCCAAAAATTTATCCACCACGGAGTTGATGATCATCGTGGTGAAGCTTAAGTTTTACCACGGGCGAGTCGCCGATGCCCGCAATCCTCATATATCAAATGGGCCTGAGAGGGGCATTGAGCCAGCAGGTGCAGAGACGGCAGCAGGCCAGACGGAGGTAGCGTACAGGGGCGATTCGAAGCGATCGGACGGACCGAACGGTCGGGCGGCTCGACGGCGTTGGATGTGCCGCCTCCGCACGCGGGTGAGTCGGCGGTGGAACCAAGGGTGGCTCAGCAAAGGCACAGCCGGCGAGGGCGATTCGGTGACTCGACGATGCAAGGCGGCTCGCCGACCGGCGGCTCAAGCAGTGAGCGGGCGAGGCCGGCTCCACGGCGGCTTGCGAAAGTGGAATCGGCGCAGCGGCGGCTCGCGGTGTGGTGCGGCACAGCTGCGGCTGCCGGATCAGGAGGCATGCGGCTCCGTGGTGAGAACCGACCGCAGCGGAGTGATGAGGAGGCGAGAGGAGCCCACGGTGGCATAGTCTGCGGAGGCGGCGAGAGGGCATGGCCGGTTTGGCCAGAAGCGGGAGAGCCGGACGCGGCGATGGCTAGCGCAGCTCGACAGGTGTGAGGCCCGGCGATGGTGCGCGCGAGACGAGGAGCAAAGCCGGCCGCAGGGGCTGGTGAGTGGTCGTGAGGTCTGGCGAAAAACGGGCCCGACAAAGGCAACGCGGGGGCGACTCAATGGATGAGGCGGGGAAGGTGTGTGGTAAAGCCGGCCAGCAGTTGCGGCGGAGGCGGCTCGGCAAACTGGCAGACCTTACCGGCGACTGTGGGAACGGTTGACGGCAACGACTGGCCGCCCAAGCGCGGCCGGGGCAGAGACCGGTAGAGCAAATCTGTTGAGGCGGGGCGGCTGAGACCGGTAGATTCTTTCCGAACCAGCTCTTCTCATCCGGCTCATAATGAGCTTCTCGATTCCTGAGGAGAGGTCCCTCCAAGAACACAAAACCATCATGCGCCGCCCCACGGTGGGCGCCAACTGTCGTGGTTTTGTCACGGCAGATGTCCGGGTCAACGGACTTAGGTTCGGGGCAAACGCAACTACGTGGCGGCTTGAAGGGGTTGATCAGAATCGAGAAGACACGGAGTTTTACCCAGGTTCGGCCCCTCAAGTCGAGGTAAAAGCCTACATCCTGCTTGTCTGATATTGATGATGATGAAGATCTCTCGGTTACAAGGGTGCTAATCGCTACCTCTAATCACGAGAGCCTCTAATCTTTCTATCTCTAATCATGTGTTGTCTAAACTTGTGGACTTGTGTCCCTTGAGAATCTGTCCCTCTAGGGGTGCTCTACCCCTCCTTATATAAGTGGAGAGGGTAGGCTTACAAATAGAGTCCTACTAGGAGTAGGATTAGGACTCATCACGAATCCTACTCCGGGTCTTATTTCCTTTAATGGAATCCTTCTCTCTTCGGGCCTTCTCTTGTGGGCCTTCTCTTGTGAGCCGCCTGGCACCGGCTCACCCACCAGGTCTTGTCTTGTGAGCCGCCTGGCGCCGGCTCACCCATCGGGTCTTATCTCGTGAGCCGCCTGGCACCGGCCTACCAGCCAGGTCTTGGGCTTCGCCATCCTGTGACTCAACTGCCGGGTCATTTAATAAGATGTCTTCGGCCGGGTCTTTAATAAGAATGCCATATCTTCGGGTGGGTCTTCCTGTGAGTCACCAGGCCGGGTCATACCGCGGGGTATATCCCCATCAGGTAGCGAGGCAGGTATTGTATTGTTGCCATCGAGGGTAACAAGATGGGGTTTTCTTCATATTGTTTGAGTTTATCCCTCTACATCATGTCATATTTCTTAATGCGTTACTCTGTTCTTCACGAACTTAATACTCTAGATGCAGGCACGAGTCAGTCGATGTGTGGAGTAATAGTAGTAGATGCAGAATCGTTTTGGTCTACTTGTAACGGAAGTGATGCCTATATGCATGCTAATTTCCTTGGATAACTAGATGATTATTCGATTTTCTACCAATTGCTTGACTGTAATTTGTTTACCCACCATGATATTTGCCTTCAAGAGGGAAGCCTCTAGTGAAACCTATGGCCCCGGGTCTATTTTCCATCATATACTTTCAGATCTATACTTTGCTGCAATTTATTTATCTTTTACTTTCCGCACTCGTTTACATCTATCTCTTTCAGATCTAATCCTTGCAAATAACCGTGAAGGGATTGACAACCCCTTTATTGCGTTGGTTGCCAGAGTTTGATTGTTTGTGTAGGTGCAACCATTGGTGACTTGCTTGTTCCTCCCACTGGATTGATACCTTGGTTCTCAACAACTGAGGGAAATACTTATCTACTTTGTTGCATCACCCTTTCCTCTTCAAGGGAAAACCAATGCAAGCTCAAGAGGTGGCAAGAAGTAATATATCATATCCTGGGGGTTACACACACAACCAGGAGCAAGAGAATTAAACCATATCTTATCATCACCCTTTAATGAGAAAGGAAACAACTTAAGAATATAGTAATAACGAATTTTTCCCTCATGAGTAAATAGGGTGGATATATCATTCAATTTAGTAAGATGTGCCACATCAGTTTTAGATTCATAACTATGGAAAGGATCAGATTCAACCAAAGTAATTAACACAGGATCCACAGAGAATTCATAATCCTTATCAGTAACAAAGATAGGTGAAGTAGCAATCTTAGGATCATATTTCATTCTAGCATTCAAAGATTTTTCTTTCCACTTGCATAGCAATTTCTTAAGATCATCTCTATCCTTACAAGCAAGAAAGTCCCTAGCCACCTCTCCTTCCATAACATAACCCTTGGGTATATCAGGCAATTAATATCTAGGAGAGCTAGGTCTAGCAGGTGTCTCATAGTGTTTAGTTTCAACAATTTCATCAGTTTCAGAAGTATCATTAGTTTCAGCATTGACTCTAGCAATTTGTTCATCAAGAAATTCACCCAGTGGAACAATATTATGAAGCAAAGTATCTTCATAAGCATCATGCATAGCAGAAGTGGCATCATCAATTACTTGCGACATATCAGAATTACTAGCAGGTGGTGGTGTCGCAAACTTACTCATAATAGCGGGTGAATCAAGTGCAAAGCTAGATGGCAATTCCTTACCTCCCCTCGTAGTAGAGGGATATATCTTGGTTTTTGGATCTTTTAGATTCTTCATAGTGATAAACAAATATAAATCCCAAGTGACTCAGAGAATAGAGCTATGCTCCCCGGCAACGGCGCTAGAAAAAGGTCTTGATAACCCACAAGTATTGGGGATCACAACAGTTTTTGAGGGTAGAGTATTAAACCCAAATTTATTGATTCGACACAAGGGGAGACAAAGAATTCAACCACACCTGAAAAACTTAGTATGTGCAGCAAAGTATTTAGTAGCAAAGTAGTATGGGAGTAACGGTAACGATGGCAAAAGTGTTAGTAGCAGTTTTGTAGTGATTGTAACAGTAGCAACAGAAAAGTAGCTTAGCAAAGATCAATATGTGAAAAGCTCGTCGGCAATGGATCTATGATGGATAATTATGTCAGATGGAATTCATCATGCAACAGTTATAATATAGGGTGACACAGAACTAGCTCCAATTCGTCAATGTAATGTAGGCATGTATTCCAGATATAGTCATACGTGCTTATGGAAAAAGAACTTGCATGACATCTTTTGTCCTACCCTCCCATGGCAGCAGCGTCCTAATGGAAACTAAGGGATATTAAGGCCTCCTTTAAATAGATAAGCATACCAAAGCATTAGCACTTAGTGAATACATGAACTCCTCAAACTACAGTAATCACCGGAAAGAATCCCAGTTACTGTCACCCTGGGGGATGCGGATCACAACTCGTAATAGGTGTGTACAACTTGCAAGATAGGATCAAGAACACATATATATTCATGAAAACATAATAGGTTCGGATCTGAAATCATGACACTCGGGCCCTAGTGACAAGCATTAAGCATAGCAAAGTCATAGCAACATCAATCTCAGAACATAGTGGATACTAGGGATCAAACCTAACAAAACTAACTCGATTACATGATAAATCTCATCCAACCCATCACTGCCTAACAAGCCTATGATGGGATTACAAACAAACGGCGGAGAGCATCATGGAATTGGTGATGAAGGATCGTTGGTGATGATGATGGCGTTGATTTCCCCTCTCCAGAGACCAAAATGGACTCCAGATCTGGCCTCCCGAGGAAGAACAGGAGGTGGCGACGGCTCCGTACCGTGAAATGCGGTGAGCTCTTCTCTTTGATTCTTTTTCTCCACGAATTGGAATATATAGGGTTGGAATTAAGGTCAAAGGAGCCACATGGGGCCCACAAGCTTGCCAGGCGCGGCCAGGGGGTGGCCGCGTGTGGTGGGCTTGTCACCTGTGGGTGCCCCCTCCGGTTGATTCTTTCACCAGTATTTTTATTAATTCCAAAAATAATCTCCATAAATTTTCATGTCAATCCGAGAACTTCTATTTCTGCACGAAAATAACACCAAGGCAATTTTGCTGAAAACAACGTCAGTTCGGGTTAGTTCCATTCAAATCATGCAAATTAGAGTCCAAAACAAGGGCAAAAGAGTTTGGAAAAGTGGATACGATGGAGACGTATCACTCCTTGAAGTTCTTTGTGTTGTATTGAATATGATAGATCTTAAATTGTTTGATGCATGTGGCATAATTTACCCACCGACAATTGAGGTGACATTGGAGTATCTAGGTGACATTAGGGTGGATTGATATGTATCATTGGTGTTATTTTACTACGAACTCTAGGTCTGTTTGCTACACTTATAGGAATAGCTCAAAAGATTGATCGGAAAGAATAACTTTGAGGTGGTTATACTACCTACACCAATTTCATCTATTTGTTCTCCGCTAGATAGGAACTTTGGAGTGATTCTTTGTTGCACGTTGAGGGATTATCATATGATTCAACAATGTTAGCATTGTTGGGAGATTGCACTAGTGACAGTATGAACCCTAGGCCTTATTACCAAGCATTTATACAATGTTTCGCTTGCTATTTTAAACTTTCTACCTTGCTATTTTTATATTTTCAGATTACAAAAACATATATCTACTATCCATATTGCACTTGTATCACCATCTCTTCGCCGAACTAGTGCACCTATACAATTTTACATTGTATTGGGTGTGTTAGGGACACAAGAGATTTCTTGTATTTGATTTCGGGGTTGTTTGAGAGAGACCATCTTCATCGTACACCTCCGACGGATTGATAAACCTTAGGTCATCCACTTGAGGGAAAATTGCTATTGTCCTACTAAACTCTGCGCTTGTAGGCCCAACATAGTCTACAAGAATAAAATTGCGTAGTAGACATCACTTGCCATGTTGCTATGTTTGTGTGGAGTATTGTCAGACAAATAGTGAAATGTGCTTGGGGGAGGTTGATTATGTGAGCTCTTTTGCGATATTCAAGTTCGTCGGCCCAATTGCGTTGAACTATCTAGGGGTGCTTCTTGGTGCTAAGCTAGGCACTCTAGATGAGTAGGAATAAGATGACCTTGAAGAAAAACTAGAACATGAAGGCGTGCGCCGTGGCTGGCCATATTGAAAATAAATATTAGATCTCTATTTAAAAAAATACCTGATCTACAAACACCTAGGAAAATTTGAATATATTACATAAGTTCAATTATAAGTGAAACATGTTTCCAAGGTACTAGTTCAATGCTTTAGGGTTTTATAGATAAAGTACAAAATAATCACAAGCAATGGTTTCTAACAGCTCATCTGAGTGGTGCACCACAACAATCACTAACTCAACCTCGACACACATGTATAATTACGTTGAAGTATATCATGTAGAATATAGACTTTTGGAATTGACTCCACCAGCTAGTAAACAAAATAGATCAATCGTTCACACAATTTAGAGTTGATTCATGTCCGGAATGAGCACGACTTTAATCATCATGGTGCATCATGCACACAAGAAAAGGCAGATGTCCAACATCCATGATATGGATTTATGCTACCAAGGTGACCAAAATTTTGGACAGTGAGAGGATCTCACAACCGATGGGCTCTTGTTCTTTGTGACAACGGTAGGATCATGGTGAGCGTGGCGTAGATCGTTAGCACGGGCCTTGTTAGATGCTTCTAGGAACCAAAACAAATTCCTTCTTGGAATATATACCATTACCAATTTCATGCTATCTGTAGAAGGAAGTTAGATTCCTCATAAAATCACACATACTCATCTAACATATCATCATAAAATAACTACGAAAACACAAGTGCAATATATCAACAAAAAAGCCAGACACACCATATAGATCATGGTCATTGCCAGTAAGAAGTGCAATGGCTACCGTTTGTCCCCCTCTTCTTCAATCCAATGCCAAAATAACTATCTGCTATGTTGTAGCACTCAAAGGGTTAAGAAAATTTGCTTTTATCACACCGTGTTGACATGAAATTGAAGCAAACATCATCACTATAATTTCAGAACTATAACAACCTGCATGCCTACCTTACGATTTGGTTGGAGCATTTTTTTGAAATTCGTACATCCAAGAAAGCATCACCGGTTGCCTGTGATACTTGTCAAAAACAAGATTCGGGTCTCAAAAGCTTGAGAAGCACAAATCAACTAGTATAGATACATTGCACTTCACTTGATTTTCTTAAACAAATTAAATGCTAAATCTTGGAAGGAAAACAAGATTGCTAAGACATGTACACTTACCATGCACTCCACGTACCACCTAATACTTTCAGGATCAATGGGCTCAACTTCAAGGACATCCACTTTCAGGTATTAATTGTACGTATAGAGTTGAGGAAGGGAGAAAATACATTTGGGAATAAATTGTGCATATGAAACTTTCAGGAGTAATAGGAAAAAATTAAGGAAAAATAGGGAAGAACACATACCTTGATGAAAGACACACAAACTCTAGCCATAGGGTGAACTGTAAGATCTGGAGCATCAAATAGCAGAATCTGACGCGTGATGAGATCAAATCGTTGTGAGAGACCGTATTTTTCTCAATTTTACCGTCTCTTAATTCCCGTCTACTTACTTTGACTCTCTATTTAAAATGCTTTCCTTTCTTGCGATTTTGGTTACTGGTGGCAAGGAGGAAGACAAGGGGATGTTGGGCAAAGCCGCAAGGATGACCAGGACATTTCACTCATCTCTAAGGACCAAAGCTAACCTTCTCCCTTTGGTGTTCGAAACCTAGCCTTAAACACTAACTTTTTGGCCAATTTTTTGTGTGCAGTTGTTGGACTCCAGTGTATATGTTATCTTTAAACACATTCTCTAAGATCCTTGAGAAAGGAGAGACTTGGTTGCTCATGTTTGGGAGGGTCGTGTGGGATTAGCTTTCCAGGGGTGATGACAAATGTTTAGTACATTAGGTCACATTGTCTTTATACATGTAGTCTATGTGGGCTCCTCTTGGTTACGTGTCACCGGCACCATGTTTTATTATTATTTATATGTCGTGTTGTAAATTCAGGAAGGGGGGAATTGTTGCTGTGAGAGATATGTGCACCAATGAGGGAGGGTTGTGTGTGTGTGTGGCAGCGTTGTGGATCTGATCAATAACGTTTGATAGACGTCCACTAGTGCAACTCCTATTAGAAACCCAACACCAGAAGGTATCAGGGAAACTAAAAAAATAGAAACCCTTTGTAGCAAAGAAAGGCACGCAACCACTTATGGTGTGTGCTAGTTTGAAGTTATCTCTCCGTGCATGTGTGTCTCGAGACTTAGTTGTTGAAAGTGCTAGTTATCGACTAGAGGGGGGGGGGGTAAATAGGCAATTTTTATCAAAAGCTTCGAAACGGTAAATGTATTCAAAGAAAGCGGAAGCGATTCACGATCAGGTAGGGATATAAATCAAGGATTTATTCAATGCTAAGAAAATAACGAAGACATTCAGATAGGTACAACATAATCATCATGAAAGCTAAGATGTAACAAAGATAAACTTAGACAGTACGAAGATAAACAATAAGATGGGATGTCTTCGGTGAATGTCTTCAAGTGAGATGAACAACCAATGGCTTCATAGTGCAATACAAAATTGTAAGAGTGAGGGATATAACCAGTTGCTTGATGAAGACACGTGATTTGTTGGACCAGTTCTAGTTGCTGTGACAACTGTATGTCTGGTTAGGGAGGCTGAGATTGAACTCAAAAGACCTCGTCTTCACCTTATTCCCCTTGAGCCGAATTCATTTAGACAACGCCGAATCACTCAGGTAAGTCTTCAGGGAGACTTCCAAAACCCGTAAAAACTTGGTCACCCGACAGTCCACAATGACTCTTGGATGCTCTAGACCCAGATGCCTAACCGTCTAGAAGATCATAGTCCTCAAGTTGTAATAAGTCTTTAGTTCTCTAAGAATAGAATGACTTCGGTGATGCTCAAACACACTAGATCTAGGTGTTTAGGTGTATCCTCGCAGGATAGTTCTGTCTCAATGTATTCGAGATGGGTTGCTCCAAAAAGACAACAATTGTATCTCTCTCTAAGCAACCACCTATTTATGGTGGAGGGGATGGGCTATATATAGCCAGAAGGCAACCCGACATGATATAACCAAAATGACCCTGGGTCAATGGCCAACCGACACACATCACAATGGTCGGATTTTAAACACACACGACAACTTTACTTGGGCTACAAGTAAAGATGACTCAACCAACACTGGAAGAGATTTCCTCTCAATGTCTTCACTCAAAAACATAGGTATGGGTTGAGCATCACGTTAGCATCTGACTTTGATCACATCGACCCCACTTAACAGTATGATGGTTCCCATGACTCAAGAAAGAAGAAACTACCAAAATACTTCGTATTCGCGTTTCATTATCTTCAAGCGAATATCTCCGCATACCACCAATGGCTCCAGACGTCTTCAGTGTCTTCACACATTTTGGGGGGTCGTCTTCGATGGCTAAACCGAAACTCCAGGGGCTTCTATTTGTGTTATCCTATGAACTCTCACAAACACATTAGTCCCTCAACCAAGTTTGTCTTCAATACTCCAAAACCAATAAGAGTGGCACTAGATGCACTTACAATTGTATGATAAACTGAAGTTATCTATGTATGCTAAATTGAAGTTATATATGTGTGCATGTGTATAAACTGATGATTGGTTATTTTATTATAATATAAAATTGGGCAACGCCTTTCTTCTAAATAATCATATGTTCATGTGTTTTTTTCAATTCAACTTTCAAAATTGGACTACATTTGGAATTAATATAGGACGCTGATTTTAGGCTCATGGAGTTCGAGAAACCTATATTTGGAACATCCTTATTTACTCGGGATCTAAGTAAAGGTCCAAAATGTTTTTCCAGAGAGATATAAGTTTAATGCACTAGTTAATACGAAGGGGTGGCTGATGTTTGCAATTGCAACACGGAGTCATTAATTTTGTTGCCTAAGCGCGGAGTAACAACAATCAAAAGAATTTAAAATTTAATTTTAGCTCGAAAACTTTATCAAAAGTATTTGTATCATGCAATCTCACTTTTCTTTTCTTGAAAGAGACATTTATTTATAAGAATCATTATCATCATATTATCCATAATTACCATCATGGAATGATTTATTTTTCACTCAAAAATGAGATTCCATTTACCAGATTTATCTTGAAAACATTGTTGGAAATAGCACCATGAAATCCTTAGTTTTTTTCTAGACTTGCATAATATTTGGGAATCAGTATCACAACATTTACATAAAATATATCATGGAATTATTGATTATCCAACCTAACTATAATTAAGTGTTGCATCTATGATTCAAAACATTTTGCTAAAAAAGAATCCACGGGCGGGCGGAGCCCCCCTCAGAGGTCAGACATTAGATTCTTATGATCTTTTTTTCGAACTGGGCACAACCCCTTTCCAATGCAAACGAATAGAAATACAAAGTTCCAGAAACATTAAGAGGGAAGAGGGGGAGGTGAGTTCGGGCACTGTCAGGAAACCTACAACATCTGCCCGACATCATGATGAATACCACGGGACGAAAACCTGACAACACCATATAAGTTCTACAGAGTTTGGAGTGCTCATTACAGACTAGAAACTAAGCACTAACATAAGTGCGAGACAACAGGTCCAAAAGAGCGATCTTCCACAGCATTGACCAATGAGGGCATCATCATTCTCCCATTATCGGTCGTCGCACATCATCGCACACCCTCATCAGATGCATTGCGCTCGACATGATAATCTCGGCCCCAGCACGGACCTCTCCAGCAACATCTCCACATTGAAGTCCTGCCCAATAGCATAAGAAGGAACACATAGAAAAAACAATTCCAAATGGGGTTTTAATCAGTTTCTTTTCGAAAGTGGTATGATCACGAGCAATCTAGATGGCCCAGCATACAGCAGCCAAGCCCACTTTATAATACATATCCATGCCAGGGAGAAAAGCATGACACCACACAAAAAACTGCCAATAGTTATTTGGGCATCTATCAGTGCCCAGGGCCATCCCTATAGATCTCCAAACAACTCTGGCCACGGGGCAAGTAAAAAACAGGTGCTTAAACGTCTCCACATTTCTACAGAAGGAGCAACATGGATTTCCAAGCCATTTCCTATTTTTCATAACTTGTCTAGTAAGCACAACATCTTGTGATAATTGCCAAAGAAGATCTTTATATTTATAGGAATTTTAGCTTCCCAAATCCATCTATAGTGGCAACCACTAAGAGAACTCTCCAACCATCTGTAAACAGATTTAGTAGAAAACTTACCATTATTATTTAGCCCCCAAAACACCCTATCACTATTCTCACTCAACTAGATGTTGGATATCTTCTTGGACATATCAACCCACTGCGATTGCAGTTCAGGGGTCAGCCTCCTCCTAAATAGGGAGGAGGATATAGTAGGTGCAAATTTATCCACAGTACTATCCCGAGAATTGCAGATATCAAACAACATAGAATACTATTCCTGGAAAGGGGGCATATCATTTATAGAGTCTTTCCAAACTCTTATGATGTTCCTAGATTCTATTTTAATTTTTCTCCTGACAAAGTAAATATTTTTGACTTTCAGAAGAGCTTTCCAGCACGGGGAATCTGAAAATCTAGCTGTTACTGAAGCCATAGTTTTGTTCTTGAGATATCCAGCCTGCACAATATCCTGCCATAGGCCATATTGTGTCTCATGTTTCCACCACTATTTAATCATAAGGCTGATGTTTTGTTTCCTAAGATCTTTAACCCCTGGCCCCCTTTGTCTTTTGATCTACAGATTTTGCCCCACTTGACCAGGTAATACCTTCTCTTCTTGTTACATCCTTGCCAAAAAAAATCTCCTTCTATGCTTATCAAGTTTTTCAACAAAAGTTTTGTTCATCAGCCGCATAGGCATGTGGTATAGGGAAATCTAGGTGACCACCAAATCCAGCAGGGTAAGTCTACCCCCCATAGAAGCAACATTACCAATCCAAGCTTCAAAGTACTTGAGGTACTTATCCATAATAAATTCCCAATCTGAATTTTTAAGGTTAGTGTAGCTAACTGGCATGCCCAGGTATTTGATAGGAAAACTGCCTATGTCACAATTGAACAAATTTGCATACTCTCTGATTACAATACCATCACCGCCAACAGTGAAAATTTAGCTTTTCTGAAAATTTTGCTCCAAACATCATTTCGAACATGTAAAGCAGCAACTTCAGGTTGACTGCTCTGTCTACATCATGCTCCAGGCAAATGGTGGTGTCATTTGCGTATTGCAACTCAGCCACTCCATTGGGAATAAGATCAGAAGCCAACCGAACCAGCAGATTATTCTTTTGTGCATTAGTGATTATTTTTGCAAGACAGTCAGCCGCGAGGTTAAACAAGGTGAGTGTGGGTCACCCTGGCGGACTCCTTTAGCACTCTAAAAGTAAGGTCCAACACTGCCATTGAGCTTAATACTAACTGTGCCATTGTGCAATATTTGTTTGATGCACCCACACCAGGTGTCATTAAAGCCCCGAAGTTTATGGCATTCCAACAGAAACTCCCAGTTGACTTTGTCATATGCCTTCTAGAAATCTAGTTTCAGAATAATCCCCACTTTCTTCTTCACATGAGTATAGTTTAGGATCTCATGCAAGGACAGGATCCCATCCATGATATTTCTCCCTTTCACAAAGGCATTCTGGGCTGAGCTAATTAGTTTGCCAGCATACTTTTCCGCACACCTATCGAGGACTTTGGTAATCAGTTTATAGGGGCATCTTAGCAGACATATAGGTCTGAACTGCGGAATCCTATCAGCGCCCGAGGTTTTAGGTAGCAGCGTGATTACACCATAATTGAGGTGCTGAACATCTAAACCCCCTTTGTGAAATTGCGCAAAAAGAGACATAATACCATGCTTTACGATGTCCCAGCTGATTTGATAAAACTCCATAGGAATGTTATCAGGCCCAGGGGCCCTATTTGGAGGCATGACAAAGAGAGCTTCTTTAACTTCTTCCTCTGTGAACTCGCGACAGAGGTCATCATTCTCAGCAGAGTTCAGTTTTTCATCCTCTAACGAGGTGTCCGGATCAAGATGGAATAGGTTTCCCGGGTCGGGACCAAACATGGTTTTATAATATTATGTGGCATGCTCAATTAGCTTATCGGTTCCCTCTATCTCTACATCTCCAGCTTTCAGAGTATGGATAGTGTTTTTCCTTTTTACGCCCATCGGCGATCTTGTGATAGTAAACATTGTTCAAATCACCTTTCAGCAACCAGCGTTCATGTGTCTGTTGTAGCCAGAAGATTTCCTCATTAACCAGCATCTCATGAATTTCAACATTAATATCCATCTTCCTACGATATAAATCAGGAGTTAGAGGGCCTTCCTCTTCTAACTCTTCTAGCATAGCCAATTCTACTCTAAGTTCCCATTTCCTTTTTTTATCATGACCAAACTTGCTAGAACCCCATCCTTTGAAGTAGGTTTTGAACCTCTTCAGTTTAATATTCAGGATATCAATGGGGTCTAGTGATTTAACCTTTTTGGTCTAGATCTTATAGAAGTTATCGTCCTTGATCTAGGTAAGGTTAAACCGAAACTCATGAGGTTTAGGGGCTCCCCACCCTTCCTCCCCAGATGACAGAAGCAAAGGGTTGTGGTCAGATAGCTCAGGAACCAGCTTCCTGACAGAAACTAGAGGGAAAAGGTCTTCCCATCTCTCAGACATAAGGATGTGATCCAACTTTTCCAACATAGAGTGGGCCTGGTTATTAGTCCAAGTATACTTACCCCCACTATGATGGTTATGATCTACACGTCAACTTACGCTCATCTCCATCCATAAATTATTAAGAGTTAAATATACACGAGGAATGACATTATTTTGTTGAGATGATTAATGCATCCAAACATAGATACTCATATGAGTATATGACCACTTTAATGGAGTCATGATCATTGGCTGCTGGAGCATATGGCTTCAAAGGAATGGAAAGATCTTCGAAAACTAGCAACCTTAGCTTGTAAAATTTAACTCACGTTTCACTGTGTTTTCTGTTCCACATGTAATTATCATCGTTCATTATAAAAATACTAACAATAAAACAGGGATAACTTCTGGTCGTCTGTCACGGAAATTACCCCTAAAGTTCGCATGAATTTACCCACCATGCCACCCTTAAGTGAAAAAAAGTTTTTTGTTTTTTCTTCACAAGTCGCAACACCTGATAATGTTTATAAACAAACGGCCCACAAAAGTATATCTAACAGGTGAGTAGCCCAGCGGCTCGAGCCTTTGCATTCCTACAGGGACACCTGGTTCGAATTCTGCATAACATAATTTTCTTTCTTTTTGTTTATTTATTTTTTTCTATCGGACATATTCAAATAGTTTCCAAAATATCCGTATCTTTTAAAGTCTAACTCGAAATCTAACATGTTATATATAAAAATTCATCAAACAAATATGTATATTTTACATATGCTATTATTGCATGTTAATCATCTATAAAATTATGTTTAGGATGTAACCTTAATTGATACCTTTTTATATGGGCTGTTTTGGAAATACATATTATATATGTTCCTACACCATTTAAATTGAGTACATATGATAGTTTGATGCTTTTACAAAAGCTATTATTGACACCATAGGGAACGTTGATTCCTACCGGCTACCATTTGCCAAAGGTTATAACAGGTATATGATAATCCAGAATTAGTGCCTATAAAAATTTATTTTACAATATCGATGTTGATATGCAACCTTAAACATTTGGTATGAATGTCCTTACATATTGGTTGGTTTCGGTGAAGTTATATAATATGTTTGCAACTAAATTATATCCTATCTTGGATTACAGTTGCAAACACATACACCAGCAAGACAAAAATAATACTCATATACACAAGTTATCGTTGAGTACTAAAATGTATTTCTCAATTTTCATCCAAATATAATACTCCCTCTGTAAACTAATATAAAAGTGTTTAGATTACTAAAGTAGTGTTCTAAATGCTTTTATATTAGTTTACGGAGGGAGTATTTGTTAGGATCCTTAAGGAAGAATAATAACAAGGATGTAAATAGATTGCGGCAAGTAGATACATACTTTTTTTTGTCCAATAAATACTAGAAAACACCCTGAGTACACTTTAAAAGTCATCTCAGCTTTATGTTTTTACGCAACACCACTTATTATGTTATTTGTCATGCTGTATCGTGATTTTCTTTTAGGGATTTGCCGATGTGGTCAATTGTATGTATGAGGGATGATATTTTTTTCTCCTAATACAACGTATGGACGTGTTTGCTAGTAAAATATAAAATAGCACGGTAAAAACTCTTTGGCTAAAATATAATACAGCCGCTGTTTCTAAATGTAAGACGTTTTGGCACACTTAACAGACGTTTGATTTGGTTGAGTGAGATCCAAGGGCAAGGAGTGGAGCTCCAATGCAATCACCGGTTAATCGAACGGTAACACACCGCCGCCACGTCTTTGTCTCGGAATTTCTCCTCCGCTATTTCGTTGTGCTGATCCAAGTCAAACGGTCTCGCCCCGTCTTCCTCCCGTCCCGTGGGCTCCCGACTTTCTCCCTCTTCCCGAGCGGCCGCAGCCATGGTGGAGAGGCGGCCGCGAAGGAAGCCGCTGGTGCTCGCGTCGACGCAGGCGCTCCTCGACTCGCTCCCGGGGGAGCGCCGCGGGCCGGTCCCGCCGCGGCCGGAGCCCGTGCGCCTCAGGGCCGGTGTCCTCCGCTTCCTGGCCTTTCCCCCCGGCTCCGGATGCGGCGGCGAGTTCGGCGACCTCGCGTCCTTCGTCGCCCTCCCCGCGTCCGCGCTCCGCCGGCTCGCAGTCGTCACCGGCACGACGGTACGTGGTCCCGTTCGGCATCTCTCCGATCGAATTCTGGTCCTGGGGTGTTGGTTGGATGGCCGGGTTGGGGGTTCGATCACTTAGGGGATGAATTGTGAAACCTCTGGTGCTTGTAGGAGGAGTGAATTTGGTTTCGTGGGATTTGGGGCGGTCATGCTGCATGGCTCTCTGAATAATCATGGATACATTTGGTTCTAATTAATAATTGTAGATGAACTGGGTGGCGCTTGCTGATTTCTGTAGTCTGAATGGGCTGTAGTGATAAGTATAATACACTCAAGATGTGTACAACTTTGGTGATGCAGGAGCGATCTCTGTGGGCACATATATGTTAACTGTTATATATCCTTTTCGTTTTTGCAATTTTCAGCACTCAAATTGGTAGATAGGAATATCTTCTGTTGAGACTAAATGTATTAAGCAGCTATTAATCTGCAGGTGCTCAGGCACATATATGTTATTTCCATGTACTTTGTTCAGTCAATTTATTTTAACTGATATATTTCCTTCTTGTTGTTGCTGTTGCAATTTTTTTTAGCTCAGTTTGGTATATGATATGAAATTAATTAGATGTAATAAACAGCTATTAATCTGCAGGTTCTTGTAAAGAATACTGATAATAATGTTGGGAGGATTGTCAAAGCAGTAGTATTGGATCGGCCATCCCTCGATGAGTCCAAGAGAGAGCATCCTGATTCTGACCCTGTGGCCTCAACCTCTTCCTCTGATCGTGTGATGGGATTCCTACCGACTCGCTCATTTCCAGCTAACGGCTTTACACCCTTGGATGAAGATGTTGCTTATGTCAGCCCACTTTTGGCATTCAACCTGGGAGTGCATGTTTCCTGTCTCAAGCTTCTTATTCAGAAAGGGGAGGAACCTTTCAAGTTTTGCTCTAAAGTTTCCGAGGATGGTTCTGCTAGCAGTGGGACTGGTATTTCTCTTCACCTAGAACTTCTCCCATGCCCACAAGTGCCTAAACATGCTTTGCACTTACGGGTTTCTGTTGTGAGGATTCCTGATTGTGGTGTGCTTGCTTCCCTAAAGATAAATTCAGCCATTGGAGGAAGTGACTACCAAGATATGATAGATCAAGCTTTAAATGAACACTTCAAGTTTGATAGGTTCCTAGCAAGCGGGGATGTGTTTTGCATACATAATGACTGGAATTGTGGCATGATCTCTTGCCTACCGTGCAATAAGGACAATGATAGACTGCATCCTCCTAGCATGATATACTTTAAGGTAATTTACCCACTTTTCTTCATTTAGACATGTTTGAATGAAGAAACAAAGATATATAATAAATGTTATCTATCCTTTTAGTTTAGCTTTGCCCTCATTTTTAATCCATAAGTATTGGGTGTTAATATTGTAATTACTCACCAGGTAACCGGCATGGAACCATCAAATGAGCCGATTCTTCGTGTTAACCGTGATCAAACAGCCCTTGTGCTTGGGGGAAGTGCTTCTGCTCCAATCCCTCCCTGCAACTTCTTTTCTGCCAATGATGATTCAGTCCCTTTGCATGGCGAAGTAGTGGAGCAGTTAGCATCCATTATCGCACCAGCATTATGTCCTTCAAACATTTTACCAAGAATCAAGTTTTCCACTTTCTTGTATGGCCCATCAGGTTAATGCACTTTAATTGAAGTTTCATTCATTTTCACATTTTACTACTCGACTTTGAACTGAACCAAATCAAATGCCGGGGTTGCAGGATGTGGAAAAAGAACAGTAGTCAGGCATGTTGCGAACCATCTTGGTATGCATGTGGTTGAGTGTTGCTGTCATGATCTGATGACATCATCAGAAAGCGGGGCATCTGCTGCACTTGTGGCTGCCTTCAAAGAAGCTCAGAAGTACTCATCTTTTTGTCCTTTGTTATCTCTACAGAAATCAATTCCTGTTTTAGTTCGAAAACTGTTTTGTTTAGTTCGTTTTACATTTTCCAGGCGATGATATTTACTTTGTTTCCTTTTTTGTTGAATATTCTTTTTTGAAGGTATTCTCCTTCTATAATACTTCTTCGCCACTTTGATGCAATTGGAAATACATCCTCCAATGAAGGCCCACAATCTGAGCAATCTGGCATTGCAGCAAATGTTGAGTCTGTCATTCAGCAGTACACTGGACAGCGTTGGGTCGTGAAAGACTCGCTGCCAGCAAGGGATGTGATTGGAAATTCAGTAGGTCTTTGTTCCCCAAGCTTTTAGGTTTTAACAAGCCCTTAGGATATAAAATCATATTTGTATTGTATCAACTATCAAGTACCTTATTATCGAACCTCTTTGTTTTCAGTACCTTGTGGAACCTGAATGTGTAAGCTCCGTTCAAGTTATACTAGTGGCAACTGCAGACAGTGCTGAAGGAATGCAGCAATCAATTAGGCGATGTTTCCGCCATGAGGTCAACATGAAGACTATAAATGAAGACCAGAGGAAGAACTTGATATCTGAAACACTCCATGGTGTCTCAACAGTTGCTGATGAGGTGTTTTTTGTTGTTATTATTGAACCAGAAATGTTATGCTTTTGTTAAAGTTTCGTGCTTATATGATTTCATTTTCAGAGTATTGATGACAAGTTTGTAAAAGATATATCAGTGCAAACGTCTGGGTTCATGCCTAGGGATATACTTGCATTGGTCGCAGATGCTGGTGTGTCATTTGCGCATAAAGTTGCAGTGGAGAAAAGCAGCAATGATGAGCTTGAGGATGCCCTTACTGCAAGCTCTTCTACCACTCAGAAAGAAGAAAATCATTTCTGCATAGAAGATATTTTGTCTTCCTTAGAACGGGCTAAGAAAAGGAATCGTGCTGCATTGGGTACACCAAAAGTAAAACAATAATCCCTGCCTTCCAATATCTTATATCTTCTAGATTTCAGGCCCATCTGTGTACAACCCATGAAACCATACATATTCTTTAGCTTGCTTTCTGCAAGTCCTTGATTTGATTTTTTTTGTGCTATAGGTTCCTGATGTCAAATGGGAGGATGTTGGTGGGCTTGAGGAAGTGAAGAAGGTTATTCTAGATACAATTCAGGTAAATTTTACTTAATACATCTCCGAGCTAAGATATTGTATTCTATCGATGCAAATAAGATTTGGTTCCAGAAGCTGGTTCATCTGGTTTGAAACTGCTAACTTGTGTTCTCTTTCAGTTACCTCTGTTGTACAAGCACCTTTTTTCTTCTAAATTGCCAAAGCGATCAGGTGTCCTGTTATATGGACCTCCAGGCACTGGGAAGGTAGGTGTAGTTAGTTTTATACTTCTCTTGAATCGAGTTTCATTCCCATTTGTAGATAGCTGTATCCAACAGCAACTTGATACATGCTCATTAGGATGTTTTCTTTTGTATTCTTAGACATTACTGGCGAAAGCGGTAGCAACTGAGTGCTCATTAAACTTTCTTAGCGTAAAAGGTCCAGAACTGATAAACATGTACGTTGGAGAGTCAGAGAAGAATGTCAGGGACATCTTTGAGAAGGTATATCCATCTGCGCAAGCCACGTAATTGACATGAAATATGCACATATACTTAGGTTTTCAGTTTTTGGCTGCCAATTTCAGGCTAGATCAGCACGCCCATGTGTAATTTTCTTCGATGAGCTTGATTCCCTTGCTCCTGCACGAGGATCCTCTGCAGATTCTGGAGGTGTGATGGATAGAGTGGTTTCTCAGGTATAATTAACTTCATCAATGAGGTGGTGACTGGCTGTCTCAGTTTTCCCTCTTATTTTCAATGCTATAATGCTAGGGTCATCTAATTCACTTTCCCCTTTTAACTCTTTACTAGTTGCTGGTGGAGATTGATGGCTTAAGTGATAACAGCCAGGTTATTTCCTCATCTACGATATGCCTTTTTTTAACCTATATTCTCTAGATGCAGTAACATTAAAGGAAACCATTTTCCAAATTATTCTCTAGGACCTCTTCATTATTGGGGCTACCAATAGGCCTGACCTTCTTGATTCTGCACTTCTCCGCCCTGGCCGATTTGATAAGCTTCTCTACATTGGTGTAAATACCGAAGCATCATACAGAGAAAGGTAGTCATCGGTAGTTCTTTCTTTCACCAAATTTCAGATTCGTTTCGACTAAACTATGATCTCCCTATAATTGTTATGCAGGATACTGAAAGCACAGACTCGCAAGTACAAACTCCACGAGAATGTATCTCTCTTGTCGATTGCTCAGCACTGTCCTCCAAACTTCACTGGTGCTGATATTTATGCGTTATGCGCAGATGCATGGTTTCATGCTGCTAAGCGTTCCGTGAGTAGCTGTACCTCCCTGCTGCCACATTATGTTTTCATAGATGTGCCCTGTCAGACTTACACGCTTTATTTGAAGGTCAAAACACTTGAAGCTGATCCTTCGAGAAATAACGCCGCCGCCGCGGAAGAAGTCCTTGTCGAGACTGAAGATTTTATGACGGTAATATTCAAATCATTTTTCAGAAAGCACAATAAAAATCTTTTTGGTCGTATCACAGGAGTTAAACTAATTCTCTTATTACACAGGTGTTGGGTGATATCTCGCCATCATTGTCAATGGAGGAGTTGCAAAACTATGAACAGCTGAGGCAGAAGATAGAAGGACCTTCTAGATGATGTTTTGCTAGATACTTAGTATAAAAATTGTGCTTTTCACCTCCCAACTAATCAACTTGCCTGAGTGTACAGTCCTCAACTTCCACCCATGGAAAATTTTGAGTCGAGAGAAGTGTGGAAAATAAATTGTTGCCAGAGCATCCCAAAGTCCTTGTATGAACGACAGGATGTTTTCCTTGCACAATTTCACTGCATTCGGCCACATGTTGGATGCTAAGAATTTGTCATATTTTCTGGTTTGAATGAGTAGAGATGTAATTTTTTTGCAATAACTGAATTCTGAAAAGTAGACTGCATATCTATCTATCTACACTTTGTAAACTCATGAGTTTTGCGAATCCAATCCCGTCCATTCAATCATGTATATTCAATGTCCCATGTTGCTCCAATGATGTATCCATCATAACATCATAATTTATAAACAACATTGATTGTGTCAATTGTAATTACTCTTACAAATATTGGAACATCATTAATTACAATTAATTTTGGAGACACCGTCAATTGCAGAATTATATTTGTATAAACTTCTAATTGCTCCTCAAGATACTATATCAAATTGGACGTGTGTATTAGTAGCTTAATAAAGTGTCGCAGCATCATAAGTTCAATAAATATGGTGAGAACATATGAAAACTACAAAACTGAAGTTCGAAGGTGAAATTATGAAACAAAACTACAAAAGAACAGGTCAAAGCTGAACACGATGAGTTGCTCTGCCCAGCCTTACGAGTTGGCCCTCCAAGTCAGCCGACTTTATCCTTTCCAATTGTTGCCAAGCGTTGAAAGTCGGTATTCCATTCCACTTCGCACCATATTCACACCTCGAAAACAGTAAAGGACAACGAGAGTAAACGGGGAATACATCTACGTATCTAAGCTAACCATAGAGTCCCTAACCCTAACTTGCGGTTCGTTAACATTCTGCATAACATATTTTACTGGTGTATTTATGTATGTAAATGTATATATGCCTTGTTTAACATAGGTTTAACATCCAGACCTTCATTTGTTGCCCGCCCATGGAACCACCACATACGTCTGGTGTTCATGATGTGTTCCATCGACGCCATCGTCAGCGCAGATAGAGACGAACGACGTAATGTACGACATCATGTATGAGTAGACAACTCCAAAGACGCATCGATATGAATGATGTAAGGTTCATTTTATTTTTCACTATTATACACTATTTTTATTCGTTTCATAAGAAGCCTAAATAGGTTAAAGTAAAATGACATATGACACAAAAGTGTATGCAATTTTAATACAAATATACTATTTCTACATGCCTAATTCATATATAATTTTGCATATATTATTTTGCCAAACTTTGAAAACATTAACCGCACAAGTAATAATCTGATTTATATTTTATAATTGAGGGAACATGTGATTTGCATATCGTGTTCTTCATTCTCAATATGTCAAAAACATTTGTTGCGCGGAGAATCTAATAGATTCATTTATGCTAGCATCAAAACTCTTCAAAAAGAGATTGATTTTTTTAGTTTCAATAAGAGATATGAAAAAGCATTAAAAGTGTTATAAAGTGGTAGCATAACGTGTACCGAACAGTTCGCAACACGATATACACATATTTTTAGAATTGTATTAACCGACGACTTTCTCCTTTTATGGACCAAACAAAAGTCGATCGTTACCCCTTCCTTCGATTTATTTTTATTTTTATTTTAGTTAGCCTAGGTGCGAGAGAAAAATGAATAAAGTGCTCAAAGGGGGACTTGAACTCCGATCTATTCCTGTAGCTACTGAGCCCAGTAACAACTTAACAACCATTTAGTTGTTATCTACTCCCTCCGTCCCATAATATAAGACATTTTTTAACACTACACTAGTGTTAAAAACATCTTACATTATGGGACGGAGGAAGTAATATTTATAATAAGGTATTTGAACCTTCTTGTTACTTGTATAAACAACAAAAGAACTAATATAACATAAGAAGCCTAATAAATTTAGCATGGGCAACCAGTGACGGAGATAGGGGGACCAACAGAGGCCCTGACCCCCTCTAACACAAGTGATTTAAGCCTAATATACATATGAAAATGGTGTAATATGGTGGGCTGGCCCTCCCTGACAAGGCTCAACAACACCCACCCCCCTCCCCCTCATTCTTTTTCCCGGCTCCACCACTGTGGGGCAACATGGTAAATTTAACATGAGAAGGCTGGCAAGTTTAGTAAGGTTATCCTGGCAACTATGTCACGAGTAGGATGATAACCTTAGCATGAATGGTCTGGTAACTTTAGCATGAAAACCGTGGTAACTTTAGTATGATAGGAAGTAATCATGTCTGTCAGTGGCGGAGGACGAAACAAAATTAAGGTGTGGCAAACTCTTAATGATAAATGTTTGATACAAAACCAACATAGATAACACACACTAACAGTGTACACTAAGATTTTTAAATGACCTTAAACAGAATAACCAAATACACTAGCATTGCCACTTTCATGGCTACTTGGATCAGAGCTAGTGCGACTACGAAGTGCCTCAAAATATTCTGGCAAATCTGCATTTTATCACATGATTTTTCACTAAAATCACCCCATTATAGATTGCCGGGCTATTCTTCGCAAATGACACAAAAATTCGGAAGAATACCTTTCCCGTTCGTCTTTGGGAGCCTTTTCCTCTTCCTGTCCATCTTTGTCGGAATACCGAATGCCGCTACTGCTGACCGCCGGCCCCACGCACTGTCTGCTGGCCGCTGCCCACACGCGCTGCAAAAACTGCAGTCCTGCTGGCCGCCAGGAAACAGCGCCGCTGCTCTTGCTGCCGGGGACATTCGCTAGGCGGCTAGAGTTCGCACTCTCATCAACAGGATGGTCATCTCCTCTCTCGTCTGGACTCTGGGGCGACGAACGAAAGGTCGACCGGATTGAGGTCGAGGAGCCTACTCTGATTCACGACGGATGGAGCGCACATATTGCATCCAGCCCAATAAGTAGGGCCCAATAACAAGGGATGACACAAGTTTTTCTTTCTGGTAATTATTATTGGATCGATCTGTGCTTATACCGTTATATACGTATATACCTATATAAAAAACGCTCCAAATCAAGGTAGGGCGAGCGCCACACCTCGCCCTACCGAGAGCTCCGCCTGTGATGCATAGAATTTATCATGCTATATTCACGTAGAATTTATCAAGGGTACGTTTCGACAACATTTTTCCTTCAAGCCAAAGTTACCATGATGTTGTACGTAAATTATCAGATCTACGATGTGTAAATTATCATATCTTTGACAAAGAAGTTGTCAGGAATATGTTTCAACAACCTTTTCCCCTAGATCAAAAGTTACCACAGTGTGGTACGTAAATTATCAGCCCTTCAAAATGGTTTCATCATTAACAAGCTATTGCAAACTAGACTTGGAAACTAGATCCCAAGTCAGTATGTTCTGACGATATTTTTCGAGGTTAATAGTTATCACGATGTTTATAAGTAAGTGTTGGGAGATGTAGTAGTAAATCAAAAAAATTCCTACGTGTCACCAAGATCTATCTATGGAGAAACCGGCAACGAGTGGGGAGAGATTGCATCTTCATACCTTTGAAGATCGCTAAGCGGAAGCGTTACAAGAACGCGGTTGGTGGAGTCGTACTAGTAGCGATTCAGATCGCGGTGGACTCCGATCTCAGCGCCGAACAACGGCACCTCCGCGTTCAACACACGTGCAGCCCGGTGACGTCTCCTACGCCTTGATCCAGCAAGGAGGAAGGAGAGGTTGGGGAAGAGCTCCGGCAGCACGACGGCATGGTGACGGTGGAGCTGCATGGTACTCCGGCAGAGCTTCGCTAAGCACTACGGAGGACGAGGAGAGGGAGGAGTAGGGCTGCGCCGAGAGAGGAAGAAAACCATGTCCTTGGCAACCCCAAAACCCATCACAATATATAGGAGGAGGAGGAGGGAGGGTTGCGCCCTAGGGTTTCCACCCTAGGGTGGTGCGGCAGCCACCAGATCAATCTGGCTGGCGGCCAAGGTGGGAGAGGGGAGGGGTGGCGCCCTAGATGGGCCTAGGGCCCATCTGCCCAAGGGTTTGCTCCCCTCCACCTCTTGTTGTGCCTTAGGCCCCTTGTGGGGGGCGCACTAGCCCACCTAGGGGCGGGTTCCCTCCCACTTGTGACCCAAGAAGCCCTCTGGTGCCGATGGCTCCTCCCGGTGGACCCTCGGAACCCTTCCGGTGGTCCCGGTACGTTACCGGTGACGCCAGGAACACTTTCGGTGACCAAATCCTCACTTCCTATATATGAATCTTTACCTCCGGACCATTCCGGAACTCCTCGTGACGTCAGGGATCTCATCCGGGACTCCGAACTACCTTCGGTAACCACGTACACTATTTCCCTATAACCCTAGTGTCATCGAACCTTAAGTGTGTAGACCCTACGGGTTCGGGAGACGCGTAGACATGACCGAGACACCTCTTCGATCAATAACCAACAGCGGGATCTGGATACCCATGTTGGCTCCCACATGCTCCATGATGATCTCATTGGATGAACCACGATGTCGGGGATTCAATCAATCCCGTATACAATTCCCTTTGTCTATCGGTATGATACTTGCTCGAGATTCGATCGTCGGTGTCTCTATACCTTATTCAATCTCGTTATCGGTAAGTCTCTTTACTCGTTCCGTAATACATCATACCGTGGCTAAATCCTTAGTCACATTGATCTCATTATGATGATGTCTTACCGAGTGGGCCCAGAGATACCTCTCCGTCACACGGAGTGAAAAATCCCAGTCTCGATTCGTGCCAACCCAACAGATACTTTCGGAGATACCCGTAGTGCACCTTTATAGCCACCCAGTTATGTTGTGACGTTTGGCACACCCAAAGCATTCCTACGGTATCCGGGAGTTTCACAATCTCATGGTCTAAGGAAACGATACTTGACATTGGAAAAGCTTTAGCAGACGAACTACACGATCTTGTGCTATGCTTAGGATTGGGTCTTGTCCATCACATCATTCTCCTAATGATGTGATCCCGTTATCAACGACATCCAATGTCCATGGTCATGAAACCGTGACCATCTATTGATCAACGAGCTAGCCAACTAGAGGCTCACTAGGGACATGTTGTGCCCTATGTGTTCACACATGTATTACGGTTTCCGGTTAACAGAATTATAGCATGAACAATAGACAATTATCATGAACAAGGAAATACAATAATAACCATTTTATTATTGCCTCTAGGTCAAATTTCCAACAGTCTCCCACTTGCACTAGAGTCAATAATCTAGTTACATTGTGATGAATCGAACACCCATAGCATGCTGGTGTTGATCATGTTTTGCTCGTGAGAAAGGTTTAGTCAACGGTTCTGCGACATTTAGATCCGTGTGTACTCTACAAATATCTATATCTCCCTCCTAAATGTAATCACGGATGGAGTTGAAGCGGCGCTTGATGTGTCTTGTTTTCTTGTGAAACCTGGGCTCCTTCGCAAGGACAATAGCTCCAGTGTTGTCATAGAATAGAGTCATCGGGCCCGACGCATTGGGAATCACTCCTAGGTTGGTGATGAACTCCTTCATCCAGACTCCCTCCTTTGCTGCTTTCGAAGCAGCTATGTACTCCGCTTCACATGTAGATGCCGCCATGACGCTTTGCTTGCTGCTGCACCAGCTGACTGCCCCTCCGTTAAAAATATACACGTATCCGGTTTGCGACTTGGAGTCGTCCGGATTTGTGTCGAAGCTAGTATCGACATAACTCTTTACGACGAGCTCTTCGGCACCTCCATATACGAGAAACATGTACTTTGTCCTTTTCAGGTACTTCAGGATATTCTTGACCACTGTCCAGTGTTCCGCTCCGGGATCACTTTGGTACCTCCCTACCAAACTTATGGCAAGGTTCATATCAGGTCTGGTACACAGCATGTCATACATAATAGATCCTATGGCTGAAGCATAGGGGATGACACTCATCTCTTCTCTATCTTTTTCCATGGTCGGGCATTGAGTCGTACTCAATCTCACACCCTGCAACACAGGCAAGAACCCCTTCTTGGACCGATCCATATTGAACTTCTTCAATATCTATTCAAGGTATGTGCTTTGTGAAAGACCTATGAGGCATCTCGATCTATCTCTATAGATCTTAATACCTAATATGTAAGCAGCTTCTCCAAGGTCCTTCATTGAAAAACGTTTATTCAAGTAGGCCTTTGCACTTTCCAAAAGTTTTATATTATTTCCCATTATCAGTATGTCATCCACATATAATATGAGCAATGCTATAGAGCTCCCACTCACTTTCTTGTAAATACAGGGTTCTTCATAGACCTGTACAAACCCAAACGCTTTAATCACGTCATTAAAGCGAATGTTCCAACTCCGGACGCTTGCACCATCCCATAGATGGAGCGTTGGAGCTTGCATACTTTGTTAGCATCTTTAGGATCGACAAAACCTTTCGGTTGCATCATATACAGTTCTTCCTTAAGGAAGCCATTAAGGAATGCCGTTTTGACGTCCATTTGCCAGATCTTATAATCATAAAAATGCGGCAATTGCTAACATGATTCGGACAGACTTTAGCATCGCTACGGGTGAGAAAGTCTCATCGTAGTCAACTCCTTGAACTTGTCGATAACCCTTAGCGTCAAGCCGAGCCTTATAGACGGTCACATTACCATCCGCGTCAGTCTTCTTCTTAAAGATCCATTAGTTTGCAATGGCTCGCTTATCATCAGGCAAGTCCACCAAAGTCCACACTTTGTTCTCATACATGGATCCTATCTCCGATTTCATGGCTTCAAGCCATTTGTTGGAATCCGGGCCCGCCATCGCTTCTTCATAGTTCGAAGGTTCACCGTTGTCCAATCACATGATCTCCAGGATAGGGTTGCCGTACCACTCTGGTGCGGAACGTGTCCTAGTGGACCTTCGACGTTCAATAGTAACTTGATCTAAAGTTTCATGATCATCATCATTAACTTCCTCTCCAGCCGGTGTAGGCTCCACAGAAACAACTTCCTGTGTTGTGCTACTCTCTGGTTCGAGTGGAGGTACATTACCTCATCAAGTTCTATTTTCCTCCCACTCACTTCTTTCGAGAGAAACTCTTTCTCGAGAAAGGATCCATTCTTGGCAACAAATACTTTGCCTTCGGATCTGAGGTAGAAGGTATACCCAATAGTCTCTTTGGGATATCCTATGAAGACGCACTTTTCCGCTTTGGGTTCGAGCTTCTCAGGTTGAAGTTTCTTCACATCAGCATCGCATCCCCAAACTTTTAGAAACGACAACTTAGGTTTCTTTCCAAACCATAATTCATACGGTGTCATCTCAACGGATTTTGACGGTGCCCTATTTAAAGTGAATGCGGAAGTCTCTAATGCATATCCCCAAAATGATAGCGGTAAGTCGGTAAGAGACATCATAGATCATACCATATCGAATAGAGTGAGATTATGACGTTCAGACACACCATTTCGCTGAGGTGTGCCAGTCGGCGTGAGTTGTGAAGCAATTCCACATTTCCTTAGGTGCGTGCCAAACTCGTGACTTAAATATTCTCTGCCACGATCAGATCGTAGGTACTTTATTTTCCTGTCACATTGATTCTCTACCTCACTCTGAAATTCCTTGAACCTTTCAAAGGTTTCAGACTTGTGTTTCATTAAGTAGATATAACCATATCTGCTCAAGTCATCAGTGAGGGTGAGAACATAACGGTAGCCACCGCGAGCCTCGACGCTCATTGGACGCATACATCGGTATGTATTATCTCCTACAAGTCAGTTGCTCGCTCCATTGTTCCGGAGAATGGAGTCTTGGTCATCTTGCCCATGAGGCATGGTTCGCACGTGTCAAATGATTCGAAATCAAGAGACTCCAAAAGTCCATCAACATGGAGCTTCTTCATGCGTTTGACACCAATATGACCAAGGCAGCAGTGCCACATGTAAGTGGGACTATCGTTATCAACCTTACACTTTTTGGTACTCACACTATGGACATGTGTAACATCACATTCGAGATTCGTCAAAAACAAACCATTGACCAGCGGGGCATGACCATAAAACATTTCTCTCATATAAATAGAACAACCATTATTCTCAGATTTAAATGAGTAGCCATCTCGCATCAAGCGAGATCCAGATACATTGTTCATGCTCAAAGATGGTACTAAATAACAATTATTAAGGTTTAAAACCAATCCCGAAGGTAGATGTAGAGGTAGCATGCCGATGACGATCACATCGACCTTGGAACCATTCCCGACGCGCATCGTCACCTCGTCCTTTGCCAGTCTCCACTTATTCCGCAGCTCCTGCTTGGAGTTACAAATGTGAGCAACTGCACCGGTATCAAATACCCAGGAGCTACTACGAGCGCTGGTTAAGTACACATCAATAACAAGTATATCACATATACCTTTAACGTTGCCGGCCTTCTTATCCGCTAAGTACTTGGGGGCAGTTCCGCTTCCAGTGAACAGTACCCTTGCAATAAAAGCACTCAGTCTCAGGCTTGGGTCCATTCTTGTTCTTCTTCCTGGCAACTTGCTTACCAAGCGCGACAACAGCTTTGCCGTCCTTCTTGAAGTTCTTCTTACCCTTGCCTTTCTTGAAACTAGTGGTCTTATTCACCATCAACACTTGATGCTCCTTTTTGATCTCGACCTCCGTTGATTTCAGCATCGAGTACAACTCAGGAATGGACTTCTCCATCCCTTGCATGTTGTAGTTCATCACAAAGCTCTTGTAGCTAGGCGGAAGCGACTGGAGGATTCCGTCAATGACCGAGTCATCCGGGGGATTAACTCCCAGCTGAGTCAAGCGGTTGTGTAGCCCAGACATCTTGAGGATGTGCTCACTAACAGAACTGTTCTCCTCCATCTTACAGCTGAAGAACTTGTCGGAGACGTCATATCTCTCAACCCGGGCATGAGCTTGGAAAACCAGTTTCAGCTCTTGGAACATCTCATATGCTCCGTGTTGCTCAAAACGCTTTTGGAGCCCCGGTTCTAAACTGTAAAGCATGCCGCACTGAACAAGGGAGGAATCATTGCAGCGTGAATGCCAAGCGTTCGCAACGTCTTGCTCTGCTGGGAGAACGGGTGCGTCACCTAGCGGTGCATCAAGGACATACAATCTTTTGGAAGCTATGAGGATGATCCTCAAGCTACGGACCCAGTCCGCATAGTTGCTTCTGTCATCTTTCAGCTTGGTTTTCTCTAGGAACGCGTTGAAGTTGAGGTTAGCATTAGCCTTGGCCATTGGATCTACAATATAGATTGTAAATACAATTTTAGACTAAGTTCATGATAATTAAGTTCACATAATTAAATTATTTAATGAACTCCACTCAGATAGACATCTGTCTAGTCATCCAAGTGATACATGATCCATGTCAACTAGCCCGTGTCTTATCATCACGTGAGACGGACTAGTCATCCATGGTGAACATCTCCATGTTGATCGTATCTTCTATACGACTCATGTTCGACCTTTCGGTCTTCCGTGTTCCGAGGCCATGTCTATACATGCTAGGCTCATCAAGTCAACCTAAGTGTTTCGCGTGTGTAAATCTGGCTTACACCCGTTGTATGCAAACGTTAGAACCTATCACACCCGATCATCATGTGGTGCTTCGGAACAACGATCCTTAGCAACGGTGCACAGTTAGGGTGAACACATCTCTTCAAAATTTTATTGAGAGATCATCTTATTTACTACCGTCGTTCTAAGCAAATAAGATGTAAACATGATAAACATCACATGCAATCAATATAGTGACATGATATGGCCAATATCATCTTGCTCCTTTGATCTCCATCTTCGGGGCACCATGACCATCACTGTCACCAGCACGACACCATGATCTCCATCATCATGTCTTCATGAAGTTGTCTCGCCAACTATTACTTCTAATACTATGGCTAACGTTTAGCAATAAAGTAAAGTAATTACATGGCGTTTATGATTGACACGCAGGTCATATAATAAAATAAGACAACTCCTATGGCTCCTGTCGATTGTCATACTCATCGACATGCAAGTCGTGAATCCTATTAAAAGAACATGATCAATCTCATACATCACAATGCATCACATCACATCCTTTGGCCATATCACATCACAAGGCATATGCTGCAAAAACAAGTTAGACGTCCTCTAATTTGTAGTTGCAAGTTTTTACGTGGCTGCTATAGGTTTCTTAGCAAGAACGTTTCTTACCTACGCAAAAACCACAACGTGATATGCCAATTGCTATTTACCCTTCATAAGGACCCTTTTCATCGAATCCAATCCGACTAAGGTGGGAGAGACAGACACCCGCTACACACCTTATGCAACAAGTGCATGTCAGGCGGTGGAACCGGTCTCACGTAAGCGTACGTGTAAAGTTGGTCAGGGCCGATTCATCCCACAATACCGCCGAATCAAGATAACACTAGTAGTGGTAAGCAAATTAACAAGATCGACGCCCACAACTGCTTTGTGTACTACTCGTGCATAGATTCTACGAATAGACCTAGCTCATGATGCCACTGTTGGGAGACGTAGTAGTAAATCAAAAAAAATTCCTACGTGTCACCAAGATCTATCTATGGAGAAACCAACAACGAGTGGGGAAAGATTGCATCTTCATACCTTTTAAGATCGCTAAGCGGAAGAGTTACAAGAACGCGGTTGGTGGAGTCGTACTCGTAGCGATTTAGATCGCGGTGGACTCCGATCACAGCGTCGTACAACGGCGCCTCCGCGTTCAACACACATGCAGCCCGGTGACGTCTCCTACGCCTTGATCCAGCAAGGAGGAAGGAGAGGTTGGGGAAGAGCTCCGGCAGCAGGATGGCATGGTGACGGTGGAGCTGCGTGGTACTCCGGTAGAGCTTCACTAAGCACTACGGAGGACGAGGAGAGGGAGGAGTAGGGCTACGCCGAGAGAGGAAGAAAATTGTGTCCTTGGCAGCCCCAAAACCCACCACTATATATAGGAGGAGGAGGGAGGGCTGCGCCCTAGGGTTTCCACCCTAGGGTGGTGCGGCAGCCACCAGATCAATCTGGCCAGCGGCCAGGGTGGGAGAGGGGAGGGGTGGCGCCCTAGATGGGCCTAGGGCCCATCTGCCCTAGGGTTTTCCCCCTCCACATCTTACTGCGCCTTGGGCCCCTTGTGGGGGGCGCACCAGCCCACCTAGGGTCTGGTTCCCTCCCACTTGTGGCCCAAGAAGCCCTCTGGTGCCGGTGGCCCCTCCCGGTGGACCCCCGGAACCCTTCGGGTGGTCCCGGTACATTACCGGTGACGCCCGGAACACTTCCTGTGACCAAATCCTCACTTCCTATATATGAATATTTACCTCCGGACCATTCTAGAACTCCTCGTGATGTCCAGGATCTCATTCGGGACTCCGAACTACCTCTGGTAACCACATACACTATTTCCCTATAACCCTAGAGTTATCGAACCTTAAGTGTGTAGACCCTACGGGTTTGGGAGACACGTAGACATGACCGAGACACCTCTCCGGTCAATAACCAACAGAGGGATCTAGATAACCATGTTGGCTCCCACATGCTCCACGATGATCTCATCGGATGAACCATGATGTCGGGGATTCAATCAATCCCGTATACAATTCCCTTTGTCTATCAGTATGATACTTTCCCGAGATTCGATCATCGGTATCTCTATACCTTGTTCAATCTCGTTACCGGTACGTCTCTTTACTCGTTCCATAATACATCATCCCGTGGCTAACTCCGTAGTCACATTGAGCTCATTATGATGATGTCTTACCGAGTGGGCCCAGAGATACCTCTCCGTCAGACGGAGTGACAAATCCCAGTCTCGATTCATGCCAACCCAACAGATACTTTCGGAGATACCCGTAGCGCACCTTTATAGCCACCCAGTTACATTGTGACGTTTGGCACACCCAAAGCATTCCTACAGTATCCGAGAGTTACAGAATCTCATGGTCTAAGGAAACGATACTTGACATTGGAAAAGCTTTAGCAGACGAACTACACGATCTTGTGCTATGCTTAGGATTGGGTCTTGTCCATCACATCATTCTTCTAATGATGTGATCCCGTTATCAACGACATCCAATGTCCATGGTCATGAAACCATGACCATCTATTGATCAATGAGCTAGCCAACTAGAGGCTCACTAGGGACATGTTGTGGTCTATGTATTCACACATGTATTAAGGTTATCCGGTTAACACAATTATAGCATGAACAATAGACAATTATCATGAACAAGGAAATACAATAATAACCATTTTATTATTGCCTCTACGGCATATTTCCAACAATAATTTATCACGTCCATGGTACGTAAATTATCATTCGCACAGTACGTAAGTCATTACACTTTTTACACACAAGTTACCGAGGTATTTTTCAAGGACTTTCCTAGGTCGAAGTTATCATTGTGTTGTAAAAAAATCTTTGTAAATAATATAAAATGTTCATGAATTAAAACAATGTTCATGATTTTATAAAATGTTCCTGAATTGTGCTCATGATTTCAAATATCTTCATGAGTTTTACAAAATGTTTATGATTTCTAAAAATTGTTCACAATTTCACGAACATGAGAGTGATAGTGTATCTTGATGATGCAATAAAATGTGATCGTTGTCATTAGAGATTATGATTTTTTTTCTCCCATTGCAACACACAGGCCATTTTGCTAGTTTTTCTAAATTATAGCTTTTGAGAAACAACGAGAATGACCATCCTTGACTTTGCACAAAAACATGCTAGGTTCGTTTGCAATACTTTTGACTATTATTATTAGAAGAAAGTCCATTTTAAACCTTGATCTTGTAGAGGTTCGGCGAATCGAACCCCAACCTCCAAATCCCCGTCGTTCGCACCCTAAACTGACTAATGCCGGTCCAAATCAAACCTGACAGTGGTTTTAGGCTAGAAAATGCTGACGTGGCAAGGATGAAGCGGGATTGCTTTTCTGACTGGTGGGTGTCGTGGATTTAAGTGTGTGCATGGTCGAATAGAAGGGCGCGGTGGCGATTTGGGGATTAGGGTTCTTCATAGCTGGTCGGCGGCGGCGACAGTGATTTGCAAATCTGGTCGGCGGTCCACGATGGCGGTGATGTCGTGGGGTTCTTATGCTCCCGGATTCCCTCGAGCCAGCGGAAGGAGGGAGTCGGAAAGTAGGTCGCCGACGAAGTACGGGGAGGATGCAATGGCATACGAGCCGCCCAAGCTCTGCCATTGCAATCTGCGACGAAAGGCTCCCAGGTGGATCTCCTAGAGCCGTCAAAATCCCGGCAGGAGGTACTACGCCTGCGTGAATGCAATGGTGAGGCTTGTTTGTTTGATTTTCTTCTCATTTGTGATCCTCTTCTCCAGGCTTATCTGAATCTTTTTGACAAATGGGCAGAGTGGTGGATGTGGATATACTGAATGGCATGATGATCCACTCCCATAGTTCTTCAGTGAGTTGATTGGTGATTTGCGTGATGAAGTCTGGAGATTGAAAGGTCAAGCAATTGTGCATTGGTTTCAAGATGCAAATGCAGTTACCCCAATGTCTGAAGATCTTTCTGTTGGTAGATAAGGCATGATGCTTTTGTCCCTGCAAGCACAACTGAAAGAGAAGAATGCAGAGATAGATGCACTAAAGGGAAAATATATGAATGTGTTGTTTGTTTTCATTGTATTTGTGCTAGGTTTTGTGGTAGGGAAAATGGCATTGAACTGAGTTTGTTCAGTTAGTAGTTCTCTGTGGTCAACTTGTATGCAAACCTCTCCTTTTAAATGAAATTTGTGATCTAGCAATGATGCCATTTGTGTTGAAATGATGCTATCCTTTGTATATGTTCTAGCATTTGTATAAGAAATTAACTGTATAAGTTCTGACCATGAACAAGAAAATAAAAGAAGCACAATTGGCAAAAGAAGTTTGTACTGATCATGAACAAGATAAGGCACTTAGCATTTGGAGATAACATTTGGAGGTCTAGTGAACATTATCCAAAAGAGCACACTTGTTTGCAAATTTACATAAGTGCAACAATAACAAAAGGATAGGTGCTTGTAGATTAAATTAACAAAGGTCTAGTTCCCAGTACATCATTGCAACACACAACTTAGTAGTTCCCTGAGCAAGTGAAATAAGAGTAGCTTGGCATTGCAGACGCAACAGTTCTTTTCCCCTTTTTTGCTCCAGTTCCTCTCCCTCTTGCTGAACTTGACCAAGCTGCTGGAGGATGCACTGAAGATGGCCCAGATTCTGATGTTGTAGCTCTCTTTCTTGGAGGCTTGAAAGATGTTGCAACTCTAGCTGCTCTCCCTCTTGCTGTAGTTGATCTAGCTGATGGTGCTGGTGGTGCTTGAGGAGTTGATCTAGCTATTGGTGCTTGAGGAGTTGATCTAGATGGTGGTGCTGGTGGTGCTTGAGGAGTTGATCTAGCTGGTGGTGCTTGAGGAGTTGATCTAGCTGGTGGTGCTGGTGGTGCTTGAGGAGTTGATCTAGTGCCAGCAGCAGCAGTACTTTGAGCTCCCTGAGAAGAATATAATGTATTTCTGGAAAAGTTGTTTTATAATGGAAAAGTAGCTTAATCAGCAATATAATAATTCAAATGTTTTCTTCATTTTGTTTGCTAGACGTGCATTCTTCTTCTTCTTGCCTTCCTCAGGTTTATTATTGCATCCTGACTTGTTATGTCCTGGATTTCCACATATTGAACACTTCATAATGATGCCATGCTTGATCAGTTTCTTCCCCTTTGGTTTCTCCTGTTCTTCTCTCTTCCTATCATTTTTCCTTGGCCTTCCTGGCATTTGCATTGTCACATAATCAGGTGCTATAGGCATAGGATTTTGTGACACTAGCCACATCTCCTCACCTTCCACAGGCTGCAAGCAGTGCTCATATATTATGTTGAACACCTCAACATGATAGCAAGGATCAATAAAATCATCAATTTGCTTCTGGCATTTGTATATTGCACTGATTGCATGGTGGCAAGGAAGCCCTGCTAGCTAAAAGTACCCACATTAGCATGTTTTTTTGCCAAGATTGACTATGTATTGTCTTCCCCTCCCATTGATTTGCTTAACCTCAAATCCATCTTCTCCATTCCACAACACCTCAAGCCACTTGGTCATTGCAATACTTTTTTTCAGCTTCTTAAATATGGCAGGGCATATGTTCCTGTAAACTTCTCTCCTTCCAATCTTTGTTCTTGAATTCTCACTAGTATTTTCCTCCTAATTTTCCCTAGCATAAGATTATAGGATAGAACCTAGAATCAACTATAGCATGATTGAATGACTCACAGAGGTTGTTGTCTACTGATTCATAGTTTGAACCCACTGGAAAAAATTCCCTAGCCCAATGAACATGATCTGTTCTCATTATGTCTTTAGCCCCTTCAGGTGTCTCCTGTGCTAGCTTTGCTTTGTAGTAATTGAAGTCTAGCCTGTTAGAAGCTATGGCAACTGCCCAAAATTTCTTCTGCCACTCATGATCTCTGTGTTTCTTCCTCCAGTTAGCATATATATATATATCTAGCACACATCCTGTGTTGTGTAGCAGGAAGATAATCCTTCACTGCATTTAGTAGGCCCTTCTGCTGATCAGAAATAAACACCCACATTGTTGTTGATATCCAGATCTTTAATGAGCAAGGCAACAAACCACTTCCAAGATTCATTGGTTTCCTGCTCAACTACAGCCCAAGCCACCGAGTGCATCTGATTGTTAGTATCTCTTGATATGGCACATAGTAATTCACCTTTTACTACCCCTTTGAAAAAACACCCATCAAGGCCTATAACCTTCCTGCAGCAAGCCTTGAAACCTTTATTCAAAGCATTGAAGTAAACATAGAAACTCTAAAAAGCACTCTGATGTTTGTTTGTTGGATCCATACATACAACAACAGTGCTTCCAGGATTGCTCCTAAGCTGCTCAAATTGATAGTCAAAAACTCTAGTGTACTCATTCTCCATTCCAGACATCAATCTATCCATTACAATTTTCTTTGCAACCTTGCACTTGGAAGTAGAGACATCAACAAACATGTCTCGTAGAACAGTTGCTTTAATGTTTTCTATTTTCCACATTGGATTTGCTAATATGAAATGCTCATATCTTTGTGAAATGACCTTTGCATTAACAAGTTTGTTGCATCTATTCTGTGCACATTCATGAAAATCAGTGTAAGTTATCACCTGCATTCTTGATGTCTTGGATGCATAGATTAGCCAAGGACAACCAGGCCATCCACACTTGGCCCTCACCCTGTCATTCTCAGATTTAACAAACTTGATGCTTCTCTTTGTAACAAGACCATATTTTCTCAAAACTTTGCACAACTGGTTTTTGATTCTAAACACCATGCTCAATTAAAAATGAGATATCTCAGTATCATTGTTATACCTTGGAAATTGACTCTTCCTCTTCACTAGTTCTCCATCTGAATCTTCATCATAACTGAAATCTTCATCATCTGAATCATAGTTCTAGTCACCTTCTTCTCCTTCTAATTGTTCCTTCATGTTTGCAATGAGCTCAATTGGCATTGGACCGGATGCATCTTTTCCAATCCAACTCTTACTGTCTCTCATTCTTTTTTGAACTTCCTAGCATGCCTCCTTAGCTCCAAAACCTCTGAATCCTCTCCACTATCATCAGTATGTGCAATATATTCAGGATCTGACTCTGAATCTGTCTCGGCTTTGTCTTGATCATGCCCTAGGGCAACTAGAGGTACATTTTTGTTGGGGATCGTAGTAGTAAATCAAAAAAAATCTACGTGTCACCAAGACCAATCTATGGAGAAACCAGCAACAAGTGGGGGGAGTGCATCTTCTGTTGGAAATATGCCCTAGAGGCAATAATTAATTGGTTATTATCATATTTCCTTGTTCAGGATAATCATTTATTATCCATGCTATAATTGTGTTGATCGGAAACTCAGATACATGTGTGGATACATAGACAACACCATGTCCCTAGTATGCCTCTAATATATTAGCTCGTTGATCAAAGATGGCTATGGTTTCCTAGTCATGGACATGAGATGTCATTTCATAATGGGATCACGTCATTAGGAGAATGATGTGATGGACAAGACCCAAACTACAAACATAGCATATGATCGTGTCAGTTTATTGCTACTGTTTTCTGCATGTCAAAGTATATGTTCCTATGACCATGAGATCATGAAACTCACGGACACCGGAAGAGTGCCTTGTGTGTATCAAATGTCGCAACGTAACTGGGTGAGTATAAAGGTGCTCTACAGGTATCTCCGAAGGTGTCTGTTGAGTTGGCATGGATCAAGACTGGGATTTGTTAATCCGTGTGACGGAGAGGTATCTCAGGGCCCACTCGGTAATACAACATCACAATAAGCCTTGCAAGCAATGTGACTAACTGTTAGTCACGGGATCTTGTATTACAGAACGAGTAAAGAGACTTTCCAGTAACGAGGTTGAACTAGGTATGGAGATACCGACGATCAAATCTCGGGCAAGTAACATACCGAAAAACAAAGGGAACATCATATGGGATTAACTGAATCCTTGACATAGAGGTTCGACCGATAAAGATCTTCGTAGAATATGTAGGAACAAATATGGGCATCCAGGTCCCGCTATTGGTTATTGACCATAGAGGTGTCTCGGTCATGTCTACATAGTTCTCGAACCCACATGGTCTGCACACTTAAGGTTCGGTGACATTTCGATAGTATAGAGTTATGTATGGTGGTGACCGAAGGTTATTCGTAGTCCCGGATGAGATCCCAGACGTCGCAAGGAGCTCCGGAATGGTCCGAAGGTAAAGATTGATATATAGGAAGTCCTATTTTGGTCGACGGAAAGTTTCAGATTCATCGATAGTGTACCGGGAGTGCCGGTAGTATACCGGGAGACCATCGGCAGGGGTATTTCAACCCAAGAGGCTACATGGGCTGTGGGAGGAGGTAAACCAGACCCTTGTGGTCTGGGCTAAGCCTCCTCTAAGGGCCCATGTGGCTGGAGTGGTTTGAGAAGGAAAAAAATCCAAAGGTGGAGAGGTGGAAAGAGTTTCCAAGTGGAAAGGAGGAATCCTACTCCTAATAGGATTGGAGTAGGACTCCTCCACCTCCAATTTCGACCAAACCTTGAGGGTTTGAGGCTGCCTCCTCCCCTGCCTCCCTCCTATATATACTAGAGGATTTAGTGGAAAAAGCTAACCCTAATAGCCACGTGCTACCTCTCCTCTAGATCGCAGTTTCTCCTCTAGATCGGTTTTCAGTGGTGCTTAGGCGAAGCCCTGTTGGAATAGCTCCACCACCATCGCTGCAATGTCATCGCACTGCTAGAGAACTCATCTACCTCTCCACTCCCTTTTGCTGGATCAAGAAGACGGAGATCGTTATTGAGCTGTACGTGTGCTGAATGCGGAGGTGCCATCCATTCGGCGCTAGATCGGAAGGACCGTGATCAAGATCGCGAGACTGATCGTGATGAGATCGTGGGACGGATCGTGATAAGTTCACGGGACAGATCATGATTGGATCGTAGGATGGATCGTGATGAGATAGCGGGATACTCGGCGATTTGAATTGCGAAGACGTTCGACTACACCAACCACATTTCTTAACGCTTCCCTCTTAGCGATCTACAAGGGTATGTAGATTCACTCTCCCTCTTGTAGATACTCATCACCATGGATAGATATTGCGTGTGCGTAGGAAAATTTTTGTTTCCCATGCAACGTTCCCCAACAGTGGTATCAGAGCTAGGTCTATGTGTAGATGAGATCTCGAGTAGAACACAAAGAGTTTATGGGTGTTGATGCTTAGATTGCTTCCTCCCTTGGTCGTGTTTAGGTTCAGAGGTATTGTGGGATGAAGCGGCCCGGACCAACATTACTCGTACGCTTATGAGAGACCGGTTCCCTGAACTGCAACTTGCTGCAAAAGAGGACTGGTGGGTGCTAGTTTCTCCTACTTTAGTTGGATTGGATTCGACAAAGGCGATCCTTGAGAAGGTTGAAAAGCAACTTATGTATCACCGTTGGGGCTTATGCATAGTTGAGAATTGTTCTTGCTAGACACCCATAGCAGCCACGTAAAACATGCAACAACAATTAGAGGACGCCTAACTTGTTTTTACAGGTTATGTTGTGATGTGATATGGCCAATTACATGATGATATATATCTGATGTATGAGATGATCATGTGTTGTATAGAATATCACGACTTGCATGTCGATGAGTACGACAACCGGCAGGAGCCATAGGGTTGTCTTTAATTATTGTCTGACCTGCGTGTCAATCTTTAAGCGCTATGTAATGCTTTACTTTATCACTAAATGGTAGCAATAGTAGTAGAAGCATGGTGGGCGCGACAACCCCGATGGCGACACGTTGATGGAGATCAAGATGATGGAGACCATGGTGTCATGCCGATGACGATAGAGATCATGGCGGTGCTTTCAAGATGGAGATCAAAAGCACAAGTTCATGGCCATATCATGTCACTTATGATTTGCATGTGATGTTAATCCTTTTATGCACCTTGTTTTTCTTAGGACGACGGTAGCACTATAAGGTGATACCTCAGTTAATTTCAAGATAAATTGTGTTCTCCCCGAGTGTGCATCATTGAGAAAGTTCGTCGTGTCGAGATACCACGTGATGATCGGGTGTGATAGACTCTATGTTCACATACAACGGGTGCAAGCCAGTGTTGCACATGTAGAACACTTGAGTTAAACTTGACGAGCCTAGCATGTACAGACATGGCCTCGGAACACAAGAGACCGAAAGGTCGAACATGAGTCATATAGTAGATATGATCAACATGATGATGTTCACCATTGAAACCACCTCAACTCACGTGATGATCGGGCTTGAGTTGGTGAATTTGGATCATGCATCACTCGAATGACCAGAGGGATGTCAATTTGAGTGGGAGTTCTTAAGTAATAAGATTAATTGAACTCATTATCATGAACTTAGTCAGTAGTGTCTTTGCAAATTATGTTGTAGATTACTAGCTCGCGTTGTAGCTCCCTTGTATTTTTATATGTTCCTCGAGAAATAGAGTTGAAAGATGATGGTAGCAATATTGCAAACTGGGTCCGTGATCTGAGGATTGTCCTCATTGCTGCATAGAAGGCTTATGTCCTTAATGCATCGCTCGGTGCACCAACCCCTCTAGCGTCATCTGTAGATGTTGTGAACATCTGACAGGCGCGTTCTGATGACTACTTGATAGTTTAGTGCGTCATGCATTACGGCTTAGAATTGAGGCTCTGAAACGTTTTGAACGTCACGGAACATATGAGATGTTCTAAGAGCTGAAATTAGGATCTCAGGCTCGTGCCCATGTTGCAAGATATGAGATCTCCAACAAGATTCTTTCCCTGCAAGATTAAAGAGAATAGCTCAATCGTTGAGCATTGTTGGGAGACGTAGTAGTAAATCAAAAAATTTCCTACGTATCACCAAGATCTATCTATGGAGAAACCAACAACGAGTGGGGAGATATTGCATCTTCATACCTTTAAAGATCACTAAGCAGAAGCGTTGCAAGAACGCGGTTGGTGGAGTCGTACTCGCAGTGATTCAGATCGCGGTGGATTCCGATCTCAGCGCCGAACAACGGCGCCTCTGCGTTCAACACACATGAAGCCTGTTGAGGTCTCGTACGCCTTGATCCAGCAAGGAGGAAGGAGAGGTAGAGGGAGAGCTCCGGCAGCATGACAGCGTGGTGACGGTGGAGCTACGTGAACTCTGGCAGGGCTTCGCCAAGCGCTACGGAGAATGAGGAAGAGGAAGGGTAGGGCTGCGCCGAGAGAGAGAGAGAAGTCGTGTCTCAAATCAGCCCAAACGCTTGCATATATATAGGAGGAGGGAGAGGGAGGGCTGCATTGGCCCCTCCTCCAAGGAGGAGAGGTTCGGCCGAACTAGGGGGAGAGTCCACTTCCCACAAGGGAGGTGGATCTCCTCCTTTTCAAACTCCTTTGCCCTATCTCCTTATCTCCAGCCGCATGGGCCCTTCCAGAAGGTCTTGGCCAGCCCAATATGGGATGGTACACCTCCTATAAGGGCCCACGAAGTCCTTTGGTCGCCACACCCCTCCTGGGGGTCCTCCGGCACCCTCCCGGCACTCCCGGTACACTACAGATGAGCCCGAAAACTTTCCGGTGACCAAAACTGGAGTTCCTATATATCAATATTCACCTTCGGACCAATCCGGAGCTCCTCGTGACATCCGGGATCTCATCCGGGACTCCGAACAACCTTTGCTAATCACGTATACCATTTCCCTATAACCCTAGCGTCAATGAACCATAAGTGTGTAGACCCTACGGGTTCGGGAGACACATAGACATGACTGAGACACCACTCCGGTCAATAACCAACAGCAGGATCTGGATACCCATGTTGGCTCCCACATGCTCCACGATTATCTCATCGGATGAACCATGATGTCGGGGATTCAATCAATCCCGTATACAATTCCCTTTGTCTATCGATATGATACTTGCCCAAGATTCGATCGTCGGTATCTCTATACCTTGTTCAATCTTGTTACCGGCAAGTCTCTTTACTTGTTCCGTAATACATCATCCCGTGGCTAACTCCTTAGTCACATTGAGCTCATTATGATGATGTCTTACCGAGTGGGCCCAGAAATACCTCTCCGTCACATGGAGTGACAAATCCCAGTCTCGATTCGTGCCAACCGAACAGACACTTTTGGAGATACCCGTAGTGCACCTTTATAGCCACCCAGTTATGTTGTGACGTTTGGCACACGCAAAGCATTCCTACGGTATCCGGGAGTTGCACAATCTCATGGTCTAAGGAAACGATACTTGACCTTGAAAAGCTTTAGCAAACGAACTACACGATCTTGTGCTAGGCTTAGGATTGGGTCTTGTCCATCACATCATTCTCCTAATGATGTGATCCTGTTATCAGTGACATCCAATGTACATGGTCATGAAACCTTGACCGTCTATTGATCAACGAGCTAGTCAACTAGAGGCTCACTAGGGACATGTTGTGGTCTATGTATTCACACATGTATTACGGTTTCCAGTTAACACAATTATAGCATGAACAATAGACAATTATCATGAAGAAGGAAATACAATAATAACCATTTTATTATTGCCTCTAGGGCTTATTTCCAACAGTCTCCCACTTGCACTAGAGTCAATAATCTAGTTACATTGTGATGAATCGTACACCCATAGCAATCTGGTGTTGATCATGTTTTGCTCGTGAGAGAGGTTTAGTCAACGGATCTGCGACATTCAGATCCGTATGCACTATACAAATATCTATATCTCCTTCCTAAATGTAATCATGGATGGAGTTGAAGCGGCGCTTGATGTGTCTTGTCTTCTTGTGAAACCTGGGCTCCTTCTCAAGGGTAATAGCTCAAGTGTTGTCAAAGAATAGAGTCATCGGGCCCGACGCACTTGGAATTACTCCTAGGTCGGTGATGAACTCCTTCATCCAGAATCCTTCCTTTGCTGCTTCCAAAGCAGCTATGTACTCTGCTTCACATGTAGATGCCGCCACGATGCTTTGCTTGCTACTGCGCCAGCCGACTACCCCTCCGTTCAAAACATACACGTATCCGGTTTGCGACTTGGAGTCGTCCGGATCTGTGTCGAAGCTAGCATCGACGTAACCCTTTACGACGAGCTCTTCAACACCTCCATATATGAGAAACATGTCCTTTGTCCTTTTCAGGTACTTCAGGATATTCTTGACCATTGTCCAGTGTTCCGCTCCGGGATCACTTTGGTACCTCCCCACCAAACTTATGGCAAAGTTCACATCAGGTCTGGTACACAACATGGCATACATAATAGAGCCTATGGCTGAAGCATAGGGGATGACAGTCATCTCTTCTCTATCCTTTGTCGTGGTCGGGCATTGGGTTGTACTCAAACTCACACCTTGTAACACAGGCAAGAACCCCTTCTTGGACTGATCCATAATTAACTTCTTCAATATCTTGTCAAGGTATGTGCTTTGTGAAAGACCTATGAGGCGTCTCGATCTATCTCTATAGATCTTAATACCTAATAAGTAAGCAGCTTCTCCAAGGTCCTTCATTGAAAAACACTTATTCAAGTAGGCCTTCATGCTTTCCAAGAGTTCTATATCATTTCCCATTATCAGTATGTCATCCACATATAATATGAGAAATGCTACAGAGCTCCCTCTCACTTTCTTGTAAATACAGGGTTCTCCACAAACCTGTATAAACCCAAACGCTTTAATCACTTCACTAAAGTGAATGTTCCAACTCCGACATGCTTGCACCAGCCCATAGATGGAGCGATGGAGCTTGCATACCTTGTTAGCATCTTTAGGATCGACAAAACCTTCCGGCTGCATCATATACAGTTCTTCCTTGAGGAAGCCATTAAGGAATGCCATTTTGACGTCCATTTGCCAGATCTCATAATCATAAAATGCGGCAATTGCTAACATGATTCGGACAGACTTCAGCATCGCTACGGGTGAGAAAGTCTCATCGTAGTCAACTCCTTGAACTTGTCGATAACCCTTAGCGACAAGCCGAGCCTTGTAGACGGTCACATTACCATCCGCGTCAGTCTTCTTCTTAAAGATCCATTTATTTTCAATGGCTCGCTTATCATCAAGCAGGTCGACCAAAGTCCACACTTTGTTATCATATATGGATCCTATATCGGATTTCATGGCTTCAAGCCATTTGTTGGAATCCGGGCCTGCCATCGCTTCTTCATAGTTCGAAGGTTCACCGTTGTCCAACAACATGATCTCCAGGGCAGGGTTGCCGTACCACTCTGGTGTGGAACGTGTCCTAGTGGACCTTCGACATTCAACAGTAACTTGATCTGAAGTTTCATGATCATCATCATTAACTTCCTCTCCAGCCGGTGCAGGCTCCACAGAAACAACTTCCTGTGTTGTGCTACTCTCCGGTTCGAGTGGAGGTACAATTACCTCATCAAGTTCTATTTTTCTCCCACTTACTTCTTCCGAGAGAAACTCTTTCTCGAGAAAGGATCCATTCTTGGCAACAAAGACTTTGCCCCCGGATCGTAGGTAGAAGGTATACCCAATAGTCTCTTTGGGATATCCTATGAAGACGCATTTTTCCGCTTTGGGTTCGAGCTTCTCAGGTTGAAGTTTCTTCACATAAGCATCGCATCCCCAAACTTTTAGAAACGACAGCTTAGGTTTCTTTCCAAACCATAATTCATACGGTGTCGTCTCAACGGATTTTGACGGTGCCCTATTTAAAGTGAATGCAGCAGTCTCTAATGCATATCGCCAAAATGATAGCGGTAAGTCGGTAAGAGACATGATAGATCGTACCATATCTAATAGAGTGCGATTACGACGTTCAGACACACCATTTCGCTGAGGTGTGCCAGGCGGTGTGAGTTGTGAAACAATTCCACATTTCCTTAGGTGCGTGCCAAACTCGTGACTTAAATATTCTCCGCCACGATCAGATCGTAGGCACTTTATTTCCTGTCACGTTGATTCTCTACCTCACTCTGAAATTCCTTGATCCTTTCAAAAGTTTCAGACTTATGTTTCATTAAGTAGACATACCCATATCTACTTAAGTTATCAGTGAGGGTGAGAACATAACGGTAGCCACCACAAGCCACGACACTCATTGGACCGCATACATCAGTATGTATTATTTCCAACAAGTCAGTTGCTTGCTCCATTGTTTCGGAGAACGGAGTCTCGGTCATCTTGCCCATGAGGCATGGTTCGCACGTGTCAAATGATTCGAAATCAAGAGACTCCAAAAGTCCATCATTATGGAGCTTCTTCATGCGTTTGACACCAATATGACCAAGGCGGCAGTGCCACATGTAAGTGGGACTATCGTTATCAACCTTACACCTTTTGGTACTCACACTATGGACATGTGTAACATCACGTTCAAGATTCATCAAAAATAAACCATTGACCAGCGGGGCATGACCATAAAACATTTCTCTCATATAAATAGAACAACCATTATTCTCAGATTTAAATGAGTAGCCATCTCGCATCAAGCGAGATCCAGATACAATGTTCATGCTCCAAGGTGGTACTAAATAACAATTATTAAGGTTTAACACTAATCCCGAAGGTAGATGTAGAGGTAGCGTGCCGACGGCGATCGCATCGACCTTGGAACCATTCCCGACGCGCATCTTCACATCGTCCTTTGCCAGCCTCCGCTTATTCCACAGCTCCTGCTTGGAGTTACAAATGTGAGCAACTGCACCGGTATCAAATACCCAGGAGCTACTACGATCGTTGGTTAGGTACACATCAATAACAAGTATATCACATATACCTTTAACGTTGCCGTCCTTCTTATCCGCTAAGTACTTGGGGAAGTTCCGCTTCCAGTGACCGGTACCCTTGCAATAAAAACACTCAGTATCAGGCTTGGGTCCATTCTTGTTCTTCTTCTTCCCGACAACTTGCTTACCGGGCGCGGCAACAACTTTGCCGTCCTTCTTGAAGTTCTTCTTACCCTTGCCTTTCTTGAAACTAGTGGTCTTATTTACCATCAACACTTGATGCTCCTTTTTGATCTCGACCTTTGCTGATTTCAGCATCGAGTACAACTCAGGAATGGACTTCTCCATCCCTTGCATGTTGTAGTTCATCACAAAGCTCTTGTAGCTAGGTGGAAGCGACTGGAGGATTCTGTCAATGACCGAGTCATCCAGGAGATTAACTCCCAGCTGAGTCAAGCGGTTGTGTAGCCCAGACATCTTGAGGATGTGCTCACTGACAGAACTATTCTCCTCCATCTTACAGCTGAAGAACTTGTCGGAGACGTCATAACTCTCGACCCGGGCATGAGCTTGGAAAACCAGTTTCAGCTCTTGGAACATCTCATATGCTCCGTGTTGCTCAAAACGCTTTTGGAGCCCCGGTTCTAAACTGTAAAGCATGCCGCACTGAACAAGGGAGTAATCATCGCAACGAGAATGCCAAGCGTTCGCAACGTCTTGCTCTGCTGGGAGAAGGGGTGGATCACCTAGGGGTGCATCAAGGACATACAATTTCTTGGAAGCTATGAGGATGATCCTCAAGCCACGGACCCAGTCCGCATAGTTGCTTCCATCATCTTTCAGCTTGGTTTTCTCTAGGAACGCGTTGAAATTGAGGGTGACATTCGTGTTGGCCATTGGATCTACAATATAGATTGTAAAGACAATTTTAGACTAAGTTCAATAATTGAGTGTTGGAAATATGCCCTAGAGGCAATAAATAAAGTGTTTATTATTGTATTTCCTTGTTCATGATAATCGTTTATTATCCATGCTATAATTGTATTAATTGGAAACATGGATACATGTGTGGATACATAGAAAAACACAATGTCCCTAGTATGCCTCTAGTGAACTAGCTCGTTGATTGAAAGATGGTTAAGGTTTCCTAGCCATGCACATGAGATGTCATTTGATAACGGGATCACATCATTAGGAGAATGATGTGATGGACAAGACCTAAACTACAAACGTAGCTTATGATCGTGTCAGTTTATTGCTATTGTTTTCTGCATGTCAAGTATATGTTCCTATGACCATGAGATCATGCAACTCACAGATATCGGAGGAGTACCTTGTGTGTATCAAACATCGCAACGTAACTGGGTGAATATAAAGGTGCTCTACAGGTGTCTCCGAGGGTGTCTGTTGAGTTGGCATGGATCAAGACTGGGATTTGTTACTCCGTGTGACGGAGAGGTATCTCAGGGCCCACTCGGTAATACAACATCACAATAAGCCTTGCAAGCAATGTGACTAATTGTTGGTCACGGGATCTTGTATTACGGAATGAGTAAGAGACTTGCCAGTAACGAGGCTAAACTAGGTATGGAGATACCGATGATCGAATCTCGGGCAAGTAACATACCGAAGAACAAAGGGAACATCATACGAGATTAACTAAATCCTTGACATAGAGGTTCGACCGATAAAGATCTTCATAGAATATGTAGGAACCAATGTGGACATCCAGGTCCCGCCATTGGTTATTGACCGTAGAGGTGTCTCGGTCAATGTCTACATAGTTCTCGAACCAGCAGGGTCTGCACACTTAAGGTTTGGTGACGTTTTGGTAGTATAGAGTTATGTATGGTGGTGACCAAAGTTTGTTCGGAGTCCCAGATGAGATCTTGGACGTCACGAGGATCTCCGGAATGGTTCAGAGGTAAAGATTCATATATAGGAAGTCCTGTTTTGGTCGCCGAAAAAGTTCCGGGCTTATCGGTAGTGTACCGGGAGTGCCGGGAGTGTACCGGGAGAACTCCGGGAGGGGTATTTCGACCCAAGAGGCTTCATAGGCTCTGGGAGAGTGAATACCAGCCCTTAGTGGTCTGGTGGAAACTCCCACACAAGGCCCATGTGGCTGGATAAGAAAACCCAAAAGGAAAAAGGTGGAAAAAGGCAAAAAGGAAAAAAAAGGATGAATCCTAATCCTACTAGGAGTGGAGGAGGTGGACTCCTCTCCTAGTTCGGCCGAAGCCTAGGAGGCTTGGAGGCCAAGCTGCCTCCTCTCCTCCTCTCCTCCTATATATAATGGTGGTGTTGAGGGTTTTTGCACTAGATTTTCATCCACGTGCTACCCGTTCCTCCAGTGCATAGTTTCTCCTTTAGATCGGTTTTCTGTAGTGCTTAGGAGAAGCCCTGCCGGAATTGCTCCACCACCATCGCCGGAGTGCCGTTAGGATGCCGGAGAACTCTTATTCCTCTCCACTCCTTCTTGCTGGATCAAGACGGTGGAAATCGTCATCAAGATGTGTGTGTGCTGAACGCGGAGGTGCCGTCCGTTCGGTGCTAGATCGGAAGGATCGTGATCAAGTTCGTGAGACGGATCGTGATCAAGTTTGTGGGACGGATCGTGATTGGATCGCGGGACGGATCGTGATTGGATCGCGGGACACACGGCGATTTGGATCGCGAAGACGTTCGACTACACCAACCGTGTTTCTTAACGCTTCCCGCTTAGCGATCTATAAGTGTATGTAGATCCACTCTCCCTCTCGTAGATGTTCATCACCATGGATAGATCTTCGTGTGTGTAGGAATTTTTTTGTTTCCCATGCAACGTTCCCCAACAGTGCCATCATGAGCTAGGTCTATGTATAGATGAGATCTCGAGTAGAACACAAAAGGTTTGTGGGCGTTGATGCTTAGATTGCTTCCTCCCTTTGTCGGATTTTGGTTCCACGGTATTGTGAGATGAAGCGGCCCGGACCAACATTACTCGTACGCTTACGAGAGACCGGTTCCCTCGACGCAACTTGTTGCCTAGATGGCTTGCGGGTGGCAGTTTCTCTCACTTTAGTTGGATCGGATTCAACAAAGGCGGTCCTTGAGAAGGTTGAAAAACAAAGTATGTATCACCGTTGTGGTTTATGCGTACGTGAGAATTGTTCTTGCTAGAAACCCGTAGCAGCCACGTAAAACATGCAACAACAATTAGAGGACGTCTAACTTGTTTTCGCAGGGTATGTTGCGATGTGATATGGCCAATTACATGATGTGATATATGTGATGTATGAGATGATCATGTGATGTATAGAATTTCATGACTTGCATGTCGATGAGTACGACAACCGGCAGGAGCCATAGGGTTGTCTTTAATTATTGTATGACCTGCGTGTCAATCATTAAGCGCTATGTAATGCTTTACTTTATTGCTAAACAGTAGCAATAGTAGTAGAAGCATGCAGGGCGTGACAACCTCGATGGCGACACGTTGATGGAGATCAAGATGATGGAGATCATGGTGTCGTGCGGGTGACGATGAAGATCATGCCGGTGCTTTCAAGATGGAGATCTAAAGCATAAGTTCATGGCCATATCATGTCACTTATGAATTGCATGTGATGTTAATCCTTTTATGCACCTTGTTATGCTTAGTACAACGGTAGCATTATAAGGTGATCCCTCACTTAAATTTCAAGATAAAATTGTGTTCTCCCCGAGTGTGCACCGTTGCGAAAGTTCATCGTGTTGAGACACCACGTGATGATCGGGTGTGATAGACTCTAAGTTCACATACAACGGGTGCAAGCCAGTGCTGCACACGCAGAACGCTCAGGTTAAACTTGACGAACCTAGCATGTACAGACATGGCCTCGGAACACAAGAGACCGAAAGGTCTAACATGAGTCATGTAGATATGATCAACATAATGATGTTCACCATTGAAGCCACCTCAACTCACGTGATGATCGGACTTGAGTTGGTGGATTTGGATCATGTGACACTCAGATGACCTGAGGGATGTCAATTTGAGTGGGAGCTTTAGTAATTTGATTAACTAAACTCATTATCTTGCACAATAGTCTAAGTGAACTTTGCATATTTATGTTGTAGATCAATGTCTCGCGCAATAGCACCCCTGAATTTTAATGCGTTCCTAGAGAAAGCTAAACTGAAAGATGATGGAAGTAACTTTGTTGACTGGGCCCGTAATCTGAGGATTATCCTCATAGCTTCCCAGAAATCATATGTCCTGGATGCACCGCTTGGTGACCAACCAGAAGACATGACCTCCGAAGACGTTAAGAACGCTTGGGAGGCACGTACTGGACATTACTCAATAGTTTAGTGTGCAATATTGTATGGCTTAGAACCGGGACTTCAAAGACGTTTTGAACGTCATGGAGCATATGAGATGTTCCAGGAGTTGAAGTTTATCTTTCAGAAGAACGCCCGGATCGAGAGGTATGAAACCTCCGATAAGTTCTATGCTTGCAAGATGGAGGAGAACGGGTCTATCATTGAACATATACTTAGAATGTCTGGGTATTCAACTCGTCTAGCGGAGTTGGTAATTGCCCTTCCGCTAGAGGCGATCACTGACAGAGTTCTTCAATCACTGCCACCTAGTTACAAGAGATTTGTGATGAACTATAACATGCACAGGATGAACAAGTCAGTCGCCGAGCTGTTTGCGATGCTAAAAGTCGCTGAGTCTGAAATCCATAAAGAACATCAAGTGTTGATGGTCAATAAAACCACTAGTTTCAAGAAAAATGGCAAAGTCAAGGGCAAGGGCAAGAAGGGTAAAACCAAGAAGGATGGCAAAGTAGTTGCTACTCCTACAAAGAAGCCCAAGCATGGACCCAAGCCAGAAACTGAGTGCTTTCATTGCAAAGGAACTGGTCACTAGAAGCGGAACTGCCCCAAGTACCTGGCTGACAAGAAGGCGGCCAACGACAAACAAGGTATATATGATATACATGTTATTGATGTGTACCTTACTAGCTCTCGTAGTAGTGCCTGGGTACTTGATACCGGTTCGGTTGCTCACATTTGCAACTCAAAGCAGGAACTACGGAATAAACGAAGGTTGGCAAAGGATGAAGTGACGATGCGCGTGGGAAATGGTTCCAAGGTTGATGTAATCACCGTAGGCACGCTCTCTCTTCGATTACCATCGGGATTAGTGATGAACTTGAATAATTGTTATTTAGTGTCTGCGTTAAGCATGAACATTATATCTGGATCTTGTTTATTGCGAGACGGTTACTCATTTAAATCAGAGAATAAAGGTTGTTCTATTTATATGAGTAATATCTTTTATGGTATGCACCCAATGTTAGGGGTTTATTCATATTGAATCTTGATAGTGATGACACACATGTTCATAACATTGATGCCAAAAGATGTAGAATTGATAATGATAGTACCACTTTCTTGTGGCACTGCCGTTTAGGTCATATTGGTGTAAAACGCATGGGGAAGCTCCATGCTGATGGACTTTTGGAGTCACTTGATTTTGAATCACTTGACACATGTGAACCATGCCTCATGGGCAAGATGACTAAAACGCCGTTCTCTGGAACAATGGAATGGGCGAGTGACTTATTGGAAATCATACACACTGATGTGTGCAGTCCAATGAATGTTACAACGCATGGTGGATATCGTTATTTTCTCGCCTTCGCTGATGACTTAAGTAGATATGGGTATATTTACTTAATGAAACACAAGTCTGAAACGTTTGAAAAGTTCAAGCAATTTCAGAGTGAAGTTGAGAATCATCATAACAAGAAGATTAAGTTCCTGCGATCTGATCGAGGAGGTGAATATCTGAGTTATGAGTTTGGCAGTCACTTAAGACAGTGTGGAATTGTTTCACAGTTGACACCGCTCGGAACACCACAGCGCAATGGTGTGTCCGAACATCGTAATCGAACCTTATTAGATATGGTGCGTTCTATGATGTCTCATGCTGATTTGCCACTACGTTTTGGGGTTATGCATTAGAGACAGTTGCATTCACTTTAAATAGGGCACCATCAAAATCCGTTGAGACGACGCCATATAAACTGTGGTTTGGCAAGAATCCAAAGTTGCCGTTTCTTAAAGTTTGGGGATGTGATGCTTATGTCAAAAAGCTTCAGTCTGAAAAGCTGGAACCCAAAGCGGAGAAATGCGTCTTCATAGGATACCCGAAAGAGACAGTCGGGTATACCTTTTATCTCAGATCCGAAGGCAAAGTGTTTGTCACTAAAAACGGAACATTTCTTGAGAAAGAGTTTCTCTCGAAAGAATTGAGTGGGAGGAAAATAGAGCTTGATGAGGTTATTGAACCTTTACTTCAACCAGAAAGTAGCGCGGCGCAGAAAGATGTTTTTGTGGAACCTATAACGGTAGAAGAGGAAGTTAATGATGATGATCATGAAGCCTCAGATCAAGCAGCTATTGAACCTCGTAGGTCGACAAGGCCACGTACTACCCCTGAGTGGTACGGCAACCCTGTCTTGGAGGTCATGTTGTTGGACAACAATGAACCTACGAGCTATGGAGGAGTAGTGATGGGCCCGGATTCCGAGAAATGGTTAGAGGCCATGAAATCTGAGATGGAATCCATGTATGAAAACAAAGTATGGACTTTGGAAGTATTACCTGAAGGGCGAAAGGCCATTCAGAACAAATGGATCTTTAAGAAGAAAACAAACGCGGACGGTAATGTCACCGTCTATAAAGCTCGACTTGTGGCAAAGGGTTTTTCACAAGTTCAAGGAGTTGACTACGATGAGACTTTCTCACCCGTAGCGATGCTTAAGTCTGTTAGAATCATGTTAGCAATAGCTGCCTATTTCGACTATGAAATTTGGCAGATGGATGTAAAAACAGCGTTCCTCAACGGTTTCCTTGAGGAAGAGTTGTATATGATGCAACCCAAAGGTTTTATCGATCCAGAGAATGCTGACAAAGTTTGCAAACTCCTGCGATCCATTTATGGACTGGTGCAAGCATCTCGGAGTTGGAATAAGCGCTTTGATGAGGTGATCAAAGCGTTTGAGTTTATACAAGTTTACGGAGAAGCTTGTATTTACAAGAAAGTGAGTGGGATCTCTATAGCGTTTCTAGTATTATATGTGGATGACATATTGCTGGTTGGAAACAATATAGAAATGCTGGAAAGCGTGACGGAATATTTGAACAAGAGTTTTTCAATGAAGGACCTAGGAGAAGCTGCTTTCATATTAGGCATTAAGATCTATAGAGATAGATCGAGACGCTTAATAGCACTTTCACAGAGCACATACCTTAATAAAGTTTTGAAGAAGTTCAAAATGTAACATTCCAAGAAGGGGTTCTTGCCTGTATTACAAGGTGTGAAGTTGAGTAAGACTCAATGTCCAGTAACTGCAGAAGATAGAGAAAAGATGAGTGTAATCCCCTATGCTTCAGCCATAGGCTCTATCATGTATGCAATGCTGTGCACAAGACCCGATGTCAGCCTTGCCATAAGTATGGACGGAAGGTTTCAAAGTGATCCTGGAATGGAGCACTGGAAAGCGGTCAAGAATATCCTTAAGTACCTGAAAAGGACTAAGGAAATGTTTCTCATTTATGGAGGTGATGAAGAGCTCGTCGTAAAGGGTTACGTCGATGCAAGCTGTGACACTGATCCGGACAACTCTAAGTCGCAAACCAGATACGTATTTATTCTTAACGAGGGAGCGGTAAGCTGGTGTAGTTCCAAGCAAAGCGTGGTAGCTGATTCTACGTGCGAAGCGGCATACATCGCAGCCTCGGAGGCAGCAAAGGAAGGTGTCTGGATGAAGCAGTTCATGACAGATCTTGGAGTAGTGCCCAGTGCACTAAATCCAATGAACATGTTCTGTGACAACACTGGTGCCATTGCTCTGGCCAAGGAACCAAGGTTTCACAAGAGGACCAGACACATAAATTGACGCTTCAACTCCATCCGCGATTACATCTTGGAGAAAGACATAAATATTTGCAAAGTGCACACATATCTGAATGTTGCAGACCCGTTGACTAAACCTCTTCCAAGGGCTAAACATGATCAACACCAGAACTGCATGGGTGTTCGATTCATTACAATATAAATCACATAGTGATGTGAACTAGATTATTGACTCTAGTGCAAGTGGGAGACTGTTGGAAATATGCCCTAGAGGCAATAAATAAAGTGTTTATTATTGTATTTCCTTGTTCATGATAATCGTTTATTATCCATGCTATAATTGTATTAATTGGAAACATGGATACATGTGTGGATACATAGACAAACAAGATGTCCCTAGTATGCCTCTAGTGAACTAGCTCGTTGATTGAAAGATGGTTAGGGTTTCCTAGCCATGGACATGAGATGTCATTTGATAATGGGATCACATCATTAGGAGAATGATGTGATGGACAAAACCCAAACTACAAACGTAGCTTATGATCGTGTCAGTTTATTGCTACTGTTTTCTGCATGTCAAGTATATGTTCCTATGACCATGAGATCATGCAACTCACAGATATCGGAGGAGTACCTTGTGTGTATCAAACGTTGCAATGTAACTGGGTGACTATAAAGGTTCTCTACAGGTGTCTCCGAGGGTGTCTGTTGAGTTGGCATGGATCAAGACTGGGATTTGTTACTCCGTGTGACGGAGAGGTATCTCAGGGCCCACTCGGTAATACAACGTCATAATAAGCCTTGCAAGCAATGTGACTAAGTGTTGGTCACGGGATCTTATATTATGGAACGAGTAAAGAGACTTGCCAGTAACGAGGATGAACTAGGTATGGAGATACCAACGATCGAATCTCGGGCAAGTAACATACCGAAGAACAAAGGGAACATCATACGGGATTAACTGAATCCTTGACATAGAGGTTCGAATGATAAAGCTCTTCGTAGAATATGTAGGAACCAATGTGGTCATCCAGGTCCCGCCATTGGTTATTGACCGTAGAGGTGTCTCGGTCATGTCTACATAGTTCTCGAACCCGCAGGGTCAGCACACTTAAGGTTTGGTGACGTTTCGGTAGTATAGAGTTATGTATGATGGTGACCGAAGTTTGTTCAGAGTCTCGGATGAGATCCTGGACGTCACAAGGAGCTCCGGAATGGTCTGGAGGTAAAGATTCATATATAATAAGTCCTGTTTTGGTCGCCGGAAAAGTTCTGGGCTTATCGGTAGTGTACCGGGAGTGTCGGTAGTGTACCGGGAGACCTCCGGGAGGGGTATTTCGACCCAAGAGGCTTCATGGGCTGTGGAAGAGTGAATATCAACCCTTAGTGATCTGGTGGAAACTCCCACACAAGGCCCATGTGGCTGGATAAGAAAACCCAAAAGGAAAAAGGTGGAAAAAGGCAAAAAGGAAAAAAAAGGATGAATCCTAATCCTACTAGGAGTGGAGGAGGTGGACTCCTCCTCTCCTAGTTTGGCCGAAGCCTAGGAGGCTTGGAGGCCAAGCTGCCTCCGCTCCTCCTCTCCTCCTATATATACTGGTGGTATTGAGGGTTTTTGCACTAGATTTTCAGCCACGTGCTATCCATTCCTCCAGTGCATAGTTTCTCCTCTAGATCGGTTTTCTGCAGTGCTTAGGCGAAGCCCTGCCGGAATTGCTCCACCACCATCGTCGTAGCGCCATCAGGCTGCCGGAGAACTCTTCTTCCTCTCCACTCCTTCTTGCTGGATCAAGACGGTGGAAATCGTCATCAAGCTGTACGTGTGCTGAACGCGGAGGTGCCGTCCGTTCGGTGCTAGATCGGAAGGATCGTGATCAAGTTCGTGGGACAGATCGTGATCAAGTTCGTGGGACGGATCGTGATCGGATCGCAGGACGGATCGTGATTGGATCGCGGGACAGATCATGATTGGATCGCGGGACGCACGGCAATTTGGATCGCGAAGATGTTTGACTACACTAACCGCGTTTCTTAACGCTTCCCGCTTAGCGATCTACAAGGGTATGTAGATCCACTCCCCCTCTCGTAGATGCTCATCACCATGGATAGGTCTTCGTGTGCGTAGGAAATTTTTTGTTTCCCATGCAACGTTCCCCAACATTAAGTTCACATAATCAAATTATTTAGTGAACTCCCACTTAGATAGACATCTCTCTAGTCATCCAAGTGACACATGATCCATGTCAACTAGCCTGTGTCCGATCATCACGTGAGACAGACTAGTCATCCATGGTGAACATCTCCATGTTGATCATATCTTCTATACGACTCATGTTCGACCTTTTGGTCTTCCGTGTTCCGAGGCCATGTATGTACATGCTAGGCTCGTCAAGTCAACCTAAGTGTTTCACGTGTGTAAATCTGGCTTACACCCGTTGCATGCGAACGTTAGAGCCTATCACACCCGATCATCATGTGGTGCTTCGGAACAACGATCCTTAGCAACGCTGCACAGTTAGTGAACACTTTTCTTGAAATTTTATTGAGAGATCATCTTATTTACTATCGTCGTTGTAAGCAAATAAGATGTAAACATGATAAACATCACATGCAATCAATATAGTGACACGATATGGCCAATATCATCTTGCTCCTTTGATCTCCATCTTCGTGGCACCATGATCATCACTGTCACCGGCACGACACCATGATCTCCATCATTGTGTCTTCATGAAGTTGTCTCGCCAACTATTACTTCTACTACTATGGCTAACGTTTAGCAATAAAGTAAAGTAATTACATGGCGTTTATGATTGACACGCAGGTCATACAATAAAATAAGACAACTCCTATGGCTCCTGCCGGTTGTCATACTCATCGACATGCAAGTCGTGAATCCTATTACAAGAACATGATCAATATCATACATCACAATGCATCACATCACATTCTTTGGCCATATCACATCACAAGGCATATGCTGCAAAAACAAGTTAGACGTCCTCTAATTTGTAGTTGAAGGTTTTTGCGTGGCTGCTATAGATTTCTAGCAAGAACGTTTCTTACCTACGCCAAAACCACAACGTGATATGCCAATTGCTATTTACCCTTCATGAGGACCCTTTTCATTGAACCCAATCCGACTAAGGTGGGAGAAACAGACACTCGCTAGCCACCTTATGCAACAAGTGCATGTCAGGCGGTGGAACTAGTCTCACGTAAGCGTACGTGTAAAGTCGGTCCGGGACGCTTCATCCCACAATACCGCCGAATCAAGATACGACTAGTAGTGGTAAGCATATTAACAAAATTGACGCCCACAACAACTTGTGTTCTACTCGTGCATAGATTCTACGCATAGACCTAGCTCATGATGCCACTGTTGGGAGACGTAGTAGTAAATCAAAAAAAATCCTACGTATCACCAAGATCTATCTATGGAGAAACCAGCAACGAGTGGGGAGATATTGCATCTTCATACCTTTGAAGATCGCTAAGCGGAAGCATTGCAAGAACGCGGTTGGTGGAGTCGTACTCGCAGCGATTCAGATCGCGGTGGATTCCGATCTCAGCGCCGAACAACGGCGCCTCCGTGTTCAACACACGTGCAGCCTGATGACGTCTCCTACGCCTTGATCCAGCAAGGAGGAAGGAGAGGTTGAGGGAGAGCTCCGGCAGCACGACAGCGTGGTGACGGTGGAGCTACGTGAACTCCGGCATATATATAGGAGGAGGGAGAGGGAGGGCTGCATTGGCCCCTCCTCCAAGGAGGAGAGGTTCGGCCGAACTAGGGGAGAGTCCACCTCCCACAAGGGAGGTGGATCTCCTCCTTTACAAACTCCTTTGCACTATCTCCATATCTCCAGCCGCATGGGCCCTTCCGGAAGGTCTTGGCCAGCCCTATATGGGCTGGTACACCTCCTCTAAGGGCCCACAAAGTCCTTTGGTCGTCACACCCCTCCCGGGGGTCCTCCGGCACCCTCCCGGCACTCCCGGTACACTACCGATGAGCCCGAAAACTTTCCGGTGACCAAAACTGGACTTCCTATATATCAATCTTTGCCTCCGGACCATTCCAGAGCTCCTCGAGACATCCAGTATCTCATCCGGGACTCCGAACAACCTTCAGTAATCACGTATACTATTTCCCTATAACCCTAGCGTCAATGAACCATAAGTGTGTAGACCCTACGGGTTCGGGAGACACATAGACATGACCGAGACACCTCTCCGGCCAATAACCAACAGCGGGATCTGGATACCCATGTTGGCTCCCACATGCTCCACGATGATCTCATCGGATGAACCACGATGTCGGGGATTCAATCAATCCCGTATACAATTCCCTTTGTCTATCGATATGATACTTGCCCAAGATTCGATCGTCGGTATCTCTATACCTTGTTCAATCTTGTTACCGGCAAGTCTCTTTACTTGTTCCGTAATACATCATCCCGTGGCTAACTCCTTAGTCACATTGAGCTCATTATGATGATGTCTTACCGAGTGGGCCCAGAAATACCTCTCCGTCACATGGAGTGACAAATCCCAGTCTCGATTCGTGCCAACCGAACAGACACTTTTGGAGCTACCCGTAGTGCACCTTTATAGCCACCCAATTATGTTGTGACGTTTGGCACACGCAAAGCATTCCTACGGTATCCGGGAGTTGCACAATCTCATGGTCTAAGGAAACGATACTTGACCTTGAAAAGCTTTAGCAAACGAACTACACGATCTTGTGCTAGGCTTAGGATTGGGTCTTGTCCATCACATCATTCTCCTAATGATGTGATCCTGTTATCAGCGACATCCAATGTACATGGTCATGAAACCTTGACCGTCTATTGATCAACGAGCTAGTCAACTAGAGGCTCACTAGGGACATGTTGTGGTCTATGTATTCACACATGTATTACGGTTTCCAGTTAACACAATTATAGCATGAACAATAGAAAATTATCATGAACAAGGAAATACAATAATAACCATTTTATTATTGCCTCTAGGGCATATTTCCAACAAGCATGTGCTCAGATTGTCTGGGTACTACAATCGCTTGAATCGAGTGGGAGTTGATCTTCCAAATAAGATAGTGATTGATATAGTTCTCCAAGTCACTGTCACTAAGCTACTAGAATGTGGTGATGAACTATAAAATGCCAAGGATAGAAATAATGATCCCTGAGCTGTTCGCGATGTTTGACACCGCGAAGGTAGAAGTCAAGAAGGAGCATCAAGTGTTGATGGTTAGTAAACCACTAGATTCGATGAGGGAAAGGGCAAGGAGGGAAACTTCATGGATGGCAAGTCAGTTGCTGCTCCAATGAAGCAACCCAAAGTTGAACCCAAACCCGAGACTAAGTGCTTCTATTATGAGGTGAGCGGTCGCTGAAGCGGAACAACCCTAGATACTTGGTAGATAAGAAGACTGGCAACGTCGACACAAGTGTATTGGATATACGTGTTATTGATGTGTACCTTGCTAGTACTCCTAATAGCACTTGGGCATAGGATACCGGTTCGGTTGCTAAATGTTAGTAACTCAAAATAAAAGCTACGGAATAAACGGAAAACTAGCTAAGGGTGAGGTGACAATGTGTGTTGGAAATGTTTCCAAGGCTGATGTGATTAACATCGCATGCTCTCTCTACCTTCGAGATTAGTGACGAACCTAAATAAATGTTATTTGGTGTTTGCGTTGAGCATGAACGTGATTAGATTGTGTTTATTACAATACGGTTATTCATTTAAGTCAGAGAATAATGGTTGTTCTGTTTACATGAATAATACCTTCAATGCTCATACACCCAGTGAGAATGGTTTGTTGAATCTTGATCGTAGTAATACACATGTTCATAACATTGATGCCAAAAGACACAAAGTTAATAATGATAGTACCACATACTTGTGGCACTGCCGCTAAATGTCATATTGGTATAAAGCATATGAAGAGACTCCATGCTTATGGATCTTTGGACTCACTCGATTTCGAATCGGTTGAGACATGCGAACCATGCCTCTTGGGCAAGATGACTAAGGACCCCATTTTCCATATGGATGGAGCGGGAAAGTGATTTATTGGAAATGATACATGTTGATGTATGCAATCCAATGAGTCTTGTAGCATGTGGTGGATATCGTTATTTTCTTACCTTCACTGATGATTTGAGTAGATATAGTGTATATTTACTTAATGAAACACAAGTTTGAATCATTTGAAAGGTTCAAGCAAATTCAGAGTGAAGTTTAAGACCATCGTGACAAGAAGATAAAAATGTCTATGATATGGTCGTCGAGATGAATATCTGAGTTGCGAGTTTGGCATACAACTTTAGACAATGTGAAAGTTGTTTTACAACTCACGCCACCTGGAACACCATAGTGTGATGGTGTGTCTGAATGTCATAGTCGTACTCTATTGGATATTGTGCATGCTATGATGTCTCTTATCATTTTGCTACTATAGTTTTGGGGTTATGCGTTAGAGACAACTAAATTCACTTTAAATACGACACCATATAAATCGGTTGAGATGACACCGTCTGAACTATGGTTTGATAGAAACCTAAGCTGTCATTTCTTATTGTTTGGGGCCGCGGCGCTTATGTGGAAAAAGGTTTTCACCTAATGAGCTCGAACCCAAAGCGGACAAATGCATCTTCATAGAATACCCTAAGAACAATTCGGTATACCTTCTATCTCAGATCCAAATGCAAAGTGTTTGTTGCTAAAACGGGTCCTTTCTCGAGAAAAAGTTTCTCTCGAAAGAATTGAGTGGGAGGAAGATATAACTTGATGAGGTTATTGAACCTTTGTTTCAACGAGAGAGTAGCGCAGCGCAGGAAGATGTTTCTGTGAAGCCTACGTTAGTTGAAGAGGGAGTTAATGATGATGATCAGGAAGCTTTGGATCAAGTTACTATCGAACCTCGTAGGTCGACAAGGACATGTATTGCTCCTGAGTGGTACGACAATCCTATCTTAGAGGTCATGTTGTTGGACAACGATGAACCTACGAGCTATGGAGAAGCGATGATGGGCCCGGAATCCGACAAATGGTTAGAGGCCATGAAATCCGAGAAAGGATCCATGTATGAAAACTAAGTATAGACTTTGGTGGACTTGCTCGTTGGACGGCAGGTCGTTGAGTACAAATGGATTTTTAAAATGAAGACAGACGTTGATGGTGAATGTCACCATTTATAAAGCTCAACTTGTCGCAAAGAATTTTCCGGCAAGTGCAAGGAGTTGACTACGATAAGACTTTCTCACTCATAGCGATGCTAAAGTCTGTTGGAATTATGTTAGCAGTTGTTGCATTTTTCAATTATGAAATCTGGCAGATGGATATCAAAACATCGTTTCCTTAACGGTTTACTTGAGGAAAGGTTGTATGTGATACAACCAGAAGGTTTTGTCAATCCTAAAGGATGCTAAAAGGTGTGCGAGCTCCAGCAATCTTTCTATAGGCTGGAGCAAGCATCTCGGAGTTGGAATATACACTTTGATGAGGTGATCAAAGTTTTTGAGTCTATACAAAGTTTATGAGAAACTTGTATTTACAATAAAGTGAGTGGGAGCACTATAGAATTTCTGATAAGTATATGTGGATGACATATTGTTGATCGGAAATAATGTAGAATTTCTGAAAAGCATAAACAGTTGTTTGAAAAGTGATTTTCAAAGGAAGACCTGGATAAAGCTACCTAATTGTTGAGCATCAAGATCTATAGAGATGGATCAAGATGCTTGATGAGACTTTCAATGAGTACATACCTTGACAAGATTTTGAAAGAGTTCAAAATAGACCAGTCAGAGAAAGAGTTCTCGCTTGATTTGTAAGGTGTGAAGTTGAGTGAGACTCAAAGCTCGACAACGGCAGAAGAAAGAGAAAGGACGAACGTCGTCCCCTATGCCTTAGCCATAGGCTCTGTATAGTATGCCATGCTGTGTACCGCACCTATGTGTGCCTTGCCATGAGTCCTTCAAGGGGTACAAGAGTGATCCAGAAGTGGATCACTGGATAGCGGTCAAGATTATCCTTAGTAACTAAAAGACTAAGGAGATGTTTCTCGATTATGGAGGTGATAAAGAGTTCGTCGTAAAGAGTTACGTCGATGCAAGCTTTAACACCAATCCGGATGACTCGTAGTAGCAATCTAGATATGTATAGTGGAGCAGCCATTTGGAATAGTACCAAGTGGAGTGTGGTAGCAGTGTTTACAATTTGACATAGAGATTTGCAAAGTACACACGGATCTAAATGTCATAGACCTGTTGACTATAAGACCTCTCTCACATCCAAAGCATGATCGAGCCCCAGAACTCATTGGGTGTTAGATTCATAACAATGCGAATCACACGGTGATGTAAACTAGATTATTGACTCTAGTGCAAGTGGGAGACTGTTGGAAATATGCCCTAGAGGCAATAATAAATTGGTTATTATCATATTTCCTTGTTCATGATAATCGTTTATTATCCATGCTATAATTGTGTTGATCGGAAACTCAGATACATGTGTGGATACATAGACAACACCATGTCCCTAGTATGACTCTGATAGACTAGCTCGTTGATCAAAGATGGCTATGGTTTCCTAGTCATGGACATGAGATGTCATTTCATAACAGGATCACGTCATTAGGAGAATGATGTGATGGACAAGACCCAAACTACAAACGTAGCATATGATCGCGTCAGTTTATTACTACTGTTTTCTACATGTCAAAGTATATGTTCCTATGACCATGAGATCATGAAACTCATGGACACCGGAAGAGTGCCTTGTGTGTATCAAACGTCGCAACGTAACTGGGTGACTATAAAGGTACTCTACAGGTATCTCTGAAGGTGTCTGTTGAGTTGGCATGGATCAAGATTGGGATTTGTTACTCCGTGTGACGAAGAGGTATCCCAGGGCCCACTCGGTAATACAACATCACAATAAGCCTTGCAAGCAATGTGACTAACTATTAGTCATGGGATCTTGTATTACGGAACGAGTAAAGAGACTTGCCGGTAACAAGGTTGAACTAGGTATGGAGATACCGACGATCCAATCTCGGGCAAGTAACATACCGAAGAACAAAGGGAACATCATACGGGATTAACTGAATCCTTGACACAGAGGTTCGACCGATAAATATCTTTGTAGAATATGTAGGAACCAATATGGGCATCCAAGTCCCGCTATTGGTTACTGACCGTAGAGGTGTCTCGGTCATGTTTACATAGTTCTCGAACCCGCAGGGTCTGCACACTTAAGGTTCGGTGATGTTTCGGTAGTATAGAGTTATGTATGGTGGTGACCGAAGGTTGTTCGGAGTACCGGATGAGATCCTGGACATCACGAGGAGCTCCGAAATGGTCCGGAGGTAAATATTGATATATAGGAAGTCCTATTTTGGTCGTCGAAAAAGTTTCGGACTCATCGGTAGTGTACCGGGAGTGCCGGTAGTGTACCGGGAGACCATCGGGAGGGGTATTTCGACCCAAGAGGCTACATGGGTTGTGGTAGTAGGTAAACCAGCCCCTGGTGGGATGGCCGAAGCCTCCTCTAAGGGTCCATGTGGCTGGGGTGGTTTGAGAAGGAAAAAAAAAATCCAAAGGTGGAGAGGTGGAAAGAGTTTCCAAGTGGAAAGGAGGAATCCTACTCCTAATAGGATTGGAGTAGGACTCCTCCATCTCCAATTTCGACCAAATCTTGAGGGTTTGAGGATGCCTCCTCCCCTCCCTCCCTCCTATATATACTAGAGGATTTAGAGGAAAAGGCTAATCCTAATAGCCACGTGCTACCTCTCCTCTAGATCGCAGTTTCTCCTCTAGATCGGTTTTCAGCGGTGCTTAGACGAAGCCCTTCTGGAATAGCTCCACCACCATCGCCGCAACGCTGTCGCGCTGCCGGAGAACTCATCTACCTCTCCACTCCCTCTTGCTGGATCAAGAAGGCAGAGATCGTCATCGAGCTGTACGTGTGCTGAACGCGGAGGTGCCGTCCATTCGGCGCTAGATCGGAAGGACCGTGATCAAGATCGCGAGACGGATTGTGATGAGATCGTGGGACGGATCGTGATGAGTTCGCAGAACGGATCATGATTGGATCGCGGGACGGATCATGATGAGATCGCGGGATGCTCGGTGATTTGGATCGCGAAGACGTTCGACTACACCAACCGCGTTTCTTAATGCTTCCCGCTTAGCGATCTACAAGGGTATGTAGATCCACTCTCCCTCTTGTAGATGCTCGTCACCATGGATAGATCTTGCGTGTGCGTAGGATTTTTTTTGTTTCCCATGCAACATTCCCCAACATCTTCATACCTTTGAAGATCGTAAAGAGGAAGCGTTACTAGAACGCGGTTGGTGGAGTCATACTCGCAGCGATTCAGATTGCAGTCAATTTCGATCTAAGAGTCGAGCAATGGCGGCTCCGCGTTCAATACACGTGCAGCCCGGTGACGTCTCCCGCGCCTTGATCCAGCAAGGAGGAGGGAGAGGTTGGGGAAGACAACACCAACAGCAGCACGATGGCGTGGTAGTGGTGGAGTAGAGCGGTACTCTGATAGGGTTTCGCTAAGCACTACGAAGGACGAGGAGGTGGAGAGGTAGGGCTGCGCCAAGAGAGAGAGAGAGACTTGCGTTGTCGGTAGCCCCCAAAACCCTCACTATATATAGGAGGAGGGGAGGAGGGTGCGGCCCCTCTAGGGTTCCCACCCTAGGGGGTGTGGCAGCCCTAGATGGGGATGGTCGGTGGCCAAGAGAGGGAGAGAGGGGGCGCACCCTAGGGTGGGCCCAGGGCCCATCTGCGCCTAGGGTTTGCCCCCTCTCCTCCTAGTTGCGCCTTGGGCTGAGGTGGGAGGCACACCAGCCCACCTAGGGGCTGGTTACCTCCCACTCTTGGCCCATGTAGCCTTCTGAGGCCGGTGGCCCCTCCTGGTGGACCCCCGGAACCCTTCCGGTGGTCTCGGTACATTACCGGTGATGCCCGAAACACTTCCGGTGACCAAATCCTCGCTTCCTATATATGAATATTTACCTTCGGACCATTCCGGAACTCCTCGTGACGTCCGGGATCTCATCCAGGACTCCGAACAACCTTCGGTAACCACATACACAATTCCCCTATAACCCTAGCGACATCCAACCTTAAGTGTGTAGACCCTATGGGTTCGGGAGGCATGTAGACATGACCGAGACACCTCTCCGGTCAATAACCAACAACGCGATCTGGATAGCCATGTTGGCTCCCACATGCTCCACGATGATATCATCGGATGAACCACGATGTCGGGGATTCAATCAATCCCGCATACAATTCCCTTTGTCCATCGGTATGTTACTTGCCCGAGATTCGATCGTTGGTATCCCTATACCTTGTTCAATCTCGTTACCGGCAAGTCTCTTTACTCGTTTTGTAGCACATCATCCCGTGGCTAACTCCTTAGTCACATTGAGCTCATTATGATGATGTCTTACCGAGTGGACACAGAGATACCTCTCCGTCACACGGAGTGACAAATCCCAGTCTCGATTCGTGCCAACCCAACAGATACTTTTGGGGATACCCGTAGTGTACCTTTATAGTCATCCAGTTACGTTGTGACGTTTGGCACACCCAAAGTATTCCTACGGTATCCAGGAATTGCACAATCTCATGATCTAAGGAAATGATACTTGACATTAGAAAAGCTTTAGCAGACGAACTACACGATCTTGTGCTATGCTTAGGATTGGGTCTTGTCCATCACATCATTCTCCTAATGATGTGATCCCATTATCAACGATATCCAATGTCCATGGTCATGAAACCGTGACCATCTATTGATCAACGAGCTAGCCAACTAGAGGCTCACTAGGGACATGTTGTGGTCTATGTATTCACACATGTATTACGGTTTCCGGTTAATACAATTATAGCATGAACAATAGACAATTATCATGAACAAGGAAATATAATAATAATCACTTTATTATTGCCTCTAGGGCATATTTCCAACAATTTTTAGCATGTGCTGCTCCATACATGTTAGGATCATGCCATACACCAACTGAATGCTGACTTGGATCCAACACTTGAGAATATACAACTTCATCATGCCCTGCAGCAACTGAATGCTGACTTGGATCCAACACTTGAGAATATGCAACTTGATCATTCCCTACAGCTCCTAGTGCAATTCTCTTGCATTGTTTCTACACAGGGCTTCTTATTACTTCTTTTATAACACCAGTATCATCAGTAATGAGCACATCCACTTGTTCTTCTTCAGGAGCAGTGATGATAGCATCAGGTTCTTCTTCATTGTCTTCCTCTGCATTGAGTGCATCCAATTCTTCCTCAAAATCACTGGAACTGGTACTATGCTCACTATGCTCTTCTTCTCCATGATACTCAACATACACATCAGCTACTGAACCAACACAAATGTACTATGCAATTCTCACACAACTGTTGTAATCACTAAGAAACATCAAACCATTAACCAGTTCTTTTCCAGGAATCAAAAAGTAAAATTTCATTGATTCTTTCAGTGCAGTGTGATCCTTCAGAATCCTTTCAATTCTTGCAGAGACAACTTGTCCCTCTCTATCTCTCACAATGCCTCATCTCCTCCAACATAGCTCAAATTAGGCCCAATTCGGATGAATTCTCCACCAAAATGGAACAGGACATTCAGTATCTCATGAGGGTCCATGGTTTATACTGTAATAAAAAACAATGCAATGGATTATTACCTAACCATGCTTGAATCTATGGAAAATCGCTCAAAAATTAAGCCTTTTTCGCCCAAAGGATCGAACCCCAATCCCATGGATAAACCCTAGCCCGAAATTGAGCAAACACATGGCAAGTAGTGGTGGCGGGAGGAGGAGGGCATCGATAGGGTTACCTTGCTGCTCAACGCGCCGCTGCCACGTCTGGATTGTCGCTGCACCGCCGATCAACCGTCGGTCGCCATTGATGTCGCTAGAGAGAGGTTGAAGGCAAGGGGACGCAAGGTGGCCAGATTCGGGCCTCTTTTTATTGCGGAATGGACGACCAGACGGGCCACTGTGGGCCGATTATTTGCACGCGCCCGCGCTTAGGAAATCCACCGTTTCGGAGAAAAAAATAGAGATCCCGGCCACGCTGGACAATCCCCGTTTGGATAGCATCTCAGCGTTTGATTTGAACCGGGATTAGTCAGTTCAGGGTGCGAATGCCAGAGATTTGAAGGTCGAGGTTCGATTCGCCGAACCTCTACAAGATCAAGGTTTAAAATTGACTTTTTTCTTATTAGTATCGAACTACATTCTCTGATTTCTATGCATGTGAAAATTCACGTGCACACTTACTAGTTTCAGAAGTACCGTATCAATTTGAAGAAACAAATATACAAAAAATGGAAATTATCCGCTCTCTGGAGCCAAATCAACCCTCCCTCTTTTGCCGTAACTTCCTTTCTCCCCCGTCCTGATTTCCCGTACGTTTCCTTCCTCCTTCCACGCGAGTCTACTACCATCGTGGCTCTCACCCCCTCCTCTAGTCCACCACCGGCCGGATGCCCCTTAGAGCTCTGCCGCAACCGTGCCGTACCCCGTAAGCTTCATCGCCGACGCGCGTCAGGCCGTCACCCCCTCATCCTCTCACGCGCGTCAGGCCGTCACCAAGATCACGCGCAGTTTGAACCATGCATATCAAGAAGGTAACCGTGCTAGCATCGGAACGACTGTACCGTAGGTGATTTCGGTCATATTCATATGGTGGGATCGCCGCTTCATCTTGACGTACGTAATCAATGGCTGTCTACGCAGGTGGTAATCCAAGGGTTTAAAAGCTACAGGGAGGAGACCTCAACAGACCCTTTCAGCCCCAAAGTTAACGTAGCTGGTAATCTGTTTCACTCATATTGTAACCAACTTATTGGCTATAGAGTACCGAGGTTCTTTTCGGGTAAAACTCTGGTTCGTGGCTAACTGAAAAGTGCTGCCACTATACATCGGCCCGTCAATCAAATTGGCAATCTGCAGACTTATATATAGTATAATAATGATCAACACCAGATGTTAATCCAGGAACCAGTTCGCTGTTTAATTGTTACTATGAGTTTTAGCAATCTCCTCTGCACTTGCACAGCCGTTGCGTACAGTCTGTTCGAATTAAAATAATTAAATGCGTTCCTTCAAATCTTTCCCGATTGACATAAGTATCAATATCATTCCAAGTATGACAGAAATACACTTCATAATTTTGCGCTCTTAATGAACTAGCATTGATTTAACTGTTCATCGCAGTTGGCACAAATGGATCTGGCAAATCAAACTTTTTCCATGGTAATATTTTCAAAAACACGATTATGCTGAATTATAACGCTTCTTGACACCTACACGCTACTTTCTTCCTAATTTGGCCATGATAAATGCTCCAGCTATACGGTTTGTCCTAAGTGACATGTTTCAGAACCTGCAGAGTGAGGATAGGGAAGCTCTTCTCCATGTATGCCTCGTCTTTTCTTTGATCAAATATGAATAGTTGAAATAAGTGACTGGTGTTTGATGCTAGTGACCATTTCCAGGAAGGTGCTGGACACTCGGTTGTATCTGCCTTTGTCAAGATAGTGTTTGATAATTCAGACAACCGTATTCCAGTAAGTCCTCTCGTTTATTAGCATTAGTTTATTTGTTTCAAATTAATTATCTACTTGATTCTCAAGCTGCATCATACTTCACTGAGAGAAGTATCAATACTCAGCCATATGAGTGCGTGCAAATTATTATGGATACTAGTTTGCTCTCCACCTATATGGCTGCTCCATAGACTCAGAAAGTCCTCTAAACTATTCAATTTTCCTGCAGGTTGATAGAGAAGAGGTACGCCTGCGGAGGACGGTTTCTTCAAAGAAGGATGAATACTACCTGGATGGGAAACATGTTAGGTATGTCTTATGCCATAAACCGATTAAGCTAGCATTGTTGTATCTTGTCGCTTGCTGAGATCCACTTCTTATTGCTACCATGTTCAGTAAAACTGAAGTCATGAACCTGCTGGAGAGTGCTGGCTTCTCTCGCTCTAATCCATACTATATTGTACAGTAGGGGAAGGTAAAAACTATTCATCTGATTGTTTCCATGATGTGTTCAAATTCAAATATGATATTAACAAAGTTCTCATGTGTAGATTGCATCCCTTACTCTAATGAAAGATTCAGAACGACTGGATCTTCTCAAAGAGATTGGCGGTACGCGTGTTTATGAAGATAAGCGTCAGGAGAGCTTGAAAATATTGCAAGAAACAGGTGAGTTTAAAATCACCGAAAAATACCTGTGTTATTTTTCTAATGATCTGTTGAGATGTCCATTAATAATTTGATTATTAACAGCCCGTAAAAGGAAGCAGATTGGTCAAACTGTCCACTACCTGGAGGAAAGATTGAGAGAACTTGATGAAGAGAAAGAAGAACTAGAGGAGTACCAGGAGCTGGACAAAGAAAGAAGATCACTTGAGTATAATCTGTTGGACCATGAACTGAATGATTCTAAAAATGGATTAGTTTCAGTAAGACTTTCCCTTCTGTTACATATTTTCACCTTGGATGTTATTATGTTCTATCAGGTAAATTTGAATAGTCTCACTACAAATTGATTGAAGGATGAACACATCATTAACATTTCCCACTCAAATGATCACCTGAGTATCACTGTTTGATTGTCTTCCGCAATTTGTGGAGTTCCTCATCAATGCTCAAAAAACTTGAGTGTGGAGAAATAGAAATGCTTTATGAAGTATAGTGACACATAACATGAGCTGCCCCTTTTGTGGACTGATGAATTAAGTGGCACAACAACAAAAAAATATTTGAGACAAACAATTGTCAATGGATGATATCCTCCATTTCCTTTGCTGAACATCACCCGTATTTCTTCAGTAGCATTTCTGCAAATGTGTAAGATGCTTCTCCACACAGTCTTGTAAACATTCTCATGCTGTGCCAAGATGCATGCTATAAGTCCATGGATTGTAGCCATAATACATGCTATATCATTGATCCTGTTGTATAATGTAATGTGTATTCTACTCACTTCATTTGATTTATCTCTTGTTAGATGGATGATGATCGAAGAAAATTTTCTGAAAGGTTGTCTAATGCGGATGATGAAGTGGCAGATGTACGTGAGAAGGTCAAGAGTTTTGATAACGAAATAGAAGTCTGTAAAGAAGGAATAAACGAAATCAAGTCTCAAAAGGAAGATGCCGAGAAGAAGCGTACTAAAGCACTAAAGCTAGTCACTCAGATTGAACTTGATTTGAGAGATATAGAAGACAAAATTTCGATGGGAAAACGAGTAAAGCGCGCTTTGGATTTCTCATGGATTCGAGTAATTTTATTTTGTTGCCACACTAAAAGGATTCGATCCTTAGGATGAAGCTGTGAAGGATTTACACAGTATGAAGAAAGAGAGTGAATGGTCAAAGTCTGAATTGGCTAAAATTAGTAATGCACACCAGGCCAAATTACAGGAAGAGGAGGAGATATCAAAAAGGTAAAAATATACTACCTCTATAATTAAATATAGACGTTTTTGCTGTTCAATTTGACATGTTGATGGATATTCCTTTTTGACATGTTGCATTTTGTGGGGATAGCATAACGGACTGCGAGAAGCAGCTGAGCATATTGTACCAAAAGAAGGGGAGGGCAACTCAATTTAAGAATGAGGCTGCCAGAGATAAGTGGCTTCAGAAAAAATTCACGATCTTGAGCGTGTACTTTCGTCGAACAGAAAGCAGGTACTGAACCAGTGACCAGTTTGATGCTTGAAGTCATTCTGGACCTTTGTTTTGATGTGCTACTCTACTAATTAATTATATTTTATTATGACAGGAAAGTGTACTCCAAGAAGAGTTTCAGAACCTTAAAGACGAAATTAATAACTTGACAAACTACATCGAGTCTCGGAGAAGTGAATCAGGCAAGTTAGAATCTGCTCTTGCAAACAGGCAAAAGGATTATAATGACTTTATGCAGCAGAAAGATGCACTTCAAGATGAAAGGAAGTACGCACATTTCTTAACATTTACAACTTTGTGATTTGATTGAAGATGTGTTTCTTTAGACTTCATACTAAGTAGAAAGTAAATGGCACAGATCATTGTGGAAGCAGGAAAATAACATGACAGCTGAAATCGATAGGCTAAAGGAAGATATTGAGAAGGCACGGAAGAGTCTTGACTATGCCACACCCAGGGTATGCCAAATGTATCATTTTGTACATATCTTTTGTTAATTAATAGTATTAATGAGTGGTGCTTATGTATTACTTTCCAAGGGTTTCTATTCTTATTCCTATGTATGTACTTGCATATTGCATATCAGGTATACACATCTATAAATGATTCCAGGACAGGATGCAGTATTATGACTGAAAAAATTATATTCAGTAGTTTGATTGTACATTGCTTGGTTGTTTCAGTTACAAATTTCAAATATTTTTATTTTATAATGTTGCTGCTGCTTAGCCTGATTCTTGAGAACGCAATATACTGATATGTGTGTTCACTCTAATGAGGCATTCTTACTGATGCTAGTTCATGCTAGTCACGAACGTATAAACAACCTCCGATTGTTGAACAAGAAATAAAAAATACTCTCCTAGGGATGCAAGCAGATGGGCTGGCGGGCAATACTATAATACAATGTAGTGTTAATTTTAGGCAAGCGATCAGAAAATTATGAGCTAATTGGTAAGTTCCGTGGGACGAAGAGGAGTGGCTCTTGCACCCCTTGTAACAACAGACGTAAACAGATTCTGCAATATATAGTTCAGGGAAATCCTGGTTTTGTTTTGCAATTTGCGTTTAGTATCTTCGGATTTTAAGCTACGGATCTCGCCTCTTTTGGCATATACTGTAGCATTGTTCATTTTTCTCTGCAAGGACTACTTAAAAGCTATTTTTGCATGGTGCTAATTTTGTTTTCTTCCACAGGATACCAGGAGAGGCCTGAATTACGCTAGCAAAATAGTCAGGGAACGTGGTTTGGAAGGAGTTTTTGGTCCAGTATTAGAACTAATTGACTGCGAAGAGAAGTTTTTTACAGCTGTTGAGGTCGCTGCTGGAAATAGGTCCAGAACTGCCAACTTATCTTGAATCCCTTTCCCTTCATTTCACCATTTACTGTTGAATGACCTACTCTTTACTGATGTGAATTAGCTTGTTCCATGTGTTGGTTGCAAATGACGACATATCAACGGAGATAATTCAGATATGTACGGAAGGTAGAGATGGACCTCCAGACAAAAACGAAGATAGAGATGGACGGGTGACTTTCATACCACTGAACAGAGTGTATGCTCCGAGCGTCAATGTTCCACAAAGTTCTGATTTTGTTCCACTGTTAAAGAGGCTAAAGTATCGTGTCGATCATCGCCGCGCTTTTGAACTGGTGATTCAAGTTTTTCCTGTTATTTTCTCCTTCCAATTGATGTCTACATCTTTTATTGGGCTATATCATTGTTAATTCAGTTCAGCCTCTATTCTGGTCAATTTTGCCCTTCATTTGCGTTGAATGCTGCCTTTTTATTGCCTTCTCTTGTATCCATCTTGCCTTTGTTTGTTTGGTGTCTTGGCACCCAACAAAATCTCTCGAGCTACAAGTATCATGCCAAATTATCTAATAGTTTTATAAGAATATCCTTGTTTGGTTGTGACGTCTTGCGTATGTCCTTGATTGTAGCAGTATCAGATTATCATTCAAATTTATCTGCAGGTGTCAGCAGTGGCAGATCTAGGATCTCAGTTCTGGGGGTGTCATAGTTCAAAAATATTGAAAATTTACACTATAGATACTATACTTTGGTCTAAACATCAACACAATCTCAACAAATAGCCCTAAAATAGCATTAACTTGTTAGATAACTAGTGTTGAGTACATAGTAAAAATTATTTTGCATTTTTGGAGGGGGTCCTGCCATGGCACCCAAGGGTGTCGGTTGGATGCCGTTGGAGACTTACTAAAAATATATAAATAAGGTCTTTAGTTGTGTTGCTTTGAAATATTGTTCTTTTCATTCCCATCATCCCATGTTTACATTCGTGTATGTTTACCTTTTAGAATACTTTTTTAGAGTGGTTATGGTATTTCTGCATGCTTATCAGTGACCGATCCTTATCTAGATTCAGTAGCTTCACTTCTACAATCACCTAGGCTAGATTTTTGGTAACTTACTCTTTCAAAGTTACACTTTTTTTGCCTTCATACGATTCTTATTTAGCTCACTTTTGAAACTTCTGTCAGATTTTTGGTAGGACAGTTATATGCCGGGACCTGGAAACTGCAACCAGGGTTGCACGCAGCAATGATCTAGATTTCATCACACTTGATGGTAGCTCTGAACTTTTGCTCTTGACTTGTCCTTGTCATTATTATTGTTAACATATAAAACACACTGATTATTCGCAGGCGATCAAGTTTCAAGTGACGGTGGTATGACAGGAGGTTTCTTTGACTATAGGCGCTCAAGACTGAAGTATGTAAAAGTAATTAGGGACAATAGAACAACAATCCAGGAAAAGACGGCGCATCTAGATAATGTGGGAAAAGAGCTACAAGATATCCTTCTGTAGTTTAATGATATTAATTCTATTTCTCTTGCAAGAGTCTAGTGCAAAGACTGCATGATTTTTCCTTGTAGTGTCCGCTACAGCTCAATATACATCTGCAGGCCCGACGGGCAAAATAGTTTAGGTTTTTCGTTCCACATTTAAATTTGAGATTCCTTGCTTGCATTGGAGCTCATTGTCACTACTATTTACATAGAAATAAGTATGCACCCGACATAGTAGAAATAAATATGCACCCTATATAGGTTTAACTATTGCAGAATGATCTGGTGTTTATGCCGCCTTACACTTGATCAAAGCATATTGATGTGTGCATGCTCTGTTACCAGTACAACACAGTTCAGTGAAACTTATGACTTCATGTTGCTTGCTTCTATTTGGTTGGCTCCATGTCCTAAATAATTTGAATATGTGAAGAAAATTTGATAAGTTCTCCAGATGTTTACTGTTTAACTTGCAAGAAAACTCTCATACATCCAAGAGTTCTCTTTCTTAACTTCCCATACATATAGATAGAAAAATTATGGATTTAGTTACCAAACATCAACAAGTGGATGCCGAACGTGATCATGCCAAGTCGGAGTTGGAACAGTTTAATGATGATATTACCAGGGCAATGAATCAAAAGGGATTACTTGAGAAAGCCCTTGGAAAGAAGGTACTTAATTTAGTTCTACCTTTTCTTCATTGCTGATGGTAGACTCCCCTTCTTGTTATTGTTAAGGAGTATTAGTAGTATTAGTATTGGTCTAGCTGTCTAGGTGTCCGTACATATGTGCAACCTTATATACTCCTGCTGTAAATGTGGCTGGAATGTAGCCTGCTTATAGTTTCTACCTTGCAGGAAAAAACACTCGACAACATCCGCAACCAAATTGAGCAAATCCAATCTGGCATTGCAATGAAAAATAATGAGATGGGAACAGAACTGATTAACCAGCTAACGTCAGAAGAAAGAGATCTCCTTTCGCGGTTGAATCCTGAAATTGCTGGATTGAAGGAGGAGTTTCTCTTGTGTAAAAACAGTCGCATTGAGGTTGTCTAATGAAGTTTTGTAACCATGCTTGTATAGAAGCATAAGTCTCTGTTAGCTCTAACTAAAGTGCAAATTATTATGTAAGGTAGATTGAAACAAGAAAAGAAGAACTGGAGAACAATTTATCAACTAATCTGATGAGGCGTCAGGAAGAGCTGGAAGCGATAATTTCATCTGCGGATTCTGAAGTCTTGCCTCTTGAAGTCAAATCAAAAGAGCAACAGCTGGAACAATCGAAGAGCAATCTTGATGAGTTGACTGCACTTCTGCAGGGTATATCGGCATCGACTGACTTTTCTTTTGCTAATGTGTGTTTTACTAGATGAAGATGTCCCTTAACTCTTAAATGATCCATAATTTGGGCAGCTAATGTTGATGCTATTAATGACCTTATGGGAAATATGGAGCAACTAAAAAAACAAAGGGATGATCTGAAGGTAACTTATATAGCAATATTTTTTTTCGGGGTTTTAATTGTATAGCTACTGTTGACTTGTTATATGACGTGTTACATATGAAAAACAGGCTGTTCAAGCTAATTTGGAGCAGACTGTGCAAGATGCGGCGAACGACTTGGAACAGTTGATGAACGCCAGGAGCATGCATCTAGCCAAGCAGGCTGAGTGTATGAGAAAGATGCGAGATTTGGGCGCATTGCCTGCTGATGCTTTTGAAAAGTATGTCCCCTTATTTTCTTAAGCAGCTAAACTGGCTCATATAGGGACCCCTTTTTTTGTAGGGTTCATTATCATGTAGTGGTTTTCAGCCATAAATAAGGTGGTGCGATGATACCGTGTTAGCTCATCTTTTTTGCTGGCAAAAAATGTAGGTACAAGGGGAAAAACAAGCAGCAGCTGCAGAAGCTGCTTCATGACCGCAATGAGCAGTTGAAGCAATTTAGTCATGTCAACCAAAAGGCTCTTGATCAGTATGTGAACTTCATTGAACAACGCAATCAACTGCAGAGAAGACGGGATGAACTTGCCCTTGGTGACGAGGTAAGCTTTTTGATCAGTAAAACTTGTTTCCGTTATGATCATCCTAAGCCTGGAATCTCATAAAATCTGCTGATTGGTATTGCAGAAAATTCTAGACTTGATATCTGTTTTATACCAAAAAAAGGATGAATTGATCGAACGAACATTTAAAGGAGTTGCAAGGCACTTCCGTGAAGTGTTCTCTGAATTAGTGCAAGGTGGCCATGGAGCCTTGGTTATGATGAAGAAAAAGGTTTCTTTTCCTTTGTTTACCCACCAAACTTGCTTCTATTCTTGCATTTTTGGGCTTCTTATCCATTATGTATACTTCTTTATAGAAAGAATCTTCTTAAAAAAATTGGGGATTGTCTCAATCCTCTGATTTTTGTTCTCTCACATGTGTGTTTGAAAGATAAATTATATTCTGAGACTTCCTAACTCCCCCCGATTTCTGTAGGATGGTGATGCTGACGATGATGACAACGATGATGACGGGCCTCGTGAAGCAGATCCTAAAGGGAGAATCGACAAGTATTTTGGCGTGAAAGTCAAGGCATGTGTTCTTTGCAGAGGTCTTCTATGCATTCATGAATATGTATTCTAAACTCATCATGAAAATATGATGTTGTGATACTATTCCCAAGCCATGCATTAAACTCTTCTTGAATCATTCTGGCGACCGCGCCCTGTTCGGATGATCATGCTCAATCATGTTTCAGGTTTCCTTCACTGGCAAGGGAGACACTCAGACCATGAAACAGTTGTCCGGAGGACAGAAGACAGTTGTAGCATTAACACTGATCTTTGCCATCCAACGATGTGATCCTGCTCCGTTCTACCTCGTCGACACGAGATCGACGCCGCTCTGGATTCTCAGTACAGAACAGCCGTCGGCAGTATCCTTCAACTTTTTCTGCCGCTGGACTGTTTATCCCCAACATAGAAGAGTCGTGATATGCTTGTTTTAGTAACAAAGTCTCTGTAATATTTGTTCTAATGTTCATTAAGCTAAAGCGCATCGCATCCAAAGGAAGCTTATTGCCGTTTTTCCTTAAGTGTCGTTGTAGATGTGATGCGACGTCTGGCTGACATGGTGGACACCCAGTTCATTTTTCTTCCGCTCGACTGTTTATCCCCAACATAGAAGAGTCGTGATATGCCTGTTTTAGTAACAAAGTCTCTGTAATATTTGTTCTAATGTTCATTAAGCTAAAGCGCATCGCATCCAAAGGAAGCTTATTGCCGTTTTTCCTTAAGTGTTGTTGTAGATGTGATGCGACGTCTGGCTGACATGGCGGACACCCAGTTCATCGCAACCACATTCAGGCCAGAGATTCTGAAAGTCGCGGATAAGATCTACGGCGTGGCGCACAAGAATAGGGTGAGCTACATCGACGTGGTGTCCAAGGAGCAAGCGCTGGACTTCATTGAGCACGACCAGGCGCATAATGCCAGCTGAGGAAAGGCGCCTTGGGAGTGTTTCATCCTGGGCAGACTTATACTGTAGGCCAGAGTCGATTTAGTTGTGTATATGAACTTGTGTAGGCATGCTTAGGAAACACGTGCACGTACGTGTGTTCATGGGAGATTTGCAGTTTTCTTCGAGTACTGTACCCCCTACTGCTTATCCTTTATGTTGTTTTGCTTTAGTGGGTTCCACGAATGGCGCTCTGGAGTTGGCAGCATATTTCTATGTTGGTTGAATGTCACCATGCCAGGTTTGAAAGCAAGAAACTCAAGAAAGTGTTACGTCTTTGGTTTGTTGGGCTATGCCATGTTTGTTTGTTGGAGTTAGAGGTAAAAACACTACTTTGGTTAATAATATTGTTGAAACATATCACAGGGGAAAACACTAAACCCTAATCTAGTGTGATCGGGCATCCCCTTTGCGTCGCTCCCCTCTAGGGGCGAACCCTAGAACCCCCTCCTCCCCTCATCCCTCCCCTCTCATTCGCTGCCTCCGAAGGTTGTTTCCAAGGGAAGCCTCGTGGCTGCCGTGAAGGGGACGGTGAGGAGATCAAAGACAATAGGCTGATGAGGTAGAGCAAGTGATCGGTAGCAGTTTGGTGACGTTGATTGATGACGTGGTTTCTCGATCTATAGATCTGGATTCCAAGCGGCATGGCAGGTCTCATCTGATCAGTGCGTGGAGTCCCCAGCTTCTGGTGGCTTGGGCTAAACCAACCATCTCATGTCCACGCGAGGTATTTTCACAATGCTAGTGGAATGAGTGGTGGCAGGTCATGGTAGTGTGAGTCGTTGTGGTGAAGTAGCCCATGTGGTTGATCCACCTCTGGCTAATGACTATTCCCAAATCTACCATTCACTATCACTTGTGACGGGGTGACGGGCTATCATAGTGTTCCTGGTGTGGGATTTCGATGGTGCTACTGATTTTCCTCTTTCGTCAAACGGTATGTGATTAGTGTCCCATGTGCGACTCTTTTTTTGTAATATCCACATCAAGGTTGTGCACGTCGGCATCGTCCTTTTTGGATTCGCAAATGGAAGCGACAACACATGTAACTTTGTGTTTGGTGGTGCTTTCTCAAATATCTACTTTCAAACTCCGGGGTGGGGTTGAAACCCCTAGGTTTGACCTTAATTGGTTGTGGTAGCAATGAAGGTGTCATATTATTCTCTTGTTGAAGGCATTGGTTGGATTTTGCTCGGACTTGATCTTTAGGATGAAATTTATGATCCAACCTTAAGTGGTTGGATTCGGTAACAGATAATGCTTGCGCGCTCTTTGTTTTCAGAAGGCGTTGCTTTTGGAGAATCATTTTTCCATCTAGCACCATGAAGCACCGAATTTGCGGCCACAACTACTACCTAGCAATAGTTACTTGGAGTAGTTGTGAGTGGGCGGTCCTCTTTTAGATCAACAGTTGGATTTTGAGGATTTGATTAGCAATGCAAAATCAGGTTCTGAAATGGGGTTACACAGGAAGAGGGGAGCACCATGAAGGAGGAGCAGAATTAGAAACAATACTCCATTTTAAAGATATATGAAGTGGCCTTGTATACGGAAATGAAGGTAAACATCCATTTTAAAACGGACAGGTGATTTTAAAATTGTTCATTGGTGCAAAAAGAGGGTATCAAGAGGAAGGAGGAGCCAAACAGGGACAATACATTAAGAAAAAAAATATAAACCAAAGGATTCTTAAATAATTACCAAGAAAAATCGCTAGTAAAATGAAAGATTAGACATAAAACCAATAGAAGAATTTCTTTTTGTATTTGTTACTTTATTTCTTAGATTGTACACCAACAATAAGCAAAGAAGCATTTGCAAATGTCCTCGTCGTACCAGGCTTTTGAAGATCGCAACCGAGCTTGCAGATAGAAACAAGATCTTGTGACCTAACCTTTAATATAAGTTGAGCATCTCAATCCTTGTCTTCCTTTGTTATTATTCTTAAGGAGTAGTCCTTTTTCTACGGGGTTCAACTATTTTTGTTGATTGACATAGCTCCTTTCATAAAAAAACAAAAAAGGAACATACTGAGCGGAGAAAAACAATAGGGTCCCAAAAAAGAGCATACCGAAGACCTAGCGGCTCGCGAACAGAGCCCTCTCACTCACGAACGGAAAGGAGGAGGCGGCGGCGGCGGCGGCGGCTGAGAGATCCCGCATCGGAGGCGGCGCGCGTGAAGGTGATTCCTCCCTCGCTCTCTCCTCTCGGCCTCCCCTTTCTTTTCCTTCTCTCGAATCGGGGCGGGAAGGCGGCGCCGGACGGCTGCTCGTGGACGGCGAGCGCCTCGCGGTTGCCCGTACTCTCCCGTCCATATCCCCCCCCTCTCTGACCGCGGCGGAAAGGTGCTGCGCGCGCTGCTTCCTCGCCCTCTGACGGTAAGCAGCTCGGTTCCGGGGAGACGAGGGCCGGGCCTGGATCGGCGTCTCCCCTGTCTAGGCCTCTCTATCCTTAGTCCTCTCAGATGCGCGCGTGCATCCGCAGCGAGCAGGAAGAGCTGCTGTTGCGCGGTGGGTGAGCCGCTAGGTCACTCATCTCCACGCCAGGCAGATGATCCTAGCGCTTGGGGAGAAGGATTTCGTTCCGATGTTCTGAAGTAGACGAATTGGGGCGCATACTCTGACCGAGATCCAACCCCGATCTAGATCGTTCGATCGGACTGGGTTCCGAAGCTTAAGGTGTCTGGCTGCCGGGTAGGGTTGCTAGGCTGCAGTTACAGTTTTGTTCGTAACTTATTGTGCCAAGCAGGACTGCAGAACAACACTAGTAATTATGCCCAAAATAGCATTGTAGTTGAATCAGATTGATACTTTCTCTAGTTGAATCAGATTGATGGTTTCTGTAGCAACCTTTCAAACTTAGTCAGGGCAGCATTGTGTATGGAATGTGTAGAAAGTTTATGATTAGATACTTTATATATTTCCTGTGCAAACATCAACTTTGACTTTCTCTTGTGTTATTTCTGGGAACACTCCATTGGTTGTTTGCTTAAATCCACTTTTCAAGATTGCTCACTGTTGGTATGCTTCAGCAATATGTTTGCCTTTGATGCCCTTTAATTTTCTTACTAGAGCAGTATATTTCTGTTTTGAGGGTTAAGTCATAGTGATTATTGCCAGCTGTGTGTTAGGACTATTATTTGTTTTCTTCGCTTCCTGAAAAATTATCCCTTGAGACACTACCACTTGGTTAGTTTGATGCTGCAATGTACTTTTACCCAGTTTTGATTCTAAATAGAATGTTCGTTTTCTGTCTGCAGGTTTCTTCCTTTGCAGTTAGCACATCACAAGGAAAATGGCAAGCAGAGCAGGTGGCGACAGCAAAGAACCCATAAATGAGCAAGTAGTTGCAAACACTTATGCCAACATGCGCACTGAAATGAACCAACTTTACACCAAGATCACGGAGCTGGAAATGGAAGTTAGTGAGCACTCCCTCGTGATTGGCGCGATAGAGCCCCTGGACCCCACAAGGCGTTGCTACAGAATGATTGGCGGAGTCTTGGTTGAGAGGACCATTAAGGAAGTCTTGCCTGCCGTGAACCGCAACAAGGAGGGCCTTGAAGAGGTCGTTGCTCGCATGAAGGAGGCTCTGGAGAGGAAAAAGAAAGAGATCACCGAGTTTGAGCTCAAGTACAAGATCAGGATCCGGAAGGGCGACAACAGTGCCGAAGAAGGCAGCATGAAGGAAGCCTCCGCGCAGGGTGTCCTTGTTGGCCCTGCAGGCCAGTAGAGCAGGATGACATGACAAGGAGGCTTGCATAGTTCATTATCGAAGACTCGTTACCAGATGTCAACCTGACATAGTGATTGTGTGTTTCTGGGTGCAGATTGCTCATTACTGTCGAATCCTCGTGTGTAAAACTAGAGATTATGCTGGATCAGAACTTTGTTGGTAACTGCAGATTTTGCTCAGACTTGTGCATCCTTTATCATCTTTCTGTTTCTGTGCCTCAGAATTTTCCTTCTGTTGATGACATGCTTTGATTCAAGATGTTGAAATGTTACGACGTGTTGGCAAAGACCAGATGGTGGGATGGATCGACTTGTTTGAATGAAGATGCATGATTTTTCTAGATCAGAATTGGATAGGGCCTAATCATGCCTTTTGTTGTTTGGCTGACGAGACGCATGAATTTTTCAAGACCAGAGTTGGATAGGGCCTGATCAGGCTTTCCATCTAACTCGTTTGGCCTTTCTGTTATCTGGTGAGACAGTTTACACGTGTGTGATTCATGTTCAACTCACTCATAAATCCAAAGACTGGTTGAAATGAGGAAAACAACTGCCGCTAGCTAAATTATGGCTTTGAAATGTCTCAAATTCTTAAAAGTGCAGCTGCACTTTCTGGTGCTCCCGCCATCCGATCCGGATCGCGGCCTGTGGGTGCCGCTTGGTTGGATCGACACGGTGTCAGGTGCCGCTTGGTCGGTCTCGTAGCCGTCGACCCCACCACTAACACGCCTTCACAGTTTGCGTCATCCACTCAACCACACCGAACGTTCGAAATTACTTTCTCCCGTTCTAAAATAAGTGTTTTAGCTTTTTATTAATTATACTACGAAGTTATACTAATTCTGAGACATTCATTTTGGGACGGGGGAGTATCAGACAGGGGAGTCCTCCTTTGGCAGTTCCTCCCCAAATTCAGCGATGCCCCCTCCCCGTCCTCCATTCTTGTCGATTCTCGTGGCCGAAAGTGTGGGTTGCAGAGTGATTCTCCGTGGCGAAGCTCGCGTCGGCCAGTAGTTTGAGACAGAAGAGATGCGCGAAGCTTCTGCGTTCGCACAATCGACGCAGGGAAGCACAAGCGGACTATGAGGCAAGTAGGTTGCACGGTGAGTGTGCGGCGGCTAGAGGACGGGTGACTGGTGTGCTTCTGTTCGTGGCGTCGGATCCCCCGAAGCAGGGCCATCAGAGGTTGAGAAACCGCCACACGAAATCTCCGGCAAGCATCTCACAGGTGTTCGATCGGCATGCATGCGTTCATAGCAAATCGGTGTAGGGTTGCAAGGCTCAGTGTGCAATTGTTTTGGTCACAGGTTGTGTGTGAGATGCGGTAACGGGTTTGGCCTAGGGTTGGGGATGGTTTGCTGGTTGGCAGATCTAGGGATGCACTCCCTGTGCGGAGAAAGCTCACGGTGAGGAGGGCGGGTGGCAGGGGAAGAGACATGGTTTTGCATTTTTTTCCTACTGGACGCCCAGGGTTGCCTGGATTTGTAGCATGACTTGTCAGACTCGTGTAAAGCTAATTGCCAGCACTTTTACTGATAGTTTTGTGTAGGATATGGTTCAACACATGGGTTATTCTAGACTGTCGACACGCAGTCGTAGATATGTTTCTGGATGTTCTACACGTAGGATTTTTTACTTTTCTAAAGAGTTGTTTTGCTGATGTGCCTGTTTATTTTAAGAAGTTTGTTTGCATATGTGCCTGCTATGGTCACAATTTTTTGCTAGTAGTTTGTTGCTTTTTGTTGACTGCTATGGTTAGAATATTTGCCTAGCAGTTTTGTCGCTTAGCTGTGTCCGGTAGGATTTTGCCTAGTAGTTTGTCTCTTAGTTGCCTGTTATATTCAGGATTTTTGCCTAGCAGTTGTCGCAACATCACATTCTAAATGATTTTGTTCATTGTAGGTTGTTAATTTTAGTTCCTTCAGTTTTTTTCCCAAGGTTTGTCAATTAATTGCCTGGTGCGTGATACTGTTCCGTTTTTCTTTTTCCTGAACTATTTTATGCAGGCTCTTCTGAATACATCTCTAGCATTTTTAGGTTTCATTTTTTAGTTTTTACTTTGAATATGTGCAATCCGTGCCTTTCCTATGGTTTCATTTCACTAGTTTAACAAGTGAGAATCATTATAGTTTGTTTCTTTATTTCTTTATTTTTGCAATAGGGAAGAATGGCTGGGCCAAACAAAATGGGCATTCAACAATACCCACCCATAGTTAATCTGCCGATCCATCGCTTGCCATCGAAGAGCATCAAAAAGAGGTATGTCCAAAAAAGATTTGTGAAACAAATTCCCAAGCTAGATTTTTGTTTTTAATTTCTTTCTCATGTTTAAAGGCTCTTTTATCATGTGTATTTTTTCAGGGATAAAATAGTGCTCCCTTAATTTGGTACCAACGTCGCGGGAGAAAGGATGTTGCCGCTCGTGGCAAGCGCCCCCTAGACATGATAGCAATGCGAGGCTTTCTACAGATGCCGAGGAAGACCCTGAGAAAGACCTTATGTGGAACAACCAACAAAAGAAAAGCGCCAAAAGACCATATCGAATGAGGTAATGCAAATTTGCCCCACCTTTGTTTAACATTTTCCCAAAAATAGATGTCTAAGTTGCCCAACCTTCACAAATCCCCATGTTTATCTCTTGTTTTTTTCATAGGATAAGATAAATAGGGCATATCCTGCAAGGATTTTCAAGACGAATCAACTTCTTGTTCCTGGTCAAAAGGGGGTTGTCAATGAAAAAGAGTTCGGGGGTTTGTTGGACCTTGCAGTCTGCATCATGTTGGGAGATCTTAGCCAACGGATAATGAAGCACTATGATCTTGAGATGTCACAGATTGTTATACCAGAAAGGGGGAAGATCCCAGTAGATGCAGTGAGTGTCCGTAAGATATGAGGATTGCCTAACAGGAGGAGGAAGGTTTTCTACGAGAATAGGCCTGACATAAGGAGTTTTACAAAATTGATGACATCCAAACCAGGAATGCACCAACTCAAAGCATGGTGCAAAATGATCCAAGACATGGGAGGGGCCTATGATGACAACTTCCCGCCGGCTTGGTTAGCGGTTGCATTTTCTTGCTTCCTTGCCCCAGCGACAAGTCTTAACATTTCACCAAAAAGCTCTCCTGTGGTCATGGATGTCAATGGCATAAAAGACAACAACATAGGCCAATTCGTTGTTGATCAATTGAAGGTAGAATTCATGTTGGCACGCAGGAAGAAAAATGATGTATGTTGTTGCGTTTTCCTCATTGTAATAAGTGGATCTAACCATGAAATAAAATTTCAACCCTTTTTCAACCTGACTCTATGATCAACAACTCAAGCTTGTTTTGTTTTTCATTTTTACTTTTTTCATGCAGCTGTTGTATCTAGACTCATTGAACATTGATGAACAAATTCCCAGTTAGTACCAAGATTATAAGTTTGGAATTAGAATCTGATTGCTAAGGTTGTGTAGAAGGATAGGAAGGGCTCGTGGGAATATGGGAACCTGCGGGTATACTTTTTTCTTCACCCCCTATGTTTTTTATGCGCATGGTTTGTAATACATGGTCAAGCAACTTCACATTTAACGCATAGGCAATTTCTTCACACTTCCCAAGCAAGTTAGATTTTTTTTCTCTCTACAATATGATGTTTTTCTGACATGGACCCCTTTAAGAGATCTCGTAGTAGGGTAAGAGGAACGAGTAGGGGCAGTTTTTATAGTTGCATTAGGAAACTCAAATACTCAACAAAGTAAGTCACACACTTAACACCAACAACTAATTAAATGTACCAATACGAGCTAACAAATAAGCATGCGGGGGGTAAGTGTTTGCAGATTGTGAGGGTAGGTGGGGAGTCGATGTTGCCAAGGAAAATGCAGGCAAGACAACCCACATGATGTTGTAAAGCAAGTGTCACACAATATTTTTTATTTTTCTATGTGTTTTTACGTGCGATGTCATTTTTGTAATTTTTTGTGTTCTCTTCCCTTTTCGATAATTTGGTTTGCTCAACAATCAAAATAGCTGAAGACAAAGTTTTCCCGCTATGCATACGATAGCTTGTTTGGTAGCATGGATCATATCAAGAATTTGTCGCAACGAGACTACCTGACTCATGACAAAACAATGAGTTTTGGTTGTTGGTTATTTTTTATTTTTCTAGACATTACTTGAAAACTCTAATTCATTTGATTTAAATATAACACACATAATGGGGGCAAATGTTGCCTGCTATGGGCATGTTTATTATTCAATAGCCATCGCATCCTTGCCTACTATGGTCAGTAATCGCGAGCAATTTGTTTCTTAGTTACCTGATATGGTCAGGATTTCTTCCTATTAGTTTTGTTGCTTAGTTGCCTTCTATTGTTAGGATATTTGCTTAGTAGTTTGTCTCTTAGTTGCATGTTGTGTTCATGAATTAAATCTAAGACATATAAAGGTGGCAAATGTTTTCTATTTTTATGTCTGTTTGTCTTTTTTTTGCATTTCTTCTGATTTTGCAGAAAAAAAAGAAGTTGACACGCATGGTGCACACAATGTGTTTTGAAATTTCACATTTAGTTGGGAAGTTTGTGCATGGCATTGGGCGGATTGATGATGATGAAGCCTTGACAAGCATGACTAAATGAACTAGTGTGGGAACAAGCAGGAACATTCCAATAATATTGACGGATCTTAGATTACGAAGCATGTTTATTTCATCATCGGGAGTCATATGCAAGGAATCAACGGAAGGTTTGTAAGGACTATGGATATAGTTGCTCACATTGAAATCAACAAATATAACGAGTATTTCATCTTTCTAAGCGCAATAGCACTCTCCATCGAGAACAGACACTCTAAAACTAACACTCCTTATCGTAGACACATCTATCCTTCTCCAAGGTAGTAAAACCAAAGAAATGAAGACCAAAGCTCTGGTACCAATTATGGGATCGAAAGGATCGGTCTAGTGGGGAGGGGGAGGTGAAAGGCACTAACAAGGAAAAAGGTGCAGTTTTTAGTTTTCTTGAAACTTAGGCTGATTTTAGCACCAATTAAGTGACTAGCAACACAATCTATACATCCATATCTAGAGTATAGACAATGGATAATAGACATCATGCAAGTACAAAAAGTAAGGTAGTAGAGTTTGGATATGACAAAACACAATGAAGACATTGTCACGCCCAAGACGCACGCCTATCCAATTTAAGGCACAAGGGCCTTGTGGGGGATAGATGCGCATCTTGCCGTTAGCAAGAATAGTATCATCACATCATACAATACTGGAAGAGATGAGTATACAAGACTGGCTTACACTCGCCACATGCTAACTTACAATCTCACACAAATTCATAACATCAAGCTGAAGACAGGGTCCATCTATGGAAGAAATCAAACGATAAAGAAACAGATGAAAAGATACTATCAAGCTATCCCAAAGATCACGACCATGGTCCTCTACTCATCCGGGTACGTCACGTACATCCTACGTCTTTCCTCATCATATTTCCACTGGAGCTGGGTAAGATCATCCTGCACATATTCATCTGCTCCTAGACCTGGAGTGTTGTAGTAAACTGTGAGCCACAGGGACTCAACTATCATGTGCCCGGATACTGAGACTATTCAAGCTTAAAGGTTGGGATGTGATAAGTGTTTAGTTTACAGCAGCACTAAGCATATATGGTGGCTAACTTACGTAACATGAATATAAATGTGAGTGGTCTACGATGAGCGATCGAATCTAGTATGATCTCTATGAGATCCTGAACACCTGCTTATATCAACCATAATCCCACCATGTTCTCTCTCGGGTCATGTTCACGAGCAGAGACGATCACGGTTACTCACACAGTTGGTGTATTTTATTAGAGTTTACTTTAAGTTTACTATAACCGGGTGTTAAACAAATATCCAAGTTGCCAAATAACCGCGGGCATGGCTTTCCGAAAGATTTAACTCTGCAGGGATGCTCCAACTAGTCCATCACAAATAACCATACTCCGCGGGAATTCATCGACCACGGATCTCGTGGTCATCATCAGTAATTCCAAAGGATTTTCAACACCTCGAGAAAACCCGAAGAAAGTCAGAGTCCACATGCAAGACATTCGATAAAGGTAAAACAAATCCAGCAAGACCACCCAACGTGTCGACGAACCCGATAAGAGCCGCGTATCTCCTTCTTAGGACACGACAGATGAGCAGTACATACGGCGGCCTGATAGAAATCCCTCGAGTTGCCCCGAGGTGGCCCCGTAAGTGGCTCTATTTTGGACCAACACTCATGAGGAGCACTGGCCCGGGGGTTGTTTAATTATCCACGGGGTTGCAAAGCCCTATGCAAATTTTATTAAGTTATTGGAAAATATAGTACCAATGTTGGGTCTTGCTAGACAAGTTTTAATCTCAACCGAATAAACAAGGGGGTCCCCATAACAACCCCGAGCATGTTAGGAACGCAAAGTATGGAAACATAACACCGGTAACAAGAAACTATGGCGGTAACAGCGGAACAAATCACCTAGCAAAAGGCCAAGCCTTCCACCAATACCAAGATATATATGTGCATTAAATTAAATAATAGATAATATTGTGATATCCAAATCCATGTTATCACATGGAACAAACTACACCTGCAACTAAGGATGCTATAAGAGGGGCTGAGCAGCGGTAACTTAGCCAATCAAAGGTTTGCTAGGATGTGGAGGTTAGAGGCTGTCATGGTAATTAGGAGGCTGATATCAAGTGGTAGATAGCGCAATTGTAACGATAAGAGCGAGAAACTAGCAAGCGAAAATAGTATCGGGATCCGGGTACGATCATCTTGCCTGTTGGTTCTTCAGCAGAACAAGTAGCGGGATCCTCGTAGTGGTACTCTCTTGGGTCCTCGTACTCGGTATCGACACTCGCGTCTACCCAAGATAAACATCAAATAAATATCCAACGAAGGTGCAATGCACAACCAAGATGATGCATGATCCATTTATGAAGAATTTAACAAGATAAACATCAAAGTTTGTATATTAGTGAATCTGGACAGAACCTCATGTTAACATATTTAGACATGCATGAACATGGCAAATATGTATGCATCATGCAAAATCGATAGAAATGCATATAAGGAACGCAAGAAAAGGAGCTACGGTTCTCACGGTACGCTCACGACAAGGTACAGAGGCAAAACACAAGACAACCAAGACATGAGCTATTTCTTGGCATTCCAAGGTATCCACTGGTTAGGTGCTGAAAACCCCATCACAATAGACTCAAAAATCAATCCATTCCATGGAGTATAGCTCCCACAAGTCACAAAACAATAAAACTCACAATCTGCCACAAACAACAACATAACAACTTACACAGCTCACAACTTGAGCTACAGGAGTCCTACAGACACAAACAAGATATTTACATAATCTACACAATACACACTTGAACTTATCCAAATACACAATCATCAAAGGAGGCACACATCAATAAGCATGAAGCTATCAAGTTGACATGATGAAACAGTTTTTTGGGACGGTGAAAATTTCAGTTTTCTAGAATATGAGTTAATAAAGTAGCAAGTTGACAACATTGGTTAAATATGCTAGAGACCACCTATTGGCATGAAAATTAGCATGATGGTAGTAGACAACATCTACATCAAATACCTAACACTGAGCATGAACAAATTCCAAACACATAACTAGATATTACCCACTCTACATGGCATAAAAATAACTATAGATTCCCAGACTTGGTGGTTTTTGGCATGCTGAAACAAAAACTTCAAGTAGGCAACTTAGCAGTTTGTTTCCCACTTATATGGGTGATTCTCATGTTAAACAAGAAACCATGGCAATAATAATGAACCCTACTAACAAGCAACTAACAAAAGGGGTGTGTCAAGTGGGAATGCCCACTAGTCCCCTACACACATAAACCTCTACTCACATACACTTCAAGCACAAGTGCACACACATGCACTAGACCCTCTCACTTGCACACAAATGCACATGGCACTCTCACACACACTCAAGCTCATGAGTGTGGGTGTGCATCCACATACATAAGCATACATATATGCTCAATGCATATATGCATTGCATATGTAGATGGCCACACACACACTCACTCTCACACACAAGACCACACAAGAACACATGCATATGTGCTCACACACATATGCACTACACACACTACCTACACTTACACACATACATGCACATGTACCCACTTACACTACCAACATATGCACATGCATAGGTGCACCACACACCCACATGTTACTAACAAAAGGAAAACAGAAATAACCCCTACACATACTCATAAACCTCTATATGCAAAGCACACACACACACATGCATATATACCCTTAGGTACATACACACACAAGCACATGCATATGTGCATGGCCACATGCACATACACATCTCAACATACATGCCCCACTCACATGAGCATCATAAGAAGAACACACACACACACACCTACACTCACACACAGTTTCCATACATGGTGCACCACACACCCACATGTGCAAACTCACATGCACACACACACACATGTGTATGCACCAAGCACACACATTCCAATACACAAAGGAAAACAGGAAAAAAAATATCTACACATAATAAGCTGCTCCTACACACACATACATACATGGCAAGGAAGAAAAAAACAAAATAAAACAAAAACACAAAAGGGGAGGGTTCGGGGGTCGAACCCATGACCTCCTGGTCATTCCCCTTAGTGCCCACCACTCTGCTATCGACCACGTTCATAACAGAGGAGGGGGACTACAGCACTAGTACACACACACATGAGCGCTACATAACTGACGAAACTGAAGAAATAACCAGCTGCGGCGACAGAGCAAACAACGGCAAGCTAACGGCTAACTCCGATGACCAAACTCATGGCGGAGGCCCTGGCTGGACACTCTTATTGCCTGCACACGTACGCACAAGCACGACCACCCAATGTTGGCGAAACGACTCTGGCGACGAGGACATACGCTGTGGCGACAGAATTACACATGAAACACATGGCAACGACCCAGACAGGGAATCAAACAGGGAGGAGCGAAAATGGGCCCCTACGGGAAGCAGGAACTCGCACACCACGCCCGGATGCATCAGCTCAACGGAGCACTCGTCGGAGATGAGGTCCGACGGCGGCGGAATGCACCTAACACGAACACACACCTACACATGACTAGCAAGCTCAGGATCTGGCGAGGAGGGACGGGGAGCTCACCGAAAGCTGATCACGCAACCAATCGAGCCCGAGGACGCACGGCAATGGGGAATTGCCGCGGCGGAGGAGCTCGGTCAGAGGGGAGGAAGAAGAAGCAGCGCACGGTCTTGGCGTCCCACGGGGATGTAGAGGACGTCGGGGAAGAAGACGGCGATGGCGACACAATCCCGACGATATCCGGATCGAGGGGCTCGCTGGAGAGGCTCCGCGGTGACGAGCTCCTACTGAACCTCCCTGGACCCTCTCTGCACATTCTCTGAAACTTACCTCGTCGGGGACAGAAGAGGAGGAGAGATGGGGGGCGGCAGCACAAGGAGGGAGAGGAACCCTAGGGGGGCGGCATGCACGCCGAGGGGGCTATATAGGCGATGGGACAGACGGCGACAGCGACGGAAAAGGCGACGGCGGACACGCACTCTCTCTGAACTTTACTAACGAAGAAGGGGACGGGAGCAGGTGGCCGTCTGTTCACTGCGGGCTGGGCTGCGGGAGAGATAAGGCCCACCTGCCTCTCTCTCAAATCAAAAACAGGAAGGGTTTTTCATTTATAAAACCAGCCACACAAAAATAAATCCCCAGAGCATGTTAAAAGGTTTTAGTGCAAAACAAAAATACTTTTGTGGAGGAAATAACATGCACTATTTAATAAAAATGTCAAGTTGATTTATTGGACAAGTAATTTTATTACTTATGAAAAAAAACAGCCCCTGTTTATTTAATTCACAAAAGCAAACAAACCCCAAATCTCAAAAGATCCACACTCTAAATTATTAACATGAATAGGGCTACTACTTGAACATTTTTAAACATATTTTAAAACAACCTAATTCTGCTGATATAATAATAATATGAGAAAGGGGTTTTGGAAGGGGATGTTGAGAAGGAATAGAGAGGGGAAGAAGAAGAGGTTGCACACATGAGCTCCACCCACACTCTAACATCATCACAACACAAGTCCCACTCACAATCATTCAAGAACACATGAAAAACCCAACATTGCAAGATGAATGAAATGATGCATGAATGCACAACCACACATGGATTATAAGTTTCAAAACATCTCATAGCTCATGACACAAGGTTCATACAATGGGGTTACATGCCATAAAAGGAAGGGAAAACACTTGGGCTGTCACAATCTCCCACACTACGTGAGGATCTCGACCCGAGATCTAGGAACGAAAGAAGTTTGGAAATTCGGAAAGGAGCAGGTCCTCGCGTTCCCAAGTAGCTTTTTTGTCGGAATGATGAGACCACTTCACCTTGAGAAATTTGATAGACTTGTTGCGAGTCTTACGCTCAGTTTCTTCAAGAATTGCAACTGGATGTTCACGATAAGAGAGATCTTCTTAGAGATCGATGTCTTAGAGGTTAATGGTTTGCTCAGGAGTCTTGAAGCATCTCCGGAGCTGAGAAACACAGAAGACATCATGCACGTTCGTGAAATTTGGAGGAAGCTCTAGTTGATATGCAAGACCACCTCTCTTGCCAACAACTTTGAAAGGACCAATGAAACGCAGAGCCAGCTTCCCTTTAATTCCAAACCGCCGAGTGCCCTTCATGGGAGAGACTCTGAGATAGACTAGATCATCCACCTGGAAGGAAACATCTCGATGTTTGCTATTGTAATAGCTCTTCTGTTGGGACTGAGCTGCTTTGAGGTTCTCGCGAATGACATGGCACATTTCTTCAGCTTCAGTGATCATGTCATTGCCCAATATCTGACGCTCACCGGTTTTGACCAGTTAAGTGGGGTACAACATTTTCTGCCATAGAGAATCTCAAAAGGGGCCTTGCCTGAACTAGCTTGGAAGCTATTGTTGTATGAGAATTTAGCATATGGGAGGCAATCTTCCCACTTCATGCCGAACGAAATCACACAGGCTCTGAGCATATCTTCAAGGATCTGATTGACTCTCTCAACTTGACCACTTGTCTGCGGATGGAACACAGTGCTGAAACGGATCTTGGTACCCATATCAGTTTGGAAGGACTCCCAAAACTTGGAAGTAAAGAGGCTTCCACGGTCAGAAGAGATGAGCTGAGGAATACCATGCAAAGACACTATCCTTGACGTATACAACTCTACAAGCTGAGTTGTCGAGATAGATTCTTTGACTGGCAGGAAATGAGCAACTTTTGACAGTTTGTCGATAAGCACAAAGATGGCATCGTTGCCTCTCTTGGACTTGGGAAACCCAGTAATGAAATCCATCTCAACATGATCGAATTTCCACTCTGGGATAGGAAAAGGCTGAAGAAGACCTGCTGGACGTTGATGCTCCGCCTTCACTCTGCGACAAACATCACACTCGTTCACGAACTGAGCAATTTCACATTTCATGTGAGTCCACCAGAAGATTTGCTTGAGATCCCGATACATCTTGGAACTGCCTGGATGAATGGATAGAAGAGAATTATGTGCTTCGTCCATGATAACCTTTCTGAGATCACCTTTTGGAACCACAAGACGGTCCTCAAAGAACAAGGTATCTTTGTCATCAACTCGAAAGCACTTATACTTCAGAATGCTCTTGGCCACACCTTTCTTTACTTTCTTCACCATAGCGTCAAGAAGCTGCGCTTGGCGAACCTGATCTTCCAGAGTCGGAGAGACTTGAATATTTGCAAGAAATCCTTGCGGAATCATCTGTAGGTTGAGCTTGTGGAAGGCTTCACAAAGCTCGGGTTGAAGAGGCTTCAAGATGAGACTATTGCAGTACGCCTTACGACTGAGCGCGTCTGCAATGACATTTGCTTTCCCAGGAGTATACTCAATGCTTGGATTGAAGTCCTCAAGAATTTCCACCCAACGAGATTGCCAAAGATTGAGATTGGGTTGAGTAAAAATGTACTTCAAGCTCTTGTGATCAGTGTACACCTCAACTGGTCTACCCAACAACAAATGCCTCCAAGTCATTAGAGCATGCACAACTGCCGCCAACTCAAGATCATGAGTGGGGTAGTTCTTCTCGGCAGGCTTCAACTGACGTGAGGTATAAGCAACAATCTTCTTGTCTTGCATGAGAACACCACCAAGGCCTTGGAGATAAGCATCATAGAAAACTTGGAAAGGCTTGGACTGCTCAGGAGGAACAAGAACTGGAGCTGAAGTCAGTCTCTGCTTGAGCGTATTGAACGCTACATCACACTCAGGAGACCAAACATACTTGACACTCTTCTGGAGGAGATTTGACAGAGGCTTGGCAATTTGAGAGAAGTTCTCCATGAATCTTCTGCAATAACTAGCAAGCCCGATGAAACTCCGAAGCTGCTTCACAATCTGAGGAGGTTCCCACTTCAATATTGCTTCAACTTTCTCAGGGTGCATTTTAATTCCCTCAGCAGAGATGACATGCCCAAGGTACACCACTTCGTTGAGCCAGAACTCACACTTGGAAAACTTGGCATAGAACCGATGTTCCCTTAACTTGTCCAACACAAGGCGAAGATGCTCTGCATGCTCTTCTTCTGTCTCCGAGAACACAAGGATATCATCGAGATAGACCAAGATGAATTCATTCTTGAAGGGAGAGAAAATGAAATTCATCATTCTTGAGAAGGTTGGAGGATTATTAGCAAGACTAAACGACATGACGGTGTACTCATAAGAGCCAAAACTCGTCTTGAAAGCGGTCTTGGGAATGTCTTCTTCGCGAATGCGAATCTGATGATAACCCATGCGAAGATCCAACTTGGAGAAAACCTTGGCACCTTTCAGTTGTTCAAACAACTCATTGGTGTTAGGGAGTGGGTATTTGTTTCGGATTGTCTTCTTGTTCAATGGCCGGTAATCAACACAAAGATGATCCATGCCATCTTTCTTCTTGACAAACAAAACTCCACAACCCCACGGAGAAGAGCTTGGTCTGATCAGAACCAGACGTTCTTGCTCATCTAGCTGCTTCTTCAACTCTTTCAGCTCTTCGGGGCCAAGTTTATACGGGCGTTTACAGACCGGTTCAGTTCCGGGCTCGAGATCAATCACAAACTTGACTGGCCGGTGCGGAGGCATTCCTGGCAACTCTTCTGGAAAGAAATCTTCATACTCAGAAACCACCAGAATTTGAGAAATCGCCGAGATTTCACCCTTCTCATTAAGAGTAAAGAGATGGATTGTGTCATCGCGAGCCGCGAATATAATCACATCTTCTGAAGGATGAGTCAGCTTGACTTCTTTAGCTTGACGATCAACATAAGCCTTGTTCATCGCCAGGAAGTCCATGCCCAGAATGAGATCAATATCGGAATTACCGAGAACAATTGGAGAAGCCAGAAAATAATAATTGCCCATCTTGATAGAAGCATCCCGGACCAACACACGAGAAGTCATTTGCATTCCCAGAGAAATAATTTTCAGGGGTCTAAGGGTATCCTCAGTCATAAATTCATGCTTAGCAACAAAAGGCCTAAAAATGAATGAATGCGATGCACCAGCATCAAACAACATTTTTGTAGGAATAGAATTAACTGAGAGATTACCCATAATCACATCATTGGACTGCTCTGCTTCAGCTTCATTCACCATATTTACTCTTGCGGTCTTGGGATTATGCTTCACCATAGCATTGCCTGGAGGCTTGACAGGAGGAGGAGGCGAAAGACGCCGCTGGTTGCACTTGTTTGCATAGTAACCCTTCTGGCCACACTTGTGACAAGTCACCTCAGAAAGCATACGAACATTGCCTAGAGGAGGAACAAGAACTTCCTTGGACGCCTGGGGTCTCTGCTGGAATCCTGGGTTGGGTGGGTGGGAAGAACCACGACCACCAAACTGCTTCTGCTGCTGAGGAGGACACAACAAAAGAGGATTTGACGCCCAATACTTCTGCTTCTTGGGAACCATCTGAGAGCCAGAAGAATAATAATATGAATCCCTTGAATGCTTTTAATTATCCGGAGTGCTTCACTAAGTCTGGAACTGTTTTCAAGTAGCCACCTTGTGAGCTTCCTACCATGTGATCCATGCATGTTTTGATTATGATATGTGAAGATGAAATGAAGTGAGTGTTATATACTACTTCCCCATGCTTAGTTTGTGCATTTTAGAATAGTGTAACTTGTTGTTTTCATGCGTGCAAAATGCTATCTTGTTGTTTTGGGCAGATTTCAACTAGAACTTGTGTTGGTTGTATTTGTTGAACCGTAGCTCCGTTTTGAACATGTTGCATATGAAACTTGTTTAGATTCTCATGTAGTTTCATAATAACTTGCTGCATTCATGATTTTAAATGTTTGTGATTGTATTTCCCATGCATTTGCATTCATGACATGTGCATCTTGTGTTGCTCATATCTTTGGGACCATAGCTCCGTTTGAGATGTTCCATATATGTAAATCGACTAGAATGAGGTCTAGAATAACATGGTATGCTTTATTCTGTTGTTTAACAAATATAAAATATGATTAGTTCAGATCTGGACCAATTTCGAAATTAACATATGAGGTCGTTTCGGAAATACTATAAGTTGTTTCCGGCCTCATTTAAGATGCCTAGATAGATAGTTTACTTATGATTCACCTCTTGCCATGTTTAACAACATTTAATATTATCGTGTACCTAACAAGAGGGAACTAAATAATTCGAATGTGAAGTTTCGTCAATATGCAACTCGTTGCATATTGAGCTTCACCTAATGTGTAGAAGTTGATTGTTGTGCTTGTCATGCATTGCATATTAAACCAGACATGCATCATAATGGTTTGTGCATCATGTCATGCATATGTTGTGGTGTATCTTGTGTTGATTGTTTGTTTCGGATTGCTTCTTCTCGATAGAGTTCCGAAAGCGTTCGGAGTGTGAGGATTCGTTCGACTACGTTGGCTCATCTTCTTCATGGACTCGATCTTCTTCCGAGCGGGATCACAGGCAAGATGACACATTTCCCTGGATACCATTACTATCATTGCCATGCTAGATGTCTCGTTTTCTATCGCTATGTCGCGCTACCTACCACTTGTTTGATAAGCCTCCCAACATTGCCGTGAAAAGCCTCTAACCCCTCCACATCCCAGCAAACCTCTATTTGGCTATGTTACCGTTTGCTCAACCCTTCTTATAGTGTTTCTAGTTGCAGGTGCAATTGCTTCCATGTGTCAACATGGACATTCTTTGTTATCACGATATTGCCGCTATTTAATTTAATGCACATATATACTTGGTAAAGGTGGAAGGCTTGGCCTTTTGCTTAGTGTTTTGTTCCACTCTTGCCGCCCCTAGTTACTTGTGAACCGGTGTTATGTTCCATAAATGAGCACTCCTAACATGCTCAGGGTTGTTATGGGGACGCCCTTGATTTTGTTTTGGGATAAAACTTATCTGGCAAGGCCCAACTTTGGTACTACATTTGCCTAATAATTAATGAACTTGCATAGGGACTTTCCGGACCCCGTGGATAATTAATCATCCCCCGGATACCAACTTGTCACACCCAAGATGCGCGCCTATCCAATTTAAGGCATGAGGGCCTCATAGGGGATAGATGCGCATCTTGCCCGTTAGCAAGAATAGTATCATCACATCATACAATATTGAAATAGATGAGTATACAAGACTGGCTTACACTCGCCACATGCTAACTTACAATCTCACACAAATTCATAACATCAAGCTGAAGACAGGGTCCGTCTACGGACGAAATCAAATGATAAAGAAACAGATGAAAAGATACTATCAAGCTATCCCAAAGATCACGACCATGGTCCTCTACTCATTCGGGTACGTCACGTACATCCTGCCTCTTTCCTCATGATATTCCCACTAGAGCTGGGTAAGATCATCGTACACATATTCATCTGCACCTGGACCTGGAGTGTTGTAGTAAACTGTGAGCCATAGGGACTCAGCTATCATGTGCCCGGGTACCGAGACTATTCAAGCTCAAAGGTTGGGATGTGATAAGTGTTTAGTTTACAGCAGCACTAAGCATATATGGTGGCTAACTTATGTAACATGAATATAAATGTGAGTGGTCTTCGATGAGCGATCGAATCTACTATGATCTCTATGAGATCCTGAACACCTCCTTACGTCAACCATAACCCCACCGTGTTCTCTCTCGGGTCATGTTCACAAGCAGAGACGATCACGGTTACTCACACAGTTGCTGTATTTTATTAGAGTTTACTTCAAGTTTACTATAACCGGGTGTTAAACAAATATCCAAGTTGCCAAATAACCGCGGGCACAGCTTTCCGAAAGATTTAATCCTGCAGGGGTGCTCCAACTAGTCCATCACAAATAACCATACTCCGCGGGAATTCCTCGACCATGGATCTAGTGGTCATCATCGGTAATTCCAAAGGATTTCCAACACCTCGAGAAAACCTGAAGAAAGTCAGAGTCCACATGCAAGACATTCGATAAAGGCAAAACAAATCCAGCAAGACCACCCGACGTGTCGACGAACCCAATAAGAGCCGCGTATCTCCTTCTCAGGACAGGACAGATGAGCAGTACGTACGGCGACCTGATAGAAATCCCTCGAGTTGCCCCAAGGTGGCCCCGCAAGTGGCTCTATTTTGGACCAACACTCATGAGGAGCACTGGCCCGGGGGTTGATTAATTATCCACGGGGTTGCAAAGCCCTATACAAATTTTATTAAGTTATTAGCAAATATAGTACCAATGTTGGGTCTTGCCAGACAAGTTTTAATCTCAACCGAATAAACAAGGGGGTCCCCATAACAACCCCGAGCATGTTAGGAGTGCAAAGTATGGAAACATAACACCGGTAACAAGAAACTATGGCGGTAACAGCGGAACAAATCACCTAGCAAAAGGCCAAGCCTTCCACCAATACCAAGATATATATGTGCATTAAATTAAATAACAGATAATATTGTGATATCCAAATCCATGTTATCACATGGAACAAACTACACCTGCAACTAAGGATGCTATAAGGGGGGCTGAGCAGCGGTAATAATGAACCCTACTAACAAGCAACTAACAAAAGGGGTGTGTCAAGTGGGAATGCCCACTAGTCCCCTACACACACATAAACCTCTACTCACATACACTTCAAGCACAAGTGCACACACATGCACTACACCCTCTCACTTGCACATAAATGCACATGGCACTCTCACACACACTCAAGCTCATGAGTGTGGGTGTGCATTCACATACATAAGCATACATATATGCTCAATGCATATATGCATTGCATATGTAGATGGCCACACACACACTCACTCTCACACACAAGACCACACAAGAACACATGCATATGTGCTCACACACATATGCACTACACACACTACCTACACTTGCACACATACATGCACATGTACCCACTTACACTACCAACATATGCACATGCATAGGTGCACCACACACCCACATGTTACTAACAAAAGGAAAACAGAAATAACCCCTACACATACTCATAAACCTCTATATGCAAAGCACACACACACACATGCATATACACCCTTAGGTACATACACACACAAGCACATGCATATGTGCATGGCCACATGCACATACATATCTCAACATACATGCCCCACTCACATGAGCATCATAAGAAGAAAACACACACACACACACACACCTACACTCACACACATTTGCCATACATGGTGCACCACACACCGACATGTGCAAACTCACATGCACACACACACATGTGTATGCACCAAGCACACACACTCCAATACACAAAGGAAAACAGGAAAAAATATCTACACATAACAACCTGCTCCTACACACACATACATACATGGCAAGGTAGAAAAAAACAAAAAAATAAAAACACAAAAGGGGAGGGTTCGGGGGTCGAACCCATGACCTCTGGTTATTCCCCTTAGTGCCCACCACTCTACTATTGATTGCGTTCGTAACAAAGGAGGGGGACTATAGCACTAGTACACACACACGAGCGCTACATAACTGACGAAACTGAAGAAATAATCAGCTGTGGCGACAGAGCAAACGACGTTGAGCTAACGGCTGACTCCGATGACCAAACGCGCGACGGAGGCCCTGGCTAGACACTCTGATACTGCCTGCACACGCACGCACAAGCTCGACCAGCCAACGCCGATGAAACGACTCCGACGACGAGGACATACGCTGCAATGACAGAATTACAAACGAAACGCACGGCGGCGACCCAGACAAGGAATCGAACGGGGCGGAGCAAAAATGGGCCCCTGCAGGAAGCAGGAACTCACACGCCATGCCCGGATGCATCGGCTCGACGGAGCACTCATCGTAGACGAGGTCTGACGGCGGCGGAACGCACCTAACACGAACACGCACCTACACAGGGCTAGCAAGCTCGGGATCTGGCGAGGAGGGACGGGGAGTTCACCGGAAGCTGATCACGTAGCCAATCGAGCCCGAGGAAGCGCGACGACGGGGAATTGCCGCGGCGGAGGAGCTCGGCCGGAGGGGAGGAAGAAGTAGGGCACGGCCTTGGCGTCCCACGGGGATGCAGAGGACGTCGGGGAAGAAGACAACGATGACGACACGATCCCGACGATCTTCGGCTCGAGGGGCTCGCCGGAGAGGCTCCACGGCGATGAGCTCCTACCGAACCTCCCTGGACCCTCTCTGCACACTCTCTGAAACTTACCTCGTCGGGGACAGGAGAGGAGGAGATATGGGGGGCGGCGGCACGAGGAGGGAGAGGAACCTCAGGGGGCGGCATGCACGCCGAGGGGGCTATATAGGCGATGGGACAGATGGCGACGACGACGAAAAAGGCAACGACGGACGCGCACTCTCTCTGAACTTTACTAACGGAGAAGGGGACGAGAGCAGGTGGCCATCTGTTCACTGCGGGCTGGGCCGCGGGAGAGACAAGGCCCACCTGCCCCTCTCTGTCTCTCAAATCAAAAATAGGAAGGGTTTTTCATTTATAAAACCAGCCACACAAAAATAAATCCCCAGAGCATGTTAAAAGGTTTTAGTGCAAAACAAAAATACTTTTGTGGAGGAAATAACATGCATTATTTAATAAAAATGTCAGGTTGATTTATTGGACAAGTATATTTTATTACTTATGAAAAAAAACAGCCCATGTTTATGTAATTCACAAAAGCAAACAGACCCCAAATCTCAAAAGAGCCACACTCTAAATTATTAACATGAATAGGGCTACTACTTGAACATTTTTAAACATATTTTAAAACAACTTAATTCTGTTGATACAATAATAATATGAGAAAGGGGTTTTGGAAGGGGATGTTAGAAGGAATAGAGAGGGGAAGAAGAGATTGCACACATCAGCTCCACCCACACTCAAACATCATCACAACACAAGTCCCACTCACAATCATTCAAGAACACATGAAAAACCCAACATGGCAAGATGAATGAAATGATCCATGATGAAATGATGCATGAATGCACAACCACACATGGATGACAATTTGCAAAACATCTCATAGTTCATGACACAAGGTTCATCCAATGGGGTTACATGCCATAAAAGGAAGGGACAACACTTGGGCTGTCACACACATCGTGGTTTTTGGCATGGTTTCGATAGGTGGTACTACCGCACGTCCACGTTGATCGAGACTTCATCCCATAGATGGTAATGGTTGCGTGAGCCAAGGAAGAATGCAACCATGAAGGTGTTGGAAATATGCCCTAGAGGCAATAATAAAATGGTTATTATTGTATTTCCTTGTTCATGATAATTGTCTATTGTTCATGCTATAATTTTATTAACCGGAAACGGTAATCCATGTGTGAATACATAGACCACAACATGTCCCTAGTGAGCCTCTAGTTGGTTAGCTCGTTATAAATAGATGGTCACGGTTTCATGACCATGGACATTGGATGTCATTGATAACGAGATCACATCATTAGAAGAATGATGTGATGGACAAGACCCAATCCTAAGCATAGCACAAGATCGTGTAGTTCGTTTGCAAAAGCTTTTCCAATGTCAAGTATTGTTTCCTTAGATCGTGAGATTGTGCAACTCCCGGATACCATAGGAATACTTTGGGTGTGCCAAACGTCACAACATAACTGGGTGGCTATAAAGGTACACTATGGGTATCTCTGAAAGTGTTTGTTGGGTTGGCACGAATCGAGACTGGGATTTGTCACTCCGTGTGACAGAGAGGTATCTCTAGGCCCACTCGGTAAGACATCATCATAATGAGCTCAATGTGACTAAGGAGTTAGCCATGGGATGATGTATTACGGAACAAGTAAAGAGAGTTGCCGGTAACGAGATTGAACAAGGTATAGGGATACCGAGGATCGAATCTGGGGCAAGTATCGTACCAATAGACAAAGGGAATTGTATACAGGATTGATTGAATCCCCCACATCGTGGTTCATCCGATGAGATCACCGTGGAGCATGTGGGAGCCAACATGGGTATCCAGATCCCACTGTTGGTTATTGACCGGTGAGGTGTCTCGGTCATGTCTACGTGTCTCCCAAACCCGTAGGGTGTACACACTTAAGGTTCGATGACGCTAGGGTTATACGGAAATAGTGTACATGGTTATTGAAGGTAGTTCAGTGTCCCGGATGAGATCCCGGACGTCACGAGGAGTTCTGGAATGGTCCGGAGATAAAGATTGATATATAGGAAGTGAGATTTTGGCCAGGTTTATGCGTAGAATCTATGCACGAGTAGAACACAAGTGGTTGTGGGTGTTGATCTTGTTAATATGCTTGCCGTTACTAGTCTTATCTTGATTCGACAGTATTGTGGGATGAAGCGGCCTGGGCCAACTTTACACGTACCCTTACGTGAGACCGGTTCCACCGCCTAACATGCACTTGTTGCATAACGTGGCTAGCGGTGTCTGTCTCTCCCACCTTAGTCGGATTGGATTCGATGAAAAGGGTCCTTATGAAGGGTATATAGCAATTGGCATATCACGTTGTGGTTTTGGCGTAGGTAAGAAACGTTCTTCCTAGAAACCTATAGCAGCCACGTAAAAACTTGCAACTACAAATTAGAGGACGTCTAACTTGTTTTTGCAGCATATGCCTTGTGATGTGATATGGCCAAAGGATGTGATGTGATGCATTGTGATGTATGAGATTGATCACGTTCTTGTAATAGGATTCACGACTTGCATGTCGATGAGTATGAAAACCGGCAAGAGCCATAGGAGTTGTCTTATTTTATTGTATGACCTGCATGTCAATCATAAACGCCATGCAATTACTTTACTTTATTGCTAATCGTTATCCATAGTAGCAGAAGTAATAGTTGGCGAGACAACTTCATGAAGATACGATGATGGAGATCATGATGATGGAGATCATGGTGTCGTGCCGGTGACAGTGATGATCATGGTGCCCCGAAGATGGAGATCAAAGGAGCAAGATGATATTGGCCATATCATGTCACTATATTGATTGCATGTGATGTTTATCATGTTTACATCTTATTTGCTTAGAACGATGGTAGTAAATAAGATGATCTCTCAACAAAATTTCAAGAAATGTGTTCACCCTAACTGTGCACCGTTGCTAAGGATCATTGTTCCGAAGCTCCACGTGATGATCGGGTGTGATAGGTTCTAACGTTCGCATTCAACGGGTGTAAGCCAGATTTACCCACGCGAAACACTTAGGTTGACTTGACGAGCCTAACATGTACAAACATGGCCTCGGAACATAGAAGACCGAAAGGTCGAACATGAGTCGTATAGTAGATGCAATCAACATGGAGATGTTCACCATGGATGACTAGTCCGTCTCACGTGATGATCGGACACGAGCTACTTGACATGGATCATGTATCACATAGAGGACTAGAGAGGCGTCTATCTAAGTGGGAGTTCATTAAGTAATTTGATTATGTGAACTTCATTCTCATAAACTTAGTCTAAAATTGTCTTTACAATATATATTGTAGATCCAATGGCCAACGCTAATGTCACCCTCAAATTTAACGCGTTCCTAGAGAAAACCAAGCTGAAAGATGATGGAAGCAACTATGCGGACTGGGTTTGTGGCTTGAGGATCATCCTCATAGCTTCCAAAAGATTGTATGTCATTGATGCACCGCTATGTGATGCACCCATTTTCCCAGCAAATCGAGACGTTATGAACGCTTGGCAGTCACGCTGCGATGATTACTCCCTTGTTCAGTGCGACATGCTTTACAGTTTAGAACCAGGGCTCCAAAAGCGTTTTGAGCAACACAAAGCATATGAGATGTTCCAAGAGCTGAAACTGGTTTTCCAAGATCATGCCCGGGTCGAGAGTATGATGTATCCGACAAGTTCTTCAGTTGTAAGATGGAGGAAAACAGTTTTGTCAGTGATAACATACTCAAAATGTCTGGGTTGCACAACCGCTTGACTCAGCTGGGAGTTAATCTCCTGGATGACTCGGTCATTGACAGAATCCTCTAGTCACTTCCACCTAGTTACAAGAGCTTTGTGATGAACTACAACATGCAAGGGATGGAGAAGTCCATTCCTGAGTTGTACTCGATGCTGAAATCAGCGGAGGTCGAGATCAAAAAGGAGCATCAAGTGTTGATGGTGAATAAGACCACTAGTTTCAAGAAAGGCAAGGGTAAGAAGAACTTCAAGAAGGACGGCAAAGCTGTTGCCGCGCCCGGTAAGAAAGTTGCCGAGAAGAAGAACAAGAATAGACCCAAGCCTGAGACTGAGTGCTTTTATTGCAAGGGTACCGGTAACTGGAAGCGGAACTGCCCCAAGTACTTAGCGGATAAGAAGGCCGGCAACGTTAAAGGTATATGTGATATACTTGTAACTGATGTGTACCTAACCAACGCTCGTAGTAGCTCCTGGGTATTTGATACCGGTGCAGTTGCTCACATTTGTAACTCCAAGCAGGAGCCGCGGAATAAGCGAAGACCGGCAAAGGAAGAGGTGACGATGCACGTCAAGAATGGTTCCAAGGTCGATGTGATCACCGTTGGCACGCTACCTCTACGTCTACCTTCGGGATTAGTTTTAAACCTCAATAATTGTTATTTAGTATCAGCTTTGAGCATGAACATTGTATCTGGATCTCGTTTGATGCAAGATGACTACTCATTTAAATCTGAGAATAATGGTTGTTCTATTTATATGAGAGAAATGTTTTATGGTCATGCCCCGCTGGTCAATGGTTTATTTTTGATGAATCTCGAACGTGATGTTACACATGTCCATAATGTGAGTACCAAAAGATGTAAGATTGATAACGATAGTCCCACTTACATGTGGCACTGCCGCCTTGGTCATATTGGTGTCAAACGCATGAAGAAACTCCATGCTGATGGACTGTTGGAGTCTCTTGGATTTGAATCATTTGACACGTGCGAAGCATGCCTCATGGGCAAGATGACAAAGACTCCGTTCTCCGGAATAATGGAGTGAGCAACTAACTTGTTGGAAATAATACATACCGATGTATGCGGTCCAATGAGCGTCGAGGCTCGCGGTGGCTACCGTTATGTTCTCACCCTCACTGATGACTTGAGCAGATATGGGTATGTCTACTTAATGAAACACAAGTCTGAAACCTTTGAAAGGTTTAAGGAATTTTAGAGTGAGGTAGAGAATCAACATGACAGGAAAATAAAGTGCCTATGATCTGATCGTGGCGGAGAATATTTAAGTCACGAGTTTGGCACGCACCTAAGAAAATGTTGAATTGTTTCACAACTCACGCCGCCTGGCACACCTCAGCGAAATGGTTTGTCTGAACGTCGTAATCGCACTCTATTGGATATGGTGCGATCTATGATGTCTCTTACCGACTTACCGCTATCATTTTGGGGATATGCATTAGAGACTGTCGCATTCACTTTAAACAGGGCACCGTCTAAATCCGTTGAGACGACACCATATGAATTATAGTTTGGAAAGAAACCTAAGCCGTCGTTTCTAAAAGTTTGGGGATGCGATGCTTATGTGAAGAAACTTCAACCTAAGAAGCTCGAACCCAAAGCAGAAAAGTGCGTCTTCATAGGATATCCCAAAGAGACTATTGTGTATACCTTCTACCTCAAATCCGAAGGCAAAGTCTTTGTTTCCACGAATGGATCCTTTCTCGATAAAGAGTTTCTCTCGAAAGATGTAAGTGGGAGGAAAATAGAACTTGATGAGGTAATCGTACCTTCGCTCAAACCGGAAAGTAGCACAACACCGGAAGTTGTTTCTATGGAGATTGCACCGGCTGGAGAGGAAGTTAATGATGATGATCATGAAACTTCAGATCAAGTTACTATTGAACATCCATGGTCCACTAGGACATGTTCCGCACCAGAGTGGTATGACAACTCTGTCCTGGAGGTCATGTTGTTGGACAACAGCGAACCTTCGAACTATGAAGAAGCGATGGCGGGCCGGAATTCCAACAAATAGCTTGAAGCCATGAAATCCAAGATAGGATCCATGTATGAGAACAAAGTATGGACTTTGGTGGACTTGCCTGATGATAAGGGATCCATTGAAAATAAATGGATCTTTAAGAATAAGACTGAGGCGGATGGTAATGTGATCGTCTATAAGTCTCGGCTTGTCGCTAAGGGTTATCGACAAGTTCAGGGAGTTGACTACAATGAGACTTTCTCACCCGTAGCAATCCTGAAGTCTGTCCGAATCATGTTAGCAATTGCCGCATTTTATGATTATGAGATCTGGCAAATGGACGTCAAAACGACATTCCTTAATGGCTTCCTTAAGGAAAAACTGTATATGATGCAGCTGGAAGGTTTTGTCGATCCTAAAGATGCTAACAAAGTATGCAAGCTCTAGCGCTCCATCTATGGGCTGGTACAAGCATCTCGGAGTTGGAACATTCGCTTTAATGAGGTGATTAAAGTGTTTGGGTTTATACAGGTTTATGGAGAACCCTGCATTTGCAAGAAAGTGAGTGGGAGCTCTGTAGCATTTCTCATATTATATGTGGATGACATATTGTTGATGGGAAATGATATAGAACTTTTGGAAAGCGTAAAGGCCTACTTGAATAAGTGTTTTTCAATGAAAGACCTTGGAGAAGCTGCTTACATATTAGGTATTAAGATCTACAGAGATAGATCAAAACGCCTCATAGGTCTTTCACAAAGGACATACCTTGAATAGATAATGACGAAGTTCAATATGGATCAGTCCAAGAAGGGGTTCTTGCCTGTGTTACAGGGTGTGAGATTGAGTACGACTCAATGCCCGACAACGACAAAGGATAGAGAAGAGATAAGTGTCATCCCCTATGCTACAACCATAGGCTCTATTATGTATGCCATGCTGTGTACCAGACCTGATGTGAACCTTGCCATAAGTTTGGTAGGGAGGTATCAAAGTGATCCCAGAGCGGAACACTGGACAACAGTCAAGAATATCCTGAAGTACCTGAAAAGGACAAAGGACATGTTTCTCGTATATGGAGGTGCCAAAGAGCTCATCGTAATGGGTTACATCGATTCTAGCTTCGACACATATATGGATGACTCCAAGCCACAAACCGGATACGTGTATATTTTGAACGGAGGGGCAGTCAGCTGATGCAGCAGCAAGCAAAGTGTCGTGGTGGCATCTACATGTGAACCGGAGTATATAGCTTCTTCGGAAGCAGCAAAGGAAGGAGTCTGGATGAAGGAGTTCATCACCGAACTAGGAGTAATTCCCAATGCGTCGGGCCCGATGACTCTATTCTGTGACAACACTGGAGCTATTGCCCTTGCCAAGGAGCCCAGGTTTCACAAGAAGACAAGACACATCAAACGCCGCTTCAACTCCATTCATGATTACATTCAGGAAGGAGATATAGATATTTGTAAAGTACATATGGATCTGAATGTCGTAGATCCGAAGACTAAACCTCTCTCACGAGCAAAACATGATCAACACCAGAACTCTATGGGTGTTTGATTCATCACAATGTAACTAGATTATTGACTCTAGTGCACGTGGGAGACTGTTGCAAATATGCCCTATAGGCAATAATAAAATGGTTATTATTGTATTTCCTTGTTCATGATAATCGTATATTGTTCATGCTATAATTGTATTAACCGGAAACCGTAATGCATGTGTGAATACATGGACCACAACATGTCCCTAGTGAGCCTCTAGTTGGCTAGCTCGTTATCAATAGATGGTCACGGTTTCATGACCATGGACATTGGATGTCATTGATAACATGATCACATCATTAGGAGAATGATGTGATGGACAAGACCCAATCCTAAGGATAGCACAAGATCATGTAGTTCGTTTGCTAAAGATTTTCCAATGTCAAGTATCGTTTCCTTAGACCATGAGATTGTGCAACTCCCAGATACCGTAGGAATACTTTGGGTGTGCCAAACATCACAACGTAACTGGGTGGTTATAAAGGTACACTATGGGTATCTCCGAAAGTGTCCATTGGGTTGGCACGAATCGAGACTGAGATTTGTCTCTCCATGTGACGGAGAGGTATCTTTGGGCCCACTCGGTAACACATCATCATAATGAGCTCAATGTGACTTAGGAGTTAGGCACGGGATGATGTATTATGGAATGAGCAAAGAGACTTGCCGATAACGAGATTGAACAAGGTATAGGGATACCGATGATCGAATCTTGGGCAAGTATCGTACCGGTAGACAAAGGGAATTGTATACGGTATTGATTGAATCCCCGACATTGTGGTTCATCCAATGAGATCATCGTGGAGCATATGGGAGCGAACATGGGTATCCAGATCCCGCTATTGGTTATTGACTAGAGAGGTGTCTCGGTCATGTCTACGTGTCTCCCGAACCCGTAGGGTTTACACACTTAAGGTTCGATGACGCTAGGGTTATAGGGAAATAGTGTATGTGGTTACCGAAGGTAGTTTAGAATCTCGGATGAGATCCCAGATTTCATGAGGAGTTCTAGAATGGTCTCGAGGTAAAGATTGATATATAGGAAGTGAGGTTTTGGTCACCGGAAGAGTTTCAGGCATCACAGGTAGCGTACCGGGACCACCGGAAGGGTTCCGGGGGTCCACCAAGTGGGGCCACGGGCACCAGAGGGCTGCGTGGGCCAAGAGTGGGAGGGACCAGCCCTAGAGTGGGCTAGTGCAACCTCCACCCTGGCCCAAGGCGCAGCAAGGGAGGGAAGGGGGGAAACCCTAGGCCCAGATGGGCCTAAGGCCCACCTAAGGCGGCGCCCTCCCCTCTCCCTCTCTGGCCGCCGGCCAGATGGCCAATCTAGGGCCGGCCGCAGCCCCTAGGGTGGGAACCCTAGGGCTGAGCCCTCCCTCCCCCTCCTCCTATGTGTAGTGGAGGGTTTTGGAGCTGCCAGACACACGAGTTCTCTCTCTCTCTCGGCGCAGCCCTACCCTTCCTCTTCCTCGTTCTTCGTAGCGCTTGGCGATGCCCTGCCGGAGTCCATGTAGCTCCACTGTCACCATGCCATCATGTTGCCAGAGCTCGCCCTCAACCTCTCCTTCCTCCTTGCTGGATCAAGGCGTAGGAGACGTCACCGGGCTACATGTGTGTCGAACGCGGAGGCGCCGTTGTTCGGTGCTTAGATCGGATTCCACCGCGATCTGGATCGCTGCGAGTACGACTCTACCAACCGCGTTCTAGTAACGCTTCCGCTTTGCGATCTTCAAAGGTATGAAGATGCACTCTCTCCACTCGTTGCTGGTTTATCCATAGATAAATCTTGGTGAACACGTAGAATTTTTTTGATTTACTACTACGTCTCCCAACAGAAGGGTCCACGAAGAAGAAACCTTGTCTGTGCCATCATGGCTTCAGTCCACGAAGGACTAGCCTCAATCGGGGTAGATCTTCATGAAGTATATGATCTCCTTGCCTTTAAAAACTCGTTGTTCAATTCCACAAGATTTGGAGGCTCTCAAGTGAAACCTAATCAATCTAGGAGACACCACTTTCCAAAAGGTAATAGATGTTGTTGATGGCGAACTCCTTGCTCTTGTGCTTCAAAATATATTCTCCTCAACACTCGATCACTCTTTCGTAGATTTAGCATGGTATTAGGAGAACGATTGGGTGGAAAGCAATATGGGGAGGCTAGAAATCAAGAATCAAAGGTTGGAGTGGAATCTCCTTGATTTCAACACAAGTGTACGTGGTTCTCTCTTAGAAAATGGATACGGGAAGTGTTAGCTTTGTCCTGGTTGCTTTCTTTGAGACTGGTGAAATGGGTGGGGAATATATAGGCAACACCAAAATCTAGTCGTTACACAACTTTATGCACTACTCAGTGGGACCGGGTGGAACCACTTGGTGATACCGATCAGTACAGAAGTCCTGAACTTTAAGCTTTAAAGTGAGACCAGATGAAACAACTCGAAGGGACCGATGAGTGATGACCTAAGGACTTTCCACACTTTGGTGACACCGATTGAAACCAGTTGAAAATTCCAATATGAAGTTGATTCATTATAGAAGGTTGGCATGACCACTTCGGTTAAACCGGATGTGATCTCGGTGAGATCAAGTTTCTAGGGTTTAGGCAGTCACTTTGTCAAGTCTATCTTGGTGGGTCCGGGCAGGATGACTCATGATCAAAACCTCATCCCCTTTCAATAGCATTGAGTTTCCTATGGACTCAATGCGATCTTGGATCAGTAAACCAAAAATGTAGAGTCTTGAAGCTTTGCCAACATGCTCCTTAGTAGCTTGAGGGGTCCACATTTTCATCCATTCATTTACCTAAGTTGAAATTTTCCCGAAGTATACTTAAAGGCCAACAACATGCATGTTGACATGAATTACCAAAACCACCAAGGAAACAAGTATGTATTCAGAATTGTGGTCCTCCGATCTCCAGGGAAAGAACTCTGGCTATTTGGATTCCAGGCTGCCTGCTCCATGATGTTGTTCGGTAATTACCGAGGGTGTTATGAGGGTAGAGGTTGCGACTGCTTACTATTCGGTGGGTTGGGCTTTGCGTTGATGCGAGCTTTGTGATAATGTGAGCCATCGTTGTGGTGGGTTCTGCTGGTTTCAAGACATGTGGTCGTACACACCAGCTCTATCATCACCACCTGCTGAAAATAGACCTCCTCTAGTGACTCGTCATCGAAAGCCTCCTCAGGGGTGGTTTGGTTGTTGCTAACATCCGTCGATTGGCTTGATCGACCTTCATGTTCCATGACTTTGACCTATGTTGTGATGTTTTGTGGCGTCTCTGTACCAGCCACATCGGCCATGAGGTTCATGCCCTCACTATTCTTCACATTGTCCGAAGACGAGAGTAGGTCTATGGTGTTGATGCTGCATCTTGAGATGGATTCATTGATGAAGCAGTCCTCTGAGTGTGATCGACAAAGTAGTTGTCGCATACCATCACGACTAGCTATGAGGATGCGGAGGGCTGGTGGACTCTCGTGATCTTCATGTCGTGGTGTAGATATGTCATCCTGAATCTTGATTCGGCATGTGGTCCACTATTCCTTCATTGCCTTTGAGTCAGAGGTTGTGGCAATGGTGTTCGGGAAATTGAGGCGTTTGGCCAGCCTTTGGTTTCCTCATCGATCTGGTCATGCAATTTCTTGGAGATGGTCTGCTGGTATGTGGTCCCTGTGTTCTAAACTCAGAACACGTATGGTTGCCCCCTTCGGTTCGTGGGGATGGTGCTGTATATACAGAGGGGCATGCCGACGCGATCTCCCGGAATGATGACAGGTATATGTGCATGTCATTGTGTTGGAAATATGCCCTAGAGGCAATAATAAAATGGTTATTACTGGATTTCCTTGTTCATGATAATTTCCTATTTTTCATGCTATAATTGTGTTAACCGGAAACCATAATGCATGTGTGAATACATAGACCACAACATGTCCCTAGTGAGACTCTAGTTGGGTAGCTCGTTGATCAATAGATGGTCACGGTTTCATGACCATGGACATTGGATGGCATTGATAACGGGATCACATCATTAGGAGAATGATGTGATGGACAAGACCCAATCCTAAGCATAGCACAAGATCGCGTAGTTGGTCTGCTAAAGCTTTCCCAATGTCAAGTGTTGTTTCCTTAGACCATGCGATTGTGCAACTCCCGGATACCATAGGAATGCTTTGGGTGTGCCAAGTCACAACGTAACTGGGTGGCTATAAAGGTGCACTACGGGTATCTCCGAAAGTGTCTGTTGGGTTGGCACGTATCGAGACTGGGATTTGTCACTCCGTGTGACGGAGAGGTATCTCTAGGCCCACTCGGTAAGACATCATCATAAGAGCTCAATGTGACTAAGGAGTTAGCCACGGGATGATGTGTTATGGAACGAGTAAAGAGACTTGCCGGTAACGAGATTGAACAAGGTATAGGGATACCGACGATCGAATCTCGGGCAAGTATCATACCGGTAGACAAACGGAATTGCGTACGGGATTGATTGAATCCCCGACATCGTGGTTCATCCGATGAGATCATCGTGGAGCATGTGGGAGGCCACATGGGTATCCGTATCCCGCTATTGGTTATTGACCGGAGAGGTGTCTCAGTCATGTCTACGTGTCTCCCGAACCCGTAGGGTCTACACACTTGAGGTTCGATGACGCTAGGGTTATAGGGAAATAGCGTACGTGGTTACCGAAGGTTTTTCGGAGTCCCGGATGAGATCCCGGATGTCACTAGGAGCTCCAGAATGGTCCGGAGGTAAAGAATCATATATAGGAAGTGAGGTCTCAGTCACCGGAAATGTCTCGGGCGTCACCGGTAGTGTACCCGGACCATCGGAAAGGTTCCGGGGGTCTACCGGGAGGGGCCACAGGCCTCGGAAGGTTTCATGGGCCAAGAGTGGGAGGCAACCATCCCCTAGGTGGGCTGGTGCGCCTCCCACCCCATCCCAAGGCGCAACAAGCGGTGGAGGGGGCAAACCCTAGGCGTGGATGGGCCCAAGGCCCACCCTTGGGCTCCGCCTCTCCTCCCAGCTTGGCAGCCGACCCTCCCATCTTGGGATGCCGCACCCTCTAGGGTGGGAACCCTAGATGGTCTCCTCCCCCCTATATATATGTGCGGGGTTTTGGAGGGCTACAACACACAAGTTCCTCTCCTCTTAGCGTAGCCCTACTCCTCCCTCTCCTCGTTCTCCGTAGCACTTGGCGAAGCCCTGCCGGAGACAACGCTGCTCCACCGTCACCAAGCCATCGTGCTGCCGGAGCTCTTCCCCAACCTCTCCTTCCTCGTTGATGGATCAAGGCTTAGGAGACGTCACCGGGCTGCACGTGTGTTGAATACAGAGGCTCCGTTGTTCGGCGCTGAGATCGAAGTCCATCGTGATCTGAATCGCTACGAGTACGACTCCACCAACCGCGTTCTTGTAAATGATTCCGCTTAGCGATCTTCACAGGTATGAAGATGCAATCTCTCCCCACTCGTTGCTGGTTTCTCCATAGATAGATCTTGGTGAACGCATAGAAAATTTTGATTTACTACTACGTCTCCCAACAGTGGCATCATGAGCTAGGTCTATGCGTAGAATCTATGCACAAGTAGAACACAAAGCAGTTGTGGGCGTCGATCTTGTTAATTTGCTTACCACTACTAGTCTTATCTTTATTCGGAGGTATTGTGGGATGAAGCGGCCCGGACCAACTTTACACGTACGCTTATGTGAGACTGGTTCCACCGCCTGACATGCACTTGTTGCATAAGGTGGCTAGCGGGTGTCTGTCTCTCCCACCTTAGTCGGATTGGATTCGATGAAAAGGGCCCTTATGAAGGGTAAATAGCAATTGACATATCTTGTTGTGGTTTTGGCGTAGGTAAGAAACTTTCTTGCTAGAAACCTATAGGAGCCACGTAAAACTTGCAACTACAAATTAGAGGACGTCTAACTTGTTTTTGCGGCATATGCCTTGTGATGTGATATGGCTAAAAGGATGTGATGTGATGCATTGTAATGTATGAGATTGATCATGTTCTTGTAATAGGATTCATGACTTGCATGTCGATGAATATGACAACTGGCAGGAGCCATAGGAGTTGTCTTATTTTATTGTATGACCTGCATGTCAATCATAAACGCCATGTAATTACTTAACTTTATTGCTAAACGTTATCCATAGTACTAGAAGTAATAGTTGGCGAGACAACTTCATGAAGACACAATTATGGAGATCAAGGTGTCGTGCCGGTGACAGTGATGATCATGGTGCCCCGAAGATGGAGATCAAAGGAGCAAGATGATATTGGCCATATCATGTCACTATATTGATTGCATGTGATGTTTATCATGTTTACATCTTATTTGCTTAGAACGATGATAGTAAATAAGATGATCTCTCAATAAAATTTCAAGAGATGTCTTCACCCTAACTGTGCACCATTGCTAAGGATCATTGTTCCAAAGCACCACGTGATGATCGGGTGTGATAGGTTCTAACGTTCGCATATAACGGGTGTAAGCCAGATTTACACACGCGAAACACTTAGGTTGACTTGACGAGCCTAGCATGTACATACATGGCCTCAGAACACGGAAGACCGAAAGGTCTAACATGAGTCATATAGAATATATTATCAACATGGAGATGTTCACCATATGGATGACTAGTTCGTCTCACGTGATGATCGGACACGGGCTAGTTGACATGGATCATGTATCACTTGGATGACTAGAGAGATGTCTATCTAATTGGGAGTTCATTGAATAATTTGATTATGTGAACTTAATTATCATGAACTTAGTCTAAAATCGTCTTTACAATCTATATTGTAGATCCAATGGCCAACGCGAATGTCACCCTCAACTTCAACGCGTTCCTACAGAAAACCAAGCTAAAAGATGATGGAAGCAACTATGTGGACTGGGTCCGTAGCTTGAGGATCATACTCATAGCTTCCAAGAGATTGTATGTCCTTGATGCACCGCTAGGTGACCCACCCATTTTCCCAGCTTACCAAGACATTACAAACGCTTGGCAGTCGCGCTGTGATGATTAGTCCCTTGTTTAGTGCGGCATGCTTTACAGTTTAGAACCGGGGCTCCAAAAGCGTTTTGAGCAACACGGAGCATATGAGATGTTCCAAGAGCTGAAACTGGTTTTCCAAGCTCATGCCCAGGTCGAGAGGTATGACGTCTCCGACAAGTTCTTCAGCTATAAGATGGAGGAGATAGTTCTGTCAGTGAGCACATACTCAAGATGTTTGGGTTGCACAACCGCTTGAGTCAGCTAGGAGTTAATCTCCCGGATGACTCGGTCATGGACAAAATCCTCCAGTCGCTTCCACCTAGCTACAAGATCTTTGTGATGAACTACAACATGCAGGGTATGGAGAAGTCCATTCCTGAGTTGTACTCGTTGCTGAAATCAGTGGAGGTCGATATCAAAAAGGAGCATCAAGTGTTGATGGTGAATAAGACCGCTAGTTTCAAGAAAGGCAAGGGTAAGAAGAACTTCAAGAAGGACGGCAAAGCTGTTGCCGCGCCTGGTAAGCAAGTTACCAAGAAGAAGAACAAAAATGGACCTAAGCCCGAGACTGAGTGCTTTGATTGCAATGGTACGAGACACTAGAAGCGGAACTGCCCCAAGTACTTAGCGGATAAGAAGGCCGACAACGTTAAAGGTATACTTGATATACTTGTTATTGATGTGTACCTAACCAGCGCTCATAGTAGCTCCTGGGTATTTGATACCGATGCAGTTGCTCACATTTATAACTCCAAGCAGGAGCTGCAGAATAACCGGAGGCTGGCAAAGGACGAGGTGACGATGCGCGTTGGGAATGGTTCCAAGGTCGATGTGATCGCCGTCGGCACGCTACCTTTACATCTACCTTCAGGATTAGTGTTAAACCTCAATAATTGTTATTTAGTACCAGCTTTGAGCATGAACATTGTATCTGGATCTCGTTTGACGTGTGATGGCTACTCATTTAAATCTGAGAATAATGGTTGTTCTATTTATATGAGAGAAATGTTTTATGGTCATGCCCCGCTGGTCAATGGTTTATTTTTGATGAATCTTGAACGTGATCTTACACATGTCCATAGTGTGAGTACCAAAAAGTGTAAGGTTGATAGCGATAGTCCCACTTACATGTGGCACTGCCGCCTTGGTCATATTGGTGTCAAACGCATGAATAAGCTCCATGTTGATGGACTTTTGGAGTCTCTTGATTTCGAATCATTTGACATGTGCGAACCATGCCTCATGGGCAAGATGACCAAGACTCCGTTCTCCGGAACAATAGAGCGAGCAAATGACTTGTTGGAGATAATACATACCAATGTGTGCGGTCCAATGAGGGTCGAGGCTCGCGGTGGCTACCGTTATGTTCTCACCCTCACTGATGACTTGAGCAAATATGGGTATGTCTACTTAATGAAACACAAGTCTGAAACCTTTGAAAGATTCAAGGAATTTCAGAGTGAAGTAGAGAATCAATGTGACAGGAAAATAAAGTGCCTCTGATCTGATCGTGGCGGAGATTATTTAAGTCACGAGTTTGGCACACACCTAAGGAAATGTGGAATTGTTTCACAACTCAGGCCGCCTGGCACACCTCAATGAAATGGTGTGTCTGAACGTCGTAATCGCACTCTATTGGATATGATGCGATCTATGATGTCTCTTACCGACTTACAGCTATCATTTTGGGTATATGCATTAGAGACTGCCGTATTCACTTTGAATAGGGCACCGTCGAAGTCCATTGAGACGACACCGTATGAATTATGGTTTGGAAAAAAACCTAAGCTGTCGTTTCTAAAAGTTTGGGGATGCGATGCTTATGGGAAGAAACTTCAACCTAAGAAGCTCGAACCCAAAGCGGAAAAGTGCGTCTTCATAGGATATCCCAAAGAGACTATTGGGTATACCTTCTACCTCAAATCCTAAGGCAAAGTCTTTGTTGCCACGAATGGGTCCTTTCTCGAGAAAGAGTTTCTCTCGAAAGAAGTTAGTGGGAGGAAAATAGAACTTGAGGAGGTAATCGTACCTCCACTCGAACCGGAGAGTAGCGCAGCACGGGAAGTTGTTTCCATAGAGCCTGCACTGGCTGGAGAGGAAGTTGATGATGATGATCATGAAACTTCAGATCAAATTACTATTGAACGTCAAAGGTCCACTAGGACACTTTTCGCACCATAGTGGTACGGCAACCCTGTCCTGGAGATCATGTTGTTGGACAACGGTGAACCTTCAAACTATGAAGAAGCGATGGCGGGCCCGGACTCCAACAAATGGCTTGAGGCCATGAAATCCGAGATAGGATCCATGTATGAGAACAAAGTATGGACGTTGGTGGACTTGCCTGGTGATAAGCGAGCCATTGAAAATAAATGGATCTTTAAGAAGAAGACTGGCGCGGATGGTAATGTGACCGTCTATAAGGCTCGGCTTGTCGCTAAGGGTTATCGAGAAGTTCAAGGAGTTGACTATGATGAGACTTTCTCACCTGTAGCGATTCTGAAGTCTGTCTGAATCATGTTAGCAATTGCCGCATTTTATGATTATGAGATCTGGAAAATGAATGTCAAAACGGCATTCCTTAATGGCTTCCTCAAGGCAGAACAGTATATGATGCAGCCGGAAGGTTTTGTCGATCCTAAAGATGTTAAGAAAGTATGCAAGCTCCGGTGCTCCATCTATGGGCTGGTGCAAGCATCTTGGAGTTGGAACATTTGCTATACTGAGGTGATTAAAGCGTTTGGGTTTGTACAGGTTTATGGAGAACCCTGTATTTACAAGAAAGTGAGTGGGAGCTCTATAGCATTTCTCATATTATATGTGGATGACATACTGATTATGGGATATGATATAGAACTCTTGGAAAGTATAAAGGCCTACTTGAATAAGTGTTTTTCAATGAAGGACCTTGGAGAAGCTGCTTACATATTAGGTGTTAAGATCTATAGAGATAAATCGAGACGCCTCACATGTCTTTCACAAAGCACATACCTTGAAAAGATATTGAAGAAGTTCGATATGGATCAGTCCAAGAAGGGGTTCTTGACTGTGTTACAAGGTGTGAGATTGAGTATGACTCAATGCCTGACCACGACAAAGGATAGAGAAGAGATGAGTGTCATCCCCTATGCTTCAGTCATAGGCTCTATTATGTATGCCATGCCGTGTACCAGACCTGATGTGAATCTTGGCATAAGTTTGGTAGGGAGGTACCAAAGTGATCCCGGAGCAGAACACTGGACAACGGTCAAGAATATCCTGAAGTACGTGAAAAGGACAAAGGACATGTTTCTCCTCTATGGAGGTGCCAAAGAGTTCATCATAACGGGTTACGTCGATGCTAGCTTCGACACAGATCCGGAGGACTCCAAGTCGCAAACCGGATACGTGTATATTTTGAACAGAGAGGTAGTCAGCTGGTGCAGCAGCAAGCAAAGCATCGTGGCAGAATCTACATGTAAAGCGGAGTACATAGCTGCTTCGGAAGCAGCAAAGGAAGGAGTTTGGATGAAGGAGTTCATCACCGACCTAGGATTGGTTCCCAATGCGTCGGGCCAGATGACTCTATTCTATGACAACACTGGAGCTATCGCCCTTGCGAAGGAGCCCAGGTTTCACAAGAAGACAAGACACATCAAGCGCCACTTCAACTCCATTCGTGATTACCTTCAGGAGGGAGATATAGATATTTCTAAAGTACATACGAATCTGAATGTCGCAGATCCGTTGACTAAACCTCTCTCATGAGCAAAACATGATCAACACCAGAATGCTCTGGGTATTCGATTCATCACAATGTAACTAGATTATTGACTCTAGTGCAAGTGGGAGACTGTTGGAAATATGCCCTAGAGGCAATAATAAAATGGTTATTATTGTATTTCCTTGTTCATGATAATTGTATATTGTTCATGATATAATTGTGTTAACCGGAAATCGTAATGCATGTGTGAATACATAGACCACAACATGTCCCTAGTGAGCCTCTAGTTGGCTAGCTCGTTGATCAATAGATGGTCACGGTTTCATGACCATGGGCATTGGATGGCATTGATAACGGGATCACATCATTAGGAGAATGATGTGATGGACAAGACCCAATCCTAAGCATAGCACAAGATCGCGTAGTTCGTCTGCTAAAGCTTTCCCAATGTCAAGTGTTGTTTCCTTAGACCATGAGATTGTGTAACTCCCGGATACCGTAGGAATGATTTGGGTGTGCCAAGTTACAACGTAACTGGGTGGCTATAAAGGTGCACTACGGGTATCTCCGAAAGTGTCTGTTGGGTTGGCACGAATCGAGACTGGGATTTGTCACTCCGTGTGACGGAGAGGTATCTCTAGGCCCACTCGGTAAGACATCATCATAATGAGCTCAATGTGACTAAGGAGTTAGCCACGGGATGATGTGTTACAGAACGAGTAAAGAGACTTGCCGGTAACGAGATTGAACAAGGTATAGGGATACTGACAATCGAATCTCGGGCAAGTATCATACCGGTAGACAAAGGGAATTTCGTACGGGATTGATTGAATCCCCGACATCGTGGTTCATCTGATGAGATCACCGTGGAGCATGTGGGAGCCAACATGGGTATCCAGATCCCGCTGTTGGTTATTGACCGAAGAGGTATCTCAGTCATGTCTATGTGTCTCCCGAACCCGTAGGGTCTACACACTTAAGGTTCGATGACACTAGAGTTATAGGGAAATAGTGTATGTGGTTGCCGAAGGTTTTTCGGAGTCCCGGATGAGATCCCGGACGTCACGAGGAGCTCCAGAATGGTCCGGTGGTAAAGATTCATTTATTGGAAGTGAGGTCTCGGTCACCGGAAATGTTTCGGGCGTCACCGGTAGTGTACCGGGACCACCGGAAGGGTTCCGGGGGTCCACCAGGAGGGGCCACAGGCCCCAGAAGGTTCCATGGGCCAAGAGTGGGAGGGAACCAGCCCCTATGGGGGCTGGTGTGCCTCCCACCCCAACCCAAGGCGCAGCAAGGGGTGGAGGGGGCAAACCCTAGGCATGGATGGGCCCAAGGCCCACCCTAGGGCGTCGCCCCTCCTCCCACCTTGGCCGCCGGCCCTGCCATCTAGGGATGCCACACCCTCTAGGGTGGGAACCCTAGATGGGGTGCCTCCTCCTCCTTCCCCCATATATATATGTGTGGGGTTTTGGAGGGCTGCAACACACAAGTTCCTCTCCTCTCGGCGCAGCCCTACTCCTCCCTATCCTCGTTCTCCATAGCGCTTGGCGAAGCCCTGCGGAGACCACGCTATTCCACCGTCACCACGCCGTTGTGCTGCTAGAGCTCTTCCCCAAACTCTCCTTCCTCCTTGCTGGATCAACGCGTAGGAGACGTCACCGGGCTGCACGTGTATTGAACGTGGAGGCGACGTTGTTCGGCGCTGAGATCGGAGTCAACCGCGATCTGAATCGCTACGAGTACGACTCCACCAACCGCATTCTTGTAAATGCTTCCGCTTAGCTATCTTCAAAGGTATGAAGATGCAATCTCTCCCCACTCGTTGCTGGTTTCTCCATAGATAGATCTTGGTGAACGCGTAGAAAATTTTGATTTACTACTATGTCTCCCAACACGTTGTGGTCGTTAGTAATGAAGGCAACACCGCCAATGGAATCGTATGAACATGGTGGTGTTGGGGAATGTTGCATGGGAAACAAAAATATTCCTACGCTTCACCAAGATCAGTCTAGGAGATGAGCATCTATGAGAGGAAAGATTGGATCCACATACCCTTGTAAATCGCTAAGCGGAAGTGTTAAAGAACGCGGTTGATGTAGTCGTTGGTCTCTGCGATCCGAATCACAAGCCGTCCCACGAACTCCCGATCAAGTGTCGGACGGACGGCACCTCCACGTTCAGCACCTCCGTGTTCAGCACACGTGTAGCTCGATGAAGATCTCCGCCTTCTTGATCTAGCAAGAGGGAGCGAAGAGGTAGATGGGCTCGCCAGCAGCACGACAGCATGGCGGCGGCGGTGGTGGAGCTGATCCGGCAGAGCTTCGCTAAGCATCGCCAAACCAATCTAGGGGAGAGGCTATTGGGGAGGGAGTAAGGACTGCGTTGTGGCTTAGGGTGTGGCTGCCCTCCTCCTTCTCACATATATATAGGGGGAGGGGTGGTGCGCCCAACCCCTAGGGTTTCCCCCTTGGGGCGGCGGCCAAGGTTGGAAGCGCCCTAAGGTGGCTTGCCACCCAAGCAAGGTGGTGCCAACCCTAGGGTTGGCCCTCCCACCAATGCCCCAACCGCATGGGCCTTTGTGGGAGGGGGGCCCAGCCTACTAGGGGCTGGTGTGCCCTCTCTCACAGCCCATGTAGCCCTTTGGGGCTGGTGGCCCCTTCTGGCGGACCCTTGGGACCCTCCCAGCACCCTCGGTACGTTACCGGTGAAGCCCGAACTTTTCCCGGTAACCAACACGGGACATCCAATATATGAATCTTCACCTCCGGAGCATTCCAGAGCTCCTTGTCATGTCCGAGATCTCATCCAGGACTCCAAACAACCTTCGGTCACCAACACACATAACTCATCTATACCGAAATGTCATCGAACCTTAAGTGTGCAGACCCTCCGAGTTCGTGAACTATGTAGACATGACCGAGACACCTCTACAGTCAATAACCAACAGCGGGACCTGGATGCCCATGTTGGTTCCTACATGTTCTATGAAGATCTTTATCGGTCGAACCTCTATGTCAAGGATTCAGACAATCTCGTATGTCATTCCCTTTGTTCTTCGGTATGTGACTTGCCTGAGATTCGATCATCGGTATCTCTATACCTAGTTCAATCTCGTTACCAGAAAGTCTCTTTACTCGTTCCGTAATACAAGATACCTCGACTAACACTTAGTCACATTGCTTGCAAGGCTTGTTTTGATGTTGTATTACTGAGTGGTCCTTGAGATACCTCTCTGTCACACAGAGTAACAAATCCCAGTATTGATACATGCCAACTGAACAGACACCCTCGGAGATAACTGTAGAGCACCTTTATAGTCACCCACTTACGTTGCGACATTTCAGTGAGTTGCATGATCTCATGATCATAGGAACATATACTTGACATGCAGAAAACAATAGCAATAAACTGACATGATCATATGCTACGTTCATAGTTTGGGTCTTGTCCATCACATCATTCTCCTAATGATGTGATCCCAATATCAAATGACATCTCATGTCCATGGCCAGGAAACCTTAACCATCTTTGATCAACGAGCTAGCCTGCTAGAGGCATACTAGGGACACAATGTTTTTCTATATGCCCACACATGTATTTAGTTTCCAATCAACACAATTATAGCATGGACAATAAACGGTTATCATGAACAAGGAAATATAATAATAAACACTTTATCTATTGCCTCTAGGGCATATTTCCAACAGTCTCCCACTTGCACTAGAGTCCATAATCTAGTTCACATCACTATGTGATTTACATTGTAATGAATGGAACACCCATGCAGTTCTGGTGTTGATCATGTTTAGCCCTTGGAAGAAGTTTACTCAACGGGTCTGCAACATTCAGATTCATGTGCACTTTGCAAATATATATGTCCTTCTCCTTGATGTAATCGCGGATGGAATTGAAGCATCATTTTATGTGCCTGGTCCTCTTGTGAAACCTTGGTTCCTTGGCCACAGCAATGGCACCAGTGTTGTCATAGAACATAGCCATTGGATCCAGTGCACTAGGCACTACTCCAAGATCTGTCATGAACTGCTTCATCCAGACACCTTCCTTCGCTGCCTCCGAGGCTGCGATGTACTCCACTTCGAATGTAGAATCGGCTACCATGCTTTGCTTGGAACTGCACCAGCTTACCGCTCCCCCATTGAGAATAAATATGTATCTGGTTTGCGAATTATAGTCATCTGGATCCGTGTCAAAGCTTGAATCGACGTAACCCTTTACGACGAGCTCTTGATCACTTCCATAAACGAGAAACATTTCCTTAGTCCTTTTCAAGTACTTAAGGATATTTTTGACCGTTGTCCAGTACTCCATTCCAGGATCACTTTGAAACATTCCAGCCATACTTATGGCAAGGCTGACATCAGGTCTTGTGCACAGCATCGCATACATGATAGAGACTATAGCTAAAGCATAGGGGATGACACTCATCTTCTCTCTATCTTCTGCAGTCACTGGGCATTGAGTCTTACTCAACTTCACACCTTGTAACACGGGAAAGAACCCCTTCTTGGACTGATCCATTTTGAACTTCTTCAAAACTTTATCAAGGTATGTGCTTTGTGAAAGTGCTATCAAGAATCTCGATCTATCTCTATAGATCTTAATGCTTAATATGAAAGCAGCTTCTCCCAGGTCCTTCATTGAAAAATTCTTGTTCAAATATTCCTTCACGCTTTCCAGCATTTCTATATTGTTTCCAATCAGCAATATGTCATCCACCTATAATATTAGAAATGCTACAGAGCTCCCACTCACTTTCTTGTAAATACAAGCTTCTCCATAAACTTGTATAAACCCAAACGCCTTGATCACCTCATCAAAGCGTTTATTCCAACTCCGAGATGCGTGCACGAGTCCATAAATGGATCGCTGGAGTTTGCAAACTTTGTAAGCATTCTTTGTATCGACAAAACCTTCCGATTGCATCATATACAACTCTTCCTCAAGGAAACCGTTAAGGAACGCTGTTTTAACATCCATTTGCCAAATTTCATAGTCGAAATATACAACTATTGCTAACATGATTCTGACGGACTTAAGCACCGCTATGGGTGAGAACGTCTCATCGTAGTCAACTCCTTGAACTTGTGAAAAACCCTTTGCCACAAGTCGAGCTTTATAGATGGTGACATTACCATCCGAGTCTGTCTTCTTCTTAAAGATCCATTTATTCCGAATGGCCTTCCGCCCTTCTGGTAATACTTCCAAAGTCCATACTTTGTTTTCATACATGGATCCCATATCGGATTTCATGGCCTCTAACCATTTCTCGGAATCCGGGCCCATCATCGCTCCTCCATAGCTCGTAGGTCCATTGTTGTCTAATAACATGACCTCCAAGACAGGGTTGCCGTACCACTCAGGAGCAGTACGCGTCATTGTTGACCTACGAGGTTCAATAGCAACTTGATCCGAAGTTTCATGATCATCATCATTAACTTCCTCTTCAACCATTGTTGGCTCCATAGAAACATCTTTCTGCGCTGCGCTACTCTCTGGTTGAAGTGAAGGTTCAATAACCTCATCAAGTTCTACTTTCGTCCCACTCAATTCTTTCGAGAGAAACTCTTTCTCAAGAAATGTTCCGTTCTTAGCGACAAACACTTTGCCTTCGGATCTGAGATAGACGGTATACCCAACTATCTCTTTTGGGTATCCTATGAAGACACATTTCTCCGCTTTGGGTTCCAGCTTTTCAAGCTGAAGCTTTTTTACATAAGCATCACATCCCCAAACTTTAAGAAACGACAACTTTTGCTTCTTGCCAAACCACAATTCGTATGGTGTCGTCTCAATGGATTTCAATGGTGCCCTATTTAAAGTGAGTGCAGTTGTCTCTAATGCATAACCCCAAAACGATAGTGGCAAATCGGCAAGAGACATCATAGAACGCACCATATATAATAAGGTTCGATTACGACATTCAGACACACCATTACGCTGTGGTGTTCCAGGCAGTGTCAATTGTGAAAGAATTCCACATTATCTTAAGTGATTGCCTAACTCATAACTCAGATATTCTCCTCCTCGATCAGATCGCAGGAATTTAATATTCTTGTTATGATGATTGTCAACTTCACTCTGAACTTTTCAAACGTTTTAGACTTGTGCTTCATTAATCAAATATATCCATATCTACTTAAGTCATTAGTGAAGGTGAGAAAATAATGATATCCACCGCGCGCCTCAATGTTTATCGGACCGCCCACATCAGTATGTATGATTTCCAACAAATCACTCGCCAGTTCCATTGTTCCAGAGAACAACGTTTTAGTCATCTTGCCCATGAGGCATGGTTCACATGTGTCAAGTGATTCAAAATCAAGTGACTCCAAAAGTCCATCAGCATGGAGCTTCCTCATGTGTTTTACACCGATATGAGCCAAACGGCAGTGCCACAACAAAGTGGTACAATCATTATCAACTCTACATATTTTGGCATCAATGCTACGAACATGTGTATCATTACTATCGAGATTCAATAAGAATAAACCCCTAACATTGGGTGAATGAACATAAAAGATATTACTCATATAAATAGAACAACCATTATTCTGTGATTTAAATGAGTAATTGTCTCGCAATAAACAAGATCCAGATATAATGTTCATGCTTAACGTGGGCTAATAACAATTATTCAGGTTCATCACTAATCCCGACGGTAGTCGAAGAGCGAGCGTGCCGATGGCGATCACATCAACCTTGGAACCATTTCCCACGCGCATCGTCACTTCATCCTTAGCCAACCTCCATCTATTTCGTAGGTCCTGCTTTGAGTTGCAAATGTGAGCAACCGAACCGGTATCAAATACCCAGATATTACAACGAGAGCTAGTAAGGTACACATCAGTATGTATAAAAATATATACCTTGTTTGGTGTTGGCCGCCTTCTTGTCGGCCAGGTACTTGGGGTAGTTCCACTTCCAGTGACTAGTTCCCTTGCAATGAAAGCACTCAGTTTCTGGCTTGGGTCCAGCCTTGTGTTTCTTCATGGGAGGAGCAACTGCTTTGCCACCCTTCTTGGAGTTACCCTTCTTGCCCTTGCCATGCTTCTTCAAACTAGTGGTTTTATTGACCATCAACACTTGATGTTCTTTCTGGATTTCAGACTCAGCGACTTTCAGCATCGCAAATAGCTCGGCGACTGACTTGGTCATCCCGTGCATGTTATAATTCATCACGAAGCTCTTATAGCTAGGTGGCAATGACTGAAGAACTCTGTCAGCGAACCCCTCCAGCGGAAGGGGCATCCCTAACTCCACCAGACGGGTCAAATATCGAGACATTTTGAGTATATGTTCACCGATATACCCGTTCTCCTCCATTTTGCAAGCATAGAACTTATCGGAGGTCTCATACCTCTCAATTTGGGCATTCTTCTTAAAGATAAGCTCCAACTCTTGGAACATCTCATATGCTCCATGATGTTCAAAACGTCTTTGAAGTCCCGGTTCTAAGGCATACAATATTGCACATTGAACTATTGAGTAATCTCCAGAACGTGCCTCCCAAGCATTCTTACCGTCTTCGGATGACATGTCTGCGGGTTGGTTACCAAGCGGTGCATCAAGAACATATGTCTTCTGGGAAGCCGTGAGGATAATCCTCAGATTACAGGCTCAGGTCACAAAGTTACTTCCATCATCTTTCAACTTAGCTTTCTCTAGGAACGTATTAAAATTTAGGGGTGCTACTGCGCGAGCCATTGATCGACAACATAAATAAGCAAAGGTTACTAAGACTATTGTTCAAGATAATGAGTTAAGTTAATCAAACTACTAAAGCTCCCACTCAAATTGACATCCCTCAGGTCATCTGAGTGATACATGATCCATATTCACCAACTCAAGTCTGATCATCACGTGAGTTAAGGTGGTTTCAATGGTGAACATCATCATGTTGATCATATCTACTATATGACTCATGGTTGATCTTGTGGTCTCTTGTGTTCCGAGGCCATGTCTGTACATGCTAAGCTTGTCAAGTTTAACCCGAGTGTTCCGCATGTGCAACATTGGCTTGCACCCGTTGTATGCGAACGTAGAGTCTATCACACCCGATCATCATGTGGTGTCTCGACATGATGAACTTTCGCAACGGTGCACACTCGGGGAGAACACAGTTCATCTTGAAATTTAAGTGAGGGATCACCTTATAATGCTACCATCGTTCTAAGAAAAACAAGGTGCATAATGTTGGGAGACGTAGTAGTAAATCAAAAAAACTCCTTCATGTCACCAAGATCTATCTATGGAGAAACCAACAACGAGTGGGGAGAGATTTCATCTTCATACCTTTGAAGATCGCTAAGCGGAAGCGTTACAAGAACGCGGTTGGTGGAGTCGTACTCGTAGCGATTCAGAGAGCGGTGGACTCCGATCTTAGCACCGAACAACGGCGCCTCCGCGTTCAACACACGTGCAACCCGATGACGTCTCCTACGCCTTGATCTAGCAAGGAGGAAGGAAAGGTTGAGGGAGAGCTCCGGCAGCACGACGGCGTGGTGACGGTGGAGCTACATGGACTCCGGCAGGGCTTCGCCAAGCGCTACGGAGAACGAGGAAGAGGAAGGGTAGGGCTGTGCCAAGAGAGAGAGAGAAGTCATGTCTCAAATCAGCCCAAACCCTTGGATTTATATAGGAGGAGGGAGAGGGAGGGCTGCCTTGGCCCCTCCTCCAAGGAGGAGAGGTTCTGCCGAACCTAGGGAGGACTCCACCTCCCACAAGGGAGGTGGATCTCTTCCATTTGAATCTTTTCATCCTTATCTCTTTATCCCTAGCCACATGGGCCCTTCTGGAAGGTCTTGGCCAGCCCAATAAGGGCTAGCACACCTCCTCTAAGGGCCCACGAAGTCCTTTGGTCGTCACACCCCTCCCGGGGTCCTCCGGCACCCTCCCGACTCTCCCGGTACACTACCGATGAGCCCGAAAACTTTTCGGTGACCAAAACTGGACTTCCTATATATCAATCTTTACCTCCGGACCATTCTGGAGCTCCTTGTGATGTCCGGGATCTCATCCGGGACTCCGAACAACCTTCGGTAACCACGTACAATATTTCCCTATAACCCTAGCGTCATCGAACCTTAAGTGTGTAGACCCTACGGGTTCGGGAGACACGTAGACATGACCGAGATACCTCTCCGGTCAATAACCAATAGTGGGATCTGGATACCCATGTTGGCTCCCACATGCTCCACGATGATCTCATCGGATGAACCACGATGTCGGGAATTCAATCAATCCCGTATTCAATTCCCTTTGTCTATCGGTATGATACTTGCCCGAGATTCGATCGTCGGTATCCCTATACATTGTTCAATCTCGTTACCGGCAAGTCTCTTTTACTCGTTCCGTTGTGATGAATCGAACACCCATAGCATTCTGGTGTTGATCATGTTTTGCTCGTGAGAGAGGTTTAGTCAACGGATCTGCAACATTCAGATCCGTATGCACTTTACAAATATCTATATCTCCCTCCTGAATGTAATCACGGATGGAGTTGAAGCGGCGCTTGACATTTCTTGTTTTCTTGTGAAACGTGGGCTCCTTTGCAAGGGAAATAGCTCCAGTGTTGTCACAGAATAGATTCATCGAGCCCGACACATTGGGAATTACTCCTAGGTCGGTTATGAACTCCTTCATCCAGACTCCTTCCTTTGCTGCTTCCGAAGCAGCTATGTACTCCGCTTCACATGTAGATGCCGCGACGACGCTTTGCTTGCTGCTACACCAGCTGACTGCCCCTCCATTCAAAATATACATGTATCCGGTTTGCGACTTGGAGTCGTCCGGATCTGTGTCGAAGCTAGCATCGACGTAACCCTTTACGACGAGCTCTTCGACACCTCCATATACGAGAAACATGTCCTTTGTCCTTTTTAGGTACTTCAAGATATTCTTGACCGCTGTCCAGTGTTCCGCTCCGGGATCACTTTGGTACCTCCTTACCAAACTGATGTCAAGGTTCACATCAGGTCTGGTACACATCATGGCATATTTAATAGAGCCTATGACTGAAGCAAAGGGGATGACACTCATCTCTTCTCTACCTTTTGCTGTGGTCGAGCATTAAGTCATACTCAATCTCACACCTTGTAACACAGGCAAGAACCCCTTCTTCGACTGATCCATATTGAACTTCTTCAATATCTTTTCAAGGTATGTGCTTTGTGAAAGACCTATGAGGCATCTCAATCTATCTCTATAGATCTTAATACCTAATATGTAAGTAGCTTCTCCAAGGTACTTCATTGAAAAACACTTATTCAAGTAGGCCTTTATACTTTCCAAGAGTTCTATATCATTTCCCATTATCAGTATGTCATCCACATATAATACGAGAAATGCAATAGAGCTCCCACTCACTTTCTTGTAAATACAGGGTTCTCCATAAACTTGTACAAACCCAAACGCTTTAATCACCTCATTAAAGCAAATGTTCCAACTCCGAGATGCTTGAACCAGCCCAAAGATGGAGCGCTGGACCTTGCATACCTTGTTAGCATCTTTAGGATCGACAAAACCTTCTGGCCGCATCATATACAGTTCTTCCTTGAGGAAGCCATTAAGGAATGCCGTTTTGATGTCCATTTGCCAGATCTCATAATGCTACTTCTTGAGCTTGCGTTGTTTTTTCCCTTGAAGAAGAAAGGGTGATGCAACAAAGTAGTGATAAGTATTTCCCTCAGTTTGAGACCGAGGTATCAATCCAGTAGGAATATCAAGATGAGGCACCAAGGAACCTGCACAAAAACAAACAAACTTGCACCCAAAGCGATAAAGGGGTTGTCAATCCCTTTACGATTACTTGCAAGGTGAGATCTGATAGTGATAATAGATGAATATGAATAAGTAAATAAAATTGCGGCAAGGTATTTTTGGTGTTTTTATATTTAGATCTGAATATATAATATATAAAATAGATCTGGGGGCCATAGTGTTCACTAGAGGCTTCTCTCATGATAGCAAGTATTACGGTGGGTGAACAAATTACTGTTGAGCAATTGATAGAATCACGCAAAGTTATGACGATATCTAAGGCAATGATCATACATATACGCATCATGTCCGACACAAGTAGACCGATACTTTCTGCATCTACTTCTATTACTCCACACATCGACCGCTATCCAGCATGCATCTAGTGTATCAAGTTCATAACAAACGGAGTAACGCTTTAAGCAAGATGACATGATGTAGAGGGATAGATTCATGCAATATGATATAAACCCCATATTTTTACCCTTGATGCCAACAACATGATGTGTGCCTCACTACCCCTTCTATCACTAGGTGAGGACACCGCACGGTATGAACCCAAAACCAAGCACTTCTCCCATTGCAAGAATCATAGATCAAGTTGGCCAAACAAAACCCATAACTCGAAGAGACTTACAAGGATATGAAATCATGCATATAAGAAATCACAGGAGACTCAAATAATATTCATAGATAAGCTGATCATAAATCCACAATTCATTGGATCTCAACAAACACACCGCAAAAGAGAATTACATCGGATAGATCTCCATGGAGATCATGGAGAACTTTGTATTGAAGATCAAAGAGAGAGAAGAAGCCATCTAGCTACTAGCTATGGACCCGAAGGTCTGATGTGAACTACTCACGCATCATCGGAGAGGCAATGGTGTTGATGAAGATGGCCACCGGAGATGTATTCCCCTCTGGCAAGATGCCGGAACGGTCTCCCGATTGGTTTTTGGTGGCTACGGAGGCTTGCGGCGACGGAACTTTCAATCTAGGTTTAGTTCTGGTGGATTTGATATTTATAAGACCGTATGGCGGCGGAAACAAGTAAAGAGGGGCCATGAGGAGGTCACGAGCCCCCTAGTCGCGCCCTAGGGGGGGCACGCCTCCCAGGCTCGTGGCTCCCTTGGGCCTCCTCTCCGGTATTTTTTCCTTCTGCTATTTTTGATATTTTCCATAAAAAATCACGGCGAAAGTTTTATTCCGTTTGGACTCCGTTTGATATTCCTATCTGAAAAAGGTCAAAAACACGGAAAAAATAGAAACTGGCACTAGGCACTGGATTAATAAGTTAGTCCCAAAAATAATATAAAATAGCATATTCATGCATATTAAACATCCAAAGTTGATAATATAATAGCATGGAACAATAAAAAATTATAGATATGTTGGAGACGTATCAAGCATACCCAAGCTTAACTCCTGCTCGTCCTCGAGTAGGGAAGTGATAAAGACCGAATTTTTCATGTGGAATGCTACCTAACATATTTGTTCTATGTAATCTCTTTATTGTGGCATGAATGTTCAGATCCATAAGATTCAAAACAATAGTTTAATATTGACATGAAAACAATAATACTTCAAGTATAATAGCAAAGTAATCATGAACTTTTGAAATAACAAGGCCAAAGAAAGTTATCCCTACACAATCATATAGTTTGGCTATGCTCCATCATACTCACACAACGAATTTAAATCATGCACAACCATGGTATTGGCCAAGTAATTGTTTTCACACTCTTACTTTCTCAAACTTCTTCAACTCTCATGCAATACATGAGTGTGAGCCATGGATATAGCACTATAGGTGGAATAGAGTGTGGAGGTTGTGAGGCAAAAAGGAGGAGATGGTCACATCGACTCGGTGTATCAATGGGCTATGGAGATGCCCATCAATAGATTTCAATGTGAATGAGTAGGGATTGCCATGGAACGGATGCACTAGAGCTATAAGTGTATGAAAGCTCACAAATAAAAACTAGTGGGTGTGCACCCAACTTGCTTGCTCACGAAGACCTAGGGCAATTTGAGGAAGCCCATCATTGGAATATTAAATCCAAGTTACATAATGAAAATTTCCACTAGCATATGAAAGTGACAAAACAAGAGACTCTCTATCATGAAGAACATGGTGCTATTTTGAAGCACTAGTGTGGAAAAAGATAGTAGCATTGTCCCTCCTCTCTTTTTCTCTCATTTTTTTGTTTGGGCTCTTTGGCCTCTCTTTTTTTTACATTTTTTTCTCTCTTTTTTTTGGTGGGCATCTTTGGCCTCTTTTTTCCCCTCACATGGGACAATGCTCTAATAATGATGATCATCACACTTTTATTTACTTACAACTTGATACTTAGAACAATAATGACTCTATATGAATGAAAGTGATGGCACATGTCATGATACGGAACGGTGGAAGTTGCATGGCAATATATCTCGGAATGGTTATGAAAATGCCATAATAGGTAGGTATGGTGGCTGTCTTGAGGAAGGTATATGGTGGGTTTGTGTACCCGCGAAAGTTGCGCGGCACTAGAGAGGGTAGCAATGATGGAAGGGTGAAAGTGCATCTATACCATGGACTCACATTAGTCTTGAAGAACTCATATACTTATTGTAAAAGTTTTATTAGTAATCGAAACAAAGTGCTAAACGCATACTCCTGGAGGAAGGGTTGGTAGGAGTTAACCATCGCGCGATCCCGACCGCCACACAAAGGATGACAATCAATAAATCAATTATGCTCCGACTTCCTAACATAGCGGTTCACCATACGTGCATGCTACGGGAATCACTAACCTCAACACAAGTATTTCTAGATTCACAACACCCTACTATCATAACTCTAATATTATCACCTCCATATCTCAAAACTAAATCGTGGGGAATCAAACTTCTCTTACTAATCAATGCAGTTGAATATGAAAGTTTTTATTATATCCTCTTTGGATGCCTATCATATTTAGGACTAATTTCATAACACACGCCAATTACCAAGTTAATTACAGAGAGCACTCTCAAAATGATATAAGTGAAGATCGAGAGTTTTTATTTCTACAAAATATGACACCGCCGTGCTCTACAAAGATTTAATTGAAGCACTAGAGCAAAATTATCTAGCTCAAAAGATATAAGTGAAGCTCATGGAGCAAAATTATCTAGCTCAAAAGATATAAGTGAAGCTCATGGGAGCAAAATTACCAAGCTCAAAAGATATAAGTGAAGCTCATGGGAGAAAAATTATCTAGCTCAAAAGTTATAAGTGAATCTCATGGGAGCAAAATTACCAAGCTCAAAAGATATAAGTGAAGCACATGTGAGCTAAATTGCCTAACTCAAAAGATATAAGTGAAGCTCATTGAGTATTCTAACAAATTCATGATGAGTGCATGTCCCTCTCAAAAGGTGTGCAGAAAGGATGATTTTTATAAAACAAAAAGCAAAGACTCCTATAATACACGACGCTCCAAGCAAAACACATATCATGTGGTGAATAAAAATATAGCTCCAAGTAACGTTACCGATGGATTGAAGACGAAAGAGGGGATGCCTTCCTGGGGCATCCCCAAGCTTTGGCTTTTTGGTGTCCTTGAATTTGGCTTGTGGTGAATTGGGCATCCCCAAGCTTAGGCTCTTTCCACTCTTTATTCCATTGTCCATAAGAACATCACCCAAAACTTGAAAACTTCACAACACAAAACTTAAACAGAAACTCGTGATAGCATTAGCATAAGAAAACAAACCACCAAATTTTTATGTACTGTAGTAAACATAATTTACATTTATATTGATGTTATATTACTGTATTATCACTTTTCCATGGCTCATACCCCCCGATACAAACCATAGTTTCATCAAAATAAGCAATCAACACAACAAAAACAGAATCTGTCAAAAACAGAACAGTCTGTAGCAATCTGTATATTTAGTACACCTATGCTAACCCAACAATTCTGAAATAATTATGAAAATTAGTGAAATTTTCATATAAATAAGAAGAAAAAATAATCAACTCAAAATCTGTTTCTTTATAGGAACTAAAAATAATTTCGTGAGCACAAAGTTTCTGTCTTTTTTCAGCATGATTAAACAACTATCACCAAAACTAATCATAATGGTTCTACTCGGCACAAACACTAATTAAAACATAAAAAACACAATCATAACAGAATAATGATGGTGTGGACTCAACCAAAATAGAAAGTTAAAATAAAAAATAAATCTATTCATTGGGTTGCCTCCCAACAAGCGCTATCGTTTAACGCCCCTAGCTAGGCATAATCATTTCAATGATGCTCACATAAAAATAGTAATTGAGATATGAAAAATAGCATCATGAATAGCATGAAAAACACATTTAATTCTAACCCACTTCCTATGCATAGGGATTTTGTGGGCAAACAATTTATGGGAACAAGAATCAACTAGCATAGGAAGGCAAAACAAGCATAACTTCGTAACTTTAAACACATAGAGAGGGAACTTGATATTATTGCAATTCCTACAAGCATATGTTCCCCACTCATAATAAATTTCAGTAGAATCATGAAGGAATTAAACAATTTAACTATCAAATAAATCATTCTTTTCATGATCAATTATAGCATACGTGTCATCACCAAAACTTGGGGAACAAAAAATGTCATCTTCATCAAGCATAGCATCCCCAAGCTTGTGGTTTTGCATATCATTAGTATCATGGATATTCATAGAATTCATACTAACAACATGGAAATCATGCTTTTCATTCAAGGAACTATCATGGATCACCTTATAAATTTCTTCTTTCAACACTTCATCAAAATTTTCAGATTCATGATTTTCAAACAAAACTTCATATAGATAATCGACTACACTCAACTCACTAGAAATTGGTTCATCATAATTTGGTATTTTGAAAAGATTAGCAAGTAGATGAGGATCCATATCAATAGATATTTAGCAAGCGAAGATGCAAGCAAATATAAGGCACATGGCAACACAAGCAAACATAGCAACGAAAAGGCGAACGAAAAAGGGCGAACAAAGAAAGGCAAATATTTTTGTAAATTTTTGTTTTAGAAGTGGGGGAGAGGAAAACGAGAGGCAAATGGAAAATAATGTAAATGCAAGAGATGAGTTTGTGATAGGTACTTGGTAGATATGCTTCACTTGAATACTCCCCGGCAACGGCGCTAGAAATTCTTCCTGCTACTTCTTGAGCTTGCGTTGGTTTTTCCCTTGAAGAGGAAAGGGTGATGCAGCAAAGTAGAGATAACTATTTCCCTCAGTTTGAGAACCAAGGTATCAATCCAGTAGGAGTATCAACATGAGGCACCAACGAACCTGCACAAAAACAAACAAACTTGCACCGAACGTGATAAAGGGGTTGTCAATCCCTTTACGATTACTTGCAAGGTGAGATCTGATAGTGATAATAGATGAATATGAATAAGTAAAGAAAATTGCAGCAAGGTATTTTTGGTGTTTTTATATTTATATCTGAATATATAATATGTAAAATAGACCCGAGGGCCATAGTGTTCACTAGAGGCTTCTCTCATGATAGCAAGTATTACGGTGGGTGAACAAATTAATGTTGAGCATTTGATAGAATCGCGCAAAGTCATGACGATATCTAAGGCAATGATCATACATATAGGCATCACGACCGAGACAAGTAGACCAATACTTTTTGCATCTACTACTATTACTCCACACATCGACCGCTATCCAGCATGCATCTAGTGTATTAAGTTCATAACAAACGGAGTAACGCTTTAAGCAAGATGACATGATGTAGAGGGATAGATTCTTGCAATATGATATAAACCCCATATTTTTACCCTTGATGGAAACAACACGATGCGTGCCTTCCTGCCCCTTCTGTCACTAGGTGAGGACACTGCACGGTATGAACCCAAAACCAAGCACTTCTCCCATTGCAAGAATCATAGATCAAGTTGGCCAAACAAAACCCATAACTCGAAGAGACTTACAAGGATATGAAATCATGCATATAATAAATCAGAGGAGACTCAAATAATATTCATAGATAAGCTGATCATAAATCCACAATTCATCGGATCTCAACAAACACACCGCAAAAGAGAATTACATCGGATAGATCTCCATGGAGATCATGGAGAACTTTGTATTGAAGACCAAAGAGAGAGAAGAAGCCATCTAGCTACTAGCTATGGACCCGAAGGTCTGATGTGAACTACTCATGCATCATTGGAGAGGCAATGGTGATGATGAAGATGGCCACCGGAGATGGATTCCCCTCCGGCAGGATGCCGGAACAGTCTCCCAATTGGTTTTTGGTGGCTACGGAGGCTTGCGGCGGCGGAACTTGCGATCTAGGTTTAGTTCTGGTGGTTTTGGTATTTATAAGACTGTATGGCGGTGGAAACAAGTAAAGAGGGGCCATGAGGAGGTCACAAGGCCCCTAGCCGCGCCCTAGGGGGGCGCACCTCCCAGACTCGTGGCTCCCTCGGGCCTCCTCTCCGGTATTTTTTCCTTCTGGTATTTTTGATATTTTCTGTAAAAAATCATGGCAAAAGTTTTATTCCGTTTGGACTCCGTTTGATATTCCTATCTGAAAAAGGTCAAAAACACAGAAAAAATAGAAACTGGCACTAGACACTGGATTAATAAGTTAGTCCCAAAAATAATATAAAATAGCATATTCATGCATATTAAACATCCAAAGTTGATAATATAATAGCATGGAACAATAAAAAATTATAGATATGTTGGAGATGTATCACATAATCATAAAATGCGGCTATTGCTAACATGATTCAGATAGACTTTAGCATCACTACGAGTGAGAAAGTCTCTTCGTAGTCAACTCCTTGAACTTGTCGATAACCCTTAGCGACAAGCCGAGCCTTATAGACGGTTACATTACCATCTGCGTCAGTATTCTTCTTAAAGATCCATTTATTTTCAATGGCTCTCTTATCATCAGGCAAGTCCACCAAAGTCCGTAATTTGTTCTCATACATGGATCCTATCTCGGATTTCATGGCCTGAAGCCATTTGTTGGAATCCAGGCCCGCCATCGCTTCTTCATAGTTCGAAGGTTCATCGTTGTCCAACAACATGATCTCCAGGACAGGGTTGCCATAACACTCTGGTGTGGAACGTGTCCTAGTGGACCTTGGATGTTCAATAGTAACTTGATCTGAAGTTTCATGATCATCATCATTAACTTCCTCTCCAGCCGGTGCAATCTCCACAGAAACAACTTCCTGTGTTGTGCTACTTTCCGGTTCGAGCGAAGGTACGATTACCTCATCAAGTTCTATTTTCCTCCCACTTACTTCTTTCGAGAGAAAAACTTTCTCGAGAAAGGATCCATTCGTGGAACAATACTTTGCCTTCGGATTTGAGGTAGAAGGTATACCCAATAGTCTCTTTGGGCTATCCTACGAAGACGCACTTTTCTGCTTTGGGTTCGAGCTTCTTAGGTTGAAGTTTCTTCACATAAGCATCGCATCCCCAAAGTTTTAGAAACGATGGCTTAGGTTTCTTTCCAAACCATAATTCATACGGTGTCATCTCAACGGATTTAGACGGTGCCCTGTTTAAAGGGAATGCGGCAGTCTCTAATGCATATCCCCAAAATGATAGTAGTAAGTCGGTAAGAGACATCATAGATCGCACCATATCCACTAGAGTGCGATTACGATGTTCAGACAAACCATTTCTCTGAGGTGTGCCAGGCGGCGTGAGTCGTGAAACAATTCAATATTTCCTTAGGTGCGTGCCAAACTTGTGACTTAAATATTCTCTGCCACGATTAGATCATAGGCACTTTATTTTCCTGTCACGTTGATTCTTTACCTCACTCTGAAATTCCTTGAACCTTTCAAAGGTTTCAAACTTGTGTTTCATTAAGTAGACATACCCATATCTGCACAAGTCATCAGTGAGGGTGAGAACATAACGATAGCCACCGTGAGCCTCGACGCTCATTGGACCGCATACATCGGTATGTATTATCTCCAACTAGTCAGTTGCTCGCTCCATTGTTCCGGAGAATGGAGTCTTGGTCATCTTGCCCATGAGGCATGGTTCGCACGTGTCAAATGATTCAAAATCAAGAGACTCCAAAAGTCCATCAGCATGGAGCTTCTTCATGCGTTTAACACCAATATGACCAAGGCGGTAGTGCCACATGTAAGTGGGACTATCATTATCAACCTTATACTTTTTGGTACTCACACTATGGACATGTGTAACATCACGTTCGAGATTCATCAAAAATAAACCATTGACCAGCGGGGCGTGACCATAAAACATTTCTCTCATATAAATAGAACAACCATTATTCTAAGATTTAAATGAGTAGTCATCTCGCGTCAAGCAAGATCCAGATACTATGTTCATGCTCAAAGCTGGTACTAAATAACAATTATTAAGGTTTAAAACTAATCCCGAAGGTAGATGTAGAGGTAGCGTGCCGACGGCGATCACATCGACCTTGGAACCATTCCTGACGCGCATCGTCACCTCGTCCTTTGCCAGCCTCCACTTATTTCGTAGCTCCTTCTTGGAGTTACAAATGTGAGCAACTACACCGGTAACAAATACCCAGGAGCTACTACGAGCGTTGGTTAGGTACACATCAATAACGAGTATATCACATATACCTTTAACGTTGCCGGCCTTCTTATCCGCTAAGTACTTGGGGCAGTTCCGCTTCCAGTGACCGGTACCCTTGCAATAAAAGCACTCAGTCTCAGGCTTGGGTCTATTCTTGTTCTTCTTCTCGGCAACTTGCTTACCGGGCATGGCAACAGCTTTGCCGTCCTTCTTGAAGTTCTTCTTACCCTTGCCTTTCTTGAAACTAGTGGTCTTATTCACCATCAACACTTGATGCTCCTTTTTGATCTCGACCTCTGCTGATTTCAGCATCGAGTACAACTCAGGAATGGACTTCTCCATCCCTTGCATGTTGTAGTTCATCACAAAGCTCTTGTAGCTAGGTGGAAGCGACTGGAGGATTCTGTCAATGACCGAGTCATCCGGGAGATTAACTCCCAGCTGAGTCAAGCGGTTGTGAAGCCCAGACATCTTGAGGATGTGCTCACTGACAGTACTGTTCTCCTCCATCTTACAGCTAAAGAATTTGTCGGAGACGTCATGTCTCTCGACCCGGGCATGAGCTTGGAAAACCAGTTTCAGCTCTTGGAACATCTCATATGCTCTATGTTGCTCAAAACGCTTTTGGAGCCCCGGTTCTAAACTATAAAGCATGCCACACTTAACAAGGGAGTAATCATCACAGCGCGACTGCCAAGCGTTCGTAACGTCTTGGTCCGCTGGGAAAATGGGTGGGTCACCTAGCGGTGCATCAAGGACATACAATCTCTTGGAAGCTATGAGGATGATCCTCAAGCCACGGACCTAGTCCGCATAGTTTCTTCCATCATCTTTCAGGTTGGTTTTCTCTAGGAACGCGTTGAAGTGGTGGGTGACATTAGCATTGGCCATTGGATCTACAATATAGATTGTAAAGACAATTTTAGACTAAGTTCGTGATAATTAAGTTCACATAATCAAATTATTTAACGAACTCCCACTTAGATAGACATCTCTCTAGTCATCCAAGTGATACATGATCCATCTCAACTAGCCCGTGTCCGATCATCACGTGAGACGGACTAGTCATCCATGGTGAACATCTCTATGTTGATCGTATCTTCTATACGACTCATGTTCGACCTTTCGGTCTTCCGTGTTTTGAGGTCATGTCTGTACATGCTAGGCTCGTCAAGTCAACCTAAGTGTTTCGCATGTGTAAATCGGGCTTACACCCATTGTATGCGAACGTTAGAACCTATCACACCCGATCATCACGTGGTGCTTCGGAACAACGATCCTTAGCAATGGTGCACAGTTAGGGTGAACACATCTTCTTGAAATTTTATTTAGAGATCATCTTATTTACTACCGTCGTTCTAAGCAAATAAGATGTAAACATGATAAACATCACATGCAATCAATGTAGTGACATGATATGGCCAATATCATCTTGCTCCTTTGATCTCCATCTTCGGGGCACCATGATCATCACTGTCACTGGCACGACACCATGATCTCCATCATCTGATCTCCATCATCGTGTCTTCATGAAGTTGTCTCGCCAACTATTACTTCTACTACTATGGCTAACGTTTAGGAATAAAGTAAAGTAATTACATGGCGTTTATGATTGACACTCAGGTCATACAATAAAATAAGTCAACTCCTATGGCTCCTGCCGGTTGTCATACTCATTGACATGCAAGTCGGGAATCCTATTACAAGAACATGATAAATCTCATACATCACAATGCATCACATCACATCCTTTTGGCCACATCACATCACAAGGCATATGCTGCAAAAACAAGTTAGATGTCCTCTAATTTGTAGTTGCAAGTTTTATGTGGCTGCTATAGGTTTCTAGCAAGAACGTTTCTTACCTACGCCAAAACCACAACATGATATGCCAATTGCTAGTTACCCTTCATAAGGACCCTTTTCATCGAATCCAATCCGACTAAGGTGGGAGAGACAGACACCCGCTAGCCACCTTATGCAACAAGTGCATGTCAGGCAGTGGAACCGGTCTCACGTAAGCGTACGTGTAAAGTTGGTCCAGGCCGCTTCATCCCACAATACCGCCGAATCAAGATAAGACTAGTAGTGGTAAGAAAATTTACAAGATCGACGCCCACAACAAGTTTGTGTTCTACTCGTGCATAGATTCTACGCATAGACCTAGCTCATGATGCCACTGTTGGGAGACGTAGTAGTAAATCAAAAAATTTCCTACGTGTCACCAAGATCTATCTATGAAGAAACCAGCAACGAGTGGGGAGAGATTCCATCTTCATACCTTTAAAGATCTCTAAGCGGAAGCATTACAAGAACGCGGTTGGTGGAGTCGTACTCGTAGCGATTCAGATCGCGGTGGACTCCGATCTTAGCGCCGAACAACGGCGCCTCCGTGTTCAACACACGTGCAGCCCGATGACGTCTCCTATGCCTTGATCCAGCAAGGAGGAAGGAGAGATTGAGGGAGAGCTCCGGCAGCACGACGGCATGGTGACAGTGGAGCTACGTGGACTCGAGCAGGGCTTCGCCAAGCGCTACGCAAAACGAGGAAGAGGAAGGGTAGGGCTGCGCCGAGAGAGAGAGAAGTCGTTTCTCAAATCATCCCAAACCCTTGGATATATATAGGAGGAGGGATAGGGAGGGCTTCCTTGGCCCCTCCTCCGAGGAGGAGAGGTTCGGCAGAACCTAGGGAGGAATCCACCTCCCACAAGGGAGGTGGATCTCTTACTTTTGAATCTTTTCAGCCTTATCTCTTTATCCCTAGCCGCATGGGCCCTTCTAGAAGGTCTTGGCCAGCCCAATAAGGGTTGGTACACCTCCTCTAAGGGCCCACGAAGTCCTTTGGTCGTCACACCCCTCCCGGGGTCCTCCGGCACCCTCCGGCACTCCCGGTACACTACCGATGAGCCCGAAAACTTTCCGGTGACCAAAACTGGACTTCCTATATATCAATCTTTACCTCCGGACCATTTCGGAGCTCTTCGTGATGTTTGGGATCTCATACGGGACTCCGAAAAACCTTCGGTAACCACGTACAACATTTCCCTATAACCCTAGTGTCATCGAACCTTAAGTGTGTAGACCCTACGGGTTCGGGAGACACGTAGACATGACCGAGACACCTCTCCGGTCAATAACCAACTATTGGGATCTGGATACCCATGTTGGCTCCCACATGCTCCACGATGATCTCATCGGATGAACCATGATGGCGGGGATTCAATCAATCCCGTATTCAATTCCCTTTGTCTATTGGTATGATACTTGCCCGAGATTCGATCGTCGGTATCCCTATACCTTGTTCAATCTCGTTACTGGCAAGTCTCTTTTACTCGTTCAGTAATACATCATCCCGTGGCTAACTCCTTAGTCACATTGAGCTCGTTATGATGATGTCTTACCGAGTGGGCCCAGAGATACCTCTCCATCACACGGAGTGACAAATCCCGGTCTCGATTCGTGCCAACCTAACAGACACTTTCAGAGATACCCGTAGTGAACCTTTATAGCCACCCAGTTACATTGTGACGTTTGGCACACCCAAAGTATTCCTACGGTATCCGGGAGTTGCAGAATCTCATGGTCTAAGGAAACGATACTTGACATTGGAAAAGCTTTAGCAGACGAACTACACTATCATGTGCTATGCTTAGGATTGGGTCTTGTCCATCACGTCATTCTCCTAATGATTTGATCCCATAACCAATTACATCCAATGTTCATGGTCATGAAACCATGACCATCTATCGATCAACGAGCTAGCCAACTAGAGGCTCACTAGGGACATGTTGTGGTCTATGTATTCACACATGCATTACGGTTTCCGGTTAACACAATTATAGCATGAACAATAGACAATTATCATGAACAAGGAAATAAAATAATAACCATTTCATTATTGCCTCTAGGGCATATTTCCAACACATAAAAGGATTAACATCACATGCAAATCATAAGTGACATGATATGGCCATGAACCTGTTCTTTTGATCTCCATCTCCAAAGCACACGCATGATCTCCATCGTCACCGGCATAACACCATGATCTCCATCATCATGATCTCCATCATTGTGTCTCCATCAGGGTTGTCGTTCCCACCATGCTCATACTACTATTGCCACCGCTTAGCGATAAAGTAAAGCATTACATAGCGCTTAAATATTGACACGCTGGTAATACAATAATCAAAGACAACCCTATGGCTCCTGCCGGTTGCCGTACTCATCGACATGCAAGTCGTGATATTCTATACAAGAACATGATCATGTCATACATCACATATATCACATCATGTAATTGGCCATATCACATCACAACATACCCTGCAAAAACAAGTTAGACGTCCTCTAATTGTTGTTGCATGTTTTACGTGGCTGCTATGGGTATCTAGCAAGAACGATTCTTACCTACGCAAAACCACAATGGTGATATGAAGATTGCTTTTCAACCTTCAATAAGGACTGCCTTAATCAAATCCAGTCCAACTAAAGTGGGAGCCACAGACACCAGCCAGCCATCTTTATGCAACAAATTCACATGTCAGTTGATGGAACACAGTCTCTCGTAAGCGTACGAGTAAATTCGGTCCGAGCCGCTTCATCCCACAATACCGTTGAACCAAGAAAAGACTAAGGGAGGAAGCAATCTGAATATCAACGCCCATAAACTCCTTTGTGTTCTACTCAAGATCTCATCTCCGCATAGACCTAGCTCTGATACCACTGTTGGGGAACGTTGCATGGGAAACAAAAAAATTCCTACGCTTCACCAAGATCAATCTAGGAGATGAGCATCTACGAGAGGAGAGATTGGATCCACATACCCTTGTATATTGCTAAGCGTAAGCGTTCAAGAACGCGGTTGCTGTAGTCGTACGTCTTCGTGATCCGAATCGCAAGCCGTCCCACGAACTCCCGATCAAGTGCCGAACGGATGACACCTCTACGTTCATCACACGTGCAGCTCGATGAAGATCTCCGCCTTCTTGATCCAGCAAGAGGGAGCGGAGAGGTAGATGGGTTTGCCACCAGCACGACGGCATGGTAGCAGTGGTGGTGGAGCTGATCTGGCAGAGCTTCAGTAAGCGTCGCCGAATCAATCTAGAGGATAGGCTATCGGAGAGGGAGGAAGGGCTACGCCGTGGCTTAGGGTGCGGCTTCCCTCCTCCCTCTCACATATATATAGGAGAGGGGTCGTGCGCCCAACCCCTAGGGTTTCCTCCTTGGGGCGGCGACCAAGGGTGGAGGCGCCCTAGGGTGGCTTGCCACATAAGCAAGGTGGCGCCAACCCTAGGGTTGTCCCTCCCACCAACACCCCAACTGCATGGGCTTTTGTGGAAGGGGGCGCCAGCCCACCTGTTGGGGAACGTTGCATGGGAAACAAAAAAATTCCTACGCACACGAAGATCTATCCATGATGATGAGCATCTACGAGAGGGAGAGTGGATCTACATACCCTTGTAGATCGCTAAGCGAGAAGCGTTAAGAAATGCGGTTGGTGTAGTCAAATGTCTTCGTGATCCAAATCACCGAGCGTCCTGCAATCCAATCACGATCCGTCCTCACGATCCGTCCCGATCAAGCACCGAACGGACGACACCTTCGCGTTCAGCACACGTACAGTTTGATGACGATCTCCGCCTTCTTGATCCAGCAAGAGGGAGCGGAGAGGAAGAAGAGTTTGCCGGCATCATGACGGCGCTCTGGCGATGGTGGTGGAGCTATTTCGGCAGGGCTTCTCCTAAGCACTGCAGGAATCCGATCTAGAGGAGAAACTATGCACTGGAGGAACGCGTCGCACGTAGCTGAAAATCTAGTGAAAAAACCCTAAAACCTCTAGTATATGTAAGAGGGAGGGAGGATAGGCCTTGGCTCAAGGGCCAAGCCTCCTTTGGGTCGGCCGAAGTGGGGAGGAGAGGAGGACTCCTCCTCCAATCCTAGTAGGACTAGAATTCCTCCTTTTTTTTGCCTTTTTTCCACCTTCACCCTTTGGGATTTTCTTCCCTAGCCGCATGGGACTTTTGTGGTACTTCCAACAAACCACTAAGGGCTGGTATTTACTCTCCCGACACATGAAGCCTCTTGGGTCGAAATACCCCTCCCGGGGATCTCCCGGTACACTACCGGCACTCCCGGTACACTACCGATGAGCCCGAAACTTTTCCGGCGATCAAAACATGACTTCCTATATATGAATCTTTACCTCCAGACCATTCCGAAGCTCCTCGTGATATCCGGGATCTCATCCGGGACTCTGAACAACCTTCGGTCACCACCATACATAACTCTATACTACCAAAACGTCACCAAACCTTAATTGTGTAGACCCTGCGGGTTCGAGAACTATGTAGACATGACCGAGATACCTCTATGGTCAATAACCAATAGAGGGACCTGGATGCCTATATTGATTCCTACATATTCTATGAAGAACTTTATCGGTCGAACCTCTATTGGAAATATGCCCTAGAGGAAATAATAAATTAGTTATTATCATATTTGCTTGTTCATGATAATCGTTTATTATCCATGCTATAATTGTGTTGATCGGAAACTTAGATACATGTGTGGATACATTGACAACACCATATCCCTAGTATGCCACTAGTAGACTAGCTCGTTGATCAAAAGATGGTTAAGGTTTCCTAGCCATGGACATGAGATGTCAGTTGATAATGGGATCACATCATTAGGAGAATGATGTGATGGACAAGACCCAAACTACAAACGTAGCATATGATCGTGTCAGTTTATTGCTACTATTTTCTGCATGTCAAGTATATGTTCCTATGACCATCAGATCATGCAACTCACAGACATCGGAGGAGTGCTTTGTGTGTACCAAACGTCGCAACGTAACTGGGTGACTATAAAGGTACTCTACAGGTATCTCCGAGGGTGTCTGTTGAGTTTGCATGGATCAAGACTGGGATTTGTTACTCCGTGTGACGGAGAGGTATCTTAGGCCCCACTCGATAATGCAACATCACAATGAGCCTTGCAAGCACTGTGACTAAGTGTTAGTCACGGGATCTTGTATTACGAAACGAGTAAAGAGACTTGCCGGTAACGAGGTTGAACTAGGTATGGACATACCGACGATCGAATCTCGGGCAAGTAGCATACCGAAGAACAAAGGGAACATCATACGGGATTAACTGAATCCTTGACATAGAGGTTCGACCGATAAAGATCTTCGTAGAATATGTAGGAACCAATATGGGCATCCAGGTCCCGCTATTGGTTATTGACCATAGAGGTGTCTCGGTCATGTCTACATAGTTCTCGAACCCGCAGGGTATGCACATTTAAGGTTTGGTGACGTTTCGGTAGCATAGAGTTATGTATGGTGGTGGCCGAAGGTTGTTAGGAGTCCCGGATTTGATCCCGAATGTAATGAGGAGCTCCTTAATGGTCCGGAGATAAAGATTCATATATAGGAAGTCCTGTTTTGTTCGCCGGAAAAGTTTCGGGCTCATCGGTAGTGTACCGGGAGTGCCGGTAGTGTATTGGGAGACCACCGGGAGGGATATTTCGACCCAAGAGTCTTCATGGGCTGTGGGAGAGTGAATATCAACCCTTAGTGGTCTGGAGGAAACTCCCACATAAGGCCCATGTGGCTGGAGAAGAAATCCCAATAGGAAAAGGTGGAAAAAGGCAAAAAAGGAGCAATCCTAGTCCTACTAGGATTGGAGGAGGAGTCCTCCTCTCCTAGTAGGTTTGGCCGAACCCAAGGAGACTTGGCCCTTGGGACAAGCCTCTCCTCCTCTCCTCCTATATATATTGGTGGATTTTAGGGTTTTGCACAAGATTTTTAGCTACGTGTTGTCCGTTCCTCTAGTGCATAGTTTCTCCTCTAGATCGGTTTTCTGCAGTGCTTAGGCGAAGCCCTGCCGGAATAGCTCCACCACCATCGCCGGAGCACCGTCACGCTACCGGAGAACTCTTCTACCTCTCCTCTCCCTCTTGCTAGATCAAGAAGGCGGAGATTGTCATCAAGCTACATGTGTGCTGAACGCGGAGGTGTCGTCATCAAGCTGCACATGCGCTAGACCGGAAGTATCATAACAAAGATCATGAGACGGATCGTGATGAGACCGCGGGACGGATCGTGATGAGATCGCAGGATGGATCGTGATGAGTTTGCAGGACGGATCGTGATTGGATCGCGGGACGGATCGTGATGAGATCATGGGACGCTCGGCGATTTGGATCGCGAAGACGTTCGACTACACCAACCGCGTTTCTTAACGCTTCCCGCTTAGCGATCTACAAGGGTATGTAGATCCACTCTCCCTCTCGTAGATGCTCATCACCATGGATAGATCTGCGTGTGCGTAGGAAAATTTTTGTTTCCCATGCGACGTTCCCAACAATGGCATCATGAGCTAGGTCTATGTGTAGATGAGATCTCGAGTAGAACATAAAGAGTTTGTGGGCGTTGATGCTTAGATTGCTTCCTCCCTTGGTCGGATTTTGGTTCAGCGGTATTTGTGAGATGAAGCGTCCCGGACCAACATTACTCGTACGCTTACGAGACACCGGTTCCCTCAACTGCAACTTGTTGCATAGACGGCTTGCGGGTGCCAGTTTCTCTCACTTTAGTTGGATCGGATTCGATAAAGGCGGTCCTTGAGAAGGTTGAAAAGCAACTAGTGTATCACTATTGTGGTTTTTGCGTAGATGAGAATTGTTCTTGCTAGATACCCGTAGCAGCCACGTAAAACACGCAACAACAATTAGAGGGCATCTAACTTGTTTTTGCAGGGTATGTTGTGATGTGATATGGCCAATTACATGATGTGATATATATGATGTATGAGATGATTATGTGATGTATAGATTATCACGACTTGCATGTCGTTGAGTACGGCAACCGGCAGGAGCCATAGGGTTGTCTTTAATTATTGTATGACCTGCGTGTCAATCATTAAGCGCTATGTAATGCTTTACTTTATCGCTATGATAGCAATAGTTGTAGAAGCATGTTGGGCGCGACAACCCCGATGGAAACACGTTGATGGAAATCAAGATGATGGAGATCATGGTGTCATGCCGGTGACGATGAAGATCATGCCGCTGCTTTCTAGATGGAGATCAAAAGCACAAGTTCATGGCCATATCATGTCACTTATGATTTGCATGTGATGTTAATCCTTTTTTGCACCTTGTTTTGATTAGGACGATGGTAGCATTATAAGGTGATCCCTCACTTAATTTCAAGATAAACTGTGTTCTCCCCGAGTGTGCACCATTGCGAAAATTCGTCGTGTCGAGAGACCACGTGATGATCGGGTGTGATAGACTCTACGTTCACATACAACGGGTGCAAGCCAGTGTTGCACATGCAGAACACTTGGGTTAAACTTGACGAGCCTAGCATGTACAGACATGGCCTCGGAACACAAGAGACCGAAAGGTCGAACATGAGTCATATAGCAGATATGATCAACATGATGATGTTCACCATTGAAACCACCTCAACACACGTGATGATCGGACTTGAGTTTGTGAATTTGGATCATATATCACTCGAATGACCAGAGGGATGTCAATTTGAGTGGGAGTTCTTCATTAATATGATTAATTGAACTCATTATCATGAACATAGTCAGTAGTGTCTTTGCAAATTATGTTGTAGATTACTAACTCGCGATGTAGCTCCCTTGAATTTTTTATATGTTCCTAGAGAAATAGAGTTAAAAGATGATGGTAGCAATATTGCGGATTGGGTCCGTGATCTGAGGATTGTCCTCACTGCTGCACAGAAGGCTTATGTCCTTAATGCACCACTCGGTGCACCAACCCCTCTAGCGTCGTCTGTAGATGTTGTGAACATCTGACAGGCACGTTCTGATGACTACTTGATAGTTTAGTGCATCATGCATTACGGCTTAGAATTGAGGCTCCAAAACGTTTTGAACATCACGGAACATATGAGATGTTTCTAAGAGCTGAAATTAGGATCTCAGGCTCATGCCCGTGTTGCGAGATATGAGATCTCCAACCAGATTCTTTACCTGCAAGATGAAAGAGAATAGCTCAATCGTTGAGCATGTGCTCAGATTGTCTGGGTGCTACAATCGCTTGAATCAAGTGGGAGTTGATCTTCCAGATAAGATAGTAATTGATATAGTTCTCCAAGTCATTTTCACTAAGCTACTAGTACTTGGTGATGAACTATAAAATGCCAGGGATAGAAATAATGATCCCTGAGCTGTTTGCGATGTTTGACACCGCGAAGGTAGAAATGAATAAGGAGCATCAAGTGTTGATGGTTAGTAAAACCACTAGTTTCGAGAAGGGCAAGGGAAAGGAGGGAAACTTCATGGATGGCAACACAGTTGCTGCTCCAGTGAAGCAACCCAAAGTTGAACCCAAACCCGAGACTAAGTGCTTCTATTATGAGATGAGCGGCCGTTAAAGCGGAACAACTCTAGATACTTGGTAGATAAGAAGGCTGGCAACATCGACAGAAGTATATTTGATATACGTGTTATTGATGTGTACCTTGCTAGTACTCCTAGTAGGACCTGGGTATTGGATACCGGTTCTGTTGCTAAATGTTAGTAACTCGAAATAAAAGCTACGGAATAAACGGAGAACTAGCTAAGGATGAGGTGATGATGTGTGTTGGAAATGTTTCCAAGGTTGATGTGATCAACATCGCATGCTCTCTCTACCTCCGGGATTAGTGACAAACCTAAATAAATGTTATTTGGTGTTTTGCGTTGAGCATGAACATGATTAGACCGTCTTTATTGCAACACGGTTATTCATTTAAATTAGGGAATAATGGTTATTCTGTTTACATGAATAATACCTTCAATGGTCATGCACCCAGTGAGAATGGTTTGTTGAAATCTTGATCGTAGTAATACACATGTTCATAAAATTGATGCCAAAAGATACAAAGTTAATAATGATAGTACCACATACTTGTGGCACTACCGCTAAATGTCATATTGGTATAAAGCGCATGAGGAAACTCCATGTCGATGGATCTTTGGACTCATTCGATTCGAATCGGTTGAGACATGCGAACCATGCCTTTTGGGCAAGATGACTAAGGACCCCGTTTTCCGGATTGATGGAGCGGGCAAATGGTTCATTGGAAATGATACATGTTGATGTATGCAATCCAATGAGTCTTGTAGCATGCGGTGGATGTCATTATTTTCTTACCTTCACTGATGATTTGATTAGATATAGTGGATATTTACTTAATGAAACACATGTCTGAATCGTTTCAAAGGTTCAAGAAAATTCAGAGTGAAGTTTTAAGATCATCATGACAAAAAGATAAAAATGTCTGCGATATGATCATGGAGGTGAATATCCAAGTTGCGAGTTTGGCATGCAACTTTAGACAAAGTGAAAGTTGTTTCACAACTAACGCCACCTGGAACACCATAGTGTGATGGTGTGTCCAAACGTCATAGTCATGCTCTATTGGATATGGTGCATGCTATGATGTCTCTTATCATTTTACCACTATAATTTTGGGGTTATGCATTAGAGACAACTACATTCACTTTAAATAGGGCACCATCTAAATCCGTTGAGATGACACCGTGTGAATTATGGTTTGATAGAAACCTAATCTGTCATTTCTTAATGTTTGGGGCTGCAACGCTTGTGTGGAAAATGTTTTCACCTAATGAGGTCGAACCCAAAGCGGACAAATGAATCTTCATAGAATACCCTAAGAACAGTTGGGTGAACCTTCTATCTCAGATCCAAGCATAAAATGTCTGTTGCTAAAACGGGTCCTTTCTCGAGGAAAAGTTTCTCTCGAAAAATGGAGTGGGAGGAAGATAGAACTTGATGAGGTTGTTGAACCTTTGTTTCAACCAGAGAGTAGTGCAACGTAGAAACATGTTTATGTGGAGCCTATGTTAGTTGAAGAGGAAGTTAATGATGATGATCATGAAAGCTTCGAATCAAGTTACTACTGAACCTCGTAGGTCGACAATGTAATGTAGGCATGTATTCCGTATATAGTCATACGTGCTTATGGAAAAGAACTTGCATGACATCTTTTGTCCATCCCTCCCGTGGCAGCGGGTTCCTAATGGAAACTAAGGGATATTAAGGTCTCCTTTTAATAGAGAACCGGAACAAAGCATTAGCACATGGTGAATACATGGAATCCTCATACTATGGTCATCTCCGGGAGTGGTTCCGACTATTGTCACTCCGGGGTTGCCGGGTCATAACACATAGTAGGTGACTACAACTTGCAAGATAGGATCAAGAACACACATATACGATGAAAACATAATAGGTTCAGATCTCAAATCATGGCACTCGGGCCCTAGTGACAAGCATTAAGAATAGCAAAGTAGTAGCAACATCAATCTTAGAACATAGTGGATACTAGGGATCAAACCCCATCAAAACTAACTCGATTACATGATAGATCTCATCCAAACCTCACCGTCCAGCAAGCCTACGATGAGATTACTCACGAACGATGGGGAGCATCATGGAATTGGCGACAGAGGATGGTTGATGATGACGATGGCTTCGATTTCCCCTCTCCGGAGCCCAGAACGGACTCCAGATCTGCCCTCCCGAGGAAGAACAGGTGGTGGCGGCGGTTCCGTATCGTGAAACGCAAAAAACTCTTCTCTCCTAATTTTTTCTGGACGAAAGAGGCTATATGGAGCTGGAGAGGAGGTCGGAGGAGACACGTGGGCCCCACGAGACTGCCAGGCGCGGCCTAGGGGGGGCTACGCCTCCTGGGCTCGTGGCCCACTGGCAGCTCCTCTCAAGTTGATTCTTCCTCTGGTATTTTTTATATATTCCATAAAAAATCCTCGTGAGTTTCCAGGTCATTTTGAGAACTCTTATTTCTACACAAAAACAAGACCATGGCAGTTCTGCTGAAAACAGCATCAGTCCGGGTTAGTTTCATTCAAATCATGCAAATTAGAGTCCAAAACAAGGGCAAAAGAGTTTGGAAAAGTAGATACGTTGGAGACGTATCAACTCCCCCAAGCTTAAAGCCTTGCTTGTCCTCAAGCAATTCAGTTGATAAAATGAAAGAGACAAAAGAAAAACTTTTACGAACTCTGTTTGATCTTGTTGTTGTAATTATATCTAACTCATATTCAGATTTTCAGCAAGATCATAAGCTAACCACATAAGCAATGGAATTTAGGTCTCATGGTATACTCATATCAATGGCCTAATCAACTAGAGAGTAATAATAATAAGTCTCAAACGTCAACACTTCAATCAAAACAATCATGATACAATATGAATAGATGGTATCTCGCTAGCCCTTTCTAAGACCGCAAAACATAAATGCAGAGCACCTTCAAAGACCAAGGGCCGACTAGAAATTGTAATTCATGGAAAAGAAGATCTAGTCATATTCATACTCCATATCAATTAATATCAAAGCATACAAATGACGGAGGTGCTCTCTAGCTGGTGCTTTTAATAAGAAGAGGGTGACTCAACAGAAATGTAAATAGATAGGCCCTTCGCAGAGGGAAGCATTGATTCGCAGAGGTGCCAGAGCTCAAGCTTTTTAAAACAGAGATAAATAATTTTGGGGTGGCATGCTTTCATTGTCAACAAGATGACCAAGAGTTTTCACCATCTTCCATGCTACACATATTATAGGCGGTTCCCAAACAGAATAGTAAAGTTTTGACTCCCCCACCACCGATCAATCACACTCCATAGCTAGCCGGATCCTCGGGTGCCGTCCATACCAACAACAATCCAGGGGGAGTTTGTTTGCAATTATATTTTTATTGGATTTGAGCATGGAACTGGGCATTCCGATTACCGGCCCCTTTCTCGTGAGTGATAGTGAATAAACACATATCGAGGATAACATGCCTAGCATGGAAGATACTGACTGCCCCTTGTCACCACATGAGCGGTTCGGGCATACAAAATAGATTATTATTTGAAGGTTTAGAGAATGGCACATGCAAATTTACTTCGAACGGCAGGTAGATACCGCATATAGGTAGGTATGGTGGACTCATATGGAACAACTTTGGGGTTTATGGGAGTGGATGCACAAGCAGTATTCCCGCTTAGTACAAGTGAAGGCTAGAAAGAGACTGGGAAGCGACCAACTAGAGAGCGACAACAGTCATCAACATGCATTGAGATTAACCAACATTGAGTGCAAGCATGAGTAGGATATAAATCACCATGAACATGAATATCATGGAGGCTATGTTGATTTTGTTTCAACTACATGCGTGAACATGCGCCAAGTCAAGCCACTTGAATCATTCAAAGGAGGATACCATCCTATCATACTACATCACAATCATTTTAAAATTCATGTTGGCATCCAAGACAAACCATTATAAGCTCCTAGCTAATTAAGCATGGCATAAGAAACTATGATCTCTAAGTTGTCATTGCAAACATGTTTCTCTCATAACAATGCTGAATTAGGAATGATGAGCTAGTCATATTTACAAAAACAAAATAGATCGAGTTCATACCAGCTTTTTCAGGCTCAGTCACTTCATCATATATCGTCATTATTGCCTTTCACTTCAACGACCGAATGATGTGAATAATAATAAGAGTGTTTGTGCATTGGACTAAGCTGGAATCTGCAAGCAAACTCAGCGGAGAAGACAGAGTAATATGGCTCTTTGACGGATAAACAATAATGCATATGAGAGCCACTAATCATTTTAATCATGGTCTTCTACCTCGACCCAAAGAAAAAAGAAAACTATTTACACGGGAAAGCTCCCAACAAGCAAAAGAAGAACGGGAAATCTTTTTGGGTTCTCTTTTCTTAGTTACTACTAAGCATCCAAGAATGTAAAGTTGCAACTAAATTTTTTTGTTTTTCTCATTTTATTTTTGGATTTTATCAAGTTAATCAAACACACAAAAAGAATGCGAGAAAAATAAAATAAACTAGCATGGATGATATAATGAAAAAGTGTGAACACCGACTATCAAAGTGAATGTGTGAACATGAATATAAAGTCGGTGAGAAACACGTACTCCCCCAAGCTTAGGATTTTGGCCTAAGTTGGTGTACTCCCAAGGCAGGAAGTAACCAGCTCCGGGGTATTCCGTACGATATCCAAAATCATAATGTGGGTTGTACTGGGACGCGGCAGCTACTGCCTGAATAGATGCCTCGCGGAGGCGAGCAGCCTTCTCCTCCCTCTCATACTCCTCTGCCTCTTCTCTGGTTATGTAATATCTCCGTTTACTCTGAAAATCAAAGAAGGCAGGAGCAGGAAGGGTAATATGGAAAACACGCTGTCGATTAAATATTAACCGGTATAGGAGGGACTCATTGCTTCTGTCAAGGAACTGGAAGCATATCATAGCAACATGATCAAGGAAAGCACTGTGAAGCGGGGGATCTCCTGTCTGGATGGGTATTTTAAGATAATTAGCTAGGCGAGTGGCATAGATCCCACCAAAGAAATCTCCTTCATTAGCATTGTTATTTAGTCTCCTAGCAATTATAGCTCCCATGTTAAAACTTCTATCACCTGTTACTGCGCTCTTAAGTATACTGAGGTCAGGTGCGCAGAGGTGGCTATGGGCACGCTTACAATTAATGCATCTACCTATGAAGAGGGGAAAATAATGTAAGGCAGGAAAATGAATGCTCCCCATGGTAGCCTGCGTAATATCTCTAGTTTTTCCAACAGTTATACTAGACATAAAATCTCTAACCGAGGACTTAGGAGGGTCACTGGGACTACCCCAATCAGGTATCTAGCATATTCTATTAAAATCCTATAAATCCATAGTACACGATTTTTCATAAAGATCAAACAGTATGGATGTGTCACGACCAACTGAAAATATGAATCTACGAACAAAAGAGGCAGTGAGTGTAGTATAATGTTCACATTTATCGGAGATGAACTCTTCGAGCCCGGCGTTGCGAATAAATGTATCAAACTCGTCCTTGAAACCTGTATCAATCATGAATTCATCTGAAGGCCATTCACATGGTTGCACCGGTGCGTCTCTCGGCTAATAAGGATCAGGCTCCCGAATCGCGGGACGGGGACCCTTCTTGCTTGAGGAACCACCATGATAGTTCTTCCTAAAAAATTTCCTTTTTCTGAAATAATTCTGAAATTTTTAGTGACTCAAAATAAAAGTGAACAAAACTTAACAAAACTCATAGCAACTACTCCTACAAGTGCCTAGAGGCCATATCTTGCATCAAAACTACTTGGGACCAAATAAAATCAACAAGCAAAGCTCAAGAACAGGGTCACCAAGGTAGGAATAGTATGCAATGAATAAAGCACTAGAACAAAAAATAATTGGACCAATGGAGGAGTCACATACCAAGGAACAATTCCCCAAAACAGTTTGGTGAATGGGGCTTTGCACAAGGAGATCAAAAAACACAGCAAAATGAGCAAGAACACGAGTTTGAGCTGTGGGGTGATTTCTTCTGGAGGTAGAAGAAGGAGATGGGTGCTAGAATAAGTGGAGGGAGGCACGTGGGACCCACGAGCCTGCCAGGCGCGGCCAGGGGGGTGGCCGCGCCTCCTGGGCTCGTGGCCCACTGGTGCATCCCCTGACTAGTTATCTATCTCAGAAATTCTTAAATATTCTAGAAAAAATCATACTTGAATTTCAGGGCATTTGAAGAACTTTTATTTCCAGGTCATTTTTTATTGGACAGATAATGCAGAAAACAGGAAAATAATGCTATATTTATTATTTTTCTACTAAATACAGAAAGTAAAAGTTGGGAACAAAAGGTTGTGACTTCTAGATTCATCCTTCTCATGGTCATCAAAAGAAATCCATCAATGAGGTTGATCAAGTCTCCTTGACAAACTTTTTTGAATCACATAAAACCGGAGAATCTTCGAAAAATCACTAGGTTACCTCAATGGGGATGTGCATATCCCCAACAATAAGTATATCATATCTCATCTTGACAGTAGGTATGGGGCATTCAAAGCTTCCAATAGTAATGGATGAAGGTTTTTCAATAGAATTTATGCAATGAACCCGATATTGTTTCTTCGGAAAGTGCACCGTGTGCTCATTACCATTGACATGAAAAGTGACATTGCCTTTGTTGCAATCAATAACAGCCCATGCAGTGTTTAAAAAGGGTCTTCCAAGGATGACTACCATGGCATCATCCTCGGGAATATCAAGAATAACAAAGTCCGTTAAGATAGTAACGTTTGCAACCACAACAGGCACATCCTCGCAAATGCCGATAGGTAGAGAAGTTGATTTGTCGGCCATTTGCAAAGAAATTTCAGTAGGTGTCAACTTATCCAATTCAAGTCTACGACATAAAGAGAGAGGCATAACACTAACACCGGCTCCAAGATCACATAAAGCAGTTCTAACATAATTTCCTTTAATGGAGCAAGGTATAGTGGGTACTCCGGGATCACCTAGTTTCTTAGGAGTCCCGCCCTTAGAAGTGTAATTAGCAAGCATGGTGGAAATCTCAACATCGGGTATCTTTCTTTTATTAGTCACAATATCTTTCATGTATTTAGCATAAGGAGACATTTTAAGCATATCAGTCAAACGCATTTGCAAGAACATAGGTCTAATCATTTCAACAAAGCGCTCAAAATCCTCATCATCCTTTTTCTTGGATGGTTTGGGAGGAAAGGGCATGGGTTTCTGAACCCATGGTTCTCTTTCTTTACCATGCTTCTTGGCAATAAAATCACTCTTATCATATCTCTAATTCTTAGGTTGTGGGTTATCAGGATCAATAGCAGGTTCAATCTCCATATCGTTATCATTACTAGGTTGAGCATCAGTATGAACATCATTATCAATATTATCACTAGGCTCATGTTCATCACCAGATTGTGTCTCAGCATCAGAAATAGATATATCATTTGGATTCTCAGGTGTAACAGAAACAGGTTTACTAGCATGCAAGTTCCTATCATCTTTCTTTTTCTTCCTATTACCAGGATGACTAGGTGCATCAGTATTAATTCCTTGAGAATCTTGCTCACTTCTCTTAGGATGGCCCTCAGGATACGAAGGTTCCTGAGTCATTCTACCACCTCTAGTAACAAATTTAACATAATTATCATTCAATTCATTAAGAAAGTCATTTTGAGCCTTAAGTACTTGCTCTACTTGAGTAGTGACCATAGAAGCATGTTTACCAATAAGCTTAAGATCATTAAAATTTCTATCCACACAAGCACTTATATGATCAATCATACGAGCATTTTGTTCCAGTTGTCTGCTAACATAATCATTAAAACTTTGTTGTTTGGCAACAAAGTTATCAAATTCATCTAAGCATAAGCTAGCAGGTTTATCATAAGGAATATCACTCTCATTGAATCTACGAAGAGAATTTACCTCTACTACCTGTGTTGGGTTATCAAGACCATGTATCTCTTCAATAGGTGGTAGATTCTTAACATCTTCAGATTTAGTACCTTTCTCTCGCATAGATTTCTTTGCTTCTTGCATATCTTCAGGACTGAGAAATAGAATACCTCTTTTCTTAGGAGTTGGCTTCGGAGGTGGTTCGGGAATAGTCCAAGCATTATCATTGCTCAAGATATTATTTAATAGAATTTCAGCTTGTTCCATAGTTCGTTCCCTAAAAACACAGCTAGCACAACTATCTAGGTGGTCCCTAGAAGCATTGGTTAGTCCATTATAAAAGATATCAAGTATTTCATTTTCCTTAAGAGGGTGATCAGGCAAATCATTAAGTAACAGGACAAGCCTCCCCCAAGCTTGTGGGAGGCTCTCTTCTTCAATTTGCACAAAGGTATATATCCTGCAAGGCAGCTTGTTTCTTATGGGCAGGAAAATATTTCTCAGAGAAGTAGTATATCATATCCTGAGGACTACACACACAACCAGGAGCAAGAGAAGTAAACCAAGTTTCCAAGTTTTAGCATCACCCTTTAGTGAGAAAGGAAACAACTTAAGGATATAGTAATGGCGAATTTTTTCCTCATTAGTGAACAGGGTGGCAATATCATTTAGTTTAGTAAGATGTGCTACAACAGTTTCAGATTCATAACCATGAAAAGGATCAGATACAACAAAAGTGATTAACTCAGGATCGACAAAGAACTCATAATCCTTATCAGTAACAAAGATAGGTGAAGTAGCAAACTTAGGATCATATTTCATTCTAGCATTCAGAGATTTTTCTTTCCACTTGCGTAATAAATTCTCAAGATCATAGCTATCCTTACAAGCAAGAAAGTCTTCAGCTACCTCTCCTTCCATAACATAACCCTTAGGTATATTAGGTAATTCATATCTAGGAGGGCTAGGTCTAACAGATGTAACAGCAGGTTCCATTTCAATAATTTCATCAGTTTCAGAGGTATCATTTGATTCAGTAGTAACTCTAGCAATTTGTGCATCAAGAAATTCACCAAGTGGCATATCCTTATAAAGCAAAGCATCATCATAATTATCATGTATAGCAGAAGTAGCATCATCAAGCACAGGCGACATATCAGAATTAATATCAGGTGGCGGTGTCACAAATTTACTCATAACAGAAGGTGAATCAAGTGCAGAGCTAGATGGCAGTTCCTTACCTGTCCTCGTAGTTGAGGGCAGAACTTTAGTTTTTGGATCCCGCAAATTCTTCATAGTGATCAACAGATATATATCCCAAGTGACTCGAAGAATAGAGCTACGCTCCCCGGCAACGGCGCCAGAAAAAGGTCTTGATAACCCACAAGTATAGGGGATCGCAACAGTTTTCGAGGGTAGAGTATTCAACCCAAATTTATTGATTCGGCACAAGGGGAGCCAAAGAATATCCTCGAGTATTAGCAGTTGAGTTGTCAATTCAACCACTCCTGAAAGATTTAGTATCTGCAGCAAAGTTTTAGTAGCAAAGTAGTATGATAGTAACGGTAATTGTGGCAACAGTAGCAGCAGTGATTTGTGTAGCAAGTGTGACAGCAGTAGCGGTAAAGTAACGCAGCAAAGACCAGTATAGGAAAAGCTCGTGGCAACAGTAGCAGCAGTGATTTGTGTACCAAGTGTGACAGCAGTAGCGGTAAAGTAACGCAGCAAAGACCAGTATAGGAAAAGCTCGTAGGCATTGGATCGGTGATGGATAATTATGTCGTATGGCATTCATCATGTAACAGTTATAACATAGGGTGATATGTAACTAGCTCCTGTTCGTCAATGTAATGTAGGCGTGTATTTCGTATATAGTCATACGTGCTTATGGAAAAGAACTTGCATGACATCTTTTGTCCATCCCTCCCATGACAGCGGAGTCCTAATGGAAACTAAGGGATATTAAGGTCTCATTTTAATAGAGAACCGGAACAAAGCATTAGCACATGGTGAATACATGGAATCCTCATACTATGGTCATCTCCGGGAGTGGTTCCGGCTATTGTCACTCCGGGGTTGCCGGGTCATAACACATAGTAGGTGACTACAACTTGCAAGATAGGATCAAGAACACACATATATTGATGAAAACATAATAGGTTCAGATCTGAAATCATGGCACTCGGGCCCTAGTGACAAGCATTAAGCATAGCAAAGTAGTAGCAACATCAATCTTAGAACATAGTGGATACTAGGGATCAAACCCCATCAAAACTAACTCGATTACATGATAGATCTCATCCAACCCTCACTGTCCAGCAAGCCTACGATTAGATTACTCATGAACGATGGGGAGCATCATGGAATTGGCGATGGAGGATGGTCGATGATGACGATGGCTTCAATTTCCCCTCTTCGGAGCCCAGAACGGACTCCAGATCCTCCCTCCCGAGGAAGAATAGGTGGTGGTGGTGGCTCCGTATCATGAAACTCGAAAAACTCTTCTCTCCTAATTTTTTCTGGACGAAACAGGCTATATGGAGCTGGAGAGGAGGTCGGAGGAGCCACGTGGGCCCCACGAGCCTGCCAAGCGCGGCCTAGGGGGCTGCACCTCCTAGGCTCGTGGCCCACTGGCAGCTCCTCTCTAGTTGATTCTTCCTCCGATATTTTTTATATATTCCATAAAAAAATCTTCGTAAGATTCCAGGTCATTCTGAGAACTTTTATTTCCACAAAACAACAACATGGCAGTTCTGCTAAAAACAGCATCAATCCGGGTTAGTTTCATTCAAATCGTGCAAATTAGAGTCCAAAAATAGGGCAAAAGAGTTTGGAAAAGTAGATACATTGGAGACGTACCAGTTATTGATCGTAGAGGTGTCTCGGTCATGTCTACATAGTTCTCGAACCCGTAGGGTCTGCACACTTAAGGTTTGGTGACGTTTCGGTAGCATAGAGTTATGTATGGTGGTGACTGAAGGTTGTTCGGAGTCCCGGATGAGATCCCGTACATCACGAGGAGCTCCGTAATGGTCCGGAGGTAAAGACTCATATATAGGAAGTCCTGTTTTGGTCGCCGGAAAAGTTTCGGGCTCATCGGTAGTGTACCGGGAGTGCCGGTAGTGTACCGGGAGACCACCGGGAGGGGTATTTCGACCCAAGAGGCTTCATGGGATATGGGAGAAGGAATATCAGCCCTTAGTTGGCTGGTGGAAACTCCCACACAAGGCCCATGTGGCTGGAGAAGAAAACCCAATAGGAAAAGGTGGAAAAAAGGCAAAAAAGGAGCAATCCTAGTCCTACTAGGATTGGAGGAGGAGTCATCCTCTCCTAGTAGGTTCGGCCGAACCCAAGGACGCTTGGCCCTTGGCCCAAGCCTCTCCTCCTCTCCTCCTATATATACTGGTGTATTTTAGGGTTTTGCACAAGATTTTTCGCTACGTGTTGTTTGTTCCTCTAGTGCATAGTTTCTCCTCTAGATCGGTTTTCTGCAGTGCTTAGGCGAAGCCCTGCCGCAATAGCTCCACCACCATCGCCTAAGCATTGTCATGCTGCTAGAGAACTCTTGTACCTCTACACTCCCTCTTGCTGGATCAAGAAGGCAGAGATCGTCATCAAGCTGCACGTGTGCTGAACGCGGAGGTGTCGTCCGTTTGGTGCTAGATCGGAAGGATCGTGATCAAGATCGCAAGACGGGTCGTGATGAGATCGTGGGGCGGATCGTGATGAAATCACGGGACGGACTGTGATGAGTTCACGGGGACGGATCATGATTGGATCGCGGGACGGATCGTGATGAGATCGCGGGACGCTCGGCGATTTGGATCGCGAAGACGTTCGACTACACCAACCGCGTTTTTTAATGCTTCCCGCTTAGCGATCTATAAGGGTATGTAGATCCACTCTCCCTCTCGTATATGCTGATTACCGTGGATAGATATGCGTGTGCATAGGAAATTTTTTGTTTCCCATGTGACGTTACCAACAACCTCTATGTCAAGGATTGAGTTAATCCCGTATGATGTTACCTTTGTTCTTCGGTATGTTACTTGCCCGAGATTCGATCGTCGGCATCTCCATAACTAGTTCAACCTCATTACTGGCAAGTCTCTTTACTCATTCCGCAATACAAGATCTCGAGACTAACACTTAGTCACATTTCTTGCAAGGCTTATTGTGATGTTGTATTATCGAGTGGGCCCTGAGATACCTCTCCGTCACACGGAGTAACAAATCCCAGTCTTGATCCATGCCAACTCAACAGACACCCTCAGAGATACCTGTAGATCACCTTTACAGTCACCCAGTTACATTGCGACGTTTGATACACACAAGGCACTCCTCCGATGTTCGTGAGTTGCATGATCTCATGGTCATAGGAACATATACTTGACATGCAGAAAAAGTAGCAATAAACTGACACGATCATATGCTACGTTTGTAGTTTGGGTCTTGTCCATCACATCATTCTCCTAAGATGTGATCCCGTTATCAAATGATATCACATGTCAATGGCTAGGAAACCTTGACCAGCTTTGATCAACGAGCTAGTTCACTGGAGGCATACTAGGGACAGAGTGTTGTCTATTTACCCACACAAGTAGTGTGTTTCCAATAAATACAATTATAGCATGGATAATAAACGATTATCATGAACAAGGAAATATAATAATAAACACTTTATTTATTGCCTCTAGGGCATATTTCCAACAGTCTCCCACTTGCACTAGAGTCAATAATCTAGTTCACATCACTATGTGACTTATATTGTAATGAATCGAACACCCATGCAGTTCTGGTGTTGATCATGTTTAGCCCTTGGACGAGGTTTAGTCAATGGGTCTGCAACATTCAGATCCGTGTGCTCTTTGCAAATATTTATGTCCTTCTCCACGATGTAATCGCGGATGGAGTTGAAGCGTCGCTTTATGTGTATGGTCCTCTTGTGAAACCTTGGTTCCTTGGCCAGAGCAATGGCACCAGTGTTGTCACAGAACAGGTTCACTGGATTCAGAGCACTGGGCACTACTCCAAGATTTGTCATGAACTGCTTCATCCAGACACCTTCCTTCGCCGCCTCCGAGGCTGCGATGTACTCCGCTTCGCACGTAGAATCGGCTACCACGCTTTGCTTGGTACTGCACCAACTTACCTCTCCCTCATTGAGAATAAATACGTATCTGGTTTGTGACTTAGAATCATCCGGATCAGTGTCAAAGCTTGCGTCGACGTAACCCTTTACGACGAGCTCTTCATCACCTCCATAAACGAGAAACATTTCCTTAGTCCTTTTCAGGTACTTAAGGATATTCTTGACCGCTGCCCAATGCTCCATTCCAGGATCACTTTGAAACCTTCCAGCCATACTTATGGCAAGGCTGACATCGGGTCTTGTGCACAGCATTGCATACATGATAGAGCCTATGGCTGAAGCATTGGGGATGACACTCACCTTTTCTCTATCTTCTGCAGTCACTGGGCATTGAGTCTTACTCAACTTCACACCTTGTAACGCAGGCAAGAACCCCTTCTTGGACTGATCCATTTTGAACTTCTTCAAAACTTTATAAGGTATGTGCTCTGTGAAAGTGCTATTATGCGTCTCGATCTATCTCTATAGATCTTAATGCCTAATATGAAAGCAGCTTCTCCTAGGTCCTTCATTGAAAAACTCTTGTCCAAATATTCCTTCACGCTTTCCAGCATTTCTATATTGTTTCCATCAGCAATATGTCATCCACATATAATATTAGAAACGCTATAGAGCTCCCACTCACTTTCTTGTAAATTCAAGCTTCTCCATAAACTTTTATAAACTCAAACGCTTTGATCACCTCATCAAAGCGCTTATTCCAACTCCGAGATGCTTGCACCAGTCCATAAATGGATCGCTAGAGTTTGCAAACTATGTCAGCATTCTCTGGATCGACAAAACCTTCTGGTTGCATCATATACAACTCTTCCTCAAGGAAACCATTGAGGAACGATGTTTTGACATCCATCTGCCAAATTTCATAGTCCAAATAAGCAGCTATTGCCAACATGATTCTGATAGACTTAAGCATCGCTACGTGTGAGAATGTCTCATCGTAGTCAACTCCTTGAACTTGTGAAAAACTATTTGCCACAAGTCGAGCTTTATAGACGGTGACATTACCGTCCGCATCTGTCTTCTTCTTAAAGATCCATTTGTTCTGGATAGCCTTTCGTCGTTCAGGTAATACTTCCAAAGTCCATACTTTGTTTTCATACATGGATCCCATCTCGGATTTCATGGCCTCTAACCATTTCGAGGAATCTAGGCCCATCACTGCTCCTCCATAGCTCGTAGGGTCATTGTTGTCCAACAACATGACCTCCAAGACAGGGTTGCCGTACCACTCAGGAGCAGTACGCGCCCTTGTCGACCAACGAGGTTCAATAGTAGCTTGATCTGAAGGTTCATGATCATCATCATTAACTTCCTCTTCTACCATCGTAGGTTCCACAGAAACATCTTTTTGCGCTGTGCTACTTTTTGGTTGAATTAAAGGTTCAATAACCTCATCAAGCTCTATTTTCCTCCCACTCAATTCTTTCGAGAGAAACTCTTTCTCAAGAAATGTTCCGTTCTTCGCGACAAACACTTTGCCTTCGGATCTGAGATAGAAGGTATACCTGACTGTCTCTTTCGGGTATCCTATGAAGACGCATTTCTCTGCTTTGGGTTCCAGCTTTTCAGGCTGAAGCTTTTTGACATAAGCATCACATCCCCAAACTTTAAGAAACGACAACTTTGGCCTCTTGCCAAACCATAGTTCATATGGCGTCGCCTCAACGGATTTCGATGGTGCCCTATTTAAAGTGAATGCAAGTGTCTCTAATTCATAACCCCAAAACGATAGTGGCAAATCAGCAAGAGACATCATAGAACGCACCATATCTAATAAGGTTCGATTACAACGTTCGGACACACCATTACGCTGTGGTGTTCAGGGCGGTGTCAACTGTGAAACAATTCCACACTGTCTTAAGTGACTGCCAAACTCATAACTCAGATATTCACCTCCTCGATCAGATCACAGGAATTTAATCTTCTTGTTACGATGATTCTCAACTTCACTCTGAAATTGCTTGAACTTTTCAAACGTTTCCGAGTTGTATTTCATTAAGTAAATATGCCCATATCTACTTAAGTCGTCAGTGAAGGTGAGAAAATAACAATATCCACCACGCGTTGTAACATTCATTGGACTGCAAACATCAGTATGTATGATTTCCAATAAGTCACTCACCCATTCCATTGTTCCAAAGAACGGCGTTTTAGTCATCTTGCCCATGAGGCATGGTTCACATGTGTCAAGTGATTCAAAATCAAGTGACTCCAAAAGTCCATCAGCATGGAGCTTCCTCACGCGTTTTACACCAATATGACCTACATGGCAGTGCCACAACAAAGTGGTACTATCATTATCAACTCTACATCTTTTGGCATCAATGGTATGAACATGTGTGTCATCGCTATCAAAATTCAATATGAATAAACCCGTCACATTAGGTGCATGATCATAAAAGATATTACTCATATAAATAGAACAACCTTTATTCTCTTATTTAAATGAGTAACCGTCTCAGAATAAACAAGATCCAGATATAATGTTCATGCTTAACACAGGCACTAAATAACAATTATTCAGGTTCATCACTAATCCCGATGGTAATGGAAGAGAGAGCGTGCTGACGGCGATCACATCAACCTTGGAACCATTTCCCACGCACATCATCACTTCGTCCTTCGCCAGCCTTCGTCTATTCCGTAGTTCCTGTTTTGAGTTGCAAATGTGAGCAACCGAACCGGTATCAAATACCCAGGCACTACTACGAGAGCTAGTAAGGTACACATCAATAACATGTATATCATATATACCTTGTTTGTCGTTGGCCGCCTTCTTGTCAGCCAGGTACTTGGGGCAGTTCCACTTCCAGTGACCAGTTCCCTTGCAATGAAAGCACTCAGTTTCTGGCTTAGGTCCATGCTTAGGCTTCTTTACACGAGTAGCAACTGCTTTGCCATCCTTGTTAGTTTTACCCTTCTTGCCCTTGCCCTTGCCATTCTTCTTGAAACTAGTGGTTTTATTGACCATCAATACTTGATGTTCTTTCTGGAATTCAGACTCAGCGAGTTTCAGCATCGCAAACAACTCGGCGACTGACTTGTTCATCACGTGCATGTTATAGTTCATCACAAAGCTCTTGTAACTAGGTGGCAGTGATTGAAGAACTATGTCAGTGATCGCCTCTGGCGGAAGGGTAATTACCAACTCTTCTAGACGATTTGAATACCCAGACATTCTGAGTATATGCTCACTGATAGACCCGTTCTCCTCCATTTTGCAAGCATAGAACTTATCGAAGGTCTCATACCTCTCGATCCGGGCATTCTTCTGAAAGATAAACTTAAACTCCTGGAACATCTCATATGGTCCATGACATTCAAAACGTCTTTGAAGTCCCGGTTCTAAGCCATACAATATTGCACACTGAACTATTGAGTAATCTCCGGTACGTGCCCCCCAAGCGTTCTTAACGTCTTCGGAGGTCATGTCTTCTGGTTTGTCACCAAGCGGTGCATTAAGGACGTATGATTTCTAGGAAGCCGTGAGGATAATCCTCAGATTACGGGCCCAGTCAACAAATTTATTTCCATCATCTTTCAATTTAGCTTTCTCTAGGAACGCATTAAAATTCAGGGGTGCTACTGCGCGAGCCATTGATCTACAACATAAATATGCAAAGGTTACTTAAACTATTGTTCAAGATAATGAGTTTAGTTAATCAAATTACTAAAGCTCCCACTCAAATTGACATCCCTCTGGTAATCTGAGTGTCACATGATCCAAATTCACTAACTGAAGTCCGATCATCACGTGAGTTGAGGTGGCTTCAATGGTGAACATCATTATGTTGATCATATCTACTATATGACTCATGTTCGACCTTTAGGTCTCTTGTGTTCTGAGGCCATGTATGTACATGCTAGGCTCGTCAAGTTTAACCCGAGTGTTCTGCATGTGCAACACTGGCTTGCACCTGTTGTATGTGAACGTAGAGTCTATCACACCCGATCATCATGTGGTGTCTCGACACGACGAACTTTCGCAATGGTGCACACTCGAGGAGAACACAATTCATCTTGAAATTTAAGTGAGGGATCACCTTATAATGCTACCGTCGTCCAAAGCAAAACAAGGTGCACAAAAGGATTAACATCACATGCAAATCATAAGTGACATGATATGGCCATGAACTTGTGCTTTTGATCTCCATCTAGAAAGCACCGGCATGATCTCCATCGTCACCGGCACGACACCATGATCTCCATCATCTTGATCTCCATCAACGTGTCGCCATCGGGGTTGTCGCGCCCAACATGCTTCTACTACTATTGCTACCGTTTAGAGATAAAGTAAAGCATTACATAGCGCTCAATGATTGACACGCAAGTCATACAATAATTAAAGACAACCCTATGGCTCCTACCGGTTGTTGTACTCATTAACATGCAAGTCGTGATAGTCTATACATCACATGATCATCTCATACATCACATATATCACATCATGTAATTGGCCATATCACATCACAACATACCCTGCAAAAACAAGTTAGACGTCCTCTAATTGTTGTTGCATGTTTTACGTGGCTGCTACGGGTATCTAGCAAGAACAATTCTCATCTACGCAAAAACCACAACGGTGATACACTAGTTGCTTTTCAACCTTCTCAAGGACCGCCTTTGTCGAATCCGATCCAACTAAAGTGAGAGAAACTGACACTCGCAAGCCATCTACGCAACAAGTTGTGGTTGAGGGAACCGGTTTCTCGTAAGCATACGAGTAATGTTGGTCCAGGCCGCTTCATCTCACAATACCGCTAAACCAAAACACGACCAAGGGAGGAAGCAATATAAGCATCAACGCCCACAAACTCTTTGTGTTCTACTCGAGATCTCAACTACACATAGACCTAGCTCATGATGCCACTGTTGGGTAACATTGCATGGGAAACAAAAAAATTCCTACGCACACGCAGATCTATCCATGGTTATGAGCATCTACGAGAGGGATAGTGGATCTACATACCCTTGTAGATCGCTAGGCAGGAAGCGTTAAGAAATGCAGTTGGTGTAGTCGAACGTCTTCGCGATCCAAATCGCCGAGCGTCCCGTGATCCAATCACGATCCGTCCTCGCGATCCACCCCGATCAAGCACCGAACGGACGGCACCTCCGCGTTCAGCACACGTACAGCTTGATGACGATCTCCGCCTTCTTGATCCAGCAAGAGGGAGCGGAGAGGAATAAGAGTTCTCCAGCAGCATGACGGCGCTCCGGCGATGGTGGTGGACCTAGTCCGGCAGGGCTTCGCCTAAGCACTGTAGAAATCCGATCTAGAGGAGAAACTATGCACTGGAGGAACGAGTAGCACGTGGCTGAAAATCTAGTGCAAAAACCCTAAAACCTCTAGTATATATAAGAGGGAGGGAGGAGAGGCCTTGGCGCAAGGGCCAAGCCTCCTTTGGGTCGGCCGAAGTGGGGAGGAGAGGAGGACTCCTCCTCCAATCCTAGTAGGACTAGGATTCCTCCTTTTTTGCCATTTTTTCACCTTTTCCCTTTGAGCTTTTATTCCCTAGCCGCATGGGCCTTGTGTGGGACTTCCACCAGCCCACTAAGGGCTGGTATTTACTCTCCCACATCCCATGAAGCCTCTTGGGTCGAAATACCCCTCCCGGTGGTCTCCCGGTACACTACCGGCACTGCCGGTACACTACCGATGAGCTCGAAACATTTCCGGTGACCAAAATAGGACTTCCTATACATGAATATTTACCTCCGGACCATTCCGTAGCTACTCGTGACGTCCGGGATCTCATCCGCGACTCTGAAAACCTTCGGTATCCACCATACATAACTCTATACTACCGAAACGTCACCAAACCTTAAGTGTGCAGACCCTGCAGATCGAGAACTATGTAGACATGACCGAGACACCTTTACGGTCAATAACCAATAGTGGGACCTGGATGCCCATATTGGTTCCTACATATTCTACGAAGATCTTTATCGGTCGAACCTCTATGTCAAGGATTCACTTAATCGCATATGATGTTCCCTTTGTTCTTCGGTATGTTACTTGCCCGAGATTTGGTCGTCGATATCTCCATACCTAGTTCAACCTCGTTACTGGCAAGTCTCTTTACTCGTTCCGTAATACAAGATCCCGCGCCTAACACTTAGTCACATTTCTTGCAAGGCTTATTGTGATGTTGTATTACCGAGTGGGCCCTGAGATACCTCTCCGTCACACGGAGTAACAAATCCCAGTCTTGATCTATGCCAACTCAACAGACACCCTCGGAGATACCTATAGAGCACCTTTATAGTCACCCAGTTATGTTGCGACGTTTGATACACACAAGGCACTCCTCCGATGTTCGTGAGTTGCATGATCTCATGGTCATAGGAACATATACTTGACATGTAGAAAACGGTAGCAATAAACTGACACGATCATATGCTACGTTTGTAGTTGTTGGGGAACGTCGCATGGGAAACAAAAAATTTCCTACGTGCACGCAAACCTATCCATGGTGATGAGAATCTACGAGAGGGAGAGTGGATCTACATACCCTTGTAGATCGCTAAGCGGGAAGCGTTAAGAAACGCGGTTGGTGTAGTCGTACATCTTCGCGATTCAAATCGCCGAGCGTCCCGCGATCTCATCACGATCCGTCCCGCGATCCAATCACGATCCGTCCCGCGAACTCATCACAATCCGTTCTGCGATCTCATCATGATCCGTCTCACGATCTTGATCACGATCTGTCCCGCGAACTCATCACGATCTGTTCCGCGATCTCATCACGAACTGTCTCGCGATCTCGATCACGGTCCTTCCGATCTAGCGCCGAACGGACGGCACCTCCGCGTTCAGCACACGTGCAGCTTGATGACGATCTTCGCCGTCTTGATCCAGCAAGAGGAGGTGGAGAGGAGAGAGAGTTCACCGGCAGCGTGATGGTTGTCTGATGATGGTGGTGGTGGAGCAATTCCGGCAGGGCTTCGCCTAAGCACTGCGGAAAACCAATCTAGAGGAGCACCGGTGGAATGGGCAGCACGTGGCCTTAATTGTTAGCCAAACCCCAGCTATTCCACCAGTATATATAGGAGGAGAGGAGAGGCAGCCAAGGCCTTTGGTTTGGCCGAAATAGGAGGTGGGGTGCAATCCTACTTCACCTCCAATCCTAGTTGGAGTAGGATTGCCTCCTATTGGCTGATTTTTCACTTTTTCCTTTAGGACTTTCTCTCCCTACGCCATGGGCCTTTGGGGCTGTTTTCCCAGCCCACTAAGGGCTGGTTATTATTCTCCCATAGCCCATGGACTTCTTGGGGTCGAAATACCCCTCCCGGAGGCCTCCCTGTACACTACCGGCACTCCCGGTACACTACCGATGAGCCCGAAACTTTTCCGGCGACCAAACTGGGACTTCCTATATATGAATCTTTACCTCCGGACCATTATGGAGCTCCTCGTGACATCCAGGATCTCATCCAGGACTCCGAACAACCTTCGGTCACCACCATACATAACTCTACACTACCGAAACGTCACCGAACCTTAAGTGTGCAGACCCTGCGGGTTCGAGAACTATGTAGACATGACCGAGACACCTCTCCAGTAAATAACCAATGGCGGGACCTAGACTTCCACATTGGTTCCTACATATTCTACGAAGATCTTTATCGGTCGAACCTCTATGTCAAGGATTCAGTTAATCCCGTATAACGTTCCCTTTGTTCTTCGGTATGTTACTTGCCCGAGATTCGATCGTCGGTATCTCTATACCTAGTTCAATCTTGTTACCGGCAAGTCTCTTTACTTGTTCCGTAATACAAGATCCCGCAACTAACTATTAGTCACATTGCTTGCAAGGCTCATTGTGATGTTGTATTACCGAGTGGGCCCCGAGATACCTCTCCGTCACACGGAGCAACAAATCCCAGTCTCGATCCAGGCCAACTCAACACACACCATCGGAGATACCTATAGAGCACCTTTATAGTCACCCAGTTACGTTGTGACATTTGGTACACACAAGGCACTCCTCCGATATCCGTGAGTTGCATGATCTCATGGTCATAGGAACATATACTTGACATGCAGAAAAAAGTAGCAGTAAACTGACACGATCATATGCTACGTTTGTAGTTTGGGTCTTGTCCATGACATCATTCTCCTAATGATGTGATCCCGTTATCAAATGACATCTCATGTCCATGGCTAAGAAACCTTAACCATCCTTTGATCAACGAGCTAGTCCATTAGAGGCATACTAGCCACATGGTTTTGTCTATGTATCCACACATGCATTTAAGTCGCCGATCAATACAATTATAGCATGGATAATAAACGATTATCATGAACAAGGAAATATGATAATAACTAATTTATTACTGCCTCTAGGGCATATTTCCAACAGTCTCCCACTTGCACTAGAGTCAATAATCTAGTTCACATCACCATGTGATTTGCATTGTTATGAATCTAACACCCAATGAGTTCTGGGGCTCGATCATGCTTTGCATGTGAGAGAGGTCTTATAGTCAACGAGTCTACGATATTCAGATCCGTGTGTACTTTGCAAATCTCTATGTCAAATTGTAAACACTGCCACCACACTCCACTTGGTACTATTTCCAAATGGCGGCTCCACTATATGTATCCAGATTGCTACTATTAGTCATCCGGATAGGTGTTAAAGCTTGCATCGACGTAACTCTTTACGACGAACTCTTTATCACCTCCATAATCGAGAAACATCTCCTTAGTCCTCTGGTTACTAAGGATAATCTCGACCGCTGTCCAGTGATCCACTCCTGGACCACTCTTGTACCCTTTGACAGACTCATGGCAAGGCACACACAGGTGCGGTACACAGCATGGCATAATATAGAGCCTACGGCTAAGGCATACGGGACGACGTTCGTCCTTTCTCTTTCTCCTGCCATTGTCGAGCTTTGAGTCTCACTCAACTTTCACACCTTACAAATCAGGCGAGAACTCTTTCTCTGACTGATCCATTTTGAACTCTTTCAAAATCTTGTCAAGGTATGCACTTATTGAAAGTCTCATCGAGCATCTTGATCTATCTCTATAGATTTTGATGCTCAACAATTAGGTAGCTTTATCCAGGTCTTCCTTTGAAAATCACTTTCCAAATAACTGTTTTATGCTTTCCAGAAATTCTACATTACTTCTGATCAACAATATGTCGTCCACATATACTTATCAGAAATTCTATAGTGCTCCCACTCACTTTATTGTAAATAGAAGTTTCTCATAAACTTTGTATAAACTTCAAAAAACTTTGATCACCTCATCAAAGTGTATATTCCAACTCCAAGATGCTTGCTTCAGTCCATGAAAGGATCACCGAAGCTTGCACACCTTTTAGCATCCTTAGGACTGACAAAACCTTCTGGTTGTATCACATACAACCTTTCCTCAAGTAAACCGTTAAGGAAACGATGTTTTGACATCCATCTGCCAGATTTCATAATTGAAAATGCAGCAACTGCTAACATAATTCCAACAGACTTTTAGCATCGCTACGAGTGAGAAAGTCTCATCGCAGTCAACTCCTTGAACTTGTCACAAACAACTTTGCAACAAGTCGAGCTTTTACAAATGGTGACATTTACCATCAGTGTATGTCTTCATTTTAAAGATCCAGTTGTACTCAATGACTTGCCGTCCAACGAGCAAGTCTACCAAAGTCTATACTTGGTTTTCATATATGGATCATCTCTCGGATTTCATGGCCTCCAACCATTTGTCGGAATCTGGGCCCATCATCGCTTCTCCATAGCTCGTAGGTTCATCGTTGTCCAACAACATGACTTCCAAGACAAAGTTGTCGTACCACTTAGGAGCAGTACACATCCTTGTCGACCTACGAAGTTCGATAGTAACTTGATCCTAAAGCTTCATGATCATCATCATTAACTTCCTCTTCAACTAAGGTAGGCTTCACATAAACATCTTTCTGTGCTGCGCTACTCTCTGGTTGAACAAAGGTTTAACAACCTCATCAAGTTCTATCTTCCTCCCACTCAATTATTTCAAGAGAAACATTTCCTCGAGAAAGGATTTGTTTAAGCAACAAACACTTTGCACTGGGATCTGAGATAGAAGGTTCACCCAACTGCTCTTAGGGTATTCTATGAAGATGCATTTGTCCGCCTTGGGTTCGACCTCATTAGGTGAAAACATTTTCCACACAAGTGTCGCAGCCCCAAATATTAAGAAATGACAGCTTAGGTTTCTATCAAACCATAATTCACACGGTGTCATCTCAACGGATTTGGATGATGCCCTATTTAAAGTGAATGTAGTTGTCTCTAATGCATAACCCCAAATTATAGTAGTAAAATGATAAGAGACATCATAGCACGCACCATATCCAATAGAGCATGACTATGATGTTCGGACACACCATCACGCTATGGTGTTCCAGGTGGCGTTTAGTTGTGAAACAACTTTCACATTGTCTTAAGTTGTATGCCAAACTCGTAACTCAGATATTCACCTCCATGATCACAGCGCAGACATCTTTATCTTCTTGTCACGATGATCTTTAAACTTCACTTTGAATCTGCTTGAACATTTCAAACGATTCAGACTTGCATTTCATTAAGTAAACATACACTATATCTACTTAAATCATCAGTGAAGGTAAGAAAATAACGATATCCACTGCACGCTAAAAGACTCACTGGATTGCATACATCAACATGTATCATTTCCAATGAATCACTTGCCCGCTACATCCAATGGGGTTTTTAGTCATCTTGCCCAAGAGGCATGGTTCGCATGTCTCAACCGATTCGAAATCGAATGAGTCCAAAGATCCATCAGCATGGAGTTTCTACATGCTCTTTATACCAATATGACATTTAGCGGCAGTGCCACAAGTATGTGGTACTATCATTATTAACTTTCTATCTTTTGACATCAATGTTATGAACATGTGTATTACTACGATCAAGATTTCAACAAACCATTCTCACTGGATGCATGACCATTGAAGGTATTATTCATGTAAACAGAATAACCATTATTCTCTAACTTAAATGAATAACCGTATTTGCAATAAACATGATCTAATCATGTCCATGCTCAACGCAAAACACCAAATAACATTTATTTAGGTTCGTCACTAATCCTGAAGGTAGATAGAGCGTGCGATGTTGATCACATCAACCTTAGAAACATTTCCAACACATATCGTCACCTCACCCTTAGCTAGTTCTCCGTTTATTCCGTAGCTTTTATTTCGAGTTACTAACATTTAGCAACCGAACCGGTATCCAATACCCAGGTGCTACTAGGAGCACTAGCGAGGTACACATCAATAACACGTATATCAAATATACTTCTGTCGACGTAGCCAGCCTTCCTATCTACCAAGTATCTAGGGTTGTTCCGCTTCAGCGACCGCTCACCTCAAAACAGAAGCACTTAGTCTCGGGTTTGAGTTCAACTTTGGGTTGCTTCATTGGAGCAGCAACTGACTTGCTATCCATGAAGTTTCCCTCCTTGCTCTTGCCCTTCTTGAAACTAGTGGTTTGATTAACCATCAACACTTGACGCTCCCTTTTTGATTTCTACCTTCGCGGTGTCAAACATCGCGAACAGCTCAGGAATCATTATTTCTATCCCTGGCAATTTATAGTTCATCACCAAGTTCTAGTAGCTTAGTGACAGTGACTTGGAGAACTATATCAATCACTATCTTATCTGGAAGATCAACTCCCACTTTATTCAAGCGATTGTAGCACCCAGACAATCTGAGTACATGCTCAACGATTGAGCTATTCTCCTTCATCTTACAGGCAAAGAATCTTGTTGGATATCTCATATCTCGCAACACGGGCACGAGCCTGAGATCACAATCTCAGCTCCTAGAACATCTCATATGTTCCATGACGTTCAAAACATTTCGGAGCCTCAATTCTAAGATGTAATGCATGATGCACTAAACTATCAAGTAGTCATGGGAACATGCCTATCAGATATTCACAACATCTACAGACGACGCTAGAGGGGGTGGCGCACCGAGCGGTGCATTAAGGACATAAGCCTTCTGTGCAGCAATGAGGACAATCCTCAGATCACGGACCCAGTCCGCAATATTGCTACCAACATCTTTCAACTCTATTTCTCTAGGAACATATAAAAATTCAAGGGAGCTACAGCGTAAGCTAGTAATCTACAACATGATTTGCAAAGGCACTACTGACTATGTTCATGATAATGAGTTCAATTAATCATATTACTTAAGAACTCCCACTCAAATTGACATCCCTCCGATCATTCGAGTGATACATGATCCAAATTCACCAACTCAAGTCCGATCATCACGTGAGTTGAGGTGGGTGCAATGGTGAACATCATTATGTTGATCATATCTACTATATGACTCATGTTCGACCTTTCGGTCTCTTGTGTTCCGAGGCCATGTCTGTACATGCTAGGCTCACCAAGTCCCGAGTGTTCTGCACGTGCAAATCTGGCTTGCGCCCGTTGTATGTGAACGTAGAGTCTATCACACCCGATCATCACGTGGTGTCTCAACACGACGAACTTTCGCAATGGTGCACACTCGGGGAGAACACAATTTATCTTGAAATTAAGTGAGGGATCACCTTATAATGCTACCGTCGTCCTAAGCAAAACTAGGTGCATAAAAAGGATTAACATCACATGCAAATCATAAGTGACATGATATGGCCATGAACTTGTGCTTTTGATCTCCATCTAGAAAGCACCGGCATGATCTCCATCGTCACCGGCATGACACCATGATCTCCATCAACGTGTCGCCATCGGGGTTGTCACGCCCTGAATGCTTCTACTACTATTGCTACCGTTTAGCGATAAAGTAAAGCATTACATAGTGCTTAATGATTGACATGCAGGTCATACAATAATTAAAGACAACCCTATGGCTCCTGCCGGTTGCCGTATTCACCGACATGCAAGTCGTGATAATCTATACATCACATTATCATCTCATACATCACATATATCACATCATGTAATTGGCCATATCACATCACAACATACCCTGCAAAAACAAGTTAGACGTCCTCTAATTGTTGTTGCATGTGTTTATGTGGCTGCTACGGGTATCTAGCAAGAATGATTCTCACCTACGCATAAACCACAACGGTGATACATAGATTGCTTTTCAACCTTCTCAAGGACCACCTTTGTCGGATCCGATCCAGCTAAAGTGAGACAAACTGTCGCCCGCAAGCCATCTAAGCAACAAGTTGCGTCAAGGGAACCGGTCTCTCGTAAGCGTACGAGTAATGTTGGTCTGAGCCGTTTTATCTCACAATCCTGCTGAACCAAAATCCGACCAAGGGAGGAAGCAATCTAAGCATCAACGCCCACAAACCTTTTGTGTTCTACTCGAGATCTCATCGAACCATCAACCTAGCTCATGATGCCACTGTTGGGGAACGTCGCATGGGAAACAAAATATTTCCTACGCGCACGCAAACCTATCCATGGTGATGAGCATCTATGAGAGGGAGAGTGTATCTACATACCCTTGTAGATCGCTAAGAGGGAAGCGTTAAGAAACGCGGTTGGTGTAGTCGTACATCTTTGCGATCCAAATCGCCGAGCGTCCCATGATCTCATCACGATCCGTCCCGCGATCCAATCACGATCCGTCCCGCGAACTCATCGCGATCCGTTTCGCAATCTCATCATGATCCGTCTCACGATCTTGATCACGATCTGTCCGCGAACTCATCACGATCTGTTCCGCGATCTCATCACGAACTGTCTCGCGATCTCGATCACGGTCCTTCCGATCTAGCGCCGAACGGACGGCACCTCCACGTTCAGCACACGTGCAGCTTGATGACGATCTCCGCCGTCTTGATCCAGCAATAGGAGGTGGAGAGGAGATAGAGTTCACGGCAGCGTGACGGCGCTCCGATGATTGTGGTGGTGGAGCAATTCCGGCAGGGCTTCGCCTAAGCACTGCGGAAAACCAATCTAGAGGAGCACCGGTGGAACGGGCAGCACGTGGCCTTAATTGTGAGCCAAACCCTAGCTATTCCACCAGTATATATAGGAGGAGAGGAGAGGCAGCCAAGGCCTTTGGTTTGGCCGAAATAGGAGGTGGGGTGCAATCCTACTTCACCTCCAATCCTAGTTGGAGTAGGATTGCCTCCTATTGGCTGATTTTTCACTTTTTCCTTTAGGACTTTCTCTCCCTGCGTCATGGGCCTTTGTGGCTGTTTTCCCAGCCCACTAAGGGCTGGTTATTATTCTCCCACAGCCCATGGACCTCTTGGGGTCGAAATACCCCTCCCGGAGGCCTCCCGGTACACTACCGGCACACCCGGTACACTATCGATGAGCCCGAAACTTTTCCGGCGACCAAACTGAGACTTCCTATATATGAATCTTTACCTCCGGACCATTCCGGAGCTCCTCGTGACATCCATGATCTCATCCGGGACTCCGAACAACCTTCGGTCACCACCATACATAACTCTACACTACCGAAACGTCACCGAACCTTAAGTGTGCAGACCCTGCGGGTTCGAGAACTATGTAGACATGACCGAGACACCTCTCCGGTCAATAACCAATGGCGGGACCTGGACGTCCACATTGGTTCCTACATATTCTACGAAGTTCTTTATCGATCGAACCTCTATGTCAAGGATTCAGTTAATCCCGTATAACGTTCCCTTTGTTCTTCGGTATGTTACTTGCCCGAGATTCGATCATCGGTGTCTCTATACCTAGTTCAATCTCGTTACTGGCAAGTCTCTTTACTCGTTCCGTAATACAAGATCCCGAAACTAACAATTAGTCACATTGCTTGCAAGGCTCATTGTGATGTTGTATTACCGAGTGGGCCCCGAGATACCTCTCCGTCACACGGAGCAACAAATCCCAGTCTCGATCCATGCCAACTCAACACACACCATCGGAGATACCTGTAGAGCACCTTTATAGTCACCCAGTTACGTTGCGATGTTTGGTACACACAAGGCACTCCTCCGATATCCGTGAGTTGCATGATCTCATGGTCATAGGAACATATACTTGACATGCAGAAAACAGTAGCAGTAAACTGACATGATCATATGCTACGTTTGTAGTTTGGGTCTTGTCCATCACATCATTCTCCTAATGATGTGATCTCGTTATCAAATGACATCTCATGTCCATGGCTAGGAAACCTTAACCATCCTTTGATCAACGAGCTAGTCCATTAGAGGCATACTAGCCACATGGTTTTGTCTATGTATCCACACATGCATTTAAGTGTCCGATCAATACAATTATAGCATGGATAATAAATGATTATCATGAACAAGGAAATATGATAATAACTAATTTATTACTGCCTCTAGGGCATATTTCCAACAGTAGTTTGGGTCTTGTCCATCACATCATTCTCCTAATAATTGTGATCCCGTTATCAAATGACATCACATGTCAATGGCTAGGAAACCTTGACCATCTTTGATCAACGAGCTAGTTCACTAGAGGCATACTAGGGACAGAGTGTTGTCTATTTACCCACACATGTAATGTGTTTCCAATCAATACAATTATAGCATGAATAATAAACGATTATCATGAACAAGGAAATATAATAATAAACACTTTATTTATTGCCTCTAAGGCATATTTCCAACACCACCAGGGGCTGGTGTGTCCTCTCTCACAGCCCATGTAGCCCTTTGGGGCTGGTGGCCCCTTTCGGTGGACCCCCGGGACCCTCCCCTCACCCCCAGTACGTTACCTGTGACACCCGAACTTTTCTCGGTAACCAACACGGAACATCATATATATGAATCTTCACCTCTGGACCATTCCGGAGCTCCTCGTCATGTCCGGGATCTCATCCAGGACTACGAACAACCTTCGGTCATGTGGGAGCTTGGCTTAATAGGAATGATAGACTACTCATATCAACAAGGAATTCCTTCTTTTCCGGAAGCCCATTCGAAAAGAACTCCAAACTTAAGCGTGCTTGGCTTGGAGCGATTCTAGGATGGATGACCAACCGGGAAGTTGGTCCCGGGTGCGCACGAGTGAGGACAAAGTGTGCAGGAAAGACTAGTGTTGGTCTGTGGGGCCAGTCTAGATCCCGCCAGGAGTAACGGGGTGTTACAATTGGTATCAGAGCCGACCCTTGCGGTTACACGGGCATGCGCGGGTCAGGTGCACGGGCATGTGGCGCATGGCGTGTGTGGCCCGTCATGGCACACAGCATGGCACATGTGCCGGACTCGACGCGCATACGTGTGCCAAAAGGGAACGTTCTTGATGGGCCGACGAGGACGTCGGTTCCTTTGAGTGGGGGTGTATGTGAGAGCCTGGCTTAATAGGAATGATACACTACTCATATCAACAAGGAATTCCTTCGTTTTCGGAAGCCCATTCGAGAAGAACTCCAAATTAAGTGTGCTTGACTTGGATCGATTCTAGGATGGGTGAGCAACTGGGAAGTTGGCCCCAGGTGCGCACGAGTGAGGACAAAGTGCGCATGGTCTGTGGGGCCAGTCTAGATCCCACCAGGAGTAATGGGGTGTTACAGGTCACCAACACACATAACTCATTTATACCGAAACATCACTGAACCTTAAGTGTGCAGACCCTGCGGGTTCGTGAACTATGTAGACATGACCGAGACACCTCTGCAGTCAATAAAGAACAGCAAGACCTGGATGCCCATGTTGGTTCCTACATGCTCCACGAAGATCTTTATCGGTCGAACCTCTATGTCAAGGATTCAGACAAGAGTTAAATGCACTAGAGGTCCTAAAAGTTTCGTCGAGATGTCACTTTAGTCCTAATTCTTTCAAAATGCATCTTTAGGTCCTAATTCTTTAGTAAGTGGTTCACCCGAGGTACTTTTTTCACGAGCGTTCGTTGACCTGCTCGCGTGACGCGCTGACCCACGCCACATTGACTAAGGGCCCAGCCTCCAGGAGAGAAAAATACACCGGAGGTGGTAAAAGTTTTGGGACAGTGGCACTTTAGTCCTACTTCTTTCAAAATGCACGTTTAGGCCCTAATTCTATAGTACGTGGTTCACCCCAGGTCCTTTTTTGCACGAATGTTCGCTGACCTGCTGACGCGTTAACCCATGCCACGTCAACTTAGAGGACAATGCGGTTGCTCTTTTTTTATAGAAACCCCTTGTAACCCCCTCTTGAAATTCCCCAGCCCTCTCTCTCTCTCTCTCTCTCGTGCCCATACCCTCGCCATGACCTGGGGGCAGCAAGCTCGTCAACATGGAAGCAGGTGCCAAAGAGGAGCGATGTGGCATCATCGCTGATGATGCCTCCTCTAAGCTCCTACTGCCTAATCTCAAATCAGAGCAAGCGGTTTGAGAAACTCAATGAAACGGTGCAAATCAAACATAGCTAGGGCACGATAGTGGCAAAAATTTAGTGTCTTCTTGTAATGTTGCTCATGTGCGAGTGACCCTAAATCGACGTGGCATGGGTCAATGTGCAACCAAGCAGGTCAGCAAATCATTGTGCCAAAAAGGACCTTGGCTGAACCACTTACTATAGAATTAGGACCTAAACGTGCATTTTGAAAGAAGTAGGACTAAAGTGACACTGCCGAGAAACTTTTAGGACCTTCAATGTATTTTTCTCGCCAGGCGGTTGGCCCCTCTGTCGACGTGGCATGGGTCAACGTGCTACGTGGGCTGGTCAGCGAGTGCTCATGAAAAAAGGACCTCGGGTGAACCACTTACAAAAGAATTAGGACCTAAAGGTGCATTTTGGAAGAATTAGGACTAAAGTGACACTCGCATGAAACTTTTAGGACCTCCGGTGCATTTAACTCTTCGGACAATCTCGTATGTCGTTCCCTTTATTCTTCGGTATGTTACTTGCCCGAAATTCGATCGTCGATATCTCTATACCTAGTTCAATCTCGTTACCAGGAAGTCTCTTTACTCGTTCTGTAATACAAGATCCCGCGACTAACACTTAGTCACATTGCTTGCAAGGCTTGATGTGATGTTGTATTACCGAGTGGGCTATGAGATACCTCTTCGTCACACGGAGTAACAAATCCCAGTATTGATCCATGCCAACTCAACAGACACCCTCCGAGATAACTGTAGAGCACCTTTATAGTCACCCAGTTATGTTGCGACGTTTGATACACACAAGGCACTCCTCCGGTGTCAGTGAGTTGCATGATCTCATTGTCATAGGAACATATACTTCGACATGCAAAAAATAGTAGCAATAAACTGACACGATAATATGCTATGTTCATAGTTTGGGTCTTGTCCATCACATCATTCTCCTAATGATGTGATCCCGATATCAAATGACATCTCATGTCCATGGCCAGGAAACCTTAACCATCTTTGATCAACGAGCTAGCCTGCTAGAGGCATACTAGGGACACAATGTTTGTCTATATGCCCACACATGTATTTAGTTTCTAATCAACACAATTATAGCATGGACAATAAACGATTATCATGAACAAGAAAATATAATAATAAACACTTTATCTATTGCCTCTAGGGCATATTTCCAACATGTGGGCCAGTGGGTTGATATCGACCCCACATGCCCTATAAGAGATGAAGGTAAGGGAGCCAAAGGTAAGGTTCTCCCCCAGTGGGACATCATCGGAGCCTAGGGAAGATTTGATCTAGCATCGTCTCTAGCTGACGTTGTGCGTGCCTGGCGCTCCAACTGACGGTACAGAAAACTGTCATATCCTTTGGTAGGGATCCTGACATAGTTGCAAGTCATATCATACATCCTGTTCATGTTTGTTGTTCATAATGGTGGGATACCTTGTGTGAGAGATTTACAATGGTGTATGAGAGATGAGTATCGAGAGTTATTTCTTGGGGTGTAGACGAGTTTGAGAGATTCCTAGCCCCCTTATATAGACGATGGAGGCTAGGGTTCTATAGAGAGGGAGCTGTGATCTAGAGCCGTATGGTGTTTATCTTCTTGTTCAGGCGCACCTTCAGGGCTGGCCGTCGTGGGCTCTCCAGTAGGCGTTTTGTAGGCCCTGGTGTTTATCTTCTTGTTCAGGTGCACCTTCAGGGCTGGCCGTCGTGGGCTCTCCAGTAGGCGTTTTGTAGGCCCTCATGTATGACACGATCATCACGATTTTTGTGTTACTCATAACTCATATGCAAAATAGGGATAGCGATAGTTTAGCTAATTCTATCGGAACTTAGGGAAGAACCATGACTTGATTAGGTTGTGGCTCGGAAGTTTCTTTAGTACTATCTGCTAATGATTGTAAGGATTTGAAGAGTTGTGTAATACTCCCACAAGTTTTTCACCTGAAAAAACAAAAAAGATCGTTCATGTCACATGTCCATGGTGACTTGGTCCAGTTGTACTCTATTCGTTTCTTTTTTGTTTGCATATAAAATTTGGTCAAAATCGAACTTCATAAAGTTTGACTAATTTTATAGAAAAAATATCAATATTCACAATATGAAATCAATATTATTAGATGCATCATCAAATTAACTTTTACACTATACTCCTTTCGTTTCTAAATATAAGATCTTTTAGAGATTGCACTACAGAGCAAAATGGATGAATCTATATTTTAAAAGATGTCTATATGCATCCGTATGTAGTTCATAATGAAATCTTTAAAATGTCTAATATTTAGGAACGGAATGAGTATAACTTTAGCATAGTAGATGTTGATATTATTTTGTATAAGTTTGATCAAACCTTGTTTAGCTTGACTTGGACCAAATCTTATATACGAAGTAAAAAAAAAGCGAAGGGAGTACAAAATAACTTGCTTAGCTTTCTTCGCCTCGAATTAATCAAATCAATTTCTTCCCCGGTGCTTCGTCGCTAAGCCTCTGGAAGGAAGGGAGTATTTCCGCCAGATCGAACCGAGCAGACCGAGCAAGCCGTAGCCGACCGCGGAGGAAGAGGAGGCGCGGCGCCGATGGAGCCCTGCGAGATCGCGCGCCTGCCGGAGGAGCTCGTGTCGGCGGCGCTCTCCCGCACGTCGCCGCGCGACGCCTGCCGCGCCGCGGCGGTCTCCCCGGCCTTCCGCGCCGCCGCCGACTCCGACGCCGTCTGGGCCTGCTTCCTGCCGCCGCTCGCTGACCTCCCACCGCTCGCCCACGGAGAGCCGCTGCCGCCGCGCGGGAAGAAGGACGTGTTCCTTCGCCTCTCCGGCAGCTCCGTCCTACTCCCAGGCGGACTCCTGGTACGTATGTACGCACGGCGGGCGGATCCCCAGCCCTAGTGCCCAACAACCAGCCGCTGGGACAAATTTGGTTGACCGCTAGCTCATCGGTTCAATTGGTGCCCATCCTGCAGAGCATGTGGCTGGACAGGGAGACCGGCGCCAAGTGCTACATGGTGTCCGCGAGGGAGCTGTCAATTGCGTGGCGCGACACGCCGCAGCACTGGACCTGGATCCCTCTCGACGACTCCAGGTTGCTTAGTTACTCCCTTAGATGAATGGTGATGTGCTGCAACCTTAATTATTCTCCTCTAATTGCAATTCAGTTGTTAATTTCAGTGGTCTCTTGCGTTATAGTCCATCTCCCTGGTCCAGTTTCAGTTGGGTTGAAGGTTCATGCAGTACTATATATAGTTGCACCTTAAGTGCAAGTGACAGAGCAAGGATTGCGGGTAGGTATAGTAATATGAAACTACCATATGTGGGCCAAAATCCAGAATGGTCAGTCGTCGGTAGTCATGACAGAAATAAACTAGCAGTTTGTTCTTATCATCAGCAAAGTTTGCAACTGAATTGGTCCTTTGATTATTTGGCCGAACGCGATGCTAGGCGGTTTTCTGCGACTTATGCTATTGTTTGGTTTTCATCTTGTTATTTTCTTATCTGAACAGTACACGCATTATTTACTGTTCTCAAAACCATGATTCTGTCATTTTTGTGTTACTCGCTTGTTAATGTATTTCATCATCAAATTTTACAATATGCCGTAAACATCCATATGACAATGTCAATTTTTTTAGAATGTTTGGACTATTAAATGCCTCTTTTTTTTGAATTTTCACAAAAAAGGGCCTCATGGAGCCCGAGCACTAAAACATATTTCTGGTTTGTACAGTACTGTATAGTTGCTTACAAGTGGAAGTGCCAGGATGCAGGATAGATAGTACTCCCTCTGTCCCAAAATAAGTGTCTCAAGCTTAATACAACTTTGTACTAGATCTAGTATAAAGTTGAGACAGTTATTTTGGGACGGAGGGAGTATGAAACTGCCATGTGGGCCGAAACCCAAAATGGCCACTAGTCATGAAAGAAAGTAGCAGTTCGATTTGATCATCAACAAAAATTTGCAACTCAATTTTCCCTTTGAGAAATTTGCCCCGCGTGATGCTATATGATTTTCTTCAACTTATGCCATTTTTTAGCTTGCATCCGCATCATGAATCCTAACCTTATATGTGTTTGACTCCAGGTTCTCTGAGAGTGCTCAACTCGGGTACGTTTGCTGGCTGGAAATCCACGGCAAGATACACAGCAACATGTTGTCTGCAGGCTCAGCCTATGCCGCTCTCAGTGTACAAGTTGGCCGACCATACCTACGGGCTGGACTCGATTGCCCAAGATGCGTCGGTGAGCGTTAGAGGCACCGACCTTGTCCGTAAGGTCTGCCTCCACCCTAACCCACAAAGAAGCCATGCAGAGGATGTAGTGCTCCCTCGTAGAAGGGGCGATGGTTGGATGGAGCTGGAGCTAGGTGAGTTTGTCTGTGAGGGGGATGAAGATGGCGAAGTGTCCTTCTGCCTGGGAGAGACCAAATGGCTGCATGGGAAGGGCAGAGTCATCATTCAGGGCATCGAGATAAGGCGTAAGAATTAAATCGGTCTAATTAAGGGAGGAGCTTTCTGGATTAAACTGAATGCATCCACGGTTTAATCCATTATATAAGAGAATTAGCTAGGGGATCATATATATATATATATATATATATATATATATATATATATATATATTTAGAGAAGGAGTAAGGGAATCATATTTGTTGGTAATGTGTTGCTTTGAACCGCTCTCTTTGCTTATTTGATCTTCAAAAGAAACCGTCAATGAAGAGAGGAATATTACCCTCCCTCTGTTTTACTACATCGATACCTCTAGAGGTTAATGAAGGGATCTGGTCCATGTGCTGGTGCGGAGCACCCTAGGATGAAGAGAGGAATATCCATGTGCACTAGTAGAAAAATGCCTATTTGTCCCGGTTCCAGAGACCCATTTGTCCCGGTTTTGAAATCGGGACTAAAGGGTCGGGACTAAAGCCCAAAACCTTAAGTCCTGGTTGGCTCCACGTGGCCGGTGCTGGGAGCCCAGGCAGGAGGGCCTTTAGTCTCGGTTGGTAACACCAACTGGGACCAAAAGGCATCCACGCGTCAGCATCTGGCAGTTGCTTGTTTTTTTTAAAGGGAGGGCGGTTAGGTGTCCTCTCTTTCTTCGTGCTTGGTCGACGCTAGCTACTATAGAGAGAACTCGACACGCTAGCTAGTAAGCAAATGAAGGAACCATTAAGTACAGAAGATCGTTATGAACATATAGAGATAGAAGTGATCGACCTCTCTTTCTCCGAGAGATTGGTCGTATAACAAGTTTTCGTATATATATCCAACGCTACTAGCATATATACAATATAAGATCTTTTACAATCCCTAACATTTAATGTCAACTTCCAGATGGTATTCTCCAGCTTTATTTATGACGTGGTCAAGAAAGAATCCCATCAATTCTTCTTGAATTGCTCGTATGCGATCATGTGGTAGGAGTTCATCCCGCATCTTCCACATCTAATTTGAAGAAGGGGGTCAATACATATATAACAACAACAACAACAAAGCCTTTAGTCCCAAACAAGTTGGGGTAGGCTAGAGGTGAAACCCATAAGATCTCGCGACCAACTCATGGTTCTGGCACATGGATAGCAAGCTTCCACGCACCCCTGTCCATGGCTAGTTCTTTGGTGATGCTCCAGTCCTTCAGATCTCTCTTTACGGACTCTTCCCATGTCAAGTTCGGTCTACCCCGGCCTCTTTTGACATTATCAGCATGCTTAAGCCGTCCGCTGTGCACTGGGGCTTCTGGAGGCCTGTGCTGAATATGCCCAAACCATCTCAGATGATGTTGGACAAGCTTCTCTTCAATTGGCGCTATCCCAACTTTATCTCGTATATCATCATTCCGGATGCGGTCCTTCCTTGTGTGGCCACACATCCATCTCAACATGCGCATCTCTGCCACACCTAACTGTTGCACATGTCGCCTTTTAGTCGGCCAACACTCAGCGCCATACAACATTGCGGGTCGAACTGCCGTCCTATAGAACTTGCCTTTTAGCTTTTGTGGCACCCTCTTGTCACAAAGAATGCCAGAAGCTTGGCGCCACTTCATCCATCCGGCTTTAATTCGATGGTTCACATCTTCATCGATATCCCCATCCTTCTGCAACATTGACCCCAAATATCGAAAGGTGTCCTTCTAAGGCACCACTTGCCCATCAAGGCTAACATCCTCCCCCTCCTCGTTCCTAGTAGTACTGAAAGCGCACCTCATGTACTCGGTTTTAGTCCTACTAAGTCTAAAACCTTTCGATTCCAAGGTTTGCCTCCACAACTCCAACTTCTTGTTAACCCCCGTCCGGCTCTCATCGACTAGCACCACATCGTCTGCAAAGAGCATACACCATGGGGTCAATACATATATATGGTAATAAAATAAAATTTTGAATGTTATTGCTTATGCACTTGAAATTATTTTTCAAAGTAGCCCCGCTTAGGGGTCGTCGCGTTGTAGATGAACTCGCAAATGTAATATCCACATAAATTATTCCCTTTTTCCTGCCACAAGCACTTTACAAGAAATAGAGTTCAGTCAAACTGATAATCAAGCATGATAAATGGTATTGATGAAACTAGAATCGATGGGAGATGCGCGGAACTAGCTAGTAGTACTTACTTTCGGGTGTGTAAATCGCAGCTCCCCCGGCAGTGTCGGAACAATTGTTGTGAACTCTTTCCAAACCCTGTGAGACAAAGAAAATAATTACTTGATATCAGGAAATGAACAAATTAAAGTTGCTGATATGATGCGATAATGATCGATTGAACTTACTTCTGGAGAATTTTAGTCATGTCCGCATAATCCTGGGGATCTTTTCATTTCGAGTCTAAGACGATTACTACTCCTTGCTCAAGCTGAATCTCTAGAAGAATAAAGTGGAAACTACGCACGCATGCATAATTCATCAATTACATTACTATAAACTTCGAGTAATAAGGGAAAGCGAATATGCACAAGACAGTAACACTCACTCGAAGTTGTAAGGAAAGAGTATTGTCCCTTTGTTTTGATTTTTAAGCAACGATTGTAGCAAGTTATCCTTGGTTTGTGTGGGATACTTTTGAAAATTATACTCATGTATGACATTTGGGTTAATGAACCCAATGTCATATATTTGTGCTTTTCTCCGTTCGACGATCTTCAATCTGCATAATTTAGTAGTGAGGATAATTATATATACATGCAATGAAAGAGCTGAGCTATATACATAGAGAGACTTAATTACAGAAGTAGTACTTATAGACAGTAGCAAGTCACGATTGTTTTGTCGAGAGCCTTTTGATTGTATCACTGGAATATCTCCTCAAATTCAATATTCAACAGTTCCATTCCAACGAGGTCGTGCTCCTCTTTAACTGACAGTATCAAAGAATCCTTCCCAGACTCACGACAGGTTTTCATGTACCATTCATGGAATTTTCGCATCATCGTTGTTAGAGGAGGATGATCAGGTTTGACGAGAGGCCGCCCGTGCTAGCAACGGAATTCGTCCACCTCCAACAACTTAAACTGTACATCATCGCCAGCTAATCACCAGATTTGGTACCGGGCACCATCCCCGGATGATTAGCGACGATATCGCTAGACACCTTGAGCGGGGGCACGATTGGTCGCCTGTTCGCGGAGCTGGGGAATTTTTTTCCCACTTCTTCGTTCTGCTAACCCTGCATCACTGGAAGTACTTCCCGACCGCCGCCAAAGTTGGAATCCGACGGAGGCGGTGGTGGTCGCTTCACGGCATCGATAGTGCGCATCACTTTCACCAGATCTATCTTGTCCTTCGGAGCTGGAGTTTTCTTTACAAAATGGGCCCTCACTTCAGCCTGACTTATCTCCTCGTTTTCAAACTCGGTCCTCTCATATGGTAACTTTTCCAGAGACTTGAGAGATGGACCGTATCTGTATTCCTTCCTGCCTATGCTTGTACTGCTAGCCGCCGGAGTGGCGGCGGCTCCCTTCTGTCGTTGCTTACTAGGCACCGGAGGAGCCAGAGCAGCGGTGTCTGCCTTCCGCCGTTGCCGACGAGGCTGAGGAGGAGGCGCACTGCTCCGATGTGCCAGACTAGGCGAAGGAGGAGGCGGAGTGCCCCACGCGTCGGAGGAGCCGGAGAAGGAGGCGGTGTGCCCTGATCACTCGCCGTAGGAGGAGGAGGAGGAGGAGGAGGAGGCAGTTTGGAAGCTTGATGTACTCCTTCTTCCATAGATATGTACTCCTCAGGGCACGAACCAGCTTATTCTCTCCTTCACCTATAGAGTGGTCAAGCTCGAGCTCTTCAAATTCCTTCATTACTTCATCTACCATCACAACAGCATAGCCAGGTGGAATCGGACGGCAGTGAAAAGTTCTGTTGGGTTGAGGAGGTGCAACAGAGCCGACAGCCGCCTTGAAAGTGAGGTTCCGGCATTTCGTCATAAGCTCGCAATGTTGAGCCTCCGTGAAGTCAGGCTGAACGAGCTCCATGGAAGCGACGCTGCTTCTCCGCTAAGATGGCGGGGTAGCTTCTGGGGTAGCTTCGTGCCGTTGAGATGGTTGGCCGGCAGCTCGCTGGCTCTGAGCTTCCTCTAGCTTTTGTAGTCTTGCATTGAGCTTCTAAATTTCGCTCAGCTCCACTTTCCTCTTTCTCTCCCAGCTTCTGTAACCGCCTGCGTCGGGAAACCCAACCTTCCACAGAACGGAGCCTGGTGTGCCTCGTGTTTGTCCAGGGTGCTCAGCATTCCCTAGGGCCTCAGTCATCTCGTCCTTCTCTCTGTCGGGAATGAACGTCCCTTCCTGCATTGCGGCGATATACTTCTGAAGCTTGTTCATGGGTATTGCAAGTTGCTCGTCCGTCCAACGGCACTTCCCTGTTTTAGGGTCCAAAGTTCCCCCAACCCCGAAGAACCAAGTCCTTGAACGGTCTGGCCAGTTTGCTCTCTGTGGTACGACGTTTTTAGCAATCAGTTCATTCTCAGCTTTGTCCCACAACGGCCAGGCTTTGAGGTAGCCACCTGACCCCGTGTGATGGTGATATTGCTTCTTTGCAGCATTGGCCTTGTTTGTCTCTGACATTTTCTTACTCTTGTCTGATGTCTTGTAGTCCACAAATGCGGGCCAGTAATCTCTTATCTTCTCAAATCGGCCAATGAATTCTGGAGTCTTCCCTTTGTCGACAAACTTTGATTTCAACTCATTCTTCCACCTCCTGAATAGATCTGCCATCTTCTTAAGAGCACACGCCTTGGCCAGTGGCTCTATAACTGGCTTATTCGGATCCTCCTCTGGCGGTAGGGTGAAATTTGCCTTCAGCGCGGTCCAAAGATCATCTTTCTGTCTATCGGTGAATAATCACCTTCAGGGGCGCCGTCCTTAGGCTTATTCCATTTTTGATGCTGATCGGGATGTTGTCCCTAACAATAGATCCACACTGAGCAGAAAATGCGTTCTTGGTCCGCTTGGGTTCAATCGGATGGCCATCGTTCGCGAGTGTTGTGATCGTGAACTTTTCATCCTGTCGCAACCTCCTCTTCGGGCCTCGTCTCATTACCGAAGTTTGGCTCGATCCGGAGGGCTATAAAGGAAGAAAGAAGAGTTAATTAATATATGTACATACCAAAACAATTAATGCATCAATTAGCTAGTCAGCACAGGCTTAATTAATATATATATATACCTCGCCGGACTTTGCAACAGCTCCCTCCTCCGGTTGGTCACCGGAGCCGTCATCATGGTCTCCTTCTTCCTCTGGCATTCGGTCACCGGAGCCATCATGATCATGTCCTTCCTCTTCCATTGTTCGATCACCGGAGTCATCATAATCCTCTCCTTCCAGACCATCGGTGTCATTGAGAACAACAAGATATCACCTCCTCCATGGATTATGTCCCCCAACAACTGTTCTTGTTCTTCATCTCTTGGATCCATAGTTTCTGCAAATATTACAACATGGCAATTAATATACAAACATGAATGTCGGACGTCCGGACCGCCTCTCTCATGAATGTCCGACATACGGATCGCCTCTCTCATGAATGTCAAACAAGGGATTCTATTAACCTTTAAGGGATTTAATTAACAAAATGGCGCCATTCTGAATGTGCAGAAAATGGTCCATATTTTTCCTGATCTCATCTACCCTTCTATATGTCATGTTGTCTAGTGTCAAAGGATTCAAGAAAACGTGACATATAGAAGAATATATATATATGTGTGTGTGTGTGTGTGTGTGTGTGTGTGTGTGTGTGATCAGAAAAAAATTGGATCAAGTTGTGCACATCCATAATGGGGGCATTCTTGATAACTCTATGTTACCGGAGTTTTCTTCATTTAACTTGGTAAATTTGGGTGGCCTCGACAACGCTTCTAGGGTTTGGGGTGGCCTCGACAACACTTCTAGGGTTTGGGGTGGCCTCGACAACGCTTTTTCAGTCCCGGTTTGGGTGTCCTCGAGAGTTTATCGGGTAGGGACGGGGTAGATCGACAAGGACGCTCTTTCTTCTAGGGTTTGGGTGGCCTCGATAGTTGGTCAGGCGAGCGAACCGCCTCTCTCACTCATGCATGTCCGACGTCCCCCCTCATGTCGAAGTTATCGGGGAGGGGGTAGATCGACAATGACGCTCTTTCTTCTAGGGTTTGGGTGGACTCCATAGTTGGTCGGGTGAGCGGACCACCTCTCTCTCATGCATGTCCGACGTCCCCTCCCCGAACAAAAGAATTAATACACATATGAACAAAAAAAATACATATATGAACAAAAATAATAATACGTATATGAACATCCATACATACATATAGCCACATACATATATACATTATGTATATGTATATGAACAAAAAATTCATCATATAAAAAATGAGAAAAAATACAAGGGGTGGCAGCGTCGGCTCACAGCGAGGGCGGCCGGCGAGGGCGACGGCGGGGGCGGCGAGGGCGACGGCGACGATGGGGGTGGGCTGGGGTAGCGGCGTGGCCGGGGCGACGACAGGTACGGCGTCGGCTAGCGAGGGCGACGGCGGGGGCGGTGCACGAGGGAGCCGGCGACGACAGTGACGGTGGGGATGGCCAGGGCGCAGGGGCGCGCTCGTTGGGCGGAGGACGACGACGGCGTGGGCGGCGCGCGTACGGCGTGGGCTCGGGGGCAGGGCAGGAGCACGGGCGACGGCGATGGCGTGGCGGCGGATGGCGAGGCCATGGGCGGCGAACGGCGACGGCATGGGCGGCGGACGACATCGGCGTGGGCCCGGGGGCAGGGCAGGGGCACGGGCGATGGCGACGGCGTCGGGGCAGCCTGGCGGCGTCGATTTCGTCGGTGTCGTCAGGGACGAGATGAGAACTGAAAATTCCTAAGTGCTACTTATATACCCAGAGCATTGGTCCCGGCACCAACCGGGACCAAAGGGGGAAGGTCTCTTTTTGGCAGCCCAAAGGGCCGGAAGCAGAGACCATTGGTCCCGGCTGGTGGCACCAACCGGGACTAAAGGGGGTCATTGGTCCCGGTTGGTGCCACCAACCGAGACCAAAGGGTGGTGCTGCCTGGGGCCAAATCTTTAGTCCCACCTCGCTAGCCGAGAGAGCTCGAGAGTGGTTTATAAGCGCTGTTGCGCACACCATCTCGAGCTCCTCTCAACTGCAGGCTTCCGGGCCTAATCTGTCTGTGCGTGTGGGCCTACTGGGCCTTCTGCGGGCCTGAATCCTGGCCCAACAAGGTTGGTGGGTTTCTAGTCGTATTCAGGCCGTGGTGGCCTAGTAGGTGGCATTTTTTTATTTTTTCTAGTATTTTTGTTTTGTTTTTTGCTTTATTTTTTTAATTTTTTTCTAGTATTTTTCTTCTGTTATTTTAGTACATTCTTTTTAACAAATAAGTACTTTGATAATTTTAGTTGCATAATTTCCATTATTTGTTTTGTTTCTTGCTTTATTTATTTTTTTCTTTATTTATTTCTAGTGTGTTTTATCATTATATTCTTTTTGCTATTAATGTTTTGAATAAAAAATACTTTGATAATTGTAGTTGCATAATTTTTATATAATTATTGTTTCAAAAATACTAGAGGTTTATAAAAGCTTTTTAGCTGATTCTTTTTTGAACTTCACTCCCACGATGTTTTGAAAGAAATTAAAAAGCACTTCAAACAAACTCTGAAAAGGTTGAAAGTTGTCATGGTATCATCATTTCACCTACATAGCATGTGCTAAAAAGTTGAGTCGGTTATGACGAAAACTGGATGCACTTCGTGTACAAAATGGACAATCTATTTCGAAGTATCACTGTTTCAGACGAAAACTCATCTGTTACAAAGGGATTTCATTTTTTTGAACTCATTTGAACTCCAGACTTTTTGTGTGTTTAAAATGCACCATTCAAATCCACATCATCAATTTTTAACCCTTCTGACTTCATTTGGTATTTTTCATGCACTTACTGATTTTTTTGAGCTAAATAACCCTGAAATTGAAAAACACTTGAAATGAACTCTGAAAAGGTTGAAATTTGGCATGGTATCATCATTTCACCCACATAGCATGTCTTAAAAAGTTGAGAGGGTTACGGCAAAAACTGGTTGTACTTCGTGTACAAAACGGAAAATCTCTTTCGAAGTATTAGGGTTTCAAACGAAAACTCATGTGTTACAAAAGGCATTTCATTTCTTCACATGTCACTGCAATGATATAGTTGTGGAGAGAAAGTCTTCACTTTTTCTTCGCTTGTGTCCTTTGCTTATTGCGCCGTAACCATGGATAATCTTTATCGTTTAACAGGGTGCTTGGGTCAGCCTTGACTTTGAAGGGAGGAATTTCATAAAACTTTTCATAATCTTCAGACATGCCTGTCTTGCCCTCCAATCCCACGATGTCTCTTTTTCCTGAAGGAACTATGTGGCGCTTTGGCTCATCGTATGATGTATTCGCTTCCTTATCTTTTCTTTTTCTAGGTATGGTAGACATGTCCTTCACATAGAAAATATGTGCCACATCATTGGCTAGGACGAATGGTTCGTTTGTGTACCCAAGATTATTTAGATCCACTGTTTTCATTCCGTACTGTGGGTCTTCCTGTACCCCGCCTCTTGAAATATTGACCCATTTGCACTGAAACAAAGGGACCTTGAAATCATGTCCATAGTCAAGTTCCCATATGTCGACTATGTAACCATAATATGTGTCCTTTCCTCTCTTGGTTGCTGCATCAAAGCGGACACCGCTGTTTTGGTTGGTGCTCTTTTCATCTTGGGTGATCGTGTAAAATGTATTCCCATTTATCTCGTATCCTTTGTAAGTCAATACAGTCGAAGATGGTCTCCTGGCCAACGAGTACAGCTCATCAAAAACAGTGTTGTCACCCATGAGACGTGTTTGCAACCAACTGCCGAAAGTCCTGATGTGTTCATATGTAATTCAGTCGTCACACTGCTCCGGATGTTTGGAGCGCAGAATATTCTTGTGTTCATCGACATACGGGGTAACCAAGGTGGAATTCTGTAGAACTGTGTAGTGTGCTTGAGACCAAGAATGCCTGTCCCTACATATTATTGAGTCCGCTCCTAGCGTGCCTTTTCCAGTCAGTCTCCCCTCATACCGCGATTGAGGGAGACCAATCTTCTTAAGGTCAGGAATGAAGTCAACACAAAACCCAATGACATCCTCTGTTTGATGGCCCATGGAGATGCTTGCTTCTGGCCTAGCGCGGTTACGAACATATTTCTTTAAGACTCCCATGAACCTCTCAAAGGGGAACATATTGTGTAGAAATACAGGACCCAGAACGACAATCTCGTCGACTAGATGAACTAGGACGCGCGTCATGATATTGAAGAAGGACGGTGGGAACACCATCTCGAAACTAACAAAACATTGCACCAAATCACTCCTTAACCTTGGCAGGATTTCTGGATCGATCACCTTCTGAGAGATTGCATTGAGGAATGCACATAGCTTCACAATGGCTAATCGAACATTTTCCGGTAGAAGCCCCCTCAATGCAACCGGCAGCAGTTGCCTCATAATCACGTGGCAGTCATGAGACTTTATGTTCTGGAAATTTTTCTCTACCATATTTATTATTCCCTTTATATTCAACGAGAAGCCAGATGGGACCTTCATACTGAGAAGGCATTCAAAGAAGATTTCCTTCTCTTCTTTGGTAAGAGCGTAGCTGGCAGGACCTTCATACTGCTTTGGATGCATGCTGTCTTTTTCATGCACACGTTGTTGTTCCTCCCGTGCCTCCGGTGTATCTTTTGTCTTCCCATACACTCCCAAGAAGCCTAGCAAGTTCACGCAAAGATTCTTCGTCACGTGCATCACGTCGATTGCAGGGCGGACCTCTAGGTCTTTCCAATAGGGTAGGTCCCAAAATATAGATTTTCTTCCACATGGGTGCGCGTTTGTCAACGTCATTTGGAACAGATAGTCCGCCAGGACCCTTTCCAAATATTACTTGTAAATCATTGACCATATCAAGTATATGATCACCAGTACGGAGGGCAGGCTTCTTCCAGTGATCTGCCTCACCTTTGAAATACTTTCCTTTCTTTCGACATTGATGGTTGGTCGGAAGAAATCGATGATGCCCCAGGTACATATTCTTCCCGCATTTTCCCAAATATATACTGTCAGTGTCATCTAAACAGTGTGTGCATGCGTGGTATCCCTTGTTTGTCTGTCCTGAAAGGTTACTGAGAGCAGGCCAATCGTTGATGGTTACAAACAGCAACACATGTAGGTCAAATTCCTCATGTTCGTTCTCGTCCCACACATGTACACCTCTTCCATTCCATGGCTGTAAAAGTTCATCAACTAATGGCCTTAGGTACACATCAATGTCATTGCCGGGTTGCTTAGGGCCTTGGATGAGCACTGGCATCATGATGAACTTATGCTTCATGCACAACCAAGGAGGAAGGTTATACATACATGGAGTCACAGGCCATGTGCTATGCTGGCTGCTCTGCTCCCCAAAAGGATTAATGCCATCTGCACTTAAACAAACCATACGTTCCTCGGGTCCCCTGTAAAGTCGCTCCACTTTCTCTTGATCTTTCTCCACCGCGACCCGTCAGCGGGTGCTCTCAACTTCCCGTCTTTCTTACGGTCTTTTTTGTGCCATTGCATCAACTCGGCATGCTTTTTGTTTCTGAACAGACGTTTCAACTGTGGTCTTATAGGAGCATACCACATCACCTTGGCAGGAACCCTCTTTCCGGTGCGCTGGCCCTCAACATCACCAGGGTCATCTCTTCTGATCTTATACAGCAATGCACCGCATACCGGGCATGCGTTCCGTTCCTTGTACTCACTGCGGTAGAGGATGCAGTCATTAGGGCATGCATGTATCTTCTGCACCTCCAATCCTAGAGGGCATAGAACCTTCTTTGTTGCATACGTACTATCGGGAAATTTGTTATCCTTTGGAAGCTTCTTCTTCATTATTTTCAGTAGCGAACTAAATCCCTTGTCAGATACACCATTGTCTTCCTTCCATTGCAGCAATTCCAGTGTGGTACCGAGCTTTTTATTGTCATCTTCGCAATTTGGGTACAACCCTTTTTTGTGATCCCCTAACATGCGATTGAACTTCAACTTCTCCCTTTCACTTTCGCATTCTCTCTGTGTATCAACAATAACCCGGCGAAGATCATCATCGGGCACATCGTTTGGTTCCTCTTGGTCTTCAGCTTCCCCCATTGCAGCATCACCATATTCAGGGGGAGGGTAGTTGTCATCATCCTCTTCTTCTTCGTTGTCTTCCATCATAACCCCTCTTTCTCCATGCTTGGTCCAAACATTATAGTGTGGCATAAAACCCTTCTGAAGCAGGTGGAAGTGAAGGGTTTTAGAGTTGGAGAAAAACTTCGTATTCTCACAGACAACACATGGACAAGGCATAAAACCATTTTGCTTGTTTGCATCAGCCGCTTCGAGAAAATTATGCAGGCTCTTAATATACTCGGAGGTGCGTCGGTCACCGTACATCCATTGCCGGTTCATCTGTGTGCGTTATATAATAAAGTGTATTAAAAACTATTACAACCTATCATGAATAGAGAAGTGAACAATAATAAAAGTAAGAAAATCATATGAGTAAGTATATTATCTTTTAGCAAGAAGATAAGATCAACAGGCTCACCATGCACGGGCGATCGATGGCGGTTTTAGGACGGGGACAGGACAGGACAGACCGCCAAACCTACACAAATCTTGATGAGAATGGAGTTTCGACAAGGAGCTTCGAAAGGAGAAAGCTTAAGTTTGGTTAGGCATTTCATCAAACACCACATGTGCTTAGGAGGTGAGCTAGAGCACCACAAAGCTCTCCCCTCGTCGGTCAAAAAAACAGAGCAGTGTGGAGTGCTCTGCTCACCAGCGAGGGGGTATATATAGGCATCTCATTGGTCCCGGTTCGTGGCTGGAACCGGGACTAAAGGACCCCCTTTGGTCCCGGATCCAGCCATGAACCGGGACCAATGGTTGTGGGCCAGGAGCGAGGCACATTGGTCCCGGTTCGTGTCTGGAACCGGGACCAAAGGTTCCAGATGAACCGGGACCAATGCCCCACGTGGCCCGCCCGCCCCCTGGCCTCACGAACCAGGACCGTTGCCCCCATCGGTCCCGGTTCATCACTGAACCAGGACTAATGGGCTGGCCCGGCCCGAACCAATGCCATGTTTTCTACTAGTGGTGCTTCGGCTCCATTGCCTAGGGATACATGCATCACATATACTATTGAGGTGAATTTCATTGTTTGTGCATGTCTCGTTGGTTCGACGGATACTACTTGACCATTCTTCCTTGCGCATGCATTGGTTTGAGATGAGCTTCACAGTTCACATGAATCGAGAAGGAGTGCAAACACAAGAGTATGCCTATACCATCTGTCGGATAGATTTGGAAACAAGTGATTGACAAAAAAAACTCCCACTTCAGGGGTTGCGGTCCCACGAAACTACCACTTTTAAAAAACTGACAGAAAACCATCGAAAATTTCTAATTTTATGACTAAAAACTACCAAATTGAATTGATGGCCATTTTTCGGATTTTAAACCTGTTTATAACATGCAGGGCTTACGTGTCAAGGGTGATGTGGCAAGAAAGTCAACTCCGTTTATTCTGACCATCAAGTTGACCGTTATTATAGTTGGGGCTCACGTGTTAGCATTTGCCTTCTTCTTCCTCATCCTCCTCTCTCTCTCTCTCAGGCATTTCAACAAGCACCTTCCGCCTCTTGGTCATCAGGTTCGTGAACGTGGGCATGAAAGAGGTGACGAAGGCATCCACGGTGCTACTGCTCCTGCTCCCATGCAAGCCAACAGGCATGTCGTGGCATAGCTGCCGGACTCACCACTCCCACGCCACGCCGCTTGTGTTGCGGGTCGGCGGCCGGCATGCCGCGCAGAGCGCGCCGCGTCGCCGCAACACACACATGTTCCCTTCTCGTGGGTGAGCTCCCCGAGCATGCTAGCTCCTTGCTTTGACTCGAGCCGGTGGCGAAGCGGCGGCTGTAGGCATCAGCGGCGCAACGCAGCAGCGGCTACAGCAGGGGAGCAGCAGATGCACGCAGTAGCGGTGTAAAGCGGTGAATTATATCATCAAGATTTGTCAAAGTGGCCAAATATTTCATCGTTATCTTAGATTGTACCACGGATGTGAGTCATCAAGAACAAATGAGTTTGTTGGTTCAATGTGTTCATATGTCTGATGGGAAGGTTTTTGGTAGTGGGGAGGACACATCTGGTTTGGGAATTTTCAATGTATTGGTTGATTCTATGAAGTCCTTCGATCTTAATGTTGATGACATTAGGGGCCACGGTGATGACAATGGATCTATCATGAAAGTAAAATACAATCGGGTGCAAAGTCAGTTCCTTGGGATGGCCAAATCTTGTGGTAAAGATGTTACTTTTTTTTGGAATTGTGCAATGAATATATGTACTATTTAGTGGTTCTACCAAAAGATGGAAAGTTTTTGTTAGAAGATCTAGCTGTGAAATCTTTGAGCAATACTTGTTGGGAGAGTCGGGTCAAAAGTGTTAAAGCAATTAGATATCAAGCTCCAAATATAAGATCTGCTCTACTTGAGTTAAGTGAAGATAGTGGTACCAAACCCAAGGATGGAAGTGATGCAAAAAAATGTTTGATGTGCTCGACAGCTATGAGTTCATGTTAGGTTGATCTCCTCCGATAGGCCCAACGGCCTATCGGGCCCTTGGTCATCGCGCCCTGATCGGGGGTGCTCAACCCATCTATGGTTGACGGGCCCTTGTCATGCTGGGCAATATAAAGAGGTGGGGAGCCGGGGCACAGACTACGAGGTTCGTCTGCCGCCGCAACCCCATCGACAAACCCTACCGATCTAGGTCGCCCAGAAGTGACGGGAAGCTCCTCAGCTACCACTACTCACGCACACGCACACACACCGCTGTCATCGTCCCGCCATGGCCACCGGCGGGAGTTCCTCGCATCAGGGAGAAGGTAATCCACTGTGTATCCCTAACCCTAACCGATCCGAATCCTATAAATGGTATCAGACTAGATAGGGCTTAGGATTTCGGTGGACATCAAAGTATCTCACCTGAAACATTGCACCGCCGCGAGGCCGCGTCGTTCCTCTCGATCCGGATGGGCATTGGCATGCCGAGCCATTCGGAAGAGGAACACAAGCAGTGGGGGCACCATGCCTTCGCCACCGCCGAAAGAACAGAACCCCATCGGGGCAAAGGGATACCCCGCTGAGTCGCTTGACGGCGACGCGCTCACCGTCGGGCGTTCGCGCACGCTGGCAAGAGGGCCATGGAGGCCGCCGCTCCATCTCCGGTCGCTGTACATGACAGCGCAAGGAGACAATGGGGGGCCATCGATCCTCTCTCTCTCTCTCACTCTCACTCTTGCCTAAAGGCTGCGGGATGAGGAAGAAAGAAAAGGGGGTAAGGAGAAAGAACCAGCGTCCAGACGCGGCGTGGTGGCGCTCGACGCCGTCGTTGGTAGTCGGCAACAGCCGCTCAGAACGAGCACGTGAGCAGGCAGAGGTGCGGGCTCGTGCGGAAAAGAAAAAGGGAGTGGGGAGAGGAAGGAGAGGCACGCAAGGTGCGGTGGTCTTTGACCCCGTCGCCGGCGGCCGTACTGGCCATCGCCGGTGGCCGTTTACGTGCCAAGTGACAGAGAGGACGAACGGCGCGAGCGAGGGGGGGGGATGGGCTACGGTTCCCTCCCCCCAACGGCTGAACCGGTGTTTTGGTCGCCCGCATCGGACGCCCGGTTGTCCGATCTATCGTATGGCTAGATATAAACCCTAGCACGCAGACAGGCCATCGGGCCGAAAGTAGAGCAGGTCGGGGCACTAGTGAGGCGCCCGCGCTAGGCTGAGGCCGCTGGGCCAAGCTCGGCTGGACTGCGCTCTCCTTTTTATTTTTTGTTTTTTGTCCAGTTTTGGGAAGATTTCAAATAGTTTTCTATGCATTATTTTTCCAACGAAAATTTGTCTAGAAAATAGAAAAGTAAATATAAAAGTTTCTGAAAATGAAAATAGAAAATTTTCAAAAAATGAAAAGTTCATGAATTTTATGAAGAAAAATATAATAAAGTTCATGAATTTTTATTTGGTAAAATAAAAGTTTGAGTAAAGTATAAAAAGTAAATCAATTGCATATTCAAGTTTTTTCGCTGCAAAATATCTGATAGTGCTCTTTTACAGAGAAAAATAAAGGTTTAGAGAGAATTATTTTTTAAAGAGCACATTAAAGTGATTATTAGAATGAATATGATTATGTTATTTTTATAACCAACGTTGTTAATAACATGATCATGTTTTATTAAAGGTGCATTTATTTCTATTCTTTTGCCCAACGGTAATATAGATTTAATTGCATAGACAATTGTATGTTTGATTTGACTAACGTTACATTAATGCATATGATTGTTATAATTTCAGGAGGCTACCATTTGATGAGTTGCCTAAATGATGTTCCGACACTCAGAGGTGACAATTAGACTAAGTGGAGGAAGAAAGTTAACCTCGCATTTGTGTGTGCTGAGGTGGACTGGGTTGTGGATGAACCACGGCCGGTTAGACCTATAGAGCCAGTCAGAGAGGCCACTGTTGACGATGCTGTGTGGGTTAAAAAGAGAGGGGATCATGCTCCAGTGGATATGTTATACACCCTCAACAATCAAAAGTGGGTCAACGCCAACAAAAGGTGTATGGCATTTATAAATAATACAATTGAGAACGCCATTGTGGGCTCAATTGCAAAGTGCACTTCTGTAGGGGAGTTGCTTACAAAGATAAAGAACCAGTTCACTGGTTCTTCAAAGACATATGCCACCCAGTTGATAAAGCAACTGGTAACAGAGATTACACTAGCGGTGGTCATGGAATAAGGGAGCACATCTTGAGGATGAGCAATATGGCAGCAAAGCTCAAGCCCATGGATGCGGATCTGGAGATCAAACCAGCCCTCCTGGTCCACCTTGTCATGGTTTCATTGCCAAAAGAGTTTGAAACCTTTGTTGTAAACTACAATATGTCGCCTGAAACATCGGACATTGAAAAGACAATAGCAATGTGTGTCCAAGAAGAGGACAGACTGAAAGTCTCACATGGTGGTTCTCTTAACTATGTGAAGGACCATGAGAAAAAGAATTACAATCCAAACAACAAAGGTTCTCCTTCAAAGCCACATGGAAAAGCACCCTATCAGCATCAGCATCAGCAGAAGTTCTTTCCAGTGGACAAAGACACTTGCCTCCACTGTAAGCAGACATGGCACTACAAGAAGGATTGCCCTGCTTGGCTAAAGTCTGTTATGGCAAAGAGAGGTAACGACATCGTTTCCTTTGTAAATGAATCCTTTTATACACAATTTTCGAAATCTACTTGGTGGATTGACTCAGGAGCAACTGTTCATGTTGCAAACCCTTTATAGTGAAATTCTTCCTCCATTAGAGTTCTGAGACTTAGAACAATGTGTAGATTGCTTTAAAGGAAAGTATGTAAAACAAATCAAAAGAGTGCAATTCATAGCACAGGCACACTAGAAATCATCCACACTGATATTTGTGGACCATTTTCGGTGAAAAGTGTGGATGGATATGACTCGTTCATAACATTCACAGATGATTACTCTCGTTTTGGCTATATTTATCCAATCAAAGAAAGATCTAAAGCATCGGATAAATTCAAAATATTCAAGGCTGAAGTTGAAAATCAGCATGATAAAAGAATAAAGATAGTAAGGTCTGACCGTGGGGGAGAGTACTACGATCAGCACATCCCATATGGCCAAGTTCCTGGAACTTTTGCAAAGTTCTTATAGGAGACTGGCATAGTAGCCCAGTATTCAATGTTGGGCGAGCCTCAGCAAAATGGAGTAGCTGAAAGACGTAACCGTACTCTGATGGATATGGTACGCAGCATGATGAGTTACTCCACCTTGCCATTGGGATTATGGATGAAGGCGCTTAAAACCACCATTCACATTCTCAATAGAGTGCCAAGCAAGTCGGTGCCCCAAACACCGTACGAGCTGTGGACAGGAAGAGTGCCCTCTTTACAACACTTCAGAGTGTGGGGGTGCCCCGTTGAGGCCAAAATCTTTAATCCAAACATTGCAAAGTTAGATCCCAAAACAGTGAGTTGCCACTTCATTGGATATCCAAACAGATCAAAGGGTTTTCGTTTCTACTGCCCAGACATATATATAAAGTTTGTAGAAAGAAGACATGCAGTCTTCTTAGAGGACCAAATGATGAGGGGAGCTTGCTAGCTCGGAAAATTGATCTTGAGGAGAAGAGGGTGCATGCACCTAATCCGATGATTCAGGAGCCATTTTCTCACTACCAGTTGTAACTCCACCCATGACAACTATGGGAGAAGACCCAGAACCTGTCCGTTAGGAACCGACTGAACCTGTTGTTGAGCATGAAAGGGAGGTAAAGCAGCCAACAGTAGAAGATGTGCCGCAAGTTGAGGCACAAAATGTGCCGGATACTGAGGCCGTGAGAAGATCTAATAGAACAAGAAGATCAGCTATTTCTACTAATTATAAAGTTTATAACACGGGAATGGTTCATATGGAAGGTGATCCCACTACATATGAAGAAGCCATTAAAAGCCCTCACTCATCAAAATGGCTACAAGCAATGGAAGATGAGATGAAATCTATGAGTTCCAAAGATGTTTGGGACTTAGTGGAAATTCCTAAACGAGCCAAAACAGTAGGCTGCAAATGGGTCTACAAAACTAAGTATGACTCTAATGGGAATGTGGAAAACTACAAAGCCTGACTTGTGGCTAAAGGATTTACACAAAGAGAAGGGATATATTACAATGAGACTTTTTTCCCAGTCTCATGTAAGGATTCCTTCAGAATCATAATGGCATTAGTTGCTCATTTTGATTTAGAGTTACATCAAATGGATGTCAAGACGGCATTTCTGAATGGTGATTTGAAAGAAAAGGTCTACATGAGACAACCCAAGGGTTTTATGATGGAAGGCAAGGAAAATATGGGATGCCGCCTGAAGAAATCCATTTATGGATTAAGGCAAGCCTCTAGACAGTGGTATCTAAAGTTTAATCAAACGATTAAAAATTTTGGGTTCAAAGAAAATATTGAGGATAATTGCATTTATGCAAGGTTTAAAAATCTTGCTTGCTAGCAGTGATGTTAGTCTACTACTAGAAACAAAGAAGTTCTGATCCTCAAATTTTGATATCACAGATCTTGGTGAAGCATCCTATGTTTTGGGCATAGAAATTCACCGAGATAGGAACAATGGAGTCTTAGGACTATCGCACAAGGCATATTTAGAGAAGGTTCTTCAAAAGTATAATATGCATGCGAGTAAAGCCACACCTGCTCCTATAGTCAAGGGCGATAGTTTTGGGAAATTCCAATGTCCCAAGAACCAGTACGAGATCGATCTCATGAAACCAGTACCATATGCTTTGGCTGTTGGAAGCTTATAGTATGCACAAGTGTGCACTCGCCCTGACTTAGCTTCTGTTACCGGGGTACTCGGTAGATATCAAGAGAATCCATGCATGGAGCACTGGAAGATGGCAAAGAAGGCATTGCGTTATGTGCAAGGCACGAAGCACTATATGCTAACATACAAGAGATCTGATTCCCTAGAGATAAAAGGGTATTCAAACGCAGATTTTGCGGGGGACAGAGGTGATAGAAAATCCATGCCAGGATACATCTTCACTCTCGCTGGAGGGGCTATTTCATGGAAAAGCTCCAAACAGTCAATAGTTGCATCATCCACGATGTATGGAGAATTCATAGCATGCTTCGAGGCCACGGGGCAGGCGATATGGCTAAATAAATTTGTACTCGGCTTGAAAGTGGTAGATTGTATTCACAAACCACTAAAGATGTACTGTGACAACCAGCCCGTGGTATTTTATGCTCACAACAACAAGTCGAGTAATGCTGCCAAAACAATAGAGATAAAGTATTATGTTGTGAAAGATAAAATCCAGGATCACACTACAAGTCTCAAGCATATAAAGACAAAGGATATGCTTGCGGATCTGCTAACGAAAGTCTTACCACCCAATGTGTTCAAGGAACACTTAGCCAGCATGGGTTTAAGGGAAAGCATTACGATTCCTAGATCATGAGAGGCCCAAAAGGAATAGAATTTGTTTTTAAACAGAACGTATGTTGTAGCTGTATGATTCTCTCGGCAATTAAGCTGTGATGATGAAACATACTCTATGTACCAATATGTGATGAAACAAATAAACTAGAAAGTATAAAGTTAAAAGTAAAAGTTGAGATCAAGGGGGAGAATGTTAGGTTGATCTCCTCCGATAGGCCCAATGGCCTATCGGGCCCTTGGTCATCGCGCCCTGATCGGGGGCGCTCAACCGACCTATGGTTGACGGGCCCCTGTCATGCTGGGCAATATAAAGAGGTGGGGAGCCGGGGCACACACTACGAGGTTCGTCTGCCGCCGCAACCCCACCGACTAACCCTACCGATCTAGGTCGCCCAGAAGTGACGGGAAGCTCCTCAGCCGCCACCACTCATGCACACGCACACACACCGTTGTCATCGTCCTGCCATGCCCACCGGCAGGAGTTCCTGGCATCAGGGAGAAGCTAATCCACTATGTATCCCTAACCCTAACCGATCTGAATCCTATCAGTTCATACTTGTGATGGTCATTTGGCATGCCATTTTATTTGTGGGTAGGAAGCTACAATCACCATCCATGTGCATTGCGGCCACCTTAATGCAAATAGATGGTATGGGGACTTATTTTGAGACTTATAGAGCAGAAGGGTTTGTTTCTAGTGTGATATCTGCCAAAGAAATTGCCGTTGAAATGGATGTTGAACCATCATTTCAAGTAAAACTCGTGTTTCTAGGAAGAAACTATTTGATGAAGATGACAACGATGAAGCAATGTTCGAAGCCGAGAAGGACTTTAAAGTCAATTATTTTTTGGTCATGGTTGATAAGGCGACCACTTTACTGATAATCAGATTTGAAGAACTTGAATTATTCAAAAATACATTTGGATTTTGAATGAGTTCAACGACCATGAAGTCATTGGACCATTCTGAACTTAAAGACAGTTGCACTAAATTTGCAAGTTCATTCTCCTCAAGTGGTTCATCTGATGTTGATTTAAATGATCTGATTTCTGAGTTAACTGTTATGCAATCCACTTTCCCCGATAGAGCAATGTCTGCTATGGAGATTTTTCGGGTTTGTCAGAGAAGCAGGTTGTTATCCCAATATTTCTATTGCATATTGGATTTTCTTTACTATGCCTGTGACTCTGGCATTAGCTGAAAGAAGTTTCTCAAAGTTGAAATTATTGAAGAACCATTTGAGATCTACAATGTCACGAGAGGTTAAATGGCTTGGCTACTTTAGGCATTGAGAAAAAATTATTGATAAAATTGATATTGATACTATCATTAGCGTTTTTGCTCAGAATGTTAGGAGAATTTTTTTGATGATAATATGTAATACGTTATATAATATGCACACTGATTTTGAATGTACTAAACTGTTTTCCTTGATAAAATTATATCTACATATTATGATTACCAGTTAGACATTTATACTAAGGGCTCCGAAGGGCCCCGGATTACGGTTCCGCCTCGGGCCTCTGAAATCTTAGGACCAGCCCTGGTCGCCCTGCAGACGAAGCTCCACCGCCGACCTCCTCCATGACTTCCTCGTGACGCACCCCCGCTTAGCCGACGCCGTCGCCGGCCATGTCGACCTGAACGCCCTGCCCGGGTGGGCGGCTCCTACTTTGAGTTGTGCCATAACATACACGTCGGCCACGGCGAGCTGAGGGTCCGCTCCATCACCTTCCTCGTGCTCGGCTTCCCCCATATCAGGTGCCCTAGAGTATCTCTAGCCGTCCCCCCAAGATCCCACCCAAAGGCCATTTTTTTTGCGCCGGCGGTCGAAAATCGGCCCAATCGCGCCCCCACGAGCCTAATTTTCGCTTGTTAGGGCCTAATTTAGCGTCGGCGTACCCAGGACGAACCCGGCGCACTGGGGGGCGCCGGGCGAAACGTTTTGGCGCGAAAATGCGGGTTGGTCCGCCGAGTCAGCGGCCCCGAGCGCCCGTCGTCGTCTTCGTCGCCTCGGTTTCCCCGCGAGAATCGAATCAATGCCAAGGCTGCCCGTCGGTCAGCCTTTCATTGATGAGCCGGCCGATCATGGGGCGGCGCAGCCAGTACAACGCGTTCACGGGGCGGCGCCGCGCGTCCACACCTCGTCTCCCACACGTCCGCACGGGGCCGCCCACTCGCCGCTATAAAAGGCGACCTCGCCGGTGTTCGCCACACCTCGCCTGCGATCTCCTCCCCACCCCGCGATCTCACTTCTTCCCGCCGCGATCTCTCCTCTCCGCCCGCTGCAATGGCCGAGCGCTACCCCGGCGACGGTGTGGCCCGCAACGGCTTCGGCCGCCATCACCTCCACGAGGACGAGGCCCGCCTGCTGTTCGAGGCGGAGTACCCGGCGTCGCCGGACATGCGGGCGCCCGACAACTGGAGGCTGAGCGCGGGCGGCGTCCCTGTGCCACCGATGCCCACCGGAGGCGAGCGGCGCTCGAAGATCGCCCGGATCAGGTCCAGGCTGTCCGCAAAGCATCGCCAGCTGCCGAGGTACGCCCCGGACAACACCTCCCTCTGGACGGCGTACTTCGAGCGTCGCCGCGAGGAGCAGCTCGCCTCCACCAACGGCGGCCCCGCGATCGGCCGCAACAACAGCGAGGGCCGTCGGCGTTGGTGGGGCGTCCCCGGACGCACGCTCGAGGCCGTTCTCGAGCACATCGAGGCCGGCAACGAGCCGCGCCTCGGATACCCGGAGGCATCGTCCGTCTCCCGCCGGAGGGGCTCGTCGTGGCAGCCCCAGCGCATGGAGACGTCGTCGTCCTCGTTCTCCTCCCAGTCCTCCCACTCCTCCGGCGCTTGCACGCCCCTCGTCTCCGTCAAGGCCGAGCCCGGCCTGCTGTCGCCGCTCGTTCGACGCAGCGGCCGTAGTGGACGCAGCGGCGGTGGCATCACCATCAACGAGGGCCGGCGCCGCAAGCCCTCGCCTCCCCGCGGCCACCTCCGCCTTGTCAGGCCGAAGACGGAGCCTGACACGCCGGCGGTGGTGAAGCAGGAGCACCTCGCCATGGCCGCCACCGACGACGAGGCCGCCCTGAAGTGAGCGCAGGATGACTACGTCCGGGAAGAGGTGGAGCGGCAGCGCCGGGCCCTCGAGGAGATCGAGTTTCGCCACCGCGCCCGCCGCGAGGAGGAGATCACCGGCCTCATCATCCTCGACGACGACAGCGATGGGGAGGCGCCCGGGCCCTCCAACCCCGACCTGCACCGTCTCGGCGACTCAGGGCAGGGCTGCAGCAGGGACGGCGACCGTGGCGCGCCGGACGACGACGGCAGCGACGGGGACGGGAACGACGGCGGCGACTACACCAACTTCTATAAGCTCCTCGGCATGTAGAAGGCGGTGGCACGACGACGGGACGGCAGTGACGGGGCGGCGGCGACGGGACGACGTAGTCTACGTAGGTTTTTTTTAAGTATTTTGTATTATAGTTTTAATGAAAACCCAACTGTTTGGACCACTCTTGAACCGTTTCTATGCCCATAATGGACTGAAAAGGGAACGTGACTGGGTGACCGAGCCGCAGGCCGATTTTAGCGTCGGCTCGCCTTCAGGGACGTTAAAATCGGCCCTTGAGGAGGCCAACGGCTGGAGATCTCTTACCTCGTGACCGACCGGCGCACGTAGCGTAGGCATCCTCAAATAAACATTTTCATTTGTTCATAACCGCACGCGCGCGTGCGCAGGGCCAACATGAACTGGGAGATGGTGAGGAGCAAAGCATCCTTGGTTGTGTGGAGGTTGGCCAACGCTACCCCGGAGCTGCAACGCCGCATCTCTCTACCGACCGCAGCGCCGCACCAGCTACTTCCCGTTGCTCCTCCCGGGCAATGTATCCCCCAAATCTTATTACTCCCGACCACTTAGATAGAGAGTTCTCGATCGGCTTCAGTAGTAATCAGCCAGCCAGTCCCCTCCCCTCTATGTTAATGTTGCTAGTTCTAATTGATCTTCCTTCATATGGTTTGTCCCGAGGGAGGGGTCAGTGAAGAACAAGAAGCAAGAAGGCTCCCGGCCGCGACCAAAAGCTATCACAAGGGCCATGAAGAGATAATTGTTTCTGGTAATGTTCACAAGGGTTTTCGTCCACATCTGAACATTCTCTTCCTTGTGTAGCCACCTCATTGCGCCTGCGGATAAAGATAAAGGTACGTATGATTAAGCCACGCACGTACATCTGAAATTTCTAAATCCCACTCCTGCGGCATGCAGTTATTCAGAGTTATTTACTAAAAATCATCACACTTAAGGCTAGGGTAACAACTTGGTACCAAATTTGAGACAGGGCACAAAAAACCATCAGAATTGCGTCTAATACATAACGCGGAGCACTGACAGTCGGATAACCTCACAAAAACAGGAAACCTGGCCAGTTGGGCCCACCTGTAAGGTTGACATGCATGCCTATGTGGAAATTTTGCTGAGTTGGATCTGGGTCTCACCTGTCATCCATCCATTACCTTCTTCCTCCCCATCTCTCCAATCAGTCACGCACAGGACTACCGGGTGCACGAGAGGAAGCTCCGGTGGTGGAGAGGTGCTCGCCGGCAGCGGCTAGGAGCGGTGCAGGCCACCACCACTTCCCCCACGCTTGGCCGGACGAGGAGTCGTCTGTGTGGCCCGCCTCACTTGACCGGAAGAGGAAAAGGAGGGTAGGTGCATGGCGGCGGCGCTCCGGTAGCTAAAGCTCCGTGGTGGCGCTTCGGTCGCTGAAGCTCCGTGGTGGCAGCGCTCCGGTCGCTGAAGCTCCGTGGTGGTGGCGCTTCGGTCGTTGAAGCTCCATGATGGCGGCGGTGAGGCGGCGAGGCGGATCCCAGCCATGGGGCTCTGCTTGGAGCGCGGCGAATCACCGCCCTTCGGTGAAGAGTGAGCAGCGGCAGCTCGTGTACCTCTCTATGGAGCGCCAGCGGGGGAGGCGTGGAGTACAAGGGATCTGGTATATTGTGACGAGCTACTATCATCATGCAATATCCAAGAACGTCATGGAAAACCTCGCTGTGACGTATTTTGAGCGTCACGAGCATCGTCACTGAATCACCGTCACAGATTCCTCCTAGTGACGCGGCGCGCGAAAGACTGTCACCGAATATGGGACCTTCAGTGACGATGCAAATGGTGCACCGTCACTGGCATAACACCTAGGAGTCCATCCCATGGACCTAAAACATCATTGATTAGCGTCACCGAAGGTGGATGACGTCATCTATGATGTCATGTAATTTATTAGAATTTATTTCTCTAAAAAATTGAAATTATTTTTCATTTTTCTGGAAAAAATTCCAATTTTTTTAATCATTATTTATTTTTGGAATATTTTGTCAATTACATTTTCATTAAAAATTTATCATTTTCCAAATATTTTCAAACATTATTTTGTAGAATTATTTTGTGAGTGTAATATTAATTATTTTGTAATTTAATTTTTATATCATATTATTTTTGTAACACTTCCAAATTTACTTTACTACAAAATTTGAATCAAAATTCAATTTCAATACATACAACAATATATACTCGATTGCCAAATAACAATATATATTTAACACAACCAAGTATCATCGTACATTCAAAGAAAATGACAATAAATAACTTACAATGTGAAACTAACATAATTAAAGAAAAGCAAACTATGTATGTTCTAGATATCACCACCATGTAATGAAACTAACATAACTAAACAAAAGCAAACTATGTATGTTCTAGATATCACCACCACGTAATGATGGCCTTCATGAACCAGTAGGTATGTTGCTTAGTTTTGAGTTGCATGTTTCCGTAAGAGGAAACTGATAAGGTTGTCTGTTTCCTCTTCCTTCTTTTCATAGGATTTCATCTTCTCTTCCTGGCTCTTCTTCAAAGCTTCCATTTCTTGTTGTTGCTTCTTTTGCATCTCTTCAAGTGCGGACTCTTGCACTTTAACTCTTTGCTGATACATCTCGTGTGCCTCAATTGCCTCTCTCTTCTGTTGCTCAACTCTTTCTTCTAGCTCTCGAACACGTTCTGTGGAAGCGGAGGTCCTAGACCTCCCAGATCTTGATTGGTAGCCCATAGTGGAAAGAAAGGTGCTTGAGGAGCTATGCTCCTTTAGAACATCAGCCACAATCTGTGTATCAGATACTGGCTGCTCATCTTCTAGTTGTGCTTCACTCTTTTTATTTTGCATGGCAGTCTGTACAAGAAAGTATTCTTTCATAAGTTAGAGGGACATGAAAGGTTAGATTATACACTTATAAAAGCATAGATAATAACCGTAAACACCTATAGAACTGAGATACATGTATGTATGATATTAAGTATGGTTCCCTAAATAAAGTAATCTGAAACTTGCAAGACATATATGAGGGAGACTTTTCATCTGAAGCATAGCTAGCAGCAGCCAACAGCAGAACAAGCAACATATATAGGAAGTAGACAAAGCAAACAAAGATAAAACCAGAAGCATACAACAATAGAAGGGATCATCACAACAGCAATATAAGTAGCAGCCAATAGCAAAACAGTGAGGAAACGCCACCAGGTATTCAAGTCATCGAGAAAAGAGAAAGAAAACTCACATAAGCGTTAAGTGCAGCCGTGCTCATACTTCCAGTCTTTCTTTTCGTATGGGTCTCTTTGAAAAAGTCAATTGGACTAGGGTCCTCATTATTGTACTTGTCTTTTTTCTACAAGTTGTCCGAAATAATCATTATTCCATATATGAAGTCATGTTGTATTCGACATGGGACGACAATGAGTTAGCTAGAATACTTACAATTTGGTGGAAATGGGAAGGATAAGACCTAGAGCCTGTAGTTTGTTAATGCTTGACAGCTTCTCTGTTATCCTTGTTCTTTTGACAAAGTTCCTGTATGAAACAAATGAATATTAGTATTATAAGTAGTGTTGTTGCTCATATCAAAGTCACAACAAAAGGAAAATCGCAAGGAAGGTAAACTTAAGATTCAATATAGATGTTTCTAGTGGCATATTTGACTACAGACCTTGTTTCTTGGATCTGACCATTTGTTGACAAGGGCTTCCCAATTTTCCTGACTCACATTGGGTGGCTTATTGGCTAACGCTTCTTCAAAGGTAAGGCCATTGTTATAATCCCTCTTCAACCTATACCGTTGTTGCCGAATACTTTTCTGGAGTATATTTTTGCATACACTTCTGGACAGCTCCTCTTTTGGATCCATTTCAAAATGTTTCTGAAAACAATGAGTGGTAATATACATAATCAAATAACAAAATGACATGCGAAAATGAGAATCTGAAGAGTGAACAAAAATGTCTCACCGCTACATGACCAATAGCCTTAGGAATATGATGGTCTAGGCCGTCTTTCCTGTAATCTTTCCAATGTGTAGCAACATGCATGTCGCTACGGACATGTATACCACACTGAGGAGTAAGCTTGGCTGCTTGGACAGGGTCAAGAGGTCTCACTCTACCAGCTGAGAACTCAATCTTCATCTTCCTCCCTCCGTTCCTTTTAGCATAATCCTGTAGTCCATGCCCCATGGTTAGTCTACGTTTACCCCTCTTTGAGGTTTCTGGATTAGTTGGACGAGTGGAGCATACTACAACACCTACATCACAAGGTAGCAGAAAAGGTCAAACTTTATTATTTCAAAGTGGAAACTAGAATGCAAACTCTGTTAAGTGATGATGTTGCATATACCTTGGCCACGTAGTGTAACTGTGCTATCAATTTGGCAAGAGGTGTTTGTCATGTCTTGAGAATGTTGCATCTCTGTATCAGCCTGAGGTGTATTGTTGTCCTTGGAAGTTTGGAGAAGTGTACTGTCATTGTCACCCGATGGGATCTGTTCTGTCTGGTTAGGTTTTGATTTTGATGCTCTTGTGGTTCTTGTGGTAATAGGTACAGTAGGTTTGGGCCCAGCATGCTTTCTCCCTTGTGGCTCTGCAGAAGTTTTCTTTTCCTAATTCAAATAAGTTGGGAAAACAGAGGATACCAATTAATTGTGTAACTTAGTTGGCACTATAATTTAGACATGATATGAACAACTTTCAGATTTAGGTGGTGTACCAACACTGATAAACACATGTTTATGAACAGGTTAGAAAGAAATGTATTATGATCTACTATGTACTACACTAATATATAGTACTCTTGCCTTTGAGATAAGTAGAGTTGGCTCATGCTCCTCTTCTTCCCAAGAATCCTCATTGGCATCATCAACCTCCTCATCATCATTTGGCTCATATTCAGAGCCACTACTAGCATTTTTACCTCTGTTCCTTTGTTCTTCATGACCACTCCCACCGTATACCAGTTGACCGGTTAATTTTTTAATGTGCGCAAGAGGTGCTGCACCTTCTGCCGTGTTCCTCACAATTCTTGCCAACCTGTTCCTCTCATACTCTGGTGTTGCCGGCATGGTCGTACTACATTGAAAAAGAAGGATATCATGAAAATTAGGAAGCAATATGTTAACATATGGTGCATAGTCAAAGCTGCGTAGACACAGTTCGGTTCATGACTGAAACGACAGAAATTATCCATACAAGTATACAGATAGTAACATCACACTTCAAGCTGGAAAGAGTTCAAAAGAGTTACTGTTCATAGGTATTTCAGCAAACAAAATCTACTAAGAACCAAGTTATCTCTGAGTATATTTGAATAGAATGTTGAACCAAACTACTTAGAAACAGAGAGCATGCAACTGTAGGTGCAGTTTTCAGTTAAATAGGTGTTACTTGTTTACAAGAACACATTGGAGGTAATCCAATAGAAGTCATTTTCAGACTAAGGGAAAATGGTTAAAACATTAGAACGAGTAAGCCTTCACATGCATATATCTGACTCATGAGTTATACATGTTCACTTTATTTTCTGAAAGACGGGAAACAGCAGAACCATATTATTTTAGTAACTAATCTAAAGGCATAAATTAAACATGTACGTATTTGATAATCGGACCAAAGCAGCTACTAGGGCTCAATGCGAGTCAGGGTGCAGGCACACAACATTCTGATTTGATTGGAGTGTATTAAACGCACTATACTCTCCTGCCGAAGATTGTAGTATAATCAACCCTAGACCCACATGAATGAATCGATCAACACATCACCTTTCAGAATTTGGATCAGTTGGTAACGGAATAAACACATGCAGAAAGAATGGCGAGATCGGGGACAGTTAACAAATCACGTACCTGACGAGATCGACAAACTTGTGGCCGGTGGCAGCACGTTCTCTAATGCAGGTGGCGGTGTTCTCGCGGGTGAGGCCGGTGGCTCCTATCCCGCCAGTGAGAAGGGCGGCAGCGTTCGAGTTTACTGGAGCGCGGAGGAGAAGCTCCCGAGTGAGGCGGCGGCCGGAATCCCGTAGATGAGGAGGGGGCGGCTCACGACCTGGCTAGGGCGGGTGGATCGGAAGACCTTCGATCTGCTGGTGGCGATAATGGGGGAAGCGGAGATGGCCACGACAGGATATGAGGGAAGGGTAAATTGCTACGCGCGGGAATAGATCGTGGGGCCTGACATTTTTGTGGTGACTGACAGGGGGGTAGGATGCCAAAAAATTGCAAAAATGGAGGGAACATGTTTTCTTGGTGGAGGGAAACTAATTTTTTGATGTAATAAACATATAATATATTTTCAGAAAGCTAGAGGCAATAGTTATTTCGATGAGGAAAAAATTGGGCAATGCTACCCGTCAGCCAACGGATTTTTTTTAAAGATCCTACACATGTCCAGCCATAGGATTCAATGCGTGGAGCCGTCAGATTCAACTGCGATGTAGCCTTCAGTCCCGTTTGGAGCCATAGGTTTGCAACAAGGATGATGTTGCGTTCGAACATGTGCAACAGAGTTCATATTGCGGAACTTTTGCAACAAAGGTGTTGCCGCAAATGAGTGCTGGACCGCCGACAAGGTCGCCTCGCCGCCATCCTCCTCTTCGACGAGCTGGCTACACCGGGCGTGGTCGACGGACATGGTGGAAGCGTGCGACGGGCACCACTGCGACGACCGCACCTAACCTTCAGTTGAACCGGCGCACCACAGTGACGACCGCACCAGACCTCTGGCTCACGCCAAACCATGACCACCCTGTTGTGCTATTGTTGTTGCCTCGGGATGAAATGATAAAGAATACATGGATGTGGTCAAGGATTCACGTTAGATTGAGATCCCGCAATAGCCTGGTTGTTGCGATGGGGAAAATTACAACACCGGATCCAACGGCCATGGAGTCGACGGACCATTTGATTAAGATAGATCCAATAGACACAGAGGCGACAGACGCACATGTTGTTATCAGCCGGTTAATGGCAAGCGTTTCCCGAAAAAATATGTTACATAGATTTGGTTTCAGAATTAGTAAATGGCGTTTAAGATTGAAAACTCACGAGATACGCAGAAAAACGGCCCTGTGTCGCTCGACCTAGGACGAGTCGGGCGACTCACCCCACCCCACCGGTAGTCGCTGCCCTCCTCCCCCGTCTCTCCTCTCGACGCCACCACTGGGGGTCGTTGTTGGGCAAAGCCTATGTGGTGGCGGCAGCACCTGGGCGTTCTCCATCTGCTCTAGCGTTTGGCCTGTGCACTCCTGCATGGCCCCCTTGGACGCGGTATTGGTGCCGGTGGCACCCTTCAGCGCGGGAGCTGGAACCACGGCATGGAGGCGGGCTGCAAAACGACATGGCATGGCGCAAAGCTATGTTGCAGTGTCATTCCTCCGTAGGCGGTGGCAAAGTGCAACTTCCCTGCCACCCCAAATGCGCTCCACCCCGGTCGTGTTGGAGGGGTGGTGACGACGACCCATCCTGATGCATCTTGGGAGGCACTGTTGGGCAAAATCCTATGGATAGCGGGGCCTCTGGGTGTCGCGTTCCACCTTGGAGGTGTCCAAACCGTTGCCATCGGCATAGGCGCACCACGCCACGCCTAGGGCACCATGGCAACACGACGTTGATAATTTGTCGACTGGTTCACCGGGGAGATCCAACGAGTAGCGAAGACAGGAATGTAGGGAGAATGAGTAGGGGGGGGCAGGACGCTGGCCGCCGCCGGCGGATCGGTGACGGCACGGGAGATTGGCTCGGAGCAGGTGGAGGTTGGCAAGGAGATTGGCTCGGAGCGGGTGGAGGTTGGCAGGGAGATGAGTACATGTGCACCACTTTTTTCTTTCGAAAAGATAATGCAAGTTCATTTCTTTTTACGTGAAGATAACGCATATTCTGGTTTTTCGTAATTAACTGGACAATTCTTTTCTGCTTATTTAATAGATGAGGCAATTTTTGCTTCCGTTTCGAAAAAAAGATAATGCATATTCTATATGTACGTGTGTGTATGTCAAGTGCATTGTTTGGCAAAGTGCAAATAATGGAAAAAAATAGTTATTCCCAAATAAACAACAAACTATGTCTAGAAACATTTATGACGAAGTAAAAGATAGTTTTAAAATGTACATAGTTTTATATATGTAACATTCTTTATAAACTTGACAAAAATCTGAAAGAGGTTCCATTTATTGAAGAAAAAATGCATTTATAAATGTTCACATAAATTTCAAATATTCAATATCTTTAAAAAACTGCTCAAAAAAATATTCAAAAGAAAATCCAACTTAATAAAGAGTTCACTTCTCTTAAAAAATTATTTCATGACTAGAAAAAAGAATAATCTGTGTAACCTTGTTATCCTTGTTTATCAAAACTGAATGTGGAAAGTGCCCAGCCAAAGTGTAGCAAGTACTACACATTAAGTTAGGGAAATTTTGGGCAGCATCTCCCCTGTAACTAGAGCGATATGGACATAAGAAACAAGTTGACATAATAATCAATAATTCTACAATCTTCAGGAAAACTTCAGTAAACAAGCAAACCTATTGCACTGAACCCGAATAAGTAAAACTTCAGGAACCCAAATAAGCAAAACTCCAGAAAACAAGCAAACCTATTACTCGTCACTTCAATAAAGTAGGAGGATATATATGCCATTACAAAAATCATGAAACAAGGAAAAAACATCATTGGAGATGCGAACGTCCAAAAGCATGTTAAACTTCATCATCACTTGAGTGCTCACTTATGTTTCCACTCATCCCGTCATCTTCTTGTTCATCCTCATCGGTGGCACTATCTTCATCATTGTTCTCGATAATCTTCTCAATCTCGGCAATGATTTTAGGATCAACGGGCGTGCCTTCTTCATCATCACGGCCGAAAGTGTGAAACACCGGATCAACATCGTTCACTGTAAAAGCTGGCGCTACGATATCTTCTTGGTATGCATCTGTAGCATGGAGCTCACCCATCTCTGATTCGGGAACATCGTACAAATGTCTATGACTGAAAGTCTGTACCACTTTCCAGTCTTTTCCAAGATGTGTGTCCTCCATGTAAAACACTTGCTCTGCTTGAGAAGCCAATATGAAAGGATCCTTTTTGTACCGAAGAGCCTTATGATTCAGACTTTTGAAGTACCCATCATCTCTCAACCCGGTCGTCTTGCTTGTAATATCATACCAATCACAACGAAACAAATACACTGACCTGTCACCATGCTTGTTTTTCGAGTACATCAACTCAAGAACTTCCTTCAAAACACCATAGTACAGAATCTCTGCACCATTTTTAACTCCCTTTACCATGATGCCTGAATTTTGAGTTCTTCTCTTCCTCTCACGATCTAGAGTGTGATATCGAACACCATTCACGTTGCAGGCAGAGTACACCAGTAAACGCTTGTCTGGGCCACATGATAGCGAGTACAAATCCTCTGAAACATTCTGCTCTCCTATATTATGAATCTGTACATGATGACCACACATCAAAATGATAAGGTTAATGGCGTCAGTAATGCAAGATGGATATAAGACACACAAAAACAAATAGCTTACATGCTTCTCAAACCACGTAGGGAATTCCTTCTTAAGTGTCTGCTCAATGTTAGCCACACCCTTCATTCGTAACTCTTCTCGGCAAACCCTACAACAACAAACAAAAAATAAACACATCAAAATTCATTATCTCTATGAGCCAACCGCATAATATGCATAAAAAGATGGCAAGAATACTTACTTCATGTACTTGTCTACATCACGACAATTATTAAGCACGTACCAAACCATTTCGTCGTATTCAGTATCATAAAGGTTCAGTTTTGACGCACCAAGACCTTTTGCGGCCATTGAAAAAATTGCCAGTTCATCAGAAGAAACATTCCTCTTCCCATCTTTGTTACTATCTTCTTTGTTAAATCTTGTCTCAATATTTGTCAGATATCTAGAGCAGTAGGACAAGCACTCATCCACGACATATGCCTCCGCAATTGACCCTTCTGGCTTTGCTCTGTTACGAACTGTTCCCTTTAGGTACCCAAGCCTTCTTTCTATTGGATACATCCATCCATAATGCACAGGGCCCCTCAGAATTGCCTCTTCAGGAAGGTGAACAACTAAATGAACCATGACATCAAAGAAGGCGGGTGGAAAAATCCTCTCAAGCTTGCTAAGAATTACAGGAATATCCTCCTTCATCTGGTGAAGCACATCAACTCGAAGAGTTTTTGAGCACAATTGTCTGAAAAAATTACCAAGTTCAGCAATGGCCTCATATATGTCCTTCCTCACAAGCCCTCTTAGTGCAGCTGGTATGACTTGCTGAAGTAGTATGTGACAGTCATGGGTCTTGAACCCATGCACTTTATATGTTTCAAGATCCACACATCTTGCTAGATTAGCAGCATACCCATCTGGGAATTTCACATTAGCTAAATACTCGCAGAATCTTTTCTTGTTCTCCTTGGTGAGATTATACTCTGCCTTTTTCTTCACCATTCCGCCCTTTCCATCAGGTTTCAGATGCAGATCATCCCTGATTCCTAACTTCTGCAAATCTATCCTGGCATTTGCTGTATCCTTATTCTTTCCCTCAATCTCAAGTAGGGTCCCAAGTATATTTTCACATATGTTCTTCTCGACGTGCATCACATCAATGTTGTACGCTAATTTTAGGTTTGACCAATATGGCAGATCATATAGGCTAACCTTCTGACTCCAGATTGGTTCATCTTTCTGAGTGCACTTTCTCTTCTTATTGCCTGGATACTTCCCTGGTTTGAAATTCTTAACTTTCTCTAACTTCTCCAACACTTCGGCATTTGTGAACTTACGAGGTTTCTCTCGTTTCTCAACTGACCCGTTGAAATCCTTGCTTCTCCTAAAACGATGATTGGTGGGAAGAAATCTACGATGCCCAACATACCCAATCTTTTTTTCCAGAGCCTCGGAGCAAGGGTTCTCATCACAGTGCACACATGCATAATAACCTCTAGTGCTACGGCCTGATAGAGTGGCTAGTCCAGGGTAATCATGAATAGACCACAAGAACGCAGCATGCAAAGTAAATGGATGATCAGTCAATGCATCATACGTTTCCACACCGGTTCCCCAAAGCTTCATCATATCTGCTATCAATGGCTGCATAAATACATGGAACTCCTTTCCAGGTGCTTTTTTTCCAGGAATAAGCAAAGCCATCATGAAATTGGATTGGTCCATGCACATCCACGGCGGGAAGTTGTACGGGATGACAAAAACTGGCCACATACTATATGAGCTACTCATGTTTCCAAAGGGGTTGAATCCATCCATGGCAATGCCAAGCCTAAAGTTACGAGCATCTTTAGCAAACCAACCATACTCTCTGTCAAAGTGCTTCCATGCTTCACCATCAACTGGGTGTCTCATAACACCTTTCTCGGCGACCCTCTTCTTCTTGTGCCACCTAGCATCTGCCGACTGTTCCTTTGACACAAAAAAATCTTTGAAGCCTAGGGATTATAGGAAAGTACCTAAGAACCTTGTGGGGTATCTTTTTCCTTCCCTCCGTGTCTTTCCATCTTGATGTCCCGCACTCAGGACAATGTGTGTTGTTGGCATAGTTCCCCCAAAACAATGCACAATCAAACTTGCATACATGAATAGTCTCGTAACCAAGCCCAGCTTCACGGAGAACACTCTTAGCTGCTTCATATGACTTTGGTATATCAGCATGTGGAAACGCCACGCTGAACACCTCAAGAAACATACTGAATCCTCTGTTTGTGACCCGGTTGTATGACTTAACATGGAGGAGCTTAATGATAAAGGATAGTCGTGTGAACTCGCTGCATCCTTCGTACAGTTCTTTCTTGGCTTCCTCAATCAGATTGCAATAGAGGTTTGGTTGACCCTCACCTCGCCTTCCAGACCTAGCCAAATCATCTACCATATACGAAACATCATCTCGATTGTCTTCATTAAAGTCTTCGTCATCAGACGTGTATGCAACATCCTCCATCTCACCCCCTTCGTCATCACTGAATGATTCACCATGAAAGATCCACCTCGTATATGTGCTGGACATACCAGCGCATTGTACGTGCTCCTCAACAACTGACTGGCTCTGGAGTTCCAGATTCAGGCAGTTTCGGCATGGGCATAGTACGGCTTGATTTTCTGGGAAATTTTGGCGAACAATATCCATAAACTCCTCAACACCTTTCAAGTACGATGTTGTGAAACGAGTTCCGTGTATCCAGCTTCAGTCCATTGTCCTACAAAAAATTAATTTACTTGTGAGAAAAATATGCTTACACCATAACTAGCACACATGTGCCATATGGAAAATATTTACTTTTCGCAAACAATACAATATTGCTCATATTTCCCACATTCGTAAAAACTGAAAACTAAAGACTTTGAGCAGTACACTTTCAATATGTACATGAAACTATTATTTACCATGAAGTCTAGCAAGCATAATACTTTTTAGTACATGTTAAACATCTCACCAAACTTTAATCTACAAACTATATTTTGATTCCAACGTTACCAAGTCCCAAAAGCTACAGAGCTAATCACCGCGTGCAGACTGTCCAACCAAAATTTGCAACTTAAATACAGGCGGAGTGCGGCGGTTAATACAGTACAAAAAAAAAGGATAAATGCATTTAGAAATCATTCTCTATCTGTTAGTATGATGTCTCGATGACCACGGCTCGGCTGCGCAGGAGCTACTTTAAACAGAGACTACACATCTATAGAAATTCAGTTCGTTAAAACAAATTCATGTGCTGTGGCGGCATCCCGGTGATCAAGGAGATGAGACCGGCTGTTCGGAAACTGCACGGTGTCTCGATGATCAACTAGAGGAGGTCAGCAATCATTCAAGCAAATGGAATCAGTTCATACTTCATAGTTCCATACAACAAACTGATTGTACATTCAGGTTCAGGAAATAAATGACATCAATTCACACATCTGAGATCTCATTACACAAGTAACACAATGCCAAATTATCTAAAAGTAAATTGCATCAATTGATTAAAAATCCCTGTTCTTTGCTACTGAAGAAGTTGAGAAGTACTGCAGAAAAACTCACGAGGCCGTCGGCCGTCAGAAGTGTTGCAGTCGCGGTGGAGAACTGGGGATGGGAGGGACTACAGCAGCCAGTCCACTGACCACCGGCAGGCGGCGGCAGGCCAACAGCTCCTCCGGAGATCCGGGACTCACTCCAGTTCAGAGGCTTGCCCCGGACGTCCGGCGGCTCGTGCCGTGGCCGTGTGGTGGGAGGAGAGCCGATGGAGGAGAAGGTGAGCGGAGGGGCGGCACGTCGTGCCGGAGTCCGGCGGCTCGTGCCGTGGCCGTGTGGTGGGAGGAGAAGGTGAGTGGAGGGGCGGCACGTCGTGCCGGAGTGGGGCGGCGCGTAATGCAGCGGGAGCGGCAGCCAAGCGCCTGAGCCAGATGGGGATAAGGTCCCTGTCGCTACTTGCGTCTCGCTCGCCGGCAGCTTTGGGCCCAGATCAAATTAAGAACGGGCTGCATCTGTGTATACAGGGGCCCATTGACTTGAGCTCAACCAGCGTATTAGCTTTTTCAACATAAAAAAATCATTTTGTGGGACCAACTTGTTTAGATTTCCTGTACTGTTTCTCCTGCATTCCGAACACCTACGCTGTTGTTTCTGCAAGGTTTTTATATTCCTATGTTTTACACATGCTTTCCTTTCTTTTTCTTCATCTTCTTCCAAACCTTTGCTTTTCTTCCCTTTGATCCGAACGGGGCCGTAGTACTATATTTTTGGGATGGCCTCAGTTCAAAATTGAGTCAAATAATACGTGGAGAAAAAAAATCTTACTATGATATGACTAGGATTCCAACAACATACAAGATGGCCCGAGAGTATATTTCTACTATGATACCTACTATGATACGACTATGATTTCTTGTTATGAAAAATATCCTACTATGATATGACTATGATACGACTATGATTTCTTAATATGAAAAAAAATCCTACCATGAACAACATACGGGATGGCCCTAGAGTATATTTCTGGGCACACCCGGCGAACCCCCGGATGGCCCCATGGTATATTTCTGGGTGTGTCAAGGCACACACGACGCACCACCGGATATGCCAATGTGTATATTTTTTATGATATATTTTTATTGTGTTTCTTTTTTGACATGTGCGTCCCACCTTCTTAGATCTCACCACTAGATATATGTGACAATATACTAGCATCACTGATTTGAATTCTTCCGTGACCCAACCATGTCTGTCATGGGAACTACCAACACCATCACAGAATATGGTAATGAGTGACAGTGATTATATGGCCGTCACGGATTTGGCGGATTTTGTGATGCTAGGTGTGTATTGTCACGCATTATCATATTCGGTGACGTTACGAGTCACTGTCACGAGCATTTTCGTCACAGTATATCAGATCTCTTGTAGTCATGGATTCTCGTAGCTCCTCTCTCCGCCGCGCATCGAGCTCGGCCGCGAGCGTGCCGCTCCATTGCCGGGGGCTGTCGTCCATGCACTGACCAGCGACCAGCCAATGCGGTGACCACGGCGGTTGGCGACGTTGCGGCATGCTGGAACTGCTGCGCAGGGAGCCATGCCGCGCCTGTGCTAGCACGCACACGGTGGAGGGCATGTCCGGCTGCCTGACGAGCCGTCCTCGTCGGCAGCCTAACGCAAGCCGTTGGCTTCGCGTCCGAGGGGCCTCCCGTGGTCACCACTCTCTGCCCCGTGCTCCGGCCTCGTCAAGGTGATCCCCATGCCCGCAAGAAAGAGTAGCTCCCCGACAGACGCCTAGAAGCGGTTTGATGAAATGCCCCATAGAAATAGAGATGCGAAGAAGATGACCGTTTACTCATTGACAGGTGGGACCCACGTCTTACTTCGCACATCGGTCAGTCAAACCTTTTGGTCTTCCCCACATCAGCCCGACAGGTAGGGCCTACCTGTCAGGTTCGCTGTTTTCACGAGAAAATCCGAGCATCAGTGCTCTGCATTACTGGTTAGGCACAAAGTTGGTGGTTTTTTGTGCCCTGACATAAATGTGGTACCAAGTTGTTATCCTAGCCCCAAGTATGATGGTTTTGAGTAAATAACTCAGTTATTCACCATGTTTTTCAATTGATGTGCAGTGTCTAATGAAAAAGCACGTGAATCGCTGGCGGACATCCTTGGTAAGAAAAGAAAAAAGAACTAGCAAGCCCCTGTTCGTGTGTTTATCTTGGGTATTAGTTAGGACCTGATAGATTAAACACACATCTCTCAAAGAGCAGCAGCATCCAGAAATCCAGAACAAAAGAAAGGTGCGGGTCATTTGATTTTCATGTTCGACAAGCAACTGTTAATTTGTCGGCCACATCCAGAATATAGAGATCCGGTCACTCTGCTTAATTATACTCTACCGGTTTTTTTTTTGCGAATCAATTATACTCTACCGTTGCCTGTTGTATTGGATGGAAACTATGTATGCGGCGAAATTAACTGATGAGTTTGTGTGACATTCAGATGAAACTTTAAAGCTGGCATAATTCCCGCGGCACGTGAACCAGTAGGGAACCAAGGTACGCTCACATTTGTTTCGTTCCCCTATCTCTCTCTTTAGCTTTGTCACTTTGTCATTTTGCCAGTGCCTTAACTTACTGTCTATATGCCCTTTACTGCCTCTGTAATGCATTGGATTGTTTTGGGCCACATCGGCACACTATTTTTCTTTCTAACATTAAATAAAGTTGTTAATTATGACTTACTAGGAGACTATGTGCAGTGACGGACCTAGAAATGGACTGGGCCCCAAGCAAACTGGGCCAAGACCCAAGCAGCCTTTGTATATTGTTCATCTTGTGCTATGGTATCGCTACAGTAAACGAAGCATCGGGGCCTCACGCCCTATGCTGCCGCCCGGGCTATCTGGGTCTGATTCCGCCCATGACTATGTGCATGGGCTTGCTGTTGAAATTTCATATTGCTCCTCCGTCCAGGTGCATTAGGCACCTAAAGAGGAGCAACGTACTCCCTTCGTTTCGGTGTGTTAGGCCTATCTCTAAAATATATTTGTTTTATTTTAGCTGTGGATTAAGGCATGTAAACATTAAATGTTGTTTAATTAGCACACAACCGCATGGCTATCCATCTTCTCTTTCCTTTCTCCGTGCTACTATTGCTTCTTTGTTTTCACACACGCATGACGTCTGTTGACTTGCCATAATTAATACGAATTAGGTGCTGATTGGAGAGAAGGAACGGATCACGTAGCCAATGGATAGCCACCTTGGTCGCGCTGCGTTTCATAAGAGGCCTAACACACCGAAACCGAGGGAGTAACAAAGGTGCACACCGAATGGACGAGGTGAAAAAATTGACCATGCCAAATAGCCAATGAACATATCCCATAAACTAAGGTATTAATTGCCAGAGTTGAATTGTTACCCACTTCCTTCTCGTTTTCATGTTCCTTACGCATGCATGCAAACATAATTAAGTTTTGGAGGTCGTTGGTTGGCTCATAGGAAGAAACAAAAACTAAAAACACTTTCTACGTGACAAAGTCAGTTGAGAAATTAGTGCTAGTTAAGGAAAGACGACTAACATTCTTAGAAAATCTGGATTTTCTTAGGTGCCCTATGCACCTGAACCTGAACGGAGGGAGTACTAACTTTTGCTACAAACCACAGCTACATAAATTCAAAGGCCCTTGCTAGAATACAGTACTAACTCGTATGTATGTACTACCTATGATTTTGAATGATGATCTTTTAGAGATTTTCATAAGGATTACATACGGATGTATATAGACATATTTTAGAGTGTATATTCACTTATTCTGCTCCTAGTCAATATTGAAGTATCTAAAAGGACTTATATTTAGAAACGAAGGGAGTAGGTATGTACTTTCCATGAATGCGCCATGTGGCCTATATTACCTTTCCATGCTTTGATTTTTTTTGCCTTTGTGGTTAGATGATCTATGGTGGAAACGACTTTCTCGTATGTCCACGATCTTGTGTTGATCGCTTCACATTAAGTGCCGGTTATCCTTGCATGCATGCTATGATACAGGGCAAACCTAAGGGTGGCCCGATCTTCACGAATTGGAGGTAGATTCGGGGAAGAACACGAGGGAAAACATGGAGAAATCAAAGGAGGGAACCTTTATTGGACAAGATCCACACCAAATACTCCTCCAATCACAAGCAATACATGAGGTGCATCAAGATTCAAGAACAACAATGGAAATAAGGATACATATGTAATTCATCCAAATCTCTAGGAGAGATGGGCCTTGGAATCCGTAGACGGATCTTCCCTCGAAAGGGGTCTTGACATCCTCTAGGGATCTTCTCCGGTGGAGGCCTCGGTCTCCATGAGAGAAGTAGAGGAAGGAGCAAAGCTCATCTATGAATGAGATATCACTTTGCTAACCCTAATCCAGAGGTGAGAGAGGAGTATATATAGTGCTAGGGATGAAGGGGTAAGTCGGGGAGATACAAGGCCCGAGGCCCATCTATCCGCGCATGCAAAGTCCGGATGATCCGAGAATCCTCCGAATGATCCGGACGGGGGTCGGGATGATCTGACTTAAGTTCTCCTTGGATGGTTCTGTTTTGCATTATCCAGATGATCCGGGCCGGGGGACAGATGATCTTGGCTTCTTCCGAATGATCCGGGCGCCAGTCCAGATGATCCGGGCAAGTGCGGCCTTGGTCTTCCTCCAGCTTCTGGACTTGGTATTCTTCCATCTCCACTTCCAAGCTTCCCTCGCGGATGGTGTAGTCGTATGTAGGCGCTGGCACTCCTCATCATCATCCGTGAAGCTCCGACAATAACTATGCATGCACACGAGAGGAGTGTCAAGAAGTATATCATCCACAAAGGGGTCAAGTGAACATGTAAAGGAGATGATTCACCTTTATGTGTGTGAAGTAGATGTCGCACATGTCACTTACCAAAGGGACTATTGCCATGGTGATGTCCGTAGGATGCTCCGCATCATCCCCTCCCCCTTGGTAAATATCCGTCCTCGGATCAAATACGAAATCACCATGGAAAGGAGATGGCGTCGCCTTGTAGAAGTGGACGATCATCAAGCGCTTATCATGTAGAAGCTCGCAAAGGTCACTCTCCAATGCCCCACCGTCTTGTAATTCCTTCAAAAGGAGCAAGGACAACAAGCACATGGAAAAAACAAATGTGATTAGCGTTAGTGTAAAACCAAGCATTCAAGTGGTGAAGCACCGCACAAGTGTTGCCATCACGCATAACATATGGTATGACAAGGGATTGTGTCATGGCATGTAAGCATACAAATTGAGCACAAGCAATGCAATCATAGAAATAAGTACACAAAGGTGAGGTAGGGATGCAAATATGTATGACAAAATAACAAGCATCTACCTCATGGTCATAGAAATCATGCACAAGGCAATCAACGAAAGGTCTATGGTAGGCATATGAATGATTCACAACACCAAGTAAAGTGAAGTGTCTAAACACATGGGGCAATAAAAAGTGAAAGCCAATCCAAGCATAATGTGCATATGGTGTAGTGAACATAGGGTGGCACTCAACATAATAGAAAGAGCAATTGGTCATCATGTGTGAGGAAATCAAGTCAAGCATGTAGCAAGCAATCGGATATGGCATATGTGAAGAAATGACATTGTTGCAACCAAACATATGATAGGAGCAATCAATCCACAAGATGGATGCAACACACAAGGTATATATGTCATGAGGCATAGAACGATGGCAATCATAAGTGAAAGAAATATCCCTAACATGTGTGCAAGTAAGTGGTCCAAGATGACCAATATGTGTCATGATACAAGCAACACAAGTAGGATGAGTCACAATATCCATGCTCAAGAAGGATGTCACCTCAAAATCGTGACCTTGTGAGTCCGTCACAATGCCGATGTGCAAGCAAGTGCGATGTAGAAATGCGTCGGTGTAGCATGGCTCGCTCTCAAGAGCTCGAATGGTCAACTAACGTGAAGTGAAGGTTGATATGTAGTCAAAGTATCCTACACATGCAAAAAACAAAAGCAAAGAATGTATATGCATGGTAGATAAACACATCATCCATCATGATGGTTATCTTCACTTGCACATTATCATTAGGATCACAAGTGCATGGATAATATGATGCAACAATGAAAATATTCATGATACTAGGCATATTATGCAACGAAGAAAGACAAGCATGCTTCACATGAAAGATGTCAAAAGCTCCAGTGATATATGAGAAATCTATGGGGGCAATCTCATTAGCAATATTAAAGGCATTTTTGCACTCAATACATGGCAAATCTAGCATGAGAAAGGCAATACATGGAGACATATGACAATATGCAATATCAATCATGTGTTAATCATGGCAATGGTTGTCATCAACCGCATGAAAGGAGCAAGTAATTATCATTGGTGATGCAACATAAGCAAGCATAGTGATCATGTCGTGCAAACTAGTAGCGCGAATATGCAACATACTGGAGGAAATCATGGCAATCATGTCACGTGACCAAATAGTAAGCATATGCAATGCACATGACATATCGCAAGCATGGAAATAAAACATGATCAATGTATCATCATAGGCATGGGTCACAAAGCAAATATGGCAATAACAAGGAATATCTCCACCAAGCTTGCAAATACACATACAAGTCATACAAGGCCGGCCCTGGTGTATGGCCAGAGGGGCGGTGGCCCAAGGCCCAAGCCGGAAGGGGGCCCATGTTGTAGTACATATATATAGTATATATAGACCAGAAGAAAATAGGTAAGGAGAAAATTATGAGAGAAAAAATGAGATGGGCCCATCAGATCCGGCGGCGCACGCAAGTCATGGCCGCACGGGACTGTGGTTGAAATTCATGTCTGAAAAAGATTGATCTGGCTTTTCCTTGGTAGTCTCTCGTCGGTTCGTCTTCGTCGTCTCATCGGCCCGTCGCTCCGCCGCTCCTTGTCCGGCGCCTTGGCCACTTGTTGTCGCCGTCGAGTGCAGCAGTCCGCCACTTCGGAAACCCGGCCTTCCGGCGTATGTGACCGATTCAGTACGTATCCAATATCCAATTTCCCGATCCATTCATAGATCCCCCAATTTCAGGTTTTTGGTAGATTTTCAGTTGGTCTATTCATCTATTCACCCATGATTCATCCCATGAAGTTTCAAAAAAAATATGTTTAATTTTCTAATTCAATCTTTCATAGTATGTATCCAATCATCCTAACCTTTTGTCATTCTGCGTACATGTCTAGGGTTCCGATTATCCGATCTATAAATTTCTAATTCTTTCTGTATTCTTTACTTAATAATTTTAGGACATTAGCCTGCAATGTTGCATAAGAAGCATTTGTCGGCTGCTGAAAAATGGAGAAGAAAGAAAAAATGGATCGGAAAATTCAACCACCAAAGGATTCTTTGACTTAGTGGCCCATATAGTCGAGTTCGCCTAGGGCCTCACGAAACACAAGGCAGGCCCTGAATTCATACAATCAAGTGTCATGTGAGATGCAAAGCATGGGTCACAAATGCATGTTAAGGTCATACAAATGAGTATATCATGCAAAGTTAACATGGAAATATGGGCATAGGATGTGTAATGGACAATAACCCATAACCATGTGAGGGCCATGTAGAAGAGATGCGCGAAGTCTTTGCGCAAAGTGGGTGGGATGGAGGGTAAGCACTCGATGGTGGCATAAGTTTTTGTTGCTCTATAGAGCTCTTTTCGTCAACCCGTGTGCTTGCGAGGTTGACGATGAATCATGTGTACCTACACAACAAGGAGACACATGAAACAAATTGTGTGCATGGTAAATATACACACCATCCATCATGATGTGTACGTGCACGTGAGAGTTAGCACAAGATAAGGAATGCTCAAATAAATTTAAGGCATGGTATAGAGATACGCCATCCATCATGCAATGATAGTTATTGTGCTCAATATGAGTGGGACGCAAATTATAGCAAGTATGTGGCACATGCATAGTATTCAGGGGGAGCATATTATGCACACAAGTATGGGGATCATGCAATGGATGGGATGGAACAAAATCTCCTAAAATGTATGAGGAAACTATGGGGGTCTCCTCATGTGCAATACCGGTAGCATAACATGGACAATACAGATAACATCCAAAACAATGCATATTCAAAGCATGGTGGTCATGGCATGGCAATAGTGAAGAATTGCGCAAGTGATGCAAAGGAAGCATGGCAATATTATTACAAGAAAAGAAAATGCAACAACCATGGGTTTTTCATCTATGCCATATGTGCAAATTGGGTTTATTTTAATGGCATGTGCATAGTTACTACGATGAGATTGCACGGATGCAATATGGGTGATCTCATCCATAGCATATGACAAGTCAAGCGCATTGTCAAACATGATGTGACCTATAGAGTTATCACAAGAAATCCTATGCAACATGGCATCACAAGTAATATACTTCACATGAGAATCGTCAAACACATCATAAATGGGCAATTCATCACATGAGAAAGTCGCATAATCATGAACCATGGCGATAGGTGGATCGACATCATGCAAGCAATCAATGTCCACTAGTGGGACAAGAGCATCACCTTCACCTACGTTACATTTTTCATTCCACACATGTGGTGTAGGTGAGGTTACAAAGACCTACTCATGGTCATCTTCATCATGGTGGAACCCTGTGGGGGTGAATCATATTCCACCATTGCCAATGCCTTGTCCAAAGGCAGGACAAAGTCGTCAAGGATCGGCACGTCATCGTTGTTGGGGAATGTTGCATGGGAAACAAAAAAAATCCTACGCACATGCATATCTATCCATGGTGATGAGCATCTACGAGAGAGAGAGTGGATCTACGTACCCTTGTAGATCGCTAAGCGGGAAGCGTTAAGTAACGCGGTTGGTGTAGTCGAACGTATTCGCGATCCAAATCGCTATGCGTCCCGCGATCCATTCATGATCCGTCCCGCGATCTAATCACAATCCGTCCCGCGAACTTGATCACGATCCATCCCGTGAACTTGATCACGATCCGTCCCACGAACTTGATCACAATCCTTCCGATCAAGACGGCACCTCCGCGTTCAGCACACGTACAGCTTGATGACGATCTCTGCCGTCTTGATCCAACAAGAGAGAGAGGAGAGGTAGAAGATTTTTCTGACAGCATGACGATGCTTTGGCGATGGTGGTGGAGCAATTCCGGCAGGGCTTCGCCTAAGCACTGTAGAAATCCGATCCAGAGGAAAAACTATGCACTGGAGGAACGGGTAGCACGTGGCTGAAAAACTACTGCAAAACCCTAGAAATCCACCAGTATATATAGGAGGAGAGGAGGAGAGTCTTGGCTCCCTCCTTGGGTTTGTCCGAACCTACTAGGATTGGAGGACTCCTCCTCCAATCCTAGTAGGACTAGGATTGCTCCTTTTTTTCCTTTTCCCACCTTTTCCTATTGGGTTTTCTTTTCCAGCCACATGGGCCTTGTGTGGAAGTTTCCACCAGCCCACTAAGGGCTGATATTCACTCTCCCACAGCCCATGAAGCCTCTTGGGTCGAAATACCCCTCCCGGAGGTCTCCAAGTACACTACCGGCACTCCCGGTACACTACCGATAAGCCCGGAACTTTTCCGGCGACCAAAACGGGACTTCCTATATATGAATCTTTACCTCCGGACCATTCCGGAGCTCCTCGTGACATCCGGGATCTCATCCGGGACTCTGAACAAACTTCGGTCACCACCATATATAACTCTATACTGTCGAAACGTCACCAAACCTTAAGTGTGCAGACCCTGCGGGTTCGAGAACTATGTAGACATGACCCAGACACCTCTACGGTCAATAACCAATGGAGGGACCTAGATGTCCACATTGGTTCCTACATATTCTACGAAGATCTTTATTGGTTGAACCTCTATGTTAAGGATTCAGTTAATCCCGTATGATGTTCCCTTTGTTCTTCGGTATGTTACTTGCCCGAGATTCGATCGTCCGTATCTTCATACCTAGTTCAACCTCATTACTGGCAAGTCTCTTTACTCGTTCCGTAATACAAGATCCCGTGACTAACACTTGGTCACATTGCTTGCAAGGCTCATTGTGATGTTGTATTTACCGAGTGGGCCCTGAGATACCTCTCCGTCACACGGAGTAAAAAAAACCAGTCTTGATCCATGCCAACTCAACAAACACCATCGGAGATACCTGTAGAGCACCTTTATAGTCACCCAGTTACATTGCAACGTCTGATACACACAAGGCACTCCTCCGATGTTCGTGAGTTGCATGATCTCATGGTCTTAGGAACACATACTTGACATGCAGAAAACGGTAGCAATAAACTGACACGATCATATGCTACGTTTGTAGTTTGGGTCTTGTCCATCACATCATTCTCCTAATGATGTGATCCCGTTATCAAATGACATCTCATGTCAATGGCTAGGAAACCTTGACCATCTTTGATCAACGAGCTAGTTCACTAGAGGCATACTAGGGACAGCGTGTTGTCTATTTACCCACACATGTAATGTGTTTCCAATCCATACAATTATACCATGGATAATAAACGATTATCATGAACAAGGAAGTATAATAATAAACACTTTATTTACTGCCTCTAGGGCATATTTCCAACAGTCTCCCACTTGCACTAGAGTCAATAATCTAGTTCACATCACTATGTGATTTACATGGTAATGAATCGAACACCCATGCAGTTCGGGTGTTGGTCATGTTTAGCCCTTGGAAGAGGTTTAGTCAACGGGTCTGCAACATTCAGATCCGTGTGCACTTTGCAAATATTTATGTCCTTCTCCTCGATGTAATACCGGATGGAGTTGAAGCGTCGCTTTATGTGTCTGGTCCTCTTGTGAAACCTTGGTTCCTTGGCTAGAGCAATGGCACCAATATTGTCACAGAACAGGTTCATTGGATTCAGTGCACTAGGCAGTACTCCAAGATCTGTCATGAACTGCTTCATCCATACACCTTCCTTCACTGCCTCCGAGGCTGCGATGTACTCCGCTTCGCACGTAGATTCAGCTACCATGCTTTGCTTGGAACTGCACCAGCTTACTGCTCCCTCGTTAAGAATAAATACGTATCTGGTTTGCGACTTAGAGTCGTCCGGATCAGTGTCAAAGCTTGCATCGGCGTAACCCTGTACGACGAGCTCTTCATCACCTCCATAAACGAGAAGCATTTCCTTAGTCCTTTTCAGGTACTTAAGGATATTCCTTACCGATTGCCAGTGTTCCATTCCAGGATCACTTTGAAACCTTCCGGCCATACTTATGGCAAGGCTGACATCGGGTCTTGTGCACAGCATTGCATACATGATAGAGCCTATGGCTGAAGCATGGGGGATGACACTCATCTTTTCTCTATCTTCTGCAGTCACTGGGCATTGAGTCTGACTCAACTTCACACCTTGTAACACAGGCAAGAACCCCTTCTTGGATTGATCCATTTTGAACTTCTTCAAAACTTTATGAAGGTATGTGCTCTGTGAAAGTTCTATTAAGCGTTTCGATCTATCTCTATAGATCTTAATGCCTAATATGTAAGCAACTTCTCCTAGGTCCTTCATTGAAAACCTCTTGTTCAAATATTCCTTCACGCTTTCCAGCATTTCTATATTGTTTCCAATCAGCAATATGTCATCCACATATAATATTAGAAATGCTATAGAGCTCCCACTCACTTTCTTGTAAATACAAGCTTCTCCATCAGCTTGTATAAACTCAAACGCTTTGATCACCTCATCAAAGTGCTTATTCCAACTCCGAGATGCTTGCACCAGCCCATAAATGGATCGCTGGAGTTTGCAAACTTTGTCAGCATTCTCTGGATCGACAAAACCTTCGGGTTGCATCATATACAACTCTTCCTCAAGGAAACCGTTGAGTAACGCCATTTTGACATCCATCTGCCAAATTTCATAGTCGAAATAAGCAGCTATTGCCAACATGATTCTGACAGACTTAAGCATCGCTATGGGTGAGAATGTCTCATCGTAGTCAACTCCTTGAACTTGTGAAAAACCCTTTGCCACAAGACGAGCTTTATAGACAGTGATATTACCGTCCGCATCGGTCTTCTTCTTAAAGATCCATTTTTTCTGAATGGCCTTTTGCCCTTCAGGTAATACTTCCAAAGTCCATACTTTGTTTTCATACATGGATCCCATCTCGGATTTCATGGCATCTAACCATTTCTCGAAATACGGGCCCATCACTGCTCCTCCATAGCTCGTAGGTTCATTGTTGTCCAACAACATGACCTCTAAGACAGGGTTGCCGTACCACTCAGGAGTAGTACGCGCCCTTGTCGACCTACGAGGTTCAATAGTATCTTGATCCGAAGCTTCATGGTCATCATCATTAACCTCCTCTTCTACCGTCGTAGGTTCCACAGAAACAACTTTCTACGATACGCTACTTTCTGGTTGAAGTAAAGGTTCAATAACCTCATCAAGCTCTATCTTCCTCCCACTCAATTCTTTCGAGAGAAACTCTTTCTCAAGAAATGTTCCATTCTTAGCGAAAACACTTTGCCTTCGGATCTGAGATAGAAGGTATACCCGACTGTCTATTTCGGGTATCCTATGAAGACGCATTTCTCCGCTTTGGGTTCCAGCTTTTCAGGATGAAGCTTTTTGACATAAGCATCACATCCCCAAACTTTAAGAAACGACAACTTTGGCCTTTTGCCACACCATAGTGTTGGGGATATAACCCCGTAATATGACCCAGCTTAGAAGCTTCGGCTGATATTATTGATTCATGAGCCGGCCCAAAAGGGAAGCTATCAACTAGAGGCCCAAGATGATAGACTGCTCTAGAGGCGGGCCGATCGACGGCCTGGACGACGAAGACCCGGACGTGTAAGACATCTCAAGGATGACTTGGGCGAGGAGATAGAGATAGATTCGGAGATGTAAACACGATTCAGTTAAGCAATTGTAAGACCCGATGGTCCTGAGCTCTTATATAAAGGCAGACCCGGGGCGACTTAGAGGACAGGTTATCGAGAGCTAGGTCAAGCTTTTAGCCCCTTGTAATCGATACAACAAGCAATAGCAACACAAGCAGGACATAGGCTTTTACCTCGACTTGAGGGGACGAACCTGGGTAAACTCGTGTCCTTTGTCCCAATCAACCCCTTTGAGTCCACTACGATGGCGACAGCTCTGAACTCAAGTTCGGTAATCTGGACATCTGCCGTGATAAAACCACGACAGTCGGTTCCCATCGTGGGGCTTGTGCTTGGTGGTGTTGAGTTCTCAAAGGGCTCCCTTCCAGGGCTCAAGGGATACGTAGTTGGAAGGATGAGCAAGAGTCACCGCGGCCGGCTCTACATCGACGATGCCGGCTGGGGGCTTGATGCTGCATCTGTGGAGTATGGTTTCCAGGTTCCGTTTGGCGGAATCCAGGTTTTCATCGGAAGGATCGACGGATCTACACCCGGGCCGGACATCTGCACCAACATCGTCGAGCTGGCTCGGCGTCTCCAGCCCACACGTAAGATACACCCAGCCCGTGTCAATCCGGCTCAGGAGCATGTCTTTGTGGGTTTTACTCAAGGTATGGATCTAGAAGCTTACGGATCTCAAGGAACTCTTGTGCACTCCGAAGATGAGTCTTCAAGTGGGGAAACAGAATCGGTGTATCGGCTCAGCAATGGTGGCCTCGGGGTTACATCAATGCTTGCCCCGAGTCAGACCGCCGCGGGTTAGGTGAGCTTGAGCTGCCGGTTCATGCAGCGGTGTTCATGGCAGGGCCAGGAGCGGCCGGGTCAGGAGCTAATCCGCCTCTACCACCATCGGCTCATGGTCTTGTGGAGTTGATGGACGAGCTCGAGGCTTTGATGGCTGCGGAGGTTACACCGGACAATCAGGCAGCTCGGAATATGGAGATCGCAAGGATCAAGGGTCGGATGGCTGAGGAGCATCAGAGGATAGCTGAGCTAAAGGACCAGATGGAGGCATAGGTGGCACGACTCAAGGCGGATGATTTCCGTTTGGGGTTAGAACAAGTATCTACGGCGGCTGTGCACCGCAGGAAGCATCAATCTCGTTTGCCAGAGCGTTATGAAGAGAGGAATCTTTTCAACACTCCCGGCTCCTGGAGAGCGGCAGCTGCCCCTGAGGAAGGGCGAGCAATGGCTCACACGGCCCAACCCAAAGGGTTCGCAATGCCGGCGGGTCATTACTCTAACCCGGCCGAAAATGTGGTGGCGGCGGCTACCCGGCTTGGGACAATTCCTATCCCAGATGAGGCGCCCTTTGTGGAGGAGGTACAGAATGCTATTGGATACTTACAGACGGCCGTGGCTCAGCAGGAGAAATACACTCACAGCTGGAGTCGGGTCCACTCTACCCCTCTCCATAGTCGAAGTTTCAGCCGGCACTGTGAGTCGCCGGCAGTTTCCAGCAGTGGTCCACATCGTGGGCCAGAAGGGGGATGAGCAATCTTAGATGCGTAGGCCCTCGTGGACAGGACGAGGAACAGGCAAGAAGAAGAGGCGATAATGATTCATCCGGATCCTAGACATTCTGTATCAATGGGGGCCGGAGCCGCTGGTAGCGCTAGGGCCGTGGGAGTTCCATGCTTAACTCCGGCTCCGTGAAGTGAGAGGTTACCAAAAGATTTCAAAGGACCTTGGAAGGTTCCGAATTATACAGCGGATCTCCCTCCTGAGGCTTGGGTGGAGAGCTACGAGCTGGCCATGGAGATGTTGGACGTCAGTGAGGCGGTATGTGCAAAGTACTTTATCATGATGCTCGAGGGTCTGGCTCGCACATGGTTGAAGGGTTTGCCAGCCAACACGATAAATTCCTGGGCTGAGTTAAGGGCAAAGTTTATTAAGAATTTGCAGGGGACTTGCAAGCAACCTATGACCATCGTAGACCTGGATCATTGTGTTCAACAGGAGAATGAGTCGGCTCATCATTGGGTCCGGCGGGTGTCGACCATTATTCACTCTTCGGAGCAGATCACGGCGGCTCAGGCAGTGCTCATCTTAGAAAAGAACTGTCATTTTATTCCACTGAAGCAGAAGCTTGGCCGGCTCAAGCGCACGTGTCAGGATATGGGAGAGCTCATGATGGCCCTGACGAAATACGCTGACTTAGATAGCACCAAAGATCCGGGCTCAGATGAGGAAAAATAAAATCAAGGGAAAAAGAACAATCAAGGCAACAACTTTGCGAACAATGGGAATCAGAACAGGCGGAAGAACGCTGATGGCGGGTTAGAGTTGGTAGCAAACACCAACACAGGACAGAACGCCCCAAAGACGAACGGGCGGTACAGGCCGTATCAGCGCGGGAACAGGGTTCCTTTTAATTTAGAAGCGGCTCTTAGGAAACCTTGCCCAGAACACAGCACGCCTGATAAGCCGGCGACGCATGCATGGGGTGATTGCTTTATCATGCAGAGATTTAAGAACCAGCACTCCCAGCCGCCCAATAATCAGGGTGGTGGTCCACCCGGCGGCTCAGGGCACGGCGGGTCAGGAGCTAGGTTCGGCGCCGGCAGCTCAGGAGCTGGGCACCCGGGTCAGAATAACCAAGGAGGGCATCAACAGCACCCTGGCAACAACAACCATAACAATCAGCAGCAGCAGCAGCAGCACAACAGTCTGGATTCCAGAGTAATCCAAAGCAGCTCAGTTCTGGACAGTATCATGTATTTACAACTGGTCATAGTAAACGAGATGAGAAGCTACGGAGGCGAGTGGTTAATACGGTTGCGCCGGCTCTTCCGCGCTATTTGCCATGGTATGAATATGATATAATGTGGAGCCGAGAGGATCACCCGCCGCAGGTGGACGACCCGGGTCGGTTGGCTTTAGTGGTGGCCCCTCAGATACATGGTTATGGGGTGAATAAAGTGCTCATGGATGGAGGCAGTAGCATCAACATCTTATATTATGACACTTTCAGGCGAATGAAGTTGTTGGATAAGGATCTTAAACCTTCTTCCACTGTCTTTCATGGCGTGGTGCCAGGTAAGTCGGCATACCCAGTAGGCAAAATTTCTTTGGAAGTGGCTTTCGGCGATGAGTATAACTACAGGGTGGAGTCCTTGTGGTTTGAGGTGGTTAAAATCAAGAGTCCCTATAATGCGCTGTTTAGGAGGCCGGCTTATGCCAAGTTCATGGCTAGGCCTTGCTATGTTTACTTGCAGCTCAAAATGCCCGGCTTAAATGGTACAATTACCATTCATGGCAACCGGAAGACGGCTCTTGAGTGTGAGGAAGGAGATGCAGCTTATGCAGAAGCTAGTTGCGCCCAGGAGGAGCTTAAATTTTATAAGGAGAACATTGACCCGGAGGATATGACCCCGCTGAAGAAGCCGACCGCGGAGGCAGAGCTGCCACTCAAGTTTTTAGCGGATGATACCAAGAAAGTGGATTTTAACCCGGGCGACTCATCCAAGTAGTTCATCATTGGGGCTCACATGGATCCCAAATAGGAAAGCGCGCTCATCGAATTCATCCGTGAGAATCGGGACATCTTTGCATGGAAACCTTCTGACATGTCGGGTGTACCGAGAGAGTTCTCTGAGCACAATCTTAATGTGAATCCGAAGTTTAAGCCGATCAAACAGTTTCTACGGCGGTTCAACGAGGAGAGACGTAAAGCTATTGGGGAAGAAGTTGCCCGGCTCTTGGCTGCAGGGTTTATAGTGGAAGTTTTTCACCCGGAGTGGTTGGCTAATCCGGTGTTGGTGCTCAAGAAGAACGGCACTTGGCGTATGTGCATAGATTACACGGACCTCAACAAGGCTTGTCCGGCTGATCCTTTTGCGCTCCCCCGTATTGATCAAATTATCGACGCTATAGCCGGATTCAAGAGTTTATGATTTTTAGATGCATATTCAGGATATCATCAGATCAAAATGGCAACGAAGGATCAGGAGAAAATGGCGTTTATTACACCTTTTGGGGCATTTTGCTACGTCTCCATGCCTTTCGGGCTCAAGAGTGCCCAGGTGACTTACCAGCGATGTGTACAGAGCCTTCACAGTCAGATCAGCCGTAATGTTCATGCTTATGTAGATGACATCATGGTGAAATCTAGAAAGAAGGAAACCCTCTTAGAGGATCTGAAGGAAACTTTTGACAATCTCCAGGCCTACAAGATGATGCTTAACCCGACGAAGTGCGTTTTTGGTGTTCCAGCAGGAAAACTTTTGGGTTTCTTGGTCTCTGAGCGTGGCATCGTGGCTAACCCAGATAAGATTAAGGCTATCACTTCTTTACGAGAGCCGACGTGCATCAATGATGTTCAGCGCATTGCAGGACGGATTGCTGCGTTGAGCCGGTTCATAAGCTGGCTTGAGGAGAAGGCGATTCCATTGTATCAGATGATGAAAAAGACAGACAAGTTTAAGTGGAGCAAAGCAGTAGCCGAGGCACTTGAAGCTCTTAAGAAGCAATTAACTGAGCCGCCAGTGTTAGCCGCTCCGGCTGAGAGAGAGCCGTTGCTCCTCTATGTAGTGGCTAATAACAGAGCGGTCAGTGTGGCGATTGTGGTTGAGCGCAAGGAGGCAGGGAAAGAATATCCCATTCAGAGGCTGGTTTATTATATCAGTGAGGTTTTGGCAGAGTCTAAACAGAGGTACCCGTATTGGCAGAAGCTGGTGTATGGAGTTTTTATGGCCAACCGTAAGCTGAAGCACTACTTTCTGGGGCACCGAATAACTGTGGTCAGTTCTGCCCCATTGGGAGATATCATTCAAAATAGAGAAGCCACGGGGAGGATCGCCAAGTGGGCCTTAGAGCTGGGTCCTCTTAATATTAAGTATGTTCCTCGTACAGCAATAAAGTCTCAAGCCTTAGTGGACTTCATAAATGATTGGACAGAATGCCAAGCTGCTGAGGAAAAGCCGGACAAAACGTATTGGACTATACATTTTGATGGGTCCAAGCAGCTAGAGGGGTCTGGTGCTGGGGGTTTTCTCACCTCCCCCAAGGGTGACAAGTTTTGTTATGTGCTCCGGTTAATGTTCCCTTGTACTAACAATGCAGCTGAGTATGAGGTGATGCTCCATGGTCTGAGAGTCGCTAAAGAGATGAACTTAAGCCGGGTTAGATGCCTAGGCGACTCGGACCTTGTGGCTCAGCAAGTTTCAGGTACTTGGGATTCTAAGGACTCACGGATGGCGGCTTATCGACAGGCGATTGATATTGTTGTAGGTCATTTCAAGGGATATCAAGTGGATCATATTGATCGTCGCAGGAACGAGGCGGCTGATGCATTGTCACGGCTCGGATCTTAGCGTAAGCCGGTGCCACCTAATGTTTTTCTTGATGTGTTGTATCATCCGACTGTCAAAATGCCCTCTGAGGAAGATCTGGCTGTTCCTGACCCGGAGGCGGCTTTGGTGGCGGCTCTACATGTTATCCCGGATTGGACTACTCCTTATTTAGCATACTTGACGCGTGGCGAGTTACCGGAGGATGAGATCCGGGCTAGAGAAATCACCCGGCGTTCCAAATCTATGATGATTATCAATGGTGAGTTGCACAAATGCAGTGTGACAGGCGTTTTTCAGCGTTGCGTATCACCAGAGGAGGGCCAACAAATATTGAGTGAAATTCATGCTGGCGACTGTGGACATCATGTCGGGTCAAGATCTTTAGTGGCCAAGGCTTTTCGACATGGTTTTTTCTGGTTGACGGCTCACAAAGTGCGGAGGATTTGGTCCGTAAATGTGACAGTTGTCAGAAGTTTGGCCGGCATGCTCACGTTCCAGCTCAAGGGTTGAGAATGATACCAATTACTTGGCCGTTTGTGGTCTGGGGGCTTGATATGGTGGGACCTTTCAAGAGATCCAAGGATAAGAAAACGCACCTCCTGGTGGTGGTTGACAAATTTACTAAATGGGTCGAGGCAGAGACGGTTAGCAAGTGTGACGCGGCCACAGCGGTTGAATTCGTTAAGAAGTTGATCTACCGTTTTGGTTACCCGCACAGTATCATTACTGACAACGGAACAAATTTGTCCAAGGGAGCTATGAAAGTGTTCTGTGAGAAGGAGCATATCCGGCTTGATGTTTCAGCCGTGGCATATCCACAGTCTAATGGTCAAGCGGAGCGAGCCAATCAGGAAATCCTGAGAGGAGTTAAACCACGGCTCATGGTCCCTTTGAAACGAACACCCGGATGTTGGGTTGATGAATTACCTTCCGTCTTATGGAGCATCCGGACTACACCTAATAGGTCTACAGGTTTTACGCCTTTCTTCATGGTATATGGTGCTGAGGCGGTTTTACCCAGTGACATCCGACACGATTCACCAAGAGTGGCGGCTTATGTTGAGACGGACAATGAGATAGCACGCCAAGATGCGTTGGACGCCTTGGATGAAGCACGAGAGTTAGCGGCAGCCAGATCAGCGATTTATCAACAAGACCTGCAACGCTATCATAGCCGCAGGGTGAAGACCCGGACATTCCAGGAAGGTGACCTGGTGCTCCGGTTGAGTCAAGACCAAACTGGGATGCATAAGTTATCTCTGCCATGGGAAGGGCCTTTTGTGGTCAGTAGGAACCTCAACAACGGGTCATACTATCTCATTGATATTCGGGATAAGTCGGACACCGCGGGTCAGGAGACTTTGCGGCCATGGAATATCACGCATCTGCGACCATATTATACTTAGCGGGCGTTGAGAGCCGCTATCATTGTATATATCATATTTATGTCAGTAGGAGGTAGCATCTCTACCGAGACTGGAGCCCCGGCTCTTATGTATATCATTCTGCAATCAAGATGAAGTTTAACCGGCTCACGGAATTAAGTTAAAATGGTTTGTTTGTTGTCAAGCGGCTTGTCCATCATCCGGCTTTATGCCCTCTTAAGCACCGTTGCAGGGAGGCTTCTTGCCTACAGGTATAGCTTACATCTCCCATGTACGGTCTGCTTCTTATGCTGTTGCAAGGAGGCTTCTTGCCTTCGGGTATAGCTTACATCTCCCTTGCACAGCTGGCTTTATGCCTAGTTTGAGTACGTTAAGTGCTGTTGTTAATGGAGGCTTGTTACCTTTGGTATAGCATAACATGACCCTAAGACAACAGCGTGTACATCAAATTCCAGTTGCTTATCAACTGCGGCCATCGAAGGGGGCTTCTTACCGACGGGTATTGCTTATCTCACCCTAATGGCCGGCTTTATGCCATCTCCGGTTAACATGTTAGCCGCGGTTGTCGAAGGGGGCTTCTTACCGACGGGTTCGCTTATCTCACCCTAACAACCGGCGTTTACGCCAAAACTTAGCTATTGAAAGAGGCTTCTTGCCCTTGGGTATAGCTCACATCACCTTTCACACAGCCGGCTATTGCAATCAATAGCCGCGGCTGTCGACTGGAGGCTTCTTGCCCTCGGGTATAGCTTACATCACCCATTGACAGTCGGCGTTCGCGCATACTAAAGACAACATGTTCTGTTGAAGGAGGCTTCTTGCCTTTGGGTATAGCTTACATCACCCTTCCAACAGCCGGCTTTTGTAAATCATTAGCTGCGGTTGTCGATGGAGGCTTCTTGCCTTAAGGTATAGCTTACATCACCCATCGACAGCCGGTGTTCACGTATAAAGTACGATCTTCGCTGTTAAAAGGAGGCTTCTTACCGTTAGGTATAGCTTACATCACCCTTCATACAACCGGCTTTAGGCCATTTCCGATTCATCCAACAGCCGCAGTTTGTCCATAGAGGCTTCTTACCATCAGGTATAGCTTACCTTATCCTAAGACAACCGACTCTTTCCGGAGTTTAGCTACAAGAGCCGAAGCCATGTTGCTCGCTTTTGACAAATTCAAGTTCTTTAAGGGTATTATCCGGCTCTAAAGGCTTATGGAGAAAGAAATGACATGTTTAGAAAGACAAACACCTCTCATGAAGATCTGGCAAACATGACAAAGGGAGACATAGAGACGGAAAGTCTATGCAAAGAAATATAAATAGCCGGTAACATCATAGATCCATCCTTAAGTTATTACAAAAAATTGTTCTCAGAAGGAACAGAGGTGTTGCCAAGTTTAAGCCACCCACGGCGGGTCATTACAAAAGCAATTGTTCAAGAATGTTACAAAGATAAACTTAGATGGCCGGTTCACCCTGCTCCGGTTCCTCCGCCGGCTTGCTCTGGAGGTTCCCCAAGTCCCAGTTGCAGTCAGCCACGGCAGCAAAAGACCCCTCAAAAAGGGGAGACGTATCAAGCTCACGGGGAAAGAGGTCCTTACTGCGGGCGGGTGTTAAATCCTTCCACTCGTAGAGAGGCACGCGGATCCTCTTGTCTTCGCTGTCGTAAGCCGCCTGGTAGCTCTTTAAATTTGCTTCGTCAGCAAGAACAGACGCCAAGAAATGGGAATCTTTGACACATTTGAAGTAATCCGTCTTAGTAAACTCTGAGCCGTCGACCTTCTTTGATGGATAGCCATCCATCATTTCAGCCGGCGTCAGCTCCAGCGCAAAGGCCAGAGCCCGGCTCAGTCCCACGATGGCTCCTTGGCGAAATGCAGACTTCTTCAGCTCTTCTATCTATTTTGGCATGGTGGAGAAGAGCTCTAAGACCCCTTTCAGAGCAGTAGGGATCTTCTCCTTGTATTGGACGCTTTTAATGGTGAAGATAGCGCTGCAGTATAGCTGCTCAGCGAAGGTGTAGATGGCCTTTGATGGTAGAAGGCTATCAGAAGCCAATTGCCGGCTCCTGGGACCTGGATAAGCCGGACAAACATTCATGAGTCGCCAAGTTCTAACAAGCAAGTTTGAGACGCAAAGTACAAGAGAAGCTTACCGAACAGGGCGGCTGACATCTTTGCAATGTGCCGTTTCAAGCCTTGGAGTTCTTCGGCTACGGCGATAAGCCGTTGGTCGACGTCGTCCTCCCGTTTGATCAGAGCTGCTTTCTCCGATTCTGCCGTCTCTTTCAGAGAGGCGAGTTCAGCAGTGGCCTTCGCAAGCTCTTCGGCTAAGAGCCGGCACTTTTCGTCTGCGACGCTCCGAGCTTCTTGCTGAGCGGCTAGATTGGCTTTCAGATCTGCCAACTGACAGCCGGCAGCGTTTAATGCGTCCTGCAAATATCAAAGTAAAACATGAGCTGTTAGAAGGAAGAGGATATCAAAATGACAAGTGTTCACAGCTAAGTTATGCAAGTCTCAAACAGATTGCAAGCAATATATTTGACACTTGGGGGCTAATGTACATTTCATCCTTTGAGTATACAGCCCCGGTTCATCTTCTTCAAAATTGATCCAGAACTTGTGGGCTACACTATGGCTCTTTTCAAATAGAAGCACCGACTCAAATAAAATTTGAGTCGGCCCTTGGGGGCTACGACGAGATCTTCAACTTGTTTACAAGGAAAAGACCCGACTCAAATAAAATTTGAGTCGGCCCTTGGGGGCTACAATTGGCGGTTCACTATATCTGCAGTGCATGTTTTGCATCTAGTACATTTTAACAAAGGCGTTTCTACATAACCTCAAGGAAGACCCGGTTCAACTATACACTAGATTAAAACCGGCTCTTGGGGGCTAGGGAAGGTTATGGTAGGAGAAGAGTGACCTACCTCATACTTGGTCTTCATCATACCAACCAGCCGAAGTTCTAAATCCCGGGTGGTGTTAACCCGGTTCATATAACCAGAGTGGAGTTCTTCGGCCATCATCTTTTCATATGAGGAATCAAAGTTGAGCTTCCATGAGACCTCAGCTGGCTCTGTATGCCGGGTCAGTACATGCTCCAGAGGAGGAGATTTTTGGGCAGATCCGGTGATGATGACGTCCGGAGTTGCGGGGTTCTTGGCAGGAGTGGCCGGCTTTGAAGGAGCCCTTGGAGGACTCTCCATTATAACATCATCCGCCGCTGGCTCTATGGAAGCAACTGGCGGAGTTTCTTCTGGTGGAGCCTCTTCCGGCTATCCAAGGTCCGGTTGTCCAAGGTCCGGCTGAGCCGAGTCCGGCTGTTCGAGCTCCTGGTCTTGAGGGACTGGGCCATGGGAAGGATGATTGGTTTTACGGCGCTTCGCCTGAGCACTGCAAGACAAAGAGTCAGCATTTGAAAGAGACTAATATTGTATCAACAGCCGGACGTTCGAATACTTACAGCGGGTTGATCTTTGGCGGGGGTATAACCGACGCTGAAGAGTCGCCAGAAGAGGGGGTCTTCTGAAAGAGTAAGACAGGAAAATGAGAGGACGCTGAAACGTAAAGGAAAAATTAAAGGCCAGATAGAGACACAAACCTCTGCAGGACGTTTCTTGGGAGCCGGCGAGTTTGGAAGCCCTGACACAAGCTTCGTAGAGCCGGTGCTCCGGGTCTGGCGACGTTCGGCCTGCTATTGCTTTTTCAAGAAGAAATCGGGAGCCAGATGAGCGAGAGGGTGAGAAAGAGTAAATTTCCTAACAACCCGCCGCGGCTTTCGGATGAAATATTCTGAGTCAAAATAGATATAAGTTACCTCGGGAGCATTGGCGTGGCTGGTCTCCACCTCTTCCTGTGAACACAATAAACATTAATAAAGAGCAGAAAGAGCAAGGGGTCAAGCAAGCAAGTTAATACTTTACCTCTAAATCTGACGAGGCCGGCTGTTCGAGCCAGTTCTCTTGGGGGACGCTTTTCTTTGGCTTCTTGCCCACGGCTTTCTTCTTAGCCACCTTTGGAGGAGGGACATACTCCTTTTTCCAGAATTCTGAGTCGGCCTGTACAAAGCAACCCGGAGGAAAAGATAGTAAATCAAGCAAAGAACAAGCAAACATGCAAGAGACGGATGGAAAAGAGGTTAACTTACAGCAGGAGCCGAATTGGTAGTGCATAAAGGCGCTAAGCCAATGGTGCTACAAGAGCCGGAGGCTTCATGAACGAGGCTCCGAACGGTCATGCAGATATCATCTTCAGTCAAGGTGACCTTGCTGAAGCACAACGAGCTATCGTATTTTCCTTCATATTCGTGCATGAGCCGGCTCCTACGGCTCAAAGGCATGATCCGCCACTCAACCCAGCAGCGAATCAGATATGTTCCCATAAGTCCATTGGCCAAGAGTGCTTTCAGTCTGGCGTGAGCTGTCTCATACTTAGCATGATCTGCGGCTGAGAGCCGGTCAGGGAGCACCGTGTCTGTCCTTAGCAGGGAAGGGCGATAACCCGGCAGGCGGTGTTCGGTCTCAGGAGACGTATCTTTACAATAAAACCAAGTTTTATTCCAGTCCTTGGGGTGGCTTGGCATCTGGATAGCTAGAAAAATGATGCCCCTTCGGTGCTAGATAGTAATCCCTCCAAGTTCCAGACTCGGGCCGCTCTTGAACTCCGTCTGGCGGTTGGCGTAAAAGAATTCACGGAAGAAACCCACAGACGGTCTGGATTGAAGATAGGCTTCGTAGAGTACTTGGAAGTGACAGATGTTGGAAACAGAGTTTGGCGCCAGATCTTGAGGGTGAAGCTTGTACAGGTGAAGGATGTCTCGAAAAAACTTGGAGCCGGGCGGTACGAACCCCCGCTCAATATGATCTGTAAACACTACCACTTCCCCCTTCTTAGGTGCGAGGCGGGTCTCATCACCCGGAACCCACCAGTGGATGACCTCCTTTGGGGGAAGGGTACCCGCAGCGACAAGATCCGCCAGATGTTCCTCGGTAACACAAGAACCGACCCAGTTGCACGAGTTGGTGGCGTGTGTCATACTGACGGCTTAAAATACTATGCAAGGTAAAATGAGTGACTAGTCAAGTGAAAGCAGGTGGTCACGACGGCTTACAGTTTAAAGGGTTCTAAGAATACTATTGAAGGCCCGGCTGATGAGAGCCGGAGGGAGTCTAATGGTTCACGAGAGAAAGGAGGATCGAAAATCGGCTAAGTCCTGGACAAACAGCTTTCACAGACCACTACTAAAGTTACGGATCTATAAAAGGCAGTAAAATAAATTTTATTCTAACCTAGTGACGAACAATAGAGATGGGAAAATGGACTGGAGCCCTCACGGTCCGCGCATTACGCGCGGCCGGCCCGCGCGCGGCGGCGGTAGCGACAGCGCATTCTAAAAGGGCGCCAACGGCATCGGGACGCGTACGCAATGACAACGCCGAAGCCCGAGCGGCGGCAGCGGAGCTACCGGAAAACCCTATTCGTGATGACATTAATCTAGGGAGTGGAGGAACTCACTGGAGCCGACGGCGAAGGTGGACGACGCTCTAGACCGTTCAGGTTGATGCACGGCTAAAGGTGAAGACGATGTGCGACGGCGCCGGAGTGGAGCTCGAAGACGTGAGGCGGCGACAGGAAGAAGACGAAGGGCGCACGAGCGGGAAGAGTGAGGCCCTCGACCTGCACGGGTCATATTTAAAGAAGGAATAAGGAAGGCGCGAAATCCTAGGAGACGACACCGGTTTGACCGAAGCGGGCGCCTCGATTCTCAGAGTGAGTGGTTAAATGCAAAGATTTGGTGATACGTCAGTGGATCCCGTGACGTCACGCTGGGTCATTCTACGGCGACTCTCAGAAAACCGAAAGAGAAGGATGAAGTGAGCTAGCTCAATTCAACCTGGGGCCAAATGTTGGGGATATAACCCCGTAATATGACCCGGCTTAGAAGCTCCGACTGATATTATTGATTCATGAGCCGGCCCAAAAGGGAAGCTATCAACTGGAGGCCAAGATGATAGGCAGCTCTAGAGGCGGGCCGGACGACGGCCCGGACGACGAAGACCCGGACGTGTAAGATGTCTCAAGGATGACTTGGGCGAGGAGATAGAGATAGATTCGGAGATGTAAACATGATTTAGTTAAGCAATTGTAAGACCCGACGGTCCTGACCTCTTATATAAAGGCAGACCCGGGGCGACTTAGAGGACAGGTTATCGAGAGCTAGGTCAAGCTTTAGCCCCTTGTAATCGATACAACAAGCAATAGCAACACAAGCAGGACGTAGGCTTTTACCTCGACTTGAGGGGTTGAACCTGGGTAAACTCGTGTACTTTGTCCCGATCAACCCCTTTGAGTCCACTACGATGGCGACAGCTCCGAACTCAAGTTCGGTAATCTAGACATCTGCCGTGATAAAACCACGACACATAGTTCATTGCGTCATCTCAACGGATTTCGATGGTGCCCTATTTAAAGTGAATGCAGCTGTCTCTAATGCATAACCCCAAAACGATAGTGGCAAATCAGCAAGAGACATCATAGAATGCACCATATCTAATAAGGTTAGATTACGACGTTTGGACACACCATTATGCTGTGGTGTTCCGGGCGGTGTCAACTGTGAAACAATTCCACATTGTCTTAAGTGACTGCCAAACTCTTAACTCAGATATTCACCTCCTTGATCAGATCGCAGGAACTTAATCTTCTTGTTACGATGATTCTCAACTTCACTCTGAAATTGCTTGAACTTTTCAAACGCTTCAGACTTATGTTTCATTAAGTAAATATACCCATATCTACTTAAGTCATCAGTGAAGGTGAGAAAATAACAATATTCACCGCACGCTGCAACATTCATTGGACCGCACACATCAGTATGTATGATTTCCAATAAGTCACTTGCCCGTTCCATTGTTCCACAGAACGGCGTTTTAGTCATCTTGCCCATGAGGCATGGTTCACATGTGTCAAGTGATTCAAAATCAAGTGACTCCAAAAGTCCATCAGCATGGAGCTTCCTCATGCGTTTTACACCAATATGACCTAAATGGCAGTGCCACAAGAAAGTGGTACTATCATTATCAACTCTACATCTTTTGGCATCAATGTTATGAACATGTGTGTCATCACTATCAAGATTCAATATGAATAAACCCCTAACATTGGGTGCATGACCATAAAAGATATTACTCATATAAATAGAACAACCTTTATTCTCTGATTTAAATGAGTAACCGTCTCACAATAAACAAGATCTAGATATAATGTTCATGCTTAACGCAGGCACTAAATAAAAATTATTCAGGTTCATCACTAATCCCGATGGTAATCGAAGAGAGAGCGTGCTGACGGTGATCACATCAACCTTGGAACCATTTCCCACGCGCATCGTCACTTCGTCCTTCGCCAGCCTTCGTTTATTCCGTAGTTCCTGCTTTGAGTTGCAAATGTGAGCAACCGAACCAGTATCAAATAACCAGCCACTACTACGAGAGCTAGTAAGGTACACATCAATAACATGTATATCATATATACCTTGTTTGTCGTTGGCCGCCTTCTTGTCAGACAGGTACTTGGGGCAGTTCCACTTCCAGTGACCAGTTCCTTTGCAATGAAAGCACTCAGTTTTTGGCTTAGGTCCATGCTTAGGCTTCTTTGTAGGAGTAGCAACTGCTTTGCCATCCTTCTTGGTTTTACCCTTCTTGCCTTTCCCCTTGCCATTTTTCTTGAAACTAGTGGTTTTATTGACCATCAACACTTGATGTTCTTTCTGGATTTCAGACTCAGCGACTTTCAACATCGCAAACAGCTCGGCGACTGACTTGTTCATCATGTGCATGTTATAGTTCATTACAAGGCTCTTGTAACTAGGTGGCAGTGATTGAAGAACTCTGTCAGTGATTGCCTCTGGCGGAAGGGTAATTCCCAACTCCGCTAGACGATTTGAATACCCAGACATTCTGAGTGTGTGCTCACTGATAGACCTGTTCTCCTCCATCTTGCAAGCATAGAATTTATCGGAGGTCTCATACCTCTCGATCCGGGCATTCTTCTGAAAGATAAACTTCAACTCCTGTAACATCTCATATGCTCCATGACGTTCAAAACATCTTTGAAGTCCCGGTTCTAAGCCATACAATATTGCACACTGAACTATTGAGTAGTCTCCAGCACGAGCCTCCCAAGCATTCTTAACGTCTTCGGAGGTCATGTCTTTTGGTTGGTTACCAAGCGGTGCATCAAGGACATATTGTTTCTGGGAAGCCGTGAGGATAATCCTCAGATTACGGGCCCAGTCAACAAAGTTACTTCCATCATCTTTCAACTTAGCTTTCTCTAGGAACGCATTAAAATTCATGGGTGCTACTACGCGAGCCATTGATCTACAACATAAATATGCAAAGGTTACTTAGACTATAGTTCAAGATAATAAGTTTAGTTAATCAAATTACTAAAGCTCCCACTCAAATTGACATCCCTCAGTTCATCTGAGTGTCACATGATCCAAATTCACCAACTCAAGTCCGATCATCACGTGAGTTAAGGTGGCTTCAATGGTGAACATCTTTATGTTGATCATATCTACTATATGACTCATGTTTGACCTTTCGGCCTCTTGTGTTCCGAGGCCATGTTTGTACATGCTAGGATCGTCAAGTTTAACCCGAGTGTTCTGCATGTGCAAAACTGGCTTGCACCCGTTGTATGTGAACGTAGAGTCTATCACACCCGATCATCACGTGGTGTCTCAACACGACAAACTTTCGCAACGGTGCACACTCGGGGAGAACACAATTTATCTTGAAATTAAGTGAGGGATCACCTTATAATGCTACTGTCGTCCTAAGCAAAATAAGGTGCATAAAAGGATTAACATCACATGCAAATCAGAAGTGACATGATATGGCCATGATCTTGTGCTTTTGATCTCCATCATGAAAGCACCGGCATGATCTCCATCATCACCGGCACGACACCATGATCTCCATCATATTGATCTCCATCAACGTGTCGCCATCGGGGTTGTCGCGCCCAACATGCTTCTACTACTATTGCTACGGTAGCGATAAAGTAAAGCATTACATAGCGCTTAATGATTGACATGCAGGTCATACAATAATTAAAGACAACCCTATGGCTCCTGCCGGTTTCCGTACTCATCCACATGCAAGTCGTGATAATCTATACATCACATGATCATCTCATACATCACATATATCACATCATGTAATTGGCCATATCATATCACAACATACCCTGCAAAAACAAGTTAGACGTCCTCTAATTGTTGTTGCATGTTTTACGTGGCTGCTACGGGTATCTAGCAAGAACAATTCTCATCTACGCAAAAACCACAACGGTGATACACTAGTTGCTTTTCAACCTTCTCAAGGACCGCCTTTGTCGAATCCGATCCAACTAAAGTGAGAGAAATTTTCACCCACAAGCCATCTATGCAACTAGTTGCGGTTGAGGGAACCGGTCTCTCATAAGCGTACGAGTAATGTTGGTCCGGGCCGCTTCATCTCACAATATCGCTGAACCAAAATCCGACCAAGGGAGGAAGCAATCTAAGCATCAACGCCCACAAACCTTTTGTGTTCTACTCGAGATCTCATCTACACATAGACCTGGCTCATGATGCCACTGTTGGGGAACGTTGCATGGGAAACAAAAAATTTCCTACGCACACGCAGATCTATCCATGGTGATGAGCATATACGAGAGGGAGAGTGGATCTACGTACCCTTGTAGATCGCTAAGAGGGAAGCGTTAAGTAACGCGGTTGGTGTAGTCGAACGTATTCGCGATCCAAATCGCTATGCGTCCTGTGATCCATTCATGATCCGTCCCGCGATCTAATCACGATCCGTCCCGCAAACTTGATCACGATCCTTCCGATCTAGCGCCGAACGGACGGCACCTCCGCGTTCAGCACACGTACAGCTTGATGACGATCTCTGCCGTCTTGATCCAACAAGAGAGAGAGGAGAGGTAGAAGATTTTTCCGGCAGCATGACGGTGCTCCGGCGATGGTGGTGGAGCAATTTCGGCAGGGCTTCGCCTAAGAACTGCAGAAATCCAATCTAGAGGAGAAACTATGCACTGGAGGAACGGGTAGCACGTGGCTGAAAAACTAGTGCAAAACCCTAGAAATCCACGAGTATATATAGGAGGAGAGGAGGATAGGCTTGGCTCCCTCCTTGGGTTCGGCCGAACCTACTAGGATTGGAGGACTCCTCCTCCAATCCTAGTAGGACTAGTATTGCTCCTTTTTTTTCCTTTTTCCACCTTTTCCTATTGGGTTTTCTTTTCCAGCCACATGGGCCTTGTGTGGGAGTTTCCACCAGCCCACTAAGGTCTGATATTCACTCTCCCACAGGCCATGAAGCCTCTTGGGTCGAAATACCCCTCCCGGAGGTCTCCCGGTACAATACCGATAAGTCCGAAACTTTTCCGGCGACCAAAACAGGACTTCCTATATATGAATCTTTACCTCCGGACCATTCTGGAGCTCCTCGTGACGTCCGGGATCTCATCCGAGACTCCGAACAAACTTCAGTCACCACCATACATAACTCTATACTACCGAAACGCCACCAAACCTTAAGTGTGCAGACCCTGCGGTTCGAGAACTATGTAGACATGACCCAGACACCTCTACGGTCAATAACCAATGGCGGGACCTGGATGTCCACATTGGTTCCTACATATTCTACGAAGATCTTTATCGGTTGAACCTCTATGTCAAGGATTCAGTTAATCCCGTATGATGTTCCCTTTGTTCTTCGGTATGTTACTTGCCCGAGATTCGATCGTTGGTATCTCCATACCTAGTTCAACCTCGTTACTAGCAAGTCTCTTTACTCATTCCATAATACAAGATCCCGTGACCAACACTTAGTCACATTGCTTGCAAGGCTCATTGTGATGTTGTATTTACCAAGTGGGCCCTGAGATACCTCTCTGTCACACGGAGTAACAAATCCCAGTCTTGATCCATGCCAACTCAACAAACACCATCGAAGATACCTGTAGAGCACCTTTATAGTCACCCAGTTACGTTGCGATGTTTGATACACACAAGGCACTCCTCTGATGTTCGTGAGTTGCATGATCTCATGGTCATAGGAACACATACTTGACATGCAGAAAACAGTAGCAATAAACTGACACGATCATATGCTACGTTTGTAGTTTGGGTCTTGTCCATCACATCATTCTCCTAATGATGTGATCCCGTTATCAAATGACATCTCATGTAATGGCTAGGAAACCTTGACCATCTTTGATCAAAGAGCTAGTTCACTAGAGGCATACTAGGGACAGTGTGTTGTCTATTTACCCACACATGTAATGTGTTTCCAATCAATACAATTATAGCATGGATAATAAACAATTATCATGAACAAGGAAATATAATAAGAAACACTTTATTTATTGCCTCTAGGGCATATTTCCAACAATCGTGTATGAGACCTAGCACCAAATGAGAAGACACAATAGTAATAGAGGTTAAGTTGTTAGAAATCAAAATGGCCTCACATGCCTTATCAACTACCTCACCCTCTCTATGTGGTGGTGGCTCACTCCCTCCCTCTAAGTAGGTGCACTCAATATCACATATATGGAGGAGTCACTCATCTCACTGAAGTGGTGGGGGTTGTGGCTCTCCTCGGATGAGAATTGGGGCAACTCATCATATATGAGGCTATGGTGAAGGCACTCTCACTCTCAATATGGTGGCATAAGTTTCTCGTCTCATCTTCAAATGCCGCCATGGTCGAAGGGAAACTCCCATGCTCAACTATCTCGTCATCATCGTCGTGGATGAAGGCCGAAGATGGCACATCATCACTATCGCCTCCAAAGATGGAAGTGTCATCCTTGCTTGCCACCTTGTAGCTCGCCTCCAAAGCATGTTCCTTGAGTGGCTCCGTAGTCGTAGTTGTCACCGCACCGTCTTCAAAAAGAGCAGTGATAGACTTGCATCATCAATGCCACAAAGAGGGATGGCGGTGAAGTCAAGCTTGGGAGCGTCGTCTTGGAGTGCTTGTCAGCGAAGATGCCACATATCCGAAGGCGAAGATGCCTTGAAGTTGATTGGTGAAGATTCCAAGGTAGGTGGTGAAGTCATCAAGACATTGTTGGTGTCGAGCTCGTGACCTTCACACTTGCTTGTCGTTGGAAGCCTTGATGTTGGCGTTATTTCTTCATTCTTTGATGGTGTCGATGCCGATGAGATCTTGCCGGAGATGGTAGCTCGGGAGCATGTGCACTTGAGCATCTTATTGACGATGAGGAAGGCCTCTTGCGGTTCTTCATGAGGACCTTGAGCTCCTCCATTTGAGAATGCATCTTGGCATCAATGAAGTTCTTCATGGCATCGAACTTGTCGTCGTCATGGTAGACCGAAGTAGATGTGTCATCCCTATCCATGGAAGTACTCTAGAAGGTGTGAGAACGATATGGAATGAACATACCAAAGTTACCTCTTTCTGAAGTTGTAGATGGATCTCAAAAGATCACAATGTATGCAAGGAAAGAATGCAGTGGGTGAAAAACCTTCTCCAATTCTCACAACCTACACCAATGGCTTATAGTGGAGCTCGGTGGGGTTAGTAGCACAAAAATCAAGCAAAATGAAGTTCAAGATATTGTAAATGTTGAAATAAATCCAATGCACTCAAAATGCAAAGCAAGTGATCCCAAATATAGAGGAGGGCAATAGAGAAACACATGCGGTTGGATAATGGGGCTTGTGCAACTATAGGGATGAGCAATACAAAATTGCCTAACGAAGACTAAGCTCGCATTGCACAAACATAAGGAGAGATGCTAGCTTGATTGCATGTTTGGGCACAATTCACCACTTGGCACCAATCCTATTCATGCAAACAAAACGTTTCCTATTCCATGTATCCTCATGCACAAGTATCTCTTTTCATGCTCAACTCTCTTTGCTTATAAGCTTATGATCTTTCTTTCTTGCTTAGAAGCTTTTTTTGTCTCTTCTCTTCCTTTCCACTATTCTTATTGAGCCTCAACCAAATATATGAGACAAGTATCACAAGATACATATGCACGGGAGCAAGAAATTGCACTATATGATATTTCCAATGCTGCAACAATATGATATCGTATCACTATGGTGCACAAATTTTCGTGAAGCCCGGCAATACTCGGATAGCTAGTCTCAATAGGTATGAAGGTAATCGCAAGATGGTGTGGCTATCAAGATGTAATGGCAAGGAAGGAAAAGTGTATGACGGAATGTATACCTTCATCACACTTTAACTTTCACGAAGTCAGGAGTAAAACGGCCTTGCTTCCGGTTGAATATGGTCTCAAAGGATGGATGGTCGTCGTCGATGTCGAACTTCAGTGGTTGATGTAGATGATGGACTGATACAAGTCACCGGTGATTGATGAAGAAGTAGCCGTCCCTAAGTAGCCGAAACAACTTAGGAGACTCAAATCACAACTCAAGCAACCACAAATGCAATGGTAACCAAAATGTGTTAGGTTGCGGAAGTCTATGGTGGCAATGCGGATGATATGATGGAGGGCCTAGGCAAAGTTGCCAAAATTCAAAATATTTCATGGTGTCAAATGGTGTTGGAACTAATTTTGTGGGATGATGGATGTAAATAGATACAAAACGAGCTAAACAACATCGAAATTGGAGTTCAGACGAATTAGTTATGGGCAAACAAAGAAATCAGTTGTGTCAGTTTTGAGGTTACCTGGACATCCGGGAGAGGGTCCGGATGATCCGGGTTCAGCTTCCAGATTTCTGATGTCTGAGTTACCCGGACGTCCGGGAGAAGGTCCAACTAATCCGGGTGATGTCCGGATGATCCGGGTCCGTGTCCGGATGATCCAGCCAGGTCAAACTGCTCGGGATTTCCTCTCGGGGACATGATTTTGGGCGGAAATTTTGATTTCGGGGGGCAAATTTGATGGGGAAAAAGAAAAATTGGGTCTAGGGAACTCCAAGGGAAGTAGATACACATGCCAAACACTAGATCCACGGATCAAAATTAACAAAAACTCACAAGAACAACAAAATGCAAGAAATTTTTTTGGGGCTCCTTCTGTGGAGATTTTCAAATTGGGAAGAAAATTCGAACTAAAGCAAGAAAAGTGAGGGGGTGGGGCTCCAAATTCGTGGCAACGTGGCTCTTGATAACTGGGCACAACTTATTATGCTGCCTTGATGTTGTTGTTCATCTGAAATGCAAGTCATCAGCACTTGGCTACCTGCTGCAGGAGTGTTGTCTTACACACTTGCAGTTGCATAGAATGTTAGCAGTCCTTGGGATCTCACCAACAGAGATAAATCCAAGTAAATTAAATTAGTTGAGGACTCACTGGCAAGCTGCTTGCCGAAAGTTCTAATTCCAAATGTATTGATTGCAGATGCTCCAGCCTGTCAGCACATATCTGCTACTTTGACAGCTGCGAAAATGTTTGGGGCCTCATCACGGGCAAATGCAGCAGGTAAATTTGTTGATCTGGACATTGTTAGTTGTCACAGAACACCAAATGTATTGCCAGGTCTCTGTGTGCACATTATTGGTAGTGTTATGTGATTGTCATGTTACAATTGCATTAATCTAGTTACATGACTGGCATTGCTGCTTTCTGTTGTCTATTGTGGCTTGGTTTGTATGGAAATTCATCTCATAAAATAATGTGGTAAATACAAATACTTGCATTTGTTAGCTCTTTTCCTTCTTTTGCTTATGTTATGCATTACCTCCCAGAGTTTTGGACTGTAATTTCATCCGGAGATTGCTAAGCTTGCATATCGTAGGAAATCCAGGCAAATTAAATTAGTTAAGCACTCAGTGCCTGGCTGCTTGCTGACACTTCTAATTCCAAACTTGTCGCAGATGCTCGACCCTGCCAGCCGATATCTGGTACTTTGAAAGATGCAAAAATGTCTTGGGCCTCGTTACCGACAAATACAGCAGGTAAATTTGTTGATCCAGACATTGTTAGTTGTTATAGAGCACCGAATCTATTGCCAGGTCTCTGTATGCACATTTCTGATAGTTTTATGTGATTGCCATGTTACAATTGCATTGATCTGGTTGTATGAATGGCAGTGCTGCTTAATTTTTGATGTCTTTCATCACTTGGTTTGTATGTAAATTCATCTTATAAGCAATTCGATAGATACAAAAAAACGAATTCCTGCATTTGTCAGCTCTTTCGCTTATGTTATGTACTCCCATAGTCTTCCGGACTGTAATTTCATCCAGGAATTGCAAATATTCATACAACAAATCAAAGTAAATCATGTTCAGACTCTTCTCTTTCAAATTTACGCAATCCTCTTGCTCCTTCAGCTTTGGTACTTAATTAAATGTTCATTGTTTCTTTTTTTGGATTTTTCACTTCTAGAGAATGTTACACATGACTGAAGACATCTTGTATGCACTAATAATACCTAATCCAGTGATCTTACTAGCACTTATTCGAGTGATGCAGGTTCTCACACCAAGAGAAAAGATACGAGCGATGAAGCGACTACGTCCATCGAGGAAGTGAAGCGGCAGCGGACCACGGCGGCATTTGGTGAAGCAAGTCCGCTAAGAAACATACTGGGGTTTTCCTTCCTACTAGTAATGTCGGAGCGTTAACCGTTCTGTTTTGTTTCTTCAGTACTAACAATGATGAAAGTATTTTTCCTAAGTTTAGTAGGGTAATATCCGTGCATCTCGCTACAAGAGGCACAATGCACCGGATTAAATGGCTTAATTTGTCTTGTGTTATGATATTGTTGTATGAATTATCCTGAAGTTGTATACCCGGCGTCTCCTCGGAGAGTTAACAGCTGTGAACTTGGTTCGAGTGCAGGTGGTGCCCATGGTTGAAGCTGCGGCGAACAGGACCAAGTCGATTGGTGTCTCTTCTAGGTGAAACCAAGACAAGTCCGGCCCTTCGTATATGCAACTATATATGCTAGCTAGTACTAGTACTCCTGTCCTTTTTACTCCGCATATTAGATTTGTGTCAAGTCAAACTTTGTAAAGTTTGACCAAATATATATGGAAAAATATCAACATCTACAATACCAAGTATACATTCCACGAAACTACATTCCATAAAGAATCTAACATTTTTCTATAAGTTTGGTCAAAGTAGAGATACTCTGACTTCGGACAAAGCTAATATGCAAACTAAAAAGGACCGGAGGGAGTACTAAAAACCACTAGTGCTTGTGTTAGGACTACTATCGATTATATATGCCAGTGAACTAGCCAGATTTGCTTACATGTGAACTGCTGGGTGAAATGTCTTTCGTCATTTTGCATCGAACAATCCGAAGCACCTATTTCAGAGCATACCTCCTGCTTTTTGAGAAATCTGCATTCCAAAGAGCATTCGAGAACTTGGTATATTTGAATCTTACAACAATTGTTGGTCTTATTGCAAGGAAAGCTCATTAAGTAATCGTTTACAGTACATAACACACTTGGTAAGAGTCATCTTGTAGCTACATCTCCACCGGACAGACAATTGCCATCTCTCCAGGGATCGCAGGAGTCGAACCGGGAGCTGATCCTGGGTACAATCCAGGTCCACACTATGGAACCGGAGAAACATTGCAAATTCTTGTCTGAAACTTGACTGCTCCACATCTACTCTCCAGTTAGTGCTGCTCTGTAGGTTGCGCAGAAAATGGACTAAACTTCCATCCAACTTAACAGTCGTAGGTAATTGCTGCAAAATTTCCACGCATTTGCTGCCCAGCCGTTTCATAACCTCCAGCTCATTTTCGACAGAAAGCATTGATCCAGAGTAGATCTGGTGACTAAAGGACTTTCGACGGTTTGTAGGAGTGGTCCATAGCCTTAATGCACATAATAATGCAAATGAGGGATGCCCATTTGGGTGAATATATAGGGAGTCTTTTGGCCATATACCCATAGTGCGTAACTCCGCATCTAACTCAATGTAAGTTTTCTCATTAGGGTTCTCGTCCAAAAGAAAACCATAGTGTTGAAGAAGCTCCAAGTTTGTGTATGTCCCGTACCCCAGAAGTACCTGCACGTTTTGTTGGCCAAGTTTAAGAAAGCAGAGAGCACACAAGATAATCCTTTCAGAAGGCAAGAATATTAGAGCATACCTGCTCCCCTTTCCTATATCTTTTTCGAGCATACAAACAGTACGCACTAGAATCTTCATATCCACCATCTGTCATCCTTTCCGATGAACTATCCAACTTTATCTCCTCCAACATAACATTTCTCTCCTGGCATTTCATGGCTCCTTCTGTATCTTGCTCTTCAGACGAAGTATCATCATCAGGAGCAGCATAATTAAATAAATCACCTATCGGACATAGGCAACCAGCATCATCCCATGCTATATGCAATGTCCGTGAAGATACCTTCAGGTGGACAAATGAAACCTCAGAGATCTCAACAATAAGTAAAATCTCATATCGGAAATAAGCTAAGGAGCCGACAAAATCTTGAGTTGGCGCTGATTCTACACAATAAATTAAAAAAGCTGATAGCATATAAAATGAGAAAAATGCTGACATAAATCGAGCTAAATTAAATTTCAAAATAACAATACCGTTGCAAAAGCCCAAAGCCAAGTTTTAAACATCAAAAGTTTAGGTTTGAAATCCAATTCTCTCATTAGCGGTGTTGCTTCTTCCCACTCAGATCTGACGACAGAAACAGCCTTTTGTGCAACCCAAATAGCATCATCAACCTGATAGTCAAAGCAGAAACCATTTAATGTTTTTGTAGGATGGCGCAAACGATAACCAAAAATAGTTCTGTTGACAAATCTGCCAAAGCTATACTTGGAGAGCTTCAATTTCAAAATCGTTGAAGTTAGCCAAGATTGTGTAGTAGCTAGGCAGCTGAGACAAATAGAGGTACCAACTAGAACTCTTCCCTTTTCCCACTTCAGCCAATAAGCATACGATCAGTCTCTGTCGAAACACAAATAGGAGAGCAGGGAAATCATTCAAAGAATGCTCAGGTTCAGAAGAAGTACAAGAAAGAAAAATGATCAAGAATGAGTTTACACTTAGAAGGTGAACACGCTACAAAACTAGTATTCCTAACTCGCGAAGTTACTTGTGCAGTATTTTTGTGATAAACCCAGAACATTTTGATTTTCCCTCCATCAAGCAAACTGCTACATATATGGGAGGATTTTCCATCTCCTGATAACTGTCGGATTCATGCAATCATATTTGCAAAGTTGAACATATAAATGTATCTAAACTGCACCAGAACAAACAAACTGCATGGAAAAACAAACTCCTGCGGTAATTAAGTGTTGAATAATTAAATATCCATAGGAATTAGTTTGCCGACATATCCCTCTTGGTAAAATCTGTTCCACCAGATTGATTTGGAGGGGCAGATGGTTAAGTACCCCCCCCCCCTCCCCCCCCTCCGTCCCAAAATTTTGAGACGGAGGTATTAGATGTTAAATATGGGCATGGTCCCCCAAAAATCCTATCAAAGATTTTGCAAATGTTTCAGTGACTCCAGAACCAGTACGACCACCAGTACTCCTAGTCCTCGTTTATCCCAGGAACTTGGTAAATTATAGAACAATTTACACATCTCATGAGCATGTTTTAGTATACATCAAACTGTTGCCTGGAGATACGGCATTACCTGGATGCTAGAGAGGCGAGGGCGATGGGCATCTACGCAGGAAGCAAGCATGGGGTCGTCGGCCATGACGCGGTCGCTGGTGAGCAGGGCAGCGCGGGGAACGCGCAGCACCAGCTCGCCGCGCCGAAGGTCCCGAGCCGCCGCAAAGCCCCTCCTGAGGTGGCAATAAAGAAAATCCATGAGCTATGAGAACCGAGAGATCCAAGAACCGCAAGCGACTGGGGTGGGGGTTTGGGTTTATTACCCGCCCGCGTCAGGGAAATCAGCGACGACGAGGGTGCGGCCGAGGCACGAGGAGGAGGAGGCGGTAGAGGGGGCGGGCGCGGACGGGGTGTCGGATACGCCCAGCTCGGCCGCCCACCGGAGGAGCGCCTCCATTTGCGGCGGCGGAGAGAGCTTCTTCGGGTTTTTTTTCTCAGGGGAAGCGTTCGGTTGGTGGCATGGGCTCTATGCCTTATTGGGCTGGAAATGGATTTCTTTTCCTGGAGCATGTAACCTAAACGAGGGTTTTTCCTATTTAGCGCTGCAGGCGCTGGTTAGGGAAAAACCGGCGCCTGCGGCCGCGATAGACGGGCCGGCTCATTCTGTTCTTTTTTTCTGATTTTAGAGAAACATCAAAAAGATGGGTCAGAGGGGGTTCGGACCATAAACCACTTCGTTGTGAGCACTCGGCTCTGAGCATCTTCAGCCGTTCGGCCCCCAAGGGCCTGAAATAGCGTCGCTTGGGGGCGAACCGACGTTAAAATCGGTTTGGACCAGAAACCACTTTGTTGTGAGCACTCAGCTCTTAGCATCTTCAGCCGTTCGACCCCAAGGGCCTGAAATAGCGCCGTTTGGGGGCGAGCCGGCGTTAAAATTGGTTTGGGGGCTTGGGGTCCCAGCCGCCGCACCAAGATCGCCCTCCAGCCGGCAATTTCAGACCAGTTTCGACGCAAATTTGGTCCAAATTCGGCGCTCTTTCGGCACAAATTTAACAAAAACTAATTTTTTATGCCAAAGTTCATCACAAAAATCAATACAAATCAAATAGTTCAATAAAGCAAGCTCATAATTCCAACATAAATTAAAACAAATCGAACTAGGTGCTGCTCTTGAGTCTCCATAGGTGCTTCACTAGGCCGTCATGCAGTTGTTGATGCACCTGTGGGTCTCGAATCTCCTAGCGCATATTAAGGAAGGCAGACCATGTTGGCGGTGCCTGGTGATTAACAACTGCAAGAGGACCCTGCCTGAAATATGGTTCAGTGTCAAACACTCGCTCTTCCTGTCCGCTCTCAATGATCATGTTGTGCAAGATGACACAACAATTCATCACCTTCCACATCTGCGATTTCGACCAGGTCGGAGCGAGGTACCGGAAAACAACAAATCGAGATTGGAGCACACCAAATGCTCGCTCGACATCTTTCGTGCAAGCGTCCTGGCACTTAGCAAAGTGTGACTTCTTGCCTCCTGCCATAGGGTTTGAGATAGTCTTCACAAATATGGACTATCTCGAATAGATACCATCTGCTAGATAGTATCCCGTGTTTTAGTGGCGCCCATTGACCTCGAAGTTCACCAGAGGAGCATGACCTTCAATAAGCTTGGCGAAGACACTCGAGCACTACAATATGTTGATGCCATTGTGAGTTCATGGCATACCAAAAAAGGAGTGCCAAATCCATAGGTCATGTGTGGCTACTGCCTCAAGTACCACACTGCAAGCTCCTTTGGCACCTTTGTACATCCCTTGCCAAGCGAATGGGCAGTTTTTCCATGCCCAATGCATGCAATCGATGCTTGTAGGCATCCCAAGAAATCATCTTGCTGCATTTTGTGCTAGGATCCGAACAGTGTCTTCAACATTAGAAGATCGCAAATACTGTGCTCCAAACACTGCCAGCACTGCCCTGCAGAACTTGTACAAACACTCAATGGTGATGGACTCAGCCATGCGTCCATAGTCTTCATGTATATCACCGGGAGATTCGTATGCGCAAGCATCCTCATAGTTGTGGTGCACTTCTCGAGTGAGGAGAATCCAACCGTGCCGGTGCAATCCATCTTACAAATGAAATAGATGTCGAACTCCCGAATGACATTCACAATCCTGAGGAAGAGCTTCTGGATCATCCGATAACGGCGACGAAATACTTTCTCGCCGTGTAGAGGAGCGGCGGCGAAGTAGTCGACGTAAAGCATGCAATAGCCCTCCATTCGATGCCTCTGTTTGCTCTTGCGGTGGCCCGGTGCCGAGCCACCGAGTTGAGGCTTAGCATCGTTCGCGAATAGGCCGGCCAGTGCGATGAGGATCATGAGGTGTTCCTCGTCGGTGGTGTCAGCCTCGGCTTCCTCCTCCATCAAAGACGTGAACGCCTCCCCGTCATCCGAGACCATGGCCGAACAGGCAAATCGCCAAACACCTTGCGGGTATGTTGGACGGGCAGCAGCAGGTACCCCGCCCCTCGTGGCCGTCGGAGAGCAGGATGGAGGCTAAAGTGAATCCGGCGGGGAAATAACCTTTCCTAGCGGCGGCGTACCGACCGTGGGCAGTGGGCGCGTCGGAATCGGCGGGGCGGCGAGGCGTCCGGTGGCGTGAGGGCGGATCTGGCAGGGAAAAGGCGTTTCTCGCCTGGCAGTGGTGTCCCAACGCCGCTTTTCCTTCCTTCGGAGCCCCCAAGTGTCCCCCACCGCGTTGGGTCGGCCTGGGATCGCCGGGCCTAAAAAGGGCCCAACCGGCGGAAAATCGACATCCCGGGGGGCGACTGAGAGGTTTTTTTGGCGTCGACGATAAAAAAAGGGGGCCTGGGGGTGTGGCTGGAGATGCCCTAACCACCCGACCATGAACTGATTTGTGTAATTATATTTCAGTTCAACCTTTTTCTGTCTATGTCAGTTCGGTTTTTGCTTCTTATTTTTTATCATTTTTATTGTTTTCTTTAATACGCCTTTTTAAAAAATCCAAGAACATTTTTGTGCTGGCCTTTTTTCAGTTTTAAATTTCAGGATTTTTTTAAAAGCAACGTGCTTTTCTTTTAAATAAGTGAACTCTTTCGAAATTTGATGAACTATTTTAAAATTCTGTGAACTTTTTTCTAAATCTATGAATTCCTTGTAAATTTTGATGAACTTTTTTCGAAATCAATGAACTTTTTTTCAAATTCAATGAACTTTTTTAAATCCGATGATTTTTTTTTCAGATTTGATGAACTTTCTCCAAATTCGATGAACATTTTTTAGAATCCGATGATCTTTTTTCAGATTTGATGAAATATTTTTCAGATCTGGTGAACTTTTTCAAAATAGATGAATGTTTTTCAAAATTGCTTGTTTTTTTTTTCAAATTCGGTGAACTTTTTTGAAAAAATCTTGATCTTTTCATCAAAATCAGTGAATTTTTTTATTTCACAAAGAATTTCGTTAATTGCGAGTTTTTCAATATTTTCATATTTAATCAACGGCTGACTGAAGCGAGCCCACCGTCAGTGATTGATGGAGCGAACCTACCAAGCGCTCGCGTATATGGGTCGTCCCACGGGGCGAGAGTGCGTGGGCTGCCAGCTAGGAGCTCCCTTCGGCGAAATCATTAATTGAGAGTTCATCTCTCAAAGTTCATTCACATCCCTATCCCTAGGTTGCAACAAATGGCACACTGCATGTGTGCCACTTGTCGCAATCTGAGATTTTTTTCTTTTATGTAAATTCATATTTTTAAAATGTTTTATCTTTTAAACCGTGCATTCAATTCTTGATTCATTTTTACCATTGGGTTTCTCGCATCAAGATCTTCAAAACTAGATCCCATGTTAATAGGTTTTGATGTACTCTTTTTAAAGAAAAAATGGACGAAAAAACCTGTACCTCTCGCGATAGAAGATAAAACAGAAAACATGTTATTTCCCTTTTCGAAAGGCATGACCGTGCCACTCGCAAAGAAAAATCGTGCCTCTCATGAAAGCAAAATCGAAAAAAGTGTTTTTTTCCTTTTCGAGAGGCATGGTCGTGTCTCTCATGGAAACAAAACCATGCCTCTCTTGAAAAAAAAACATATTTTTTCCTTTTCGAGAGGCACGGTCGTGCTTCTCGCGAAGGAAAAAACCATGTCTCTCACGGAAGCAAAATCGTTCCTCTCACGAAAAACATGTGTTTTTTCACACAAAAAAGGTATTTTTAATATTTTTCGTCCAAAAGCTAAGAAAGACCAATAAAAAAATCGAAACACCAAAAAACCAAAACAAATCTTAAAGGCCGAAAACACGTGCGAAAAATAAAATCAAAAACAGTGCCTCTCGCGAAAAACATGTGTTTTTGACGCAAAAAAAGGTATTTTTAATATTTTTCGTCCAAAAGCTAAGAAAGACCAATAAAAAAATCGAAACATCAAAAAACCAAAAAAAATCTTAAAGGCCGAAAACACGTGCGAAAAATAAAATAAAAAACAGTGCCTCTCGCAAAAAACATGTGTTTTTCACGCAAAAAAGGTATTTTTAATATTTTTCGTCCAAAAGCTAAGAAAGACCAATAAAAAATCGAAACACCAAAAAACCAAAAAAAATCTTAAAGGCCGAAACACGTGCGAAAAATAAAATAAAAAACAGTGCCACTCGCGAAAAACATGTGTTTTTCACGCAAAAAAAGGTATTTTTAATATTTTTCGTCCAAAAGCTAAGAAAGACCAATAAAAAATCGAAACACCAAAAAACCAAAAAAAATCTTAAAGGCCGAAAACACGTGCGAAAAATAAAATAAAAAACAGTGCCTCTCGCGAAAAACATGTGTTTTTCACGCAAAAAAAGGTATTTTTAATATTTTTCGTCCAAAAGCTAAGAAAGACCAATAAAAAATCGAAACACCAAAAAACCAAAAAAAATCTTAAAGGCCGAAAATGCGTACAAAAAATAAAATAAAAAATAAAATTCGAAGGAAAGGCTCGGAGCGCTTAAATGGCAGCTGTTGAGAACGCGCCAAGTGACGGCGCGTGAAAGTGGACGCTGAGAGCAACTCCAATGGGGCGACCCATTTCGTCCGTCGGCGTCTGTTTGGGTCGGCATGGACAAAAGTGGCGGCCCACGCACCGACCCAAACCCAAATCATGTCCGTTTTGCGTCCGCGCCGACGCATTTGCGGCCTAAATTTGCGCCCCAAATGCGTCGGAGCGGACGGGGAACGGATGCCACGCGCGCCTTCTCGGCATCCGCCGCGTACCCACCTGTCGGCCGTCGAACTACCCGCTGTCCACGTGGCGAGCTTAATTTATGACCACGGGCCCACGCGTCAGCGAGGACAATCATCCTTTTTTAAGCCGACCGTGCGGCGGGACCGTCCTCATCCAAACTCGTCGTCCACATCTAGCAAGCTCTGCTCCCCCGTCGTCGGCAAACCCTAGCCACCACCACCACCACAGCGAGATGGGGCTCTTCTCCGGCGCTAGCAACAGCTAGGCCAAGGGCAAGGCCCCTGCCATCCCTTTCCCCTCGCAGTTCCTCCCGCCTCCGCCGGCGCTGGCTCCTCGCCGGCAGAGGCAGTGCGTGAACGTGCCAGTGCACCAGGCGAAGTGGCACTGGCACCAGCGCGTGCCTTTCCCGTACCCGGATCCTAGTGCCGGCGGCGCCGCGGTTGGCTCGGGCTCACGTGTGGACCCTCGTTAGCCTTCGTGGCCGGCTTTAATGTTTAATTAATGTTTTTTTAAATATGCATGCGTTCTTTTTTTTCTAGCGTCGTCAAAATGGATCGGGCCAGCGTTAGACGCATGCGCCGACCCAAAAACGAAAGCGGATATCCGTATCCGGCTGGCCGACCCAAACGGATCAAAAACGGACAAAATCGCTGTCCGTTTGGGTCAGACTGTTGGAGTTGCTTTGAGAGCCTCCATCTCGCTGACTACTTGCTCCGTGCCGTCGGGCTTCTTCAGAATCGAGCCGTTAGGCAATGCCCAGACCTGATTTGACGTCTACTGGTAGCCCAATCGATCCAACAAACCAACGGTGGCCCAACTCAGCGAGAGAGCGCGACGAGGGTTTCCCGCCGCCGCTGTGTATTCCCCTCCCCGCTCTCTTCCCCAAATTGCGCCCTATCCATCCCAATCACCAGCGATGATGAATGCCTCCTGCGTGTTCTCCGGCGAGGTCAAGGGCGAGACCGTCGACAAGAGCTCAGGCACGGCGGACCTAACAAATGTCTCCGTCATGGCCTCCGGCGAGGGGAATGGCGTGACCGCCGAGAAGCTCTCCAGCCCGCCGGAGTATCCGCGCGTGACGCGCCTTCGTCACCGGCGCCTCATGGCCTACCTCTGGTGCCAAGGCTTCCGCGACTCCTACATCGAGTACACGCATCTTCATATACGCTTCTCATCAAAAGGGTAAACCAATGTCTTTCCTAACGCACCGCTGGATCTACGTGATGCCGTGCAGGTTCATGAACAAGACGCGCGCGCTCATGAACCTGCCGCACCTGCGCGGCCTCATCGAGGTCGGCCTGTGGGCCGACGCCGTCGAGTACGTAGACGGGTTCCTGTCGCCGGACACCTGTGAGAAGAGCTTCTTCGCCGTTGTCTTCCGTCACTTCCTTGTGATGCTCCACCAGTTCGCCGACGCCGCCGCCGGCAAAGAGGACAAGTTGCTGCCCAAGCACTACCTCGAACTGAACCACCAAAGAGACGTCAGCCACGCCGAACTGAGGCTCCGCTCCATCTGCATGTCCGTAATCGCTGTCGACGGTGTCAGGTATCTCTCCCGATGATCCACCAATTTCAGCATCCGCGGAGCATGCATTCTACAGTATAAGATAGATTCATGCAGAGTCATAATCTCACACACGTATGTATGTATGTATGTACGAACGCAGGGCCAACATGAACTGGCAGAGAGTGTGGACAAAGGCATCGTCTCTTGTCGACACGTTGGCTCATTGTGTTCCAGAGCTGCGAGACTGCTTCTCGCTGCCGACCACCGGCATCAAGCCACACCATGTACTTCCCATTGCTTCCGGGTACGTAACCCCATCATCCAAACTTTATCCTGCTCCTCCATGACCTACCAGTGCTTTGTACTTACTACAAACAATAGGAAAGTCTCGGTCGGGCTTATCTCCAAAGGTTCAAGTGGATTTGGGATCTATTATGACTGGCGGAGCCTTGAATTGTAACATCGTCACTGTCGCTGGGCGCAAAGCGACAAGCATCCTACGCTTCCGTCGGATGTGTTCATGCTGCCTTTCCAGATTTGAATTCATGTGTTCTTGATTTCCCCATGTCCAGATATTTCTGCCTTTTATCTTCGTTCGATGATTCGTCATGACCAAAATATGGCATGGTGGATTTTGGCCACCATCCAAACATACCCATAGTCTCCTACATCCACAGAAAATTGATCCATTCATGGAACTACTAGTATTCTAATATGTAAACATTTCAGTGATCTGAATAATCTTGGTTATTGATATGTATCTTTTTCCTTGGAAGAAATCAAGCAATGGTCTTGTAGTGATGATGATTTCATTTTCTCTGTTCTATTTGCTCATGAAAATCTTCTTGCTTCTACCCGTGCATTGATATGAAAGCAGAACGGCGTACTATACAATAGCTGCCAACAAATTGAACTCTTGTGCTTGTGTCATTCGCGGGTTGGAAATTGTTCGCTTCTTGATTCATCAATTAAATCCACGCCAACTATGACAAGTACAAACCAATTAGTTAATCACTTGCTCGGTTGTCGTTGTTTTTATTTTGTTCTTGCATGGTTCTAAGTGGGCGATTGAGAAAGAATGGGATAAGGAAGATTTTTTTTTTTTTGCAAAATATGATGACGTGGAAGTAGTTTGAGTTTTTTTTTAATGCAAAAGAAGCAGAAAATGAAGGGGTATGTTAAGACTTAGATGTCCATTTACTTGTGAAGTTGCTTGTCTGAGCTACTCGATCCAGTCCAGTGTATGACATGATTCCCGGTTTCAGTAGTTATAATTACCAGTTTCCTCACAGTATTTGATCTCTCTGCTAGTTTGAGGAGTCAGAGGCGTTATGTGAAGCTGAAAAATATTGGATCAAAACCACGAAAAGCTGTCATCAGTGCCTTGAAGTGGTAATTGTACATCTTCACTAGCCTGAACTAGACCTTTCCTCAGTCCTACTCTTACTGGTTCTTGCTCACTTCTGAACATGTACACATTGCTTGCTTTTTACAGAAAGTGTCCTTTGAGATCAAAAATTGGTATGATCACCCCTGTACTTGAAAAGATCGTGTATATGATTAAGGACATCTGTGATAGTTATTAACTACGTGTTCCAATCAATGGGCAGGGTCGATTGAAGAAGCAAAGGAATTGCTGGCGGATCTCCTTGGTAAACACCAGCGTCTCGTCATGGTCTTTTGTTCATTATTAGGACCTTGTAGCTCAAAAGCTTCCAGTATAGAAGAGACCTGATCTACTTATATTGTCCCACTGTTTGAAGAAATCAGATATGATTTTGTATATATATGGGAACTGATGAATTTGTGGGGTGACCTTCAGATGCAAGTGTACGATCTGGCGTGCAAATGTTACCCTCTGATCTGAGCCATGCACCTGAAAATGAATGTAAAACCTTGCTTGTGTTTTGTTCACCCGTAACAAACTTCATGGTCAAAGTTGTGGGTTGTATTTTACTTTCTAATATCATAAAATTGATTGAGGTTTGGACGTGTTTTTGGATTTTGGTCTGAATCAGCGCTGTTTGAATTTCAAAGTAATGATTCTGCACTACAAATTATAGCAGCAAAGTTCATGGTCAATTTTTTTATTTAATGTTAAGGCCCTTGCTTGTGATATACCAAATGCATGTACATGCCATGAATGCCTTGTGACATGCACTGATAATGCCTTTCCATGCTTTTGATTCCTATGCACATTGTGATCTCCTTTTTTGTGCAATATGTCTTTACAAGATCAATCGTGGAAATGTCTTGCTCGTCCTCTATTCTGTCATTCTTGTGTTGGTTGCATCACATTAAGCTGCTTTTATCTTTGCATGATAATAAGTTAAGATTGTAGCGGCCATTTCAAACTGCTCAACTTGCCGTGTTAATTCATAACTGCAGTCACCGTTTCTAACTCCCAGAGTTGCCGCAGGTGCTCAATTCCTCCAACCCATCCCAGGTACCTTGACAGAAGCTAAAACTTCTGGGCCATCGACAAATGCAGGTAAATCAGTTGAACCTCTGCTTGGTTGATCTCCAAGGGGGCGTTTGGTTCACGGGCGAGGTTGGCTTGGTGAGGATATACATAACCACGTGGTTGGGGATATCCTAGTTCTTGTGTTTGGTTGTAAACTGAGAGGTGGTTACGGATAGCCAATTTTATGTTTGGTTAGAAGGATGGGAGATGGATATCATGTTACGGATGCCAGATGCAAATATGCTGCTCTGAAGATTGTTTCGACATGAGGTTACAACAGAGAGAGCTATACATGCGTACACTATACGAGTGTGCTAATTGCCTACATGAGTGGTGGCTGGGCGTGTTCCAACACAAGCCAACCTCGACGTGTTCCATGAACTTGGATCGTCGGAGGTGTGGAGGCAGTTGCCCCGGCGTCTGCACTTCGTAGGACATCAGTAGCATTCGATGCGCACCATCGAAGACTGGACCTTGCTCGCCCTAAACTATACACCCGCCGCCGTGCACACTCGATCATGAAGCTCTCGCCGGCCCTGTCGTACCATCCATTGGTCACCGCCGGCCTACAGGCATAGCACAGGCCACCAACCCCGCCAATCCCCACCGCCACAGCTCGCCAACTCGTGTGTGTGGAGCTTCATGACCGAGAAAGCAGAAAATAGAAACAGGAAGAGAGAGGAGAAAGGGGTTGCACCTCGACCGCGCCGCGCTGCCGCCGACCTTGCTCAAACGTGCCGCCGCCGTTCCAAATCGTAGCTGCTGACAGGGTGTTCTGTTCGTTCGGAAGGGATGACAGAACAAAAGAAAACGTTTCGCTGTCTCGAGCGTGGGTGGCTGCCACCATCCGCCAGAATTTCGCGGCTCCCTTCAGCCAGCTTTTAAAGGAATATTCCTAGGGTATCTGGTTATCTCACCCTTCTTCACCATCAAACCAAACGAGTGGTATCCTTTTTAAAACTGGCTATCCCTATCCACTGGTTGGTTATCCCTTGAACCAAACGCAACCTAACACTACCGCTAGGGATCATTCGTACACTAACAAAAAAAAACGTTGATCTTGTCATGAACTAATCAAAGTAAATGTTCACCTTTGGTCCTAAAACATTTTGCTGTTAAGAGAACATCGGTATATTATATGCTGTCATAATACTTAAACAATCTTCATTGTGGTTCAGGCAGGAGTAAGCATGAGGAGGAAGCAGGTTATGACACCATCACTGCTCTCCAGGATTCAGATGGGAGAAAGAATTCAAGGGATAAACTGGCAACGGTTGAGCAAGACCGTTCTTTAAAACGGCAACGGTCAAATGAGGCACCTGGTGAAGCTACTCTGGTAAGAATAAGACAAAGAGTTCAGTGAACAGTGCACTGGGCTTAGTAGGTTTCCTTTTACAAATATATAGATAGATTTAACTTGCAAAATCCATCCTGAAGCCTGAAGGCGTCTGGTCCTGTACGAATCGCCCTGCAGCCTGAAGTTACTGTCTCGGATGATGTTCATTAACAGGTGCAGTGCCTGTCTTTGTGCGTGCAGGTCATGCCAGGGTATTGTGCTGTGGAGGTTTTGAGCGCAAAGCGGAGTGGTGGAGAGACGGCCGCTCCATGATGTACCCATTCTGCTCGAGCGTTTTGCTGATCGTTTTACCTGCTGCTTGAGGCTTGCAAGTCTCCTGGAACTCGTGACAATGTTTCTTTATGATGAAACTATGTTACCAAGTACTAGTGCCTGTGTTAATTAGGACTACCATCGATCACCTATGCCACTAAGAGCATCTCTAATAGCGGCGGCAAAACACGCGCGCGGGGTAAAGCCAGTTTTTAATACGCGCGTCAAAAAAAGACGCGCTGCAGCGGCGGTGGAAAAAGCGCGTGCGCGGCAAAGGATTGCGCGCGCGGGAGAAAGCGCGCGCTAGATTTGCCGCGTCGCTTACCGCGCGCCTATAAAGCGCGGCGCTTGTCACGCGCCCTCTCGCCGCTCTCTCCCCTCTCTCGCTCGCCACGTGCCCGCGCCAGCGCCTTCTCGTCGCTCTCTCCTCTCCCTCTCGCCGCTCTCTCCTCTCCCTCTCGCCGCTCTCTCCTCTCCCTCTCGCCGCCAACGCGCCACCATGCCGCCTCGCCGTCGTGGAGCGTCCGGCTACTGCGGCGTCCGAGCGCGCCCGCCCGGCGCGTTCTCCGCGGAGATCCGCTCCGGTCCGATGCGTCTCCAGCTCGGCACCTTCGAGACGGCCCACGAGGCCACCCGCGCGCGTGACGCCTCCGGGCGGCCTCATTGGGAACTGAACTTCCCCGACGTGCCGAACCGGGAGCGCGCCATCGAGCTCGCGCCTCCTCCGCGGGTCGTCACCGACGAAGAACGCTGTCAACAACGGAGGCGCGAGCAGCGGCTTGGCATTGCCGAGCTGGACGAGACAGCAATGGCGGACTGGCGCCGGCGCTTCCCGCAGGACGTCCTCGACGAAGAGGAATTCTATGAGCGGCGGAGGGAGGAGAGGGAGGCGGAGGCAGCCGCCTACCGCGAGGACAGGCATACGCGGAGGGCGGCTGCCATCTTCAACGAAGAGCTTGGGGAAGCGTCGGACTGGCTACCGAACGATCCCCGGTGGAACGACGCCTGGCTCTTGTCGTCGTCGGACGACGGCGGCATCGACTGGGACGACCTCACCTCCGACGACGACGAGTAGTTTAGCTTTAGTTAGTTTAAAAGTTTCAGTCTATCTAGTCTATCTATCTAGTTTATGTATCGAACGTATCGAACTATCTAGTATCGAACTATCTATCGAATGTATCGAACTATCTAGTTTTTTTAAGTTTTTGCGCGTGTTTTTTATAGCTTTTGCTGGAGCGGCTCGCGCGCGGTAAACTTTTGCGGGTCTGCTGGAGCAATCGCGGCGCGTGGCGTAAAAATTGAAAACAAGGCGCTGCAAAGTAGGATTTAGCGCGCGAGAGCTTCTGCCGCTGTTGAAGACGCTCTAAAATATGTAAGCCGCTGACTAATGGGTGATGCTATGGTACTGTAATGATCAGGATTTCACGCTGCTGGAATGGGAAGATCTGTGTTGCGTCCCAGGTTCCTGGTGTTGGTTGTTTTATTAGTTGCTAGCCTGCTCTTTAGATTTTGGTTAGCTGCTTCCCCTGGATTTCTCTGTAATCTGAATCGTTAATGGTTTCTAGCAATGGAAATCGGGGATCTTTTACTAAAAATAGAATGTAAGCTGCTGAGTGAATGTGTTTGTTTGTTATTTGGGTGATGCTCTGCACCGGGTTGACCGGCGCAGTGTGCGGCCGGGTCGCCCCACGATCTGCTCTCGCGTTGAGTCGGTCGTCCTTCTTGCCCACACAGAAAAAACGAAGTCATGGCCACGATGGCAAGATGTAACGTCGGCTCCAACGAAATGATTTCTCATCTAATTATCTTTTGCCTTATTAGAAGAAAAGAGATAATTATTTCTTCTAGTTACTCTTTATTTGTTCATTTGTTCATTTTTATTTTTTTCCCTATATTTTGTCTTATGTGTTTTGTAGACAGTACAAACATTTTTAACAAATAAATGCACATTTCTTAAAATGTGCAAGCAGTTTTAAAAATTCTGCATACATTTTAAAAAATATATGACCAATTTTTAACATTGCATGAAAAGTTTAAAAATAGGTGAAAACATTTCAAAACACATGTACATTTTTTCTAAAAAAATGATTAAACACACTTTATACATTATGCACGGACATTTTTACAAATGCGTGAACACTTCTTAAAAATAAGTACTAATACTTGTAATTATGTGTTTTCTTAATGAGTGGATACCTTCAGGCGTTGGAGTCCATTAACGAGCAGATGGCAGGACCTCACAACTGCTAGGAGTTTTTGTTTTTGTTTTTTGCAAGAAAATTTTGATCTGTTCATCTTTAATCATGACAATACAAAGAACATCAAAAATAATAAAAATTATATCCAGATTCGTAGACCACTTAGTGACGACTATAAGCACTGAAGCGAGCCGAAGACGCGCCACCGTCATCGCCCATCCCTTGCCAGAGCCGGGTAAACTTGTTATAGTAAACAGTTCGTCGTACATGATAAATGTGTTGCACAATCAAGTCCAAATACTCTCCAAGAAAACACTCCCTTGTAGTTAGGGAAATTCTTCCCTCCAAACTTTACTGACAAGCCTATGGATTCGCTTCCCCTCTGACTGCCGCTCCGGCGAAAGGAAAATCCTGGTGCCTCCGCTCCGGTTAGTAGTTTAGATTATGATTTATAGTCTAGCAGGTGCGACACTCAGTTGGATGGTGACGCATCTTTTTCGAATTTGTCTTCTGTGCTCCGATCTTGCTCGAGTTCGTTTGTCTGGACGTAGTTGACGGAGCACCAGCGTAGATTCTTGTCGGTTTCATTAAAACGGTGAGGGTTGGTGGTTTTCATTATGTGACGAGATTTAGTTTCAGGTGTTTCATTTAGGACAGTAAAACTCAGCCTAAACCGAGCTTTCACATGCCCTTAGCATTTCTCACCGTCAGATTTTGCTTTCGATTAGTTTCTGGCCGTTAGATCTGGCCGTTAGATCCGCCCTCTAAATCTCTAAATTGCAGTTTACCGTGAACTGGGCTGGTTGTCCTAAATACACTATCAGGATAAACTCCTATGCTGACGGCTTGGCATAGCTCTGATCCCCGTCGGCGTAGGGCCGTCAACACCATATACGTCGACATACCCCAGGTCGCCGTCGGCATAGAAATGCCGCCGGCATAATGCTATGACAACGGTGTCCATACAACGATGCCGACGACGCAGGCCGTCGGCATAGCTCCATGCCAAACGACGTTCGGTGGCGCCGCCGTCAAGAACGTCCCAATCAGGGACCGCCACGTGTCGTTCCTATGACGAGGCTACCATGTTGCGGCCGGTGGTGGTCCCTGGGGCGTACCTATGCCGACAGCTAAATTGTCGGCATAGGGTGAAACTACACCGACGACGCGATCGTCGGCATAGCCCACCAAGCGGCGGCCGGTGGTGGTCCGTGGGACATACCTACGCCGACGGCTAAGCTGTCGGCATATGGTGAAACTACACCGACGGCGCGGCCGTCGTCATAGCCTGCCACGCGGCGGTCGCTGGTAGTCCCTAGGGCGTACCTACGCGGCGGTCCCTAGGGCTCAGGCTGCCGGCATAGGTACAAAACTACGCCGATGGCCCGGCCGTCGGCATAGACTGCTACGTGGCGGCCACTGGTAACTCAAACGCCCTCTATGCCAACGGCTAATTTTTTTGTCTTTTCCTGTTTCATACAAATTATTTCAATTCAAAATAGGAGAACACATATAATGGAATATACATGCACATCAGCACCATCAAGAGCATCATAAATATATATGTTCTCACAACCAACACCACCATCACATCCTCACAACCAACACCACCACCATCACGTCCTCACAACCAACAACATAAGCATATCAGAAACATAAGTAGCAGAAAAGGGCAGAAGTCATCTAAAGAGCACAAGTCATCTAAAGGGCAGAAGTCATCTAAAGAGCATCAATACGTCCACCTCCAAGGTCGTCAACGCCAAGTCCGCCAAAGCCCAAGTCTTCACTACTAGCGGCAGCGCTACCGCCTCGGTGGATTGGAGTGACCGGGCTCCGTGACTCGGGAGTGATGCGAAGACCGGCACCACCACCAACGGATGACCTACCGGTTTCCTGGATGTTTGAAAAGACATGTTGAGTGAATGTTATTGTGTTGAATAAACAGTAAGCGGTGGTTGAATAGTTTGGAAATGTACTAACCACCATTGTCCCCGGTTGCTGTGCTAGAAATTCCTCAAAGGTAAGCAGCACTGGTTGTGGTCCTGCAGCTGGTGGTGCTGGTTCCATTTCAGGAATCGTGCCATTCCTAATGCTCTCAAACACGAGCTGCATGTTAATTGACAAAGCAAACATGAATGTCAGAAGAAATGAAAGTGTCAATATGGAAATGAAATGAAAGGGGCTAAACTAACCGTCATCATGCGAGTGTTGTGGTCCTGGACGGCTACAACTCTCGCGCTCCACGCCATGGTCTCCTGGCGTGTGTACTCCATGTAAGCCTACAATATGACGTGATGGAACTCATTAAACATCTCAATGAGGAAAATAAAGTGAGCAATGAAGATAAGAGGGAAAAATACTTACAGAGTGCCGCTCGGCTAGGAGGGACTATGACTGCGCAGTGGTCGTGGGCGTGCGCTGTCTCAGGCTCGGGTCGGTAGCTCGGAGCTGTGTGAAGGAGATAGAAGGAGTGACCATAGCATCCAAAACCAGATGCTGACCATGAGCCTTCGGCCCCATGCCAACCACCACTCTATCGTCCAAAGGCGCCTTGATGGGGTCAGGTGTGTCAGGATGTAGCTTCCGATACGTCGTAGAGTAGTTCTTCTTCTTCTTCGCGGTGTTGCCGTAGTACTTGTCCTTGGCAGGCTTGGGCCTCTGATGACCCACAAGTATAGGGGATCTATCGTAGTCCTTTCGATAAGTAAGAGTGTCGAACCCAACGAGGAGCAGAAGGAAATGACAAGTGGTTTTCAGTAAGGTATTCTCTGCAAGCACTGAAATTGTCAGTAACAGATAGTTGTGTGATAAGATAATTTGTAACGGGTAGCAAGTAACAATAGTAACAAAGGTGCAACAATATGGCCCAATCCCTTTTGTAGCAAGGGACAAGCCTGAACGAACTCTTATATAAAGTAAAGTGCTCTCGAGGACACATGGGAATTATTGTCAAACTAGTTTTCATCATGTTCATATGATTCGCGTTCGCTACTTTGATAGTTTGATATGTGGGTGGACCGGTGCTTGGGTGCTGTCCTTACTTGGACAAACATCCCACTTATGATTAACCCCTCTGGCAAGCATCCGCAACTACGAAAGAAGAATTGAGACAAAGTCTAACCATAGCATTAAACTAGTGGATCCAAATCAGCCCCTTACGACGCAACTCATAAACTAGGGTTTAAGCTTCTGTCACTCTAGCAACCCATCATCTACTTATTACTTCCCAATGCCTTCATCTAGGCCCAAATAATGGTGATGTGTCATGTAGTCGACGTTCACATAACACCACTAGAGGAGAGACAACATACAGCGCATCAAGATATCGAACGAATACCAAATTCACATGACTACTAGTAGCAAGACTTATCCCATGTCCTCAGGAACAAAAGTAACTACTCACAGAGCATAATTATGTTCATGATCAGAGAGGATTTGAATAGCATTAAGGATCTGAACATATGATCTTCCACCAAGTAAACCAACTAGCATCAACTACAATAAGTAATCAACACTACTAGCAACCCTACAAGTACCAATCGGAGTTGCGAGACGGAGATTGGATACAAGAGATAAACTAGGGTTTGGAGATGAGATGGTGCTGATGAAGATGTTGATGGAGATGAGTCCCCTCCGATGAGAGGAGTGTTGGTGATGACGATGGCGACGATTTCCCCCTCCGGGAGAGAAGTTTCCCCGGCAGGACGGCCCTGCCGGAGCTCTAGATTGGTTCTGCTCAAGTTCCGCCTCGTGGCGGCAGCGTCTCCTCCCGAAAGCTCTATATTGATTTTTTCTCAGACGAAACACTTCATGTAGGAGAAGATGGGGGCCAGAGGGGCCACAGGGGGCCCACGAGCCCCCCAGGCGTGCCTAGGGGGGTAGGCCGTGCCTGGTAGGCTCGTGTCCTCCTGGTGGCTCTCCTCTGGTATTTCTTCCGCCCGGTATTTTTTATATATTCCAAAATAATTCCTCGTTGATTTTCATGGCTTTTGGAGTTGTGCAGAATAGACATCTCAAACTTGCTCCTTTTCCAGCCCAGAATTCCAGCTGCCGACATTCTCCCTCTTCATGTAAACCTTGTAAAATAAGAGAGAAAAGGCATAATTATTGTACCATAATGTATAATAACATCTCATAATGTGATAAATATCAATATAAAAGTATGATGCAAAATGGACGTATCAACTCCCCCAAGCTTAGACCTCGCTTGTCCTCAAGCGGAAGCCGAGATCGATAAATATGCCCACATGTTTAGAGATAGAGGTGTCGATAAAATAAAATACGGACATGCAGGCATCATGATCATATTTAGAACAGCAATATCGTCATATAATCCCTTATGCCAAAGTGACAATTCATTCACAATGTAAAGCATGCATCAAGAACCTTATTGAGAATTAACAACCAATAGTATTTAGTCATTGAAGCAATTGCAATTTATCATAACATCAGAAAGAGTCAAATAAGAGACTGTAAAGCAAATCCACATACTCAATCATCTTTTAGCCTTCTACAATTGCTAAAACTCACGCGGTACTCACGAGATCAAAGTTTCAGTTGGACACAGAGAAAGATAGGGGCTTATAGTTTCGCCTCCCAACCATTTACCTCAAGGGTAATGTCAGCAGTAATAATTCATGATTACTTACTTCCAAGTTGATATATCAATATAGATCTTGCCCTAGCACATGACGCTTGCCAAGATAATGGCGAAATAAGGAATTGGTGTTGATCACCGTGACTCTTTTAAAGATAAAAAGTAAAGGTACAAGATAGGCCCTTCGCCGAGGGAAGCATAGGTTGTCATGCGCTTTTGAGGTTTGGATGTGTGATCTCTTAGTGTGAAGGAACGTCACTTTATATTGCCTCCTGTGATAAAGAACTTTATTATGCAGTCTGTCGCTTTTATGTCTTCCTTATCACAGGTTAGTACAAAGCTTATTTTCCACAAACTAATAGATCGTACATATTTAGGGAGCAATTTTTTATTGCTTGCACCGATGAAAACTTACTTGAAGGATATTATTCAATCCATAGGTAGGTATGGTGGACTCTCATGGCAAAACTGGGTTAAGGGTTTTATGGATGCACAAGTAGTATCTCTACTTAGTGCGGAAGTTTTGGCTAATATTAGGTGGAAGCAAGCGTCACATGCTAAATGATCCATAATCATATAACATTGTTCGGAACCAAGCAAACATAATTCATTATGTTGTCTTCCTTGTCCAACATCTACTTCTTAGCATGTAATAGTTTAATGAGTGTTCACAATCATAGATGGTGTCAAAGATGATATATTTATATGTGAACCTCTCTTTCTTTATTACTCCCTATTAATTGCAACAATGACCAAGATCTACGTTTGTCTACCCACAACAAGTTTCAGTCAACATTCTTTTTATATGTGAAGTCATCACTTCCCATAAGATCATCAAATGATCTTTCATGCTTTTGTTCTTTTATTATTATTTTATTTAGATCATGGAAAGAAGCAAAGCCCTTAACTAAAACACTCTTTATTATATAACTCACGAACTCGATTACATTGGGGATAACACAAAGCAAAACTCAAGCCTAGATCATACTAAGAACTTTATTCTACTAGATAAAGATATTACCAAAAGGATCGAACTAAGATAAAGGTAAAGGCAAAAGATGTGATGGTGATACGATACCGGGGAAACTCCCCCAAGCTTGGCACAAGCCAAGGGAAGTGCCCATACTCGTGTGTTTAATTGTCAAGCTCGTTTAGTTTCCTTTTTAGCACAAAGTTCTAACTTTTTAGATTGTTAACTTCCTCTTCGAGCCTCAACACCCTTTGACATAATTCTTGCTTACTCTCCTGCAAAAGACGAGCATGGGTGAAAAAATTAGGCTTCTTTCTCGAGTTAGGGAGACTCGACTTCTTGAACTCCACAAGCATGTCCCAGGTTGGGGTAGAGGAACTTCCTCTTCGTCGGAACTTGTTCCTTCCGTCCCCTTAGGATCATAATCTTCTTCCTCATCTGTGGTCCCCCCATAAGGATCTAAATCTCCATAGACCTTGGGGTTAGCAAGGTAATCAGCCACATAGCTCTCCCCCTCTGAATCTTGAGAGGAAATCTTTGCTCTAAATCTGCTACAGAAACAGGCTCGGAACGAAAACAGAGGATATTTGCGTGATACGAGGTTCAGACCTTTCGGGAGATTATATAATGAATTTTTACCGACCATAAGGAGTGTTCCACAAGAAAACGGAGTCCGGGAGGCACACGAGGTGCTCACGAGTCCCCTAGGCGCGCCCAGGGGGTGGGGCCGCGCCTGGCAGGCTCGTTGCCTCCTCGTGCACTTTCCAGACTACATTATATTTTTGTATTTTTCTAAATATTCCAAAACCGAGAAAATTTGCTATTGGAAAAGTTTTTGAGTCGGTTTGCTTACTGTCGTGGTTTTATCACGACAGATGTTCGGATTACCGAACTTGAGTTTGGAGCTGTCGCCATTGTAGTGGACTCAAAGGGGTTGATCGGGACAAAGGACACGAGTTTACCCAGGTTTGGACCCTCAAGTCGAGGTAAAAGCCTACGTCCTGCTTGTGTTGTTATTGTTGGTTGTATCGATTACAAGGGGCGAAAAGCTTGACCTAGCTCTCGATAACCTACCTCTAAGTCGCCCCGGGTCTGCCTTTATATAAGAGGTCAAGACCGTCGGGTCTTACAATTGTTTTAACTGGATCATGTTTACATCTCCGAATCTATCTCTATCTCCTCGCCCAAGTCATCCTTGAGACGTCTTACACGCCTGGGTCTTCGTCGTCCGGGCCGTCGTTCGGCCCGCATCATGAGCCGCCTATCCTCTTGGGACTTCAGTTGATAGCTTCTCTTTTGGGCCGGCTCATGAATCAATATTATCAGCCGGAGCTTCTAGGTCGGGTCATATGACGGGGTTATATCCCCAACATTAGGCCCCAGGTTGAATTGAGCCAGCTCACTTCATCCTTCTCTTTTGGTTGTCTGAGAGTCGCCGTAGAATGACCCGGCGTGACATCACGGGATCCGCTGACGTATCACCAAATCTTGGCATTTAACCACTCACTCCGGGAATCGAGGCATCCGCCTCGGTCAACCGGTGTCGTCGCCTGGGATTTCGCGCCTTCCTTTATTCCTTCTTTAAATATGACCCGTGCAGGTCGGGGCCCTTTACACTTCCCGCTCTCGTATCTTCTTCTTCCTCCGTCGACCGCTCCGCCTTGCTGCACTTTGCTCCGGCGCCGCCCGCTCGTCGTCCGCAACTTTGGCCGCTGCATCAACCTGGTCGTTCCAGAGTGTCGTCCGCCTTCACCGTCGGCTCCGGTGAGTTCCTCTACTCCCTTGTTTAATGTCATCACGAATAGGGTTTTCCGGTAGCTCCGCCGCCACGCGCGGGCTCTGGCGCTGCCATCGCGTACGCGTCCTGACGCCGTCGGCGCCTGCTTAGAATGCACTGTCGCTACCGCCGCCGCACGCGGGCCGGCCGCGCGTAATGCGCGGACCGTGAGGGCTCCAGTCCATTTTCCCATCTCCATTGTTTGTCACTAGGTTAGAATAAAATTTATTTAATGCCCTTTGTAGGTCCGTAACTTTAGCAGTAGTCTGTGAAAGCTGTTTGTCCAGGACTTAGCCGATTTTCGATCCTCTTTTCTCTCGTAAACCGTTAGGCTCCCTCCGGCTCTGATTAGCCGGGTCTTCAATAGTATTCTTAGAACCCTTTAAACTGTAAGCCATCGTGACCACCTGCTTTCGCTTGACTAGTCACCCATTTTACCTTGCACATTATTTTAAGCCGTCGATATGACACGCTCCAGCAACTCATGCAACTGGGTCGGCTCTTGTGTTACTGAAGAACATCTGGAGGATCTTGTCGCTGCGGGCACCCTTCCCCCAAAGGAGGTCATCCACTTGCGGGTTCCGGGTGATGAGACCCGCCCCGCACCTAAGAAGGGGGAAGGGGTAGTGTTTACAGATCACATTGACCGGGCGTTCGTACCGCTCGACTCCAAGTTTTTTCGAGACATCCTTCACCTGTACAATCTTCACCCTCAAGATCTAGCGCCAAACTCTGTTTCCAACATCTGCCACTTCCAAGTACTCTGCGAAGCCTATCTTCAATCCAGACCGTCTGTGGGTTTCTTCCGCGAATTCTTTTACGCCAACCGCCAGTCGGAGTTCAAAAGCGGCCTGAGTCTAGAACTTGGAGGGATTACTATCCAGCACCGAAGGGACATCATTTTTCCGGCTATCCAGATGCCAAGCCACCCCAAGGACTGGAATAAAACTTGGCTTTATTGTAAGGATACATCTCCTGAGACCGAACACCGCCTGCCGGGTTATCACCCTTCCCGGCTGAGGACAGACACAGTGCTCCCTGACCGGCTCTCAGCCGCAGATCGTGCTAAGTATGAGACAGCCCATGCCAGACTGAAAGCACTCTTGGCCAATGGACTTATGGGAACAGATCTGATTTGCTGCTGGGTTGAATGACGGATCATGCCTTTGAGCCGCAGGAGTCGACTCATGCATGAGTATGAAGGAAAGTACGATAGTTCATTGTGCTTCAGCAAGGTCCCCTTAATTGAAGATGATATCTGCATGACCGTTCGGAGCCTCGTTCATGAGGCCTCTGGCTCTTGTAGCACTATTGGCTTAGCGCCTTTCTGCACTACCAATCCAGCTCCTGCTGTAAGTTAACTTCGTTTTCATCCGTCTCTTGCATGTTTGCTTGTTCTTTGCTTGATTTACTATATTTTCCTCCGGGTTGCTTTGTGCAGGCCGACTCAGACTTCTGGAAAAAGGAGTATGTCCCTCCTCCGAAGGTGGCTAAGAAGAAAGCCGTGGGCAATAAGCCGAAGAAAAGCGACCCCAAGAGAATTGGCTTGAACAGCCGGCCTCATTAGATTCAGAGGTAAAGTCTTGACTTGCTTGGTTGATCCCTTGCTACTTCCGCTCTTTATTAATGTTTACTGTGTTAATAGGAAGAAGTGGAGACCAGCCACGCCAATGCTCTCGAGGTAACTTATATCTATTCCGACTCAGAATATTTCATCCGAAAGCCGCGGCGGGTTGTTAGGAAATTTCCTCTTTCTCACCCTCTCGCTCATCTGGCTCCCGATTTCTTCTTGAAAAAGCAACAGCAGGCCAAACATCGCCAGACCTAGAGCACCGGCTCTACCGAGCTTGTTTCAGAGCTTCCGAACTCACCGGCTCCGAAGAAGCGTTCTGCAGAGGTTTGTGTCTCTATTTTCCTTTGATTTTTCCTTTGTGTTTCGGTGTCCTCTCATTTTCCTTGTTTATTCTTTCAGAAGACCCCCTCTTGTGGCGACTCTTCAGTGTCAGTTATACCTCCGCCAAAGATCAACCCGCTATGAGTATTCAAACGTCCGACTGTTGATACTATGTTAGTCTCTTTCAAATGCTGACCCTTTGTCTTGCAGTGCTCAGGCGAAGCGCCGTAAAAACAATCATCCTTCCTCTGGCCCAGTCCCTCAAGACCAGGAGCTCGAACAGCCGGACACGACTCAACCGGACCTCGGACAACTGGACCTTGGACAGTCGGAAGAGGCTCCAGCAGAAGAAGCTCCGCCAACTACTTTCACAGAGCCAGCGGTGGATGATGTTATAATGGAGAGTCATTAAAGGGCTCCTTCAAAGCCGGACACCCCTACCAAGTCCCCCGCAACTCCGGATGTCATCATCACCGAATCTGCCCAAAAGTCTCCTCCTCCGGAGCATGTACTGACCCAACATTCAGAGCCGGCTGAGGCCTCACGCAAGCTCAACTTCGATTCTTCATATGAAAAGATGACGGCTGAAGAACTCCACTCTGGTTATATGAATCGGGTCAACACCAGCCGGGATTTAGAACTTCGGCTGGTTGCTATGATGAAGACCAAGTATGAGGTACATCACTCTTCTCCTGCCATAACCTTTCCTAGCCCCCAAGAGCCGGTTTAATCTAGTGTATAGTTGAACCGGGTCTTCCTTGAGGTTATGTAGAAAACGCCTTTGTACTAGATGCAAAACATGCACTGCAGATATAGTGAACCGCCAATCATAGCCCCCAAGGGCCGATTCAAATTATATTTGAGTCGGTTCTTGTTCTTGTAAACAACTTGAAGATCTCGTCGTAGCCCCCAAGGACCGGCTCAAATACATTTGAGTCGGGTCTTCTATCACCAATACTTTTGAAGAACCATCTTGTAGCCCCCAAGGGCCGGGTCAACTTTGCAAATTTAGTTGGTGCTTGTAGCTGAAAGAGCCATGTTGTAGCCCCCAAGTTCCGGATCAATTTCGAAGAAGATGAACCGGAACTGTAAACTCAAAGATCAAATGTACATTAGCCCCCCAAGTGTCAAATATATTGCGTGCAATCTGTTTGAGACTTGCATAACTTAGCTGTGAACACTTGTCATTTTGATATCCTCTTCCTTGTAACAGCCCATCTTTGACTTTGCTATTTGCAGGATGCTTTAAATGCTGCCGGCTCTCAGCTGGCAGATCTGAAAGCCAATCTAACCGCTCAGCAAGAAGCTCGGAGCGTTGCAGACGAGAAGTGCTGGCTCTTAGCCGAAGAGCTTGCGAAGGCCACTGCTGAACTCGCCTCTCTGAAAGAGACGGCAGAGTCAGAAAAAAATGCTCCGACCAAACGGGCGGACGACGCCGATCAACGGCTTATCGCCGTAGCTGAAGAACTCCAAGGCTTGAAACGGCACATTGCCAAGATGTCAGCCGCCTTGTTTGGTAAGTCGTCAACTTACTTATGCATGTTAACACCATTTATTGAAAACTATCGGCTCATGTGCCTCATCCGGCTTATGTAGGTCCCCGGAGCTGGCAGCTTACCTCTGATAGTATTTTGCCTTTAAAGGCTATCTACACCTTCGCCGAGCAGTTGTCCTGCGGAGCTATTTTTATGATCAAGAGCGTCCAATATAAGGAGAAGATCCCCACCGCTCTAAAAGGGGTGTTGGAGCTCTTCTCCACCATGCCAAAACAGATAGAAGAGCTGAAGAAGTCTGCATTTCACCAAGGAGCCGTCGCGGGATTGAGCCGGGCTCTGGCCTTTGCGTCAGAGCTGACTCCGGCTGAAATGATGGATGGCTACCCATCAAAGAAGGTCGACGGCTCAGAGTTTACTGAGACGGATTACTTCAAATGCGTCAAAGATTACCATTTCTTGGCGTCTGTTCTTGCCGACGAAGCAAATTTAAAGAGCTACCAGGTGGCTTACGACAGCGAAGACAAAAGGATCTATGGACCTCTCTACGAGTGGAAGGATTGAACACCTGCCCGTAGTAAGGACCTTTTCCCCTGTGAGCTCGATGCATCACCCTTCTTTGAGGGGTCTTTCGCTGCCGTGGCTAACTGTAACTGGGAATCGGGAACCTCCAGATCCAGCCGGCGGAAGAACCGGAGCAGGGTGAACCAGCCAACTGACTTGACCTTTTGTAATATTTAGAGCAATGGCTCTTGTAACGACCCGCAGTGGGCGGCTGAAAACTTGATAATGCCATTGCTCCTTCTAAGAGCCATTTTGTAATAGCTGTAAGGAGGAATCTGTCGTTTGAAAACATTGCCGGCTGTATATATCTCCATCTTTCAATTTGATGTATTGCCGGGTCTCCATTGACTGACTCTCCTTTGCATAAATCCATCCACGACTGTGCAGATCCGGCGTTTTGTCGTTTTAACAATGTTACGCCTTCCTCAAAAGCCAGTAGACAATTGTAAAGCTTGTCAATCGGAGTAACATGACTCCGATTCTTATGAGCTCTGTTAATAACCGGTTGTCGTAGGGTAATGTTTCGGGACCCCGATCCTAAGTCATATGATTCCATACTGTAACAAGCCACATCACTTTGCGACCTCACGCACGGTACTCCACGGCTGCCACCTTACATAGGCCGGGACCGTTTGCGTCTTTTGGCTCACGTATGTGAACATGTCGCTGGCAATCACACAACAAAGAACCCGGGCCGACATAACTAGTCATAGAACCCAAGTGGCACATCCGTACGGAAACAACCATACATAACCCAGCAATGCAGGTGTCGGCCTCAAGCGTGTGTAGACGAGTCATAGCAAGTTACAAGGACTCCATTACGTCGTGGGACATGAATGTCATCACTGCACGTAGACGAGTCGTAACAGGCTACAGGGACTCCATTACACTGCGAGACATTTCCCCGAAGGGACAGACACAACAGCAAAGAAGGATACATGTCGGTCAATCAATGTGTCCGGAGCAGTAGCAAGCTACCATGGCTCGGTGGAAGCACAAAGAGGCAGTTTCCCGTAAAGAGTACTACTAAAGGCACACGACTAGGTGTCGGATCCCATACATACCATTGCACGTCACACGTACGCACGACATGCCCGATATGCATAGATACAACCATGGCATCACAACATAACCATACCATAACATGACTTTTATTGAAGAGGCTCAGACGAGCCTTGCATAATATGTTCATACAGATAGGGGTCACAAGACCCGACACTCAAGTCATACAAACATAGTCTTACAAACCAGCGGAAACTAAAGCTGTCTGGGTACAGACGACAAAATATAAAAGAGGCACACGGCCTGACTATCTACAGCCCACCTCACAGGCAAGATCGTAGCTGGGACACCAGCTATTCGGCATCGTCAACGTCTAGATAGAACCCACCTGAGGGTCCTGGTTTTCTTCTGCAACATTAATTAAGCAAGGATGAGTACAATCGTACTCAACAAGTCTTTAAAACAGACCTAATCTATTTATGCCCATGTATCAACAAAGGGGTGGTGGAGTTTATGCAGAATGCCAGCTTTGACTCATGGCTAACCTACACTACTCAGTTTTAAACTCTTTGTTACAATTTTAGTTATCACACACGAGTCCACTAACTCGATCACAATACACCACCATGGACTCACCTTCCCCTTCTGGAAGAGTGCCATCCACGGTACTCACACTTGTCTTGAAAATTTTAGAGGTATCCATTTAATTATCTATGAACAACATAAGCTCTCCAAGTAGTCCATATCCAAGGACGTGGCTATTCGAATAGTTTTATAACCCTGCAGGGGTGTACTTCTTCACACACGCTCTCGCCACTTATCGCTGTGTGCCATAAACCATGCACCTCGGCAACCTTCAAGCGGATGCCCAGCGAGGGAGTCGGCCATGACCGTCAATCACATAAGACCTCTAGTCCAGGCTACCGCCTATTTGAGACTGACCCGCACGGAAGTTCGGCCGAAGTTTCTGCTACGGTCCCAAACGATGTGCGCAGGGTTCCCAAGCCCACCATTCGGGTGACCCTTGGTACACCGTGCCACTGCCTACCGCGTCGTAACCCACCCCGAGGGTCAGCGCTACGCACGGCCTCCAGCATGCTATAAACACCAGAAACTACTTGCAATACCTGGACCAAAGACTAAGCGAGTGATAAGTCGAGCGGGGTCATATTTCAGGGCCCAGCATGTGGTAGTATCTCGTCTTGGATCACAAACACGGAATCCAGTTCCTGAGAACGGTCCCAATGAGACAACCCACTATGTACTCCTACATAGCCTCTCATCGCTACCTTTACCAAATCGTATTCATTTTATGCTCATCACATCGGACAACACTGTTTCACTCAGTTCATCACCCAGATGAAACAAACCTGACATACTCTAAGCATAACAAGCATAACATGCAAAGTAAGCTAAGCACATCATGGCACAAGCATCTACCAGGTATGCTAGGTTGCAAGGTTTAGCTAATTACTGTGACAAGATCAGGTCATGCATAAGAATAGGATCATCTACCGTGAATGACTGACATGTGATCGTTTGTCCTAATGCAATAAATGAGAGCAGGAGCGAGAGAATGGGATGTTATCGGAATGATCAATGGGGTTGCTTGCCTTGCTGGGTTGCGGAAGAGTTCTCTCCTTCGTCAGGGTACGGAGTAGTATCCTCCGGATTAGGGCCTACCGCAACGCAGATGAAACATTCAGTACAAGCAGATGCAACAATATGATGCATGATCATGGCATAGTGGTATGCATGGATGAGCTAATGTAACTAGTGGTCATGCCAATTTGAAATGGATTTGAATATAGGTTCAAAGTTGTTCTCATTTCAAATTCTATATATTGACCTAATGCTAAAATTTCCATGTTCACCAATTTAGGTTGCTCTATCATGCATGATAATAGCACCATTGGATTCATTGGATTTTTCTAATAAATTTTCATATATAAATTATTTTCATCTGACTTACAGATTAATTTATATGTTTTTTCAAAGTTTTAAATAATTTTTGGAATTATTTTTAAATAAGAAATTGACTTATTGCATCAGCTTGATGTCATGATGACATCAGCTGGTCAGCTGACCCGGCCCAGAGTCAAACCTGACATGTGGGGTCCACATGTCAGTGTCTGGTTAATTTAATTAACTGATTAAAACTAATCCTGTTTTAATTAACTAACTGGGCCCACCTGTCAGTGTCTAATTAAATTAATTAATTAAATTAATTAACTTATTCTTAATCTGGAATTAACCAGAGGCTGGCCCCACTTGTCATTGACCCACAGGGTCAAGCCAGGGCCCACCTGAGGTCAAACTCGCCGGGGTTGGCCGGCGGCTCGACGCCGGTGACCATCAGGGACGGCGGTGTCCGTCGGGTTTCTCCTACAGAGGGTCATTTGGCGTGCTGAGACCACCGGCGTGCAGCCCGTGCTCGACCGCATCCATCCGAGGCCACTGGAGGTCACGGGGTCGCCGGAGCTCGCCGGAAACGATCTCGTGGCGGCGGTCGGAGCTCGGGCTCAGACCAGAACGCGATATAGGGCACGGGACGACTCGGCGATGGGTTCTACGAGCTCCTGGGAACTCCAGGAGTTCATTCATTCACACACGCGTGAGCTTAGGGGACTGCACGCACGGCGACGACCGACCACGACGGCGAGAAGGAGTCGGGTCCGACGGCTAGGCTGACTACGACGCGAGAAAGAGAGGGGAAACACAGGAGGAAGGAAGAGGATCTCACGGCGCTTCCGGAGAGCTGGTCAGCATGCTCGGGGAGGCAGCGACGGTGACGAATCGACGTCCGGCAACAGCGGCTTCAGCAGGGGATCGGGAGAGAGAGAGAGAGACAGAGGAGAAAGGAGGGGATGAATGAGCTCGGGGAGGAGGGCTCTCGTGACTTCCAGGCGCAAGGGAGGCAGGGAGGCAGCCTGCTCGCTAGCAAGCAGGAGGTGGAGGCCGGCAACGGCTCGGTCACCACCTCGACGCCTACTGGCGCGAGGTGGAAGATGACCCTTCCACCCCTGGTGGGCTGGGCTGGGCCTTCCACTCGACCAGGTAATCCTCTCCCTCTTTTTTTTTAATTCTGCTTTCTGTTTTTCTTTCTAACATTGATTTATTTCTTTGCAGGTCCAATAACCTTTCCAAATATTCCAAAACTTTTATAAATTCAAGTTTGAATATTTCTAACTTGTATCGAAAGTTTCAGATTCTCTTGAAAGCAGTGATAATGATAATATTTTTATTTGTCATTTTCAGAGACTTAAATCATTAATTTTAAATATTTCAAATGTTCAAATAATTGAAATGGTCCCTGGTATATCCATGCCCTTAATTATCAGACATAGGGAACATTTTTGATGGGCATTTTGGATTTGTTGAAATTTCATTTATGTGGAATTTCTTTAATTCATGAAATGCTTAGGGTTTCTTTCTTTGTCCCCATTTCATATTGATGCAATGATGATGATGATAATGCAAGCTCAATGCTAGCCTAGGACACTTGCTAGGGTTGTGACAACTCACCCCCACTCAAAAGAATCTCGTCCCGAGATTTCGAAGTCGTCGGGAAGAGCGCGGGGTACTCTAGTCGAAGACGATCTTCTCTTTCCCATGTCGCCTCCTTTTCAGAATGATGCGACCACTGAACCTTAAGAAACTTGATGTTCCGACGCCGAGTGGTACGCTCAGCTTGGTCGAGAATACGAACGGGGTATTCTCGGTAGATAAGGTTATCTTGGAGATCAATCGCTTCGTGGTCCACTTCTCGGAGAGGGTACGAAAAGCAACGTCTGAGTTGTGAAATGTGGAAGACATCATGAACTTTGGAAAGATGTGAAGAAAGTTCCAATTGCTAGGTAACCTCTCCTCGTTTAGCAAGAATGTGAAAGGGTCCAATGTAACGAGGAGCCAACTTGCCTTTGATACCGAATCGATGGGTACCCTTCAGAGGTGTAACCCGAAGGTAAGCCTTCTCGTCAACTTCATAAGTCACAGACTTATGATGACGGTCATATTGACTCTTTTGACGGGATTGGGCTGTTTTCAACTTTTCACGAATAATGTGAACTTGCTCCTCTGCATCCTGGATCATGTCCGGACCAAAGAGTTGCCTCTCTCCGGTTTCTGACCAGTTAAGAGGTGTTCGGCATTTTCGTCCATAGAGAACTTCAAAAGGGGCTTTGCCCAAGCTTGATTGATAACTGTTGTTATATGCGAATTCAGCAAATGGAAGACAGTTCTCCCAATTCATACCGAAAGATGTAACACAAAGCTCGGAGCATGTCTTCAAGAATTTGATTGACTCGCTCAACTTGACCACTTGATTGAGGGTGGAAAGCAGTGCTAAAGGATAGATGAGTCCCCATGGCAGTTTGAAAACTTTCCCAAAATCGAGAAGTAAAGATACTTCCACGGTATGAGTTAATCTCCAAAGGAACACCATGAAGAGAAACTATTCGAGAAACATACAACTCCGCTAGCTGACTAGCAGTAATGCTTTCACGAACAGGAAGGAAATGAGACACTTTGGAGAGGCGATCAATGACTATGAATATAGCATTGTTCCCTCTCTTGGTTCTGGGAAAACCGGTGATGAAATCCATACCGACCTTATCCCATTTCCATTCAGGAATGGCTAAGGGTTGAAGGGTGCCAGCAGGCCTTTGATGTTCTGCTTTCACACGATGGCAAACGTCGCAGTTAGCAACATACTGAGCAATTTCTCTCTTCATCCTGGTCCACCAGAACCTCTGGCGTAGGTCCTGATACATTTTGGTACTACCCGGATGAATTGTGAGAGGAGAGTCATGAGCCTCCTTAAGAATCAGCTGCCTAAGATGTTGACTCTTAGGAACCACTAAACGGCCCTGAAAGAGCACTACACCTTGATCATCTATAGAGAAGTCCTTAGCGAGACCGCTAACGAGGTTCTCTTTGATTTGGGAAATTCCCTTATCACGCTTTTGGCCAGCTATGATTTGATCCTTAAGAGTCGGTTCCGCCACCAAGTTGGATAGGAATCCTTGAGGAACAATGTGAAGATTTAACTTCCTGAATTCCTCATGGCGAAGCGGTTGACTTTGTTGTAACATCAAATTGTTACAATAAGACTTACGACTTAGTGCATCAGCCATGACATTGGCTTTCCCCGGGGTGTAAGTTATCCCTAAGTCGTAATCTGTAATCAACTCTACCCATCGTCTTTGCCTGAGATTCAAATCCGGCTGGGTGAAAATATATTTCAGACTTTGGTGACCAGTGTATATCTCGCAACAATTACCCAGAAGGTAATGTCGCCATGTCTTTAGTGCATGGACTACAGCTGCAAGCTCAAGATCATGTGTTGGATAATTATCCTCATGTGGATGCAACTGTCGAGATGCGCATGCAATCACATGACGATCTTGCATAAGAATGCAACCTAATCCTTGTTGCGAGGCGTCGCAATAGATAATAAAGTCCTTAGAAAAATCTGGTGGCACCAGAACGGGAGCAGAGATCAGTCGTCTTTTCAACTCCTAAAAACTATGCTCGCATTGTGGGGTCCACTCAAACTTCTTATCTTTCTTGAGGAGTTCAGTCAGAGGTTTCGCAACCTTGGAGAAGTTCTCAACAAAGTGGCAACAATAGCTCGCTAAGCCAAGGAAACTACGAATTTGCTTAACCGATTCAGTTTGAGTCCAATCAAGGACGGCCTGAACTCTCTCGGGATTGACAACAAAACCTTTGCCAGAGATCACGTGGCCCAGATAGGTCACTTCCGGCAACCAGAATTCACACTTAGAGAATTTGGCATACAGGCGGTGCTCTCGAAGTTTCATCAATACCAGCCTCAGATGCTTGGCATGTTCTTGTTCGTTCTTCGAGTAAATGAGTATATCATCGAGGTAAACCACGACGAACTTATCCAAATACTCCATGAAGATCGAATTCATCAGACGAGAGAAGGTGGCTAGGGCATTGGTTAAACCGAAGGACATGACGGTGTACTCGTATTGGCCATAACGAGTGACAAAAGCTGTTTTAGGAATGTCCCCGTTTCTAATTCTGATTTGATGGTATCCCAACCTCAAATCCATTTTGGAAAAGACAGAGGATCCAGCGAGTTGATCATACAAGTCATTGATCCTGGGGAGCGGATACTTGTTCTTAACAGTGACCAAGTTCACTAGTCGGTAATCCACAACCATCCGATCTGATCCATGCTTCTTCTTAACAAAAAGGACGGGGCAAGCCCAAGGAGAAGAACTAGGACAAATGAAACCTTTCTTCAAAGCTTCATTGAGTTGGGTTTTTAGCTCGGCTAGTTCTAAGGGTGCCATCTTATAGGGTCTTCTGGCTATTGGGACTGTCCCTGGAATAAGTTCTATCACGAACTCAACATCTCTGACAGGTGGAATACCTGGCAGTTCTTCTGGAAAGACATCCAGAAAATCACGGACTACCGGAATATCTTCTAGTTCAGGGAGAGGGCTAGCATTTAGGGAATAGAGTTGTCGCTTGGTTGTTCGAGTAGAGACATTAACTATCTCACCCGAGGGATGTGTAAGTTGAACATTCCTAGAATGAGTATCAATCTTGGCATAGTGGGCTTTCATCCAATCCATACCTCGAATGATATTGATGTCCGAAGACTTAAGAGCTATCAAGGATGCTAGGAATACTAGTCTATCCACTAGAATTTCATTGTCATGGCTCACTCTAGAAGTTTGCCATTTAGAACCAGGAGTCTGAACTACTAAAGGAGTGGGCATGTCACAGAAAGACATGTTATGCAACTGTGCATAACTTTCTGAGATGAATGAATGAGATGCCCCAGTATCAAATAGAACATATGCTGGATGGCTATTAACAAGAAGTGTACCTAGAATGACATCAGGGTCTTCAAGAGCTTCTTCTGCAGACACATAATTAACTCGCCCACGGGCAGGAGTTGGCTTCACATAGAAGGCTTTCCCTGGTTTTTTGCGTCCAGCGGGCTTAGCATTGTTTTGGGGACATTCATGAGAATAATGTCCCGGTTCTCAACACTTGTAGCATACCACTGTAGCACGAGGGGCAACATTTTGTTGTGGTCCTCCAAATGGTCTGGGTGGAGGGTTGGACTGAACCGGACGAGGTGCCTGGAAGGATGGCCTCGCAGTGTACCTTGCCGGCATAGCTGCATTGGGTACCCATATTCGGCGCTTGTTGGGTCCTGAACCCGATGCAGGGTTGAAGTCACGGTTATGCCTCCTCGTGGCTTCGTAGTCAGTTTGTCCGGACTCGGCACTGATAGCCTTGTTGACAAGAGCCTGGAAGGTCGTGCACTCATGTAGACGAAGATCTCGGCGAAGCTCAGCATTAAGTCCCTTGCGGAACCTAGCCTGCTTCTTGGAATCGGTTGAGACTTCCTCTGGAGCACAGCGAGCAAGGTTTCCAAACTCGCGGCTATATGCATCAACTGACAATCTGCCCTGGGTGAAGGCGCAGAATTCCTCTCTCTTGCGGTCCATCAGCCCTTCCGGGATGTGATGGAGACGAAATGCGGCGCTAAACTCTGCCTAGGTTGGTGCAGGTCCCTGGGGACGCATAGCTTCATAGCTTTCCCACCACAGGTTGCCAGGTCCCTCTAGAAAGTATGTCGCAAAAGTCACCTTGTTGGCCTCTGAAACATTTGCAGCTCGAATCTTGCGTGACATACTGGTCAGCCAATCATCCGCATCGAGGGGATCGATCGAATAATGGTACTTAGGCGGACACAGCTTAATGAAGTCACCAAGTGACACTCCATCATAGTGATCGTTGCGGGGAGCACGAGCGGTGTTCTGTTCAATCCTCTCCAATAGTCTGTTGGTCTCCCTCTTATTTCTTTCAGCTTCTAGCATCACCTCCGCTAGAGATGGTGCTCGTGGCGGCTCTTCTTGCCTTGCTTGGCTACTCTCGCCTTGCTCATGAGCAGGCACGGGGTTGTTTCTGGTTGACACCATCCTGAGGAAAACAATCCATAGCTTAGACATAGAGAACAACAACTCTAGGACATGAATTAAGGAATGCACTGATCAACATGGCATGTAGGATAAACACCAATCAACATGGTAAAGCAACTACCATATGAACATTAGGTTTCATACACACCATGACTTAGTTCAGTACAACCCAATCTGAAAACAACTACGGAGAGATGACTCAACTCATCGGAGGCATTACAAGCATCCTATACATTATCTATCTACACCTCCGGAACTCAACTCTCGACCTTGATCATATCCCACAAGACACACAGGACTGTGGCGATATGTCTACTACCATACTAGGTCTAACATCCACGCACTCAAACATCACCGTAGAATGCCTCGTACAGGTTACCCCCGTGACCTGGGAGCTGAACCTGAGGATCTGGAAACACTCTAGCCTGGGATCCCTGGAAACCATAGGGACACGGGTGTGGCCTTGGTCCCCTTGTTGGCGGCAACAGCGGTCCTCGAAGAGGGGTGATGCCTCCAACATCAGGCCAGTCTACGTGTGCTGGCAAATGAGTCCGTGATGAGGTCAGCATCTCCATATCTTCATAACCTGTCTGCACGACAGGTGCCAACTGCGTCAAGGCTGTCCAAAGACGGGCACAAGTAGCATAGAGCTCCATGTGAAGGGCACGTGCATCACGATCCTTGTTCTCCAACATCTGAGCAGTCACCTGTAGTCTAGGGTCTTCATGAGAATGATCAGAGTAGGCTGCACTAAGATATCCATCCTCACCTCCCATGGAAGCAGGAACATAGCAGAACTCCGTGTTCTGAAGCAGACCATGATGAAACCTCATAATAGTCAGCATAGTGTAGGCGGCTTCCTGAACTGCCATATCTATGGTAACTCCCAGTCCATGAGTCCAGTGAAGCGGCTTTGCAACTCCAGGATATGGAGGATATATCCTAACAGTACACAAATACTGACTCTGGTTGAAATCTCGATACTGCTCCTCCACTGTGTACTCTGGGTACCAGCGATATCCAGCCTCCATCATCACTCTAACCAACATGGCCGTGTGACCCGGCACATCGATGCACCTGGTCAGATGGACCACCTGATGGAAAGGACGAGATGGCATCTGAAACAGAGAATGATGCAAAGACATTAGAGATCCTAGCAGAAATTGGACAACATAACGGCAGTAATTGCTCAACAAAATTTTTGAGACAATTGAAAAGAGATTGGAAAGGCATAACCACTCGACTATCTAGACTCAAATCTCTTCTCCATCTGTTTGTCACACCAACAACACTAGAATAACTGCACTTACTCACAAGCAAACTAGCTATTGGTCCATGGCTAGTAACTCGTCATCCTAAGCAATAGATGAGAATCCTAGTTCCTATCCCCGTAGAAAAGATGAGAATGACCCAGCATAGAATAACTTGGGAAGAGGAGTAAAAAGAGCCTTACGTTCCCTTCCACAATCAATTTCCCTACTTATCTATAGTGTTTCTAGACTCAACTTCGACTGGCTTGGCTTGGTAGTCCTACAGTCAGTCAGGCTCTGATACCAACGCTGTCGGGACCCCGATCCTAAGTCATATGATTTCATACTGTAAAAAGCCACATCACTTTGCGGCCTCACGCACGGTACTCCATGGCTTCCAGCTTACATAGGCCGGGACCTTTTGCGTCTTTTGGCTCACGTATGTGAACATGTCGCTGGCAATCACACAACAAAGAACCCGGGCCAACATAACTAGTCATAGAACCCAAGTGGCACATCCGTACGGAAACATGCATACATAACCCAGCAATGCAGGTGTCAGCCTCAAGCGTGTGTAGACGAGTCATAGCAAGTTACAAGGACTCCATTACGTCGTGGGACATGAATGTCATCACTGCACGTAGACGAGTTGTAACAGGCTACAGGGACTCCATTACACTGCGAGACATTTCCCCGAAGGGACAGACACAGCAGCAAAGAAGGATACATGCCGGTCAATCAATGTGTTCGGAGCAGTAGCAAGCTACCATGGCTCGATGGAAGCACAAAGAGGCAGTTTCCCGTAAAGAGTGCTACTAAAGGCACATGACTAGGTGTCGGATCCCATACATACCGTTGCACGTCACATGTACGCACGACATGCCCGATATGCATAGATGCAACCATGGCATCAAACATAACCATACCATAACATGACTTCTATTTAAGAGGCTCAGACGAGCCTTGCATAATATGTTCACATAGATAGGGGTCACAAGACCCGGCACTCAAGTCATACAAACATAGTCTTACAAACCAGCGGAAACTAAAGCTGTCTGGGTACAGACGGCAAAATATAAAAGAGGCACACGGCCTGACTATCTACAGCCCACCTCACGGGCAAGATCGTAGCTGGGACACCAGCTATTCGGCATCGTCAACGTCTAGATAGAACCCACCTGAGGGGTCCTGGTTTTCTTCTGCAACATTAATTAAGCAAGGATGAGTACAATCGTACTCAACAAGTCTTTAAAACAGACCTAATCTATTTATGCCCATGTATCAACAAAGGGGTGGTGTAGTTTATGCAGAATGCCAGCTTTGACTCATGGCTAACCTACACTACTCAGTTTTAAAATCTTTGTTACAATTTTAGTTATCGCACACGAGTCCACTAACTCCATCACAATACACCGCCATGGACTCACCTCCCCCTTCCAGAAGAGTGCCATCCACAGTACTCACACTTGTCTTGAAAATTTTAGAGGTATCCATTTAATTATCTATGAACAGCATAAGCTCTCCAAGTAGTCCATATCCGAGGACGCGGCTATTCGAATAGTTTCATAACCCTGCAGGGGTGTACTTCTTCACACGAGCTCTCGCCACTTAGCGCTGTGTGCCATAAACCATGCACCTCGGCAACCTTCAAGAGGATGCCTAGCGAGGGAGTCGGCCACGACCGTCAATCACATAAGACCTCTAGTCCAGGCTACCGCCTATTTGAGACTGACCCGCACGGAAGTCTGGCCGAAGTTTCTGCTACGGTCCCAAACGATGTGCGCAGGGTTCCCAAGCCCACCATTCGGGTGACCCTTGGTACACCGTGCCACTGCCTACCGCGTCGTAACCCACCCCGAGGGTCAGCGCTACGCACGGCCTCCAGCATGCTATAAACACCAGAAACTACTTGCAATACCTGGACCAAAGACTAAGCGACTGATAAGTCGAACGGGGTCATATTTCAGGGCCCAGCATGTGGTAGTATCTCGTCTTGGATCACAAACACGGAACCCAGTTCCTAAGAACGGTCCCAATGAGACAACCCACTATGTACTCCTACATAGCCTCTCATCGCTACCTTTACCAAATCGTATTCATTTTATGCTCATCACATCGGACAACACTGTTTCACTCAGTTCATCACCGAGATGAAACAGACCTGACATACTCTAAGCATAACAAACATAGCAGGCAAAGTAAGCTAAGCACATCATGGCACAAGCATCTACCAGGTATGCTAGGTTGCAAGGTTTAGCTAATTACTGTGACAAGATCAGGTCATGCATAAGAATAGGATCATCTACCGTGAATGACTGACATGTGATCGTTTGTCCTAATGCAATAAATGAGAGCAGGAGTGAGAGAATGGGATGTTATCGGAATGATCAATGGGGTTGCTTTCCTTGCTGGGTTGCGGAAGAGTTCTCTCCTTCATCAGGGTACGGAGTAGTATCCTCCGGATTAGGGCCTACCGCAACGCAGATGAAACATTCAGTACAAGCACATGCAACAATATGATGCATGATCATGGCATAGTGGTATGCATGGATGAGCTAATGTAACTAGTGGTCATGCCAATTTGAAATGGATTTGAATATAGGTTCAAAGTTGTTCTCATTTCAAATTCTATATTTGACCTAATGCTAAAATGTCCATGTTAACCTATTTAGGTTGCTCTATCATGCATGATAATAGCACCATTTGATTCATTGGATTTTTCTGATAAATTTTCATATATAAATTATTTTCATCTAACTTACAGATTAATTTATATGATTTTTCAAAGTTTTAAATAATTTTTGGAATTATTTTTAAATAAGAAATTGACTTATTGCATCAGCATGATGTCATGATGACATCAGCTGGTCAGCTGACCCGGCCCAGAGTCAAACCTGACATGTGGGGTCCACATGTCAGTGTCTGGTTAATTTAATTAACTGATTAAAACTAATCCTGTTTTAATTAACTAACTGGGCCCACCTGTCAGTGTCTAATTAAATTAATTAATTAAATTAATTAACTTATTCTTAATCTGGAATTAACCAGAGGCTGGCCCCACCTGTCATTGACCCACAAGGTCAAGCCAGGGTCCACCTGAGGTCAAACTCGCCGGAGTTGGCCGGCGGCTCAAGGCCGATGACCATCAGGGACGGCGGTGTCCGTCGGGTTTCTCCTACAGAGGGTCATTTGGCGCGCTGAGACCACCGGCGTGCAGCCCGTGCTCGACCGCATCCATCCGAGGCCACTGGAGGTCACGGGGTCGTCGGAGCTCGCCGGAAATGAGCTCGTGGCGGCGGTCGGAGCTCGGGCTCAGACCAGAATGCGATACTGGGCACGGGACGACTCGACGATGGGTTCTACGAGCTCCTTGGAACTCCAGGAGTTCATTCATTCACACACGCGTGAGTTTAGGGGACTACACGCACGGCGATGACCGACCATGGCGGCGAGAAGGATTCGGGTCCGTCGGCTAGGCTAGCTACGGCGCGAGAAAGAGAGGGGAAATGCAGGGGGAAGGAAGAGGAGTTCATAGTGCTTCCGGAGAGGGGAAACGCTCAGGGAGGCAGCGATGGCGACGAATCGACGTCCGTTAACGGCGGCTTCGGCAGGGGATCGGGAGAGATATAGACAGAGGAGAAAGGAGGGGATGAATGAGCTCGGGGAGGAGGGCTCTCGCGACTTCCAGGCGCAAGGGAGGCAGGGAGGCAGCCTGCTCGATGGCAAGCAGGAGGTGGAGGCCGGCGACGACTCGGTCACCACCTCGACGCCTACTGGCGCGAGGTGGAAGATGACCCTTCCACCCCTGGTGGGCTGGGCTGGGCCTTCCACTCGACCAGGTAATGCTCTCCCCCTCTTTTTTAATTCTGCTTTCTGTTTTTCTTTCTAACATTGATTTATTTCTTTGCAGGTCCAATAACCTTTCCAAATATTCCAAAACTTTTATAAATTCAAGTTTGAATATTTCTAACTTGTATCAAAAGTTTCAGATTCTCTTGAAAGCAGTGATAATGATAATATTTTTATTTGTCATTTTCAGAGACTTAAATCATTAATCTTAAATATTTCAAATGTTCAAATAATTGAAATGGTCCCTGGTATATCCATTCCCTTAATTATCAGACATAGGGAACATTTTTGATGGGCATTTCGGATTTGTTGAAATTTCATTTATCTGGAATTTCTTTAATTCATGAAATGCTTAGGGTTTCTTTCTTTCTCCCCATTTCATATTGATGCAATGATGATGATGATGATGCAAGCACAATGCTAGCCTAGGACACTTTCTAGGGTTGTGACATAATGTGAGCTATTCTTCAAGGTAAGAAACCTCCATTGACAATCCGCGGCTAATGAAGAGCCGGAAGCGGCCTAAAGCCAGCAATTTCTCAGGGTAACATGAATCACCCTTGTAAATAATTTCTCTTTAAGAGCCGGTTGTCTTAGGATATATGTAAGCTATACCTGACGGTAGGAAGCCTCTACAGACAACCGCGGCTAACAAGGAGCCGGAAGCGGCCTAAAGCTAGCAACCTTTCAAGGCAACATGAGCCGCCCTTGTAAACAATTTCTTTTAAGAGCCGGTTGTCTTAGGATATATGTAAGCTATACCTTACGGTAGGAAGCCTCTATAGACAACCGCGACTATCTTGATGAACCGAAAACGGCCTAAAGCCGGCTATATGAAGGGTGATTTAAGCTACACCTGATGATAAGAAGCCTCCTTTTAACAACAATGTTTTGGCGTAAACACCGATTGTTAGGGTGAGATAAGCGAACCCGTCGGTAAGAAGCCCCCTTCGACAACCGCGGCTAACATGTTAACTGGAAATGGCATAAAGCCGACCATTAGGGTGAGATAAGCGATACCCATTGGTATGAAGCCCCCTTCAATGGCCGCAGTTGATAAGCAACTGGAATTTGGCGTACACGCTGTTGCCTTAGGGTCATGTAAGCTATACAAAAGGTAAGAAGACTCCATCAACAACAGCGCTTAATGTACCCAAAGTAGGCATAAAGCCGATCTGTGCACCATACCAGTTTAGGGTCTCTAAGCGAGATTGGCCGTCAACTTTGTGAACCGGCTTAGGGTCTCTAAGCGAGATTGACTGCTAAGAGCTTAGCGGGTCACCTTAGCCTTAACCGGTTCAGGGTCTCTAGGCGAGATTGGCCGTCAACTTTGTGGACCGGCTCAGGATCTCTAAGCGAAATTGTCTGGTAAGGCTTCGGCGGGTCATAAATCACGTCGACTTTAAACTTTGTTAAGCCGGAAAATTTTCATCTTGATTTGCACAAGGATATATACAAGAGCGGAGGCTCCAGCCTTTGTGGAGATGCTAACTCTCACCCATATGAATATGATGCACATAATGACAGCGGCTTTCAGTGCCGGCTAAGTAAAATATGGTTGCAGATGCGCGATATTCCATGGTCGAATAGTCTTTTGACCCGCCGTGTCCGAATCATCTCGGATGTCCATGAGATAATATGATCCATTATTGAGGTCCCGGCTGACCGAAAAAGGCCCCTCCCAGGGTGGAGACAATTTATGCATTCCTGTTTGATCTTGAATTAATGGGAGCACTAAGTCCCCTTCCTGGAACACCCGGGTCTTAACCCTGCGGCTATGATAGCGTCACAGGTCTTGTTGATAAATCACCGATCTAGCTGCTGCTAGCTCTCGTGCCTCGTCCAAAGCGTCCAATGCATCATGTCGTGCTATTTCATTATCCGTCTCAACATAAGCCGCCACCCTTGGTGAGTCGTGCCGGATGTCACTTGGTAGAACCACCTCGGCGCCGTATACCATGAAGAAAGGCGTAAAACCCGTAGACCTATTAGGAATCGTTTGAATGCTCCATAAAAAAGAAGGTAATTTTTCCACCCAGCATCCAGGTGTTCTTTTTAAAGGAACCATGAGCCGTGGTTTAATTCCTCATAGAATTTCCTGGTTAGCACGCTCCGCCTGACCATTAGACTGTGGATGTGCCACGGCTGATACATCAAGCCGTATATGCTCCTTCTCACAGAATACTTTCATAGCCCCCTTGGATAAATTTGTTCCATTGTCTGTAATGATGCTGTGTGGGTAACCAAAACGATAAATCAGCTTCTTAATAAATTTGACCGCTATGGCCGCATCACACTTATTGATCGGCTCTACTTCTATCCATTTAGTAAACTTAACAACCGCCACCAGCAGGTGTGTTTTCTTATCTTTAGACCTTTTACAAGGCCCTACCATATCAAGCCCCCAGACCGCAAACGGCCAGGTGATTGGTATCATCCTTAATTCTTGAGCCGGAATGTGAGCACCGCGGCCAAATTTTTGAGAACTGTCACATTTACGGACTAGGTCCTCTGCATCTTTATGAGCCATCAACCGGAAAAATCCATGCCGAAGAGCCTTAGCTGCCAAGGATTTTGACCCGGCATGATGTCCACAGTCACCAGCATGAATTTCATTTAAGATTTGCTGGCCTTCCTCTGGTGAGACACAACGCTGAAAGACGCCCGTCACACTACACTTATGTAACTCACCATTGATGATCGTCATAGATTTAGAACGCCGGGTGATTTCTCTAGCCCGGCTCTCATCCTCAGGTAACTCGCCGCGCGTTAGATATGCCAAGTAAGGGACATTCCAGTCTGGGATGGCATGTATAGCCGCCACCAGCTCTGACTCTGGGTCAGGAATAGCCATATCTTCCTCAGAGGGCATCTTGACAGTCGGGTGATAGAACACATCAAGAAAAACATTAGGCGGTACCGGCTTATGCTGAGATCCGAGCCGTGATAATGCATCAGCCGCCTCGTTCCTGCGATGATCAATATGATCCACTTGATATCCCTTGAAATGACCTGCGACAATATCAACCGCCTGTTAGGGAACGTCGCATGGGAAACAAAATTTTTCCTACGCACACGCAAACCTATCCATGGTGATGAGCATCTACGAGAGGGAGAGTGGATCTATGCACCCTTGTAGATCGCTAAGCGGGAAGCGTTAAGAAATGCGGTTGGTGTAGTCGAACTTCTTCGCGATCCAAATCGCCGAGCGTCCCGCGATCTAATCACGAACCGTCCCGCGAACCAATCACGAACCGTCCCGCGATGTCGTCACGATCCGTCCCGCGATTCGACCACGAACGTCCCGTGGCCTTGATCACGATCCTTCCGATCTAGTACCGAACGGACGACACCTCTGCGTTCAGCACACGTGCAGCTTGATGACGATCTCCACCGTCCTAATCTAGCAAGAGGAGGCGGAGAGGAGGAAGAGTTCACCGGCAGCGTGACAACGCTCCGGCGATGGTGGTGGAGTGATTCCGGCAGGGCTTTGCCTAGGCACTGTGGAAAACCGATCTAGAGGAGCACCGGTGGAACGGGTAGCACGTGGCCGTAAATTATGTCTAAAACCCTTCTATTCCACCAGTATATATAGGAGGAGAGGAGAGGCTGACTTGGCGCAGGGCCAAGGCCCTCCTTGAGTAGGCCGAGCCAAGGAGGAAGAGTCCTACTCCTCCTCCACTCCTAGTAGGAGTAGGACTCTCTCTTTTTTGCCTTTTTCCACTCTTTTTCCTTTGGGCTTTTTCTTCCTGGCGCCATGGGCCTTTTGTGGCTGTTACACCAGCCCACTAAGGGCTGGTGATTATTCTCCCATAGACCATGGACCCTCTAGGGTCGAAATACCCCTCCCAGAGGTCTCCCGGTACACTACCGACACTCCCGGTACACTACCGATGAGTCCGAAACTTTTTCGGCGACCAAACCGGGACTTCCTATATATGAATCTTTACCTCCGGACCATTCCGGAGCTCCTCGTGACATCCGAGACCTCATCCGGGACTCCGAACAACCTTCGGTCACCACCATACATAACTCTACACTACCAAAACGTCACCGAACCTTAAGTGTGCAGACCCTGCGGGTTCGAGAACTATGTAGACATGACCGGGACACCTCTACGGTCAATAATAAATGGCACTCCTCCGATATCCGTGATTTGCATGATCTCATGGTCATAGGAACATATACTTGACATGCAGAAAACAGTAGCAATAAACTGACACGATCATATGCTATGTTTGTAGTTTGGGTCTTGTCCATCACATCATTCTCCTAATGATGTGATCCCGTTATCAAATGACATCACATGTCAATGGCTAGGAAACTCTGACCATCTTTGATCAACGAGCTAGTTCACTAGAGGCATACTAGGGACACAGTGTTGTCTATTTACCCACACATGCAATGCGTTTCCAATCAATACAATTCTAGCATGGATAATAAACGATTATCATGAACAAGGAAATATAATAATAAACACTTTATATATTGCCTCTAGGGCATATTTCCAACAGTCTCCCACTTGCACTAGAGTCAATAGTCTAGTTCACATCACTATGTGATTTACATGGTAATGAATCGAACACCGATGCAGTTCTGGTGTTGATCATGTTTAGCCCTTGGAAGAGGTTTAGTCAACGGGCCTGGAACATTCAGATCGTGTGCACTTTGCAAATATTTATGTCCTTCTCCTCGATGTAGAACCGGATGGAGTTGAAGCGTCGCTTTATGTGTCTGGTCCTCTTGTGAAACCTTGGTTCCTTGGCAAGAGCAATGGCACCACTGTTGTCACAGAACAGGTTCATTGGATTCAGTGCACTAGGCACTACTCCAAGATCTGTCATGAACTGCTTCATCCAGACACCTTCCTTCGCTACCTCCGAGGCTGCGATGTACTCCGCTTTGCATGTAGAATCAGCTACCACACTTTGCTTGGAACTGCACCAGCTTACCGCTCCCCCGTTAAGAATAAATACGTATCCGGTTTACGACTTAGAGTCGTCCGGATCAGTGTCAAAGCTTGCATTGACGTAACCCTTTACGACGAGCTCTTCATCACCTCCATAAACGAGAAACATTTCCTTAGTCCTTTTCAGGTACTTAAGGATATTCTTGACCGCTTGCCAGTGCTCCACTCCAGGATCACTTTGAAACCTTCCGCCCATACTTATGGCAAGGCTGGCATCGGGTCTCGTGCACAACATTGCATACATGATAGAGCCTATGGCTGAAGCATAGGGGATGATGCTCATCTTTTCTTTATCTTCTGCAGTCACTGGGCATTGAGTCTTACTCAACTTCACACCTTGTAACACAGGCAAGAACCCTTTCTTGGACTGCTCCATTTTGAACTTCTTCAAAACTTTATCAAGGTATGTGCTCTGTGAAAGTGCTATTAAGCATCTCGATCTATCTCTATAGATCTTAATGCCTAATATGAAAGCAGCTTCTCCTAGGTCCTTCATTGAAAAACTCTTATTCAAATATTCCTTCATGCTTTCCAGCATTTCTATATTGTTTCCAATCAGCAATATGTCATCCACATATAACACTAGAAACACTATAGAGCTCCCACTCACTTTCTTGTAAATACAAGCTTCTCCATAAACTTGTATAAACCCAAACGCTTTAATCACCTCATCAAAGTGATTATTCCAACTCCGAGATGCTTGCACCAGTCCATAAATGGATCGCTGGAGTTTGCAAGCTTTGTCAGCATTCTCTGGATCGACAAAACCTTCGGGTTGCATCATATACAACTCTTCCTCAAGGAAACCGTTGAGGAACGCCGTTTTGACATCCATCTGCCAAATTTCATAATCGAAATAAGCAGCTATTGCCAACATGATTCTGACAGTCTTAAGCATCGCTACGGGTGAGAAAGTCTCATCGTAGTCAACTCCTTGAACTTGTGAAAAACCCTTTGCCACAAGTCGAGCTTTATAGACTGTGACATTACCGTCCGTGTCCGCCTTCTTCTTATAGATCCATTTGTTCTGAATGGCCTTTCGCCCTTTAGGTAGTACTTCCAAAGTCCATAGTTTGTTTTCATACATGGATCCCATCTCGGCTTTCATGGCCTCTAACCATTTCTCGGAATCTGGGCCCATCACCGCTCCTCCATAGCTCGTAGGTTCATTGTTGTCTAACAACATGACCTCCAAGACAAGGTTGCCGTACCACTCGGGAGTAGCATGCATCCTTGTCGACCTACGAGGTTCAATAACAGCTTGATCCGAAGCTTCATGATCATCATCATTAACTTCCTCTTCTACCGTCGTAGATTCCACAGAAACAACTTTCTGCGCTGCGCTTCTTTCTGGTTGAAGTAAAGGTTCAATAACCTTATCAAGCTCTATTTTCCTCCCACTCAATTCTTTCGAGAGATACTATTTCTCAAGAAATGTTCCGTTCTTAGCGACAAACACTTTACCTTCGGATCTGAGATAGAAGGTATACCCGACTGTCTCTTTCGGGTATCCTATGAAGACGCATTTCTCCGCTTTGGGTTCCAGCTTTTCAGGCTGAAGCTTTTTGACATAAGCATCACATCCCCAAACTTTAAGAAACAACAACTTTGGCCTTTTGCCAAACCACAGTTCATATGACGTTGTCTCAACAGATTTTGATGGTGCCCTATTTAAAGTGAATGCAGCTGTCTCTAATGCATAACCCCAAAACGATAGTGGCAAATCGGCAAGAGACATCATAGAACGCACCATATCTAATAAGGTTCGATTACGACGTTCATACACACCATTACGCTGTGGTGTTCCGGGCGGTGTCAACTGTGAAACAATTCCACATTGTCTTAAGTGACTGGCAAACTCATAACTCAGATATTCACCTCCTCGATCAGATCGTAGAAATTTAATCTTCTTGTTACGATGATTCTCAACTTCACTCTGAAATTGCTTGAACTTTTCAAACGTTTCAGACTTGTGTTTCATCAAGTAAATATACTCATATCTACTCAAGTCATCAGTGAAGGTGAGAAAGTAACGATATCCACCGCGCGCTGTAACATTCATCGGACCGCACACATCAATATGTATGATTTCCAATAAGTCACTTGCCTGTTCTATTGTTCTAGAGAACGACGTTTTAGTCATCTTGCCCATGAGGCATGGTTCACATGTGTCAAGTGATTCAAAATCAAGTGACTCCAAAAGTCCATCAGCATGTAGCTTCCTCATGCGTTTTACACCAATATGACCTAAACGGCAGTGCCACAAGAAAGTGGTACTATCATTAACTACTCCACATGTTTTGGCATCAATGTTATGAACATGTGTGTCATCACTATCAAGATTCAATATGAATAAACCCCTAACATTGGGTTCATGACCATAAAATATATCACTCATATAAATAGAACAACCTTTATTCTCTGATTTAAATGAGTAACCGTCTTGCAATAAACAAGATCCAGATATAATGTTCATGCTTAACGCAGGCACTAAATAACAATTATTCAGGTTCATCACTAATCCTGATGGTAATCGAAGAGAGAGCGTGCCGACGGCGATCACATGAACCTTCTAACCATTTCCCACGCGCATCGTCACTTTGTCCTTTTCCAGTCTTTGTTTATTCCGTAGTTCCTGCTTTGAGTTGTAAATGTGAGCAACCGAACCGGTATCAAATACCCAAGCACTACTACGAGAACTAGTAAGGTACACATCAATAACATGTATATCATATATAACTTGTTTGTTGTTGGCCGCCTTCTTGTCAGCCAGGTACTTGGGGCAGTTCCGCTTCCAGTGACCAGTTCCTTTGCAATGAAAGCACTCAGTTTCTGGCTTAGGTCCATGCTTAGGCTTCTTTGTAGAAGTAGCAACTGCTTTGCCATCCTTCTTGCTTTTACCCTTCTTGCCTTTGCCCTTGCCATTTTTCTTGAAACTAGTGGTTTTATTGACCATCAACACTTGTGAATGTTATAGTTCATCACAAAGCTCTTGTAACTAGGTGCAGTGATTGAAGAACTCTATCAGTGATCGCCTCCGGCGGAAGGGTAATTCCCAACTCAGCTAGACGGTTTGAGTACCCAGACATTCTGAGTATGTGCTCACTGATAGACCCGTTCTCCTCCATCTTGCAAGCATAGAATTTATCGGAGGTCTCATACCTCTCAATCCGGGCTTTCTTCTGAAAGATAAACTTCAACTCCTGGAACATCTCATATGCTCCATGACGTTCAAAATGTCTTTGAAGTCCCAGTTCTAAGCCATACAATATTGCACACTGAACTATTGAGTAGTCTCCAGCATGAGCCTCCCAAGCGTTCTTAACGTCTTCGGAGGTCATGTCTTCTGGTTGGTCACCAAGTGGTGCATCAAGGACATATGACTTCTGGGAAGCCGTGAGGATAATCCTCAGATTACAGGCCCACTCAACGAAGTTACTTCCATCATCTTTCAACTTAGCTTTCTCTAGGAACGCATTAAAATTCAGGGGTGCTACTGCGCGAGCCATTGATCTACAACATAAATATGCAAAGGTTACTTAGACTATTGTTCAAGATAATGAGTTTAGTTAATCAAATTACTAAATCTCCCACTCAAATTGACATCCCTCAGGTCATCTGAGTGTCACACGATCCAAATTCACCATCTCAAGTCCGATCATCATGTGAGTTAAGGTGGCTTCAATGGTGAACAACATTATGTTGATCATATCTACAATATGACTCATGTTCGACCTTTTGGTCTCTTGTGTTCCGAGGCCATGTATGTACATGCTAGGCTCGTCAAGTTTAACCCGAGTGTTCTGCACATGCAAATCTGGCTTGCACCCATTATATGTGAACGTAGAGTCTATCACACCCGATCATCACGTGGTGTCTCGACACGACGAACTTTCGCAACGGTGCACACTCGGGGAGAACACAATTTATCTTGAAATTAAGTGAGGGATCACCTTATAATGCTACCGTCGTTCTAAGCAAAACAAGGTGCATAAAAGGATTAACATCACATGCAAATCATAAGTGACATGATATGGCCATGATCTTGTGCTTTTGATCTCCATCATGAAAGCACCGGCATGATCTCCATCATCACCGGCATGACACCATGATCTCCATGATCTTGATCTCCATAAACGTGTCGCCATCGGGGTTGTCGCGCCCAACATTCTTCTACTACTATTGCTACCGTAGCGATAAAGTAAAGCATTACATAGCGCTTAATGATTGACACGCAGGTCATACAATAATTAAAGACAACCCTATGGCTCCTTCCGGTTGCCGTACTCATCGACATGCAAGTCGTGATAATCTATACATCACATGATCATCTCATACATCGCATATATCACATCATGTAATTGGCCATATCATATCACAACATACCCTGCAAAAACAAGTTAGACGTCCTCTAATTGTTGTGGCATGTTTTACGTGGCTGCTACGGGTATCTAGCAAGAACAATTCTCATCTACGCAAAAACCACAACGGTGATACACTAGTTGCTTTTCAACCTTCTCAAGGACCGCCTTTGTCTGATCCGATCCAACTAAAGTGAGAGAAACTAAGACCCGCAAGACATCTATGCAACAAGTTGCGGTTGAGGGAACCGGTCTCTCATAAGCATACGAGTAATGTTGGTCCGGGCCGCTTCATCTCACAATACCGCTAAATCAAAATCCGACCAAGGAAGGAAGCAATCTAAGCATCAACGCCCACAAACTTTTTGTGTTCTACTCGAGATCTCATCAAACCATCAACCTAGCTCATGATGCCATTGATGGGGAACGTCGCATGGGAAACAAATTTTTTTACTACACACACGCAAACCTATCCATGGTGATGAGCATCTACGAGAGGGAGAGTGGATCTATGCACCCTTGTAGATCGCTAAGCGGGAAGCGTTAAGAAATGTGGTTGGTGTAGTCGAACTTCTTCGCGATCCAAATTACCGAGCGTCCCATGATTTAATCACGAACCGTCCTACGAACCAATCACAAACCGTCCTGCGATCTCGTCACGATCCGTCCCGCGATCCGATCATGAACGTCCCGTGGCCTTGATCATGATCCTTCCGATCTAGTACCGAACAGACGGCACCTCCGCGTTCAGCACACGTGCAGCTTGATGACGATCTCCACTGTCTTGATCCAGCAAGAGGAGGCGGAGAGGAGGAAGAGTTCACCGGCAGCGTGACGGCGCTCCGGCGATGGTGGTGGAGTGATTTCGGCAGGGCTTCGCCTAAGCACTTTGGAAAACCGATCTAGAGGAGCACCGGTGGAACGGGTAGCACGTGGCCGTAAATTATGTCCAAAACTATTCTATTCCACCAGTATATATAGGAGGCGAGGAGAGGCTGCCTTGGCATAGGGCCAAGGACCTCCTTGAGTCGGCCGAGCCAAGGAGGAGGAGTCCTACTCCTCCTGCACTCCTAGTAGGAGTAGGACTCTCTCTTTTTTGCCTTTTTCCACTCTTTTTCCTTTGGGCTTTTTCTGCCTGGCGCCATGGGCCTTTTGTGGCTGTTATACCAGACCACTAAGGGCTTGTTATTATTCTCCCATAGACCATGGACCCTCTAGGGTCGAAATACCCCTCCCGGAGGTCTCCCGGTACACTACCGGCACTCCCAGTACACTGCCGATGAGCCCGAAACTTTTTCGGCGACCAAACTGGGACTTCCTATATATGAATCTTTACCTTTGGACCATTCCGGAGCTCCTCGTGACGTCCGGGACCTCATCCGGGACTCCGAACAACCTTCGGTCACCACCATACATAACTCTACACTACCAAAACGTCACCGAACCTTAAGTGTGCAGACCCTGCGGGTTCGAGAACTATGTAGACATGACCGAGACACCTCTACAGTCAATAATCAATGGCGGGACCTGGACGTCCACATTGGTTCCTACATATTCTACAAAGATCTTTATCGGTCAAACCTCTATGTCAAGGATTCAGTTAATCCCGTATAACGTTCCCTTTGTTCTTCGGTATGTTACTTGCCCGAGATTCGATTGTCGGTATATCCATACCTAGTTCAACCTCTTTACCGGCAAGTCTCTTTCCTCGTTCCATAATACACGATCCCTCAACTAACAATTAGTCACATTTCTTGCAAGGCTCCTTGTGATGTTGTATTACCGAGTGGGCCCCAAGATACCTCTCCGTCACACGGAGTAACAAATCCCAATCTCGATCCATGCCAACTCAACAGACACCATCGGAGATACCTGTAGAGCACCTTTATAGTCACCCAGTTACGTTGCGATGTGTGATACACATAAGGCACTCCTACGATATCCGTGAGTTGCATGATCTCATGGTCATAGGAACATATACTTGACATGCGGAAAACAGTAGCAATAAACTGACACGATCATATGCTATGTTTGTAGTTTGGGTCTTGTCCATCACATCATTCTCCTAATGATGTGATCCCGTTATCAAATGACATCACATGTCAATGGCTAGGAAACCCTGACCATCTTTGATCAACGAGCTAGTTCACTAGAGGCATACTAGGGAAACAGTGTTGTCTATTTACCCACACATGCAATGCGTTTCCAATCAATACAATTCTATCATGGATAATAAACGATTGTCATGAACAAGGAAATATAATAATAAACACTTTATATATTGCCTCTAGGGCATATTTCCAACACCGCCTGCCGATAAGCCGCCATCCGCGGGTCCTTAGAATCCCAAGTACCTGAAACTTGCTTAGCCACAAGGTCTGAGTCGCCTAGGCATCTAACCCGACTTAAGTTCATTTCTTTAGTGACTCTTAGACCATGGAGTAGCACCTCATACTCAGCTGCATTGTTAGTACAAGGGAACATCAACCGGAGCACATAACAAAATTTGTCACCTTTGGGGGAGGTAAGAACAACTCCAGCACCAGACCCTTCTAGTTGCTTGGACCCATCAAAATGTATAGTCCAATACGTGTTGTCCGGCTTCTCCTCAGGAGCTTGGCACTCTGTCCAATCATTTATAAAATCCACCAAGGCTTGGGACTTTATTGCTGTACGAGGAACATACTTGATGTCAAGAGGACCCAGCTCTAAGGCCCACTTGGCAATCCTCCCCGTAGCTTCTCTATTTTGAATGATATCTCCCAACGGGGCAGAACTGACCACGGTTATCTGGTTTCCCAGAAAATAGTGTTTTAATTTGCGATTAGCCATGAAAACTCCGTAGACCAGCTTCTACCAATGTGGATACCTTTGTTTAGACTCGTCCAAAACCTCACTGATATAATAAACCGGTCTCTGCACAGGATATTCTTTCCCTCCTTCCTTATGCTCAACCACAATGGCCACACTGACCGCCCTGTTGTTAGCCGAAACATAAAGGAGCAATGGCTCTTGCTCAGCCGGAGTGGCTAATACTGGCGGCTCAGTCAACTGCTTCTTCAGAGCTTCAAGTGCTTCAGCCACCTCCTTACTCCACTTAAATTTGTCTGTCTTTTTCATCATCTGATATAAGGGGATGGCCTTCTCTCCAAGCCGGCTTATGACCGGCTCAACGCAACAATCCATCCTACAATGCGCTAAACATCATTGATGCACGTCGGCTCTCGTAAAGAAGTGATAGCCTTAATTTTATCTGGGTTAGCCTCGATGCCACGCTCAGAGACCAAGAAACCCAAAAGTTTTTCTGCTGGAACACCAAAAACGCACTTCGTCGGGTTAAGCATCATTTTATAGACCTGGAGATTATCAAAAGTTTCCTTCAGGTCCTCTAGGAGGGTTTCCTTCTTTCGAGATTTTACGACGATGTCATCTACATAAGCATGAACATTACGACCAATCTGGCTATGAGGGCAGTTCTGCACACACCGTTCGTAAGTCGCCTGGGCACTCTTGAGACCGAAAGGCATAGAGACATAGCAGAATGCCCCAAAGGGTGTCATAAACGCCGTCTTCTCCTGATCTTTCAAAGCCATCTTGATCTGATGATAACCTGAATACGCATCCAGGAAGCATAAACTTTCACATCCGGTTGTAGCATCGATAATCTGATGAATACGAGGGAGTGCAAAAGGATCAGCCGGACAAGCCTTATTGAGGTCCGTGTAATCTATGCACATACGCCAGGTGCCGTTCTTTTTGAGCACCAACACCGGATTAGCCAACCACTCTGGGTGAAAAACTTCCACCTTAAACCCTGCAGCCAAGAGCCGGGCAACTTCTTCCCCAATAGCTTTATGTCTCTCCTCGTTGAACCGCCGTAGAAACTGTTTGATCGGCTTAAACTTCGGATTCACATTAAGATTGTGCTCAGCAAACTCTCTCGGTACACTCGGCATGTCAGAAGGTTTCCATGCAAAGATGTCCCGATTCTCACGGATGAATTCTGTCGGGACCCTGATCCTAAGTCATAAGAATCCAGACTGTAACATATCACATCACTTTGCGGCCTCACGCACGGTAAACTCCACGGCCGCAGCCTTACCTTAGCCGGGACCGTTTGCGTCTTTTGGCTCACGTATGTGAACATGTCGCTGGCAATCAAACGACAGAGAACCCGGGCCGACATGACTAGTCATAGAACCCAAGTGGCACATCCGTATAGGAACAGACATACGTAACCCAACAATGCAGGTGTCGGCCTCTAGCGTGTGTAGACGAGTCATAGCAAGCTACAAGGACTCCATTACGTCATGGGACATAAATGTCATCACTGCACGTAGACGAGTCGTAGCAGGCTACAGGGACTCCATTACACTGCGAGACATTTCCCCGAAGGGACAGACACAACAGCAAAGAAGGATACATGCCGATCAATCAATGTGTCCGGAGCAGTAGCAAGCTACCAAGGCTCGATGGAGGCACAAAGAGGCAGTTCCCTGTAAAGAGTACTACTAAAGGCACACAACTAGGTGTCGGATCCCATACATATTGTTGCACGTCACACGTACGCACGACATGCCCGATATGTATAGATACAACTATGGCATCACAACGTAACCATACAACAACACAACATTCATTTAGGGGCTCTTAAGAGCTAACATAGTGCGATATTACAAACAGGGGTCACAAAACCCAACACACAGTCATACAAACAGCAAGCGGAAGCTTACATGTCTGGGTACAGACATCTAGAAAATAAGAAGGCTGAGGAAGCCTGTCTAACTACAAGGCCTTCTACAGGAACCAGACCTCTGGCTGGGATTTTCAAGCTAAATGATCAACATCGATATTATCGTCGAAACCACTAGCAAGACTGGAGCCTCTCTGCAAAAACATAATTAAGCAACGGTGAGTACTAAGTACTCAGCAAGTCTTACATCAGATCTATCTACATATGCAATGGTGTCAACAAGGAAATTGTGGGGTTGATGCAGCAAGCCAGCTTTGATTCGGTGGCTATCCTGTACTACGACTTTTAAACCTTTGTAAACTTTTATGGTGCGCACACGAGTCCACTAACACCACAACAATACACCACCATGGATCCTCACTCGTCTTCCCACGAGCGTGCCATCCACGGTACTCACACTTATCTTGAGGCTTTTATGAGTAACCTTTTAAATTGTCTATGAACCATATAAGTATCCAAGTAGTCCATATCCGCGGGCGCGGCTATTCGAATAGATTGATTACCCTGCAGGGGTGTACTTCGTCACACATGCTCACGCCACTTACCGCCATGTGCTCGTAAAAAGGGCACCTCGGCAACCTTCAAGCGGAAGCCCAGCGAGGGAGTCGGCCATGACCTGACTAACCACACAAGACTCTCATCAAGGTTTATCGCCTATTCGGGACTTAACCCGCAAGGAAGTCCGGCCGAAGTTTCCTCAACGGCCCCAAACGATGTGTACAGGGTTCCCAAGCCCACCTCGACGGATGGTATTATGCTTGGTACACCGGGCCACAATGCCTAGTCTGTCCCGAGCCCACCTGTACGGGGTGCCACCCGGTAGACCACTAGCATATCCTACAAACACCAGAAACTACTTGCAACTCCTGGACAGAGATCGAGTCGGTTAATAAGTCGAGAGAGTCAGTTAAGGATCCCAATGTGCGGTAGCAGCTAGTCTTGGACAACATACACAGCACTCTGTTCTTAGGGATGGTCCGAATGAGACAACCCGCCATGTACTCCTACATGGCCTCTCATCGCTACCTTTACCAAATCGTATTCACAACTTAACTCACATCATCAGAACAAGTTCAGTTCACTCCGGTTCATCACCCAGATGAAACAGACCTAACACAACTCTAAGCATAGCAGGTTAAGGCACATCATAGCTCAAGCATCTACCAGGTATTCTAGGTTGCATGGTTTAGCTATTTACTGTGACAATGAAAGGTCATGCAGAGGAATGGGTTCAACTACCGAAGCATGCAAGTTGAAATGTTTTGTCCTAATGCAACAAGTGAGAGCAGGAGCGAGAGAGTGGGATTGTGTCGGTATGTTCAAGCGGGGGGTTGCTTGCCTGATAAGACGATCACACGTTACTGCTCCTCAGATGGATACTCGACCGTATCCTCCGGAACAGTGCTTAACACGAATAATAAACAACGAAGGGGAACAAATCAATACACACCAATGCATCAATATGATGCATGAATATGACATGGCAATATGATGTGTTTGAGCTAACGCATCTAGCAATAGGTTTTAAATGAGGTGGGTTTGAACTCAAGGTTCAAATTCAATTTCAAATATAGTTTCCATAATGCATTTGAGTTAAAAATGTCCAAGTTTACCTATTGAACTCAAGGTTTTAAATGAGGTGGGTTTGAACCCAGGGGCTGCCACGACAAGCAGCCAGGCAGGAGGTGGCCGGCGCGTGCCAGCGCGCCCCTGCCACACTCCACATCCTCCTGGCGGGAGGTTGGGGGTGACTGGCAGTTGGGCCGGCTGGGCCAGCCCCCTTCTTGGGCCAGGAGGGTTTCCCCTTTTTTTCCTCTTATTTACTTTCTATTTTCTATTTTCCAGTTTTATTTTTATTTGATTTCAAAACCAAACCTTTTCATAATAAGTTGAAATTTGGTATGTGGCCTTTTGTATTTTAACCAAAGACACTCATGAATTATCCAGATTTATTGGGGATTTAAGATATTTTTTAGAATTTTAAAACTCCAATCTGAATGGTTATTATTTAAATTCAATATCCAAAATGACATTTTCAAAATATGCATCATCCTTGGTTTATGTTGCCACATTATTCCAGAGAGGATGAACATTTTTTTAAGAGCCACTTTGAATCATTGAAATAATTATTGGTTGGGCCTATTTGATTTCAAATGGTGCTAGGGTTTTGATCATCCCCATTTCAAGTTTAAAGGAATTTAAACATGATGCAAACCCAACATGGATTCTAATGCATGCCAAAGCTAGGGATGTGGCAAATTCGATGAGCGTGCCAACACAACCATGGGATATGAGAGATACTTAAGGAAAGTCTCGATGGATCGAAAGTCACACACGCATTAGGATCCAAAGCGTGCCGTAATTTTTTGATTTCCAAGTCATTTCGGTAAAACGTAGGGAATTTTTTCTATGTCATTGCTCGATATATGAAACGGGTTGACTTTCTTTGTGTGTCTTTCAGTGAGGGAGAGTGTCCACCATATATATATATATATGTTGGGAGAAGTAGTAGTAAATCAAAAAAATTCCTACGATCACCAAGATCTATCCATGAAGAAACCAGCAACAAGTGGGGAGAGACTGCATATTCATACCTTTGAAGATCGCTAAGCGGAAGCGTTACAAGAACGCGGTTGGTGGAGTCATACTCGCAGCGATTCAGATCGCGGTGGATTCCGATCTAAGCGCCGAACAACGGCGCCTCTGCGTTCAACACACGTGCAGCCCGATGACGTCTCCTTCGCCTTGATCCAGCAAGGAGGAAGGATAGGTTGGAGAAGGGCTCCAACAGCAGCATGACAGAGTGGTGGTGGTGGAGTAGCAAGGTATTCCGGCAGGGCTTCGCCTAAGCACTGCGGAGGAGGAAGAAGAGAGGTAGGGCTTCGCCGTGAGAGAGAGAGAGAGAGATCAGATCTTTTCTCAAACAGCCAAAACCTTGGATATATATAGGAGGAGGGAGAGGGAGGGCTGCCTTGGCCCCTCCTCCAAGGAGGAGAGGTTCGGCCGAACCTAGGAAGGAGTCCACCTCCCACAAGGGAGGTGGATCTCTTCCTTTTGAACTCCTTTTGCCTTATCTCCTTATCTCCAGCCGCATGTGCCTTTCTAGAAGGTCTTGGCAAGCCCAATAAGGGTTTGTACACCTCCTCTAACAGCCCACGAAGTCCTATGGTCGTCACACCCCTCCCGGGGATCCTCCGACACCCTCTCGACACTCTCGGTACACTATCGATGAGCCCGAAAACTTTCCGGCGACCAAAACTGGACTTCCTATATATCAATCTTTAACTCCGGACCATTCCGGAGCTCCTCGTGATGTCCGGGATCTCATCCGGGACTCCGAACAACCTTCGGTAATCACGTATACCATTTCCCTATAACCCTAGCGTCATCGAACCTTAAGTGTATAGACCCTACGGGTTCGGGAGACACGTAGACATGACCGAGACACTTCTCCGGTCAATAACCAATAGCGGGATCTGGATACGCATGTTGGTTCCCACATGCTCCATGATGATCTCATTGGATGAACCACGATGTCGGGGATTCAATCAAACCCGTATTCAATTCCCTTTGTCTATTGGTATGATACTTGCTCGAGATTCGATCGTCGGTATCTCTATACCTTGTTCAATCTCGTTACCGGCAAGTCTCTTTACTCGTTCTGTAATACATCATCCCGTGTGTCGTGGATTTATCACGGCAGATGTCTGGCTCACGGACTTAGATTCGAGGCCATCGCCATCATGGTGGACTCAAAGGGGTTGGTTGGGACGAAGGACACGAGTTTACCCAAGTTTGGCCCCTCAAGTCGAGGTATTAGCCTACGTCCTGCTTGTGTTTGTATTGCTTGTTGTATCGATTACAAGGGAGCTAAAGCTTGACCTAGTTCATGATAACCTGCCTCCAAGCCGCCCCGGGTCTCCCTTTATATAGGAGGTAAAGACTTCGGGTCATACAAGTTTGTAACCGACTCTCATTGTCTATCCGAGTCTTCCTCTGTCTTCTCTATCAAGTTACCTTCGGGCGGCTTACATACCCGGCTCTTCTCTGTCCGGGCCACCTTGCGGGCCATGCCATGAGCCTCCTATCTTCTTGGGCTATAAGTCTCATGGCACATTCCTGGGCCGGCTCACGAGCCATCAGATATAACCCGAAGCCCTTTGGGCGGGTCACCCCGCGGAGTTATATCCCCAACATTAGGCCCCAGGTTGAATTGAGCTTTCTCACTTCATCCGCTTCTTCTGTTCTTCGGCGAGTCACCCGGTGATGACCCGGCGTGACGTCATGTGAGCACTGCAAAAAGATCCGCCGACGTATCAAAAAATCTCTTATTAAATGGTCAGCCCGAAAATCGAGGCGTCCGCCTCGGTCGAATGATTTCTGTCGCCTCGATTTTCGCGCCTGCCCCGTCTTCCTTTTAAATAGGACCGCTGCGGCTGGCTTTTTTCCTTCTCCCGCTCGCTCTTCAGATCCTTCCTTTTGACGCCTCCTCTCCAGCGCACTCTGCTCCGGCGCCGTCTCCTCATCGCCGTCGACCAGGCCGCTGCATCAACCTGTTTCGTTCCAGAGCTTCCTTCGCGTTCATCGCACCATCTCCGGTGAGTCCTTCTTCCCCTAGATCCATAACCACTCCGGTAGGGTTTCATAGAACTTTGCCTCCATTGTCGTTCGGAGCTAGAACTCCATTGCCGCCGGTCATGCCTTATCGTATGAACTCCGGTCGGTCGCTCAACCTCGCGGCGCCGCTGCGTGATATATGATAAACAACAACACATAGATCGGTTCCTGCAGAGCCTGTCATTTTAGACTTCGTCCGCTTTGCCTGTTCGTCTTTAGGTCTAGAAATATAGACATTTTCCCTGCTTTTGTAGATCCGTAATCTTAGCTAAACTTCGCGAAATCTGTTTCTTGGGACTTTGTCGATTTTCGCTCCTCCTCCTTTGTTTGTTGACCCGCCAAGCCTCTCCGGCTCTCATCAGCCAGACCATAGCATTTTATTTGTAGAGCCCTTAAAATTGTAAGCCGTCGTAGATTTTTGTTTTCTCTTGACTCTTTGTATCTTTAATTTGCACAGTCTTTAAGCTGCCGGCATGTCTCGCGCCTCCAACTCATGCAACTGGGTTGGGTCCTGCATCACGGAAGAGTTCTTAATGGATTTCGTCCACACGGGCACCCTTCCTTCCAAGGAGGTCCTTAATTGGCGGGTCTCGGGTGATGAAAGACGGCCCTATCGAGCGAGGATTCGTGCCTCCCAGCTCGAAATTCTTCCGTGACGTATTTCACTTCTACAAGATTCACCCCCAAGATTTGGCCCCCAACTCCGTCTCAAATATATGCAGTTGCCAAGTTCTCTTGGAAGTCTACTTGCAAGCCAAGCCGTCTGTGGGCTTGTTTCGAGAGTTCTTCTATGCCAACCGACAAACTGAAATGAAGGGCGGTCCGAGTCTGGAGCTTGGCGGGATTTCCATTCAACGACACAGAGATATCACCTTTTCGGCTATGCAGATGCTGAGTCATCCGAAGTATTGGAACAAAACTTGGTTCTATTGCAAGGATACCTCTCCTGAGAATGAGCGTCCATTGCTGGGTTATCGTCCCTCCCGGCTCAAGACAAATTCAGAACTTCCTGGCCGGCTCTCAGCTTCGGAACGTGCAAGGTATGAGCCGGCTCATGCCAAGATCAAGGCCCTCATGGCCAATGGCTTGACCGGACTGGATTTGGTCTGCTGCTAGATTTCATGGCGGATTATGCCCTTAAGCCATAGAAGCCGGCTTATGTGTGAGTACGAAGGCAAGTATGACAGCTCCTTATGCTTCAGCCAGTCAACCCTGACAGAGGATGACATCACCACTGCCATCTGGAGCCTTGTTCATGAAGCCTCCAGTTCATGCATCGACATTGGCCTGGCGCCTTTTGACGCCACAAATCCGGCTCTAGATGTAAGGCAACTTTTCACCCTTCTTTCTCCTTGTCACTCGTACCTTTTCGGCTCATTACCATTTACCCGGTTTATCTTTTCAGGCCAACTCTGATTTTTGGAAGAAGGAGCATGTTCCTCCCTTGAGGAAGCTTAAAAAGAAAGCTCTGGCCAAGAAGTCCAAGAAGATCACCCCTCAAGAGGCATGGTTTGACCCGCCACAATCGTCCGGCTCAGAGGTAAACCTTGGCTACTTTCTGCAATTTTACCTTCTTATTTTACTAACACTTGTCTTACTCACAGGGTGATGTTGAAACAAGCCGCGCCAATGCTCTTGAGGTAATCTATATTTCTTCCGGCTCAGAATATTTTGTCCCCTGAAAGCCATGGCAGGTTATTGGAAAAGTTCCTCTTTCTCATCCTCTCGCTTATCTGGCTCCCGACTTTCTTTTGAAAAAGCAACAACAGGCCGAGCGACGTTAGACCCGGAGCGTCGGCTCTACTGAGCTTATGTCCGGCTTGCCAAACTTGCCGTCTCCGAGGAAACGCTCAGCAGAGGTACGTATCTCCGTTTGACTCATTTGTCTTTGTAACCTTGGTGATGTCTCATCTTTCTTGAATTGCGTCTCAGAAATCACCCTCTTCTGGCGACTCTGCGGCGACCGTTGTGCCGCCTCCCAAGATCAACCCGCTGTAAGTGTTTTCCACTATAACATCCGGTTCTTTATACGGTAGTAATATCCTTTGGATTCTGATCCTTCTATTTTGCAGTGCTCAAGCCAAGCGTCGAAAGACCAACAAGTCATCCCCCGGCCCTACTGCTCAAGAGTCGGAACCTTCAAAGCCGGATGATTCGCGACCGACTGAAGATATCCCAATGGCTTCTGCAGAGCCGGCCGCTGATGACATCATCCCAAATAGCCCACCAAAGAATTCTTCCAAGCCGCCAAGCCCTGCCCAGGCGGCTAAAGACATGACTGGTCTGGAAGTTGTAGTCACTGGCACTGACTTGCATTCTCCTCCGGCTCATGTGCTGACCAAGCAGGGTGAAACAACTTAAGCTTCCAGGAAACTAGAATTTTAACCCTCTGCGTTGGAGAAGATGTCAGCTGAAGAGCTTCATGCTGGCTACATGACCCGGCTATCCACCAGCCGGGATCTGGAGCTTCAACTGGTTAACCTCATGAAGAGGAAATATGAGGTATTCTTTTCCTCCTTATATCCTTCCGTAGCCCCCAAGTGCCGGCTTAACTTTGCCAATGGTTGAACCGGGACTTTGCATAGGTACTCTTCCTTTAGATAAGATCATTGTGTAGAAGATAATTAAAAGAGCCGATAGTAGCCCCCAAGGGCCGGCTCAAACTTTGTTCAAAGTTGAGCCGGGACTTCTTAGAAGATAATTTAGAAGAGCTAATAGTAGCCCCCAAGGGCTGGCTCAAACTTTGTTCAAAGTTGAGTCGGGACTTCTTAGAAGATAATTTAGAAAAATAGACATTAGCCCCCAAGTGTCATGTATATTACTTGGAATTTGCTTGAGACTTGTCTGTTTTACTCTCTGCTCTAAAATGTTTTGCAGGAATCTTTAACTGAAGCCGGGTCATAGTTGGCCGGCTTAAAGACTGCCCTAGCTGATCAACAAGCTGCCCGAAGCGCGACTGACGAAAAGTGCCGGCTCTTGGTTGAAGAGCTGGTTAAGATTAAGGCGGAGCTCGCCGCTTTCCAAGAATATGTCGTGTCTGAAAAGGCAATGCTGACCAAGCGGGCGGACGATGTTGACCAATGGCTGAAAACCGTCTCTGACGAGCTCCAAACTTTGAAGCAGCATATCTCGAAGATGATGCTACTTCTTGAGCTTGCGTTGGTTTTTCCCTTGAAGAGGAAAGGGTGATGCAGCAAAGTACAGATAAGTATTTACCTCAGTTTGAGAACCAAGGTATCAATCCAGTAGGAGTATAAGGATGAGGCACCAAGGAACCTGCACAAACACAAACAATCTTGCACCCAACGCGATAAAGGGGTTGTCAATCCCTTTACGATTACTTGCAAGGTGAGATCTGATAGTGATAATAGGTAAATATAACTAACTAAATAAAGTTGCAGCAAGGTATTTTTGGTGTTTTTGTATTTAGATCAGAATATATAATATGTAAACTAGACCCGGGGGCCATAGTGTTCACTAGAGGCTTCTCTCATGATAGCAAGTATTACGGTGGGTGAACAAATTACTATCGAGCAATTGATAGAATCGCGCAAACTCATGACGATATCTAAGGCAATGATCATACATATAGGCATCACGTCCGAGACAAGTAGACCGATACTTTCTGCATCTACTACTATTACTCCACACATTGACCGCTATCCAGCATGCATCGAGTGTATTAAGTTCATAACAAATGGAGTAACGCTTTAAGCAAGATGACATGATGTAGAGGGATAGATTCATGAAATATGATATAAACCCCATCTTTTTACCCTTGATGGCAATAACATGATGTGTGCCTTGCTACCCCTTCTGTCACTAGGTGAGGACACCGCACGGTATGAACCCAAAACCAAGCACTTCTCCCATTGCAAGAATTATAGATCAAGTTGGCCAAACGAAACCCATAACAATATGAAATCATGCATATAAGAAATCAGAGGAGACTCAAATAATATTCATAGATAATCTGATCATAAATCCATAATTCATCGAATCTCAACAAACACACCGCAAAAGAGAATTACATCGGATAGATCTCCATGAAGATCATGGAGAACTTTGTATTGAAGATCAAAGAGAGAGAAGAAGCCATCTAGATACTAGCTATGGACTCGAAGGTCTGTGGTGAACTACTCACGCATCATCGGAGAGGCAATGGTGTTGATGAAGATGGCTACCGGAGATGGATTCCCCTCCGGCAGGATGCCGGAATGGTCTCCCGATTGGTTTTTGGTGGCTACGGAGGCTTGCGGTGGCGGAACTTGCGTTCTAGGTTTAGTTCTGGATGTTTTAGTATTTATAGGACCAGATGGCATCGAGAACAAGTCAAGAGGGTCCACGAGGAGGTCACGAGCCCCCTAGGCGCGCACAGGGGGGGAGGCCACGCCTCCTAGGCTCGTGGCTCCCTCGGGCCTCCTCACCGGTATCTATTCCTGCTAGTATTTTTTGATATTTTCCATAAAAAATCACGGCGAAAGTTTTATTACGTTTGGACTCCGTTTGATATTCCTATCTGAAAAAGGTAAAAAACACGGAAAAATTTGAAACTGGCACTGGGCACTGTGTTAGTAAGTTAGTCCCAAAAATAATATAAAATAACATATTCATGCATATAAACCATCCAAAGTTGATAATATAATAGCATGGAACAATCAAAAATTATAGATATGTTGGAGACGTATCAAGCATCCCCAAGCTGAAGTCCTGCTCGTCCTCGAGTAGGGAAGTGATAAAGACCGATTTTTTGATGTGGAATGCTACCTAACATATTTGTTCTATGTAACCTCTTTATTGTGGCATGAATGTTCAAATCCATAAGATTCAAAACATTAGTTTGATATTGACATGAAAACAATAATACTTCAAGTATAATAGCAAAGTAATCATGAAATGTTGAAATAACAAGGCCAAAGAAAGTTATCCCTACAAAATCATATAGTCTGGCTATGCTCCATCATCCCCACACAACGAATTTAAATCATGCAAAACCTCGGTATTAATTGTTTTCACACTCTTACTTTCTCAAACTTTTTCTACTCTCATGCAATACATGAGCGTGAGCCATGGATATAGCACTATAGGTGGAATAGAGTGTGGTGGAGGTTGTGAGGCAAAAAGGAGACTCAACATATCAATGGGCTATGGAGATGCCCATAAATAGATATCAATGTGAATGAGTAGGGATTGCCATGGAACGGATGCACTAGAGCTATAAGTGTATGAAAGCTCACAAATAAAAACTAGTGGGTGTGCACCCAACTTGGCTACTCACGAAGACCTAGGGCAATTTCAGGAAGCCCATCATTGGAATATACAAGCCAAGTAATATAATGAAAATTTACACTAGCATATGAAAGTGACAAAACAAGAGACTCTCTATCATGAAGAACATGGTGCTATTTTGAAGTACAAGTGTGGAAAAAGATAGTAGCATTGTCCCTTCTCTCTTTTTCTCTCATTTTTTTGTTTGGGCTCTTTGGCCTCTTTTTTTTTGTTTGGGCTCTTTGGGATCTTTTTTTGGGCTCTTTGGCCTCTTTTTTTATATCCTCACATGGGACAATGCTCTAATAATGATGATCATCACACTTTTATTTACTTACAACTTGATACTTAGAATTATAATGAATCTATATGGATGAAAGTGATGGCACATGTCATGAGACGGAACGGTGAAGTTGCATGGCAATATATCTCGTAATGGCTATGAAAATTCCATAATAGGTAGGTATGGTGGCTGTTTTGAGGAGGGTATATGGTGGGTTTGTGCATCGGCGAAAGTTGTGCGGCACTAGAGAGGGTAGCAATGGTGGAAGGGTGAAAGTGCATCTATACCATGGACTCACATTAGTCATGAAGAACTCATATACTTATTGCGAAAGTTTTATCAGTAATCGAAACAAAGTGCTAAACGCATACTCCTAGGCGAAGGGTTGGTAGGAGTTAACCATCGCGCGATCCCGGCCGCCACACAAAGGATGACAATCAATAAATCAATTGTGCTCTGACTTCCTAACATAGCGGTTCACCATACGCGCATGCTACGGGAATCACTAACCTCAACACAAGTATTTCTAGATTCACAACACCCTACTAATATAACTATAATATTATCACCTCCATATCTCAAAACTAATCGCGAGGAATCAAACTTCTCTTACTAATCAATGCACTTGAATATGAAAGTTTTTATTATATCCTCTTTGGATGCCTATCATATTTAGGACTAATTTCATAACACACGCCAATTACCAAGTTACTTAGGGAGAGCACTCTCAAAATGATATAAGTGAAGATCAAGAGTTTTTATTTCTACAAAATATGACACCGCCGTGCTCTACAAAGATTTAAGTGAAGCACTAGAGCAAAATTATGTAGCTCAAAAGATATAAGTGAAGCACATGTGAGCAAAATCATCAAGCTCAAAATATATAAGTGAAGCACACGTGAGCTAAATCACCGAGCTCAAAAGATATAAGTGAAGCACATGTGAGCTAAATTGCCTAACTCAAAAAATATAAGTGAAGCTCATTGAGTATTCTAACAAATTCACGATGACTGCATGTCCCTCTTAAAAGGTGTGAAGCAAGGATGATTGTGATAAAACAAAATGCAAAGACTTCTATAATACACGACACTCCAAGAAAAACACATATCATGTGGTGAATAAAAATATAGCTCCAAGTAACGTTACCGATGGATTGAAGACGAAATACGGGATGCCTTCCCAGGGCATCCCCAAGCTTAGGATTTTTGGTGTCCTTGAATTTGGCTTGGGATGCCTTGGGCATCCCAAAGCTTAGGCTCTTTCCACTCTTTATTCCGTTGTCCATAAGAACATCACCCAAAACTTGAAAACTTCACACCACAAAACTTAAACAGAAACTCGTGACAGCATTAGCATAAGAAAACAAACCACCAACTTTTTAGATACTGTAGTAAACTTAATTTCCATTTAGATTAATGTTATATTACTGTATTCTCACTTTTCCATGGATCGTACCCCCCGATACTAACCATAGTTTCATCAATATAAGCAATCAACACAACAAAAACAGAATCTGTCAAAAACAGAAGAGTCTGTAGAAATCTGTATATTTCGTGTACTTATGCTATCTAAAAAATTCTTAAAAACATATGACAATTATGGAAATTTTCATATAATCAGAAGCAAAAAGAATCAACTCAAAATCTGTTTCTGGATAGGAATGAAAAATAATTTCGTGAGCACAAAGTTTATGTCTTTTTTCAGCGTGATTAAACAACTATCACCAAAACTAATCATAAAGGTTCTACTTGGCACAAACACTAATTAAAACATAAAAAACAAAATCATAACAGAATCATGGTGGTGTGGACTCAACAAAACAGAAAGTAAAAAGCAAAAATAAATCTATTCATTGGGTTGCCTCCCAACAAGCGCTATCGTTTAACGCCCTTAGCTAGGCGTAAGGCAATAGAATCAAGTATTGTCATCTTTAGTGCTCAAACCGTAAGTAGCTCTCATAATGGATTCATAATGCAATTTTACTCTCTTTCTATGAAAGTGTTCCATGCCCTTCTTTAATGGAAATTGAAATTTAATATTCCCTTCATTCATATCAATAACAACACCAATAGTCCTAAGGAAAGGTCTACCAAGAATAATGGGACATGTCGGATTGCAATCAATATCAAGCACAATGAAATCTACGGGCACATAGTTCCTATTTGCAATAATAAGAACATCATTAATCCTTCCCATAGGTTTCTTAATAGTAGAATCCGCAAGATGCAAATTAAGAGAGCATTCATCAATCTCATTGAAACCTAGAACATCACATAAAGATTTTGGAATTGTGGAAACACTAGCACACAAATCACACAAAGCATGGCATTCATAATTTTTAATCTTGATTTTTATAGTAGGTTCCCACTCGTCATGAAGTTTTCTAGGAATAGATATTTCCAACTCAAGTTTCTCTTCAAGAGATTTCATCATAGCATCAACGATATGTTTAGTAAAAGCCTTATTTTGGCTATAAGCATGTGGAGAGTTTAACATGGATTGCATCAACGAAATACATTCAATCAAAGAGCAACTATCATAATTAAATTCCTTGAGATCCAAAGTAGTAGTTTCATCACTATTCAAAGTTTTGATATCCTCTACTCCACTTTTAGTATTTTTAGCATCAAGATAAATAGACTCCGAATCATTGGGGCGTTTCTCAACCAAAGTGGATTCACATCCAGCCCCATCATCATTAAGATTGACATTAGAAAACAAGGATTCAATAGGAGTCACATCAAGCACTTTAAGATCTTCGTGATTCTCATCACATATTTCAGATTTAGCAGCCATTTTATTGACTAAGGTAGCTTGTTTATCACAAATCTCGCCTACCAATTTTTCAAGATGAGCAAATTGAGAATTTAACGCAAGGAATTCTTTGGCCATATCATCAACCTCTTTATTCATATATGACATTAAAGAATTTTGCTCCCTTAATTCTCTATGAAAATAACTATTATGATCAAACTATGTAGACATGAAGCTTTTGACATTAGCTTCAATTTCTTCCGACTTTTTATAGTAAGCATCATAATCATTTCGTTGGGCCATGAGGATAAATAAAATAGCACACACGAGCAAACAGAAAGCAAGCGAAAGAAAAGGGGCGAATGAAAAAGGCAAATAAAGAAAGGGAAATATTTTTGTAAATTTTTGTTTTAGAAGTGGGGGAGAGGAAAACAAGAGGCAAATGGGAAATAATGTAAATGCAAGAGATGAGTTTGCAATAGGTACTTGGTAGATATGCTTCACTTGAATACTCCCTGGCAACGGCGCTAGAAATTCTTCCTGCTAGTTCTTGAGCTTGCGTTGGTTTTTCCCTTGACGAGGAAAGGGTGATGCAGCAAAGTAGAGATAAGTATTTCCCTCAGTTTGAGAACCAAGGTATCAATCCAGTAGGAGTATCAAGATGAGGCACCAAGGAACCTACACAAACACAAACAAACTTGCACCCAATGCGATAAAGGGGTTGTCAATCCCTTTACAATCCTTGCAAGGTGATATCTGATAGTGATAATAGGTAAATATAAATAAGTAAATAAAATTGCAGCAAGGCATTTTTGGTGTTTTTGTAAAATTGACCCGGGAGCCATAGTGTTCACTAGAGGCTTCTCTCATGCTAGCAAGTATTACGGTGGGTGAACAAATTACTGTCGAGCAATTGATAGAATCGCGCAAAGTCATGACGATAACTAAGGCAATGATCATACATATAGGCATCACGTCCGAGACAAGTAGACCGATACTTTCTGCATCTACTACTATTACTCCACACATCGACCGCTATCTAACATGCATCTAGTGTATTAAGTTCATAACAAACGGAGTAACACTTTAAGCGAGATGACATGATGTAGAGGGATAGATTCATGCAATATGATATAAACCCCATCTTTTTACCCTTGATGGCAACAAGACGATGCGTGCCTCGCTACTCCTTCTGTCACTAGGTGAGGACACCGCACGGTATGAACCCAAAACCAAGCACTTCTCCCATTGCAACAATTATAGATCAAGTTGGCCAAAGGAAACCCATAAATCAAATATACTCATAAGGATACGAAATCATGCATATAAGAAATCAGAGGAAACTCAAATATTATTCATAGATAATCTGATCATAAAACCACAATTCATTGGATCTCAACAAACACACCGCAAAAGAGAATTACATCGGATAGATCTCCATGAAGATCATGGAGAACTTTGTATTGCAGATCAAAGAGAGAGAAGAAGCCTTCTAGCTACTAGCTATGGACCCGAAGGTCTGTGGTGAACTACTCATGCATCATCGGAGAGGCAATGGTGTTGATGATGATGGCCACCGGAGATGGATTCCCCTCCGGTAGGGTGCTGAAACGGTCTCCCGATTGGTTTTTGGTGGCTACGGAGGCTTGCGTCGGCGGAACTTGCGATCTAGGTTTAGTTCTGGAGGTTTTAGTATTTATAGGACCAGATGGTGTCGAGAACAAGTCAAGAGGGGCCACAAGGAGGTCACGAGCCCCCTAGGCGCGCCTAGGGGGGAGGCCGCGCCTCCCAGGCTCGTGGCTCCCTCGGGCCTCCTCTCCGGTATCTTTTCCTTCTAGTATTTTTGATATTTTCCATAAGAAATCACGGCGAAAGTTTTATTCCATTTGGACTCCGTTTGATATTCCTATCTGAAAAAGGTCAAAAACACGGAAAAAACAGAAACTGGCACCGGGCACTGAGTTAGTAAGTTAGTCCCAAAAATAATATAAAATAGCATATTCATGCATATAAAACATCCAAAGTTGATAATATAATAGCATGGAACAATCAAAAATTATAGATACGTTGGAGACGTATCAGATGACAGCCGCCCTCTTTGGTGAGTTCTTGATATTTTGCTGTTAATTGCTGTATAACCTCTGAATTGGTGACTTATTATGAAAATCTCCGGCTTATACAGGTCCTAGAAGCCATGAACTGGCGTCTGGCAGCCTCTTGCCTCTGAAGGCCATCTATGCCTTGGCGGAGCAACTTTATTGTGGTGCGATGTTCACGATCAAGTCGGTGCAATACAAGGACAAGATCCCTCCTACTCTCAAAGGGGTCTTGGAGATTTTCTCTACCATGCCGAAGCAAATTGCCGAGTTGAAGAAATCAGCTGCCCTCCAAGGAGCGATCGCAGGCATAAGCCGGGCTCTGGCTTTTGCTCCGGAGCTCACGCCGACTGATATGATGGAATGCTTCCCCTCAAAGAAGGATGATGGCTCAGAATTCATGGAAGCCGATTACATCTGGTGCGTCAAGGACTCCCGATATTTGGCCTCCGTCTTAGCAGAAGAGGCTGACATGGAGACTTACCAGGCGGCTTATGATGTCGAGCAGAAGAGAATTCGCGGCCCCCTCTACGATTGGAAGGAGTTGACGCCCGCCCGCAGTGAGAATCTCTTGGCTTGTGATCTTGATCCGTCCCCCTTCTTTCAAGAAGGGACTTTTGCAGCTCTGGCTGACTGCAATTGGAACTTGGATAACCTTCAGATCAAGCCAGCCGAAGAGCCGGAGAAGGATGAGCCAGCAGCCAATTGATTAACTTCTTGTAACTCTTTGTAAGAGCCGGCTCTTTCTGATCTGCCGTCCGAGCTTTGAAATACTTTGATCGATTTTTTTGGGCTCTACAGAGAGCGTTTGTAATATATATTACCTGTGACATTTGCCATGCTGGTCCTTTCTAATGAGAAAAGTCCGGCTTTCCATCTTTCTTGTATATATTCTTGATTCGTCATTGTTTGTCTCCTCTTTCTGAATAGAGAGTCGGCCGAAAGGACTTCATAATTTTCATCTGCGGCTAATCATGTTGATCGAAGCTTTGTAGGATAAATCCGGCTCATAAGCATTGTAAGTTGTACCCAAAGGTAATAATACGGCGTAAACGCCGGCGAATAGGCGTTACAAGCTGTACCTGAAGGTAAGAAGCCGCCCTCGCCGCGGATAATTTTTCTTTAGCCGAATTTATTTTGTGCCATAAGGCCGGCTAATAGGCGTTATAAGCTATACCCGAAAGTAAGAAGCCACCGTTCGCCTCGGCTAATTTACGTTAGCCGTTTTTACATGGCCTAAAGTCGGCTAAGAGGCATTATAAGCTATATCCGAAGGTAGGAAGCCGCCGTTCGCCGGTCATGAGGTGTTAGCTACCCGTCGGTAAAAAAAAAAACGACCGCGGCTAAACATGTTAGCTGGAATTTTGGCATAAAGCCGGCCGATAGGGTGTTAGAAGCGATACCCGTCGGTAAGAAGCCCCCTTCAGCAGTACGCCGTAACCCGCCGGCGGATAGGCGTTAGAAGCTATACCCGAAGGTAAGAAGCCGCCCTCGCCACGACTAATTTACCTTTGTCGGTTTTTCTTTGTGTTGCAAAATGCCGGCTTACTAGGCATCTACTGCCGTTCAGCAATACGACGTAAAACGCCGATGGATAGGCGTTAGAAGCTGTACCCGAAGGTAGGAAGCCGCCCTTGCCATGACTCATTTTTCTGAGCCAGATTTTTGTGGCATAATGTCGACTAATAGGCTTTTACCGCCATTCATCCATACGGCGTAAAAATGCCGGCGGGTAGGCGTTAGAAGTTGTACCCGAAGGTAAGAAGCCGCCCTCGCCAATCTCAGTTGATATAACAACCGAAATATTGTTTAATCTTCTCTCATATGAGGATGTGTGAAATAGCAGAGGCTTGATTTTTGCAGTGATGCTTATTTATTTATATAACTCTGATAAGTACAATGATAATGTAGAATGAAGGGTCTCTACCCCCTTAAGTGAAATAAGGACGGAGATGCGCAATGTTCGACCGCCGGCGGGTCTCCTGACCCGCCGTATCTGAGTCATCTCGGATATCGATGAGGTAATATGACCCGTTGTTGTGATTTATGCTGACCACAAAGGGTCCTTCCCATGGAGGAGATAACTTGCACTACCCGCCGTAGCATCAATGATCTGATCAATACGAGGGAGGGCAAACAGATCAGCTGGACAAGCCTTATTGAGGTCCGTGTAATCCACACACATACGCCATGTGTCATTCTTCTTGAGCACCAGCACCGGGTTAGCCAACCATTTCGGGTGAAAAACTTCAACGATAAAGCCCGCTGCCAAGAGCCGGGCAACTTCTTCCCCAATAGCCTTGCGCCTCTCTTCATTGAATCGCCGCAGAAACTGTTTAATCGGCTTAATCTTTGGATCCACATTAAGGTTGTGCTCACTGAACTCTCTCGGTACACCCGGCATGTCAGAAGGTTTCCATGCGAAGATGTCCCGATTCTCACGGATGAATTCGATGAGCGCGCTTTCCTATTTGGGATCCATGTGAGCTCCGATGATTAACTGCTTAGATGAGTCACCCGGAGTGAAATCTACCATTTTGGTATCATCCGCCGAAAACTTGAGGGGCGCCTCAACCTCCGTAGTCGGGTTTTTCAGCGGGGTCATATCGTCCGGGTCAACATTCTCCTTATAAAACTTAAGTTCCTCCTGGGCGCAACTGGACTCTGCATAAGCCGCATCTCCTTCTTCACACTAATTAGCTGTATTCCGGTCACCATGAACGGTAATTGTACCATTTAAGCCGGGCATCTTGAGCTGTAAGTAAACATAGAAGGATCTAGCCATGAACTTAGCATAAGCCGGCCGTCCAAACAATGCATGATAAGGACTCTTGATCTTGACCACCTCAAACCATAAGGACTCCACCCAGTAATTGTACTCATCGCCAAAAGCCACTTCCAAAGAAATCTTGCCCACCGGATACGCCGACTTACCCGGCACCACGCCATGAAAGACGGTGGAAGAAGGTTTTAAGTATTTGTCAAGCAACTTCATCCGCCGGAAAGTGTCATAATAAAGGATGTTTATGCTACTGCGGCCATCCATGAGCACCTTGTTCACCATATACCCGCCCACCTGGGGGGCCACAACCAAAGCCAGCCGCCCCGGGTCATCAATACACAGTGGGTGATCTTCTCGGATCCACGTTATGTCATATTCAGACCACTTTAGATACTGCGAAAGAGCCGGTACAATTGCATTGACTGCTCGCTTACGCAACTTCTGGTCCCGTTTATTGAGACTGGTTGTGAAAACGTGGTATTGCCCGGAGCTGAGCTGCTTCGGATTACTCTGATAACCGGATTGATTACGCTGTTGCTGCTGATTACTATTGCCGTTGTTGTTACCAGAATGTGGCTGGTGTCCTCCTTGATTATTCTGACCTGGATGACCGGATCCTGATCCGCCAGAACCAAACCCAGCTCCTGACCCACCATGTCCTGAGCCGCCTGGCGGGCCGTCATCTCGATTGTTAGGTTGCACAAGATACCGCTCGTACTGCCGCATGAAATTGCAATTCTCCCACGTGTGGTTTGCCGGCTTATCAGGCAGACTGTGGTTTGGACAAGGTCGCTTAAGTAACTCCTCCATGTTCGAGAGAGAGTTATCCTTGCCAAAGGGCGGTCTGAATCTCCTATTGCCTTTGGGGTAATTCTGCTGGGTGTTTGCATTAGCCCCCAGCTCCGACCCGACTTCTGGGTTCTTACGCTTGCTCTGGCCACCATTGTTTGTTGCGCCCTTGCTCTGATTCCCCTTCTTACCTGGGCCAGCCTTCTCATCATCAGAATCCGGATCCTTCATGCTATCAGAGTCGACATATTTCGTGAGAGCCGTCATGAGCTCTCCCATATCCTGGCACGTACGTTTGAGTCGGCCAAGCTTCTGCTTCAGAGGAACAAAATGGCAGTTCTTCTCCAAAATCAACACCGCTTGAGCCGCCATGATCTGTTCTGAGGAGTGGATAACTGTTCAGACTCGCCGCACCCAATGATGGGACGACTCGTTCTCCTGTTGGACACAATGATCGAGATCCACGATGGCCATAGGCTGCTTACACGTCCCTTGAAAGTTTTTAATGAACCGAGCCCTTAGCTCTGCCCATGAATTGATGGTATTAGGTGGTAACCCCTTTAACCACGTGCGAGCCGGGCCTTCAAGCATCATGATAAAATACTTGGCACAAACTGCCTCACTGACATCCAGCATCTCCATGGCCAGCTCATAACTCTCCACCCAGGCTTCCGAGGGTAAATCGGCAGTATAATTTGAGACCTTGCGTGGCCCTTTGAAGTCCTTTGGCAACCGTTCGCTCCACAGAGCTGGTGACAAACATGGTAGCCCTACCGCCCTGGAGTTTATTGATGTCCCTATTGAAACAGAAGGCACGGGCTCCTGATAATCCGGCCTAGCTGGTGCCTCTTGCGGGCTCCTCGCATGGTTCACAAATGCTTGTGTGTCTCTACCCAGCCGGTGACCCGTCGGAATCTCTCTGTGCCGGCTGCTGCTGGAACCTGCTGGTGACTCGTAGCGCCGGCTAAAGCTGCGGCTGGGGAGAGGGTTTGAATGAACACGGCTCCGGCTATAAGTATATTTCTCCTGCTGCGCCATGGCCACATGCAGGTACCCGATGGCATTCCGGACATCCTCCGTAAAGGGTGCCTCATCTGGGATGGGAAGTGTCTCAAGCCGGATGGCCGCTGCCACCATATTCTCGACCGGGTTAGAATAATGACCCGCTCGTGTTGGAAAACCCCTGGGTGAAGCTTGATTACGCCGGGCCAGGTGAGCCGCCGGCCGCTCCGTCTCGAGCGGATCTGTTACTCTCCCCGCGCCAGGAGTATTGAAGAGGTTCCTCGCTTCATAGCGCTTCGGTAAACGGGATTGGTGCCTCCTACGATGTACTTCCGCTGCTGATACCTGCTCCAGTCCTAGACGGAAAGCATTTGTCTTGATACGTGCTCCGTCTTCTTCCATCTGGATCTTCAGCTCAGCCATCCTTTTGTTGGGGAATGTTGCATGGGAAACCAAAATTTTCCTACGCGCACGCAGATCTATCCATGGTGATGAGCATCTACGAGAGGGAGAGTGGGTCTACATACCCTTGTAGATCGCAAAGCCGGAAGCGTTAAGTAACGCGGTTGGTGTAGTCGAACGTCTTCACAATCCAAATGGCCGTGCGTCCCGCGATCCAATCACGATCCATCCCGCGATCTAATCATGATCCGTCCCGCGAACTTGATCATGATCCGTCCCACGAACCTGATCACGATCCTTTCGATCTAGCGCCGAACGGACGACACCTCCGCGTTCAGCACACATACAACTTGATGACGATCTCCACCATCTTCATCCAGCAGGAGAGAGAATAGGGGTAGAAGAGTTTGCCGGCAACGTGACGACGCTCCGGCGATGGTGGTGGAACAATTCCGGCAGGGCTTCGCCTAAGCACTGCAGAAATCCGATCTAGAGGAGAAACTATGCACTAGAGGGTAGGGTTGCACGTGGCTGAAAATCTAGTGCAAAAACCCTAAAACCTCTAGTATATATAAGGGGAAGAGGGGAGAGGAGGAAGCCTAGGCTTTCCAAGCCAAGGCCTTCGGCCGAAGGAGGTGGAGTCCACCTCCAATCCTAGTAGGACTAGGATTCACCCTTTTGAGCCTTTTTCCACCTTTTCTCTTGGGCCTTTTTTCTTCCATCCGCATGGGCCTATTGTGGATGTTCCACCATCCCACTAAGGGCTCATTTCCACTCTCCCATAGACCATATAGCCTCTTGGGTCGAAACCCCCCTCCCGAAGGTCTCCCGGTACATTACCGGCACTCCCGGTACACTACCGATAAGCCCAGAACATTTCCGGCGACCAAAACAGGACTTCCTATATATGAATCTTTACCTCCGGACCATTCTGGAGCTCCTCGTGATTTCCGAGATCTCATACGGGACTCCGAACAAACTTCAGTCACCACCATACATAACTCTATACTACCGAAACGTCACCAAACCTTAAGTGTGCAGACCCTGCGGGTTCGAGAACTATGTAGACATGACCGAGACAACTCTACGGTAAATAACCAATGGCGGGACCTGGATGTCCACATTGGTTCCTACATATTCTACGAAGATCTTTATCGGTTGAACCGCTATGTCAAGGATTCAGTTAATCCCGTATGATGTTCACTTTGTTCTTCGGTATGTTACTTGCCCGAGATTCGATCGTCGGTATCTCCATACCTAGTTCAACCTCGTTACTGACAAGTCTCTTTACTCGTTCCGTAATACAAGATCCCGGGACTAACACTTGGTCACATTGCTTGCAAGGCTTGTTGTGAGGATGTATTACTGAGTGGGCCCTAAGATACCTCTCCGTCACACGGAGTAAAAAAAACCAGTCTTGATCCATGCCAACTCAGCAAACACCCTCGGAGATACCTGTAGAGCACCTTTACAGTCACCCAGTTACATTGTGCCGTTTGATACACACAAGGAACTCCTCCGATGTCCGTGAGTTGCATGATCTCATGGTCATAGGAACACATACTTGACATGCAGAAAACAGTAGCAATAAACTGACACGATCATATGCTACGTTTGTAGTTTGGGTCTTGTCCATCACATCATTCTCCTAATGATGTGATCCCATTATCAAATGACATCTCATGTCAACGGCTAGGAAACCTTGACCATCTTTGATCTACAAGCTAGTTCACTAGAGGCATACTAGGGACAGTGTGTTGTCTATTTACCCATGCATGTAATTTGTTTCCAAGCAATACAATTATAGCATGGATAATAAATGATTATCATGAACAAGGAAATATAATAAAAACACTTTATTTATTGCCTCTAGGGCATATTTCCAATAGTCTCCCACTTGCACTAGAGTCAATAATCTAGTTCACATCACTATGTGATTTACATGGTAATGAATCGAACACCGATGCAGTTCTGGTGTTGATCATGTTTAGCCCTTGGAAGAGGTTTAGTCAATGGGTCTGGAACATTCAGATCCGTGTGCACTTTGCAAATATTTATGTCCTTCTCCTCGATGTAGAACCGGATGGAGTTGAAGCATCTCTTTATGTGTCCGGTCCTCTTGTGAAACCTTGGTTCCTTGGCTAGAGCAATGGCACCACTGTTGTCACAGAACAGGTTCATTGGATTCAGTGCACTAGGCACTACTCCAAGATCTATCATGAACTGCTTCATCCAGACACCTTCCTTCGCTGCCTCTGAGGCTGCGATGTACTCCGCTTCACACGTAGATTCAGCTACCATGCTTTGCTTGGAACTGCACCAGCTTACTGCTCCCCCGTTAAGAATAAATACGTATCCCGTTTGCCACTTAGAGTCGTCCGGATCAGTGTCAAAGCTTGCATCGACGTAACCTTTTATGACGAACTCTTCATCACCTCCATAAACGAGAAGCATTTCCTTAGTCCTTTTCAGGTACTTAAGGATATTCTTGACCGATTGCCAGTGTTCCATTCCAGGATCACTTTGAAACCTTCCGGCCATACTTATGGCAAGGCTGACATCGGGTCTTGTGCACAGCATTGCATACATGATAGAGCCTATGGCTGAAGCATGGGGGATGACACTCATCTTTTCTCTATCTTCTGCAGTCACTGGGCATTGAGTCTGACTCAACTTCACACCTTGTAACACAGGCAAGAACCCCTTCTTGGATTGATCCATTTTGAACTTCTTCAAAACTTTATGAAGGTATGTGCTCTGTGAAAGTTCTATTAAGCGTTTCGATCTATCTCTATAGATCTTAATGCCTAATATGTAAGCAACTTCTCCTAGGTCCTTCATTGAAAACCTCTTGTTCAAATATTCCTTCACGCTTTCCAGCATTTCTATATTGTTTCCAATCAGCAATATGTATCCACATATAATATTAGAAATGCTATAGAGCTCCCACTCACTTTCTTGTAAATACAAGCTTCTCCATCAACTTGTATAAACTCAAACGCTTTGATCACCTCATCAAAGCGTTTATTCCAACTCCGAGATGCTTGCACCAATCCATAAATGGATCGCTAGAGTTTGCAAACTTTGTCAGCATTCTCTGGATCGACAAAACCTTCGGGTTGCATCATATACAACTCTTCCTCAAGGAAACCGTTGAGTAACGCCGTTTTGACATCCATCTGCCAAATTTCATAGTCGAAATGAGCAGCTATTGCCAACATGATTCTGACAGACTTAAGCATCGCTACGGGTGAGAATGTCTCATCGTAGTCAACTCCTTGAACTTGTGAAAAACCCTTTGCCACAAGTCAAGCTTTATAGACAGTGATATTACCGTTCGCATCGGTCTTCTTCTTAAAGATCCATTTGTTCTGAATGGCCTTTCGGCCTTCAGGTAATACTTCCAAAGTCCATACTTTGTTCATACATGTATCCCATCTCGGATTTCATGGCCTCTAACCATTTCTCGGAATCCGGGCCATCACTGCTCCTCCATAGCTCGTAGGTTCATTGTTGTCCAACAATGTGACCTCTAAGATAGGGTTGTCGTACCACTCAGGAGTAGTATGCGCCCTTGTCGACCTACGAGGTTCAATAGTAGCTTCATCTGAAGCTTCATCATCATCATCATTAACTTCTTCTACCGTCGTAGGTTCCATAGAAGCAACTTTCTGCGCTGCGCTACTTTCTGGTTGAAGTAAAGGTTCAATAACCTCATCAAGCTCTATCTTCCTCCCACTCAATTCTTTCGAGAGAAACTCTTTATCAAGAAATGTTCCGTTCTTAGCGACAAACACTTTGCCTTTGGATCTGAGATAGAAGGTATACCTGACTGTCTCTTACGGGTATCCTATGAAGACGCATTTCTCCACTTTGGGTTCCAGCTTTTAAGGCTGAAGCTTTTTGACATAAGCATCACATCCCCAAACTTTAAGAAACGACAACTTTGGCCTTTTGCCAAACCATAGTTCATATGGCGTCGTCTCAACGGATTTTGATGGTGCCCTATTTAAAGTGAATGCAGCTGTCTCTAATGCATAACCCCAAAACGATAATGGCAAATCAGCAAGAGACATCATAGAACCCACCATATCTAATAAGGTTCGATTACGACGTTCGGACACACCATTATGCTGTGGTGTTTTAGGTGGTGTCAACTCTAAAACAATTCCACATTGTCTTAATTGATTGCCAAAATCATAACTCGGATATTCACCTCCTCGATCAGATCGCAGGAACTTAATCTTCTTGTTACGATGATTCTCAACTTCACTCTGAAATTGCTTGAACTTATCAAATGTTTCAGACTTGTGTTTCATTAAGTAAATATACCCATATCTACTTAAGTCATCAGTGAAGGTGACAAAATAACGATATCCATCATGCACTGCAACATTCACTGGACCGCACACATCAGTATGTGTGATTTCCAATAAGTCACTTGCCCATTCCATTGTTCCAGAGAACGGCGTTTTAGTCATGTTGCACATGAGGCATGGTTCAAATGTGTCAAGTGATTCAAAATCAAGTGACTCCAAAATTCCATCAGCATGGAGCTTCCTCATGTGTTTTACACCAATATGACCCAAACGGCAGTGCCACAAGAAAGTGGTACTATCATTATCAACTCTACATCTTTTGGCATCAATGTTATGAACATGTGTGTCATCACTATCAAGATTCAATATGAATAAACCCCTAACATTGGGTGCATGACCATAAAAGATATTACTCATATAAATAGAACAACCTTTATTCTCTGATTTAAATGAGTAACCGTCTCGCAATAAAAGAGATCCAGATATAATGTTCATGCTTAACGCAGACACTAAATAACAATTATTCAGGTACATCACTAATCCCCATGGTATTCGAAGAGAGAGCATGATGACGGCGATCACATCAACCTTGGAACCATTTCCCACGCGCATCGTCACTTTGTCCTTCGCCAGCCTTCGTTTATTCCGTAGTTCCTGCTTTGAGTTGCAAATGTGAGCAACCAAACCGGTATCAAATACCCAGGCACTACTAAGAGAGCTAGTAAGATACACATCAATAACATGTATATCATATATACCTTGTTTGTCGTTGGCCGCCTTCTTGTCAGCCAGGTACTTGGGGCAGTTCCGCTTCTAGTGACCAGTTCCTTTGCAATGAAAGCACTCAGTTTCTGGCTTAGGTCCATGCTTAGGCTTCTTTGTAGGAGTAGCAATTGATTTGCCATCCTTCTTGGTTTTACCCTTCTTGCCTTTGCCCTTGCCATTTTTCTTGAAACTAGTGGTTTTATGGACCATCAACAGTTGATGTTCTTTCTGGATTTCAGACTCAGCGACTTTCAGCATCGCAAACAGCTCGGCGACTGACTTGTTCATCCCATGCATGTTATATTTCATTACAAAGCTCTTGTAACTAGGTGGCAGTGATTGAAGAACTCTGTCAGTGATTGCCTCTGGCGGAAGGGTAATTCCCAAGTCCGCTAGAAGATTTGAATACCCAGACATTCTGAGTATGCGCTCACTGATTGACCCGTTCTCCTCCATCTTGCAAGCATAGAATTTATTAGATGTCTCATACCTCTCGATCCGGATATTTTTCTAAAAGATAAACTTCAACTCCTGCAACATCTCATATGCTCCATGACGTTCAAAACATCTTTGAAGTCCCGGTTCTAAGCCATACAATATTGCACACTGAACTATTGAGTAGTCTCCAACACGAGCCTCCCAAGCGTACTTAACGTCTTCGGAGGTCATGTCTTCTGGTTGGTTACCGAGCGGTGCATCAAGGACATATTGTTTCTGTGAAGCCATGAGGATAATCCTCAGATTATGGGCCCAGTCAACAAAGTTACTTCCATCATCTTTCTACTTAGCTTTCTCTAGGAACGCATTAAAATTCAGGGGTGCTACTACGCGAGCCATTGATCTACAACATAAATATGCAAAGGTTACTTAGACTATTGTTCAAGATAATGAGTTATTTAATAAAATTACTAAAGCTCCCACTCAAATTGACATCCCTCAGGTCATCTGAGTGTCACATGATCCAAATTCACTAACTCAAGTCCGATCATCACGTGAGTTAAGGGGGCTTCAATGGTGAACAACATTATGTTGATCATATCTATTATATGACTCATGTTCGACCTTTCGGTCTCTTGTGTTCCGAGGCCATGTATGTACATGCTAGCCTCATCAAGTTTAACCCGAGTGTTCTGCACGTGCAAAACTGGCTTGTACCCGTTGTATGTGAACGTAGAGTCTATCACACCCGATCATCACGTGGTGTCTCGACACGACGAACTTTCGCAAAGGTTCACACTTGGGGAGAACACAATTTATTTTGTAATTAAGTGAGGGATCACCTTATAATGCTATCGTCTTCCTAAGCAAAACAAGGTGCATAAAAGGATTAACATTACATGCAAATCATAAGTGACATGATATGGCCATGATCTTGTGATTTTGATCTCCATCATGAAAGCACCGGCATGATCTCCATCGTCACCGGCACAACACCATGATCTCCATCAACGTGTCACCATCGGGGTTGTCGCGCCCAACATGCTTCTACTACTATTGCTACCATAGCGATAAAGTAAAGCATTACATAGCGCTTAATGATTGACACGCAGGTCATACAATAATTAAGACAACCCTATGGCTCCTGCCGGTTGCCGTACTCATCGACATGCAAGTCGTGCTAATCTATACATCACATGATCATCTCATACATCACATATATCAAATCATGTAATTGGCCATATCATATCACAACATACCCTAAAAAAAACAAGTTAGACGTCCTCTAATTGTTGTTGCATGTTTTACGTGGCTGCTACGGATATCTAGTAAGAACAATTCTCATCTACGCAAAAACCACAACGGTGATACACTAGTTGCTTTTCAACCGTCTCAAGGACCGCCTTTGTGGAATCCGATCCAACTAAAGTGAGAGAAACTGTCACCCGCAAGGCATCTATGCAACAAGTTGCGGTTGAGGGAACCTCTCTCTCGTAAGCGTACGAGTAATGTTGGTCCGGGCCGCTTCATCTCACAATACCTGTAACATCCCAAATTTTCATTTTGGAATGTTATGAAATATATCTATGCATCTATGATCATCATTGTTTGAATGTATGCAATGGAGAAATGTTCTTTCTAAATTTCTGAAAGCCCTTTCTATTTTCAATATGTTGCTTTCACCTATTTGAAAACCTTGGTAAAAAGTTCAAATAAGAGGGTAGGATCATGACACTCCACACAAGGGACTATATGGTGATTTATTTGAACAAAAATAACCAGGAGTTATTTCGAAAATAGTTGCAAAAAGGATTTAAAAACAAATAGGCAATTTCTGAAAATATTTTTTTTTTCAAAGTATTCAAATGACAGAATAAAAATGTTCATTAAATGGAATTTATTATTCTGTTAATTTTGATATATTTATTTCCTAAATTTAGAAAAGATTTGAATGCTTTAAATGATTTTGAAATGCGCTTGAAAATCATTAAAAGAAAAACAGTAACGGATTTAGAATTAAACAGGCCGGCCCACAGGCATTTATTCGCGAATTCAATTCGAGCCAGCCAACCGACGCGGAAACCTCGCTCCCTCTCTCACTGAGCGGCGGACCCCACCCTGACCGCCCGAAGACCCGCTCGGCCATCACTCTCCTCTCGCCACCACGTCACCGGCCGTTTCTCCCCCTCCCGCGGATCTCGCCCTCTTCACTCCCCCTCGCTCCCTCTCCGGCCCTATAAATACCGGCCAGTCCCCGCTCTCCATTTCCCCCCAAAGCTCCCTCCTACCTCGCCGGAAGGCTGCCGCATCTCGTCGCCGGAGTTCCTGCCACTCCCGAAACTCCCCACCGCACCTGTCGTCGACCCCGTCACCCCCTCGTCCCACCGTTGCCACCAATCGACGCCGGACGCCAGCCGCAGCCGCCCGGACCTTTCCGCCGCCTCCCTCGACCACCGGAGCACCAACCCCGACGACTTCGCCGTCTCGGACTCGCCGGAGAACCCCCTCGCCGGCGACCTCTTCTCTGTGAGCTCCCCCTCCCACTCCGTAGCCGTTCGATCGAAGATCAACGCACGGGATTAGATCCATTTAATTTCGAACCGGTATCCCCTACTAAACGGTCGTCCGCCCGCAACCCTCCACGCGCACACACTAGCCACCAATAGGAAAGCGCCACGTAGCCCCTGTCTGATCGTTAGTTTTTTTTTCTTTTTCTTTCTGATTTAGAAAACAGAACGCATCCTGATTTTGTTTTAGTTATAACTTTTAATATGTTTGATGTTTTGAGTTGATTCTTTTTGCAATAGCTCACATTTTTCATGTAGTTTCCCCTGTACTTTTAAATTTTAAATTTGGACTATAAAATTTGAGTTGAATCAAATTTGCTCAAATAATTCAAATCTGAATAACTAGAGTATAAAAATAGCTTTTTATATGAATCCTTTTGCTACTGTTTGGTATTACTTAGGACTATCTTCATGCTTAGTTTGAGGATTTTTAGGATGATCTTTCTTAGTGTTTTAGCTATAATCAGATTCTGCCTATTAGTTAGTATAGTTTAAATTAACTTAGTTTTAGTTAATTTAAATTAGATTTAGTTTTAGTTGTTTTAGTAGGTTCTGTTATTTAAACTTTAGGTGTTTTACTTACTGTTAATAAAATTATATATTTGCTTAGTTTGTTCCTTTATTAACATAGGAACCTCAACACCATTTCAAATAGGATTAATTTGATTAAAACAACTAGTTAGTAATAGTTTTTCTTTCAATAAGTTTTATATAATTTAATAATGTTTTCCAAGACTAGTTTTAATAGTTTACTTTTCTGTTAAGGAATGTTTTAATAATAAATAAAAGGTTTAGTTTCATTCTTTCGTTAATAAAACTATAGTTACCTCATCTAATAGAGTTTATCAAAAAATTTATAAACTTTACTAAAGTTTTTCTTACAAAAATTTAAATTGATTTTATTCTGTTTATTAATAAAATATTTTATAGTTTCTATTGCTGTCAACTATTGTTTTGTTAATACCAATAGTTTTGTTATGTTAGTGGTGACTTTTTTCCATCATCTTTTAGAAAACCAAACTTAGTGTTGTTTTCCTTTCCTTGTGATTGTGCATGTGCTTGTCTTGAGTGACTCTAGTTCATTTCTGATTTTGTGAGTTGCAATATTATGTAGTATGCTTATTGAGTGCTCTTGTTTGCTTCGTTAGATTATCGAGTGCGAGGCTTGTTACCTAGAGTCGTTCTCGTACGAAGATCGTCAAGAAGGCAAGTCACTTTGATCATATTTACCCATGTTTTTGTTGCATTAGTTCTACCATCTCCCCAATTGCATGCAAAGTAGGTAATATGGAAACTTGGTTACTTGTTGTAGTATCATGTGGTAGGATTTCCCTCACCCCTTTGACACCTTGGCCCCGGGAAACGTTGATTTAAATTTTGCTATGCTATTAGTAGACGGGGTCGGTTGTGCGATTCATGAGAGTTGTGAGATAATAATTTCAAGACCTACATTATGATCAAGACTTCAAGACTCCGAGTTTTCAACTTACCTCTGGGTGGATGATGGTTGAACGGCGCCCTGGAGAAACCAGTGGTTAGCCTAGGTGTTGCTGGAGAAGTGCCAGTATTCACGCGGAAAGGTCCACCTAGGCACAAAGAGATGGATGGATGCTTCAAGACCCAAGGCTTACCTGCACAGCCACAAGCCATTATGGGCTCTAGCTTGGTTGGATACTGTGGTGACCCTGGACAGGCGGTGCTACGAGATGTAGAAGAACGGTAGGAAAGGATGGGCACCGACAGAGTCTCAGGGAAACCCTTTAGAAGACCATGTTTTGGTCATCCGTTTCTCAAACACCCTGAAGTGCGAGAAGTCCAACGGAGGTGACCAAATCTTGTGGGGAACGTGTGCAAAGCTCTGCAGAGTACTCAACCTAATCGATTAGCCGTGTCCATGGTCATGGACAACTTGAGCCAAAGGAACTGAAACTTCCGGAATTCTCAACACAAATTAATATGATGATGTGGGTATTAACAATTGGGTATGAGAATTGGTTGGCGGAACCATCTCATTAATCAACCAACTTATTAATATTTTGCTTAGTCCCTCTTTTGATGTAGGAAAAAACTTGGCTTTACGCAAAACTTACCCCACCACCTGCCATATATGCATGTAGACTAGCTGATTATTTTAATCCCCCTCTCTTGTGACTTTGCCGACATATTCCATATGCTGACCTACACGGCTGCAACGTATCATGTTGCAGAGTACTTTTCCGACCAGGAGTGAGGACACGCTCTACGCTTGGCGAGATGCCCTTTGGAGTCAGATGGACTCATCTACCATGACGCTTCCGCAAGACTTAGTTATTCTCATGAGTTGGCCTTCGGCCACTTTATTGTAATGATTATTGAAATAAAGGACTCGATATGAGATTTCGTTAATAAAATGTTGTGTGATTTTCCTTTGATATATACATTGATGTACCGTGTGTGTACCAGCATGATCTTGGGATGGTATGGAAACACCGGAGACTTGACCTTTCAGGTCGGGTCGCTACAATACCGCTGAACCAAAATCCGTCCAAGGGAGGAAGCAATCTAAGCGTCAACTCCCACAAACCTTTTGTGTTCTACTTGAGATCTCATCTACACATAGACCTAGCTATGATGCCACTAATGGGGACCGCTGCATGGGAAAAAAATTCCTACGCGCACGCAGATCTATCCATGGTGATGAGCATCTACGAGAGGGAGAGTGGATCTACATACCCTTGTAGATCGCTAAGCGGGAAGCGTTAAGTAACGGGGTTGGTGTAGTCGAACGTCTTCATGATCCAAATCACCGTGCATCCCGCGATCCAATCATGATTTGTCCCGCGATCTAATCACGATCCATCCCGCGAACTTGATCATGATCCGTCCCACGAACTTGATCACGATCCTTCCGATCTAGTGCTGAACGGACGTCACCTCCGCGTTCAGCACACGTATAGCTTGATGACGATCTCCGTCGTCTTGATCCAGCAAGAGAGAGCGGAGAGGTAGAAGAGTTTTCCGGCAGCATGACACGCTCCGGCGATGGTGGTGGAGCAATTCCGATAGGGCTTCGCCTAAGCACTTCAGAAATCCGATCTAGAGGAGAAACTATGCACTAGAGGGTAGGGTTGCACGTGGCTGAAAATCTAGTGCAAAACCCCTAAAACCTCTAGTATATATAAGGGGAAGAGAGGAGAGGAGTCAGCCTTGGATTTCCAAACCAAGGCGTTCGGCCGAAGTTGGTGGAGGAGGTGGAGTCCACCTCCAATCCTAGTAGGACTAGGATTCACCCTTATTAGCCTTTTTTCCACCTTTTCTCTTGGGCCTTTTTTCTTCCATCCGCATGGGCCTATTGTGGATGTTCCACCAGCCCAATAAATGCTGGTTTCCACTCTCCCGCAGCCCATGTAGCCTCTTGGGTCGAAATACCCCTCCCGGAGGTCTCCCGGTAAATTACCAGCACTCCCGGTACACTACCGATAAGCCCAGAACTTTTCCGGCGACCAAAATAGGACTTTCTATATATGAATCTTTACCTCCGGACCATTCCGGAGGTCCTCGTGATGTCCGGGATCTCATCCGGGACTCCTAACAAACTTCGGTCATTACCATACATAACTCTATACTACCGAAACGTCACCAAACCTTAAGTGTGCCGACCCTGCGGGTTCAAGAACTATGTAGACATGACCGAGACACCTCTATGGTCAATAACCAATGGCGGGACCTAGATTTCCATATTGGTTCCTACATATTCTATGAAGATCTTTATCGGTTGAACCTCTATGTCAAGGATTCAGTTAATCCCGTATGATGTTCCCTTTGTTCTTCGGTATGTTACTTGCCCGAGATTCGATCGTCGGTATCTCCATACCTAGTTCAACCTCATTACTGGCAAGTCTCTTTACTCATTCCGTAATACAAGATATCGTGACTAACACTTGGTCACATTGCTTGCAAGGCTTGTTGTGATGTTGTATTACCGAGTGGGCCCTGAGATACCTGTCTGTCACACGGAGTAACAAATCCCAGTCTTGATCCATGCCAACTCAACAGACACCCTCGGAGATACCTATAGAGCACCTTTATAGTCACCCAGTTACTTTGTGACGTTTGATACACACAAGGCACTCTTCTGATCTCCGTGAGTTGCATGATCTCATGGTCATAGGAACACATACTTGACATGCAGAAAACAGTAGCAATAAACTGACACGATCATATGCTACATTTGTAGTTTGGGTCTTGTCCATCACATCATTCTCCTAATGATGTGATCCCGTTATCAAATGACATCTCATGTCAATGGCTAGGAAACCTTGACCATCTTTGATCAACGAGCTAGTTCACTAGAGGCATACTAGGGACAGTGTGTTGTCTATTTACCCACACATGTAATGTGTTTCCAATCAATAAAATTGTAGCATGGATAATAAACGATTATCATGAACAAGGAAATATAATAATAAACACTTTATTTATTGCCTCTAGGGCATATTTCCAACACCTTTGTCGTTCCTCTGTCATCCGGCCCTTGATCCTTGTGATCTCTAAATTCCAAGCTGCTTGATTGTCCGGTGTAACCTCCGTGGTCATTAAAACCTCGAGCTCGTCCATCAACTCCACGAGAACTTGAGCCGGCGGCGGCGGGTTATCGCCCGAGGTGGCGGCTCCTGCGGCTGTACAACTCGTGCCTGGGGTCGACCCCGCCATGAACAAAATAGCATGAACCGGCGGTCCAAATTCATCCAACTCAGAGTTATCCGGCTCAGGGTAGACGTCGCCGTAATCTCCAAGGCCACCATTGTAGAGCTAGTACACTGATTCTGTTTCTCCACTTGAAGATTCATCCTGTGAATAAACGAGAGTTTCCTGTGATCTGGAAGCTTCCAGATCCATACCTTGAGTGAAGCCCGCGAAGAAATGCTTCTGACCCGGATTAGCACGGGCAGGACGCACGTTACACGCAGGTTGCAGGCGCCGAGCCGGCTCGACGATGTCGGTGCAGATGTCCGGCCCAGGAATAGATCCGTCAACCTTTTCGATGAAAACGTGGATCCCGCCGAACGGAACCCAGAATCCATACTCCACGGACGCAGTGTCAAGACCCCAGCTGGCATCGTCGATATAGAGCCGGCCGCGGTGACTCTTGCTCATCCTTCCAACCACGTATCCCTCGAGCCCCCAAAGGGAGCCCTTTGAGAACTCAACACCACCAAGCGCAAGCCCCACGGTGGGAGCCAACTGTCGTGGATTTATCACGACAGATGTCTGGCTCAACGGACTTGGATTCGAGGCCATTGCCATCGTGGTGGACTCAAAGGGGTTGGTTGGGACGAAGGACACGAGTTTACCCAGGTTCGGCCCTTCAAGTCGAGGTAATAGCCTACGTCATGCTTGTGTTTGTATTGCTTGTTGTATCGATTACAAGGGAGCTAAAGCTTGACCTAGTTCATGATCACCTGCCTCTAAGTCGCCCCGAGTCTCCCTTTACATAGGAGGTAAAGACTCCGGGTCATACAAGTTTGTAACCGACTCTCATTGTCTATCCAAGTCTTCCTCTCTCTTTTCTATCAAGTTACCTCTGGGCGGCTTACACACCCGGGTCTTCTCTGTCCGGGCCACCTTGCGGCCCACGCCATGAGCCGCCTATCTTCATGGGTTGTAAGTCTCATGGCTCATTCCTGGGCCGGCTCATGGGCCATCAGATATAACCCGGAGCCCTTTGGGTGGGTCACCCCATGGGGTTATATCCCCAACACCATGGCTAACTCCTTAGTCACTTTGAGCTCATTATGATGATGTCTTACCGAGTGGGCCCAGAGATACCTCTCCCTCACACGGAGTGACAAATCCCAGTCTCGATTCGTGCCAACCCAATAGACACCTTCGGAGATACCCGTAGTGCACCTTTATAGAAACCCAGTTACGTTGTGACGTTTGGCACACCCAAAGCATTCCTACGGTATCCGGGAGCTGCACAATCTCATGGTCTAAGGAAACGATACTTGACATTGAAAATCTTTAGCAAACGGACTACACGATCTTGTGCTATGCTTAGGATTGGGTCTGGTCCATCACATCACTCTCCTAATGATGTGATCCCGTTATCAACGACATCCAATGTCCATGGTCATGAAACCGTGACCATCTATTGATCAACGAGCTAGCCAACTAGAGGCTCACTAGGGACATGTTGTGGTCTATGTATTCACACATGCATTACGGTTTTCGGTTAATACAATTATAGCATGAGCAATAGACAATTATCATGAACAAGGAAATACAATAATAACCATTTTATTATTGCCACTAGGGCATATTTCCAACAGTCTCCCACTTGCACTAGAGTCAATAATCTAATTACATTGTGATGAATCTAACACCCATAGCATTCTGTTGTTGATCATGTTTCGCTCGTGAGAGAGGTTTAGTCAACGGATCTGCGACATTTAGATCCGTATGTACTTTACAAATATCTATATCTCCCTCCTGAATGTAGTCACAGATGGATTTGAAGCGGCGCTTGATGCGTCTTGTCTTCTTGTGAAACCTGGGCTCCTTTGCAAGGGCAATAGCTCCAGTGTTGTCACCGAATAGAGTCATCGGGCCCGACGCATTGGGAATCACTCCTAGGTCGGTGATGAACTCCTTCATCCAGACTCCTTCCTTTGCTGCTTCTGAAGCAGCTATGTACTCCGCTTCACATGTAGATGCCGCCACGACGCTTTGCTTGCTGTTGCACCAGCTAACTGCCCCTCCGTTCAAAATATACATGTATCCGGTTTGTGACTTGGAGTCGTCCGGATCTGTATCGAAGCTAGCATCAACGTAACCCTTTACGACGAGCTCTTAGGCACCTCCCTATACGAGAAACATTTCCTTTGTCCTTTTCAGGCACTTCAGGATATTCTTGACCGTTGTCCAGTGTTCCGCTCCGGGATCACTTTGGTACCTCCCTACCAAACTTATGGCAAGGTTCACATCAAGTCTGGTACACAGCATGGCATACATAATAGAGCCTATGGCTGAAGCATAGGGGATGACACTCATCTCTTCTCTATCTTTTGCCGTGGTCGGGCATTGAGTCGTACTCAATCTCACACCCTGTAACACAGGCAAGAACCCCTTCTTGGACTGATCCATATTGAACTTCTTCAATATCATTTCAAGGTATGTGCTTTGTGAAAGACCTATGAGGCGTCTCGATCTATCTCTATAGATCTTAATACCTAATATGTAAGCAGCTTCTCCAAGGTCCTTCATTGAAAAACACTTATTCAAGTAGGCCTTTATACTTTCCAAGAGTTCTATATCATTTCCCGTTATCAGTATGTCATCCACATATAATATAAGAAATGCTACAGAGCTCCCACTCACTTTCTTGTAAATACAGGGTTCTCCATAAACCTGTACAAATCCAAACACTTTAATCACCTCATTAAAGCGAATGTTGCAACTCTGAGATGCTTGCACCAGCCCATAGATGGAGCGCTGGAGCTTGCATACTTTGTCAGCGTCTTTAGGATTGACAAAACCTTCCGGCTGCATCATATACAGTTCTTCCTTGAGGAAGCCATTAAGGAATTCCGTTGTGACGTCCATTTGCCAGATCTCATAATCATAAAACGCGACAATTGCTAACATGATTCGGACAGACTTCGGCATCGCTACGGGTGAGAAAGTCTCATCGTAGTCAACTCCTTGAACTTGTCGATAACCCTTAGCAACAAGCCGAGCCTTATAGATGGTCACATTATCATCCGCGTCAGTCTTCTTCTTGAAGATCCATTTATTCTCAACGGCTCGCTTATCATCAGGCAAGTCCACCAAAGTCCATACTTTGTTCTCATACATGGATCCTATCTCCATGGCATCAAGCCATTTGTTGGAATCCGGGCCTGCCATCGCTTCTTCATAGTTCAAAGGTTCACCATTGTCATGATCTCCAGGATAGGGTTGTCGTACCACTCTGGTGCGGAACATGTCCTGGTGGACCTTCGACGTTCAATAGTAACTAGATCTGAAGTTTCATGATCATCATCATTAACTTCCTCTCTAGCCAGTGTAGGCTCCATAGAAACAACTTCCTGTGCTGCGCTACTCTCCGGTTCGAGCAGAGGTATGATTACCTCATCAAGTTCTATTTTACTCCCACGTACTTCTTTTGAGAGAAACTCTTTCTCGAGAAAGGATCCATTCTTGGCAACAAAGACTTTGCCCTCGGATCGTAGGTAGAAGGTATACCCAATAGTCTCTTTGGGATATCCTATGAAGACGCACTTTTCCGCTTTGGGTTCGAGCTTCTCAGGTTGAAGTTTCTTCACATAAGCATCACATCCCAAAAATTTTAGAAACGACAACTTATGTTTCTTTCCAAACCATAGTTCATACGGTGTCGTCTCAACGGATTTTGACGGTGCCCTATTTAAAGTGAATGCGGCAGTCTCTAATGCATATCCCCAAAATGATAGCGGTAAGTCGGTAAGAGACATCATAGATCTCACCATATCCAATAGAGTGCGATTACGACGTTCAGACACACCATTTCGCTGAGGTGTGCCGGGCGGCGTGAGTTGTGAAACTATTCCACATTTCCTTAGGTGCGTGCCAAACTCGTGACTTAAATATCTTCCGCCACGATCAAATCGTAGGTACTTTATTTTCCTGTCACGTTGATTCTCTACATCACTCTGAAATTCCTTGAACCTTTCAAAGGTTTCAGACTTATGTTTCATTAAGTAGACATACCCATATCTGCTCAAGTCATCAGTGTGGGTGAGAACATAACGGTAGCCACCGCGATCCTCGACGCTCATTGGACCGCATACATCGGTATGTATTATCTCCAACAAGTCAGTTGCTCGCTCCATCATTCCGGAGAACGGAGTCTTGGTCATCTTGCCCATGAGGCATGGTTCACACGTGTCAAATGATTCGAAATCAAGAGACTCCAAAAGTCCATCAGCATGGAGCTTGTTCATGCGTTTGTCACCAATATGACCAAGGCGGCAGTGCCATATGTAAGTGGGACTATCGTTATCAACCTTACACTTTTTGGTACTCACACTATGGACCTGTGTAACATCATGTTAGAGATTCATCAAAAATAAACCATTGACCAGCGGGGCATGACCATAAAACATTTCTCTCATATAAATAGAACAACCATTATTCTCAGATTTAAATGAGTAGCCATCTCGCATCAAGCGAGATCCAGATACAATGTTCATGCTCAAAGCTGGTACTAAATAACAATTATTAAGGTTCAAAACTTATCCCGAAGGTAGATGTAGAGGTAGCGTGCCGACGGCGATCACATCGACCTTGGAACCATTCCCGACGCGCATCGTCACCTTGTCCTTTGCCAGCCTCCGCTTATTCCGCAGCTCCTGCTTGGAGTTACAAATGTGAGCAACTGCACCGGTATCAAATACCCAAGAGCTACTACGAGCGTTGGTTAAGTACACATCAACAACAAGTACATCACATATACCTTTAACGTTGCCGTCCTTCTTATCCGCTAAGTACTTGGGGTAGTTCCGCTTCCAGTGACCGGTACCCTTGCAATAAAAGCACTCAGTCTCAGGCTTGGGTCCATTCTTGTTCTTCTTCTTCCTGGCAACTTGCTTACCGGGCGCGGCAACAGCTTTGCCGTCCTTCTTGAAGTTCTTCTTACCCTTGCCTTTCTTGAAACTAGTGGTCTTATTCACCATAAACACTTGATGCTCCTTTTTGATCTCGACCTCTGCTGATTTCAGCATCGAGTACAACTTAGGAATGGACTTCTCCATACCTTGCATGTTGTAGTTCATCACAAAGCTCTTGTAGCTAGGTGGAAGCGACTGGAGGATTCTGTCTATGACCGAGTGATCCGGGAGATTAACTCCCAGCTGAGCCAAGCGGTTGTGCAACCCAGACATCTTTAGTATGTGCTCAAGGACATAACTATTTTCCTCCATCTTACAGCTGAAGAATTTGTCAGAGATGTCATATCTCTCGACCTGGGCATGAGCTTGGAAAACGAGTTTCAGCTCTTGGAACATCTCATATGCTCCGTGTTGCTCAAAACGCTTTTGGAGCCCCGATTCTAAACTATAAAGCATGCCACACTAAACAAGGGAGTAATCATCGCAATGCGACTGCCAAGCGTTCGTAACGTCTTGGTCAGCTGGGAAAATGGGTGGGTCACCTAGCGGTGCATCACGGACATACAATCTCTTGGAAGCTATGAGGATGATCCTCAAGCTACGGACCCAGTCCACATAGTTGCTTCCATCATCTTTCAGCTTGGTTTTCTCTAGGAACGCGTTGAAATTGAGGGTGACATTCGCGTTGGCCATTGGATCTACAATATAGATAGTAAAGACAATTTTAGACTAAGTTCATGATAATTAAGTTCACATAATCAAATTATTTAATGAACTCCCACTTAGATAGACATCTCTCTAGTCATCTAAGTGATACATGATCCATGTTAACTAGCCCGTGTCCGATCATCACTTGAGACGGACTAGTCATCCATGGTGAACATCTCTATGTTGATCGTATCTTCTATACGACTCATGTTTGACCTTTCGGTCTTCCATGTTCCGAGGCCATGTCTGTACATGCAAGGCTCGTCAAGTCAACCTAAGTGTTTCGCGTGTGTAAATCTGGCTTACACCCGTTGTATGCAAAGGTTAGAACCTATCACACCTGATCATCATGTGGTGCTTCGGAACAACGATCCTTAGCAACGGTGCATAGTTAGGGTGAACACTTTTCTTGAAATTTTATTGAGAGATCATCTTATTTACTACCGTCGTTCTAAGCAAATAAGATGTAAACATGATAAACATCACATCCAATCAATATAGTGACATGATATGGCCAATATCATCTTGCTCCTTTGATCTCCATCTTTGGGGCATCATGATCTTCACTGTCACCGGCACGACACCATGATCTCCATCATCGTGTCTTCATGAAGTTGTCTTGCCAACTACTACTTCTACTACTATGGCTAACGTTTAGCAATAAAGTAAAGTAATTACATGGCGTTTATGATTGACACACAGGTCATACAATAAAATAAGACAACTCCTATGGCTCCTGCCGGTTGTCATAGTTATCGACATGCAAGTCATGAATCCTATTACAAGAACATGATCAATCTCATACATCACAATGCATCACATCATATCCTTTTGGCCATATCACATCACAAGGCATATGCTGCAAAAACAAGTTAGATGTCCTCTAATTTGTAGTTGCAAGTTTTTACGTGGCTGCTATAGGTTTCTAGCAAGAACGTTTATTACCTATGCCAAAACAACAACATGATATGACAATTTCTATTTACCCTTCATAAGGACCCTTTTCATCGAATCCAAACCGTCTAAGGTGGAAGAGACAGACACCTGATAGCCACCTTATGCAACTAGTGCATGTCAGGCAGTGGAACCAGTCTCACGTAAGCGTACGTGTAAAGTTGGTCCGGGACGCTTCATCCCACAATACCGCCAAATCAAGATAAGACTAGTAGTGGTAAGAAAATTAACAAAATCGACACCCACAACTACTTTGTGTTCTACTCGTGCATAGATTCTACGCATAAACCTAGCTCTAATACCACTGTTGGGAGACGTAGTAGTAAATCAAAAGATTTCGTACGATCACCAAGATCTATCCATGAAGAAACCAGCAACGAGTGGGGAGAAATTTCATCTTCATACATTTGAAGATCGCTAAGCGGAAGCGTTACAAGAACGCAGTTGATGGAGTCGTACTCACAGCGATTCAGATCGCGGTGGATTTCGATCTAAGCGCCGAACAACGGCGCCTCCGTGGTCAATACACATACAACCCGGTGATGTCTCTTTCGCCTTGATCCAAAAAGGAGGAAGGAGAGGTTGGGGGAGGGCTCCAACAGCAGCACGACGACGTGGTGGTGGTGGAGTAGCAAGGTATTCCGGCTGGGCTTCGCCTAAGCACTGCGGAGGAGGAAGAAGAGAGGTAGGGCTTCTCCGTGAGAGAGAGATCATATCTTTTCTCAAACAGCCAAAACCTTGGATATATATAGGAGGATGGAGATGGAGGGCTGCCTTGGACCCTCCTCCAAGGTGGAGAGGTTCGACCGAATCTAGGGAGGAGTCCACCTCCCACAAGGGAGGTGGATCTCTTCCTTTTGAACTCCTTTTGCCTTATCTCCTTATCTCCAGCCGCATGGGCCTTTCCAGAAGGTCTTGGCCAGCCCAATAAGGGCTGGTACACCTCTTCTAATAGCCCACGAAGTCCTATGGTCGTCACACCCCTCCCGGGGATCCTCCGGCACCCTCCGGCACTCTGGGTACACTACTGATGAGCCCGAAAACTTTCCGGCGACCAAAACTAGACTTCTATATATCAATCTTTACCTCCGGACCATTCCGAAGCTCCTCGTGATGTCCGGTATCTCATCCGGGACTCCAAACAACCTTCGGTAATCATGTATACCATTTCCCTATAACCCTAGCGTCATCAAACCTTAAGTGTGTAGACCCTACGGGTTCGGGAGACACGTAGACATGACCGAGACACTTATCCAGTCAATAACCAACAGCGGGATTTGGATACCCATGTTGGTTCCCACATGCTCCACGATGATCTCATCGGATGAACCACAATGTCGGGGATTCAATCAATCCCGTATTCAATTCCCTTTGTCCATCGGTATGATACTTGCCCGAGATTCGATCGTTGGTATCTCTATACCTTGTTCAATCTCGTTACCGGCAAGTCTCTTTACTCGTTCCATAATACATCATCCCGTGGCTAACTCCTTAGTCACTTTGAGCTCATTATGATGATGTCTTACCGAGTGGGTCCAGAGATACCTCTCCGTCACACGGAGTGACAAATCCCAGTCTCGATTTGTGCCAACCCAGCAGACACCTTCGGAGATACCCGTAATGCACCTTTATAGCCACCCAGTTACGTTGTGACGTTTGGCACACCCAAAGCATTTCTACGGTATCCGGGAGCTGCACAATCTCATGGTCTAAGGAAACGATACTTGACATTGAAAAGCTTTAGCAAACGAACTACACAATCTTATGCTATGCTTAGGATTGGGTCTTGTCCATCACATCATTCTCCTAATGATGTGATCCCGTTATCAACGACATCCAATGTCCATGGTCATGAAACTGTGACCATCTATTGATCAACGAGCTAGCCAACTAGAGGCTCACTAGGGACATGTTGTGGTCTATGTATTCATACATGCATTACGGTTTCCGGTTAATACAATTATAGCATGAGCAATAGACAATTATCATGAACAAAAATACAATAATAACCATTTCACTATTGCCTCTAGGGCATATTTCAATAATATATATATATATATATAATCATGACTGTTGTCGTGGGGGTCGCTTCTCCTTCGTTCCAGTGTGCTAGACATTTTGGTGTAATGCACTCTGGGACGAATGGAGGAGCCACCATCACCAACGGTCGCAATATCAGAGGGAATGCCCACCATATACGTGAGATGAGAGTTTAGGAAGGAAAGACTCGACAGACCTAAAGTCAACCGGTTGCATATTGAGTAATAGTGATATGTGTTGAGATCAGTTTTCTCGTAGTTTCCTTCGATCGATTTTAAATGTTTCAACTATGAACATAGGAAATGTCTGACGACGAAAGGGAATTCGGTATGTGCGAATACTGCGAAGACGAGCGCGGCCTGTGTGACAAGACTTTCCTAGTTGATGGTAGGCGCTTCAGCATCATGCTGGATGAGACCTTCGAAGTGGATACAATAAGTCACAATGACAAGTCTTTTTTCGTGATTAAGCATGACTTCTGCCTCTTTTGCTTCAACTTATAATTAATTTTAACTTTTTACTGTTCTACTAGTGTATCCCCTGCCATGCAAGAATCGCTGTCTTGGATAAGATTGGTTTCAATAATAAAAATGATATGGAGGTAAAGATAGTTCACTTGAGGACCGAGCATGGTTTTACTTTTGCGGTAAAATTGTACCATGCAGATACCTATTGCTATTTTGAATGCAAAAGTTGGCAAGCACTATGCAAGGCTTATGCATTTGAGCCTAATATGTTTATCACCTTTGATATTCGTCCGGAAGATGAAATTGAAGGTAATATCGACATCTGGGTCAATGTGCAGACGCCTCTAGTTCTAGTGAGTTTCTCAACCATATTTATTAAGTAATTTATATTGTTTATTTAAAAATAGTTGACAATTTATTTGCATTGACAGCTTATTTTCATTCTTTAAAAAATGTACAGAAGATGGTAGACAGAACCTACTACTATAGTGATGAAGCAGAATTAACTTATAAGGAAAAAAATCATCTTACCGCATTTCTTAGTCATCTTGACAATTACAATAGCTATTATCAAACTCCTGCAAATTATGGTCAACACGTGTCACTAGTGCACGTGATGAACTACGGTAACATCCATGAAGATTGCATGGTAAGATTTTAATTCTACTATTATGACAGCCGTGCATCTTTTGCATAAATTCTTCTAAAACTAAACTACATTGCTAACTACAAAGTTATTACTATGTTTGTCAACAGAAAATGCCGGAGGATTGTGTGTCTCATCTGATGTTTCCGAGAGGTCGCATTGTTGTTACGAGCTTAGGGCCATCACGGCCAGGTCAGCCTACGCATCACTCCTGTCCATACCGGATTTCTAAAATGAAGTCATGGCAATCAAAGCTTGGAAAAATGTATGCTCAATCGTAGAGAGGTACTTGGAACCGGGACAAATGAGCCTTTTTCCACTAGTGTATCAGGCAGATTCAAATCGGGAGGAGGAAGAGAAGAGCCTCATTCTCCAAAAAAATTCGTCATCAAAGGCGTTTTTCATAGGTCATCTGACTCTTGTACTGTTTTTTTTTCAAATCAAAAATAGTTTTCAAAAAAATAAAAAATGTCAAAGCTGGGAACGAACCTGAACCAAACATCAGGACCATACGAGCTAACCACTCTACCAAGGAACCTTTTTTGTTTTGATATGCACAGAGATATGTTTAATAAAGCGTACCGATGTTGTACAACTCCATTCCTTCAATCCGGCTCCAGGCCCATATAAGAGTAACAAATCCCAGCTGCTTCCTTTGCACAAGGCCGAGACGAGGCAATATAACAGTAAAATTTATATTTGTTCACATATTAAAGAGTCTCATATTGCTCTCGCTCTCTTATACTCGACAATGACAGAGGAATCAATTTATATAAGTTTGCGATGTCGGAGGAATCAATAAGCTGCTTTGGGATCAATAAGTAGAGGGTGAGAGGTGCACGAGCCGTTAGAGGTTGGAAAGGAAGGGAAAGAAAGTCTCGTCCGCCCTGGGTGAATATGTTCCATATGCTTGCTCGACAATGACAGACGTGCGACAACACGTTAAGAAACACTGGCCAAAGTATCTCTCCTCTCTACGCTTGCCGCTCATCACCAGCATGGCAGCACCGACCACATCCTCGCCAACATATAAAAAGGGCAAGTGAATGGTAGTAATGCAGTTATCCAACGCTGCAACAACGGAGCAATGCTATGTACGCCTTAGCGCCGAGCAAGCCTCTAAGTAGGTGGACCTACCGATGAAGGAAAAAGAAGTTCAATCGGAAGTGGAAGAGTCTAACAACGTCCAAAGGGGTGTAAATAATTTTTTATTTTGGTGGCACTCTTAGATAAGGACAAAGGGAAGATTATTAAGTGTACATAAAATATTTCAATTTTGCATCAAAATTTATTATGTTCCAAAGTTCGCCTCACCTCGATTTTTGTCCGTCCTCCACCACTGATGTGAGTACTATGATATTGTACATTATACATCTATTCCTCTCTTAAAAGTGAAGACCGACAGTCTAACCAAAATAAGTATATAAATGGACATCTAAATAAAATTCAAGGTGCCCTATTGTGTTTCTGGTAAAATAAAATAACTGAAACAATATCCTACTTAAGTATATTTAAATGAATTTTTTAACAAACCATCTTTCTATTAAATTAAGATATCTTTATTTTAGTTGATTAAGTTACAATATCTTTTTATCAAGCAGAACAACATTCAAGTTGCAAGAAAAATAATTACTTTAGATATAGAGTAAAATTGTTCCGCCTTCCGAGAAGAATGTTCCAAATCCGTCAGAAAAGAAAAATCGTAAGTTTTAAAAGAAAAAAAATGTCCATGTTATCAAATCTTGGTTAATGAGAAATTCTTAATCTTTCTATGTCTCTCAACCTACATATGTCAACCGCGAATAATGAGTACTCCCTCCGTAAACTAATATAAGAACGTTTAGAATACTACTTTAGTAACCTAAACACTCTTATACTAGTTTACAGAGGGAGTACATCCTTATAGATGAATGGCACAAAAACAGTGGGTGTAGAAATACAACTAGAACAACAATAAAATAATAAAGAATGCATATATATGTAGCTGTTTTGTAAAGATAGTCTGAATGCACAATTACTCTTCGTATTGAAACAAACGATGTGGGCCATAAATAAAATCATCACTTTGTGTTTTAGGCCATACTTATTCGTCTAGAGAGTGCACATTAATTTTTTTGTCCTGTTGTAACGCACTGGCATTTGTGCTAGTTAAAGAAAATTCTCTATATAAGTAGCAGTAGCAACTTTAGTATCACTGAACATATTTACTAGTACCAGCAGAGTATTTAATCAAAAAATTCAGTTAAGTAGCACCGATCGTATTAACATGCACGACCAGTGCATCGGCCACATATTCAGTTATAGCACTGAACATCTTCAGTTCAGAGGTGCAGCGGCGACATGTTCACGGCCACTGCAGCTTGACGACTGTGCGCGGCTACCCCAGCGCCGGGGTCCCGTGCGTGAATCCAGCCGCTCGCGGCAACTCCTTCGGGATTCCTGTGCGTCGGCGGTCGCTGGATCCACCTCTCCCCCCGGCGGGAGAGCGAAATCTGGCTTGCGGGTTAAGCTTTGGACGATGCCTTCACATTGTCCACGCTTGGACGTCGTCGAGGCCAATTTGGACGATGTGCATATCTGCACGTCAGTTTAGAGAGCTGTTGGACGGCAGTTTTTGGGCCTTGTCGTGTAAAACGCATACACATGTCCATTAGACGTGCCGTTGGAGATGCTCTAACCAGAACAAAAGAAAGATGTGGGTCATTTGATTTTGATGTTTGACAACCAACTGTTAATTAGTCGGCCACGTCAAGAATATATAGATCCGGTCACTCTGCTTCATTATACTGTGTTGTTGCGTGTTGGATTGGATGGAAACTATGTGTTGTTGCCCTATGGGGTGGGGTCGTCCCTGTGGCTTGTGGCTTCCTCGGCCTTTCTCTCCGATGACTCTTCGCTTCAATATTTTTTATATTTTTCAAAATATTCTCCATTAATTTTTAGCTCATTCCGAAATTTTTTATTTCTGCACAAAAACATCATCATGATAGTTCTGTTGAAAACAGCGTCAATCCGAATTAGTTTTAATAAAATCATACTAAAATCATATAGAATTATTGTAAATATGGCATGAATAATTCATAAATTATAGATATATTGGAGACGTATCAGCATCCCCAAACTTAATTCCTGCTCATCCTCGAGTAGGTAAATGATAAAAGAAATAATTTATAAAGTGTGAATGCTAGCATAGTGCATAAATTTGATCAATGATAATTCCAAACACTTTTTCTATTATCATTATATATCATAAACTATAACTCATCTCGTAAATCTTCTCATGATTAAATAAGTAACTATCCACATGTTAAAGTATAGACAAACAAACTATGTTTTCAGTCACCAAACAATTACAATTCATCTTATTTTAAGGAAGGGTGTATGCAAGAGCTTTGATTTAACAAATTTCACATACTCAACTATCATATAGTCTTCCATGATTTCTAGCAAAACATATTTTTAGAGCAAATGGCATCCGTCGAACACAGAAAAAGATAGGGGCTTAATGTTTCGCCTTCCAACTTATTTATCATATAGATAATTGTCAACAATAATAATTCACGATCAAATATATTTGAATGGCCATATATGCTTGGATCTTTCCCCAACACATGACGCTTGCCAAGAGAAAAAGACGAAATATTATCACCATGACTCTTCATAAAGGTAAGTACGTGAAATTAAAAGATGGACCCTTCGCAGAGGGAAGCACTAATTTGCAGAGGTGCCAGAACTTGAGCTTTTAAAACAGAGATGAATAATAATTTTGGGCGGTATGCTTTCATTGTCACCATAACAACCGAGAGATATCGGTATCTTCCATGCTAGATACATTATAGGCGGTTCCCAAACAGAATTGTAAAGTTTTTACTCCCCCTCCACCAATCAATCACACTTCACGATGAGCCGAATCCACGGGTACCATTCATACCAACAACATTCCTGGGGGACTTTTGTTTAATTATTTGCAATTTTTTTATTTCGGGACTAGGAATCCCAATTACCAGCCACTTTCTCGTGAACGATAGTGAATCAACACATATCGTGAGAATAACCCACCTAGCATGGAAGATACTGACAACCCCTAGTTACTATATGAGCGATTCAGGCATACAAAACATGATATTATTTGAAGGTTTAGAGATTGGTACATGCAAATTTACTTGAAACGGCAAGTAAATACCGCATATAGGTAGGTATGGTGGGCTCATATGGAACAACTTTGGGTTTAAAGATGTTTGTAAGCACAAGTAGTATTTCTATTTGGTGCGGGAGTTTTGGCCAGTACGAGGTGGAAGCAAGCACCACATGTTGGAGGATCCATAACAATATAACTTCTATGCAAATATACCCAAGCATAACTCATTACGTTGTCTTCCTTGTCCAACCTCAACTAATTTTCTCAAGTTTGCAAATAATTAATGGGTATTCACAATAATAGAAGATGTCCAATATAGTATATTTATATGTGAAATATCTCTTCCTTCAATATTCTTTCATGAATGGTTCAAGTGACCAATGCGGTGTTTGCTAACTTCCAATAAATTTTACCACCTATACTTACTATATGTGAAGTCATTACTCCCCATGGGATAAGCATATAAAACATATATAATTTCAGATTTATGATATTCAATTCATTCAACCATTTACTCATAGGATATAAGTGAAGCACGAGAGTAAATGACAAAACAACTCCAAAACATATAAGTGAAGATCGATGAGTAGTCAAACAATTAAGTAGCTATGTGAGGACTTTCTCTCTCTCTCTAAATAAAGATTTTCAGATATGAGTATTTTATTTAAAAAGCAAGCAAAACAAAAATAGCACTCCAAGAAAATCATATATCATGTGAATGAATTAAAATTTAAGCTCAACATAGGCTAACCGATAATTGTTGATGAAGAGAGATGGGATGCGTAGCATCCCAAGCTTAGATGCTTGAGACTTCTTTAAATATTTACTTGGGGTGCCTTGGGCAACCCCAATATTGAGCTTTTGTATCTTGTTCAATCCTCTCATATCATGGTTTCACCTATTCACAAAAACTTCATCCACACAAAACTTGGAAAGAACTCGTGAGATAGGTTAGTACACATAAGAATAAATCAACACTTCATATACTTCCAAGAAAAGTTGCCCAATAATTTTTAAACATTATGCACTATATAATATCATTTATACAATTTATATCTACCAGTATAGGCTATGGAAACTATAGGATAAGTAGATAACAAAACTATGATAGCAATCTATCTAAACAAAACAGTCTATAGCAATTTATGAAAACGGTGTACTTATCTACCTCACAAAATTACTAAACTTTAGGACATGCTATAAAATTCATATGAAAACACTACGTAAATATTTTAGAAACTTTACACATTCCAGTAAAATATGAAAATTCAAACACTACAGCAGAAGTTTCTGTTTTTACACAGCACACGTCAAACATGCAATTCAAGCATCCTAAAGGCAATTCTTGGAACTTTTTATTGAAAAATAAGATTATAGATAACACCTAACAGAGGACAACAAAATAAAAATGACACTCCAAGAAAAACTCATATTATGTGACGAATAAAAATATAGCTCCAAGTAAAATATACCAATAGTGTTGAAGACGAAAGAGGGGATGCCTTCCGAGGCATCCCCAAGCTTAGGCGCTTGATTCATCTTTGGATATTATCTTAGGGGTTCGTTGGGAATCCCCAAGCTTAGGTTCTTATCACTCCTTATTCTCCTCATATCGGTGACTCACCCAAAACTTGGAAACTTCAATCATAAAAAACTTAACAGAACTTCGTGAGAAGAGTTAGTGTAGTAAAGATAAACCATTCACTTAGGTACTGTCAAGACAAGATTCATAATTATTCCCAAATGATACCTACTATATTACAGCATTCCCATAATTTATATGACTCAATATAAGCTATAGTAACACTTGAAACAAGCAAACTATGCATGCAAAACAGAATCTGTCAAAAACAGAAGAGTCCGTAAAGATCTGAATGATCACAATACTTCCCTGACTCTAAAAATTCTAAAAACTTAGGACAACTCAAGTAATTGGTATATAAATGTTGTGTAAAAATTTCAGAATTTTTGGACGCTCCAGTAAAATCATATAATTCATATACTGGACGCAAAACTTTCTGTTTCTGCACAGAATCAAACAAACAAGTTTCCATACTATCCCAAAGGCTTTACTTGGCACTTTATTGGAATAAAAGACACGAAACATGATTACTACAGTATCTTAATCATGTGAAAACATCAAAACAGAAAGTAAAAGTGTTGGGTTGTCTCCCAACAAGCGCTTTTCTTTATTGCCTTTTAGCTAGGCATGATGATTTCAATGATGCTCACATAGGAATAATAATTAAAACATGCAAAAGAGCATCATGAATCTCATGACAAGCACAGTTAAGTCTAACCCACTTCCTATGCGTGGGGATTTTGTGAGCAAATAATTTATGTTTCAGGACCGGTTTTTCAATAAAATATTTATTGAAAAATCGCCCCTTACATCTGACCAGTACAGAAAATCCTTCTTACTGGTAGACAAATCCTTGATACAGAAATCTAGTAATACTTAATATTATACAGGGTTGAGCTGAGGCTGGTCAACAATTTATTACAGGCACACCAATATTACACATAAAGGCGGATATGATACAATGGGAATGGCGGCATAGCTACTGACTCGCAATAAAAGGGTGTGGTGGATATGTCACAGGGGAGTGGGTGACATGACTTTAATATCTTACAACACATCAAGCGTCGGAGTGAGGCTCGATGATTTATTTGGGTAGCGGAAGCGAATATAATAGAAGTGACCAACTCGAGGATCGCAAGGGACTGACTGGGACTCCTCTAGGCGTCGGACTCGCTATCGTACTCTTCATCCATAAGATCACCTTCATCAATATCGGACTAAATCAACAAGCCAGGTGAGTACTTTGAGTGTACTCGCAAGATAGTTTGGACATAAGATATAACAAATGCAACCATGATGCACATGAGCAAAAATTAGTAATACCCACTCAAGTAATAAATTTGCACTGCAAGGTAAGTAAAAGGGAAGTCGGGCGGTAATCCTCCTGAAATTCCAATAAAATATGAGAAGGTCGATCGGGTGTGTGAAGCGACGCCTCGAAAGGTAAAAATAAATTAACATGCCGTAGTCGGGTGTCGGGGCGACACCACATAAAGGGCTTGTACTAAAAAATAAATAACATTACGTGCCACAGTCAGACGTCTGATGCGACATCTCATAAAGGGCTTATGATAAAAGTAAACAACAAGAATGCCACAGTCGGACGTCTGAGGGACATCACATAAAGGGCTTATATCAAAAGTATATAACGGAATGCCATAGTCGGACATCAGAGCGACATCACATAAAGGGCTTATTTCGAAAGTAAATAACATGAATGCCATAGTCGGACGTCTGAGCGACATCACATAAAGGGTTTATATCAAAAGTAATTAACAAGAATGCCACAGTCGGACGTCAGAGCGACATCACATCAAGGGCTTATATTTCAACGTTCAAATATGAGTAATACGGGAGGTAGCACCATCCCAAGGAATACTCGGTACATAATAGTAAACATGTTAGTCCATCCACAGGAATAATATTCAACCAAGTTTTCTTCCGTTATTTAACATATTAGTTCTCCAGAGACTGACACCGTTGTCGTTTTCTCACGAGGGGTCACGCGTGACGGCAAATGCCATGGGGTGGCTTATCGAGGTGAGGGAAAGGCTGTCGTGGATGATCCGGGACGGGTATGCGCATAGCACGCAGCGGTTTACCCAGGTTAGGGGCTCTCTGGAGAGAGATAGTACCCCTACTCCTGCATATCTGTATAACTGAGGTATATTTGATACATGGTTTCTCCTGGAGCTGTTTGGGGAGGAGAGCCATGAGGCCTATTGCCTCATAGATGAGTGTGAGAGTGGGGATGAGAGGATGTGCGGGAAGCTAGCCCCCTTGAGAGAGTGAGAGGGGGCATTTATATAGGCATGGATGGGTAGGTCGGGATGTAAGACATAGTGAGTGGCTTACATCCCAAGCAGCTTGAGGTGTAAGCTACACTACTAGGAAAAACCTTATAGGCAGGACACTATTAGTAGCGCCGGAAAAAGAAAACCGCTGCTGCTAATTAGCAGTAGCGCTGGCTTCTGTCAGCGCTACAAGTGAAGACATAGCAATAGCACTGGAAATAGAAAGAGCGCTACTGCTAAGGTGGACCTGATGAGCCCACCGACACTATTTTTAGTAGCAGCGCTCAGCTCAAAAAAGCGCTATTGCTAAAATCTTAGGAGTAGCGCTGAAAATAGAAAGAGCGCTACTGGTAAGCTAGACCCGACGAGCCCACCGACACTATTTGTAGTGGCAGCGCTCGCTGCAAAAAAGCGCTACTGCTATTTTGAGCTAACCCCGCGCGGGCCGGCTGAAAATTTCCAAAGTCCCCCACTACTCCCCCCTCTCCCCCTCTTCCCACACTCCCCCCACTTTTCTTTGTCATCGCCGTCACCGTCGACCTCACCACCGCCGCCCGAGGCCGCCCTCGACCTCACCGCCGCCGCCGCCCTCTCCCCTGTCACCGCCGCTCCCCTCCCCGAGACGACCGCCGCCACCGCAACCCTCTCCCCTGCTGCCGCCGCTCCCCTCCCCGAGACAATCGCCGTCGTAAGCCTCTCCCCTGCCCTCCTTTCTCTCTCTCTCCCATCACTCTCCCCCTCTCTCAGATTCATTCCTTCCCTCCCCTCTCCTCATGCATTGGCGCCGCCACCCAACACCTTTCCATCTCCTCTTGACCTCGCCGCCGACGGCAATGCCCCCCGCTTTCTCTTTCACCACCATCGTTGCCCCACTCTCTCCTCCTCACATCCCATCCCATCCCATCTTGTACCCCCCTCCCCTCGAGCCGCGAGAAGGTCAGGCGGTGGCCATGGCGCCCGCCTACAGATCCGTCATGGGCTTATCTCCTCCCCATCTACGGCCGGCGGTGCACGGGACCTACTCCTAGAAGGGGCCCATCTCCGGCCGGCGGTGACGATTTTTTGGGGGCTCTTGAAATTAATAGTAGTAGCACGGGTCATGGACACGTGCTACAAATAGTTAGTAGTAGCACGTGTGGCACCAACGCTACTACTAACACATGTACTAGTAGCGCGGGACGAACCAGCATTACTACTACCAGTTAGTTGTAGCGCGATAGTAGTAGCGCGGACACCCGCGCTACTACTAGCCGTTTAATCAGCGCTACTACTAGGCCTTTTACTAGTAGTGCTACCATGGGTAGCTTATATGTCAAGCCACATGTAGCTTGTGGACTAAGCTATGTGTGGCCCCTGGTGCACTTTATAAATCAATGTTCAGGAGCAGGTTACACTATAGAGAGTACTACATGACACGCGTACAATGTGCTCCTGCTTGCCAATAGTGTACCACCATGAGATATGGCTGTCTGGTCCGCGTGTGTCCGATAGGACATTGGGAGCTGACTTCGTCAGGCCGCAGCCGGATAGGAGGAGCCGGACAGGAAGAGCCGGACTAGAGGAGCCGGACGGGAGGAGCCGGATAGGGGGAGCCGGGAAGGTGGAGGCTACCGAGCCAGATGGGAGTAGGTGGATAGGGGGAGCCGGACGGGCGGAGGCTATCGAGCCGGCCGGGTGGAGGTTGCCGAGCCGGCCGGGGGGAGGCTGCCAAGCCAGCTAGGTGGAGGCTGCCAAGCCAGCAGGATGGAGGCTGCCAAGCCAGCCGGGTGGAGGCTGTCGAGCCAGCCAGGAGGAGGCTGGTCCGCAGCTCTGTCTTTTGTCTTCACTTCTTCGTCCATCTTGTTGACTCGCGGGGCTCCACATACCGGGGGTGGGTCCCCCGATGTTTTAAAATGTTGAGTCGTCTCCTTGAGCCTACCCGGGGGTAATCCCCCCGATAGTAGCCTCCGAGCCTCCGGGTGACTAGGATAGTCGGGCGGAGGGTTTATGCCGGTGGAGTTGTTTGTCGCAGAAGTTGTTGATGACGGTTCATCGCAGGTCGGGGACGACGCGGCTTTCTTCCAACGGGGGTGCACCAGCACACCCGCTGGGTGTAGCCTTCGAGCCTCCGGGCGACTCAAAGAGTCGGGCTGAGGGTCTTTGCTATTGTTGAAGTAGAAGGCGGCATCAAGGATGCCGGGCGTGGACGCAGGGTCCGCTAGCTAGTGGTTTCCAGCGGAGGCATGCCAGCGACCCGCTGGGTGTAGCCTCCGAGCCTCCCGGCGACTCGAGGAGTCGGGTGGAGGGTCTTTGCTGATGCTAAGGCAGGCGATGGTGTCGGAGATGTTGTGCGTAGGCGCGGGGCCTGCCAGCTGAAGGGCGCAAGGCGCTGCCGAATGCAGACGCGGGGTCCGCCGGCTGATGGGCGTGGAGCCCCGCCGAGGGCGGACGCGGGGTCCGTTGGCTATCGAGCGCGAGGCACTGCCTGGCGCGGATGGACGGTCTGACGGCTAGTGGGCATGGAGCCCGGTGGAAGGCGGACGCGGGGTCCGCCGGTTGTCGAGCGCGACGCACTGCCGGGCGTGGACGCAGGGTCGTCCGTCTGATGGGCGTGGAGCCCTACCGAAGGCAGACTCGGGGTCCGCTGGCTGTCGCGCACGAGGCACTGCCCGGTGTGGACGCAAGGTCCGCCGGCTGGTGGGCGTGGAGTCCCGTCGAAGGCGGACGCGGGGTCCGCGGGCTGTCGGGCATGAGGCGCTGCCGGGTGTGGACGCAGGGTCCGCCGACTGGTGGGCGTGGAGCCCTGCCACAGACGGACGCGAGGTCCACCGGCTTTCGAGCGCGGTGCCTTGCCAGGAGTAGCCTCTGAGCCTCCGAGCGAGGAGGTTCCTCATGGAAATGATCGTGCAAAAGACAAGGTTAAGTCGGCACAGATATATCAAATATTTGACTTTGGCAGTGCAAGTTAGTGCAGAGGGTGCCGACTCGGTTACGTACGAGTCTCCTTAAGTCTTTTTCATGTTCTCTCCGCTCTTTGGCTTTTGCTCTTGCTAAACAGATAGCCGGGAACTGGTCTGTAGCTGAGACGAAAAGTGGGCCGCGGAGTGGAGCGTACAGTACTCGGACTCTAGAAATAGACTCGACGGAGCAGATACTCATAAATGAAACGACCGGGGTCGCCCAAGCTGTTTTCTCCCTGGACACTTCTCCCGTGTGGTGACCTCCAGCTTTTGCTCTCACTAGCCGGATAGCCGTGGTGCGGTCTGTAGCTGAGACAAAGAGTGGGCCTTCGGTCCTGCGCACGCTACTAAGCCAACCCGTGGGAACGAACGTATCGGGCCAAGCGGCCAGCTCTGGGCCGAGACTAGCCAGCGCCAGGGTGAATAGTAATGTTGCAGAATAAATGCCGAGATGGCCTCCGAGGGTCGCTTGGGGTTATTTGTTTTGCATGTATGGTGCAAGGGTATGCGCGTGGAGATCTCACATTGCTTTTGGGTGACGGCTAGGCGGTTTTGTCGATGTCAGCTAACGTGGTTTGTAGCCTACGTGGTCCTACTGACACGCGTGAGGCGCTGACTTGGGGTCCGTCGGCTGTCGAGCGCGAGGCGCTGCCGCGCGCGGACGCGGAGTCCGCCGACTGTCAAGCGCGAGGTGCTGCCGCGTGTGGACGCGGGGTCCGGCGGCTGCCGAGTGCGAGGCGCTGCGGGGCACGGATGCGAGTCCGCTGGCTGATGTGCGCGAGGCGCTGTCGAGGGCTGACGCGGGGTTCGCTGGCTGGTGTGCGTGAGGCACTGCTAGGCGCGGACGCGGGGTCCATTGGCTGATGTGCGTGAGGTGCTGTGGAGCGCAGACGCGGGGTCCGCTAGCTGGTGTGCGCGAGGCTCTGCCGAGGGCGGACGCGAGATCCGTTGGCTAGTGTGCGCGATGTGTTGCTGAGGACGGACGTGGGGTCCGCCGGCTGGTGTGCATGAGGCACTGCCGAGGGCGGACGCGGGGTTTGCTGGCTGATGAGCGCGAGGCGTTGCCGGAGGCGGTTGCGATGTCCGCCGACTGGTTTGCCCGAGATGCTGCCAAAGGCGGATGCAGGGTCCGCTGGCTAATGAGCGTGAGGTGCCGCCGGAAGTAGCCTCTGCGCCTCCGGGCGAGGAGGTTCATTGATTGGCGCGTAGGCGAGACAGTTGTTATTGACGAAAGCCGGCGCGGCTATGTGCTTTGCAGAGCGTGCCGGCACACCCACTGGGTGTAGTCGTCAAGCCCCCTGGCTATCGGCGGGTGCGACAGCCGGCCAGTCGCCGAAATGGGTGGGCAACTGGAACCGGCCCGATGTCGATGTAGAACGGGCAGGCCAACCGGCCAGGCGGCGACGCAGGTCGGCCGTCCAAGTGGGGACGCGGGCAGACGGACGTAGGTGTCTTTTCCTTCTCTCTCTTTTTTTGGGCTCGCGTGGGCAGCCGGCCCTGTTATTTTTTATTGCAGACGGCCCCTTGTCCTCTTGTGGCAGCCGGCCGGGAGACGCCCCGGGCACAACCAGCATAGGGACGCGCCTGGGCGTGTCGGTCAGGGCGGGGTGGAGGGCGGTGTTGCCAACCGGGGCAGCAAGAAAGTCGGGCGACCGGCGGAGCCGGCACGTAGGGGTGGGGCCGGACGGAGTGGCGCCTCGGCAGAGCTGGCGCAGTGAGGCAGAGCCGGACTAAGGGGCAGCCCGGTGCCGCGGGCCTGAGCGGAAAGGCGAGGCCGACGCGGGGAGCGCAGGCGTGCCGGCGTGGTTGCCGGCCGGAGCCACGCGCGGGGAGCAGCCGACCCGGGCGTGCGGCCGCGGAGGCCGGGTGGAGCGGAGCCGGCGGCCGGCGCTACAAGGCTGAGCGGATGCGCCGGGCGCGGGAGCCGGTACGGGAGGACGGGGCAAGGCGTGACGAGCGGGAAGGAGGTGTTGGCGGCTAATCGGCAGCCAGCACGGGGGCGCGGGCGTGGGTGGCAACGTGGTGATGGAGTAATGGCCGGAGCCGGCTGGAGGAGGGCAGCAGAGCCGGACGAAAGCGGAACCGGACGCAGGTGGGCCCCGGGCTGGGCCGCCGGTCTTGTAGGCGGCCAACGCGGTCAGTCAGCCAGCTAGGGCTGGCCAAACATCCGGCCATGCGCGCGTGTGTGTCCATGGGCACGGCCAACACGCGGGGTGGCCATCGTGCGCATGAGGTAGCTTCCGTCTTCCATATGCATGCGCTCGACCAAGGCTTATACACATACATGTATACATCCACCAAGGCTGCCGACCATGTATGTGCGCATTGGGGGCATGTTGGAGCGCCGGTGCTGCTGCACGGGAGCGGTGATGAAGGGCGACGCGGTGCACCCTCTCGTGGGTGGGCAGCCTCGGCCGCTATTGCTACTGCAGTCAGCACCGCCGCCGTCGGCCCCGACCTGGTAACGTTCGGGCGGTCCAGCAGCAGCAGCAGTAGACGGTGGCAAAACCGGAGGAGGAGAGCGACACGGGCGGTGTTGAGGCCGATGGCGAAGGCACGACGTATCGCACGGTTGCCTCGGGGGCGAGTTGATGTCGAGCCCTCGAGCGCGGCCGGAGAGGCGATGGTGACACCATGGCGGAGCTAGCGAAAATGGCGAGTCCGGCGATGAAGGCGCGCCGCCTCGCGCGGCTGCCCTTGGGGCGAGTTGATGTCAAGACCTTGATCGCGACCGATAGGTGACGGCGACGTCATGTGGAAGCTGCCGAAGATGGCAAGGCCAGCGGCGAAGGCGTGTCACCTCGCGCAGCCGCCCCGAGGGCGAGTTGGTGTCGAGCCCTCGATCGCGGCTGGAGAGGCGACGACGACGCCATGGCGCAGCTGGCAAAGATGACGAGGCCGGCGACGAAGGTGCACCGCCTCGCGCAGCCGCCCCATGGGCGAGTTGATGTGGAGCCCTCAAGCGCGGCCGGAGAGGCGACAATGACGCCATGGTGGAGCTGGCGAAGATGGTCTCGCCCAGACCGCGGAACTAGCAGTAGCTTGGGCCACGATGGGCGCCAATTGTCGTCGTTTTCTCATGGGGGGTCACACGAGACGGCAGATGCCATGGGGTGGCTTATCGAGGTGAGGGCAAGGCTGCCATGGATGATCCAAGGATGGTATGCGCATAGCACGCAATGCTTTACCCAGGTTCGGGGCTCTCTGGAGAGATAATACCCCTACTCCTGCATATATGTATAACTGAGGTATATTTAGTACATGATTTCTCCTGGAGCTGTTTGGGGAGGAGAGCCATGAGGCCTCTTGCCTCATACATGAGTGTGAGAGTGGGGATGAGAGGACGTGAGGAAAGCTAGCCCCCTTGAGAGAGTGAGAGGGGGCCTTTATATAGGCATGGATGGGTAGCTTGGGATGTAAGCCATAGTGGGTAGCTTACATCCCAAGCAGCTTGAGGTGTAAGCTACCATGGCTAGCTTACATGTCAAGCCACATGTAGCTTATGGACAAAGCTGTGTCTGCCCCCTGGTGCACTTTATAAATCAGTGTCCAGGGGGCAGGTTACACTATAGAGAGTACTACATGACGCGCGTATAGTCTGCTCCTGCTTGCCAATAGAGCACCGCCATGAGATATGGCCGTCTGGTCCGTGTGTGTCCGATGGGACATTGGTAGCTGACTTTGTCAGGCCGCAGCCGGACAGGAGGAGCCGGAATGGAAGAGCCAGACTGGAGGAGCCGGACGGGAGGAGCCGGACAGGGGGAGCAGGACAGGTGGAGGCTGCCGAGCCGGACGAGAGGATCCAGACAGTGGGAGCCGATTGGGCGAAGGTTGTCGAGCCAGACGGGTGGAGGCTGCCGAGCTGGACGGGGGGAGGCGACCGAGCCAGCCGGGAGGAGGCTGCCGAGCCAGCCGGGTGGAGGCTGCCGAGCCAGCAGGATGGAGGCTACCGAGCCAGCCGGGAGGAGGCTGCCGAGCCAGCCAGGTGGAGGCTGCCAAGCCAGCCAGGAGGAGGCTGGTCTGCAGCCTTGGCTTTTGTCTTCACTTCTTCGTCCGTCTTGTTGATTCGTGGGGCTCCGCATACCGGGGGTGGGTCCCCCAATGTTTTAAAATGTCGAGTCGTCTCCTTGAGCCTACCGGGGGTAATCCCCCCGACAGACACTAAGATCGACACTTGACCTTTCAACCAATGTCCTTGACTGTGGACACAGCTATTCGAATAGTTTTGACTCTACAGAGGTTGTACTCTTTACCCACAGCCAACGGATTTCAGTAGTCACAAAGGACTAGTTCCGTCTACGGTATTTTAGAAGAAAACACACCTAACCAGTACACACCCATTCCACCTCCCGATGCCAGGTATCACCCTAGGCAACGTTCAAGAAAAACTTTAAGATGGTGAGGCCAATACCTCGAATAGCATGGGATCAAATTTATATTGCGCGCTCTAAGGGGTGCCCCCCCCTCTCGGTCCCAACTGGAAACACCCATTCCCCCTGACCGGATGACGGGCTTTAATCCAGGGTCATGGAACCCTCATCACGGCCCCTCTATTTGGTCTGTACATGTAAAGAGGTTGCAACTTACTAAACCGTATTCTTTGCAAAAAACATGTGGCAGTACTAAAAGACGGAGAACAGGGACAAGACTCGATCTATGTCAACACTAGAGTTAAACTGTTTGTTATAGAACTGGCATGCTCCAACAATACCAGCCTACAACCTATCATGCCACCACATGACGAGGTTGTTTCATGATTTCATGATCCAATCAAGTTTGTAGCTCACTTGCAACTTACCATGAAGTAAATATAACATTCAACAAATGCTTATATAAACATGCCATCAGAATAACCACTCAACCAAACATGAAAACACTCATCATATCAAAGGTTCAAACATGCTTGCCTAGTTCAGAGTAGTCCGAGTCTAGCTCAGCGAAATTGATGGCACCGTCACCTCCTTCGGTATCTACGTCACATAAAATATCAAATTCTAACGTAAATACCGTGCGTGCATAAAAATTGTTCAAAATATTTTCCAAATAAATGTGAATAAAAACTAGACAAAAAATGGAGATGACAGAAAAAGAATCAACTCCAAATAATCTTTTTTAAAAGTTATAAAGGTTTTAGTCTAGGGACTAGTCTGTTTTAAACAGAAAATTATCCAGGGGGTAGTTTGATAAAACAGAAAACGTTTCGGATAAAAATACGTCAGCCTAAAGAGAAAACATACTCAGCCCGAGGGCGCTTTTCAGAAAACGGTTCGAATAGGAAAAGAGAGGCTGACGAGGGGGTCCCACCCACCGGGCTTAAAACAGAGCTCGCTGGCGCCAGAAGCAAACGGCGAACGCCGGCGACAATCAACGGTGATCTAGAGGAGGGAAAGGGGATGGTTGCACTCACGGGACAATTCCGCGTTGGTAGGTGGTGGAAGGGGGCTTCGGAGAGCACCAGGGCGACGAACACTTCCTCTCCGATGGACGGCGGCGGCAGGTGATGATGGATCTCACCGGAGGGGGCTGCCAACACAAAATTGAAGCTCGGGTTAGAAGAGGTGGTGGACTAGGAGGTTGCTGACCGATGTTGGGCTGCGGGGACACACTCACGAAAGAGAATTTATCCGGAGCCCGAAGCGGATTGGGGCGGCCGGAGGCGAGGAAGAAGACCCTCCCGAGGCCCTGTGATGAGTGTGGCAGGGTTCTGAGGAGAGGTGGACAGGCTCTGGGTCGATGGGTGGCTCGGGGCCCTTCTATTTATAGGCCGGCGAGGCGGTTGCCGCGTCGGGAAAATATCCCCAATGCAGATCACGATGGTTGGCAAGGCTAGCAGGAGGTTACGGCCGCGAGGTAGGTTGCTACGACCAATAGGGATCCATTCATGGGCTAAGCTTGGACTAACTTGGGTGATACTCTAGGCTTCGATGGGACGGCTTCACGGGCCCACACCGGCGGCAGAGAGCGCGCTCTCTGGTTCCAGTCTACAGCGACTGCACGGCAGTGAGCATAGAGGGGTGGACGGTCATGCTTTGCTCTTTGGAGGAGTGGGCGGTGCTGGACGGTGCCACTCCTCACTGAGCTTTCTGTCGACCGCAGTGGAAATCGCTGTCGTTGCTCACAGGGATGATCCTCCCCTGCCAGCTACCAGTCGGTATGAGGAAGAAGGCAACCGACCATGCGGCGCACTGGATAAGAAGGAGGAGCAGTGAGCAACGAGCCAACGCAAGCACTGGCGAGATTGTCACTGACGACTGACGAAAACGACACTGAAACTCTAAATATCGACATTGAACTTCTGAAACTTGACTGAAACAGTGCATGCCACCAGTTCGATGAAATGATTGAGGCACGTGGAAAATTTGCCTTGAGCTAAAATTTGGAGGGGTGGCCTCTTGATGCATCCAGAGGCTCCCTAATTTTTCCTAGAATTTTTGGAAGGGTGGAAGAATGAATTGCATCATCAATGGCAAATCTGGTCCAAATTTGCAGTAAACAAACTTTGAAATTTTTGAACTCCGGACCAGGAGATCTTATGAGATATAGGTTGAGGGTACCAAGGAGTAGCTAGGGTAATTTATTTGTGACCAAATCTCAAAGGTATCCGGTACCCCCTTTGTAAACTAGAGTGGTCCAAAATAAATCACGAAAAATGATTTGAGGAAGAATAAATAGAAAAGAATGTTGAAAGAGGCTGAACCTTGCTGGAATAGCATGCTTGGCTTGACCCAAATTAGGTTGGAGGGTTTAGGAAGAAATTTTGAAATGCAGGTCATGGCAAGAGAGTAACATAGGGTATTTTTGAAAAGGAAAGAATAAACCCCATTTCATAGAAATTCTTTTTCAATAAAAGAACTAGCAAACTATCCCAAGAGTATTTGTGTTGAATCAACACATGTTGTAAAACCCTCAAGACCAGAATCATGATTGAGAAGGTTTCATAAAATATTTGTCCTCAAAAGTTTTTAGAAGGTGAGTCTTTTGGAAAAATTGAAATAACGTCCTCCAAATACAATAGAGAATTTGATAAAAACCAAATCAAAATCTTTGGAGTGTTACAACACCTACCCCCTTAGGAAAAATCTCGTCACCGAGATTTCAGCCAATCCTCAAATAGGTGCGGGTGCTCTGCCCAAAGAAAGTCCTCTCTTTCCCATGTTGTTTCATCCTTGGTGTGATTGCTCCCCTCAACCCTGAAAAATTTGATTGTCTTCTGATGAGTCATCCTTTCAGACTCCTCCAATATTTTAATTGGACGTTCCCTATATGTCTGGTCTGGTTGAACGTCAATGCTCTCATGAAACACATTCTTCTTTGGGTTGCTCACACATTTTCTCAGCTGTGAGATGTGAAACACGTCATGGACATCTGACAGCTCTTTGGGTAGGTCTAGCTGGTAGGCTATTGTACCTCTTCGTGCAATTATCTCCAAAGGACCAATAAATCGAGGTGCCAATTTTCCCTTGACCTTAAATCTTTGCAGACCTCTCACTTGAGATACTCGTAGGTACACGTATTCACCTAGTTCAAAATTGACTTCATGGTGTTTTTGATCATGGTAACTCTTTTGTCGGCTCTGGGCGGTCTTGAGTCGATCTCTGATTTGTTTATTTTTTTCCTCAGCTTCATGAGCATGTCGGGGCCGTATATGCGACTATCTCCTGTCTCGGACCAATTAAGCGGGGTACGGCATCTTCATCCATACAAGGCTTCAAAAGGCGCCATTTGTAGACTGGCTTGGTAATTGTTATTGTATGCAAATTCAGCTTACAACAAGCTTTCTTCCCAACTGGCTCCATAGGTGAGAACACATGCTCTTAGCATGTCCTCTAGAATTTGGTTCACACGTTCAGTTTGTCCTCCAGTCTGGGGGTGGTATGTTGTACTGAATACTAGTTGAGTTCCCAGAGCTTTTTGTAGATGATCCCAAAATTTGGAGACGAACTGAGTACCTCTGTCGGATATTATAGTCTTGGGAAACCCATGTAAACAAACAATGCGGTTGAGATAAAGTCTGGCAAGCTTCTGTGTGGTGCGGGTTGTTTTTACTGGAATACAATGTGCCACTTTGGTTAACCTATCGGTGATGACCCAAATGGCATCATTTCCAGGTCGTGACCGAGGTAGTCCAACAATAAAATCCATTCCAATTTCATCCCACTTCCATTCAGGTATCCTGTCTGGTTGTAATAGTCCAGTTGGTTTTTGGTGCTCAGCTTTAATGCACTGACACGAGTCACAACATGCAATAAATGTGGCTATATCTCTTTTCATATCGTGCCACAAAAACTTTTCCTGAATGTCCTTGTACATTTTGGTTCCTCCGGTATGGATTGAATATGGAGCCGTGTGGGCTTCGGTCAAAATTTGTTGTTTGAGGCCATCTATATTTTGTACGCATAGTCTGTCTCTGTACCATAATATTCCATTGTCGTCTATGACAAATTCTGAGGCCTTGCCCACACTCACTTTTGTTTTTATGCCTTCAATCCTAGGGTGTCCATGCTGATCTTCTTCAATCTGTTCCATCAAGGTGGGCTGTATTTCCAAATTTGCCACAGTGCCTTCTATGACTAACACCATGTTGAGTTTGGGAAATTCCTGCTGAAATTCAGGTCTTAAGCTTTGTAGACTGCCGTTGTTAGAGCTTGGGTTCGGCTAAGAGCAGCTACCACTACATTCGCCTTGCCTGGATGGTAGTGAATACCAACATCATAATCCTTTATTAATTCCAACCAGCATCGTCGTCGTAAATTGAGTTCTGGTTGTGTGGAAATATATTTGAGACTTTTATGGTCTGTATATATTTCACAACGGTTTCCAAGTAAAAAGTGCCTCCATTCCTTGAGGGCATGAATAACAGCTACCAATTCCAAGTCATGAGTAGGGTAATTTTCTTCATGCCTTCATAGTTTCCTCGAAGCACATGCGACTACTTTGCCTTCTTGCATTAACACGCATCCGAGGCCGTGTCACAATAAACTTACAAAAATTTGTGTACGTCTGGAACGACTAATACTTGTGTTGTTGTTAATCTCTTCTTCAATTCTTGGAAACACTTCTCACAGGCGTCGGTCCACTCGAATTTATTAGCTTTCTGGAGTAGGTGTGTCATAGGTTTTGCTATGGTGGAGAATCCCTCTATAAATTTCCTATAGTATCCAGCCATTCCCAAAAACCTTCGTATATCTGTTACGTTGGCTAGTTGTTTCCACTCAAGTACAACCTTGACCTTTTTAGGGTCCATGGCAACACCCTCTTGGGTCAATACGTGGCCTAAAAAACCAACTTGTTTTAACCAAAATTCACATTTGCTGAATTTGGCGTACAATTGATGTTTTCTTAATTCTCCCAATACAATTCTGAGATGTCCAGCATGTTCTTTTGGTGTATTGGAATATACCAAAATATCATCAATGAACACCACAACAAATTTGTCCATATACTTCATAAACACTTTGTTCATGAGGTGGACAAAATATGAGGGAGCATTTGTCAGTCTGAACGACATTACTATAAATTCATATAACCCATATCTGGAGGTAAATGTCGTCTTAGGAATATCCTCTATTCGTATCTTTAGTTGATGATATCCTGACCTCAAATCAATTTTTGAGAAAACCTTGGCCTGTGCGAGATGGTCAAATAAATCATTTATCCGTGGCATTGGATATTTCTTTTTGATGGTGACCATGTTTAGGGCTCGATAGTCCACACATAATCTCAGAGTTCCATCTCTTTTCTTGGAAAATAATACTGGTGAACCCCAAGGTGAGGAGATGGGCCTGATATAGCCTTTGTCCAGTAATTCCTTTATCTGCTTCTTTAATTCTATCAACTTGGATGGTGCCATTCCATATGGTTTCTTGTAGATAGGTTTGGTGCCAGGTGCTAGTTCAATAATGAACTCTATCTCTCTGTATGGTGGCATACCTGGTAGCTCTTCTGGAAATACATCAGGAAATTCACACACTACTGGAACATTACTTAATTCAGTGATATCCACCTTGTTTAATCTTGGTTGAAGTGATATTGGTCTTTCTAGGTCTGCAATTCTTATTATCTTTTTGTGATGGTGAGTGAGAGTCACTGTCCAATTGAAACAGTCGATAAATCCCTTGTTGGTGGTTAACCAGTCCATTCCTAGGATAACATCCAATCCCTTATTTTCCAATACAACGAGGTTTGCCCAAAACTTTAGTCCTTCTATCTCAATAGCCACACCTTGGCAGTAACTCTGAGTGATTTGCTTAATCCCAGGGGACTTGATGGTCATGGAATTTTCCAAGGGGAGAATCAGAAAGTCATGTTGCAAAGCAAATTTCTTGGAAATGAAAGAGTGAGAAGCTCCAGAATCAAACAAAACCGTGGTAGGTATTGAGTTGACACATAACGTACCGAGTATGATGTCCGGAGCATTCTGTGCTCCATCCTTGATTACATGGTTCACGTGACCCTTCCTGTGGTTATTATTGGGATTGAAGTTGTTGCGCTTGGGAGCTGCATTATTTCCATTGTTGTTGGGCTTGGGAGCCGAGTTTCTTGGATTTGGGCACTGCTTGGCATAGTGTCCTTCCTCTCCACAGGCGAAGCAGGTAACGCCTGGGTGATACGTAAAGTCATTGTCCCTTGCATGGAAATTTTTATTTGGACAAGGAGTGTTGGTTGAGGATTTATTCGCCCCATTTCTCTGGAAATCATTCTTGACCTTGTTTTTGCGGGAATGAGCAGTCTTGTCCCTTTTGTGCTTTTGAATATCATCCAAGTTGTGGCGCTCATTTTCGAGTGTAATGGCCTTGTCCACAAGTGTCTAGAAATCTGGGAAGGTGTGAATGTGATACAACCAGAAGGTTTTGTCAGTCCTAATGATGCTAAAAGGTGTGCGAACTCCAGCAATCCTTCTAAGGGATGGAGCAAACATCTCGGAGTTGGAATATACGCTTTGATGAGGTGATCAAAGTTATTTTGAGTTTATACAGTTTATGAGAAACTTGTATTTACAATAAAGTGTGTGTGAGCACTATAGAGTTTCTGATAAGCATATGTGGATGACATATTGTTGATCGGAAATGATGTAGAATCTCTGGAAAGCATAAAGGATTGTTTGAAAAGATTTTTTCAAAGGAATCCTTGGATAAAGCTACTTAATTGTTGGGCACCGCGATCTATGGAGACAGATCAAGACGTCTGATAAGACTTTCAATGCGTACATACCTTGACAAGATTTTGAAATAGTTCAAAATGGATATTGAGCGAGACTCAAAGCCAAACCATGGCAGAAGAAAGAGAAAGGACGAACGTTGTCCCCTATGTCTTAGCCATAGGCTCTATATAATATGCCATGCTATGTACCATACCTGTGTGTGCCTTGCCATGAGTCTGTCTAGGGGTACAAGAGTGATCTAGGAGTGGATCAATGGACAACGGTCTAGATTATCCTTTCTAACTAAATGACTAAGGAAATGTTTCTCGATTATGGAGGTGATGAAGAGTTCGTCGTAAAGAGTTACGTCGATGCAAGCTTTAACAGTGATCCAGATGGCTCTTAGTAGCAATACGGATACGTATAGTGGAGCAGCCATTTGGAATAGTTCCAAGTGGAGTGTGGTAGCAGTATTTATAGTATGACATAGAGATTTGCAAAGTGCACACGGATCTGAATGTCACAGACCCGTTGACTAAAAGACCTCTCTCACATGCAAAGCATGATCAAGCCCCAGAACTCATTGGGTGTTAGATTCATAACAATGTGAATCACATGGTGATGTGAACTAGATTATTGACTCTAGTGCAAGTGAGAGACTGTTGGAAATATGCCCTAGAGGCTATAATAAATTGGTTATTATCATATTTCCTTGTTCATGATAATCGTTTATTATCCATGCTATAATTGTATTGATCGGAAACTCAGATACATGTGTGGATACATAGACAACACGATGTCCCTAGTATGCCTCTAATAGACTAGCTCGTTGATCAAAGATGGCTATGGTTTCCTAGTCATGGACATGAGATTTCATTTGATGATGAGATCACGTCATTGGGAGAATGATGTGATGGACAAGACCCAAACTACAAATGTAGCATACGATCATGTTAGTTTATTGCTACTGTTTTCTGCATGTCAAGTATTTGTCCCTATGACCATGAGATCATGCAACTCACTAACACCGGAGGAGTACCTTGTGTGTATCAAATGTTGCAAAGTAACTGGGTGGCTATAAAGGTTCTCTACAGGTATCTCCGAGGGTGTCTGTCCGGTTGGCATGGATCAAGACAGGGATTTGTTACTCCGTGTGACAGAGATGTATCTCAGGGCCCACTCGGTAATACAACATCACAATAAGCCTTGCAAGCAATGTGACTAAGTGTTAGCCACGGGATCTTGTATTACAGAACGAGTAAAGAGACTTGCTGGTAACGAGGTTGAACTAGGTATGGAGATACCGACGATTGAATCTCGGGCAAGTAACATACCGAAGAACAAAGGGAACAACATACAAGATTAACTGAATCCTTGACATAGAGGTTCGACCTATAAAGATCTTTGTAGAATATGTAGGAACCAATATGGGAATCCAGGTCCCGCTATTGGGTATTGACCATAGAGGTGTCTCGGTCATGTCTACATAGTTCTCGAACCCGCAGGGTCTGCACACTTAAGGTTCGGTGACGTTTCGGTAGTATAGACTTATGTATGGTGGTGACCGAAGGTTGTTCGGAGTCCCGGATGAGATCCCGGATATCACGAGGAGCTCCGGAATGGTCCGAGGTGAAGATTGATATATAGGAAGTCCTGTTTTGGTCACCGGAAATGTTTCGGGCTCATCGGTAGTGTACCGGGAGTGCCGGGTGGGTACCAGGAGACCATCGGGAGGGATGTCTCGATCCAAGAGGCTACATGGGCTGTGGGAGGAGGTAAACCAGCCCCTGGTGGGCTGGACAAATCCTCCTCTAAGGGCCCATGCGGCTGGAGTGGTTTGAGAATGAAAAATTTGAAAGGTGGAGAGGTGGAAAGAGTTTCCAAGTGGAAAGGAGGAATCCTACTCCTAATAGGATCGGAATAGGACTCCTCCACCTCCAATTTCGACCAAACCTTGAGGGTTTGAGGCTGCCTCCTCCCCTCCCTCCATCCTATATATACTAGAGGATTTAGAGGAAAAAGCTAACCCTAATAGCCACGTGCTACCTCTCCTCTAGATCGTAGTTCCTCCTCTAGATCGGTTTTCAGCGGTGCTTAGGCGAAGCCCTGCTGGAATAGCTCCACCACCATCGCTGCAACGCCGGCGTGCTGCCCGAGAACTCATCTACCTCTCCGCTCCCTCTTGATGGATCAAGAAAGTAGAGATCGTCATCGAGTTGTACGTGTGCTGAACGCGGAGGTGTTGTCTGTTCGGCGCTAGATCGGAAGGACCGTGATCAAGATCACGAGACGATTTGTGGTTGGATCGCGGGATGGATCATGATGAGATCGCGGGACTGATCATGATTGGATCGCATAACGGATCATGATGGGATGACGGGACGCTCGGTGATTTGGATCGCGAAGATGTTCGACTACATCAACCGCATTTCTTAACGCATCCCGCTTAGCGATCTACAAGGGTATGTAGATCCACTCTCCCCCTCGTAGATGATCATCACCATGGATAGATCATGTGTGTGCATAGGAAATTTTTTGTTTCCCATGCAACATTCCCCAACATCATCATCTCTTGATGCTGCTGTTGGCTTTGCTCATAAAGGCGACATACTTGAGAAAATGCTGCTTTATTGTCTTGCTGACTAGACTATCCCTGTGTGAAATTGTTACCTATCTGTGTATCATAATTTTCTTCTGGAGGACTTGGCATAGAACAAGTCTAGGGACGAGGCATTTTCCACTCTAGGGTATTTTTTTTGCAGAACACATGAGAAAATCTGAGTGGAATAAATAAATAATTTTGCAAAGGCGGGAAATTTAAATACTCCAAGATTTTTGAAGAAAATATTTGATTGCGCATGGAGAAGGACCGCTCAGTACATATCTTACAAGCAAGCCATAATTATACAGTACGACACTCAGGATGCGCGTACACACTCCTCACATGTTATTTAGGCTAGTGCACGAGTTCCTAGATGATGTGCATACAAACTACTTCTCACCAAGCCTATATATATAAACATATCATACAAGCTGATACATCACACTGCTGCTCGGCGCACTCAGTCAGAGATGGTAAAAACTTCCTTCGTCCAGCCGAGGGTAAGTCCCAGAGGTGCTGGAGACTCAACCTCCTCCTCAATAATAGGCTCTAGGCCCGGAGTACTAGGCTGTGGAGCTAGTGCAGGTGCGGCCGGAGGTGCAGCACTAACCAGGAGCAATGACTTGGTCAATCTCCTCAGTGGTACGCAGACGGCATGCGGTGGCTAAGATGGAAGGTGTATATGATGCTGCAGACGAGACGTACGACAATGGTGGTGCGGTATGGAGGAGCTTCCTCCTGTTGGCGATGCAGCCCTGAACTAAGTCCATACGAGTAGCCACAAAGTCATCTACGAGGTTATCAAAAGATGCCTCAAGAGCTTTGAGATACTTAACAACCATCTCAATAGCCTCATCTCTCTCTCCCCTAGTGCAGGCAAATGCATAGTGACAAGTGTATGGCACGTGGCATGGAAGATAGCGGTAGCGACGAGCCTTCATTGAAGGAAGAGCATTCCGAAGACGAGCAATTACTTCCCGGGCAGCCATCTACATAGCATGCCTCTCCATAGGCATGGCCCTCCCAACAAATCGGAAGTGGCATGCTTCAGCACGTCTTCCCTTAAACTGCACCACGGCCTGGTGCATAGACATGCTGTTGCTGAGCTTGTGCTGGTAAAGTGTGAACTCCGGTTGAGTTGATGGCCCAATCGTGATCTTGGCGATGGAGGCGAGGAGCATGATAAACCCCTCAGGCACATTGGCAAACACCTGTGACTCACAGTCGCGGCCAGCCATCTACAAAAGTAGAAAAAAATTCCAGGTAGTCAAATCATTAATTTATGATGACTAACAGAAAAATTGCTACAATTTGCAAAATGCTAAAATAGCACTATTATGCTAATAACCGATTAGCGATCGCACGTAGTGGCTTGCTATAGTCACCCAGGCTCTGATACCAAGGTTGTCAAGACCGGTTTTTCAATAAAACATTTATTGAAAAATCGCCCCTTACGTCTGGCCAGTACAGAAAATCCTTCTTACGGGTAGACAAATCCTTGATATAAAAATCCAGTAATACTTTATTATAGAGGGTTTAGCTGAGGCTTCTCAACAATTTATTATAGGCACGCCAATATTACACATAAAGGCGGATATGACACAATGGGTATGGCGGCATAGCTACTGACTTACAATAAAAGGGTGTGCTGGATAGGTCACAGGGGAGTGGGTGCCATGACTCTAATATCTTACAACACATCAAGCATCGGAGTGAGGCTCGATGATTTATTTGGGTAGCGGAAGCGAATATAATACAAGTGACCAACTCTAGGATTTCAAGGGACTGACTAGGACTCCTCTAGGCGTCGGACTCGCTATCGTACTCTTCATCCATAAGATCGCCTTCATCAATATCTGGCCAAATCAACAAGCCAGGTGAGTACTTTGAATGTACTCGCAAGATAGTTTGGACATAAGATATAATAAATGCAACCATGATGCACATGAGCAAAAATTAGTAATACATACTCAGGTAATAAATTTGTACTGCAAGGTAAGTAAAAGGGAAGTCGGGCGGTAATGCTCCCGAAATTCCAATAAAATATGAGAAGGCCGATCGATGTCTAAAGCGACGCCTCGAAAGGTAAAAATAAATTGACATGCCGTAGTCGGGCGTCGGGACGACACCACATAAAGGGCTTATACGGAAAAAACTAACAGTACGTGCCATAGTCGGACGTCTGATGCGACATCTCATAAATGGCTCATAATGAAATTAAACAACAAGAATGCCACAGTCGGACGTCTGAGCGACATCACATAAAAGGCTTATATCAAAAGTAAATAACGGAATGCCACCGTGGGACGTCAGAATGACATCACATAAAGGGATTATTTGAAAAGTAAATAACAGGAATGCCACAGTCGGGCGTCTGAGCGACATCACATAAAGGGCTTATATCAAAAGTAATTAACATGAATGCCATAGTCATACGTCAGAGCGACATCACATAAAGGGCTTATATTTCAATGTTCAAATACGAGTAATCCGGGAGGTAGCATCATCCCAAGGAATACTCGGTACATAATAGTAAACATGTCAGGTCATCCAGAGGAATAATATTCAGCCAAGTTTTCTTCCATTATTTAGCATATTAGTTCTCCGGAGACTGACACTGAGACCGACACTTGACCTTTCAACTAATGTCCTTGACCGTGTACACGACTATTCGAATAGTTTTGACTCTACAGAGATTGTACTCTTTACCCACAGTTAACGGATTTCAGTAGTCACAAAGGACTAGTTCTGTCCACGATATTTTATTAGAAAACACACCTAACCATTACACACCCATTCCACCTCTCAATGTCAGGTATCACCCTAGGCAACACTCAAGAAAAACTTTAAGACGGGGAGGCCAATACCTCGAATAGCATGGGATCAATTTTATATTGTGCGCTCTAAGGGGTGCCCCCCCTCTCGGTCCCAACCGGAAACACCCATGCCCCCTGACTGGATGACGGGCTTTAATCCAGGGCCATGAAACCCTCATCACGGCCCCTCTATTTGGTGTGTACATGGAAAGATGTTTGCAACTTACTAAACCGTATTCTCTGCAGAAAACATGTGGCAGTACGAAAAGAAGGAGAACAGGGAGAAGACTCGATCTATGTCAACACTAGAGTTAAACAATTTGTTATAGAACTGGCATGCTCCAACAATACCAGCCTACAACCTATCATGCCACCACACGACTAGGTTGTTTCATCATTTCATGATCCAATCAAGTTTCTAGCTCACTTGCAACTTACCATGAAGTAAATATAACATTCAACAAATGCTTATATAAACATGCCATCAGAATAACCACTCAACCAAACATGAAAACACTCATCATATCAAAGGTTCAAACATGCTTGCCTGGTTCAGAGTAGTCCGAGTCTAGCTCAGCGAAATTGATGGCACCGTCACCTCCTTATGTATCTACGTCACATAAAATATCAAATTCTAACGTAAATACCGTGCGTGCATAAAAATTGTTCCAAATATTTTTCAAATAAATGGGAATAAAAACTAGACAAAAAATGGAGATGACAAAAAAAGAATCAACTCCAAATAATCTTTTTTTAAAAGTTATAAAGGTTTTAGTCTAGGGACTTGTCTGTTTTAAACAGAAAATTATCCAGGGGGTAGTTTGATAAAATAGAAAATGTTTCGGATAAAATTACGTTAGCCTGAAGAGAAAACATACTTAGCCCGGAGGCGCTTTTCTAAAAATGGTTCGAATAGAAAAAGAGAGGCTAACGAGGGGGTCCCACCCGTCGAGTTTAAAACAGAGCTCGCCGGCGCCAGAAGCAAACAACAAATGCCGACGATGATCAACGGTGATCTAAAGGAGGGAAAGGGGATGGTTGCACTCACGAGACAATTCCGCGTTGGTGGGTGGTGGAAGGGGGCGTCGGAGAGCACCGCGGCGACGTCCACTTCCTCTCCGGCGGACGGCGGTGTCGGGTGATGATGGATCTCATCCGAGGGGCTGCCAACACCAAATTGAAGCTCGGGTTAGAAGAGGTGGTGGACTCGGAGGTTGTTGACCAAAGTTGGCTCTGGGGACACACTCACTGAAGATAATTTAGGCGCAGCCCGAAGCATATCGGGGTGGCCGGAGGCGAGGAAGAAGACCCTCCCGAGGCCCTTTGATGAGTGTGGCGGGGTTCTAAGGAGAGGTGGACAGGCTCTGGGTCGATGTGTGGCTCGGGGCCTCCAATTTATAGGCGGGCGAGGCGGTTGCCGCGTCGGGAAAATATCCTCGGTGCGGATCATGGTGGTCGGCGAGGCTAGCAGGAGGTTACGGCTACGAGGCAGGTTCCTACGACCAATAGTGATCCATTCATGGGCTAAGCTTGGACTAACTTGGGTGATACTCCAGGCTTCGATGGGACAGCTTCACAGGCACGCACCGGCGGCAGAGAGGGCGCTCTCTGGTTCCAGTCTACGGCTGCTACACGACAGTGAGCACAGAGCGGCAGAGAGCGTTGCTCTCTAAAGGAGTGGGCGGTGCTGGATGATGCTCCCCTGCCAGCACACCATCGGTACAAGAACGAAGTCAACCGACCATGCGGCACACTGGATAAGAAGGAGGAGTAGTGAGCAACGAGCCAACGCGAGCACTGGCGAGTTTGTCACTTATGACTGGCGAAAACGACATTGAAACTCTGAATATCGACACTGAACTTCTGAACCTTGACTGAAATAGTGCATGCCACCTGTTCGAGGAAATGATTGAGGCACGTGGAAAATTTCCTTGCGCTGAAACTTGGAGGGTTTGCTTATTGATGCATCCAGAGGCTCCCGAATTTCTTCCAGAATTTTTGAAGGGTGGAAGAATGAACTGCATCATCAATTGCAAATTTGGTCCAAATTTGCAGTAAACAAACTTTGAAGTTTTTGAACTAGGGACTAGGAGGTCTTTGGAGATATAGGTTGAGGGTACCAAGGAGTAGCTAGGGTAATTTATTTGGGACCAAATCTCAAAAGAATTTTGTAGTCCCTTTTTTAAACTAGAGTGGTCCAAAATAAATCACAGGAAATGATTTGAGGAAGAATAAATAGAAAAGAATGTTGAAAGAGGTTGAACCTTGTTGGAATAGCATGCTTGGCTTGACCCAAAGTAGGTTGGAGGGTTTTAGGAAGAAATTTTGAAATGCAAGTCATGGCAAGAAGTAGCATAGTGTATTTTTTTAAAGGAAAGAATAAACCCCATTTCATAGAAATTCTATTTTAATAAAAGAACTAGCAAACTATCCCAAGAGTATTTGCGTTGAATCAACACATGTTGTAAAACCCTCAAGACCAGAATCAAGATTGAGAAGGTTTTGTAAAATATTTGCCCTCAAAAGCTTTTAGAAGGAGAGTCTTTTGGAAAAATTCAAATAACTTCCTCCAAATCCAATATAGAATTTGATAAAAACCAAATATATTTTTTATCAAACATAGCATCCCGAAGCTTGGGACAAACATTAATTGTAGCAAATAAATTCAAAAACATGTCATTTTCATCAAACATATCATCCCCAAGCTTGTGGCTTTGTATATCATTGTAGCGACCCAACCTGAAATGTCGAATCTCCGGTGTTTCCGTACCATCCCAAGATCATGCTGGTACACACACGGTACATCAATGTATATATCAAAGGGAAATCTCACAGCATTATATTAATCAAAATCTCATATCGAGTTCTTTATTACAATAAAGTGGCCGAAGGCCAACTCATGAGAATATCTAATCTTGCGGAAGGTTCGAAGGTAGACGAGTCCATCTGACTCCAAGGGCATCTCACCGAGCGTAGAGCGTGTCCTCACTCCTGGTGGGAAAAGAACTCTGCAACATGATACGTTGCAGCCGTGTAGGTCAGCATATGGAATATGCCAGCAACGTCACAAGAGAGGGGTGAAAAGATAATCATCTAATCTACATGCATATATGGCAGGTGGGGTGGTAAGTTTTTGCGTAAAGCCATTTTTTCCTACATCAAGAGAGGGCTAAGCAAAAATTATTACTAAGTTGGTTGATTAATGAGATGGTTCCACCAACCAATTCTCATACCCAAGTTATTAATACCCACATCATCATGTTAATTGTGTTGAGAATTCCGGAAGTTTCAGTTCCTTTGGCTCAAGTCGTCCATGACCGTGGACACGGCTAATCGATTAGGTTTGAGTACTCTGCAAAGTTTTGCACACGTTCCCCACAAGATTTTATCGCCTCCATTGGATTTCCTCGCACTTTAGGGTGTTTGAGGAACGGATGACAAAAACATGGTCTTCTAAGGGGTCCCACCGAGACTCTGTCGGTGCCCATCCTTTCCTACCGTTCTTCTACATCTTGTAGCACCGCCTGTCCAGTGTCGCCACAATATCGAACCAATCCAGAGCCCATAATGGCTTGTGGCTGTGTAGGTAAGCCTTGGGTCTTGAAGCATCCTTCCATCCCTTCGTGCCTGGGTGGACCTTTCCGCGTGATTACTGGCACATCTCCAGCATCACCTAGGCTAACCTCTGGTTTCTGCAAGGCGCCGTTCAACCATCATCAACCCAGAGGTATGTTGAAAACTTGGAAATCTTGAATTCTTGATCATCATAGTAGGTCTTGAAATTATTACCTCTCAACTCTCATGAATCACACATCCAACCCCGTCTACTAATAGCATAGCAAAACTAATTGAACGTTTCCCGGGGCCAAAGTGTCAAAGGGGAGGGGTACCTACCCCATGATACTACATAAAGTAACCAAATTTCCAACTAACCTACTTTGCATGTAATTGGGGAAATGGAAGAACTAATGCAATAAAACATAGGTATACATGGTCAAAGTGACTTGCCTGCTTGACGATCTTCGTACTCGAGGGACTCTAAGTAACAAGCCTCGCACTCCGGATGATCTAACGAATCAAACTAGATCACTCAATAAGCATACAATAAAAATAATGTAACTCACAAAATCAGCAAGGAATTAGAATCACTCAAGACAAACAATGCACAATCACAAGGAAAGAAAAACAACACTTAGTTTGGTTTTCTAAAAGATGATGGGTAAACCACTACTGACATAATAAAACTATTTGTAGTAACAAACAATAGTTGACAGCAAGGAAACAATAAATATTTTATTAATAAATAGAATAAAATCAATTTAAAGTTTGTTAAGAAAAAAACTTAGTATGGTTGTAAAAGTTTTGATAAACACTATTAGATGAGGTAACTATAGTTTACTAACAAAAGAGTAAAACTAAACTTATTATTTTATTAACAAAACATTTTCTTAACAGAAAAGAATTTACTAAAAACTTTTCTTGGAAAAAAATTAATTATAGAAAACTTTGTTGGAATAAACTATTACTAACTAGTTTGTTTTATCAAACTAAACCTAATTGAAAAGGAGTTGTGATTCCTATAACAATAAAGAAATAAACTAAGAAATTTTATATTTTTATTAACAGGAAGTAAAACACTTAATGTTTAAGCAACTTAAACTCCTAAAACAAATTAAAACTAAATCTAATTTGAACTAACCAAAACTAAGTAAATAAAATTATACTAAAACACTAGGCAGATTAAGTTTATAGCTAAAACACTAAACAAATACCTCCTAAAAATCCTCAAACTAAGAAATCTGATAGTCCTAACTAATATCAAGTAGTAGCAAAAAGATTCATATCAAAACCTATTTTTAAACTCTAGTTATTCAGATTTGAGTATTTTGAGGAAATTTGATTAAATTCAAATTTAATAGTTCAAATTTAAAATCTAAAACTACAGGGTGAAACTACATGAAATAAGTGAGCTAATGCAAAAATAATTAACTAAAAACATTAAATGGTTTAAAATATATAAGCAAAACAAATTTAGAAAACAATCTGTTAACTAAAATGAAACACAAAAATAGAAAACAAAACTATCGGACGGCCAGGGTGATGTGGCGGGTTTCTATTGGCTGCTAGCGTGCGTGCATGGTTGTTTCGAGCGGTCGGCCGAACCGAAGAAGAAAACGTTTCGCTGAGTTAAATGGTTCTAATCTGGATCGTTGATCCAAGATCGAACGGGAGAGGGGGCTCATAGTGAGATGGTCGCCGGCGGTGGAGTTCTCCTGCGAGTCCAAAGCGGTGAGGTTGTCGGGGAGGCGCTCCGGTGGTTGAGGGAGACGACAGAGGGATCCAGGCGACGGCGGCTGACGTCCGGCGATGGGTGGTGGCGTCGGAGAGGCGCGGGGTGGAGTGGAGCGACGGCCGCGAGCAATGGGAGGTTCGGTGGGGGATCCGAACTCCGGTGAGGGTATTTGGGGCGTCTCGGTGAGGAAAGAGGGGGCTTTGGGGGGGGGGGGAAACGGAGTGCCGAGGAGGGGCCGCTCTTATATAGGCCGCGAGAGAGGTTGGGAAGGAAGGGGAGGGAGATCCGGTGAGGGGAGGGATCGCCGGCGTCGGTGGCGCGCGCGAGGTGAGTGATGACCGCGCAGGGTCATCGGGCGGTCGGGGCATGGCCTACTGTGAGTGAGAGGGGAGGGATTAGCGGGGCATCGGTCGGCTGATTATTAGGAAAGTCGGGGCAGGCTTAATGACAGATTGGGCCGACCGGCTTTTAAAGCCTTTAAAGTTTTTCCTATTTTTAATATCCAGCGAAATCGAATGCCTTTAATGCATATAATATAATTCCAAATATAGGAGTATTATATATCAAAATTAACATAATAATAAATGCCATTTAATGAACATTTTTATTCTGTTATTTGAGTAATTCGAGAAAAATATTATTTTCAGAAATTGCCTAATTGTTTTTAAATCCTTTTTGCAAATATTTTCAGAATAACTCCTGTTTATTTTTGTTCAAATAAATCACCAAATAGTCCCTGGTGTGGAGTGTCATGTTCCTCCCCTCTTATTTTAACTTTTTACCAAGATTTTCAAATTGGTGAAAGCAACACATTGAAAGTAGAAAGGGGCTTTCAGAAATTCAGAAGGAGCATTTCAACAGTTCCATACATTCAAGCAATGATGTAGATGGATCCATAGCTATATTTCATAACATTCCAAAATGGAATTTTGGGATGTTACAATCATAAACATAATCACTCTCATCATTAATTCTTCGAATAGCACCAATAGTATATCAGTTGTTATCATCATCCTCCAAGTTGGTGCCATAAATATTTTCAAGATTATAAGAAGTATCATTATCTTTCGAATCATAATTGGGCACCACTAAGCATCATACTATTTATGATTTACTTTGTATCAGACTAGTAGTAGGCCATTGGATTGGAAGCACCATGGTCGTCTGATTTAGCTGTTACGCCCGCCTGGGTTTCGCTGGATTGGTTCAATTGTTTGCTTCTAATGACACGCTAAACAAGCCTGGGACTAATCCCGTAAATCATGTGTACACTGCTCCCTAATTATGTGGGATTAACTGCCATGCATTGCCTTGGTTTTAGGAAACAACTTACAGGTTTTCAATAGGCTGCTTCTTTACGAAGCAAAACTTATAACCATCGTCATTCAAATTTGCATCAGATGCAACAATCTGTGCTTCCACCTTTGTTAGTAATGTGATATATTAGTTCGCCTTCATTTACAAATATTAAGTTGTGATTTTGTGCATTGGAGAATTTGCTTTTGTGGTGAATGGAATGCACTTTGATATATTTCAAATTTATGTCCTATGTAACATGACATTTATGTCCTATGAAATTCCATCAAACAAGGATTTTGTTCGAACATGCTTACATAAAAAAGAAATTATTTCACATGTTTGAGAAGCATCACAATCATATTTCCATCGACTAGAGAATTGCTTCCAACTAAAATATTATCATGATTCCAACTAAAATATTACCTTGCTTCCATCAAAGATAAAAATATTTCCAACCATGATTACACATGGTTCATTGGAATTATGGATTTATTTGCAGGGAAAAAAATGCTACCATCAAACGTGGTGTATGCTTCAGTAGGCAAAGTGAAATTGCCTCCATGCATAATTTTTTACTAATTCTAATGTGACACCATCATGTGAGGCATGATCCACGATGCATGTGGGTTGAAGCTGCGGTGCCCTGCCAGAGCGTCTTCATCTTCTTCATGGTGAGGTCTCTGAGGTTGTATATACCCGAGAGCCCAAATATCTATGTCATGACTGTTGGGGAACGTCTCATGGGAAACAAAAATTTTCCTACGCACACGCAAACCTATCCGTGGTGATGAGCATCTACGAGAGGGAGAGTGGATCTACATACCCTTGTAGATCGCTAAGCGGGAAGCGTTTAAGAAACGCGGTTGGTGTAGTCGAACATCTTCGCGATCCAAATCGCCGAGCGTCCCGCGATCTCATCACGATCCGTCCCACGATCCCATCACGATCCATCCCGCGATCTCATCACGATCTGTCTCACGATCTTGATCACGATCTGTCCCACGAACTCATCACGATCCGTTCCGCGATCTCATCACGAACCGTCTCGCGATCTCGATCACGGTCCTTCCGATCTAGCGCCGAACGGACGGCACCTCCGCGTTTAGCACACGTGCAGCTTGATGATGATCTCCACCGTCTTGATCCAGCAAGAGGAGGTGGAGAGGAGAGAGAGTTCACCGGCAGCATGACAGCGCTCCGGTGATGGTGGTGGAGTGATTCCGGCAGGGCTTCGCCTAAGCGCTGCGGAAAACCGATCTAGAGGAGAAACTGTGCACCGGTGAAACGGGTAGCACGTGGCCGGAAATTCTGTCCAAAAACCACCCGATCCACTAGTATATATAGGAGGAGAGGAGAGGAGAGGCAGCCAAGGCCTTTGGGTTGGCCGAAATAGGAGGTGGGAGCAATCCTACTTCACCTCCAATCCTAGTTGGAGTAGGATTGCCTTTGTGGCTGTTTTCCCATCCCACTAAGGGCTGGTTATTATTCTCACACAGCCCATGGACCTCTTGGGGTCGAAATACCCCTCCGGAAGGTCCCCCGGTACACTACCGGCACTCCCGGTACACTACCGATGAGCCCGAAACTTTTCCGGCGACCAAACTGGGACATCCTATATATGAATATTTACCTCCGGACCATTCCGGAGCTCCTCGTGACGTCTGAGATCTCATCCGGGACTCTGAACAACCTTCGGTCACCACCATACATAACTCTACACTACCGAAACGTCACCGAACCTTAAGTGTGCAGACCCTGCGGGTTCGAGAACTATGTAGACATGACCGAGACACCTCTACGGTCAATAACCAATGGCGGGACCTGGACGTCCACATTGGTTCCTACATATTCTACGAAGATCTTTATCGGTCGAACCTCTATGTCAAGGATTCAGTTAATCCCGTATAACATTCCCTTTGTTCTTCGGTATGTTACTTGCCCGAGATTCGATCGTCGGTATCTCCATACCTAGTTCAACCTCGTTACTGGCAAGTATCTTTACTCGTTCCGTAATACAAGATCCCGTGACTAACACTTAGCCACATTGCTTGCAAGGCTTGTTGTAATGTTGTATTACCGAGTGGGCCCTGAGATACCTCTCCGTCACACGGAGTAACAAATCCCGGTCTCGATCCATGCCAACTCAACAGACACCATCGGAGATACCTGTAGAGCACCTTTATAGTCACCCAGTTACGTTGCGACATTTGATACACACAAGGCACTCCTCCGATATCCGTGAGTTGCATGATCTCATGGCCATAGGAACATATACTTGACATGCAGAAAACAGTAGCAATAAACTGACACGATCATATGCTATGTTTGTAGTTTGGGTCTTATCCATCACATCATTCTCCTAATGATGTGATCCCGTTATCAAATGACATCTCATGTCCATGGCTAGGAAACCTTAACCTTCCTTTGATCAACGAGCTAGTCCATTAGAGGCATACTAGGGACATGGTTTTGTCTATGTATCCACACATGCATTTCAGTCTCCGATCAATACAATTATAGCATGGATGATAAACGATTATCATGAACAAGGAAATATGATAATAACTAATTTATTATTGCCTCTAGGGCATATTTCCAACAGTCTCCCACTTACACTAGAGTCAATAATCTAGTTCACATCACCATGTGATTCGCATTGTTATGAATCTAACACCCAATGAGTTTTAGGGCTCGATCATGCTTTGCATGTGAGAGAGGTCTTATAGTCAACGGGTCTGCGATATTCAGATCCGTGTGTACTTTGCAAATCTCTATGTCAAACCGTAAACACTGCTACCACACTCCACTTGGTACTATTTCCAAATGGCTGCTCCACTATACGTATCCAGATTGCTACTACTAGTCATCCGGATAGGTGTTAAAGTTTGCATCGACGTAACTCTTTATGACGAACTCTTTATCACCTCCATAATCAAGAAACATTTCCTTAGTCCTCTGGTTACTAAGGATAATTCCGACCGCTGTCCAGTGATCCACTCCTGGACCACTCTTGTACCCCTTGACAGACTCATGGCGAGGCACACACAGGTGCGGTACACAGCATGGCATAATATAGAGCCTATGGCTAAGGCATAGGGGACGACGTTCGTACTTTCTCTTTCTTCTGCCGTTGTCGAGCTTTGAGTCTCACTCAACTTCACACCTTACAAATCAGAAGAGAACTATTTCTCTGGCTGATCCATTTTGAACTCTTTCAAAATCTTGTCAAGGTATGCACTCATTGAAAGTCTCATCAAGCATCTTGATCTATCTCTATAGATTTTGATGCTCAACAATTAGGTAGCTTTATCCAGGTCTTCCTTTGAAAAACACTTTTCAAACAACCTTTAATGCCTTCCAGAAATTCTACATTATTTCCGATCAACAATATGTCAACCACATATACTTATCAGAAACTCTATAGTGCTCCCACTCACTTTATTGCAAATACAAGTTTCTCGTAAACTTTGTATAAACTACAAAAACTTTGATCACCTCATCAAAGTGTATATTCCAACTCCGAGATGCTTGCTTCAGTCCATAGAAGGATCACTGAAGCTTGCTCATCTTTTAGCATCCTTAGGAGTGACAAAACCTTCTGGTTGTATCACATACAACCTTTCCTTAAGTAAACCGTTAAGGAAACGATGTTTTGACATCCATCTGCCAGATTTCATAATTGAAAATGCAGCAACTGCTAACATAATTCCAACAGACTTTTAGCATCGCTACGAGTGAGAAAGCCTCATCGCAGTCAACTCCTTGAACTTGTCACAAACAACTTTGCAACAAGTCGAGCTTTACAAATGGTGACATTCACCATCAGTGTCTGTCTTCATTCTAAAGGTCCATTTGTACTCAACGACCTGCCGTCTAACGAGCAAGTCTACCAAAGTCTATACTTGGTTTTCATACATGGATCCTATCTCGGATTTCATGGCCTCTAACCATTTGTCGGAATCCGGGCCCATCATCGCTTCTCCATAGCTCGTAGGTTCATCGTTGTCCAACAACATGATCTCCAAGACAGAGTTGTCATACCACTTAGGAGCAGTACACATCCTTGTCGACCTACGAAGTTCGATAGTAACTTGATCCTGAAGCGTCATGATCATCATCATTAACTTCCTCTTCAACTAACGTAGGCTTCACAGAAACATCTTTCTGCGCTGCGCTACTCTCTGGTTGAACAAAGGTTTAACAACCTCATCAAGTTCTATCTTCCTCCCACTCAATTCTTTCGAGAGAAACATTTCCTCGAGAAAGGATCCGTTTAAGCAACAAACACTTTGCACTAGGATCTGAGATTGAAGGTTCACCTAGCTGATCTTAGGGTATTCTATGAAGATGCATTTGTCCGCCTTGGGTTCGACCTCATTAGGTGAAAACATTGTCCACACAAGTGTCACAACCCCAAATATTAAGAAATGACATCTTAGGTTTCTATCAAACCATAATTCACACGGTGTCATCTCAACGGATTTAGATGATGCCCTATTTAAAGTGAATGTAGTTGTCTCTAATGCATAACCCCAAAAATTATAGTAGTAAAAACGATAAGAGACATCACAGTATGCACTATATCAATAGAGCATGACTATGATGTTTGGACACACCATCACACCATGGTGTTCCAGGTGGCGTTAGTTGTGAAACAAATTTCATGTTGTCTTAAGTTGTATGCCAAACTCGTAACTCAGATATTCACCTCCACGATCATATCACGGTCATTTTTATCTTCTTGTCATGATGATCTTTAAACTTCACTCTGAATTTACTTGAACCTTTCAAACGATTCAGATTTGTGTTTCATTAAGTAAATATACACTATATCTACTCAAATCATCAGTGAAGGTAAGAAAATAACGATATCCACTGCACGATACAAGACTCACTAGATTGCATACATCAACATGTATCATTTCCAATGAATCACTTGCCAGGTCCATCCAACGGGGTCCTTTAGTCATCTTGCCCAAGAGGCATGGTTCGCATGTCTCAACCGATTCGAAATCGAATGAGTCCAAATATCCATCAGCATGGAGTTTCTACATGCGCTTTATACCAATATGACATTTAGCGGCAGTGCCGCAAGTATGTGGTACTATCATTATTAACTTTGTATCTTTTGACATCAATGTTATGAACATGTGTACTACTACGATCAAGATTTCAACAAACCATTCTCACTGGGTGCATGACCATTGAAGGTATTATTCATGTAAACAGAATAACCATTATTCTCTAACTTAAATGAATACCCGTATTGCAATAAACATGATCTAATCATGTTCAAGCTCAACGCAAAACACCAAATAACATTTATTTAGGTTCGTCACTAATCCTGAAGGTAGAGAGAGCGTGCAATGTTGATCACATCAACCTTGGAAACACTTCCAACACATATCGTCACCTCACCCTTAGCTAGTTCTCCGTTTATTCTGTAGCTTTTATTTCGAGTTACTAACATTTAGCAACCAAACCGGTATCCAATACCCAGGTGCTACTAAGAGTACTAGCAAGGTACACATTAATAACTCGTATATCAAATATACTTCTATTAATGTTGCCGGCCTCCTTATCTACCAAGTATCTAGGGTTGTTCCGCTTCAGCGACCGCTCACCTCATAACAGAAGCACTTACTCTCGGGCTTGAGTTCAACTTTGGGTTGCTTCACTGGAGCAACAACTGACTTGCTATCCATGAAGTTTCCCTCCTTGCTCTTGCCCTTTTCGAAACTAGTGGTTTGATTAACCATCAACACTTGACGCTCCTTCTTGATTTCTACCTTCGCGGTGTCAAACATCGCGAACAGCTCAGGGATCAATACTTCTATCCCTGGTGTATTATAGTTCATCACTAAGTTCTAGTAGCTTTAGAGACAGTGACTTGGAGAACTATATCAATCACTATCTTATCTGGAAGATCAACTCGCACTTGATTCAAGAGATTGTAGTACCCAGACAATCTGAGTACATGCTCAACGATTGAGCTATTCTCCTTCATCTTACAGGCAAAGAATCTCGTTGGAGATCCTATATCTCGCAACTCGGGCACGAGCCGGAGATCGCAATCTCAGCTCTTAGAACATCTCATATGTTCCGTGACGTTCAAAACGTTTCGGAGCCTCAATTCTAAGACGTAATGCATGACGCACTAAACTATCAAGTAATCATCGAAACGTGCCTGTCAGATGTTCACAACATCTACAGACGACGCTAGATGGGGTGGCGCACCGAGCGGTCTATTAAGGACATAAGCCTTCTGTGCAGCAATGAGGACAATCCTTAGATCACGGACCCAGTCCGCAATATTGCTACCAACATCTTTCAACTCTATTTCTCTAGGAACATATACAAATTTAAGGGAGCTACAGCGCGAGCTAGTAATCTACAACATAATTTGCAAAGACACTTTGACTATGTTCATGATAATGAGTTCAATTAATCATATTACTTAAGAAATCCCACTCAAATTGACATCCCTCCGATCATTCGAGTGATACATGATCCAAATTCACCAACTCAAGTCCGATCATCACGTGAGTTGAGGTGGCTGCAATGGTGAACATCATTATGTTGATCATATCTACTATATGACTCATGTTCAACCTTTCGGTCTCTCGTGTTCCGAGGCCATGTCTGTACATGCTAGGCTCGTCAAGTTTAACCCGAGTGTTCTGCGTGTGCAAATCTGGCTTGCACCTGTTGTATGTGAACGTAGAGTCTATCACACCCGATCATCACGTGGTGTCTCAACACGACGAACTTTCGCAACGGTGCACACTCGGGGAGAATACAATTTATCTTGAAATTAAGTGAGGGATCACCTTATAGTGCTACCTTCGTCCTAAGCAAAACAAGGTGCATAAAAGGATTAACATCTAATGCAATTCATAAGTGACATGATATGGCCATGAACTTGTGTTTAAGATCTCCATCTTCGAAACACCGGCATGATCTCCATCGTCACCGGCATGACACCATGATCTCCATCAACGTGTCGCCATCGGGGTTGTCACGCCCTGCATGCTTCTACTACTATTGCTACCGTAGCGATAAAGTAAAGCATGACATAGCGCTTAATGATTGACACGCAGGTCATACAATAATTAAAGACAACCCTATGGCTCCTGCCGGTTGCCGTACTCATCGACATGCAAGTCGTGATAATCTATACATCACATGATCATCTCATACATCACATATATCACATCATGTAATTGGCCATATCATATCACAACATACCCTGCAAAAACAAGTTAGACGTCCTCTAATTGTTGTTGCAAGTTTTACGTGGCTGCTACGGGTATCTAGCAAGAATGATTCTCACCTACGCATAAACCACAACGGTATACATAGATTGCTTTTCAACCTTCTCAAGGACCGCCTTTGTCGGATCCGATCCAACTAAAGTAAGAGAAACTGTCACCCGCAAGCCATCTAAGCAACAAGTTGCGTCGAGGGAACCGGTCTCTCGTAAGCGTACGAGTAATGTTGGTCCGGGCCGCTTCATCTTACAATCCCGCTAAACCAAAATCCGACCAAGGGAGGAAGCAATATAAGCATCAACACCCACAAACCTTTTGTGTTCTACTCGAGATCTCATCGAACCATCAACCTAGCTCACGATGCCACTGTTGGGGAACGTCGCATGGGAAACAAAAATTTTCCTACGCACACGCAAACCTATCCATGGTGATGAGCATCTACGATAGGGAGAGTGGATCTACATACCCTTGTAGATCGCTAAGCGGGAAGCGTTTAAGAAACGCGGTTGGTGTAGTCGAACATCTTCATGATCCAAATCGCCGAGCGTCCCGCGATCTCATCACGATCCGTCCCGCGATCCCATCACGATCCGTCCCGCGATCTCATCACGATCCATCTCACGATCTTGATCACGATCTGTCCCGCTAACTCATCACAATACGTTCCGCGATCTCATCACGAACCGTCTCGCGATCTCGATCACGGTCCTTCCGATCTAGCGCCGAACAGACGGCACCTCCGCGTTCAGCACACGTGCAGCTTGATGACGATCTCCACTGTCTTGATCCAGCAAGAGTAGGGGGAGAGGAGAGAGAGTTCACCGGCAGCGTGACAGCGCTCCGGTGATGGTGGTGGAGTGATTCCGGCAGGGCTTCGCCTAAGCGCTGCGGAAAACCGATCTAGAGGAGAAACTGTGCACCGGTGAAACGGGTAGCACGTGGCCGGAAATTCTGTCCAAAAAACACCCAATCCACTAGTATATATGGGAGGAGAGGAGAGGAGAGGCAGCCAAGGCCTTTGGGTCGGCCGAAATAGGAGGTGGGAGCAATCCTACTTCACCTCCAATCCTAGTTGGAGTAGGATTGCCTCCTATTGGCTGATTTTCCACTTTTTGCTTTAGGACTTTCTCTCCTGCGCCATGGGCCTTTGTGGCTATTTTACCAGACCACTAAGGGCTGGTTATTATTCTCACACAGCCCATGGACCTCTTGGGGTCGAACTACCCCTCCCGAAGGTCCCCCGATACACTACCAGCACTCCCGGTACACTACCGATGAGCCCGGAACTTTTCCGGCGACCAAACTGGGACATCCTATATATGAATCTTTACCTCCGGACCATTCCGGAGCTCCTCGTGACGTCTGGGATCTCATCCGGGACTCCGAACAACCTTCGGTCACCACCATACATAACTCTACACTACCGAAACGTCACCGAACCTTAAGTGTGCAGACCCTGCGGGTTCGAGAACTATGTAGACATGACCGAGACACCTCTACGGTCAATAACCAATGGAGCGACCTGGACGTCCACATTGGTTCCTACATATTCTACGAAGATCTTTATCGGTCGAACCTCTATGTCAAGGATTCAGTTAATCCCGTATAACGTTCCCTTTGTTCTTCGGTATGTTACTTGCCCGAGATTCGATCGTCGGTATCTCCATACCTAGTTCAACCTCGTTACTGGCAAGTCTCTTTACTCGTTCCATATTACCGAGTGGGCCCTGAGATACCTCTCCATCACACGGAGTAACAAATCCCAGTCTCGATCCATGCCAACTCAACAGACACCATCGGAGATACCTGTAGAGCACCTTTATAGTCACCCAGTTACGTTGCGACATTTGATACACACAAGGCACTCCTCCGATATCCGTAAGTTGCATGATCTCATGGTCATAGGAATATATACTTGACATGCAGAAAACAGTAGCAATAAACTGACACGATCATATGCTATGTTTGTAGTTTGGGTCTTATCCATCACATCATTCTCCTAATGATGTGATCCCGTTATCAAATGACATCTCATGTCCATGGCTAGGAAACCTTAACCATCCTTTGATCAACGAGCTAGTCCATTAGAGGCATACTAGGGACATGGTTTTGTCTATGTATCCACACATGCATTTAAGTCTCCGATCAATACAATTATAGCATGGATAATAAACGATTATCATGAACAAGGAAATATGATAATAACTAATTTATTATAGCCTCTAGGGCATATTTCCAACAATGACGTTCGCTATGTGAACTTGACTCGTCGTCTCTGAAGTAGATGCAGCCAGCGTTGATCTCCGGGTTCCCCCCTAGTCGACATAGAAGCATATGTGAGAAATGAAAACTAGGAAGCATGACTAAAATAAAATCTATGATTTTATGCTATCATGCCCTAGAAGCATATAAATTTGATTTGAGAAACCTACATGCTTACTACTTAAGATTTTGGTGCACAAATTTAATGTTCTTGAAACATTGTTGTGCTGCAGCACTACAAGTCTAGATTAGAAACATATGGTAAAGCTCAAGGAAGCATGATTAACAAGAAGCACCAATGTGGTGCTCTCAACTGGTTGCTATTCACTAATTTAAGCATACTATATCCCAAAGAAGCGTATGTATAGCAATGTGGAAGTACAATAGATAAGAAGCATAAAAATAGTGATCCGTGTACATAAGAAATATTACTTGGAATTATGGATGTTTGTAAAAAGAAATATGAAGCAAAAGTTCCAGCCAACATGACGAATTATAATTGTGTCATGTACATACCAAACATACATATATTCATTGATGATTATGTGATCCACTACCTAATGTACATAACAAAATATGAACATGGGGATATCAAACAATAATATAGAACATAAATATGTTTGGAAATCAACAAGCATTCTACCAAGATGACATGACTCAATACCTAGGTGAGATGAGGATGGTGCCCGTGGGAGGGGCGTACCTTGCAAACTTTAATGGCTGCCTTCATTCCTGAACTGAGACAATGTTGTGCCGAGGTGGACCAGAGGCCGCGGGTCTCGAAAGTATTGGAGATGACCAGGATGGCGATGGGATATCGACCAAGAGCATGTGCACCGTTGAGGATAATGTCCTTGTTGTACGGATGCTCTAAAGCAATGAACTTTACATCTATACAGAAACAACTAGGAAACATGGCAAGAGACTGAAGTTCCATATCATGGAACAAGCATTCGTACACAAGAATCACCTAGGAAGCATCGATACTAACTTTGTGAAGAAATATTAACACCTAGGAAGCACGAGAACAAACTGAAATTCCATCTGTACAATCAAAGCATGGTAGATGCACCAGTACATTTTATCGGAAAGGGATGCATCAGTACATAGGAACCTACCTGGAAGCATGGCAAGAGATTGAAATTCCGGCCATACATAGGAGGCATGAATGCTCTGAAATAATATTTTGCTGTCACTACATAAGTAAGCTGTATTGGAAGCACAAAAAATTGTAGATGGAAAATAACAAGTTTGCCACTAATATTCCGATGCAGAAATTTATTATGTACAAAGGGATCTCATCTATCCTGATTTCAGGTTTTGTGATCTTACATCAACTTAAATTCTACAAAAGCATGAAATTAAAACAGATCTCACCCCGGTGTGCTTCTCAACCACTTAAATTCTGCAAATACGGGATGGACGAGCGTAATCTAGGAAAGTTAGCTACCTGGGTAGGCTAGAAGAAGATGTAGGAATATTAGAGAATGACAAGGAGGTGCACTCGCCGGCGACACAATGGAGAACAATGTGCGTAGTGGTCCGAGGTGCTGCATCGAGAAGCGGGACGGGCCGAGATTCAACCTAGATGCCTCGCAGAGAGTACATGGACAACATGGTGGATATCGACCCCAACAGAGGAGAGGGTCGGAGGTAGGTGAGAGGAACGATGGTGGTTATTGATTCTAGAGGTAAGGTAATTAACGGGGTGAGGGATCATAAGAAGGAGCTTGCATGAAAGACGGGAGATTAGAAAGGATTTTGCCATGGGCTGTTGGCCACGAGATGGAAAATGAATCAACGGCTTACGTGTGGTCTGATCGTTGGCGTTGTATCGGACTACAGATAATAAGCGTTTCCCATGATAATTGTCACAACAGGCAATAGACATAACAAAATCATCCTCAAGTGTATCATCTTCCACAAGTATTTTTGATTCATTCTCGGCCTATCAATAATGGGAGCAACATTATTTGGGAGAGATACCTCTTTACCTTTACTTTTCCTTCTTTTCTTCTTCTTCACCACATTATGTGTGGCTTTATTTAATTCCTCCAAACTTCTTTTTGAAGATGTTGGTTGAATAAAAAGCTTCTAGTCATTACCCGATTTATCATAAGAAAAAATAGGAGGATATTCGGAAACCTCTTCCCCTTCATTAGTATTCTATTCCTCTTCTATTTGTTTTCTTGTCTTTAAGTAATTGGCAATATAAGGATTCCCAATGCAATTTACCACGCAATACATATAGATTTTATATAGATCAAAATCAATCATTTTCATGAGAACCCAAGCTGGAACATCCTTAGTTACATGTTTCATTTCTTCATGCCCCAAGATTAGACTAAGTTCATTATGATGCTCAAAGGTAATGAGGTTATCACAATTTTGGACACAATTCAATCATGAAATAATTCACATTGGAAATTAAAATGACCACTTTCATTGCAAAGTTCACAAGGACGGCAAGAAATATTAAGTCTTTCAGCACAAACATATAGCCTCTCTTGCAACCATTTAGTTTCTAAATACTTATGCCTCTTACAAAATCTATCTTCCCTTTTAGGTATGTCTTGACAAACTCTATGCACTCCACAAAAATTGGCATGCTTATAAGAAATATTTTTATCATGATGAGTGCAATCATCAATAGTACTATGAATATTCAAAATATTTATATGTTCCCTTGAAATTTTATATGTTCCTAGAGAAAAAGAGTTGAAAGATGATGGTAGCAATATTGCGGACTGGGTCCGTGATCTGAGGATTGTCCTCATTGCTGCATAGAAAACTTATGTCCTTAATGCACCGCTTGGTGTGCCAACCCCTCTAGCATCTTCTGTAGATGTTGTGAACATCTGACATGCATGTTCTGATGACTACTTGATAGTTTAGTGTGTCATGCATTACGGCTTAGAATTGAGGCTCTGAAACGTTTTGAACATCACGGAACATATGAGATGTTCTAAGAGCTGAAATTAAGATCTCAGGCCCGTGACCATGTTGCGAGATATGAGATCTCCAACAAGATTCTTTGCCAGCAAGATGAAAGAGAATATCTCAATCGTTCAGCATGTGCTCAGATTGTCTGGGTGCTATAATAGCTTGAATTGAGTGGGAGTTGATCTTCCAGATAAGATAGTCATTGATATAGTTCTCCAAGTCTCTGTCACTAAGTGTTGGGGATATAACCCCGTGATATGACCCGGATGGAAGGTTCTAGTTGATAGCATTGGTTTGTGAGCCGGCCCACGAAGACAGGTGTCAACTGAAGCCCCAAGATGATTGGCAGCTCTTGGTGTGGGCCGGACCACGGAGACCCGGATGTGCAAGACGTCTCAAAGATGACTTGGCTAAGAAGATAGAGATAGACTCGGAGATGTAAACATGATCTGATTGTGTAATTGTAAGACCCGACGGTTTTGATCTCTTATATAAAGGCAGAGTCAGGGCGACTTAGAGGTAGGTTATCAAAAACTAGGTCAAGCTTTTAGCCCCTTGTAATTGATACAACAAGCCATAACAACACAAGCAGGGCAAGCAGGACGTAGGCTTTTACCTCGACTTGAGGGCCGAACCTGGGTAAACCCATGTCCTTTGTTTCGATCAACCCCTTTGAGTCCACTACCATGGCGACAGCTCTGAACTCAAGTTCGGTAACCCGGACATCTGTCGTGATAAAACCACGACAGTTGGCGCCCACCGTGGGGCTAGCGCTCGGTGGTGTTGAGTTCTCAAAGGGATCCCTTCTAGGGCTCGAGGGATACGTAGTTGGGAAGATGAGCAAGAGTCGCCGCGGCCGGCTCTACATCGACGACGCCGGCTGGGGGCTTGACGCTGCATCCGTGGAGTATGTTTTCCGGGTTCCGTTCGGCGGGATCCAGGTGTTCTTCGGAAAGATCGACGGATCTACACCCGGGTCGGATGTCTGCACCGACATCGTCGAGCCGGCTCGGTGTCTCTAGCCCGCATGTAAGGTAGGCCCTATCCGTGTCAACCCGGTTCAGGAGCATGTCTTCGTGGGCTTCACTCAAGGTATGGATCTGAAAGCTTCCGGATCTCAAGGGACTCTTGTGCACTCCGACGATGAGTCATCGAGCGGGGAAGAAGAATCTGTATACCGGCTCAGCAACGGCGGCCTTGGGGGCTACCGTGACGCTTACCCCGAGTCAGGGCACGATGAGTCAGACGGACCAGAGTGGCCGTCTCATGCGGCGGTCTTCATGGCAGGGCCAAGGGCGGCCGGCTCAGGAGCTAACCCCCCCAGCCGTTGGCTCAGGGTCTTGTGGAATTGGTGGATGAGCTTGAGGCTTTGCTGGCTACGGAGGTTACGCCAGATAATCAAGCGGCTCGTAATGCGGAGATTGCAAGGATCAAAGGCCGGATGGCCGAGGAGCGTCAGAGGATAGCTGAGTTAAAAACTCAGATGGTAGTAGAGGCCGCACGACTCAAGGCCGACGCATTCCGTTTGGGGCTAGAACAGGTCTCAGCGGCGTCTGTGCACCATAGGAGGCATCAATCTCGTCTGCCAGAGCGCTACGAGGCGAGGAATCTCTTCAACACCCCCATCTCTAGGAGAGCGGCGGCTGCCCCTGAGGAAGGGTGAGCAGTGGCTCACACGGCCCAACCCGGTGGGTTCACAACACCGACGGGTCATTATTCTAACCCGGCCGAGAATATGGTAGCGGCGGCTACCCAGCTTGGAACGATCCCTATCCCAGATGAAGCGCCCTTTGCGGACGAGGTGAGGAATGCTATCGGATACTTACAGATGGTCGTGTCTCAACAAGAGAAGTATACTCATAGCCCGAGCCGGGTCCACTCCACCCCTCTCCATAGTCGAAGCTTTAGCCGGCGTTATGAGTCGCCGGCGGTTTCCAGCAGTGGTCCACATCGTGGGCCAGAAGGGGGGGCGCACAGCGCTAGACGCGCACGCCCTTGTGGACCGGGCGAGAAACAGGCGAGAAGAAGAGGCAGCGATGGTTAATCTGGGTCATGGACACTCGGTGTTAAGGAGGCCGGAGCATCTGGTAGCACTAGATCCGTGGGACTCTTATGCTTGACTCCGGCTCTACGGAGCAAGAGGTTGCCCAAGGATTTCAAGGGACCCCATAAGGTTCCAAATTATATAGCGGATCTCCCTCCCGAGGCTTGGGTCGAGAGCTACGAGCTAGCTATGGAGATGTTGGACGTCAGTGAAGCTATTTTTGCAAAATATTTTATCATGATGCTCGAGGGTCCGGCTCGCACATGGTTAAAGGGCTTACAACCCAACACTATAAGTTCCAGGGCCGAGTTAAGGGCAAAGTTCATCAAAAATTTCCAAGGGACTTGCAAGCAGCCTATGACAATTGTGGATTTGGATCATTGCATTTAGCAGGAGAATGAGTCGGCTCATCATTGGGTCCGGCGGGTGTCAACCATCATTCAGTCGTCAGAACAGATCAGAACGGCTCATGCGGTGCTCATTCTGGAGAAGAATTGTCACTTCGTTTGTCACAACCCTAGCAAGTGTCTTAGGCTAGCAATGTGTTTGCATCATCATCATCATCTTTGCATCAATATGAAATGGGGAGGAAGAAAAGAAACCCCAAGCATTTCATGAGTTAAAGAAATTCCAGATAAATGAAATTTCAACAAATCCAAAATGCCCATAAAAAATGTTCCCTATGTCTGATAATTGAGGACATGGATATACCAGGGACCATTCTAATTATTTGAACATTTAAAATAATTTAAATTACTGATTTAAGTCTCTGAAAATGACAAATAAAAATATTATCATTATTACTGTTTTCAAAATAATCTGAAACTTTTTATACAAGTTTGAAATATTCAAATTTGAATATATAAAATTTTTGGAATTATTTGAAAGGGTATTTGGACCTGCAAAGAAATAAACAAATGTTAGTAGAAATCAGAAAGCAGAAATAAAAAGAAAAGAGAGGAGACTTACCTGTGACCCAGTACTGTAGCAGGCCCGGCCCAGGAGCGAACCGGTGCCAGTCGTCGTCCTCCTCACGCCAGAAGGACGCCGGGCGCGTGGTCGCCGCGCGCCGGCCACCTCCTCCCTGCCTGGCACCTTTCTGGAGGGCTGGGAGGGTGCCAGCGCGAAGCACCTCGCCGCCGTGCCCTTCTCCTCTCTCCCTTCAGCGAGCGCTCTCTCCCTCTCTCACCATTATTCCCCCTCGGACCCGCCATGGCCGCGCAGTTCCTCGCCGTCGTGCCGTTGCTTTAGCCAACCTCGAGCCCATCTAAGCCAGCCAAACGCTCCGCCCAGATCTCCTCTACCTCCTAGCCGAGCCATGCATCGCCGAAATCTCTCCGTCACCGCCGCTCCATCTTTTTCCTCCTCGGGTCGCCGGAGGGGAAATCGAAGCTCGCCGCCGATTTCGACCGTACCCGAGCCCGCTTTCAACGCCGCTGCAACCGCTGTGAGCGCCTGAAGCTTTTCCCCCTCTTTCCCCCTTCGTTCTCGCTCTCTAGCCCTGGATTCCATTGGAGTCCGACCACCTCCGCCGCTCGAGCTCGACGCCGGCCGTGCTCCGGTGACCAGCTGGTCCATCTGAGGCATCCGTCGTGCTCGTAGGGTGGAGTAGAGCCCGTAGGTGCCCATTAGAGGTCGTGACGTGCCCTGTTTCGATGAGCCTGAGCTCGCCCGAACTCCGGCCGCGCCCAGTTCATCGTAGGCACCGATTCCGGCCACCTCAGCTCCTAGGAAGGGTTGGGATGGACGTGCGCGTGCATGTAGAGTAGATTGATGCCCTCCGCCATCCATTTGGTCGCCGGAGGAGGTTTTCCGAGGCTCTCCGCCGTCTCAGGAGCCAGCGGCGGCTCAATGCCGGTGTGTTTCGCCGGAGTTGACCAGGGGTTTGACTCCCCTGGGTCACAGACAGGTGGGGCAGCCTCTCGCTAATCACAGATTAGTAATAAGCTAATTAACTTAATTAATTAAGCTAATTAGTCACTCACATGTGGGCCCAGATCTGATAATTAGTTAGGATTAGTGTTAATTTTATTAGTTAAGTGAATGAGTCATTGACATGTGGACCCCACATGTCAGGTTTGACTCTGGGCTGGGTCAGCTGACCAGCTGATGTCATCATGACATCATGTTGATGTCATAATTCAATTTCTTTTTTAAAAATAATTCCAGAAATTATTTAAAACTTTGAAAAATCATATAAATTAATCTGTAAGTCAGATGAAAATAATTTATATATGAAAATTTATCAGAAAAATCCAATGAATCCAATGGTGCTATTATCATGCATGTTAGAGCAACCTAAATAGGTAAACATGGACATTTTAACATGAGGCCAATATATGGAATTTGAAATGAGAACAACTTTGAACCTATATTCAAGTTCATTTCAAATTGACATGATCACTAGCTACATTAGCTCACCCATGCATATTACTATGCCATGATCATGCATCATATTGTTGCATCTGCTTGTATTGAATGTTTTCATCTGCGTTGCGGTAGGCCCTAATCCGGAGGATACTACCCCGTACCTCGACGAAGGAGAGAACTCCTCCGCAAACCAGCAAGGCAAGAAACCCCATTGATCATTCCGATAACATGCCATTCTCTTGCTCCTGCTCTTGTTTATTGCATTAGGACAAACGATCACATGTCAGTCATACACGATAGATGATCCTATTCTTATGCATGACCTGATCTTGTCACAGTAAATAGCTAAACCTTGCAACCTAGCATACCTGGTAGATGCTTGTGCCATGATGTGCTTAGCTTACTTTGCCTGCTATGCTTGCTATGCTTAGAGTTGTCTCAGGTCTGTTTCATCTGGGTGATGAACCGGAGTGAAACCGTGTTGTCCGATGTGATGAGCACATAATGAATCCTATTTGGTAAAAGGTAGCGATGAGAGGCTATGTAGGAGTACATAGTGGGTTGTCTCATTGGAACCGTTCGTAGGAACTGGGTTCCGTGTTTGTGATCCAAGACTAGCTACTACCACATGTTGGGCCCTGAAATATGACTCCGCTCGACTTATCAGTCGCATAGTCCTTGGTCCAGGTATTGCAAGTAGTTTCTGGTGTTTATTGCATGCTGGAGGCCGTGCGTAGCGCTGACCCTCGGGGTGGGTTACGACGTGGTAGGCAGTGGCACGGTGTACCAAGGGTCACCCGAATGGTGGGCTTGGGAACCCTACGCACATCGTTTGGGACTGTAGCGGAAACTTTGGCCGGACTTCCGTGCGAGTCAATCTCAAATAGGCGGTAGCCTGGACTAGAGGTCTTATGTGATTGACGGTCGTGGCCGACTCCCTAGCTGGGCATCCGCTTGAAGGTTGCCGAGGTGCATGGTTTATGGCACACAGCGATAAGTGGCGAGAGCGTGTGTGAAGAAGTACACCCCTGCAGGGTATGAAACTATTCCAATAGCCGCGTCCTCGGATATGGACTACTTGGAGAACTTATGTTGTTCATAGATAAGCAAATGGATACTTCTAAAAATCTCAAGACAAGTGTGAGAACCGTGGATGGCACTCTTCCGGAGGGGAAGGTGAGTCCATGGTAGTGTATTGCGATGGAGATAGTGGACTCGTGTGCGATAACTAAAATGGTAACAAAGAGTTTAAAACTGAGTAGTGTAGGTTAGCCATGAGACAAAGCTGGCATTCTGCATAAACTCCACACCCCCTTTGTTGATACATGAGCAAAAATAGACTAGGTCTATTTTAAAGACTTGCTGAGTACGATTGTACTCATCCTTGCTTAATTAATGTTGCAGAAGAGAACCAGGACCCATCAGGTGGGTTCTATCTAGACGTTGACGATGCCGAATAGCTGGTGTCCCAGCTACGATCTTGCCCGTGTGGTGGGCTGTAGATAGTCAGGCCGTGTGCCTCTTTTATATTTTGCCGTCTGTACTCAGACAACTTAAGTTTCCGCTGGCTTGTATGACTATGTTTGTATGACTTGAGTGCCGGGTCATGTGACCCCTATCTGTAAGAACATATTATGCAAGGCTCGTCTGAGCCTCTTAAATAAAAGTCATGTTGTTGTATGGTTATGATGTGATGCCATAGTTGTATCTATGCATATCGGGCATGTCATGCGTACGTGTGACGTGCAACGGCATGTATGGGATCCGACACCTAGTCGTGTGCCTTTAGTAGTACTCTTTACGGGAAACTGCCTCTTTGTGCTTCCATCGAGCCATGGTAGCATGCTACTGCTCCGGACACATTGATTGACCGGCATGTATCCTTGTTTGCTGCTGTGTCTGTCCCCTCGAGGAAATGTCTCGCAGTGTAATGGAGTCCCTGTAGCCTGCTAGCGCTCATCTACGTGCAGTGATGACATTCGTGTCTCGCAATGTAATGGAGTCCTTGTAGCTTTCTATGACTCGTCTACGCACGCTTGAGGCCGACACCTGCATTGCTGGGTTATGTATGCCTGTTTCCGTACAGATGTGCCACTTGGGTTCTATGACTAGTCATGTCGGCCCGGGTTCTTTGTTGTGTGATTGCCAGCGACATGTTCACATACGTGAGCCAAAGACGCAAACGGTCCCGGCCAAGGTAAGGTGGTAGCCATGGAGTACCGTGCGTGAGTGCTGGGGACATAACCCCATGATATGACCCGGCTGGAAGGTTCCGGTTGATAGCATTGGTTATGAGCCGGCCCACGAAGACATGTATCAGCTGGAGGCCCAAGATGATTGGCGGCTCTTGAGGTGGGCCGGACGACAGAGACCCGGATGCACAAGACCTTCCAAAGGATAAACTTGATTGGTAAGATAGAGATAGATTCGAAGATGTAAACATGATCCGGTTGTACAATTGTAAGACCCGACGGCTCTGACCTCTTATATAAAGGCAGAGCCGGGGCGGCTTAGAGGTAGGTTATCGAAAACTAGGGCAAGCTTCTAGCTCCTTGTAATTGATACATCAAGCAATAACAACACAAGCAGGACGTAGGCTTTTACCTCGACTTGAGGGGCCGAACCTGGGTAAACTCGTGTCCTTTGTCTCGACTAACCCCTTTGTGTCCACTACCATGGCGATGGCTCCAAACTAAAGTCTGGTAACCCGGACATCTGCCGTGACAAAACCACGACAGTTGGTGCCCACCGTGGGGCTCGCGTTCAGTGGTGTTGAGTTCTCAAAGGGCTCCCTTCCAGAGCTCGAAGGATATGTGGTTGGTAGGATGAGCGAGAGTCGCCGCGGCCGGCTCTACATCGACGATGCCGGCTGGGGGCTTGATGCTGCTTCTGTGGAATATGGTTTTAGGGTTCCGTTTGGCGGGATCCAGGTGTTGATCGGAAAGATCAACGGATCTACACCCGGGCCGGACGTCTGCACCAACATCGTCGAGCCGGCTCGGCGTCTTCAGCCCGCACGTAAGGTAGGCCCTGCCCGTGTTAACCCGGTTCAGGAGCACGTCTTCGTGGGCTTCACTCAAGGTATGGATCTGGAAGCATCCGGATCTCAAGGGTCTCTTGTGCACTCCGACGATGAGTCATCGAGTGGGGAAACAGAATCTGTGTATCATCTCAGCATTGGTGGTCTTGGGGGCTACGGTGACACTCGCCCCGAGTCAGAGCATGGTGAGTCAGGCGAGCCGAAGCGGCCGTCTCACGCAGCAGTATTCATGGCAGGGCCAGGGGCGGCCGGGTCAGGAGCTAACCCTCCCCAGCCGCCGGCTCAGGGCCTTGTGGAGTTGATGGATGAGCTTGAGGCTTTGTTGGCCACAGAGGTCACACCAGATAATCAGGCGGCTCGTAATGCAGAGATCGCAAGGATCAAAGGCCGGATGGCCGAGGAACGTCAGAGGATAACTGATTTAAACACCCAGATGGAGGCAGAGGCAGCACGGCTCAAGGCCGATGCTTTCCGTTTGGGGCTGGAACAGGTTTCAGCGGCAGCTGTGCACCGCAGGAGGCATCAATCTCGTCTGCCGGAGTGCTATGAGGCGAGGAATCTCTTCAACAGCCCCGGCTCTGGGAGAGCGGCAGCTGCCCCTGAGGAAGGGCGAGCAGCGGTTCACATGGCCCCACCCGGAGGGTTTACGACACCGGCGGGTCATTATTCTAACCCGGCCGAGAACATGGTGGTAGCAGCTACCCAGCTTGGAACAATCCCTATCCCAGATGAGGCACCCTTTGCAGAGGAGGTGAGGAATGCTATCGGGTATTTGCAGACGGACATGGCTCAACAAGAGAAATATACTCACAGCCGGAGCCGGATCCACTCCACCCCTCTTCATAGTCGAAGCTTCAGCCGTCGCTATGAGTCGCCGGCGGTTTCCAGCAGTGGTCCGCATCATGGGCCGGTAGGGGGACGTACAGCGCTAGACGCACAGGCCTTGGTGGACCGGGCAAGAAACAGGCGAGAACAAGAGGCAGAAATGGTTCCTCCGGGTCTTGGGCCCTCAGTGTTGATAGAGGCCAGAGCGGTTGGTAGCGCTAGAGCCGTGGGAGTTCCATGCTTAACTCCGGCTCTACGGAGCGAGAGGTTGCCTAAGGATTTCAAGGGGCCCCCGAGGCTTGGGTTGAGAGCTATGAGCTAGCTATGGAGATGCTAGACGTCAGTGAAGCTGTTTTTGCAAAATATTTTATCATGATGCTCGAGGGCCCGGCTCGCACATAGTTAAAGGTTTTGCCACCCAACACTATTAGTTCTTGGGTTGAATTGAGGGCGAAGTTCATCAAAAATTTCCAAGGGACTTGCAAGCAGCCTATGACTATTGTAGATTTGGATCATTGTGTTCAGCAGGAGAATGAGTCGGCTCATCATTGGGTTCGACGGGTGTCGACCATTATTCACTCGTCGGAACAGATCACAGCGGCTCAAGCGGTGCTCATTTTGGAGAAGAATTGTCATTTCGTTCCACTGAAGCAGAAACTTGGCCGGCTTAAACGTACGTGCCAAGACATGGGAGAGCTCATGACGGCTCTAACGAAGTACGCCGACTCAGACAGCACCAAAGATCCGGGTTTGGATGAGGAGAAGTCAAATCAGGGAAAGAAGAACAACCAAGGCAAGAGTTTTGGGAACAACGGGAATCAGAATAGACAGAAGAATGCTGGTGGCGGGTCAGAGGTGGTGGCAAATGCTAACACAGGGCCGAATGTTCCTAAGGGGAACGGGCGTTACAAGCCGTATCAGCGTGATAACAGGCCCCCTTTCAATTTGGAAGCGGTGCTTAGGAAACCCTGCCCAGAGCACAGTACACCTGAGAAGCCATCCACGCATGTGTGGGGCGACTGTTTTATCATGCAGAGAGTTAAGAATCAACACTTTCAACCACCTCATAATCAGGGCGGTTGGCCGCCTGGCGGCTCAAGGCCTGGCAGGTCAGGCCACGGTGGGTCAGGTACTGGTTTTGGTGATGGCGGCTCAAGAGCATGTCATCCGGGTCACAATAATCAGCAGCATCAACAGCACCCTAGCAACAATAATCATAATAATCAGCGGCAGCAGCAACAGCAGCAGCAGCGCAATCAGTCCGGGTTCCAAAGTAACCCGAAGCAGCTCAGTTTGGGGCAGTATCATGTGTTCATGACTGGTAACAGCAGGCGAGATGACAAACTACGGAGGCGAGCGGTTAATACGGTCGAGCCGGCTCTCCCACGATACCTGCCGCGGTTAGAGTAACCCGAAGCAGCTTAGTTCAGAGCAGGCAAGATCACCCGCCGCGGGTGGATGACCCGGGCCGGCTAGCTTTGATCGTGGCCCCTCAGATACATGGTTATGGCGTAAATAAAGTGCTCATGGACGGAGGTAGCAGTATCAACATCTTATATTATGACACCTTCCGGCGGATGAAGTTGCTAGACAAAGATCTCAAAACTTCTTCTACTGTGTTTCATGGTGTGGTGCCTGGTAACTCGGCGTACCCGGTAGGTAAAATCTCTTTGGAGGTGGCTTTCGGCAATGAGTATAATTACAGGGTGGAGACCTTATGGTTCGAGGTTGTCAAAATCAAGAGCCCTTATAATGCGTTGTCCGGGCGGCCGGCTTATGCCAAGTTCATGGCTAGGCCTTGTTATGTTTATCTGCAGCTTAAGATGCCCGACTTAAATGGCACGATTACGGTTCATGGCAATTGAAAGATGGCTATTGAGTGCAAGGAAGGTGATGCGGCTTATGCGGAGGCTAGCTGTGCACAGGAGGAGCTGAAGTTCTATAAGGAGAACGTTGACCCGGAGGACATGACCCCGTTGAAGAAGCCAAATACAGAGGCAGAGCCGCCACTTAATTTTTCAGCGGATGATACCAAGCCAGTGGACATTACTCCGGGCGACTCATCCAAGCAGTTCATCATTGGGGCTCACATGGATCCCAAATAGGAAAGCGCGCTCATGGAATTCATCCGTGTGAATCGGGACATCTTTGCATGGAAACCTTCTGACATACCGGGTGTGCCGAGAGAGTTTGCTGAGCACAATCTTAATGTGAATTGAAAGTTCAAGCCGATCAAGCAGTTTCTACGGCAGTTTAATGAGGAGAGGCGCAAGGCCATTGGGGAAGAGGTTGCCCGGCTCTTAGCCGCTGGGTTCATAGTTGAAGTTTTTCACCCGGAGTGGTTGGCTAATCCAGTGTTGGTGCTTAAAAAGAATGGTACTTGGCGGATGTGCATAGATTACACGGACCTTAATAAGGCTTGTCGGGCTGATCCCTTTGCACTCCCTCGCATTGATCAGATCATCGATGCAACGGCCGGTTGTGAGAATTTGTGCTTTTTGGATGCTTACACAGGGTATCATCACATCAAAATGGCAGTCAAGGATCAGGAGAAGACATCATTTATCACACCTTTTGGGGCATTCTGCTACGTCTCCATGCCTTTCGGGCTCAAGAGTGACCAGGCGACTTACCAGCGATGTGTGCACAATTGTCTCCACAACCAGATTGGTCATAATGTTCATGCCTATGTGGATGACATAGTGGTGAAGTCCAGGAAGAAGGAAACCCTCTTGGAGGACCTCAAGGAAACTTTTGACAATCTCCGGGTCTACAAAATGATGCTTAACCCGGCAAAATGCGTTTTTGGTGTTCCTACAGGAAAGCTTTTGGGGTTCTTGGTCTCAGAGCGTGGCATCGAGGCTAACCTAGATAAAATCAAGGCTATTACTTCTCTACGAGAGCCGACATGCATCAATGATGTTCAGCGTATTGCAGGGCGGATTGCTGCGCTGAGCCGGTTCATAAGCCGACTTGGGGAGAAGGCCATCCCCTTGTATAAGATGATGAAGAAGACAGACAAGTTTAAGTGGAGCAAGGCAGCCGCAGAGGCGCTGGAAGCTCTTAAGAAGCAATTGACTGAGCCGCCAGTATTAGCCGCTCCGGCTGAGAAAGAGCCGCTACTCCTATATGTAGCAGCTAACAGTCGGGCAGTCAGTGTGGCGATTGTGGGTTAACGGAAGGAGGCAGGAAAGGAGTATCCTGTTCAGAGGACTGTTTACCTCATCAGTGAGGTCTTGGCTGAGTCCAAGCAGCGTTATCCGCATTGGCAGAAGCTTGTATACGAGGTCTTTATGGCTAATCGGAAGCTGAAGCACTACTTTTTGGGCCATCCAATAACTGTAGTAAGCTCTGCCCCATTGGGATATATTATTCAGAATAGAGAGGCTACAGGGCGGATTGCTAAGTGGGCTTTAGAGTTGGGACCTCTTAACGTCAATTACACCCCTCGTACAACAGTTAAGTCTCAAGCCTTGGTGGATTTCATAAATGATTGGACAGAGTGCCAGGCACCAGAAGAGAAGCCGGATAACACATACTGGACTATACATTTTGATGGGTCTAAACAACTTGAAGGGTCCGGTGCTGGTGTGGTTCTCACCTCCCCCAAAGGTGACAAATTTTGCTATGTGCTCCCGTTGATGTTCCCCTGTACTAATAATGCTGCTGAGTATGAAGCTTTGCTCCATGGTTTGAGAGTTGCTAAGGAGATGAATTTGAGCCGGGTTAGATGCCTGGGCGACTCAGATCTTGTGGCTCAGCAAGTTTTAGTTACTTGGGATTCTAAGGACCCACGGATGGCGGCTTATCAACAGGCGGTTGATATTGTTGCAGGTCATTTCAAGGGATATCAGGTGGATCATATTGATCGTCAGCGGAACGAGGCGGCTGATGCATTATCACGACTCGGGTCTCAGCGTAAGCCGGTGCCGCCCAATGTTTTTCTTGATGTGTTATATCATCCGACTGTCAAGATGCCTTCTAAGGAGGATCTGGCAATTCCTGACCCGGAGGTGGCTCTAGTGGCGGTTCTACATGTCATTCCAGATTGGACTACACCTTATTTAGCGTACTTGACGCACGGCGAGTTACCGGATGATGAGAGCCGGGCTCGGGATATCGTTCGCCGTTCCAAGTCCATGACAATTATCAATGGCGAGTTACACAAATGCATATTGACAGGTGTTTTCCAACGCTGTGTGTCACCAGAGGAGGGCCAGCAGATCTTAAATGAAATTCATGCTGGCGACTGTTGGCATCATGCCGGGTCAAGATCTTTAGTAGCCAAAGCTTTTCGGCATGGTTTCTTCTGGTTGACAGCTCACAAGGATGCAGAGGACCTGGTCCGTAAGTGTGATGCTTGTCAGAAATTTGGCCGACGTGCTCATGTTCCGGCTCAAGAGTTGAGGATGATACCTATCACTTGGCCATTTGCGGTCTGGGGGCTTGATATGGTAGGACCCTTCAAGAGGTCCAAAGATAAGAAAACACACCTCTTGGTGGCGGTTGACAAGTTTACCAAGTGGGTGGAGGCTGAGCCAGTAAGCAAGTGTGATGCGGCTACAACAGTTGAGTTTGTCAAGTCATTGATCTATCGTTTTGTCTATCCACAGAGTATTATCACTCATAATGGCACAAATTTGTCTAAGGGGGCTATGAAGGTGTTCTGTGAGAAGGAGCATATCCGGCTTGATGTTTCAGCCGTGGCACATCCACAGTCCAATGGCCAGGCCGAGCGGGCTAATCAGGAAATCCTGCGAGGGGTTAAACCTCGGCTCATGGTCCCTTTGCAACGGACGCCCAGGTGTTGGGTTGAGGAGTTGCCTTCCGTCTTATGGAGCATCCGGACTACACCTAACAGGTCTACAGGTTTTACACCTTTTTTCATGGTCTATGGAGCTGAGGCGGTTCTACCCAGTGACATCCGGCATGATTCACCAAGGGTGGCGGCTTATGTTGAGACAGATAATGAGATAGCACGCCAAGATGCGTTGGATGCCTTGGATGAAGCACGAGAGTTAGCAGCGGCCAGATCGGCGATTTATCAACAAGACCTGCGACGCTATCACAACCGCAGGGTGAAGACCCGGACGTTCCAGGAAGGAGACCTGGTGCTCCGGCTCATTCAAGACCAATCTGGGATGCATAAGCTTTCTCCGCCATGGGAAGGACCCTTTGTGGTTAGCAAAAACCTCAACAACGGGTCATACTATCTTATTGATATTCGTGATGAGTCACATACGGCGGGTCAGGAGACTTTGCGGCCGTGGAACGTGGCACACTTGTGGCCATATTATACTTAAGGGATGATGCAGATCCGTTATCATTGTACATATCATATTTATATAGAGTAGTACTACTACCAAAGACTCGAGCTCCAGCTCTTATATGTATCTTTATGATCTAAGGATGAAATTCTTCAATACCAGCAAAATTGCAGTTCCTATGGTTCTTTGACCTGCCAAGGCCTTGCCGATTAATCTCGTTTTGGAGACCCTGAACCGGTTAAAGTGACTTGTTGAATTTATACCAGTCAATCTCGCTTTAGAGACCCTGAGCCAGTTCACAGAGTTGACGGCCAATCTCGCCTTAGAGACCCTGAACTGTTGTTACTGTTACCAGTCAATCTCGCTTTAGAGACCCTGAGCTGGCTCACAGAGTTGATAGCCAATCTCGCTTTAGAGGCCCTGAACTGTTATAAGTTAAATAATTAAGCTCTTATCAGTCAATCTCGCCTTAGAGACCCTGAGCCGGCTCACATAGTTGACGGCCAATCTCGCTTTAGAGACCCTGAACTGGTAGGATGCATAGTTCGAGTACATTAAGCGCTATTGCTGATGGAGGCTTCTTACCTTCGGTATAGCTTAAAAAATTCCCCTAAGGCAGCAGCGTGTACATCAAATTCCAGTTGCTTATCAACTGCGGCCATCGAAGGGGGCTTCTTGCCGACGGGTATCGCTTATCTCACCCTAATGGTCGGCTTTATGCCACTTCCGATTACTTATTAACCGCGGTTGTCGAAGGGGGCTTCTTACCGACGTGTTCGCTTATCTCACCCTAACAACCGGCGTTTACGCCACAAATAGTTGCGGAAGGAGGCTTCTTGCCCTTGGATATAGCTTACATAAACCCTTCACGCACCCGGCTAGTACAATTACTAGTCGCGGCTGTCGAATGGATGCTTCTTGCCATAAGGTATAGCTTACATAATACCATCGGCAGCCGGCCCTATTCAAACATTGGCTGATTGGAGGAGGCTTCTTGCCTTCGGGTATAGCTTACATTACCCTCCCACAGCAGGCTCTTTGAGTTGCGGTTGTCAGTAGAGGCTTCTTGCCTTTGGTATAGCTTACATAAACCTATTGACAACCAGTGTTGGCATACAATGGATAAGCATTTGCTGTTAAAAGGAGGCTTCTTACCATCATGGTACAGCTTACATCACCCTTCATACAGCCGGCTGTAGGCCGTTTTGAAGTTCTCAACAGTCATCGTTCTCACATAGAGGCTTCCTACCGTCAGGCATAGCTTACTTTATCCTATAGCAGCCGACTCTTCCATGGTCGTTTATTACAAGAGAAGGAGTCATAATGCTCCGTCTGATGGAGTAAACTTCCTGACTCTAATGAGTCCGGGTGAAGGACACACGTTGTAGAAAGATTACGTGTTGGTTTATCAACAGCTGCGTTTTATTCATGGGGGCTGATTACTAATAGAGGTGCTATCCGTCTCTAAAAGAGCTCTGAAGATTTGCAAGTATCTCATATGAATCATTGGCAAGTTTATCAAAGCTGGAAGTACAGAGCTGAGAAAGAAGGATTGACAGTATTATAAAGTAAACAGCCGGTGAATGCATTTCGATATTAAAGGGCTGTTACAAAAGACGTTCTCAAAGGGAAGAGACGATGTTTTTGACAAAGTCTCAAAATGCCATGGGCGGGTAATTACAAGAGCCGATACTTGCTCTGACTATTACAAGGTTTGGTCACTCGGCCGGCTTATCCTGCTCCGGGTCTCCCGCGGTTCGGATCTGAAGATTGCCGAGTTCCCAGTTGCATTTAGAGACGACATCAAATGACCCTTCAAAGAAAGGCGCGACGTTGAGCTCACCAGGGAAGAGATCTTTGCTTCGGGCGGGTATTAGATCTTGACACTCGTAAAGAGGCCCGCGAATCCGCTTATCTTCCTGGTCGTATGCGGCTTGGTAGCTCTTCAAATCATCCTCCGCCTCGTCAGCCGTTACAGACGCCAGATAGCGAGAGTCCTTGACGACTTTGTAGTAGTCTTCTTCAGAGAATTCTGAGCCATCCACCTTCTTCGAAGGATACCCACCCATCATCTCCTCTACTGTGAGATCCGGCCTGAAGGCCATGGCCTGGCTCAAGCCCGCGACGGCTCCAGCGCGGAATGACGACTTCTTCATCTCTTGGATTTGTTTGGGTACCGTCGAGAGCAGCTCTAACACCTCTTTCAGGGCCTTGGGAATCTTCTCCTTGTACTGTATGCTCTTGATGGTGAACATTGCACCACAATACAATTGTTCAGTGAAGGTGTACACAGCCATCAGCGACAGGATGTTGTCGTCTGCAAGTTGCCGGCTCAAAGGTCCTACATGACCCGGAAGAGGCATGTCAGTCGTTAGTTATTTCATCAAAAGACATTAAGTGAGGAGTGCAGGAAAGATGGACTTACCAAATAAGGTGGCATACATCTTAGCGATGTGCCGTTTGAGCCCTTGGAGCTCCTCAGCAACGGTGATGAGCCGCTGATCGGCATCATCTGCCCGTTGGATCAGTGCAGGTTTTTCCGACTCAGATGCTTCTTTCACAGTTGTTAGCTCGACGGTGATCTTGGCTACTTCTTCGGCTAAGATCCGGCATTTCTCATCAGCAAGGCTTCGTGCTTCATGTTGGGCTGCCAAGTTGATTTTGAGATCCGCCAGCTGAGAGCCGGCGGTGTTCAGAGCGGCCTGTGCATATCAAAGGCAAAGTATCAGTTATTGTAGCAACAAGAGTATTCATATGCATAAGGGTTCACAGTTCAAATTCTACAAGTCTCAAACAGATTGCAAGCAATATATTTGACACTTGGGGGCTAATGTATATTTGATCTGTTCACATCTACAGTTTTTGCTCATCTTCCTAGAAATTGGCCCGGAACTTGGGGGCTACACATTGGCTCTTTTCTAATCTCAACAGTCCCGACTCAAATAAATTTCAGCTGACCCTTGGGGGCTACATTATGGTTCGTTTCTAACCTCAAAAGTTCTGACTCAAATAAATTTGAGCCGGCCCTTTGGGGCTACAGTTGGCAGTATACAAGTGTTTACAATATCTACAACAAAGTATTTTCTACATAACCTCCAAAAGAATACCCGAATTCAACTCTATATCAGATTAAATCCGGCCCTTGGGGGCTGGGGAAGGTTATCGCCGAGGAAAGGTAACATACCTCATATTTTGCCTTCATCATGCTGACCAGCCGGAGTTCCAAATCTCGACTGGTGTTGACTCGGTTCATGTAGCCGGAGTGGAGTTCTTCGGCTGTCATTTTTTCGTACGACGAGTCAAACTGAAGTTTCCGCAAAGCTTCAGACGGCTCAGGATGCCGGGTCAAGACATGCGCTGGTGAAGGAGCCTTCTAAGCAGCCCCGATGATGATAACATCCGGAGTCGCAGGGGTCCTGACGGGTGTAACCAGCTTTGAAGGAGCAGCGGGGGAGTGTTCCATTATAACATCATCTGCTGCCGGCTCAGTAGAATCCGCTAGTGGAGCTTCTTCTTCCGCTGGAGTCTCCTCCGGCTGTCCAATGTCCGGATGAGCCGGGGCCGGCTGTTCAGGCTCCTGGTTGTCAACGACAGGGCTGGAGGAAGGTTGATGGGTCTTGTGGCATTTCGCCTGAGCACTGCAAAGTAAAGAGTTAGTATTTAAAGGAGATTGGTATTTCATCAAGACATCCGGGTATTGTAACACTTACAGAGGATTAATCTTGGGTGTTGGTATAACTGAGGCTGAAGAGTCGCCCGATGAGGGTGTCTTCTGAAAAAGCAAGACACGGAAATGATAAGACCCTTGGATATGAAGACAAACGAAAAAGGGAAGTACGTGTACTAACCTCTGCAGGCTGCTTCTTAGGAGCCGGCGAGTTTGGCAGTCCAGATGCAAGCTCTGTAGAGCCGGCGCTCGGGGTCTGACGTCATTCAGCTTGCTGTTGCTTTTTTGAAAGGAAATCAGGAGCCATATGAGAGAGAGGGTGAGATAGAGGAAATTTTCTAACGACCCACCGCGGCTTTCGGAAGAAATATGCTGAGTTGGAGTACATGCAAGTTACCTCAGGAACGTTGGCGTGACTGGTTTCTACTTCGTCCTGTGAGACACGGAAAGACATTATTAAAAGAGCCGGCAAGACAAAAAGTTAAGTAAGTAGAATTGAAAGACCTTACCTCCAACTCTGAAGAGGCCGGGTGTTCGAACCAGTTCTCTTGAGGAGCCACTTGCTTTTGCTTCTTAGAGGCGACCTTCTTCTTGGTTTTCTTCGGAGGAGGAACGTATTCCTTCTTCCGGAAGTCGGAGTCGGCCTATGCAAATTGAGCCGAAGGAATGATATCAAGCTTTGAAAAGAAGTATATAAACATGCAACAGACAGAAAAAGATAAAATACTTACAAGAGGCGCCGGGTTGGTCGCGCAGAAGGGCGCTAGGCGATGGTGCTGCATGAGACGAAGGTCTCATGCACAAGACTCCGGACGGTCATACCGACGTCGTCCTCAGTCAAAGTGGTGGCGCTGAAGCACAGTTCACTGTCATAGTGTCCTGGATATTCACACATGAGCCGGTTCCGGAGGCTCAGAGGCATGATTCGCCATTGTACCCAGCAGCGGATAAGGTCTGTTCCGATGAGGCCATTGGCCAGGAGAGCCTTCACTCTAGCGTGGGGCTTCTTGTATCTGGCACGGTCGGCAGCTGAGAGCCGATCGGGCAATGAGGTGTCGGTTGAGAGCCCGGAAGGACAGTAACCCGGCAGGCGATGTTCTGAGTCAGGGGACATGTCCTTGCAATAGAACCACGTCTTGTTCCAGTCCTTTGGGTGGCTGGGCATCTGGATAGTCGGAAAGGTGATACCCCTCCGGCGCTGGATGGTGATTCCTCCAAGTTCCAAGCTTGGCCCGCCCTTGCATTCGGTCTGGCGGTTGGCATAGAAGAACTCTCTAAAGAATCCGACTGATGGCCTTGATTGAAGGTATGCCTCGCAAAGGACTTGAAAGTGGCAAATGTTGACACGGAATTTGGCGCCAGGTCTTGGGGATGCAGCTTGTACAAGTGTAGAATGTCACGGAAGAACTTTGACCCGGGTGGCACGAATCCTCATTCGATATGATCCGCAAAGACTATGACCTCCCCTTTCTTTGGGGCGGGGCGGATCTCACCAGTCGGAACCCGCCAGTTGATCACTTCCTTCGGAGGAAGGGTGCCAGCGGCTACTAAATCAGATAAGTACTCTTCGGTCACACAGGAGCCGACCCAATTGTAGGAATTGGTGGCGCGTGTCATCCTGGTGGCTTAAAAGTACTGTGGAAAAAGAAAATGGCGGCTAATCAAACAAGAGCAGGTAGTAATGGCGTCTTACAAGTTACAGGGTTCTAAAAATTAAAGGCCTTAAGGGGTCCGGCTGATAAAGAGCCCGAGGGAGTCTAGCGGCTTACTATGGTCATATGAGCCGGAAGTCATCAAGACCCGGACAAACAAGTTTCACAAATCAATACTAAATTTTTGGATCTACCAAAGCTAAAAAGAGAAGTTCTACGTCGACCTAATCGAAGAACAGTGGAAATGGAAATCGGCCTACAGCCCTAACCGACCGCGCATTGCGCACGGGCGAGCCACGTACGGTGGCGGTGGAGACGACGCGACCAAAAGGGATGCGCGGCTGGGCCCAAGACTTGGCCGTGCGGCCGCGCCGAAGAACGAAACGCACGGCGGAGGTCCACCGGCGGAAACCCTATGTGCTACCGGTCTAAAGCTACGGGAAGAGGTACTTACCGGAGGCGGAGACGGCGGCGGGCGAGTTTCTGGCGCAACCAGGTTGATGCAGCGGCCTGAGTTGGTGACGAACGGACGGCGGCGCCGGAGCGGAGCGGACGAGCTCGAGCGTCGGAGGAGCGGCATAAAGAAGAAGAAGAGGCACACGAGCGGGAATGCATCGGTTTGACCCGTGCGGGTCCTATTTAACAAGAAAGCGACGCGGAATCCCAGGCGTCAACACCGGTCTTGCCGAACGGACGCCTCGATTTATAGTAAACGGTTAAATGCAAGAGATTTGGTGATAGGTCAGCGTATCTGTGACGCCACGCTGGGTCATTCCTGGCGACTCTCAGACAATCACAAGAGACGGATGAAATGAGCTGGCTCACTTCAACCTGGGGCCTAATGTTGGGGATATAACCCCATGATATGACCCGGCTGGAAGGTTCCGGTTGATAGCATTGGTTATGAGCCGGCCCATGAAGACATGTATCAGTTAGAGGCCCAAGATGATTGGCGGCTCTTGAGGTGGGCCGGACGACAGAGACCCGGTTGCGCAAGACCTTCCAAAGGATAAACTTGATTGGTAAGATAGAGATAGATTCGGAGATGTAAACATGATCCGGTTGTACAATTGTAAGACCCGACGGCTCTGACCTCTTATATAAAGGTAGAGCCGGGGCGGCTTAGAGGTAGGTTATCGTAAACTAGGGCAAGCTTCTAGCTCCTTGTAATCGATACATCAAGCAATAACAACACAAGCAGGACGTAGGCTTTTACCTCGACTTGAGGGGCCGAACCTGGGTAAACTCGTGTCCTTTGTCTCGACTAACCCCTTTGAGTCCACTACCATGGAGATGGCTCCGAACTCAAGTCTGGTAACCCGGACATCTGTCGTGACAAAACCACGACAGTGAGGCCGCAAAGTGATGTGGCTTGTTACAGTATGGAATCATATGACTTAGGATCGGGGTCCCGACATCGTTCCGCTGAAGCAGAAGCTTGGCCGGCTTAAACGCACGTGTCAAGATATGGGGGAGATCATGATGGCTCTGACGAAGTATGTCGAATCAGACAACACCAAAGATCCGGGATTGGATGAGGAGAAGTCAAATCAGGGAAAGAAGAACAACCAAGGCAAGAGTTTTGGGAACAACGGGAATCAGAACATACAGAAGAACGCTGGCGGCGGGTCAGAGCTGGTGGCAAATGGTAACACAGGGTAGAATGTTCCTAAGGCGAATGGACGGTATAAGCCGTACCAGCATGGAAACAGGCCCCCTTTCAACTTGGAAGCGGCGCTTAGGAAGCCTTGCCCGGAACACAACACGCCCGACAGGCCGTCGACGCATGCGTGGGGCGATTGCTTTATCATGCATAGGTTTAAGAACCAGCACTCTCAACCACCTAATAATCAGGGCGGTGGGCCGCCCGGCGGCTCACGGCCTGGCGGCTCAGGCCACGGCGGGTCAGGTGTCGGGTTTGGAGCTGGCGGCTCAGGATCGGGGCATCTGGGTCATAACAATCAGCAGCATCAACATCACCCTGGCAACAACAACCATAACAACCAGCAGCAACAGCAGCAGCGCAATCAGTCTGGATTCCAGAGGAACCCGAAGCAACTCAGTTCGGGGCAGTATCATGTGTTTACGACTGGTCACAGCAAACGAGATGAGAAACTACGAAGGCGAGCGGTTAATACGGTTGCACCGTCTCTCCCACGATATCTACCGTGGTCGGAGTATGACATAATGTGGAGTCGGGAGGATCACCCGCCGCAGGTGGACGACCCAGGCCAGCTAGCTCTAGTAGTGGCCCCTTAGATACATGGTTATGGAGTGAATAAGGTGCTCATGGATGGAGGTAGCAGTATCAACATTTTATATTATGAGACCTTCCGGCGGATGAAGTTGCTAGACAAGGATCTTAAAACTTCTTCTACTGTGTTTCATGGTGTGGTGCCTGGTAAGTCGGCGTACCCCGTAGGTAAAATTTCTTTGGAGGTGGCTTTCGGCGATGAGTACAACTACAGGGTGGAGACTTTATATGGTTTGAGATGGTCAAAATCAAGAGCCCCTACAATGCGTTGTTCGGGCGGCCGGCTTATTCCAAGTTTATGGCTAGGCCTTGTTATGTTTATTTGCAGCTCAAAATGCCCGGCTTAAATGGAACAATAATGGTTCATGCCAATCGAAATACGGCTCTTGAGTGCGAGGAAGGAGATGCAGCCTATGCAGAAGCTGGCTGTGCACAGGAGGAGCTTAAGTTCTAGTAGGAGAATGTTAACCCGGAGGACATTACCCCGTTGAAAAAACCAACTACAGAGGCAGAGCCGCCACTCAAGTTTTCAGCGGATGATACCAAGGCAGTGGACTTTACCCCGGGCGACTCATCCAAGCAGTTCATAATTGGGGCTCACATGGATCTCAAATAGGAAAACGCGCTCATCGAATTCATCCGTGAGAATTGGGAAATCTTCGCATGGAAACCTTCTGACATGCCGGGTGTACCGAGAGAGTTCGCTGAGCACAATCTTAATGTGAATCCGAAGTTTAAGCCGATCAAACAATTTCTATGACGGTTCAATGAGGAGAGGCGCAAGGCTATTGGGGAAGAGGTTGCCCGGCTCTTAGTCGCAGGGTTTATAGTTGAAATTTTTCACCCGGAGTGGTTAGCTAATCCTGTGTTGGTGCTCAAGAAGAACGACACTTGGCGTATGTGCATAGATTATATGGACCTCAACAAGGCTTGTCCGGTTGATCCCTTTGCACTTCCCCGTATTGATCAGATCATCGACGCAATAGCCGGTTGTGAGAGCTTGTGTTTTCTGGATGCCTATTCAGGGTATCATCAGATTAAGATGGCAGTCAAGGATCAGGAGAAGACATCGTTTATCACACGTTTTGGTGCGTTCTGCTATGTCTCCATGCCTTTCGGGCTCAAGAGTGCCCAGGCGACTTACCAGCGGTGTGTGCAGAATTGTCTCCACAGTCAGATTGGTCGTAACGTTCATGCTTATGTGGATGACATAGTGGTGAAGTCTAGGAAGAAGGAAACCCTCTTGGAGGACCTAAAGGAAACTTTTGACAATCTCCGGGTCAAATGATGCTTAACCCGACGAACTGTGTTTTTGGTGTTCTTGCAGGAAAGCTTTTGGGGTTCTTGGTCTCTGAGCATGGTATAGAGGCTAACCCAGATAAAATTAAGGCTATCACTTCTCTGCGAGAGCCAACGTGCATCAATGATGTTCAGCGCATTGCAGGGCGGATTGCTGCGTTGAGCCAATTCATAAGCTGACTTGGGGAGAAGGCCATTCCCTTGTATCAGATGATGAAAAAGACAGACAAGTTCAAGTGGAGCAAGGAAGCTACAGAGGCGCTTGAAGCTCTGACTGAGCCGCCGGTGTTAGCCGCTCCGGCTGAGAAAGAACCGTTACTCCTCTATGTAGCGGCTAACAGCCGGGCGGTGAGTGTGGCGATTGTGGTTGAGCGTAAGGAGGCAGGGAAAGAATATCCCGTGCAGAGGCCTATTTATTATATCAGCGAGGTCTTGGCAGAGTCCAAGCAGAGGTATCCGCATTGGCAGAAGCTCGTGTACGGGGTCTTTATGGCTAATCATAAGCTAAAGCACTACTTTTTGGGCCATCAGATAACTGTAGTAAGCTCTGCCCCATTGGGAGATATCATTTAGAATAGAGAAGCTACGGGGAGGATTGCTAAGTGGGCTTTAGAGTTGGGGCCTCTTAACATCGCCTACACCCCTCGTACAACAATCAAGTCTCAAGCCTTGGTGGATTTTATAAATGATTGGACAAAATGCCAGGCGCCTGAAGAGAAGCCGGACAACACATACTGGACCATACATTTCGACGGGTCTAAACAGCTTGAGGGGTCTGGTGCTGGGGTGGTTCTCACCTCCCCCAAAGGTGACAAGTTTTGCTATGTGCTTCGGTTGATGTTTCCCTATACTAACAATGCTGCTGAGTATGAGGCCTTGCTTCATGGTTTGAGAGTCGCTAAAGAGATGAATTTAAGCCGGGTTAGATGCCTGGGCGACTCAGACCTTGTGGCTCAGCAAGTTTCAGGTACTTGGGATTCTAAGGACCCACGGATGGCAACTTATCGACAGGTGGTTGATATTGTTGCAGGTCATTTCAAAGGATATCGAGTGGATCATATTGATCGTCGGCGGAACGAGGCAGCTGATGCATTGTCAAGACTCGGATCTCAGCGTAAGCCGGTGCCGCCTAATGTTTTTCTTGATGTGTTATATCATCCGACTTTCATGATGCCTTCTGAGGAGGATCTGGCAATTCCTGACCCGGAGGCGGCTTTGGCGGTGGCTCTACATGTTATTCCGGATTGGACTACTCCTTATTTAGCATACTTGACGCGCGGCGAGTTGCCAGACGATGAGAGCCGGGCTAGGGAAATCACCCTCCGTTCCAAGTCCATGACAATTATCAATGGTGAGCTGCACAAATGTAGTGTGACAGGTGTTTTCCAGCGCTACGTATCACAAGAGGAGGGTCAACAGATCTTAAATGAAATTCATGCTGGAGACTGTGGACATCATGCCGGGCCAAGATCTTTAGTGGCTAAGGCTTTTCGGCATGGTTTTTTCTGGTGGACGGCTCACAAGGATGCAGAGGACCAGGTCCGCAAATGTGACGGCTGTCAGAAGTTTGGCCGAAGTGCTCATGTTCCGGCTCAAGAGTTGAGGATGATACCAATCACTTGGCCGTTTGTGGTCAGGGGGCTCGATATCGTAGGACCCTTCAAGCGGTCCAAGGATAAGAAAACGCACCTTTTGGTGGCAGTTGGCAAGTTTACTAAGTGGGTTGAGGCCGAGCCAGTTAGCAAGTGTGATGCGGCTACAGCGGTTGAATTTGTTAAAAAGTTGATCCACCGTTTTGGTTATCCACATAGCATTATTACTGATAATGGAACAAATTTGTCCAAGGGGGCTATGAAGGTATTCTGTGAGAAGGAGCATATCCTGCTTGATGTTTCAGCCGTGGCACATCCGTAGTCCAATGGCCAAGCTGAGCGGGCTAATCAGGAAATCTTGCGAGGTATTAAACCTCGGCTCATGGTCCCTTTGAAGCGGACGCCCGGATGTTGGGTTGATGAGTTACCTTCCGTCTTATGGAGCATCCAGACTACACCTAATAGGTCTACAGGTTTTACACCTTTCTTCATGGTGTACGGGGTTGAGGCGGTTCTACCCAGTGACATCCGGCATGATTCACCAAGGGTGGCGGCTTATGTTGAGACGGATAATGAGATGGCACATCAAGATGCGTTGGATGCCTTGGATGAAGCGCGAGAGTTAGCAGCGGCCAGATCGGCAATTTACCAGCAAGACCTGCGACGCTGTCATAGTCGCAGGGTGAAGACCCGGACGTTCCAGGAAGGTGACCTGGTGCTCCGGCTCATTCAAGACCAATCTGGGATGCATAAATTCTCTTCGCCGTGGGAATGGCCCTTTGTGTTTAGCAAAAACCACAACAACGGGTCATACTATCTCATTGATATTTGTGATGATCGGACACAGCGGGTCAGGAGACTTTGCGGCCATGGAATGTCACGCACCTGCGGCCATATTATACTTAATAGGTGATTTAGATCCGTTATCGTTGTACATATCATATTTATATCAGTATAGAGTAGTACTTCTACCAAAGACTGGAGCCCTGTCTCTTATGTGTATCTTTATGCTATAAGGATGAAATTTTTCGGTTCAACAAGTTTACAGTTGATGTGGTTCTTTAACCCGTGAAAGCCTTATCGGTTAATCTCGTTTTTGAGACACTGAACCGGTTAGGTTTACAGTGACCTGCTGAGTTTATTCCAGTCAATCTCGCTTTAGAGACCCTGAGCCGGTTCATACAATTGACGACCAATCTCGCTTTAGAGACCCTGAACTGATGTCAATATAATAAGCTCTTATCAGTCAATCTCGCTTTAGAGACCCTGAGCCGGTTCACACAATTGATAGTCAATCTCGCTTTAGAGACCCTGAACTGATATGATGTAAAGATTGGCTTTATGCCTAGTTTGAGTACATTAAGCGCTGTTGTTGATGGAGGCTTCTTACCTTTGGTATATCTTAACATGACCCTAAGACAACAGCGTGTACTTCAAATTCCAGTTGCTTATCAACTGCGGCCATCGAAGGGGGCTTCTTACCGACGGGTTCGCTTATCTCACCCTAATGGCCGGCTTTATGCCATTTTCCGGTTAACATGTTAGCCGCAGTTGTCGAAGGGGGCTTCTTACCGACGGGTTCGCTTATCTGACCCTAACAACCAGCGTTCACGCCAAACCTAGTTGTGGAAGGAGGCTTCTTGCCCTTGGGTATAGCTTACATCACCCTTCACATAGCCGGCTGGTACAATTACCAGTCACGGCTATCGAATGGAGGCTTCTTACCATAAGGTATAGCTTACATAAACCCATAAGGTATGTCTTCGGGTGCAGATTACATCACCCCTCATGCAGCTGGCTATAAGCCTCTTTAAGTTCTCAATAGTCGTCGTTGTCACATAGAGGCTTCCTACCGTCAGGTATAGCTTACTTTATCCTATGATAGATGGCTCTTCCATGGCATCATATTATAAGAGAAAAAGTCATGACGCTTTGGTTGATGGAATAAAACTTCCCGGGTCTAATGGGTCCGGGAGAAGGAAAAACATCTCAAAAAGATTACATATTGGCTTATCAACAGCCCCAGTTTGTCCGTGGAGGCTTCTTACTGACAGGTATAGCTTATCTTATCCAAAGGACAGCCGGAGCCAGTTCATATTTCATTACCAAGAGCTGGAGCCATGTTGATCGCCTTTATAAGATCGGTTTCTTCAGAGGTATTATCCGGTTCTAAAGGTTATGAAGACATACAAGCACCTCTCATGAATAATTGGCAAGTTTATAAAGCTGGAAGTACAGAGCTGAAAAAGATTGTTGAAAGCAATATAAAACAGCCGGCAAATGCACTTAGATATTATAAGGTTGTTACAAAAGATGTTCTCAGAAGGAGAAAACGGTGTTTCTAAGAACTTTCAAGACACCACTGGCGGATAATTACAAGAGTCGTTCTTGCTCTGAATACTACAAAGTTACATCACTCGGCCGGCTCACCCTGCTCCGGCTCACCCGTGGGTTGGATCTAAAGGTTGCCGACTTCCCAATTGCAGTTAGAGACGGCAGCAAAGGTCCCTTCAAAGAAAGGTGAGACGTTGAGCTCACCAGGGAAAAGATCCTTGCTATGGGTAGGTGTTAGGTCTTTGCACTCATAGAGAGGCCCGCAGATCCATTTGTCTTCATTGTCATATGCTGCTTGATAACTCTTCAGATCCGCCTCATCCTCCATGACAAACACCATGAAGCGTGAGTCCTTGACGCATTTGAAATAGTCCGCCTTAGAAAATTCTGAGCCGTCGACTTTCTTCGGAGGATACCTGCCCATCATTTCAGCCGGCGTGAGGTCCGGCACAAAGGTCAGAGCCCGGCTCAAACCTGCGACGGCTCCTTGGCGGAACGCCGACTTCTTCAGTTCATATATCTGCTTGGGCATCGTAGAGAAAAGTTCTAACACCCCTTTCAGGGCATTTGGGATCTTCTCCTTGTATTGTACGCTCTTAATGGTGAACATCGCTCCACAGTACAGCTGCTCTGTGAATGTATAGATTGCCTTCAGTGAGAGGATGCTATCCGTTGCAAGATGCCGGCTCAAGGGACCTGCATGAGCCGGAAGAGATATGTGAGTCACCAGTTTTTCATGAAAGATGATGATATATGGAGTATGATAAGGATGACTTACCAAATAAGGCGGCAGACATCTTGGCAATATGCCATTTTAGACCTTGGAGCTCTTCAGTAACGGCGATGAGCCGTTGATCGGCGTCATCCGCCCGTTTCGTCAGGGCGGCTTTCTCTGACTCAGCTGTCTCTTTTAGAGACGTTAACTCGGTAGTGGCCTTTGCTAATTCTTCGGCTAGGAGCCGGCATTTCTCATCGGCCACGCTTCTTGCTTCCTCTTGAGCAGCCAAGTTCACTTTAAGATCCGCCAGCTGAGAGCCGACCGCGTTCAGAGCATCCTGCACACATCAAAGCAAAACGTGAGTGGATACAGCAGCAAGGGCGTTAATATAAACAAGGGTTCACACTTAAAGCTATACAAGTTTCAAACAGATTGCAAGCAATATATTTGACACTTGGGGGCTAATGTACATTTTATCTGTTTAAGAATACAGCTCCGGTTCATCTTCTTTGAAATTGACCCGGAACTTGGGGGCTACACTACGGTTATTTTCACATAAGATAGTCCCGACTCAAATAGAATTTGAGCCGGCCCTTGGGGGCTACACTACGGCTTTGTTCAGATATGAAAGTCCCAACTCAAATAAGTTTTTGAGTCGGTCCTTGGGGGCTGCGGTTGGCAGCATGCAAGTATTTACAGTGTGCAGTGTGTGTATACAACATTTAAGCAAAAGTGTCTTCTGCATAACCTTCAAAGAAGAACCAATTCAACTATACATTAGGTTAAATCCAGCTCTTGGGGGCTGGGGAAGGTTATGGCTGGAGAAGAATAACATACCTCATATTTAGTTTTCATCATGGCGACCAGCCGGAGTTCTAAGTCTGGGCTGGTATTGACCCGATTCGAATAGCCGGAGTGGAGTTCTTCGGCTGTCATCTTGTCATATGCTGAGTCAAATTGAAGGTTTCGTGAGGCTTCAGACGGCTCAGGATGCCGTGTTAGCACGTGTGCTGGAGAAGGGGACTTCTGGGCAGACCCGGTGATGATGACATCTGGAGTCGCAGGAGTCTTGGCGGGTGTGGTCGGCCTTGAAGGAGCAGCTGGAGAGTTCTCCATTATAACGTCGTCCGTTGCTGGCTCTGTGGAAGCCGCTGGTGGAGCTTCTTTTGCTGGAGTTTCCTCCGGCTGTCCAAGATCCGGTTGAGCAGGGGCCGGCTGTTCAGGTTCTTGATTCTCGAGGACAGGGCCAGAAGAAGAATGATTGGTCTTGCGGCGTTTCGCCTGAGGACTGCAAGATGAAGGGTCAGCTTTTGAAGGAGACTGGTATTTCGTCAAAACATATGGATATCTGAATACTTACAGAGGATTGATTTTTGGTGGAGGTATGACTGATGCTGAAGAGTCTCCGGAAGAGGGCGTCTTCTGAAAGAGTAAGACATGGAAATGAGAAGACACTTAGGCACGAAGAGAAGCCAAAGGAAAGTGGGAATACTAACCTCTGCAGGCTGCTTCTTGGGAGCTGGCGAGTTTGGAAGTCCAGATACAAGCTCCATAGAGTCGGTGCTCCGGGTCTGGCGACGTTCAGTTTGCTGTTGCTTTTTTAAGAAGAAATCGGGAGCCAGATGAGCGAGAGGGTGAGAAAGAGGGAATTTCCTAATGACCCGCCGCGGCTTTCGGATGAAATATTCTGAGTCGGAGTATATGTAAGTTACCTCAGGAGCATTGGTGTGACTGGTTTCTACTTTGTCTTGTGAACACAGTAAACATTAATAAAGAGCCGGTAAGACAAAGAGTCAATTAAGTAAGTTAAATATTTTACCCCCGAGTCTGAAGAGGCCGGTTGTTCAAACCAGTTCTCTTGGGGAGCTGCCTTTCTTTGCTTCTTGGTGGCGGCTTTCTTCTTGGCTGCCTTCAGAGGAGGTACATATTCCTTCTTCCAGAAGTCCGAGTTAGCCTGCGCAAATTGACCCGGAGGAAAAGATATCAAACCAAGTAAGAAGAATAGATAAACATGCAACATACGGAAGAAGGACAAATATACTTACAAGGGGAGCCGGGTTGGTGGCACAGAAGGGCGCCAGCCCGATGGTGCAGCAAGAGCTGGAGGTTTCGTGCACAAGGCTATTAGCCGCAGGTCATGGAGATGTCGTCCTCAGTCAAAGTAACGTTGTTGAAGCATAATTCGCTTTCATACTTCCTTGGATATTCATGCATGAGCCGGTTCCTATGGCTTAGAGGCATGATCCGCCACTCTACCCAACAGCGGATTAGATCAGTTCCAATCAGTCCATTAGCCAGGAGAGCTTTCACCCTGGCATGAGGAGTCTCGTATCTGGCGCGATCAGCAGCTGAGAGCCGGTCGGGCAGCGCTGTATTAGTCGAGAGCCGGGAAGGGCGATAACCCGGCAGGCGATGTTCTGTTTTAGGAGACGTGTCTCTGCAGTAAAACCACGTCTTGTTCCAATCCTTGGGGTGGCTGGGCATCTGGATAGCCAGAAAGGTGATCCCTCCGAGTTCCAGACTTGGCCCGCCCTTATACTCTGTCTGGCGGTTGGTGTAGAAAAACTTACGAAAGAAGCCAACTGATGGCCTAGATTGAAGGTACGCCTCACAAAGGACTTGGAAGTGACAAATATTGGATACTGAATTTGGTGCCAGGTCTTGAGGATGCAGTTTGTATAGATGGAGAATATCGTGGAAAAACTTAGAGCCGAGTGGCACGAACCCCCGCTTGATATGATCCGTGAAAACTATGACTTCCCCTTTCTTTGGTGCGGGGCGGGTCTCATCACCCGGAACCCACCAGTTGATGACTTCCTTTGGGGGAAGGGTGCCAGCAGCGACAAGGTCTGATAAGTACTCTTCAGTCACGCAAGAGCCGACCCAATTGCATGAGTTGGTGGCGCGTGTCATGTTGGCGGCTTAAAGTACTGTGCAAAAGAAAATGGTGACTAGTCAAACAAAAGCAGATGGCTACAGCGGCTTACAGTTTACAGGGTTCTAAAAGATTAAGCTTTGAAAGACTCGGTTGATAAGAGCCGGACGAAGTCTAGCGGCTCACTATTGAAGGAAGAACCGGAAGTCAGTTAAGACCCGGAAAAACAGCTTTCACAAACTGTTACTAAAATTCTGGATCTACCGAGGCGGTGAAATAAGGTTCTACTCCGACCTAACCGAAGAACAGCAAGAAATCAAAGGGCAAGTTTACAGCCCGAACGGCCCGTGCATTACGTGCGGCCGGCCCGCATACGGCGGCGGTGGCGACGATGCGATCTAAACATGCGCAGCGGGCACCAAGACATGCCTGTGCGGCCGCCCGGAGGCCGAAGCGCGCAACGGAGGGGCCGCCGAAGAAACTCTATTCCTAAAGACTTAAACCTACCGGAAGAGAGGCGTATCGGAGTTGGAGACGGCGGCGGACGGAGCTCTGATCCGAATAGGGTGATGAAGCGGCCAATGTTGGTGACGGAGAGCGACGGCGCCAGAGCGGAGCAGAGCTCGGGTCGACGGGCAGCGACAGGAAGAAGAAGACAGACGCACGGGCGGGAGAGGATGAAAATGTTTGACCCGTGCGGGTCCTATTTAATAGGAGATATGAGGACGGTGCGGAATCCCAGGCGGCGACACCGGTCTTGCCGAGGCGGACGCCTCAATTCTTGGTAAGTGGTTAAATGCGAAAGATTTGGTGATACATCAGCAGATCCCGTGACGTCACACCGGGTCATTCCATGGCGACTCTCAGACAATTGCAAGAGAAGGATGAAATGAGATGGCTCACTTCAACCTGGGGCCTAATGTTGGGGATATAACCCCGTGATATGACCTGGCTGGAAGGTTCCGGTTGATAGCATTGGTTTGTGAGCCGGCCCACGAAGACAGGTGTCAACTGAAGGCCCAAGATGATTGGCGGCTCTTGGTGTGGGCCGGACGAAGGAGACCCGGATGTGCAAGACGTCTCAAAGATGACTTGGCTAAGAAGATAGAGATAGACTCAGAGATGTAAACATGATCCGATTGTGTAATTGTAAGACCCGACGGTTCTGACCTCTTATATAAAGGCAGAGTCGGGGCGACTTAGAGGTATGTTATCGAAAACTAGGTCAAGATTTTAGCCCCTTGTAATTGATACAACAAGCAATAACAACACAAGCAGGACGTAGGCTTTTACCTCGACTTGAGGGGCCAAACCTGGGTAAACCTGTGTCCTTTGTCTCGATCAACCCCTTTGAGTCCACTACCATGCCGACAGCTCCGAACTCAAGTTCGGTAACACGGACATCTGCCGTGATAAAACCACGACACTAAGCTACTAGAACTTGGTGATGAACTATAAAATGCCAGGGATAGAATTAATGATCCCTGAGCTATTCGCGATGTTTGACACCGTGAAGGTAGAAATCAGGAAGGAGCGTCAAGTGTTGATGGTTAGTAAAACCACTAGTTCTGAGAAGGGCAAGGGCAAGGAGGGAAACTTCATGGATGGCAAGTCAGTTGCTGCTCGAGTGAAGCAACCCAAAGTTGAACCCAAACCCGAGACTAAGTGCTTCGATTATGAGGAGAGTGGTCGCTGAAGCGGTACAACCCTAGATACTTGGTACATAAGAAGGTTGGCAACGGTGATAGAAGTATATTTGATATGCGTGTTATTGATGTGTACCTTGCTAGTACTCCAAGTAGCACCTGGGTATTGGATACCGGTTTGGTTGCTAAATGTTAGTAACTCGAAGTAAAAGCTACGGAATAAACGGAGACTAGCTAAGTGTGAGGTGACGATGTATGTTGGAAATGTTTACAAAGTTGATGTGATCAACATCGCACGCTCTCTATACCTTCGAGATTAGTGACAAACCTAAATAAATTTAATTTGGTGTTTGCGTTAAGCATGAACATGATTAGATCGTGTTTATTGCAACACAATTATTCATTTATGTTAGAGAATAATGGTTATTCTGTTTACATGAATAATACCTTCAATGGTCATGCACCCAGTGAGAATAGTTTGTTGAATCTTGATCGTAGTAATACACATGTCCATAACATTGATGCCAAAAGATACAAAGTTAATAATGATAGTACCACATACTTGTGGCACTACTACTAAATTTCATATTGGTATAAATCGCATGAAGAAACTCCATGCTGATGGATCTTTGGACTCATTAGATTTTGAATCAGTTGAGACATGCGAACCACGACTCTTGGACAAGATGACTAAAACCCTGTTTTCCGGAACGGGCAATTGACTTATTGGAAATGATACATGTTGATGTATATGGTCCAATTAGTATTGTAGCGTGCAGTGGATATCATTATTTTATTGCCTTCACTGATGATTTGAGTATATATGAGTATATTTAGTTAATGAAACAGAAGTCTGAATCGTTTGAGAAGTTCAAGAAAATTCAGAGTGAAGTTTAAGATCATCGTGACAAGAAGATAAAAATGTCCGCGATATGATCGTGGAGATGAATATCTGAGTTACGAGTTTGGCATACAACTTTAGACAATGTGAAAATTGTTACACAACTCACGCCCCCTGGAACACCATAGTGTGATGGTGTGTCCGAGCGTCATAGTCGTGCTCTATTGGATGTGGTGCATGCTATGATGTCTCTTATCGTTTTGCTACTATAGTTTTGGGGTTATGCGTTAAAGACAACTACATTCACTTTAAATAGGGCAGCCTCTAAATCCGTTGATATGACACCGTATGAACTATGGTATGATAGAAACCTAAGCTGTCATTTCTTATTTTTTGGGGCCGCGACGCTTATGTGAAAAAAGGTTTTCACCTAATGAGCTCGAACCCAAAGTGGACAATGCATCTTCATAGAATACCCTAAGAACAGCTGGGTATACCTTCTATCTCATATCCAAGTGCAAAATGTTTGTTGCTAAAACGGTTCCTTTCCCGAGAAAAAGTTTCTCTCAAAAGAATCGAGTGGGAGGAAGATAGAACTTGATGAGGTTGTTGAACCTTTGTTTGAACCAGAGTGTAGCGCAGCGCAGAAAGATGTTTCTGTGGAACCAACGTCAGTTGAACAGGAAGTAAATGATGATGATCATGAAGCTTCGGATCAAGTTACTATCTAACCTCGTAGGTCGACAAGGATGTGTACTGCTCCTAAGTGGTACGAAAACCCTGTCTTGGAGGTCATGTTGTTGGACAACGATGAACCAACGAGATATGGAGAAGCGATAATGGGACCGGATTCCGACAAATGGTTAGAGGCCATGAAATCCGAGAAAGGATCCATGTATGAAAACCAAGTATAGACTTTGGTAGACTTGCTCGTTGGACGGCAGGTCGTCGAGTACAAATGGACCTTTGAGATGAAGACAGACGCTGATGGTGAATGTCACCATTTGTAAAGCTCGACTTGTCACAAAGAAGTTTCCAACAAGTTCAAAGAGTTGACTGCGATGAGACTTTCTCACTCGTAGCGATGCTAAAGTCTGTTGGAATTATGCTAGCAGTTGATGCATTTTTCAATTATGAAATCTGGCAGATAGGATGACAAAACATCATTTCCTTAACAGTTTACTTGAGGAAAGGTTGTATGTGATACAACCAGGAGGTTTTGTCGGTCCTAAGGATGCTAAAAGGTGTGCGAGCTCCAGCAATCCATCTAAGGGCTAGGGCAAGCATCTCAGAGTTGGAATATACACTTTGATGAGGTGATCAAAATTTTGTAGTTTATACAAAGTTTACGAGAAACTTGTATTTACAATAAAGTGAGTGGGAGCACTATAGAATTTCTGATAAGTATGTGTGGATGACATATTGTTGATCAGAAATAATGTAGAATTTCTGGAAAGCATAAACGGTTGTTTGAAAAGGGATTTTCAAAGGAAGACCTGGATAAAGCTACCTAATTGTTGAGCATTAAGATCTATAGAGATAGATCAAGATGCTTGATGAGACTTTCAATGAGTACATACCTTGACAAGATTTTGAGAGAGTTCAAAATGGATCAGTTAGAGAAAGAGTTCTCACCTGATTTGTAAGGTGTGAAGTTGAGTGAGACTCAAAGCTCGACAACAGCAGAAGAAAGAGAAGGCAAGAACATCGTCCCCTATGCCTTAGCCATAGGCTTTGTATAGTATGTCGTGCTGTGTACCGCACCTATGTGTGCCTTGCCATGAGTCCGTCAAGGGGTACAAGAGTGATCCAGGAGTGGATCACTGGACACTGGTCAAGATTATCCTTAGTAACTAAAATACTAAGGAGATGTTTCTCGATTATGGAGGTGATAAAGAGTTTGTCGTAAAGAGTTACGTCGATGCAAGCTTTAACACCAATCCGAATGACTCGTAGTAGCAATCTGCATACATACAGTGGAGCAGCCATTTCGAATAGTACACATGGATCTGAATGTCGCAGACCCATTGACTATAAGACCTCTCTCACATGCAAATCATGATCGAGCCCCAGAACTCATTGGGTGTTAGATTCATAACAATGCGAATCACATGGTGATGTGAACTAGATTATTGACTCTAGTGCAAGTGGGAGACTGTTGGAAATATGCCCTAGAGGCAACAATAAATTAGTTATTATCATATTTCCTTGTTCATGATAATCGTTTATTTTCCATGCTATAATGGTATTGATTGGAGACTTAGATGCATGTGTGGATACATAGACAAAACCATGTCCCTAGTATGCCTCTAATAAACTAGCTCGTTGATCAAAGATGGTTAAGGTTTACTAGACATGGACATGAGATGTCATTTGATAACGGGATCACATCATTAGGAGAATGGTGTGATGGACAAGACCCAAACTACAAATGTAGCATATGATCGTGTCAGTTTATTGTTACTGTTTTCTGCATGTCAAGTATTTGTTCCTGTGACCATGAGATCATGCAACTCACTGACACCGGAAGAGTGCCTTGTGTGTATCAAACATCGCAACATAAATGGGTGACTATAAAGGTACTCTACAGGTAAAGTAATATACCGATGATCGAATCTCGGGCAAGTAATATACCGAAGAACAAAGGGAACATCATACGGGATTAACTGAATCCTTGACATAGAGGTTCGAGCGATAAAGATCTTCGTAGAATATGTAGGAGCCAATATGGGCATCCAGGTCCCGCTATTGGTTATTGACCGTAGAGGTGTCTCGGTCATGTCTACATAGTTCTCGAACCCGTAGGGTCTGCACACTTAAGGTTCGGTGATGTTTCGGTAGTATGGAGTTATGTATGGTGGTGACCTAAGGTTGTTGGGAGTCCCGGATGAGATCTTGGATGTCACAAGGAGCTCCGAAATGGTCCGGAGGTAAAGATTGATATATAGGAAGTCCTGTTTGGTCCCCGGAATAGTTTCCAGCTCATCGGTACGGTACCGGGAGTGCCGGTAGTGTACCGGGGGACCATCAGGAGAGGTATTTCGACCCAAGAGGCTACATGGTCTATGGGAGTAGGTAAACCAGCCCCTGGTGGGCTAGCCGAAGCCTCCTCTAAGGCCCCATGCGGCTGGAGTGGTTTGAGAAGGAAAAAATCGAAAGGTAGAGAGGTGGAAAGAGTTTCCAAGTGGAAAGGAGGAATCCTACTCCTAATAGGATTGGAGTAGGACTCCCTCACCTCCAATTTCGGCCAGATCTTGAGGGTTTGAGGCTGCCTCGTCCCCTCCCTCCCTCCTATATATACTAGAGTATTTAGAGGGAAAAGCTAATCCTTATAGCCACGTGCTACCCGTTCCTCTAGTGCATAGTTTCTCCTCTAGATCGGTTTTCTGCAGTGCTTAGGAGAAGGCCTATCAGAATAGCTCCACCACCATCGCCGGAGCACCGTCACGCTGCTGGAGAACTCTTCTACCTCTCCGCTCCCTCTTGCTGGATCAAGAAGGCGTAGATCGTCATCGAGCTATACGTGTGCTGAACGCGGAGGTGGCGTCCATTCGGCGCTAGATCGGACGGACCGTGATCAAGATCGCGAGATGGATCGTGATGAGATTGCGGGACGGATTGTGATGAGTTCATGGGACGGATCGTGATTGGATAGCGGGACGGATCGTGATGAGATTGCGGGATGCTCGGCAATTTGGATCGTGAAGACGTTCGACTACACCGACCGCGTTTCTTAACGCTTCCCGCTTAGCGATCTACAAGGGTATGTAGATCCACTCTCCCTCTCATAGATGCTCATCACCATGGATAGATCTTGCATGTGCGTAGGAAATGTTTTCTTTCCCATGCAACGTTTCCCAACAGAAACTTCTAGCATAATAGAAACCACATAAATTGTATGAATAGGTTAGCTCAATGAGACTCGACAATAAAGAGACTAGCTTTCGAGGCTCAAGTCTTGCTTCAATGAAGAGGGTATGATAGCCCATGGTTTATCCTAGCTTTCCATATGCCAGCTCTCTCATGACACAACCAATGTTTTAACCTTGAAAAGTTCAGGGTCCTAAAGAGGATTGACTTGCAAGAGTTCATGTGATCAGCTTCCCGGAGTGGCATCAAGCATACGGGCAGGTTCAACCACTTATCCTGGGGCCTTTTCCAGGTCAAAAGGGTGAGGAAGCTAAACTCATTGAGTTGGAAGCCCCTGGGTGACCTATGTTGCAAACAATAGAGCCTCATGCTCATATTTAGGCTATAATGACATAGACCTCGAATTTTGAGGGTGCCGACTTTATTATATTTGAACATAAAGAAATTTATAGAATTTTTAAAAGTATAAAAAATTACATAAAGAAAGAGCCAGTGGCCCTTCTAAGTATAATAAGGCCGTACCTGAGAAATGTTCCATGGGCGGTCTATTTCGTCCTTAGAAGTGTATTTTCCTTTTCATAAGTCCACCAGGTAATATGGCCCGTTGTTAAGGTTCTTACTGATGACAAAAGGACCCTCCCAAGGTGGTGAAATCTTATGCATCCCCGTCTGATCTTGAATCAGGCGCAATACCAAGTTGCCTTCTTAAAAAGTTTGGCTTTGGACCCTACGGCTATGATAGCTGATACATCTCCGTCGTATCCATCATTTTTGATTGTTTCATGCCAATGTTATAAAATTTTCACATACTTTTGGCAACAATTTATATGATTTATTGGGCTAACCTATTGATCCAGTGCCTAGTGCCACTTCTTGTTTTTTGTGTGTTTGTTGTTTCTCAAAACTTCTATATCAAACGAAGTCCAAACGCGATAAAACCTTACAACGATTTTTTTGGAATATTTGTGAAATTTTAGAAGTGGAATCAATGCAAACGGAGGCCCATAGTGGGCACAACATACCAGGGTGCGGGCGAGGGCCCAAACGCACCCTGGTGGATGGTGGCCACCTCATAGGTCGGTTGGAGCTATCCTCCGGGCGCACGAAAGCTAACTTTTGGACAAAAATCCCCTAAAAAATATGGCCCGACCATAGTTACAGATCTTCCAGAATATAAGAAACGATTTTCGGCCAGAAAACAAGATAGTGAAACAGAAGAGAACAAAGAGGGGGATCCAATCTCGGAGGGGATCCCGCCCCTCCGCAGCCATGGAGGCCATGGACAATAGGGGTAACTCTCCGCCCATCTAGGGGGAGGCGAAGGAATAAGGAGAAGGAGGGGGGCTCTCTCCCCCTCTCTCTCTCGGTGGAGCCAGAAAGCTGCCAATATGGAGAAGGAGGGAAATCATCGTGACGGCGATCTACATCAACAATCTTTCTGCCGTCAACACCAACTCTCTCCCCCTCTTGCAGCGGTGTAACACCTCTCTACTTAAACATGGTGCTCAACTCCATATATTATTTCCCAATGATATTTGGCTATCCTATGATGTTTGAGTAGGTCTCTTTTTTCATATGGGTTAATTGTGGTATGATGTTATGGATGTGAGTTGTATGTTGATATGGTGCTATCCTATGGTGCCCTCCATGTCATGCAAATGTGAGGGATCCCTATTGTACGATGTTGCAATATGTTCATGATTTGCCTATGGTGGGTTGCTTGAGTGATTGAAGCATAAACCCGTAGGTGGGTTGTTGTGTATGGGAGTAAAGAGGACTTGATACTTAATGCTATGGTTGGCCTTTACCTTAATGATATTTATTAGTTGCGGGTGATTGCTAGAGTTCCAATCATAAGTGCATCTGATCCAAGTAGATAAAGTATGTTAGCTCATGCCTCACCCTCATTGCATATAACAAGTACCTATCATATCATGTTCAATTGCCTAGGGACAATCTTTCTCTTGCGTTACAAAAATCTTGCTACGTCACTACTAAGTTTATTTTCTCACCAAGTACTACTATTTTACTTCCCGCAAAGTAGTTTCATACTAATCCTAGGTAAAGAAAGCATTAGCATGCATAGAGTTGTATCGGTGGTCGATAGAACTTGAGGGAATATTTGTTCTAGCTTTAGCTCCTCATTAGGTTTGACACTCTTACTTATCGAAAAAGGCTACAAACAATCATCTACTCTTGTGGGTTATCAAGACGTTTGTCTCGCACTGTTTCCGGGGAGCAATAGCGTGGGGTGAATATTCTCGTCTATGCTTGTTTTCTTTATCACTAAGTAACCTTTATTTTATGTTATTAGTTATTTTATATCTTTAGTTATGGATATGGAACACGAAACACCAAAAAATAGTGGTACTTGCTACTCATGGAGATGAGGAACCTCCTAAAACTCTCGATGCTAGTTATTTGCGAAGTATTAAATACTACTTTGATAATCCTGAGAAAACCCCATTCAACTTGATAATGGTAGTAATGTTGGATCAACGTGAATACTTTAGGGATTATTGCTTGACTCAAAAAGGGAAATTGTTATGGGATCAAATTCATATGTTGCATTGGTGTGCTCGGGAGCTATGCTTGAGATATGATGTTACTTGTTGCTCTAGTATGAATGCTCCACACCTTCGCTTGTCATGCGAATTTATTTATAATGAAACCTTAGCTTCTTATGATAATTGTATATATGATTACTTTTATGTGGAACTAATAGAAGAATTTGTTGCTTTTAAGGGTGCTTATGAAATTGCTTCTTTGCTTGAAAAGTATGATGATGAAATAGGAAATTTATGCCATACTTAAATGTTGCTATGATAATTATGAATACAATGCTCATATTATTGAATTTATTGAGAGAATTTCCGCTACCTTGGAAGAGACTAATATTTTTTAGGGACCTACGGAAGAAGAAGTTGCTGAAATTGTGAGCTCATTAGATGAAAAAGATGAGCAGGAGAGTGAAGGCCAAAGGAGGAAGAGACGATTAGCTCCCCGTGCCCACCTTCTTAATGATAGTAACTCTTCAACTCGTACATTGTTTTATAACCCTTCGCACATACCGAAGGATGAATTCTATGATGATTGCTATGATCCCTTGGATTCTTTTGAAATATCCCTTTTTGATGAACTTGATGTTTGCTATGCTTGTGGACAAGATGCCAATATGAATTATGCTTATGAAGATGAACTTGTTATAGTTCCTTATGTTAAGCATGAAATTGTTGCTATTGCACCCACACATGGTAGTCCTATTATCTTTTTAAATTCTCCCAACTACACTATACTGGTGAAGTTTGCACTTATTAAGGATTATATTGATGGGTTCCCTTTTTCTATTGCACATGATGATTTTGATGAGTATAATATGCATGTGCTTTCTTATCCTACTTGCAACTATTATGAGAGAGGAACTACATCTTCACCTCTCTATGTTTCCAATACTATAATTGCAAGAAACTACTTATGTTATGTATTGGCCCTTACTCTATGTGAATGAATTGTTATTTTATGACATGCCAATGGATAGCAAGAGAGTTAGACTTTGTTGTCACATGATATATATCACTTTGTGATCACTACTAAATTACAAATCATTGTTAATTAAAAATGGCTTTGATATACCTTGGGATCCGGGTGGATCCATTACTCCAGCAGTTTATGCCTAGCTTAATGGCTTTAAACAAAGCGCTGTCAGGGAGACAACCCGGAAGTTTTAGAGAGTCATTTATTTCTATTGTGTGCTTTTATAAATTTTAAAAACAAAAATATATTGATATGGGAAACTAAACCTTCACAAAACGAAAGGTGAAAGCGAGAAGTGATGATGACCATCGTTGACGTGGGGGCTAGCCTTGAAGTTTTGTTCATGCCCATGGAAACTTTGTGAATCTTGAATCACGGAAACTTCTAAAACAAAAATAATCATCCCCCTGTAGAAATACATTGTATTATAAAAATAATGTTCCAATTTCTTCCTTTAGGATGATTAGATTGATTGTTGGTATGTGCAGTGTAAAAACAGAAACTTTGGCTGTAGTGCGTAAATTTTCAATATTTTCTAGAACGTCAAAAGTTTTTGGAAGTTTTACACAGTATTGATATATAATTTTTTTTAATTATTTGTGGTGTTTCAGAATTTTTGAAGTAACACAAGTATGGTCAAAGTTCAGATTACTACACACTGTCCTGTTTAAGACAGATTCTGTTTTTGATGCATTGTTTTGATGAAACTATCGATTTTATGGGTTGTGTAAGCCATAGAAAAGTTATAATACAGAAGGGATAATGCAAATATAAAATATGAATTCGTTTGCAACAGTACTTAAAGCATTATTTTGCTTTATTATACTAACGGATCTTACGAGTCTTCTGTTAAGTTTTGTGTGGATGAAGTGTTCGAAGATCGAGGAGGTCTCGATATGAGGAGAAGGAGGAGACGCAAGAGTTGAAGCTTGGGAATGCCCAAGGCACCCCAAGTAAAAATCCAAGGAGAATCAAGCGTCTAAGCTTGGGGATGCCCCAGAAGGCATCTCATCCTTCTTCAACAAGCATGGGTATATTTTCAGATTCGTTTCATTTATGTGACATGTGAAAATCTTGGAGCGGCTTTTGTATCTTCCCTTTTATTTTATGCACCATGCTAGTATGAGATAGTAAATGGTTGATTTATAGAATTCTCTTTGCACTTCACTTATATCTTTTGAGTATGGCTTTATAGAATGCCTCATGTGCTTCACTTATATCATTCGAAGTTTGGATTGTGTGTTTCCCTTCACATAGAAAACCATTATTTGAAGAATGATCTTTTGCTTCACTTATATTTATTAGAGAATGTAATGGTATTTTGTAGAAATAATTAAACTCTCTTGATTCACTTATATCTATTTTGAGAGTCAACAGGAATTGGTCATTTGCATGATTAGTCATAAAATCCTACATAAGACTTGGGGATCACTGAATATGATATGTTTGATTCCTTGCAATAGTATTGCAATATAGAGATAATAATATGTGGGAGGTACTAGTAAACGGTTTTGGATTAGTAAGAATATTGATGTTAATGTTTGTGATTCCCGAAGCATGCACATATAGTCTCCCGTTATGCTAAGAAGTTGGAGCACAATTTATCCTTGATTGTCTATCTTTGTGTGAAGGTCGGGGGCTCGCGATGGTTAACTCCTACCAACCTCCCCCCTAGGGGAATTTGTAGTAATACTTCGCTTCGAGGGCTAATAAACTTTTTCAATAAGTATGTGAGTTCTTTATGACTAATGTGAGACCATGGATTATACGCACTCTTACCGTTCCACAATTTGCTAGCCTCTACGGTACCACACATTGCCCATTATCACCTCGAGAGTCGGCAAAAATTTCTCCAATGCATCCAAACCCCATGATATGATACACTCTATCGCACATAAGGCTTTTATATCTTCCTCAAAACAACCACCATACCTACCTATTATGGCATTTCCATAGTCGTTCCAAGATATATTGCCATGCAACTTCCACCACTTCTGTTTTGATGACTTGGGCATTCATTGTCATATTACTTTACATGATCGTAAGATAGCTAGCATGATGTTTCCATGGCATGTCCTTTTTTGATATCTTTCCTACGGTAGATTATTGCACAACATTCATATAGAGTCATATTTTGTTCTAGGTATCAAGTTGTAACATTGAATTATAAGTAAATAGAAGTATGATGATCATCATCATTCATTATTAAAGCATGTCCCATTGAGGAAAGGATGATGGAGACTATGATTCCCCGACAAGTCGGGATGAGGCTCCGGACAAAGAAAAAATGAGAAAAGGGAAAAAAGGAAAAAGAAAGGAAGAAAAAAGGAAAAAAAAGGAAGAAAAACAAAGAAAAAATGATGAGAGACAAAGAGAGAAGGGGGTGCTAATTCCACACTTGTGCTTCAAAGTAGCACCATGTTTTTCATATAGAGTCTCCTATGTTGTCACTTTCATATACTAGTGGGAATTTTTCATTTTAGAGTTAGATGCATACCCACTTAGTTTTCATATTGAGCTTTCATACACTTATAGCTCTTAGTGCATCTGTTGCATGGCAATCCCTACTCCTCACAATGATATATATTGATGGGCATCTTCATAACCCGTTGATGCGCTGAGTTGATGCAAGACTTTCTTCTCTACTTTTATCCCATTGAAGCCTACCACCGTATTCTATTCCACCCATAGTGAGATATCCATGGCTTGCGCTTATGTATTGCGTGAGAGTTGAAAATGGTGAAGCACGTTAAAAAGTATGAACCAATTGCTTGGCTAACACCGGGGTAGTACATGATTTATACAGCCACCACCACGCACCAGGGCACGACCCAGGGCCCAGGCACGGGGTGGTGGGTGGTGCTCACCGCGTATGTCGGTTGCCGCTATCCTTTGGACGCAAAAAACAAATTTTTGGATAAAAAATTCCCTCAAAATTTCAGCCTGATCAGAGTTACGGATATCCAGGAATATAAGAAACGGTTTTCGGCCAGAAAAGAGTAACTCGAAACAAAAGAGAACAGAGAGGGAGATGCAATCTCGGAGGGGCTCCCGCCCCTCCGTCGACAAAGAGGCCATGAACCAAAGGGGAACTCTACTCCCATCTAAGTGGGAGGCCAAGGAAGGAGAAGAAGGAGGGGGGCTCTGTCCCCTCTCCCCCGGTGGCGCCGGAACGCCACTGGGGAAATCATCGTGATGGCGATCTACATCAACAATCTTGCCGCCATCAACACCAACTCTCTACCCCTCTTGCAGTGGTGTAACACCTCTCTTCCCCACTGTGATCTCTACTTAAACATGGTGCTGAACTCCATCTATTATTTACCAATGATATTTGGCTATCCTATGATGTTTGAATAGGTCTCTTTTGTCCTATGGGTTATTTGTGGTATGATGTTATGGATGTGAGTTGTATGTTACTATGGTGCTGTCCTATGGTGCCCTCCCTGTCGTGCAAATGTGAGGGATCCCCACTGTAGGGTGTTGCAATATGTTCATGATTTGCCTATGGTGGGTTGCTAGAGTGACACGATGTAACAGCCCAGGACCGACGCTCCAGAAGATTCCCCTTTGATTCTATTCTCGTCGCGTGATTCGTTTGGTTGTCGCATTCATGATTGCATCATTCGCATCATCTGCATATCATCGTCACTCGTTTTTGAAAACTTTCATCCGTTCTTGTTCGTCTGTTCTCTCAGTTCGTGTCGTTGTCCGTTTCGAGTCCAACCACACACGCATGTGCCCGCGGCATCGTTAAGAAACCGTTTTAAAAAACGCGCGGAAAATATTCTCGGATTGGATCAAAATTTGGGATGCGGTCGTGTTATATTGTAGGTAGACCGCCTGCCAAATTTCGTTGCAATTACTGTCCATTTGATACCCGAACAATCAACGGTGGCCACACAGTCATCGAATTATATATCAGACGTTTTCGGTGTTTAAAACCTTTGTCCCGGGCCTCTCACCTTCCCTCTCATCTCAGCCCAAGCCACTCTACCCAGCCGACTAACCCATAACTCTAACCTCCTCTTATTGAAGACACCAGATCATGATCTGATGGTCCAAAAATCTGCTCTTCTATTTAAATGCCTCTTGCCAAATCTCACACCAAAACCCTAAAATTTGGGGACAAATTCCCTTGTACCATCCACCCTCCGCCGCCACTCTCCCCGGTCTTCCCCCACCTCGGAATCCTCCCGATCCCAAATCCATCTAGCCAGCCACCTTCCCATTATTCTCAGCGCCCAACCAACCAGATGCCCGCTCCCCCGATCCAAATCCTCTCGGCCTCCACCCGTAGCCTCCGACCACCTCCCGCAAAATTTGCGCCGGCCAACCAATGCCTCAACCTCTCTTGTCGACCGCCAGCCACCGGAGCTACCTGAGGCCTCGATCCCGGGCCTCCTTGTTGGGCCCGCAGCCCAGAAGGGAAATCTCGAGCTCCTGCTCCCGCATGATGTCGTCCCGTCGTTCCGAGCTCCGGCACGTGTTGCCACCTCCGGTTGCCCATCTCCGGCAAGCTCAGCCGCCGGTGAAGCCCCACAGGTCCCATCTCCCTCTTGCCTTCCTTCCCCATCATCCCTCTCCTCTCTTTCTCCTCATTTTTCTCCTGCATCTCTTCTTCCCCCTCATCCACCTCGCGTTTTGTCTTTGGACAGGAGCAGTAGCCTCCATGGAGTTGGAGCAGCTCCGTTTTCAGCTCCGCGTGTAGCCCCTGACGCTCAGCGCCTCTGCTCGCCAGCCTCATCTGCTTCGCCTGAGGGAGCCCCATGTCCAAGCCTCTCTCGCCTGAGGACTAGTACCACCTGCCGGTAGTGTACCTCCCCGCTGGACTCCACGGCGCCGACGAGCTCACAGAATAGGAGCCCAGCCATGGCGCCTGCGGCTACCTGAGCTTCACCCGACGCCTCCAGCGCCGGGAACGGGACCCCTCGCCAAGGCGCATGCCTCCTCAAGCTCACCCAGTCCCTCCTCTGCGTCATCTCGCCGTGGCCGCCGACATCCGTTTCCCTGATGTGAGCAGCTTCCGTTCAACTGAAACTTCGTTTCTCTCCTAGATCCATTCTGACATGGGTGTTTACTTAGAGCATCACTAGTAGTACCCTCAAACCATCAAACCCTTATAAATAACCGCTTTTCTACGGTTTGCGAGCAAAAAAAACGCGTAGACTAGAACCCCTTAACCCTCAAACCCTCAAAAAACAATTAAGGGTCCAACCCACAAACCCCGTCCCAACCTGTAGAAGTGAGGGTTGGGGAGCGAAAACTATCCCAACCCGCACTCGTGTTCCGTTGTCGCACGAGAGGGATTTTTTCCCGGCCCCAGCCTCCCACCCGCGCCCCCCCGAGCCACCCACCGCCGCCAGCCCCCATTCCCCCCTCACGTCGCCTCCCCTCGACGCGTGTGTGCCCGTCGTAGCTGCGCCGCACGCCTCGCCGCCGGATCCGCCGTTCCCCGCCGCCTCCAGCCCCGTGCAGCAGCCACCCGAGCCGCGCGACCACCGCCGCCACCCCGAGCTTTATCCTTGGTGTTTGGGCACCCCCAACCTCCTCAACCTCTCCTCCACCACCTCGACCTCCCCCAGCCGCCGTGCCCTATCCCCGGCCGCTTGCCGCCTCCCGCACCAGGCCGCCTGCCGCGCCCCGCCCACCATCAACAACGCCCTCCCGCCCCCTAGCCGCCACCTGCAGCCAGAGGCAGGCCGGCTCAGGCCTCCTCGAGCTCTCCTTGCCGCCGCGCCAGAGGCCAGGCGGGCTAGAGGCAGCTGCGCCTCCCTGAGCTCTCCTCGCCGACCCGCGGGTATGCCTCATTTCCTTTCTTTTTGTTTCAGTTTTTCCTTTTTGATTCATTGTTGGCACTCACAAATTATTGTTTGTTGTATTGTGTAGATGGAGGTGAACACCGATGACAAGGAGTCATTGTCCGATGATTCCGGTTGGTCATCATCGGGCGATTTGGACATTGAGGAGTTGCTTCAAGACGATGACGTCGAGATGATGGGCCTCCTCCTTGACGTGCAAGAGTTTGAAGACCATGCAAAGCTGATGGAGCAGAGGAGAGAGCCAAAGATGGGACAAGTCACCATCTACCAGAACCGCGGTCTCAGACATGAGCAATTTATGCAAGACTACTTCACGGAGGTACTGACATACCCACCTCGCCTCTTCCGGAGAAGGTACTGAATGCGATGTAGTTTGTTTGTGAATATTTTCATCGATTGTGAGGCCGCCTAAGATTACTTCAAGCATGGTAGATCCACCGCAGGTATCATGGGGTTTAGTGGGTACCAAAAGATATCGGTTGCAATGCGGGTGATCGCCTATGGCATAACCGCGGACTATACCGACGAGTATCTTCGCATTGTACAAGATACAACCATGGAGTCCGTCCGTAGGTTTGCAAAATTGGTAATCTGGTTGTATGGTGATGAGTATCTTTAGGCACCCAACGAGGAAGATACAAAGAGATTGATGGAGATGAATGAAAAAAGGGGATGGCTGGTGATGCTTGGTAGTCTTAATTGCATGCGTTGGACATGAAAAAATTGCCCAAAGGCATGGAGTAATGTATTGCGGTAAAAGCCGTGATCCTACCATTGTGCTTGAGGCCGTGGCATTGGAGGACACATGGATTTGGCATGTATTTTTTGGTTTATCGGGAACACTCAATGATATCAATGTGCTCAATAGATCTCCTTTGTTTGCAAGATTAGTTTCTGGGGATGCTCCAACTTGCAACTACAAAATCGTGGACAATGAGTACTCAATGAGATACTATCTCACCGATGGAATTTATCCCGATTGGGCAACTCTTGTGAAGTCCATCGAGGAGAAAAAGGGGGTGCCCTTAACCAGAAAAAAGGCTCATTTCACCAAGGCACAAGAGGCAGCCCGCAAGGATATTGAGAGAGCTTTCGGTGTATTACAAGCAAGGTTTGCCATAGTTCGGGGTTCAACTCGTTTTTGGGACAGAAAAACCTTGGAGAACATCATGAAATGTTGTGTGATTCTACACAACATGATCCTCAAGGATGAGAGAGGGTTAAACCTGCCTTGTTTCTATGACAATGTTGGTACCCATGTGCAACCAGAAAGAAACCGTTGTTGCGTACAAGCTTTTCTTGAAACACATCATGAGATTGAGGATGCAAACACTCATGCTCAGCTCCGGGATGATCTAGTAGAGCACCAATGGCAGTTGGATGGGCGGTGCCAAGGCCCATGATCTACATTTTTTTTACTTTTCTATGTTCTATTTGATTCGAACAATTATTGTAATTGGCAAAAACATTGTTGTAATAACTTGAATGATTATTATGTGCTTGAAAGTACTATTCGGTGTTTTAATAATAACTAGAATGATTATTGTTTTATTCAAACCGTTATTAATATGATGAAAATTTTGATATGTCAAATGACAGTTTTAAGGGTTGGGATTGCGGTGAAGACTAGAACCCTCAAACCCAACCCTTATAACAAAATATTGCGTTATAAGGGTTGGGTTTGAGGGTTCTAGTCTTTGCCCCTGTTTTTCAACCCTTAAAAATGCCAAAAAATGCCAATTCTCAACCCTTGAACTGGTTTGAGGGTTTGAGGGTTTGAGGGTACTACTAGTGATGCCCTTAGAGTGGTCATTATGTTTGTGCAGAGGGACTATAGTAACCAGAGTGGCTAGCGCTGAGCGTGTTCATCCGAGGGGTCGTGGGATCGAACCTAGTGCACCCCAATTTTGTTATTTTTTCGGTCTGTTTGTTTGGTATATTCGCTCGGTTTAGTTCTGCTCGCTCACACAACTCATCTTGTTTCCAACCCAACCATGTTCACAGATGCATTGTAGTGTAGCTGGTAAATGTTCCAACCCAGGGGCTGCTGGGTTCGAATCCTGGTCTTGCCCCATTGTGTTCCTTTTTTTTCCTGCTCTAGTGTTGTTGCATTCAAAACTGGTTGCTCAGCAGCACTAGGATTCATCCCATGTATTTATTTTTTATATATATTCCAGCGATTTTTGCAATTAATCAAACCATGCATAAGGGCACAAGGTCATCATATTGATAAGCTAACCACTAAACAACTGTGCATTGGATTTAAACAAGCTACATATGTAAATTGCTTAGGATTTTGTGTAGTTTCACAATATGCCACTTTCACCCATGTTAAAAATATTTAAACTTGTTGTTTGTGTAAATTTGTATTAATTCCATTTTATAACGGTTTTTGTCATAACTGATTAATCATAGCTCCGATAAAAATGATCCACATATGTAACTTGACTAGAAAATGTCTAGAATAACACGATGGCACTTATTTTGCTCTTTAACAACACTAAAATTGTGTTCTAGGCAAAACAGTAGAAAATTCGAAAATTACATATGAGGACTTTACGGAATTGTTATTCGTTGTTTCGGCCTCATTTAAAATGTATATGTTGTAGTTGTGTGTGCTTCACCATTTTCCATGTTAAACAACATTTAACATTGATGAGTACCTAAACGGGAATGAACTAAGTAATTCAAATGTGGAGTTTCATCAATATGCAACTCATTGCGTATTGAGCTTCACTTAATGTGTAGGGGTTGATTGTCGTACCTTGCCATGCCTTGCTTATTTTAACCGGACATGCATCATATTTATTTGTGCCTCATGTCATGAATATGTTGTGGTGAATCACGTGTTGATTGTTGTTTCTGGATTGCTTCTTCTCGATAGAGTTCCGAAAGCATTCAGAGTGTGAGGATTCGTTCGACTATGTTGGACTATCTTCTCCACGGATTCGTTCTTCTTCCAAGCGGGATCTCGGGTAAGATGACACATTTTCCTGGATACAACTACTGTCATTGCTATGCTACTTGTCCCGCTTTTATCATTATGTCTCGCTACCTACCACTTGTTTTTCAAGCCCATTGCCATGAAAAGCCTCTAACCCTCCACCTTCCCAGCAAACCTTTGTTTGGCTACATTACCGTTTGCTCAGCCCTTCTTATCGTGTTTCTAGCTGGAGGTGCAAGTGCTTCCATGTGACAACATGGACATACTTTTGTTATCACAATATTATTGCTATTTAATTTAATGCACATGCATATGCTTGGTAAAGGGTGGAAGGCTTGGCCTTTTGCTCGGTGTTTTGTTCCACCTTCGTCACCATAGTTACTTGTGTACCGGTATTATGTTCCATAACTGAGCGCTCCTAACATTCTCGAGGTTGTTATGGGGACCCCCTTGATTTTTGTTTTAGGATAAAACTTTTCTGGCAAGGCCCAACATTGGTACTACATTTGCCTAACATAACAATACTGAACAGCGTTTCTAAAGCATAGGACGTCATGAACCCGAGGAGTAATTTAACATAATACAGGGGGCCAGTGCTGCTGGTGCTGGTCCAAAACAGAGTCGTGTGCGGGGCCAACCCGAGGCAACTCGAGAGATTTCTATCAGGCCACTCTACGTTGTGCTCATCCGGTTGTGCCCTAAGAACAAGATACGTGGCTCCTATCGGGATTCTCGGCACATCGGGAGGCCTTGCTGGATTTGTTTTTACCTTTCTTGAACGTCTTGCGCGTGGGATTACGACGACACTTCGGGCTATCTCGAAGTGGATATTTTCCATCGGGATTCCGCAAATACTATGGGTGATTCCGTCGTTGAGGAATTCCAACGCGGCGTGTGGTTAATTTGTGATGGATGAGTTGGAGCACCCCTGTAGGGTTAAATCTTTCAGAAAGCCGTTCCCGCGGTTACGTGGCAACTTGGTGTCAGGACCCCGATCCTAAGACATATGAATCCAGCCCGTAACACGTCACACCACTTTGCGGCCTCACTCACGGTAACCCACGGCTGCCACCTTACCTTGGCCGGGACCGTTTGCGTCTTTTGGCTCACGGATATGAACGTGTCGCTAGCATTCACACATCAGAGAACCAGGGTCGACAATACTAGTTATAGACCCAAGCGGCACAACCATACAGGGACATGCATACGTAACCCAGCAATGCAGGTGTCGGTCATCAGCGTGTGTAGACAAGTCATAGCAAGCTACAAGGACTCCATTACGTTGTGGGACATAAATGTAATCACTGCACGTAGACGAGTCGTAGATGGCTACAGGGACTCCATTACACAACGAGACATTTCCCCGAAGGGACAGACACAGCAGCAAAGAAGGATACATGCCGGTCAATCAATGTGTCCGGAGCAGTAGCAAGCTACCAAGGCTCGGTGGAAGCACAAAGAGGCATTTCCATATAAGGAAGGCTACTAAAGGCACACAACTAGGTTTCGAATCCCACGCATACCAACGCATTTCAATCATACACACACTATGCATGATATGCATAGATACAACATGGCATCACAACAAAACTCTACAACATAACATTTATATAGAAGGCTCCAAGGATCGAACATAGTATAATGTTACAAACAGAAGGGGTCACAAGACCCAACATTCAGAGCATACAAACAACAAGCGGAAGTTACATGTCTGGGTACAAACATCTACAAAAGCGGCTGGAAGAGCCTGAAAAGCTACAACGACCCTACCATAGGAACCAGACCTCTGTCTGGGTTAGTAAGCTAATCCGTCGATATCAACGTCAGAAGAAACATAATTGAACTCAACGTTTATCACTACAAAAATGAAAATAAGCAACAGTGAGTACGAAGGTACTCAACAAGTCTTACATCAGAACTATCAACATATGCATCATGTATCAATGAACGAGATTGTGGGGTTTATTGCAGAATGCCAGCTTTGACCTTTAGCTATCCTAGCCTATGACAAAGTAACCAACGTATCACTACTCTCTCGTCTCCCTACAAGAGAGCACACACGAGTCTACATGTTCACCATCTCAATACACCACTATGGATCCTCTCTCATCTTCCTACGAGAAGCCATCCATAGCACTCAGACTTGTTTGGTGCATTTTAGAGTATCCACTTAAAGTTGTCTATGAACAATGCAAGTATCCAAGTAGTCCATATCCGCAGGTGCGGCTATTAGAATAGATAAATTACCTTGTAGGGGTGTACTTCGTCACACATGCTCCCGCCACTTATCGCCATGTGCACGTAAAAGGCACCACAACAACCTTCAAGCGGAAGCCTAGCGAGGGAGTCGACCACCGACGTTAACCTCCAACGACTCACGTCCAAGGCAGTCGCCTATCTGAGTTGGAACCCATAATGGAAGTTCGGCCGAGGTTTCCAGCATGGCCTCAAATGTTGAGAGCAGGGCCCCAAGCCGGTACCGATTGGGACGTTCATCCACTTTGCAGGCTGTGCCACACCTATCAACGTTTCGAACTACTACGACTCTTGGACTAAGAACGGGGTAGGTTAATATATAGGCCGAGAGAGCTCGAGTTACCGGAGCCCAATGTGCGGTAGTAGCTAGTCTGGGAACACAAACACGGAACTCAGCTCGTATGAGCGGTTTCAATGAGACAACCCACCATGTACTCCTACAAGGCCTCTCATCGCTAGCTTTACCAAAACGAGTTCATCACTTAACCCTCATCATCATGACACATCCATTTCACTCTGGTTCATCACCCAGATGAATCAGACCTGACACAACTCTAAGCATAGCAAGCATAACAGGGTTATAGCAAAACATGGCTCAAGCATCTACCAGGTATGCTAGGTTGCTTGGTTTAGCTATTTACTATGACAATGACAGGTCATGCAACGGAGTGGGTTCATCTACCGCAACACAAGTAGCCGTTGAACACGTTGTCCTAATGCATTGAAATGAGAGCAAGAGCGAGAGATGGGATTGTATCGGATATGCTCAAGGGTGGTTGCTTGACTGCTTATCAGAAGAACTCAGATGTTCTTCGATGTCGTCGATAACTACGTCTCGCAAGTCTATCGAGAAGATCAAACAAGGTACAAATTAAGCAAGGCAAATGCTTCACAATGATGCATGATAATACCATGGCAATATGTTACTGGTTTGAGCTAATGCATCTATCAACATGTTAAATGAAGATGGTTTGAACCCGAGGATCAAATTCAACTCCATATGTGAAGTGGCCTATTGTGTTTTGAACAAAATGTCCAAGTTTGCCTATTTAACTTGATCTAACATGCATGAAAATGCCACCATTAGATCCATTGGATTTTTCTGATAAATTTTCATATATAAATTATTTGAATCTGAATTACATATTATTATCAATGAATTATTGAAGTTTATATTAATTTTTGGAATTTTTTGGTTTATTTTAAATCTAGAAATTCATTAATTACATCAGCATGACGTCATCATGATGTCAGCAGGTTAACGGTCCTGGTCCAGGTCAAACCTGATGATTCGGACCCACATGCAAGCGACACAGGGACTAATCCCGATCAAAACCAACGCTGACTCAGCTTTGACCATCGCTGGGGCCCGATGTCAACTGCTAATGGCTGGGGGATTAGCGCTAATCCGCCGGCCACGTCAGCGCCCGCCGGAGGTTGGCCGACGGCGACCAAATCCGCGGCGGAGGCTCGCCGGTGTCCGACGGCGACCAAAAGCACTTCCAGCGACTAAATCGGGGGGGGGGGGGGAGGAGAGCATCTACGGGATGCCCATGCTCGTCGGCATCCAACTGGACAAGCGGCAGGGCCCGAGGTGGCCCAGAACGACAACGACGACGAGCTCTCGGCCACGATGACCGTCACGGCTAGGGGACGAAAATGGCCACGGGGAGAGGGGGAGAAGCACCAGCATCTCACCGTGGGCTCGATGACGGAAACGATGAGCTCGGAGAGGCCGGAACGACGGCAAATCGATGGGTGTCAGCTCCGGCGGTCAAGGCGGGGAAGACGACGACGGACGGTGATGAGGGGCTCCTGGCGGCTTCTGGCTCCACGGGAAGGACCAGCTCAAGGCGGCGGAGACGCTAGACGGAGGCCGCGAGCGGCGTCGATGGCGGCGCTCGGCGAGGAGGAGAAAGCAGAGGAGAGGGAGAGGAATGAGAGAGAGAGAGAGAGGTAGAAGGCCAGGGTACGACACGCGAGGGATCAAACCGACGATGGAGGCAGGCAGGCTGGGAGGAGGTGGCCGGCCGCGTGGGCGCCTTCGCCTCTACCTACTGGCAGAGGTTGAAGACGATCGCCTCGCCGGGTGGGCTAGGCCGGTTGCCTCCTGGGCCAGGCAAGCCATAGGTGAGGCCTTTGCCCTTTTTTTATTTCTGTTTTCCTTTTATTTCTGACATTTGTTCTGGCAATAATAAAATATCAAGCCATTTTATAAAATCCTGAAAATTGCTATGTGAACTTCATATAATTAAATAGTGCCACATAATTAATTTCAGAATTATTTGTCATATATTTTATATGTAGAAAATATATATCCAATGCAAATATGGTTAAATTAATTGAAAAGCCCAATATAAAATATTTCTGTGATCCCAAAATATTGGTTGAAAATTTTATCTCAGTCCAATATTTTATTAGAGAACCAGGAACATTTTCTTCGAACTGTTTGAAGCAATTTTGATAGTGCCTATTTGACAAAATTTTGAATTATGAGGCTTGATCATTCCTCATTTCATCTTCATTTGAAAATAAAAATGCATGCATGAATGCACTGGCAATCATAAAGAAACTAGGGCTATGACACTCAGAAACTTTCTTTAACACCCGGTCATAGTAAACTTGAATTAAACTCAAATAAAATACATCAACCGTGTGTGTAACGGTGGATGTCTCTTCTCGTGATTCCTTATCCGAGAGAGAACATGGTGGGGTTAGGTTTGACGTAAGTAGGTGTTCAGGATCACTTAGTGATCACTGCTAGTTCACGTCCGTTATGCATAGACCACCCACTTTACTTTTTGTATTTGTAAGTTAGCCACTCAAATAAATGCATAGTTGCTTGCTGTAGCCTCACCACTTAACCATACCTCACCCATTAAGCTTTGCTAGTCTTGATACCCTTGGAAATGATTTTGCTGAGTCTGTGTGGCTAACAGATTACTACAACAACAGTAGCAGGTACAGGTAATGCAATGATTTGACGTGAGCGCGATGCTTGTTTTATTTGGAGTTCTTCTTCTTCATCGATCTAGGATGGGTTCTAGGCGGAAGCATGGGATAGCAAGGATGGATGCCATTTTAACGTTTGATTTTGTCCGTAGTTGGACCCAGCTCTTTTGTATGATGTTTGAATGTGTTACTGTATTGAGGTGATCTTTATGTAGCTTATGACGAGGGTAAGCCAATTCCATACACTCATCTCTTCTGTACATGTACTTATAATGATATTCATTCTTGCGAAACAACGAGATGCGCTTCTATCCCTGTCGAGGCCCTCGAGCTGAAATAAGGATAGGATCGCATCTTGGGTGTTACAAGTTGGTATCAGAGCCTGTACCGACCTAGGAGTCCCCTTGATTGATCGAACTTTTATTCCTCTTCTATACTCTGGTAAGGAATTACGACTTAGGAATTTTAATTCTACTCCTCTTCTTGCTCAATTTTTTTTAGTATCACGCGGATATTTTGGAATCTATATGATTTCGATGTGACGAAGTTCTTTACTTGGTGCCTCATGTTATCGAGGAGTAGAGCTCCAAGGTATTCTTGACACATCATTGTTGATCAGTTTCCTTAGAATCTCAGGATGGAGTATTTTTGAAATTACTTCAATACTTTTCGTGGCGAGATAAGGCTGGAGTCACCTAGTACCGGGGAGGTGTCCAGGGTACTGCCATGTTTGGTATCATTGTGTTTTCAAGGGTCCGAGATGGATAGAGTTCCAAAGCCTCTGGTTATGTTTTGACGGATGGATATAGTTGGAATGTAGGGCTTGTTAGTTGTGTGAGATATTTTGCCTCCCTGTATCCGCAACACCTGATTGGATAACCAAAGATTTCGGAAGTTCTTAGGTGGGAATTTAAGTAGGTACCTAGGATTATCTTTCCAACAAATGCATAATGGGTATGTATTTGTTCTGGCTTGTTTCGTAAGCCCCATCCTTTGTTTTGTTTTGTATATGGTAATTCGAGTTGCTTCGATGTCAAGTGGTGATTTCATATCTTTCCTAAATGTTGTTCACATATCTCTATGTGATTACTAATCCTTTGGATCAACCGGAGTTGTCATGAAATTCTTTTCTATTCGGAGTGTTTCTCTTCAAGATATTCAATCCTTTCCAATATTTGCAAGATCAATCCTCATGTTTCTTTCCGGAGTTCTTTTCATCTGCCCTAAGTTGTCTTTGTTTCCCCACTCTCCCACCCCTTTTCTTAAATGATTAAATTCTCATCCAAATGCCCTTCTTTTCATCGATGCTTCTGCTATCTTTTCTTTTATATTGTATCCGGTGATTCATTGTGAATATCTTGAAGCGCTTCAAGTTCATCATTCTTCATTCTTGTTTTTCTTCCCCGGTGGATTCAATTCAGCCTCTTGGTGTCTGTCATATCCTTGGTCATCCATCGAATGCTTCCCATGTCGGAAATTCTGTCCAAATATCTCTTGTTTTTCGTCTCTCTCTATTCTATCGAAGTGTTGAGATATATCAGAAGACTTTCATTTCCATTCATATCCTCCTACATTATTTCAACGTTCTCACCTCATCAAGTTCTTAATTTTTCTGTTGCAATATCTCTTTCTAAGCAATTGTCTCAACGGTGGTTTGTTTGAGTGGGCCATGACCCACAAGTTTTTCCCTAGGATCTTACTTGGCTCTTCTAATCTTTTCCGGAGATGTTCTGAAGTTCTCTTCTAATATGACGTAAGAATGTATTTCATCAGTCATATGCCTTCTCAAAGACCGCTTCTAGATCATTTTCATTGTTGTCTCAACCTTCTTCATTCATTTGTTCTGGAGGGTCTTAGTAATTCTGGGTGGTGTTTCTCGCCATCATCCGCAGCATCGAAGTCCGAAGGGGAGTTTTTCTTAAATCTCTATCCGTTCCTTGAAGATTGTCATCTCAGCTTCGTGCTATCTTCTCGATTGTTCGATCATGAGTAATTCCTCCCATATCTATCCAGTGCATTTTAGGATTGTTTTCATTTCTCGATCCTCCGAAGGCCATCATTTCAGAAGATTTCCTCGCTCTCAGCTTTCAGCCTTCGTTCTCAAATTCTTCTCAATTGTTGTCCCTTCGTTCGTATCTCAATTATTTCGGTGCTTCGTTCAAGTTTTCTAATAGACGAATCATGATCTCTCCGTTCTCATGTTTTTTCCATTCATTTGTAGTATCTTCATTCGTTTCAAATTCCTACCGGTGTCTCGTTCAAGAGTTCTTCAAGTTCATGGTATTCTCTCTTCAATCTTTCAAGAAGAATAAGTGGTGTGCGAAATCCGTTGCTTGTCATCAATTTAACTTGATGAAGGATAGGCCTAACATAATTCTTATTCTAGTTTCATCAAGGTGATTTCAATCCTTCTTCCGGAGTGTTCATGGCATCAAATTCTTCGTTATAAGTTGTTCATCTTTTCTTTCCGGAGTTCCATATTTTTCTCAAGCATATCTTCGCGAAGAGTCATCTAAATCTTTGCAACATCATAATCTATGCTTTTCAACTGCATTCTTTTCTATCATCCTTTCATTTTGGAGTTCCTCCTCATGGTTCTTCATGGTGGTTGTTAAGGGTGTAATTCTTCTCGAAGTGCTCTTCAAGATTTTGTTGGACAAGCTCAAGTATTCTTGTCTTCCATTTCAAAATGAAACTCTTTCTCCTTTGTCTTTTGAGACAGTGTTATTAAATTCTTGATTATGAGGAGTCTCGAAGGAATATTGTCAAGAGTAAGATAAGTAAACCCGTCTTGCTTTCTTGGAGTTATATTGGGTTGGTTTTCACCTAAAGCATTTCCTAAGGATAGTTTCTATCATGGTATTAAATTATTCAAGTTTACGCATCCTCTTGGCGAAACAAGTTTTGCATATATTGTTGCTCTCAAGCAATCAATTGTTTGTGTTGTGGAAGGTTGTCACCTCATAATTTTGAGATGTTTTCCATAAGCCCATAACAATCTATTCTTTTCGTTGTTGATTCTCCATCAACTCCGTTCACCCTAGGATTTTCAAATTAAATCGTGGTAGAAATTGTCTTTTTCTTTTCCGTTCTTTTCCTTCCAAGATCTAGCTTCTATTCTTTTGTGCCGGAGGCTTTGTGATTTTGCTCTCTTCGACCCATCATCCCGCGTTATCAAGATCTTCTTTCCTTGCTTGTCCATTTTACCGGAGTGTGGTGTCCCCCTCGTCAAGTTCTCTCCATCTTATCAAGTTTAGCCTCTCTTTCCTACCGAAGTGCTGCCTAAATTTCTTTTGAATCTTGTTTGTTTCTCATATCATTCTTCATCTGTTTGCAACCTTCAAGGTTTGTTGATTTCACTCGTTTGTCAAAGAAGCAATAAAGTTTTACCTCTTCCCCTTGCTCTTTCTCTTCCCCTTTTCATTCTTAGATCTCAGGACGAGATCCTTGTGTAGTGTGGGAGAGTTGTAACAGCCTGGGACCGACGCTCCAGAAGATACCCCTTGATTCTATTCTTGCCGCGTGATTCGTTTGGTTGTCCCATTCATCATTGCATCATTCGCATCGTCTGCATACCATCGTCACTTGTTTTTGAAAACTTGTATCCGTTCGTGTTCGTCGGTTCTCTCAGTTCGTGTCGTTGTCCGTTTCGAGTCCAACCACACACGCACGCGCTCGCGACATCGTTAAAAAACCAGTTCTAAAAGGGGCGCGAAAAATATTCTCGGATTGGGTCAAAACTTGACGTGCAGTCTTGTTATATTGTAGATAGACCGCCTGCCAAATTTCGTCACAATCATAGTCCGTTTGATACCTGAACGATTAACCATAGCAGCGCAGTCATCCGATTATATATCAAATGTTTTCGGTGTTTAAAACCTTTGTCCCGGGCCTCTCATCTTTCCTCTCATCTCAGCCCAAGCCACTCTACCCGGCCCACTAACCCATAACCCTAACCTCCTCTGATTGAAGCCACCAGATCATGATCTGATGGTCCAAAAATCAGCCATTCTTTCTATTTAAATGCCTCTTGCCAAATCTCAGACCAAAGCCCTAAAATTTAGGGACAAATTCCCTTGTCCCATCCACCCGCCGCCGCACTCTCCCCGGTCTTCCCCCACCTCGGAATCCTCCCGATCCCAAATCCATCCAGCCAGCCACCTTCCCCTTGTTCTCAGCGCCCAACCAACCAGATGCCCGCGCCCGCGATCCAAATCCTCTCGGCCTCCACCCATAGCCTTTGACCACCTCCCGCAAAATTTGCGCCGGCCAACCAATGCCTCAACGTCTCTTGTCGACCGCAAGCCACCAGACACCGCAACCCGCAGCTACTTGAGGCCTCGATCCAGGGTCTCCTCATTGCGCCCGCAAACCAGGAGTGAAATCTCGAGATCCTCCTCCCGCATGATGCCGTCCCGTCGTTCCGAGCTCCGGCACGTGCTGCCACCTCCGGTCGCCCATCTCCGGCCTGCTCAGTCGCCGGTGAAGCCCTGCAGGTCCCATCTCCCTCCGGCCTTCCTTCCCCGTCGTCCCTCTCCTCTCTTTCTCCTCATTTGTTTCCTGCATCTCGTCTTCCCCCTCATCCACCTCATGTTTTGTCTTTGGACAGGAGCAGTAGCCTCCATGGAGTTGGAGCAGCTCCGTTTTGAGCTTCGCCTGCAGCCACTGACGCCCAACGCCTCTGCTCGGCAGCCTCCTCTGCTTCGCCTGAGGGAGCCCCATGTCCAAGCCTCTCTCGCCCGAGGACTAGTACCACCTGCCGGACCTGCACCTCCCCACTGGACACCACTGCGCCGACGAGCTCGCCAGAATAGGAGCCCAGCCATGGCGCCTGCGGCTGCCTGAGCTTCGCCCGACGCCTCCAGCATTAGGAATGGGACTCCTCGCCAAGGCCCGTGCCTCCTCGAGCTCACCCCGTCCCTCTTCTGCGTCATCTCGCCATGGCTGCCGGCATCCCTTTCCCCGATGTGAGCAGCTTCCGTTCAACTGAAACTTCGTTTCTCTCCTAGATCCGTTCTGACATGTGTGTTTACTTAGAGTGGTCATTATGTTTGTGCACGAGGACTGTAGTAACCAGAGTGGCTAGCGCTGAGCGTGTTCATCCGAGGGGTCGTGGGATCATACCCAGTGCACCCCCAATTTTTTTTTCCGGTCTGTTTGTTTGGTATATTCGCTCGGTTCAGTTCTGCTTGCTCACACAACTCATATTGTTTCGAACCCAACCATGTTCACAGATGCATTGTAGTGTAGCTGGTAAACTACACATGTTCCAAGGCATGGGCTGCTGGGTTCGAATCCTAGTCTCTCAGATCTGCTGGCCTAGTAGCACTAGCATTCATCCCCTGTAGTTTCACAATATGCCACTTTCAGCCATGTTAAAAATATTTAAACTTGTTCTTTGTTCAAATTTGTATTAATTCCATGTTATAACGGTTTTTGTCATAACTAATTAATCGTAGCTCCGATAAAAATGATCCACATATGTAACTTGACTACAAAATGTCTACAATAACACGGTGGCATTTATTTTGCTCTTTAACAACTCTAAAATTGTGTTCTAGGCAGAACAGTAGCTAATTCGAAAATTACATACGAGGACTTTCTGGAATTGTTATTCATTGTTTCGGCCTCATTTAAAATGCCTATATGTTGTAGTTGTGTGTGATTCACCGTTTGCCATGTTAAACAACATTTAACATTGATGAGTACCTAAACGGGAATCAACTAAGTAATTCAAATGTGGTGTTTTGTCAATATGCAACTCGTTGCATATTGAGCTTCACTTAATGTGTAGGGGTTGATTGTTGTGCTTTGCCGTGCCTTGCATATTTTAACCGGACATGCATCATATTTATTTGTGCCTCATGTCATGAATATGTTGTGGTGAATCGTGTGTCAATTGTTGTTTCCGGATTGCTTCTTCTGGATATAATTTCGAAAGCATTCGGAGTGTGAGGATTCGTTTGACTATGTTGGACCGTCTTCTTCATGGATTGTTTCTTCTTCCAAGCAGGATCTCAGGCAAGATGACACATTTCCGTAGATACCACTACTATCATTGCTATGCTAGTTGTCCGGCTATTATCGTTATGACTCGTTACCTACCACTTATTTGTCAAGCCTCCCAACATTGCCATGAAAAGCCTCTAACCCTCCATCTTTTGAGCAAACCTTTGTTTGGTTACGTTACCGCTTGCTCAGCCCTTCTTTTAGCGTTTCTAGCTGTAGGTGCAATTGCTTCCATGTGTCAACATGGACATTCTTTTGTTATCACAATATTATTGCTATTTAATTTAATGCACATGTATATGCTTGGTAAAGGGTGGAAGGCTTGTCCTTTTGCTCGGTGTTTTGTTCCACCTTCGCCACCATAGTTACTTGTGTATCGATGTTATGTTCCATAACTGAGCGCTCCTAACATGCTTAGGGTTGTTATGGGGACCCCCTTGATTTTCGTTTTAGGATAAAACTTGTCTGGCAAGGCCCAACATTGGTACTACATTTGCCCAACATAATAATACTGAGCATCGTTTCTAAAGCATAGGGCGTCATGACCCCAAGGAGTAATTTAACATAATGCAGGGGGCCAGTGCTGCTGGTGCTAGTCCAAAACAGAGTCGTGTGCAGGGCCAACCTGGGGCAACTCGGGCGATTTCTATCAGGCCACTATACGCTGTGCTCATCCGGTTGTGCCTTGAGAACGAGATACATGACTCCTATCGGGATTGTCGGCCCGTCGGGCGGACTTGCTGGATTTGTTTTTGCCTTTCTCAAACATCTTGCGCGTGGGATTTCGAACACACTTCGGGCTATCTCGAAGTTGAGATTTTCCATTGGGATTTCGCAAATACTACGGGTGATTCCGCGGTCAAGGAATTCCAACATGGCATATGGTTAATTTGTGATGGATGAGTTGGAGGACCCCCTATAGTGTTAAATCTGTCAGAAAGCCATGCCCGCGGTTATGTGGCAACTTGGAAACTTTGTTTAGCACCCGGTCATAGTAAATTTGAAGTAAACTCAAATAAAATACACCAACCGTGTGCGTAACCGTGACTGTCTCTTCTCGTGAGTCCTTATCCGAGAGACAACACGGTGGGGTTATGTTTGACGTAAGTAGATGTTCAGGATCACTTACTGATCATTGCTAGTTCATGTCCGTTATGCATATACCACCCAATTTAGTTTCTGTATTCGTAAGTTAGCCACTCAAATAATTGCTTAGTTGCTTGCTGCAGCCTCACCACATAGTGATCATTGCTAGTTCACGTTCGTTATGCATAGACCACCCACTTTACTTTCTGCATTCATAAATTAGCCACTCAAATAAATGTTTAGTTGCTTGCTGCAGCCTCTCCACTTAACCATAGCTCACCCATTAATCTTTTCTAGTCTTGATACCCTTGGAAATGAGATTGCTGAGTCCCTGTGGCTCAGAGATTACTACAACAACAGTTGCAGGTACAAGTAATGCAATGATTTCACATGAGCGCAATGCTTGTTTGATTTGGAGTTCTTCTTCTTCTTCTTCATCGATCTAGGATGGGTTCTAGACGGCAGCCTGGGATAGCAAGGATGTATGTCATTTTATTGTTTGATTTTGTCCGTAGTCGGACCCTGCTCTTTTGTGTGATGTTCGAATGTGTTGTTGTATTGACGTGATCTTGATGTAGCTTGTGGCGAGGGTAAGACAATTCCATATACTCATCTCTTTTGTACATGTACTTGTAATGATATCCATTCTTGCGAAACGACGAGATGCGCTACTATCCCTATCGAGGCCCTCGAGATGAAATAAGGATATGATCGCATCTTGGGCGTTACATAGAAGCATAAACCCGAGTAGGTGGGTTGTTGTGTATGGGAGTAAAGAGGACTTGATACTTAATGCTATGGATGGGTTTTACCTTAATGATCTTTAGTAGTTGCGGATGCTTGCTAGAGTTCCAATAATAAGTGCATATGATCCAAGTAGAGAAAGTATGTTAGCTCATGCCTCTCCCTCATTGCATATAACAAGTATCTATCGTATCATATTCAATTGCCTAGGGACAACCTTTCCCTTGCGTTACAAAATCTTGTTACGTCACTACTAAGTTTATTTTCTCGCGAAGTACTTCTAGTTTACTTCCCGCAAAGTAGTTTCATACTAATTCTACGTAAAGCAAGCATTAGCGTGTGTAGAGTTGTATCGGTGGTCGATAGAACTTGAGGGAATATTTGTTCTACCTTTAGCTCCTCGTTGGGTTCAACACTCTTACTTATCGAAAAAGGCTACAAACGATCCTATCATGCATTATCACGGCAGATGCCCTAGTGATAGGACTTAGGTTCAAGGCCATCGCTACGGAGGTTAACTCAAAGGGGTTGATCGGGACGGGAGACACGAGTTTACCGTGGTTCGGCCCCTCGGAAAGAAGTAAAAGCCTACGTCGTGCTTTGTGTTGTATTGATTGGGTATTGATACAAGAGAGGGGGTTCGCTTGACCTATCTATCAATGAGTTGTTTCGTAACCTAAGACATCGTAGGGGCTCGCCATTATATAAGTAGGTCGAGGCCCTGGGGTTACAAGGGTCCAGGCCGGGTCATACTAAATATCCAATCATGGCTCTAAGTCGCCTTGCCTTCTTTGGCAAGCCATCCTCCGGGCGGCTCATGCGCCTGGGTCACCCACCGTCTTTAGGCTTTGGGCCTTCGTCCGGCCCACCTGGAGAGTCGTCTCTAGGCTTGTCTCACTCTTTAGCCCCACTTAGAACCTTATGTATGAGCCTCCAACTTATGACCCGGCCCCACCTCAGCGGGTCATACCATGGAATTATATACCCAACATTAGGCCCCAGATTGATATGAACCTGTTCATGTCGATCTTCAAGTCTATTGAGTGGCGAGTCTCATCCCCCTCTTACCTGTTAATTGAAAGTAAATCTTTATAACTCGCCATATCAAAAATGGATGATGTCATCTTCGATAAATCCGGCAGATCTTAATGACATCACAACAGATCTTTGTATTAATTGGTCAACCCGAGAATCTAGGCATTTTCTTGGTCAATCATCATTATGTCTCCTCGATTCTCGCATTGGACTATTGTTGTCCCATCTCATTATAAATAGGCGGGGGAGGGGGCCCATTTCTTTCACAGTTTCCCCCCCATCGTCGTTGTCTCTCTCTTCTTCTTCTTCCTCTGGCGCTTGCACAACTGAAGTTGCACCGCCGTCGCCGGTCCTTCCTCGTCTTCACTAGCAAAGGCCGCTGCGTCAACCTGATTTTGACCAGAGTTCGCTGGCGTTCGCCCGTCTCCCTGGCATCCTTCAGGTTCCTTCCTCTTCATCTTGTAGATCCGCATTAGTTCCTAGGAGTGCTTTCGTGTCCGCCACCGCTCATCGGAGTATTCAAAGTAGATCGGTAAAGAAACACCTTTAGGCTCCAAAACGCTAGCTAGCTAATCCGGTGCTCCGCTTAATATGTATGCTCTAATCAACGTAGATCATTTCTTTAATAAAATCCATACATGAAATGATTGTTTTTCCACCGACGTTTTTAGGTGTAGAAAATATTTACTTTTTATTTTCGTCCGTAGATCTTGTAACTGGACCTGTAGTTGGTGGGATTTGTTTGTGCACACTTAGTAATATTTTCAGCATTTGACTGTCTTTTTGACCCGCCATGGCATTGCCGAGTCTTCTTGTAGCAGTCTAACTCACCTCAGTCCTATAGTAGATGGCGACTCATAATATAAACATGATCCGCCAAGTATCATTACGTCTTAGCCATAGTTGTCTTTGTCGTGTGGTTTTCTTAACCCGCCACATCTTTATGTCTCTTCTATAGATTTTAACCCGCCACCATGGACAAAGCCCCTACCTCTTGTGATTGGATTGGCTCCAGGGTTACCAAGGAAATACTAGATGATTTCATAACCGTGGGACTTCTACCGGCTTGGGATTTCATCCATTGGCGGGTTACCGGTAATGAAATTCAGCCCGAACCTCAAGAAGGAGAAGTAGTCATATTCACAGATCATCTTCTCCGTGACTTCTCTCCACCCAGGTCAAAATTCTTCCGGGATGCCCTCCTTTTCTATAACCTGCATCCTCAGGCTATTGGTCCCAATTCTATCGCCAACTCGTGACAATTCCAAGTTCTGTGTGAGGCAGATCTGCAAGAGGAGACCACTTTTGACCACTTTTGACCTATTTCGGGATTCCTTTTAAATGAAACGCCAGATCGAGATAGTGGCTGGGCCGAGTCTTGAGCTCGGAGGAGTCTCAATGCAGAGGCGCAGAGACATATCTTTCCCTGCCGCCATCTGGCCCAGTCATCCCAAGGACCGGAACCGTACTTGGTTTTACTGCAAAGACACTTCCCTAGATGGAGAAAAGCCGTTGCCGGGTTATTGTCCTTTCCAGCTCTACACCGCCACTGTGCTCCCAGACTGGATGACTACCGTAGAGTGTGCCTAGTATGCTCCAGTATTTTTGAAGATCAAGGCTTTAATGGCTAATGGTTTGACTCGTGTTGATCTGACCCGGTGCTGGGTCACCTAGAAAATCTCACCGCTAAGCCGGCGCGACAGGCTAATGTGTGAATACACTGGCGAAGTGAACGACCCTTTGTGTTTTAATCAAACGCCTTTGAAGGAGAAAGATCGCAACTTGATCGTTAAGTCATTGCTTGGAGAACGTCAATAAGTCTGCAACTAGATCAGACTGAAACCCTTCTATGCTCTTAACCCGGCTCCAGAGGTAAAATCCTTTTGAGCAAACTATTTATTTTATTTAAACTTTGTGTTCCATACTCTTTCTAATCCTTCTGCAACTGTATATAGGCCAAGTCCTTCTTCTACAAGAAGAAACCAACTGCCTCTCCCAAAAAGAAAATAAAGACTGTGAAAGCCTGAGCTCTGGGTCGTAAGAAAAAGAAATCTACCCAAGAGTTGCCCGAGTTTGAAGACTCGGAGGTAGAACTTGACTCTCTTGGTCTTCTCTTTGTGCAGCTTATTGATGCTGATTGTTCTCAGGAGGAAGCAGAGACAAGCCACGCCGATGCCACTGAGGTAAACTACATTTCCTCCGACTCATAAACCTTGCCACGAGAAAAAAACACGGCGGGTCATCCGGAAAGTTCCATTTTCACACCCGCTTGCTTATCTCGAACCCATTTTTAAAAAAAAGCAATAGCATGACTCCAGGCGTCAGACCCAGAGAACCAACTCTAAAGATCTTGTTGCCGGCTTACCTCACACTCCGGCTCCTCGAAAGTGACGTACCAAGGTATTTTGTTGCTTAAACTTTGATGTATTCTGCGTACTAATCTTACGCTGTAGCTTACCCATATTTCCCAATTTTAAATTTCCAGGAAACCCCTCCTTCTTCTGGCGACTCAACCACCATAAAATAGCCTCCTCTTGTTATCAACCTGAGGTAAAATGTCTTTGTCTTGCATACTGTTTTGCCAATATTCTATCTGTTCATATGACTTATAGTACAGACTTTTGCTAACAGGGCCCAGGCAAAAAGGAGGAAACTGAGCGGGTCATCCGCCCATCCTAACATCCCTGAATCAGAAGATCCGAAACTTGGCATTCCTAAACCCACGTCGGGCCGCCTGAAATTGATCAAGGCGCCCATAATGTGACTCCCAGATGAACGAGCCGGCAGACGTTCATGCAGTGACTCCGGATGCTCATTCGGAGGCTGACCCTAAGCTGCCTAGCCCTCAGCCAGCAGCTCAAGATGTACCTTCTCATGAAGAGGTTATCGTTACTAGGGCATCTTATCAATCTCTGGCTCCCTCCCAAGTTTTGACCAAGCATTCAAATAAAGATGAGGTGGTTTCACGTGAGAAAGAGATGTCTAAGTTTCATCTTCCTAACTTGGAAGAGCTTACTGCTGTCGAGTTACACTCTGGCTATCTAAGTCGCCTCTCCGCAAGCTAGGACATGGAGGCCAACTTAGTTGGCATGATGAAGAAAAAAAATATGAGGTACTCCACGTCCCTTGCCTTGCACATGTCCTTACATATCCCCCAAGAGTCGGCTTAGTTTCTCAAGAAGTAATCCGGGTCTTCAACACTTTGTAGATTTCAATACTTCGGCATGTAGCCCCGAAGGGCCGGGTCATTATGTAAATAATGAGACGGAACTTACTATAGAATAAGAGCCAATTGTAGCTCCCAAGAGTCAAGTCATTATGTAAATAATGAGCCGACACTTATTATAGAATAAGAGCCAATTGTAGCCCCCAAGGGTCGGCTCATCTTCGTAAAGATGATCTGGTTCTTGTCCGGATTGTAAATCTTGAAAAAACTGATACACATTAGCCCCCAAGTGTCAAGTATATTGCCTGCAATTTTCTTGAGACTTGTAATAACCTTATTCATTGCCCCAAAGCTCTATCATATACTGTTCTGGTGGCTTAAAATTGAGAGTAAACTTGTACTTAACCATTTGTACTATGCAGGAAACCTTGAGTGTGGCCGAGTCTAGCTTGGCGGACCTTAAAAAGGATCTTGCTTTGCAACAAAATGCCCGAGCTGAAGCTGAAGAAAAATGATGGCTTTCTGCAATAGAGTCGAAGAAAGTAAAGGTGGACTTCGAAGCCTGTAAGAAAACCACTGAAGCTGTACAAGCCGCCTTGTTCCCACATGCTGAAGACGCCGAAGGAAAACTACAACGTGTTACTAAAGAACTGAATAGTTTGAAACACCATATAGCTCAGATGACTGCAACTGTCTTTGGTAAGTGTTGTTAACTCTAAATATTCCTTTCACAGAGTCTTAGAAATCTTCTCCCGGTGGCTTATAATTTTTTTTGACTGTGTGTAAGCCGCTGAACCCGCCAACTTTCACACGACAGCTTGTTAAAGCTGAAAGCAGTTTACTCACTCACTGAACAGCTGCATGATGGAACTCTTTTCACTATCAAGGTTGTTATGAGTGAAAAGGGCGTGCCAAAATTCATGAAAGGTGTGCTGGAGGTCCTGTCCACCATAACAAAGCAACTAGAAGAGTTGAAGAAGGCAGCCACTTGTAAAGGCACCAAGGCTGCTTTGAGCCAGTCACTGGCTTATGCTCCTGAACTTAACCTAGAAGAGATGAAGGACGGATTTCCTCAGCTGAAGGACGACGGCTCAGAGTTCATGCAAGAAGACTATGCCCATTGTATGAAAGCATCCCGAGTTATGGCCAGCCGGATTGTCACATAAATAGACTTCTCATCATACCAGGCGGCTTATGCTAAGAACAACACGCGAATTTTCGGGCCCACCTTCGAAGGAAAGAACTGGATTCCTCAACGCCGTAAGCACCTATTTGTTCCTAGTGTTGACCCGTCTCTAGTCTTTCACGATGAAGCTGAATTTGAAGTTTTAATGAACTGCAATTGGGATCTGGAAAACCTTCATATCCATGAGACCGAACACACAACACAGGATGACCCGTCCACGAGTTAAGTGTGGAACTGGCCCCATATGAGGGTAACCCGGGCTTGTTGATTTGTCGGGTTACAATTTTTGTGAAAACACTTGAGCTCACATATTTTGGTCTCTCATATAGCCTTGTAATATAAGTATTAAAAAACTTATTGCCTAAATCGTGCCTTCATCCACGTATGGAGTTTCAACAATTCATATGCCAGTAGCTTTTGTACTTATGCATCTTCCGTCAATTTTTCTATGAGCATGCTTCCTGATGCTTGATGGTGTCTTATCATGAAAGAAATCCTACAAAATAACAAGGCAGAAAATATATGCATATTCTCTATCATTGTCTTGGGCAGCCTTAAAGGCACGATCTAAAGAGTCAAAAAATCTGGTTGTATATGTTTAAGAAAAAACTCAATTTTGTTACTTCAAAAACTAGGCATGACTGCGCAAAATCTAATATGTCGGCTCTCACATGACATAATATGTCATTTTAACCATAACCAGTTCACTGTCTTTAAAAAGATTGACTGTTAAGAGTATGAATGAGTCATACAGCGGAGAAATTACAGCAGGGCATGAGTACCCTAAAATCCCATAAGCCAACTCTCACGTGACATAAATCCATCATTTTAACCTTAACCAGTTCAGGGTCTTAAACAAGTTTGATTGTTAAGAGTGCGAACGGGCCACATAGCGGAGAGACTACAACAGACGGATGAGTTTATCCTAGTTCTTTATAAGTCGGCCCTCTCGCGACATAAGCCGCCGTTTTAACCTTAACCAGTTCAGGGATTTATTTTGAGATTAACTGCCAAGAGTCTTGACAAGTTCAGGGTCTCTTTTTGCAAGATTGACTGGTAAGAGTTTGGCGGGTCACATGGTGGAGTAGCAAGTTGCAAACATGCATGTTTAACCCATATATGGCATGAAGGCCGGGCAAGAGGGTATGAAAGCTAAACCCATTGGGTTGGAAGCCCCCGAGTGACCTGCTACATAATCAAATCTTTTGCACAAGACTTATTGCACGAAAACGGCAGAGGCCCCGAACTTTGGGGATGCTAACTTTATTATATGAAAAAGGTATATACAATGATGGATGTATGTCCATTGATGAGAGTTAGTGACTCAAGTGTAGTAGGGCCGGAGATGAGAAATATTCCACGACCTGCTGGTCTCTTGTCCGGAAGTGCGTGACTCATCGCTCGCCCGTATATCAATGAGGTAATATGGCCCGTTGTTCAGGTTCTTGCTGACCATGAAAGGTCCTTCCCAGGGGGAAGATAACTTATGCATATGTGTCTGATCTTGAATCGAACGCAACACTAAGTCACCTTCTTGGAACACCCGGGTCTTGACCCTGCGGCTATGATAGCGATGCGGGTCTTGTTGATAAATCGCTGATCGCACTACTACAAGAACTCACTACTCATCCAAAGCATCCAATGCATCCTGACGTGTCGTCTCATTGTCAGTTTCAACACAAGCCACCAACCTGGGCGAGTCATGGCGGATATCACTTGGGAGGGCAACCTCTGCACCATAAACCATGAAGAAAGGTGTGTAGCTGGTTGATCTGTTCGGGGTGGTTCTGATACTCCCAAGAATTAAAGGCAACTCCTCCACCGAACAACCCGACGTTCTCTCCAAAGGAACCATAAGTCGGGTTTGATCCCTCTCAAGATCTCCTGGTTAGCCTGTTCTGCCTGGCTATTGGATCGTGGATGAGCCAGAGAAGAGACGTCAAGGTGGATATGCTCCCTTTCGCAAAACGCTTTTGTAGCCCCCTTGGACAGATTTGTACCATTGTCAGTAATGATACTGTGAGGGTAACCAAAATGAAAAATCAGCTTCTTGACAAATTGAACCGCCATTGCTGCATCGCACTTGCTGACCGGCTCTGCCTCGACCCACTTGGTAAACTTATCAACCGCCACAAAAAGGTGGGTCTTCTTATCTTTAGACCTCCTGAACGGCCCAACCATATATATCCTCGAGGCCGCAAATGGCCAGGTGATTGGAATCATCCTCAATTCTTGAGCCGGAACGTGAGCACGTCGCCCACATTTCTGACACCCATCACATTTACTGACTATATATTCTGCATCTGCACAAACTGTCAACCAGTGAAAACCATGATGAAAAGCTTTGGCTACCAAGGACTTTGAGCCGGCGTGATGGCCATAGTCACCGGCGTGTATTTCATGGCCCTCCTTAGGGGAAATGCGGCGCTAAAAAACACCAATCACACTACATCCGTGCAACTCCCCATTGACAATAGTCATGGACTTGGATCACCTCACAATTTGTCATGCCAAGGTCTCATCCTCGGGTAACTCGAGTCAGATATGTCAGATAAGGCAATGTCTAATTAGGAGTAGCATGGAGAACCGCCACCAACTGCGTCTTCGGGTCTGGTATCACAAGATCCTCCTCCAACGTCAATTTGACTAATGGGTGATGTAATACATCTAAAAACACATTAGGAGGCACCAGCTTACGTTGAGACCCCAGTCTTGATAGTGCATCAGCAGCCTCGTTCTTTCGACGATCAATATGATCCACCTGATATCCCTTGAAGTGACCAGCAATGATGTCAACCACCTACCGCCGCCATGCGGGGATCTTTAGAATCCCATGTGCCTGAAACTTGTTGAGCCACAAGGTCTGAGTCGCCTAGGCATGTGACCCGGCTCAAGGTCATCCCCTTGGCCACATGGAACCTGTGAAGCCAAGCCTCATACTCAACTGCATTGTTACTACAAGGAAGCATTAATCTTAACACATAACAGAACTTGTCACCCCTAGGGGAAGTTATAATAACTCCAGCGCCCGAGCCTTCCAACTGTCTAGATCCATCGAAATGAATAGTCTAGTACGTGTTATCTCGCTTCTCCTCAGGCGCTTGACACTCTGTCCAGTCGTTTGTGAAATCCACCAAGGTTTGAAACTTGAGAATTGTTCGAGGCACATACTTCAAATTAAGAGGCCCGAGCTACAGTGCCCATTTAGCAATATTGCCAATAGCTTCTTTATTTCGCATGATATCTCCCAAAGGAGCAAAGCTAACCAGTGTGATTGGATGTTCAAGGAAATAATGCTTCAGCTTGCGATTTGCCATGAACACTCCATATATCAGCTTTTGCCAATATGGGTACCTTTGCTTGGATAATATTAAGACCTCGCTGACATAATAAACTGGCCTCTGGACCGGGTACTCTTTCCCCTGCTTCCTTGCGTTCCATGACAACCGCCACGCCGATGACCCTGTTATTAGCCGCCACATACATGAGTAGTGGCTCTTTCTTCGTAGGAGCGGCCAAGATCGACGGCTCAACCAGTTGTTTCTTGAGTGCTTCAAATGCATCATTAGCAGCATCACTCCAGACAAAGTCATCTGTTTTCTTCATCATCTAATATAAAGGGGTAGCCTTCTCACCTAGGCGGCTTATGAACCGGCTTAAGGAGGCAATACGACCAGCCAAGCGCTGGACGTCATTAACACACGCCAACCTAGATAATGAAGTGATGGACTTTATTTTCTCCGGGTTAACTTTGATCCCTCTTTCTGAGACCAAAAATCATAAGAGCTTGCCTGCAGGGACACCAAAAACACACTTAGCCAGACTAAACATCATCTTGTAAATCCGCATATTATCAAAAGACTCCTTCAAATCGTCCAACACAGTCTCCTTATTTCTTGACTTGACCACAGTATCATCCACATAAGCATGAACATTATGCCCAATATGATTATGAAGACAAGTCTGCACACAACATTGATAAGTTGCCTCTGTACTTTTAAGTCCAAAAGGCATGGACACGCAGCAGAAAGCTCCAAAAGGCGTGATGAAGGATGTGTTTTCTTGGTATTTAACTGCCATCTTGATCTAATGATAACTGGAATAAGCATCCAGGAAATATAAACTCTCACAACCCGCCATTGGGTCAATGATTTGGTCAATGCGAGCGAGACCAAACAGATCAACTGGACAAGCCTTGTTGAGATCTGTGTAATCCACGCACATGCACCACGTTCCATTATTTTAAGTACTAACATGGGATTAGCCAACCACTCCGGGTGAAAAACCTCCACGATGAAACCTGCTGCTTAGAGCCATGGTACTTCCTCTCCAATAGCTTTACACCGCTCCTCATTGAAACGACGGAGAAATTGCTTGACTGGCTTAAACTTAGGACCCACATTCATGTGGTGCTCAGCCAATTCTCTCGGTACACCCAACATGTCATCAGGTTTCAATGCAAAGATGTCTCGATTCTCACGGATGAATTCGATGAGTGCGCTTTCCTATGCGGTGTCCAGATTAGCTCCGATGGTAACTGCTTTGATGAGTCACTGGTAGTAAATACACCAACTTGGTATCTGCTACCACGAACTTCAGAGGCGGCTCAGACTCTGTGCTGGGCTTATTCAATGGAGTCATATCAGCCGGGTCATCATTATCGTATAAAACTTGAGCTCCGCCTCAGCACAACTTGTCTCTGCAGATGCCGCATCACCTTCCTCGCATTCAAGAGCTCTCTTTCGGTCACTGTGGATCATTATTTTCCCCTTAAGACCCAACATCTTGAGCTTCAAGTAGACATAACAGGGCCGGGCCATGAACTTGGCGAAAGCCGGCCGCCCAAACAGGGCATGATATGGGTCTTGATCTTGACTACTTCGAACCACAAAGTCTCCACACTGTAATTTTAGTCATCTCCAAATGCCACTGATACGTCTCCATCGTATCTATAATTTTTGATTGTTTCATGCCAATATTCTACGACTTTCATATACTTTTGGCAACTTTTGATACTATTTTTGGGACAAACATATTGATCCAGTGCCCAGTGCTAGTTCCAATTTGTTGCAGGTTTTTTGTTTCGCAGAAAATACATAACAAACGAAGTCCAAATGGGATAAAAACTTACAGAGATTTTTTTTGGAATATATGTGAATTTTCGGCAGCGGAATCAACAAAAGGCGGTGCCCGAGGGGCCCACAAGCCTGCCAGGCGTGCCCTGGTGGGTAGGGAGCGCCCTGAGGTCTTGTGGCTACCCCTTAGGTCAGTTGGAGCTGTCCTTCGGCCGCAACGAAGATATTTTTATAAGGAAAATCCCCTCAAAACTTCAGCCCGATCGGAGTTATGAATCTCCGGATATTTAAGAAACGGTGAAAGGCCAAAATCTGGGAGAGCAGAAATAGAAGGAAACAGAGAGAGAGAGAGAGAGAGAGAGAGAGATCCAATCTCGAAGGGGCTCTCGCCCTTTCGCCGCCATGGAGGCCATGGACCATAGGGGAAACCCTCCCATCTAGGGGCAAGGTCAAGTAAGAAGCAGAATGAGGGGGGCTCTCTACCCCTCTCTCCCGCAGGCGCTAGAACACTGTCGGGGCCATCATCGTGATGGCGATCTACTCCAACAACTCCGTCATGTTCACCAACACCTCCATCACCTTCCCCCATCTATCTACAATGGTCCACACTTCCGCAACACTCTTTGCCCTCTACTTGAACATGGTGCTTTATGCTTCATATTATTGTCCAATGATGTGTTGCCATCCTATGATGTCTGAGTAGATTTTTGTTGTCCTATTGGTTGATTGATGATCATGATTGGTTTGAGTTGCATGTTTTATTATTGGTGCTGTCCTATGGTGCTCTCCGTGTCGTGCAACCATGAGGGATCCCCGATGTAGGGTTTGCAATATGCTTATGATTCTCTTATGGTGGGTGGCGTGAGTGATAGAAACACAAACCCGAGTAAGTACGTTGTTTGCGTATGGGAATAAAGAGGATCTTTAGTAGTTGCGGATGCTTTCTAGATTTCCAATCAGAAGTGCATATGATCCAAGTATAGAAAGTATGTTAGCTTATGCCTCTCCCTCATATAAAATTGCAATAATGATTACCGGTCACGTTATCTATTGCCTAGGGACAATTCCGCAAATCCTACCACCACTTTTCCACACTCATTAAACTAACTTCGTTGTTTCTTTATCTAAGCTGCCCCTAGATTTTATTTACATGCTCTTTATTATCTTGCAAACCTATCCTATCACACCTACAAAGTACTTCTAGTTTCATACTTATTCTAGGTAAAGCAAACGTTAAGCATGCGTAGAGTTGTATCGGTGGTCGATAGAACTTGAGGGAATATTTGTTCTACCTTTAGCTCCTCGTTGGGTTCAACACTCTTAATTATTGAGAAGGGCTACAATTGACCCCCTATACTTGTGGGTTATCAGGACCATTTTGTGGTGCTGTTGCCGGGGAGCAATAGCGTGGGGTGAATATTCTTGTGTGTGCTTGTTTGCTTTATCACTAGGTAGATTTTATTTGCTGTTCTTAGTTGTTTTCTATCTTTAGATATGGGTAGGAAATGAAAAATACCAAAAAAATAGATGTACTTGATGCTCCAAAAGTTGAGGAACCTTTGTGTTCCATACTACCGAAGAATATTATTTGGACCATCTTCGATCCGTTTGTGCTCGTTCGGAAACCCTAACTAGCTTGTTGAGGGCAAATCGTTAAATGAGCATGCTTATTATGGTCGATATCGCTTATCTCAAAAAGGGAAACTTTTATGGCATGATATTAATAGTTTGCAATGCTATGCTTGGAATTTATGCGAAATTTATGATTTTACTTGTTGTTTTGAAGAACCTAAAAAACACCTTCCCTATCAATGTGAGGTTAAGGATAATGGAATCGTGTCTTCCTATGCCAAGGGTGTTTATAATTACTATGATATTGAGCAAATTGAGAATTTGTTGCTTTTAAGGGTGCCTATGAAATTGCATCTTTGATTGAAATGTATGATGCTACTCTTTCAAATCTGAAAGTTTTGCCATACTTAAATATTTATATGAAAACTATGCTTCTAATGCTTATGTTAAGCCATATATTGAGGACTCCTCCTCTGTCTAAGAGAAGACTAATATTTTGTAGGAAACTATGGAAGAAGAAATTGTTGAAACCGTGAGATCAGTAGAAGAAAAAGATGAGGAGAAGAGTGAAGAAAAAAAGGAGGAAGAGCGGATTAGCTACCCATGCCCACCTTCTAATGAGACTGAGTCTTCAACTCATACATTGTTTAATTTCCCTTCGTTCTTATCGAAGGATGAATGTTATGATAATGCGATGATCCCATGGATTCATTTGAAATATCCATTTTTGATGAACTTGATGCTTGCTATGCTTGTGGCCATGATGCAATATGAATGATGCTTATGGAGATGAACTTGCTATAGTTCCTTATGTTATGAATGAAATTTGTGCTATTGCACCCACGCATGATAGTCCTATTGTCTTTTTGAATTCTCCCAACTATACTATATCGGAGAAGTTTGCACTTATTAAGGATCATATAGATAGGTTGCCTTTTACTATTACACATGATGATTTTGCTAGATATAATATGCATGTGCTTTATGCTCCTACTTGCAATTATTATGAGAGATGAACTACATCTCCACCTCTCTATGTTTCCAATATGATAAAATTGCAAGAAACTGCTTATGCTATGTATTGACCTTTACTTTGTGTGCATGAATTGTTCTTTTATGACATGGCGATGCATAGGAAGAGAGTTAGACTTTGTGTTTGCATGATATATATTACATTGTGCTCACTACTAAACTAGAAATCATTTTTAATTAAAATTGGCTTTGATATACCTTGGGATCCAAGTGGATCCATTACTTGAGCACTTTATGCCTAGCTTAATGGCTTTAAAGAAAGCACTGCTAGGGAGACAACCCGGAAGTTTTAGAGAGTCATTTTATTATGTTGTGTGCTTTTACATAGTTTAAAAACAAAAAAAATAAAGAGGGGATAAACTTTTTAAAGTAAGAAGGACGAGCTCTATGGAAATGGGGGAGCTCCTTGAACTTTGTTCATGCCCATGGAAACTTTGCACATCTTAATTACAGAAAATTTTCAACAAAAAAAATATCCCCTTGTATAAATACATTGTATTATAAAAATAATGTGCCAAGATTTGCCTTTAGGATGATTAGATTGCTTGTTTGGTGTGTGAAGTGCAGAAAACATAAACTTTGGCTCTAGTGAGTGAGTTTACATTTTTTACTGGAATGTCAAAAGTTTCCAAAAATTTTACACAGTACTTCTATGAAAATTGTTTATTTTGTCCCAATTTTTTAGAATTTTTAGAGTTACAGAAGTATGGTGAATGTCCAGATGACCACAGACTGTCCTGTTTAAGACAGATTCTGTTTTTGATGCATTGTTTTGCTCATTTTGATGAAACTATCGATCGTATAGGTGGTATAAGCCATGGAAAAATTATAATAAATTAGCTACAATGCAAAAATAAAATATGAATTGGTTGGCAACAGTACATGAAGTTGTGATTTGCTTTATTATACTAACGGATCTCACGAGGGTTTAGTTTAGTTTTGTGTGATTGAAGTTTTCATGTTTTGGGTAAGATCACGATGAATGAAGGAATAAGGAGTGGAAAGAGACTAAGCTTGGGGATGGCCGAGGCACCCCAAGGTAATATTGAAGGACTCACAAGAAACTAAGCTTGGGGATGCCCCAGAAGGCATCCCCTCTTTCTTTTAACAACCATCGGTAATTTTACTTGGAGCTATATTTTTATTCGTCGCATGATATGCGTAAATCTTGGAGCGTCGTGTGATTTTTATTTTTATTTTAATAATGCAACATTCTGGTATGAGATAGTCCTTGGTCTATTTATAGAATGCTTCATGCACCTCACTTATATCTTTTGAGTATGGCTTTATAGAATGCTTCATGTGCTTCACTTATATCATTTAAAGTTTGGATTGCCTGTTTCTCTACCCATAGAAAACTGCCATTTGTAGAATGCTCTTTTGCTTCACTTATATTTGTTAGAGCATGGGCATATCTTTTGTAGAAAGAATTAAACTCTCATGCTTCACTTATATCTATTTAGAGAGTTAACAAGAGTTGGTCATTCACATGGTTAGTCATAAAATCCTACATAAAACTTGTAGATCACTGAATATGATATGTTTGATTCCTTGCAATAGTTTTGCGATATCAAGATGGTAATATGAGAGTCACGCTAGTGAGTAGTTGTGAATTGGATAAATACATGTGTTGAAGTTTGTGATTCCCATAGCATGCACGTATGGTGAACCGTTATGTAACTAAGTCGGAGCATGATTTGTTTAATGATTGTCAACCTTTGTGTGAGGGTCGGAAGCGCGCGATGATTAACTCCTACCAACCTCTCCCCTAGGAGCATGCGTCTAATGCTTTGTTTTATAACTATTAGACTTTTGCAATAAGTATGTGACTTATTTATGACTAATGTTGGGTCCATGGATTATACACACTCTCACCCTTCCACCTTTGCTAGCCTCTATAGTACCGTGCAACTTTCGCCGGTGCATCAAATCTACCTTCCTCAAAACAGCCACCATATATTTTCCTTAAAAAAAACACCATACCTACCTATTATGAAATTTCCATAGCCATTCCAAGATATATTGACATGCAACTTCCACCGTTCCATTTAGTATGACATGCACCATCATTTTCATATTGCTTTCAATGATCGTAAGATAGCTTGCATGATGTTTTCATGGCTTGTCCGTTTTTTGATGTCATTTCCTAGGCTAGATTGTTGCACATCCCGGTATCCTACCGGAAGCATTCATATAGAGTCATATTTTTGTTCCAGGTATCGAGTTGTAAGTAAATAAAAGTGTGATGATTTTCATTATTAGAGCATTGTCTCATGTGAGAAAAAGATGATGGAAGCTATTAATCACTCACAAGTTGGGATGAGTCTCCATACTTTACAAAAAATAAAAGAGGCCAGCGAAGCCAAAATAAATAAATAAAGAGGCCAGATATGCCCACCAAAATCAAAAAAATGATGAGAGAAAGAAAGAAGGGACAATGCTACTATCTTTTTCCACACTTGTTGTGACAGCCCGAGACCGACGCTCCAGAAGATTCTAGAAAATTCCCCTTTTATTTCCGTTCTCGTCAGGTGTTCGTCTAGTTGTTGGATTCATCATCGCATCATTCGCATCATATGCATTGTACCATCACCTGTTTTCGAAAATTTGCATCCGTTCGTAGTTGCCGGTTCTCTCTGTTCTTGCCGTTGCCCGTTGAGACGAACCACACACACACGCGCCCGCGGCACCGTTTAAATAAAACCGTTTTTAAGCGTGCGCAAAAATATTCTCGGATCGAGTAGAAACTTTATGTGTGGTCTTGTTTTAGTGTAGTTAGACCGCCTGTCGATTTTCGTCGCAGTCGGAGGTCATTTGATTCCCCAAACAGTCATCAGTAGCGGCATCTTCACTGGGTCTATCATCGGACGTTTATCGCTGTTTTAAATCTTCGTGCCGCACCGCACCGCTTCCCTCTCTTCCCCTCCTAGATCGTCTACACAGCCACCGTAACCCCCCTCTCCGCTTTCGGTCCGCCGAGTCGACACCCGGCAGTCCGAAAACAGACAGTGTCAGCTAACACTAGCCCTAAACCTATATATAACCCTAGTCCCCTCGTTCCGCATGCCAAACCCTAGCCAGCCCCTTCTCCCTCCTCCAACCAGCCCGTCCGAGCCCATCTGGGCCCGACCGGGCCCGAATCAGTCCGTCCCCGAGCTCTCCCGTGCCTCCCATGGCAGCCCCGTGCGCGAGCTCCTCGTGCCGCAGCCACTGGCCTCGCTAGAGAGCAGCTGCCCTGCCGGAGTCGCCGGAGCCATCCCTCTCCTCGGCGGAGACCTCCCTCTCCTTCCCTTTCCTCCTTTCTACTTCTTCCTCCTCTCACCCCCGCTCATCTCTTTCTGCCGCAGGAAGCTCCACTGCCATGGCCGACCTCAGCTCCGCCGCTCGTCACCGTCTCCGCCGGGAATGGGGCCGCCGTCGCCGGATCTGGCCTCCCCTCGCCCGGATCCGCTGGTGCTCAACCTCCTTGCACCGCCGGAGTGCCGACCTTCCTGCGCCGTCGCCGCCGCCAGTCCCTGCCCCGTGCGAGCGGGATCGGGAGTACAAAGCCGCTCGACCTCGCATTGACCCCCGAGCGCGTCTGCTTGGGCCAGCCCAGCAATTGCCCCAGCTCCCTTCGCCAGCCTCTCGAGCCGACCTGGGCCCAGATCCGACCCAAAGTGAGCTAGCCCCCCTGCCTTTTTTTTATATTTTTCCGTGTTTGTAAAACGTTGGTACTTAATATTCCGTGCATCGTATGAAAATAATTCTAACATGTAAAATGTGTAGAATTTCGTCTAGTTTAACAATAACCTATTTTCATGCATGTTTAAAATACTTAAACCTGTTGTTTGCATCGATTTGCGTGATGACCATTTAATATGGCTTAATTCATATTTATATGACCGTGCATCCAAATTAATAAAATCATGTATTAGAACTGTTCATCCCATTCGCACCGCATTTTCATGTAAGATAAAATTGTTGGATTGTTGGTTGCATTTAATTTTGCATTATCGAATTGCTTTAACGTGGTTAGGCCTAATACCCGCATATTTAATTGTGAATAATTTTCTAGATGAACCCATGCTTATTATATAGTTTTCGGGGTAGAAAAACCCATGAGATTTATCTATGCATTTAGTTTTGCCATTTGAGCATGTTGTGTGCATGTCATTTATGCCGTGATGCCCTTTTGTCATTTTCGTAGGATTTAATCCGGGCATGATATGGATTAATTTTCAACATGAGAGATGCTCTTGGATATGTGTCCTAGCCCATGGACATTTTGCTTGTCATAGAAATGCATGTTTAGTTGTTGTTTTGTTGTTGTCAACTTGCTATAACAATCTGTTATTTTGATGGTCCATAATATTTCAAAGTCTGGAATCTGTTATATTTTGTTGCTGTCTTGCCATGCGAATTGCTAGTAATCTAGAACTCTTTTGTGGTAGGTGTAATGGAGTTATTTGTTGTTGATATTGCCCTCTAGCATGCCGTTAAGTTTCATGCCATAATATGACTTTTAGCATATAGTTTCACTGTTGTCAATATGCCTTCGTGATAAAAACTGCACTGTCAAAAACTGCTTTTGTGGTAGGTGCATTTTGGAATATTGTAACTAGTTGTTTTCATATGTTCAAAATGCTATCTTGCTGTTTTGACAAATTTCAACTAAAACTTGTTTCGTTGATTGTGGTTGAACCGTAGCTCCGGTTTGGACATTCCATATATGAAACTTGCTTAGAATATCATGTAGTTTCATAATAACTTGTTGCATTCATGATTTGCGATGTTTGTGAGTGTTTTCCCCATGCATTTGCATTCATGTCATGTGCATATTGTGTTGCTCATATCTTTTAAACCGTAGCTCTGTTTGAGATGTTCTATATATGTAAATCGATTAGAATGACGTGTAGAATAACATGGTATGCTTTATTTTTCTGTTTAAAAAATATAAAATATGATTAGTTCAGATCTGGATCAAATTCATAAATTAACACATGGGGTCATTTCGGAAATGGTATAAGTTGTTTCCGGCCTCATTTAAGATGCCTAGATAGATAGTTTACTTATGCTTCACCTCTTGCTATCTTTAACAACATTTCATATTGTCGTGTACCTAACGGGAGTGAACTAAATAATTCGAATGTGGAGTTTCGTCAATATGTAACTCGTTCATATTGAGCTTCACTTTAATGTGTAGAAGTTGTTTGATGTCAATTGTCGTGCCTTGCATATTAAACCGGACATGCATCATATTTGACGTGCACCGTGTTTTGCATATGTTCTGGTGTATCTTGTGTTGACTGTTTGTTTCGGATTGCTTCTTCTCGATAGAGTTTCGAAAGCGTTCGGTGTGTGAGGATTCGTTCGACTACGTTGGTTCGTCTTCTTCATGGACTCGGTCTTCTTTCGAGCGGGATCTCAGGAAAGATGACACATTTCCCTGGATACCATTACTATCATTAACATGCTAGTTGTCTCGCTTTTGTCGCTTTGTCTCGCTACCTACCACCTGTTTGATAAACCTCCCAACATTGCCATGATAAGCCTCTAACCTCTCCACATCCTAGCAAAGCTTTGTTTGACTATGCTACCGCTTGCTTAGCCCCTCTTATAGCGTTTCTAGCTACAGGTGCAATTGCTTCCATGTGTCAACATGGGCATTATTTTGTTATATCACAATATTGTTGTTATTTAATTTAAAGCACATATATACTTTGTAAAGGTGGAAGGCTCGGCCTTTGCTTGGTGTTTTGTTCCACTCTTGCCTCCCCTATTTACTTCAGAACCGGTGTTATGTTCCATAAATGAGCGCTCCTAACATGCTCGGGGTTGTTATGGGGACCCCCTTGATTTTTGGTTTGGGATAAAACTTGTCTGGCAAGGCCCAACATTGGTACTACATTTGCCTAATAATTAATGAACTTGCATAGGGAGTAATTACCTCGTGGATAATTTAATTAACCCCCGAGCCAGTGCTCCTCATGAGTGTTGGTCCCACGTGTCAACCGTCGGTGGCTACCAGGGGCAACTCTGTGTTTGGCCTACCAGAACATTGGACAATCCGTCGTGTCCTGAGAACGAGATACACGGCTCCTATCGGGATCGTCGACACGTCGGGCGGCCTTGCTGGATTTGTTTTACCTTTCTCGAACATCTTGAGTCAGGAATTCCGATTATTCTTCGAGCTATCTCGAGGTGTTGGATTTCCTTTGGAATTTCCTAGGAAGATCACGAGATCCATGATTGAGGTTATTCCCGCTGAGTGTTTTTAATTTGTGATGAATGAGTTGGAGCACCCCTGCAGGGTTAAATCTTTTCGAGAAGCCGTGCCCGCGGTTATGTGGCAAACTTGGACAATTTGTTTAACACCCAGTCATAGAAAACTTGAAGTAAACTCTAATAAAATACACCAACTATGTGCGTAACCGTGACTGTCTCTTCTCGCGAGTCCTTATCCAGAAGAGAACATGGTGGGGTTATGATTGACGTAAGTAGGTGTTCAGGATCAGTTAGTGATCATTGCTAGTTCACGTCCGTTATGCGTAGACCACCATACTTTAATTTCTGTACTCGTAAGTTAGCCACTCAATTAAATGCTTAGTCGCTTGCTGTAGCCTCACCACTTCACCATACCTTACCTATTAAGCTTTAATAGTCTTGATACCCTTGGAAATGAGATTGCTGAGTCCCTGTGGCTCACAGATTACTACAACAACAGTTGCAGGTACAGGTAATGCGATGATTTGACGTGAGCGCATTGCTTGATTTGACTTGGAGTTCTTCTTCTTCTTCTTCTTTTTCTTCTTCTTCTTCTTCTTCTTCTTTTTCTTCTTCTTCTTCTTCAATCTTGGATGGGTTCCAGGCAGCAGCCTGGGATAGCAAGGATGGATGTCATTTTATCGTTTGATTTCGTCCGTAGCCGGACCCTGCTCTTCTGCATGATGTTTGAGTATGTATTGTATTGATGTGACTTTGATGTAGCTTTTGGCGAGTGTAAGACAATTCCATATACTCATCTCTTCTGTACATGTACTTGTAATGATATCCATTCTTACGAACGCATCGAGATGCGCTTCTATCCCTGTCGAGGCCCTCATGCCAAAATAAGGATAGGACCGCATCTTGGGCGTGACAAGTTGGTATCAGAGCCTGTACCGACCTAGGAGCCCCCTTTATTGATCGAACTTGGCCGAGTTGAGTCTAGAGAAAACCTGTTTTGAGTCTAGTTATATCGGAGAGTAGGTTTCTTTTTACTCCTCTTCCATGCTCTGGTGAGGTATTCGACTTAGGAATTTTGATTCTACTCCTCTTCTCGCTCAATTTTTTTTAGGATCACGCGGGTATTTTGGAAACTATATGATGCCGATGTGACAGGGTTCTGTCTTGGTGCCTCCTATCTGACTTGATTTCTTCCGGGGAGTCGAGCTCCAGGGAATGTTGGCACATCGTTATCATTCAGCTTCCTTGATATCTCAGGACGGAGGATGTTCGAAATTGCTTCAATACTTATCGTGGTGAGATAAGGTCGAAGTCACCTAGGACTGGGGAGCCGTCCGGGATACCACCATGGTTTAGTATCGTTGTGAGTTTGAGGATTCGAGATTAGACGAGTTTGCGAAATTTCTTGAATTATGGTGTGGAAGGCTGCGGATGCAGTTGCAGCTGATTGCCTAGGGCAGGTTCCTGATTCCGCAACCCGAATCGCATAAACAAGAAAGTTTCGGAAGTTCTTAGGTGGGAATTCAAGTAGTTACCTAGAATTATCTTTCCAACAGGTGCATAGTGGGTATGTATTTGTTCTGGCTTGTTTCATAAGCCTCATCCTTTGTTTTGTTTTAAATATGGTAATTCGAGTTGCTTCGATGTCAAGTGGTGAATTCATATATTTCCAAGTAGTGTTCTCTTATTTTTGTGGGAATGCTAATTCTTTTGCTCAATCAAGTTATCATATCAATTCTTTTCCTACCGGTGTGCTTCTCTTCAAGATATTCTATCCTCTTCAATATTGCAAGATCAATTCTCATATTTTGTTCTGGAGTTGTCTCATCTGTTCCAAGTTTTCTTGTTTTTCCCGCCCTCCCACCTTTTTTCTTCAATGATTTAATTCTCATCCAAGTGCTTTCTCTTCATCAATGCTTCCGCTATCTTTTCTTCTATCTTGTTTCCGGTGATTTCTTGTGGATATTCTCAGGAGTTGCATTTCAGGATCTATCATCATATTCCTTGTTCTCGTTGTTATTCTTCTCTGGTAATTCTTTATGAAGATGCTCAATTCTCAAGTTATCATTCAGTAGTATTCATCTTTGTTTTGTTTTTCGATGGATTCAATTCAAGTTCTTGGTGTTCATCATATAATTATCATTCTTTATTTGCTCTCCCATGTTGGAATTCCTTATCAACTCTCTCTTGTTTATTCATATCTCTATTCTATCCGGAATGTTGAAGATGTCTCAGAAGACATTCATTTTCATTCTTGTCCTCTTAAATTATTTCAAGGGTCTCATATCATCAAGTTCTTAATTTGTACTGGCGCAATCTCTCTTTCTGAGCAATTGCTTCAACAGTGGTGTCTTTTTAATGGGCCCATAAGCCACAGATCCTTTCCCAGGATCATACCTGACTCTCCTAATCTTTCGAGAGATGTCCTTCAGTTCTTTTGAATATGACATAAGAATGAATTTCATCAGTCATGTGCCTTCTCGAAGATCGCTTCTAAATCATTTCATTGTTGTCTCAACCATTCCTTGCTCATTATTCCGGAGTATCTTAGTAATTCATGGTGTTGTTTCTCTTCATCATTCTCTGCTTTGAAGACCGAAGGAGTGTTTCTCTTAATCTTTGCTCATTCTCTCAAAGATTCTTGGGTTCAGGCTGTTGCTATCATCTCAATTGTTTTGATCATGTGTTATTCTCCCATATCAATCCGGTGCTTTCAGAATGGTTGTCATTTCTCGATCCGTCGAAGGCCATCGTTTCAGAAGATTTGTTCGTTCTTAGCCTTCAGCTTTCGTTCTGAAATTCCTCTCAATTGTTGTTCCTTCGTTCGATCTCAATTATTCCGGTGCCTTTTCAGTTTCTATTAAGCAGTTCTTGATCTCTTCATTCCGGTGCTTCGTTCAAGTTTTCTATTAGGTTGATCATGCTCTCTTCGTTCTCATGTTATTTCATCCATTTGCATTATCCTCTTTTGTTTTGAATTCTTACCGGTGTTCTCGTGCAAGACCTCTTCAAGTGTGTGATCTCTCTCTCTTCAATCTTTTTTTTAAGAAGAATAAGAGGTTTGTGAAATCCATGGCTTGTCATCAATTTAACTTGATGAAGGATATTCATATCATAATTCTTATTCTTGTTTCATCCAAGTGATTTCAATCCTTCTTCCGGAGTTGTTCACGATATCAAATTCCTTATCCCAAGTGGTCATCTTTCTTTTCCGGAGTTCCTAGTCTTTTCTCAAGTATCTTGTTGCTAAGCTTCATCTAATTCATAGCAAGGCCCAATCTTATTCTTTTTGCATCCTTCAATTCTTTTCTATCATCCTCTCTTTTCCAGAGGTTCTTCCTGGTGGTTCTTCAAGATTTCTTTCATTTTCAAGTCTTCTTCTAGATTCTTGTTGGAGGTACTCAAGTGTTCTTATCTTGGATTCTAAGTTCAATTCCTTCTTCATTGTCTTTTTAGGTGGTGTTATTAATTCTTGACTATAAGGAGTCTCGAAGGTAAATTGTCAAGAATAAGATAAGTAAACCCATCCTGTTTTCTCGGAGTTATCTTGGGTTGGATTTGACCTAAAGCATTTCCCTAAGGATTGTTGCTATCATGGTATCATAGATGATTCAAGTTTTCTCCTCCTCCTCTTGGTGAAAGAAGTTTGGCATATCTTGTTGCTCTCAATCAATCATTTGTTTCTGTTGTGGTAGGTTGTCACCTCATAATTTTGAGATGTTTTCCATAAGTCCACAATAAGCTTGTTCTTTTCGTTGTTGGCGTTTCAAAAACTCCATTCATCCATGCTTCTCAAATTCATTAGTGCTGGAAGTTGTCATTTTCTTCTCAGTTCTATTCTCTACAAAGATCTAGCTTCTATTCTTTTGTTCCGGAGGCCTTGTGATGTTGCTCTCTTGAATCCATCGTCTTGCTTTGTCAAGATCATGTTCTTTCTTGCTTGTCCATTAACTGAAGTGCTGCCAAAATTTCCTGTGAATTATGCTTGTTATTCATTCTTCATCTCTTGAATCTTTCTTGTTTCATTGGTTTCACTCGTTTCTGAAAGAAGCAACTAAGTTTTACCTTTTGCTCTTTCTCTTCCCCTTTTCATCCTCGTGTAGTGGAGGAGAGTTGTGACAGCCCGAGACCGACACTCCCGAAGATTCCAGAAGATTCCCCTTTTATTTCCGTTCTCGTCAGGTGTTCTTCTAGTTATCGCATTCATCATCGCATCATTCGCATCATATGCATTGCATCGTCACCTGTTTTCCAAAATTTGCATCCGATCGTAGTTGCCGGTTCTCTCCATTCTTGCCGTTGCCTGTTGAGACCAACCACACATGCACGCGCCTGCTGCACCGTTTAAATAAAACGGTTTTTAAGTGCGCGTGCGAAAAAATATTCTCGGATCGAGTCGAAACTTGACGTGCGGTCTTGTTTTAGTGTAGTTAGACCGCCTGTCAATTTTTGTCGCAGTCGGAGGTCATTTGATTCCCCGAACGGTGGTCAGTAGCGGCATCGTCGTCGGGTCTATCATCAGACATTTATCGCTGTTTTAAATCTTCGTGCCGCGCCGCACCGCTTCCCTCTCTTCCCCTCCTAGACCATCTACACAGCCACCGTAATCCCCCTCTCCGCTTCTGGTCCGCTGAGTCGACACCCAACAGTCCGAAAACAGACAGTGTCACCTAACCCTAGCCCTAAACCTATATATAACCCTAGTCCCCTTGTTCCGCGTACCAAACCCTAGCCAGCCCCTTCTCCCTCCTCCACCCAGCCCACCCAGGCCCATCTGGGCACGATCGGGCCCGAATCAGCCCGTCCACGAGCTCTCCCGTGCCTCCCATGGCAGCCCCGTGCCCGAGCTCCTCGCACCGCAGCCACCGGCCACGCCGGAGAGCAGCCGCCCTGCCGGAGTCGCCGGAGCCGTCCCTCTCCTTGCCGGAGACCTCCCTCTCCTACCCTTTCCTGCTTTCTCCTTCTTCCTCCTCTCACCCCCGCTCATCTCTTTCTGCCGCGGGAAGCTCCGCTGCCATGGCTGACCTCAGCTCTGCCGCTCGTCGCCGTCTCCGCCGGGAATGGGGCCGCCGTTGCCAGATCCGGCCTCCCCTCGCCCAGATCCACCGCTGCTCAACCTCCTTGTGCCGTCGGAGTGCCGACCTCCCTGCGTCGTCGCCGCCGCCAGTCCCTGCCCCGTGCGAGCGGGATCAGGAGTACGAAGCCGCTCGCCCCCGCGTTGATCCCCGAGCGCCTTCGCGTGGGCCAGCCCATCCAATGCCCCACCTCCCTTCGCCAGCCTCCCGAGCTGACCTGGGCCCAGATCCGGCCCAAAGTGAGCTAGCCCCCCTGCCTTTTTTTTATTTTTCCGTGTTTGTAAAACGTTGGCAATTAATATGCCGTGCACCGTATGAAAATAATTCTAACATGTAAAATGTGTAGAATTTCATCTAGTTTCACAATAACTTATTTTCATGCATGTTTAAAATATTTAAACCTGCTGTTTGCATCGATTTGCGTGATAACCATTTAATATGGCTTAATTCATAATTATATGACCGTGCATCCCAATTAATAAAATTATGTATTAAAAATGTTCATCCCATTCACACCATATTTTCATGCATGATAAATTTGTTGGATTGTTGGTTGCATTTAATTTTGCATTATCGAATTGCTTTAACGTGGTTAGGCCTAATACCCGCATATTTAACTGTGAATAGTTGTCTACATGAACCCATGCTTATTATATATGTTTTCGAGGTAGAAAAACCCATAGGATTTATCCGTGCATTTAGTTTTGCCATTTGAGCATGTTGTGTGCATGTCATTTATGCCGTGATGCCCTTTTGTCATTTTCGTAGGATTTAATCTGGGCATGATATGGATTAATTTTCAACATGAGAGACGCTCTTGGATATGTGTCCTAGCCCATGGACATTTTGCTTGTCATAGAAATGCATGTTTGGGTGTTGTTTTGTTGTTCTCAACTTTCTATAAAAATCTGCTATTTTGATGGTCCAAAATATTTCACTGGAATCTGTTATATTTTGTTGTTGTCTTGCCATGTGAATTTCTAGTGATCTAGAACTCTTTTGTGGTAGGTGTAATGGAGTTATTTGTTGTTGATATTGCCCTCTAGCATGCTGTTAAGTTTCATGCCATAATATGAATTTTAGCATATTGTTTCACTGCTGTCAATATGCCTTCGTGATAAAAACTGCACTGTCAAAAACTGCTATTTTCACTAAGTCTAAAACTGTTATCAAGTAGCCTTCTTGTGAGCTTCCTACCAAGTGATCCATGCATGTTTTGATTATGATTTGTGAAGATAAAATGAAGTGAATATTGTATGATATTGCCTCATGCTTAGTTTGTGCATTTTGGAATATTGTAACTAGTTGTTTTCATATGTTCAAAATGCTATCTTTCTGTTTTTGACAGATTTCAACTAAAACTTGTTTCGTTGATTGTGGTTGAACCGTAGCTCCGTTTTGGACATTCCATATATGAAACTTGCTTAGAATCTCATGTAGTTTCATAATAACTTGTTGCATTCATGATTTGAGATGTTTGTGAGTGTTTTCCCCATGCATTTGCATTCATGTCATGTGCATCTTGTGTTGCTCATATCTTTTAAACCGTAGCGCCGTTTGAGATGTTCTATATATGTAAATCGATTATAATGACATGTAGAATAAAATGGTATGATTTATTTTTCTGTTTAAAAAATATAAAATATGATTAGTTCAGATCTGGATCAAATTCATAAATTAACACATGGGGTCATTTCGGAAATGGTATAAGTTGTTTCCGGCCTCATTTAAGATGCCTAGATAGATAGTTTACTTATGGTTCACCTCTTGCTATGTTTAAAAACATTTAATATTGTCGTGTACCTAAAGGGAGTGAACTAAATAATTCGAATGTGGAGTTTCGTCAATATGTAACTCGTTGCATATTGAGTTTCACTTTAATGTGTAGAAGTTGTTTGAAGTGAATTGTCGTGCCTTGCATATTAAACCGGACATGCATCATATTTGGCGTGCACCGTGTTTTGCATATGTTGTGGTGTATCTTGTGTTGACTGTTTGTTTTGGATTGCTTCTTCTCGATAGAGTTCCGAAAGCGTTCGGAGTGTCAGGATTCGTTCGACTACGTTGGTTCGTCTTCTTCATGGACTCGTTCTTCTTTCGAGCGGGATCTCAGGCAAGATGACAGATTTCCCTGGATACCATTACTATCATTAACATGCTAGTTGTCTCACTTTTGTCGCTTTGTCTCGCTACCTACCACCTGTTTGATAAAACTCCCAACATTGCCATGATAAGCCTCTTACCTCTCCACATCCTAGCAAACCTTTGTTTGGCTATGTTACCGCTTGCTTAGCCCCTCTTATAGCGTTTCTAGCTGCAGGTGCAATTGCTTCCATGTGTCAACATGGGCATTCTTTTGTTATATCACAATATTGTTGTTATTTAATTTAAAGCACATATATACTTTGTAAAGGTGGAAGGCTCGGCCTTTTGCTTGGTGTTTTGTTCCACTCTTGCCTTCCCTATTTACTTAAGAACCGGTGTTATGTTCCATAAATGAGCGCTCCTAACATGCTCGGGGTTGTTATGGGGACCCCCTTGATTTTTGGTTTGGGATAAAACTTGTCTGGCAAGGCCCAACATTGGTACTACATTTTCCTAATAATTAATGAACTTGCATAGGGAGTAATTACCCGTGGATAATTTAATCAACCCCTGGGCCAGTGCTCCACATGAGTGATGGTCCCACCTGTCAACCGCCGGTGGCTACCAGGGGCAACTCTGTGTTTGGCCTACCGGAAGTTTGGACAATCAGTCTTGTCTTGAGAACGAGATACGCGACTCCTATCGGGATCGTCGACACGCCGGGTGGCCTTGCTGGATTTGTTTTACCTTTCTCAAACGTCTTGAGTGAGGAATTCCGATTATTCTTCAAGCTATTTCGAGGGGTTGGATTTCCTTTGAAATTGCCTAGGAAGATCACGAGATGCGTGGTTGAGGTTATTCCCGCTGAGTGTGGTTAATTTGTGATGGATGAGTTGGAGCAACCCTGCAGGGTTAAATCTTTTCAAGAAGTCGTGCCCGCGGTTATGTGGCAAACTTGGACAATTTGTTTAAGACCCGGTCATAGCAAACTTGAAGTAAACTCTAATAAAATACACCAACTGTGTGCGTAACCGTGACTGTGTCTTCTCGCGAGTCCTTATCAGGAAGAGAACACTGTGGGGTTATGATTGACATAACTAGGTGTTTAGGATCAGTTAGTGATCATTTCTAGTTCATGTCCGTTATGCGTAGACCAACATACTTTAATTTCTGTACTCGTAAGTTAGCCACTCAATTAAATGCTTAGTCGCTTGCTGCAGCTTCACCACTTCACCATACCTTACCTATTAAGCTTTAATAGTTTTGATACCCTTGGAAATGAGATTGCTGAGTCCCTGTGGCTCACAGATTACTACAACAACAATTGCAGGTACAAGTAATGCGATGATTTGTCGTGAGCGCGTTGCTTGATTTGACTTGGAGTTCTTCTTCTTCTTCTTCTTCTTCAATCTTGGATGGGTTCCAGGCGGCAGCCTGGTATAGCAAGGATGGATGTCATTTTATCATTTGATTTCGTCCGTAGCCGGACCCTACTCTTATGCATGATGTTTGAGTATGTATTGTATTGATGTGACTCTGATGTAGCTTGTGGCGAGTGTAAGCCAATTCCATATACTCATCTCTTCTGTACATGTACTTGTAATGATATACATTCTTGTGAATGCATCGAGATGCGCTTCTATCCCTATCGAGGCCCTCATGCCAAAATAAGGATAGGACCGCATCTTGGGCGTGACACTTGTGCTTCAAATTAGCACCATGATCTTAATGATAGAGAGTCTCCTATTTTGTCACTTTCATATAGCTAGTGGAATTTTCATCATTTGCATGACCACTTAGTTTTCTTTTTGAACTTTCAAACACTTATAGCTCTAGTGCACCCGTTGCATGGCAATCCCTACTCACCCACATTGATATATATATATATATATATATATATTGATGGGCATCTCCATAGCCCGTTGCTACGCCTAGTTGATGTGATACTATCTTCTTCTTTTTCCTCATCACCTCCACCATATTCTATTCCACCTATAGTGCTATATACATGGCTCACGCTCATGTATTGCGTGAGAGTTAAAAAGGTTTGAGAACATAAAAAGTGTGAAACAATTGCTTGACTTGTAATCGGGGTTGTGCATGATTTAGATACTTTGTGTGGGGAAGATGGACCATAGTCAGACCATATGATTTTGTAGGGATAACTTTCTAAGGCCATGCTATTTTGTAAGGACACAATTGCCTTGTTGGTGTGCTTGAAGTATTACTGTTTTTATGTCAATATAGACTATTGCTTTTAATCAATTGTATGTTAATATTCATGCCATGATTAGATTATATGATCAAGATTATGCTATGTAGCATTCCACATCAAAAATTATCTTTTTTATCATTTACCTACTCGAGTCCGAGCAGGAATTAAGCTTGGGGATGCTGATACGTCTCCATCATATCTATAATTTTTGATTGTTTCATGCCAATATTCTATGACTTTCATATACATTTGGAAAATTTTTATACTATTTTTGGGACTAACATATTGATCCAGTGCCCAGTGCCAGTTCCTGTTTGCTACATGTTTTTTGTTTCACAGAAAATCCATATCAAATGAAGTCCAAATGGGATAAAAACTTACGCAGATTTTTTTGGTATATATGTGAATTTTGGGAAGTGGAATCAACGGAAGGCGGTGCCCGAGAGGCCCACAAGCCTACCAGGCGTGTCGTGGGGGTAGGGCACGCCTTGAGGGCTTGTGGATACCCCTTAAGTCGGTTGGATCTGTCCTCCAGATGCGAGAAAGATATTTTTGTAAGGAAAATCCCCTCAAAATTTCATCGCGATCGGAGTTACGGATCTCCAGATATTTAAGAAACGGTGAAAGGCCAAAATCTAGGAGCGCACAAACATAGGGAAACAGAGAGAGAGATCCAATGTCGTAGGGACTCTCGCCCCTCCGCCGCCATGGAGGGCATGGACCAGTGGGGAAACCTTTCTCCCATCTAGGGGGAAGGCCAAGGAAGAAGAAGAAGGAGGGGGACTCTCTCCCCTTCTCTCCTGGTGGTGCCGGAACTTCGCCGGGGCCATCATCGTGACGACGATCTACTCCAACAACTCCGTCATCTTCACCAACACCTCCATCACCTTCCCCCATCTATCTATAGTAGTCCACTCTTCCACAACCCGCTGTACCCTCTACTTGAACATGGTGCTTTATGCTTCATATTATTATCCAATTATGTGTTGCCATCCTATGATGTCCGGGTAGATTTTTGTTGTCCTATTGGTTGATTGATGATCATGATTGGTTTGAGTTGCATGTTTTATTATTGGTGCTGTCCTATGGTGCTCTCCGTGTCGTGCAAGCGTGAGGGATCCCCACTGTAGGGTTTGCAATATGCTTATAATTCTCTTATGGTGGGTGGAGTGAGTGATAGAAACACATACCCGATTAAGTAGGTTGTTTGTGTATGGGAATAAAGATGACTTGATACCTTATAATGCTATGGTTGGGTTTTACCTTAATGATATTTAGTAGTTGCGGATGCTTTCTAGAGTTCCAATCATAAGTGGATATGATCCAAGCAGAGAAAGTATGTTAGCTTAAGCCTCTCCCTCATCATAAATTGCAATAATGATTACCCGTTTAGTTATCGATTGCCTAGGGACAATTCCGCAACTCCTACCACCACTTTTCCACACTCGTTAAACTAACTTAGTTGTTTCTTTATCTAAGAAGCCCCTAGTTTTTATTTACGTGCTCTTTATTATCTTGCAAACCTATCCTATCACACCTACAAAGTACTTCTAGTTTCATACTTGTTCTAGGTAAAGCGAACGTTAAGCGTGCGTAGAGTTGTATCTATGGTCGATAGAACTTGAGGGAATATTTGTTCTATCTTTAGCTCCTTGTTGGGTTTGATGCTCTTACTTATCGAGAAAGGATACAATTGATCCCCTATACTTGTGGGTTATCAGCCACCTCTAGGGCAATTTTACCCACCGGGTTAGCAGACTTGCCCGGCACAATAGCGTGAAATACTGTGGATGACGGTTTAAGAGCTTTGTCAGTCATCTCCATCCGGCGGAAGGTATCATAGTACAATATGTTGATGCTACTACCACCGTCCATCAGTACCATAGTAAATTTATATCCTCCTACCTTGAGGGGCCACTACGAGTGCCAAGTGTCCCGGGTTATCAACCCGTGGCGGGTGATCCTCCTTGCTCCATGATATCGTATACTCAGACCACTTCAAATATTGCGGAAGAGCCGATGTGGTGGTGTGGATCGCCCTCTTGTGCAACTTCTGATCTCGTTTATCAAGATTTGTGGTGAAAATGTAATATTGTCCATCACTGAGCTGCTTCGGGTTACTCTGATACCGAGGCTGATTTTTTTGTTGTTGACCACCATTGTCAGGCTGCTGATGGTGGCCACCCTGATTACCTTGACTCTGGTAGCCCGAATTTGAGCCGCCTCCACCGAAGCCTGACCCATGAGATCTAGATCCTGACCTGCGAGGTGGTCCGTTGCCATTACCATGATGCCGATTCAGGCTGTAATTCCGGAACTCCCGCATGATATAGCAGTCCATCCAAGCATGAGTTGACGGTTTGCCGGGTTGACTGTGCTCTGGGCAAGGTGTGTTTAGCATTGGTTCGATTTAAAAGGGGGCCTTAGCTTTGCTGAAAGGCAGCTTTCCATTGCCTTTCGCATGATTATTCCCAGTATTGCTGTCGACCACAAGATTAGACCCGCCGTCCTGGTGCTTTCGCTTTGTTATTACTAGCTCCATTATGATGTTGACCCTTTCCATTGTCGTTCTTCTTACCCTGAGCCAACTTCTTCTCTTCGGAACCCGAATCCTTAGTGTTATAAGAATCCGCATACTTAGTGAGAGCTGACATGAGCTCACCCATGTCTAGATAGGAACGCTTGAGCCGCCTAAGCTTCTGCTTAAGGGGTAGGAAGTGACAATTCTTCTCGAAAATGGGGACTGCATGAGCCGGTGAGATATTGTCAGATGAATGAACAACGGTCGAAACCTGCCGGACCCAATGATTGGACGACTCATCCTGCTCCTGCACATAATGATCGAGGTCAACAATCCTCATAGTGTTGGGGAATGTTGCATGGGAAACAAAAAATTTCCTACGCACACGCAAGATCTATCCATGGTGATGAGCATCTACGAGGGGGAGAGAGGATCTAAATACCCTTGTAGATCGCTAAGCGGGAAGCGTTAAGAAACGCGATTGATGTAGTCGAACGTCTTCGCGATCCAAATCGCCAAGGGTCCCACGATCCAATCACGATCCGTCCCGATCTAGCGCCAAACGGACGGCACCTCCGCGTTTAGCACACGTACAACTTGATGACGATCTCCGCCTTATTGATCTAGCAAGAGGGAGCGGAGAGGTAGATGAGTTCTCCGGCAGCACGATGGCATGGCGGTGATGGTGGTGGAACTATTCCCGCAGGGCTTCGCCAAGCACCGTCGAAATGATCTAGAGGAGGAACGACGATCTATAGGAAGAGTGTAGCACGTGGCTGATTTCTATGTCCAAAAACCCTCAATATCTCTAGTATATATAGGAGGAGGGAGGGAGGAGGCCTACGCCCTAGGGCTAGCCCCTTTTCCAAGTTTTCAAGGAGGAGAGGAGGAGTCCTCCTCCAATCCTAGTAGGATTAGGACTCCTCCTTCCCACTTAGAAACTCTTTCCACCGTGGGTTTTACCACACCAGCCGCATGGGCCTTTAGTGGGGATGTGGCCAGCCCACCAGGGGCTGGTTTGACTCATCCTACATCCCATGTGGCCCCTTGGGTTGAGACACCCCTCCCGATGGCCCCCCGGTACCTCCTGACACTCCCGATACACTACCGATGAACCCGAAACTTTTCCGGTGACCAAAGCAAGACTTCCTTTATATCAATATTTACCTCAAGACCATTTTCGAGCTCCTCATGACGTCCGGGAGCTCATCCAAGACTCTGAACAACCTTCAGTAACCACCATACATAACTCTATACTACGGAAACGTCACCAAACCTTAAGACTGCAGACCCTACGGGTTCGAGAACTATGTAGACATGACCGAGACACCTCTACGGTCAGTAACCAATAGAGGGAACTGGATGCCCATGTTGGTTCCTACATATTCAACAAAGATCTTTATCGGTTGAACCTCTATGTCAAGGATTCGGTTAATCCCGTATGCTGTTCCCATTGTTCTTCGGTATGTTACTTGCCCGAGATTTGATCGTTGGTATCTCTATACCTAGTTCAATCTTGTTACCGGAAAGTTTCTTTACTCATTCCGTAATACAAGATCCCGTGGCTAACACTTTAGTCACATTGCTTGCAAGGCTTGTTGTGATGTTGTATTGCCGAGTGGGCCCTGAGATACCTCTCCATCACACGGAGTAACAAATCCCAGTATTGATCCATGCCAACCCAACAGACACCCTTAGGGATACATCCATAGCACCTTTATAGTCACCTAGTTACGTTGTGACGTTTGATACACATAAGGTACTCCTCTGGTGTTAGTGCATTGCATGATCTCATGGTCATAGGAACAGATACTTGACATGCAGAAAACTATAGCAATAAACTGACACGATCATATGCTATGTTTATAGTTTGGGTCTTGTCCAACACATCATTCTCCCAATGATGTGATCCCGTTATCAAATGACATCTCACGTCAATGGCTAGGAAACCTTGACCATCTTTGATCAACGAGCTAGTCTACTAGAGCCATACTAGGGACAAAGTGTTGTCTATGTATCCACACATGCAATGTGTTTCCAGTCAATAAAATTATAACAAGGACAACAAACGATTATCATGAACAAGGAAATATAATGATAACCATTTATTATTGCCTCTAGGGCATATTTCCAAAAGTCTCCCACTTGCACTAGAGTCAATAATCTAGCTCACATCACCATGTGATTTACATTGTAATGAATCTAACACCCATACAGCTCTGGTGTTGATCATGTTTAGCCCTTCAAAGAGGTTTAGTCAATGGGTCTGCAACATTCAGATCCGTGTGCACTTTGCAAATATTGATGTCCTCGTCCTTGATGTACTCGAAGATGGAATTGAAGCATCATTTTATGCGTCTGGTCCTCTTGTGAAACCTTGGATCCTTGGCCAGGGCAATGGCACCAGTATTATCACAGAACTGATCTGTAGCGACCCGACTCAAAACAAGTCAATCCTCTGTGTGTTAGTGTCATCCCTGGATCAGTATGCTGGCACACACAGTACATAAATGCATATATCAAAGTGCAATCACATGTAAATAATGTAAAACTTATATATACCTCTTAAATCACAGCGGAAACAATCAACAGGAGTGGAGTCCCAATAAACACCAACGGCAGGTTGAGTGTAGACCGTAACCCTGAATCGTTCTCTTACTCGTCGTAGAAAAGTATCTGCAACATAAGACGTTGCAGCCGTGTAGGTCAGTACATTGAATGTACCGGCAAGATCACCATAGAAAGAATGATAAAGGCTATTCTATATGCAAAAGGCTTTGTGGCTGTGTGTCTGAGTTTTTGCAGAAAAACTGGTTTTGTTTTCCCTACAACAAAGGAGTGAAACGAAAATATTTACCAAATAATAAAGCAGCTAATGCTTCTGGTTGTACTCATTTAAATTACCCCGAAAGTTGCACTAAATTACCCACTATGCCACTCATAAGTCAAAAAAACGTTTCGTTTTGTACAAGCCGTTGCATAGAATATGGTTTATTAAGCGTAGGCCCACGCATTTGCTATGAACATACGAGCATCCCAATGGCTAAGAGCATGTCTAGTGGTACCCCTAAATCCCTAAACCCTCAAAAATAACTGCTTTTTTACAGGTTGAAACCAAAAAAACACAAAGAATAGAACCCCTAAACCCCTAAACCCCTAAATTTTTTAAGGATTGGAGAAGGGGTTGCCCTCCCAAGCAGTAAAATTGAAGATTGGGGAGGGAAACCCGTCCCCAACCCGAATCCCCTTTCCTCCATGTGCGGGAGGGAAAAATCCCACCCACCGTCCACCTCCCGCAGCCTGCCGCCCCGCCCCCGCTGGCCGTCGCCTGCCATGGCCACGCCCCCGCCCCCGTCCTCGGCCCCGCCACCGCCTGCCGTCGTCCCGCCCCAGCGAGCCCCGCCCGCAGCCGCTCCCCACGCCGCCTCGCCCGCGCCCCCGCCCGCCTCGGCCGTGGCCCCGCCCCCACCTCGCTCCCGCCGGCCGTCGGCCGCCATGGAGGCGCTCCCGGGCCTGGCCTCGGCCCCTCCCCCGCACGCCGTCGCCCCGGCCCTGCCCACCTCGGCCCCGGCTGCGCCCCCGCCCCTGCCCCCGCCCGCCTCGACCACGCACGCGCAGGTGGCGGGGATGGTGGCCGCCACCCACGTCGACATGAAGAGGCGCCGGGCGGGGCAGCACCTCCTCGCCCTGGCCGCCGTCCACCCCGCCCCGGCTGCCGCCTCCCTCGCCCCGCTCACGCTGCCGTCTGCCCCACCCGCGGCTGCCCTCGCCACGCCAAAGGCGCCCAAGGCCCGGGAGAAGAAGGCCTCCCTCGGGCCGAAGGGAGCCAAGGCTGCCGCGGGAGGGACCAAGACGAAGAATACGGCCGCCCGGAGCAAGCCTCTGCCCGCGCCCGCCCTGGCCGCCGCCCCTCCGCCCGTCGTGCATGAGGTGGTCGACGAAATTCCCACCCCGCCGACGTCATTCATGGACCTTCTCGAAGACGCGGAGGTGGACCTTGGGGCTCCTCATCTCAAACCCTTTGGGTTCGGTGACGACTTGGAGGAAGAATGTGATGAGGAGGAGGAAGGGGAAGATGAGGAGGAGTTGAGCGAGATAAGGGAGGAGGCGTTTGCCACCGTTGCAAAACCCGGCGTGCGCTCGGGAAACTATAGCGAGGATGAAGATATTCTCTTGGTTCGTGCTTGGGCAAGTGTGGGGTTGGATGCAAGCACCGGCACCAATCAAACCGGTAAACGCTATTAGCAACACATAGAGGACGTCTATTGCAAGATCAAGCCGAAGACCGGTGGGTTCGGTGCTCGTAGTTACCGGTCACTTCAAGGCCGGTGGGAGTTGATGAAGCCCCATTGTGCTCGTTGGAGTGCGGCAATGGACCAAGTGATGGATGCACTGCCTAGTGGAACCGTGGAGAGTGACTATGTGAGTACATATGTGTGTTTACGCATTTCTTTTTTATTGTCTATGCTATTGTTCATGTGTGTTTACCATGCTATTGGTGGGTTTGTAGGAGGGAATTACCGACTTGAGGTACAAGGAGATGGCCGCTTCGAAGGGCAAGGCATTCCCATTCAAGCATGTTTGGAAAATTCTCCAAACATATGACAAGTGGAAGTTGAGGGATGAAGAGACCGCACCCAAGAAGTCGGCAATGCTTAGGATGGATGATAGTGATGAGGAGGCAAGGAACGAGCGCAAGCCCGAGGGAACCAAGAAGGCAAAGCTAAGGAAGGCGATGGAAGGAGAGGCATCAAGCATAAGAGAGAAGATGGAGCACATGATGAAGTCAAGGGAGGCATTGACAATGAAGACATTGGAGACAAAGCTTCTTATCAATGAGAAGAAGAAAGAGGTGAAGCTTACACAAGTGCAAGCAAGGCGTGAAGAGGCCAAGCGCAAGGCCGACTTGGAGGAGAGGATGATCAAGGTCAAAGAAGCAAAGGCATGGAAAGAACTCATGGTGGAAGAGAAGCAACAGATGATGATGTGCAAGAAGAACATGGATGAAGACCAATTGGCATGGTGGAAGGAGTACAAAGGAGGACATCGCGGAGAGGAAGAGGATATTCCGTGGTGCGTCCTCTACTCTTCGAGGTGACCCTCCGATGAGTGGTGGTGGCGATGGCGGTGTGGAGGACTCCACCACCGGTGACAATGGAGGTGCTTGATGGACGTGGAAGTGGTCTAGGAGATGGCACCGAGTTGCAACTTTTTGGTGATGGTGTTGATGAGAGTGAGAAGATGATGATTTTGTGATGTAAACTATTAAACCATGCATCAATGATTTCCATTCCCGTGTTTGTTTGAAGATGGTTTGTATTTTCCTAGTGATAATTGTCTATGTCAAATGACAGTTTTAAGGATTGGGGTTGAGGCAAAGACTAGAACCCCTGTTTTTCAACCCATAAAACTGCCAAAAAAACATCCTTTTTCAACCCTTAAAACTGCTTTGAGGGTTTAGGGATTTAGGGGTACCACTAGTCATGCTCTAAGGCGGGCCCCTTGGTTCGATCCTAGGTGACATCAATTTGTTATGTACTTTTTTTTATCTGCCGCTACTCCTCCTCTACCGGCCCAGATCATTTCTCCTCGGTTATATGCCGACGTTGCGGCGCCGTGGATCCCAGAACGCCGCTGATGCCGTCGCGGATCCCCAGGACGTCGTGGATCCCAGGGAAGCCACCATCTTCGCGGATCACCACATGCCGCCACCGCCCCAGACCCCCACACGTCACCGCCGCCCCGGATCCTCAGGGTCTCGGGCTTGCCGACGTGGCCGCGTCATGCGATGTTGGCGCCTTGCTTCACAGGCTTTGCTGCGCCCTGGTATCCAACAACCTTCTGAGGAACCCATCTTGCTGCCGCCAGCGTTCGCCATCCTCCAACAAGTGTGCCATCGTACGTGGACGTCCTCCCATCGGCAAGCTCCGCCCCTTTTGGCTTCGTCCACCCATGCCAAGTCCTCCTCTTCTCCAAGTGCCTCAGTCACTCATCTTAACAAGCACCGTGAAGGTATACATAGAAACCCACCTTTATGTCCTTGTCCCTCTGTTTCTATTTGATCGGATGCATATTTAGGTTCAGGTTTCAGCATGTTGATCTGATGCTTGACTGTGCTAGGTGTAGCTGCAACAGAAGCAGCTAGACACTTTGGTTTTGTGGTTCTGAATTTACACAAAAGTTGGGGAGAACGTTTACCATCAGTGGTCAGTGAACAGTATACTGCATCAGAATTTAGGTTCTTTTGTTGTTGCTTGTATATTAGGCAGATCACTGGTCGCGAAACTAGGAAACTGTTTTCCCTGGTTAGTATCCATTACTTCTTTCTACTTTCTGATGTACCATTATTTTTTTCCATCTTAAATGGTTTCACAGAAACCTAGACAGGGAAGGAGGAAGCATAAAGTACGGGACAAGGATCCAAGTAATGGAGCAGCAAAGTTACTCTTCAATTTGATCTTGATCTCAATGGTTGGCCCTTCTTTTATTTATCCAAGAACAAGATATATTTCTAAGTTTCCAGTCAAGTGAATCGTTTAATGTCACTGGATTCATTTTTTGGAGCTGGATGCACTGAATGATCACCTACATGGCAGGGGCTTCTCTCTCAACTGAGCTTTAGAATGTGTCACAGCCAAAGTCAAGGAATTTTTCTGTTGAATAAATTTTAGTAACTAGCTTTTTCATGTTGATCTTTATCTGTTGTGTGATGGGTGTGGACAAAATCATGTGGTGTTCCCTTATAGGATTTACTTACTTTATCTTACTATATGTTGCGCACATAATGGAACTAAAAAGTATAGTTCTAGTGTATTAAAACCAGCCGGTTCATTTTTTGTATGAATTATATACTCTTTTATTTGGAAAGTAGACTTACAATGCTTCATATTTGATGCTAATGGTGTGGTGCTTTCATGTTATATGATCTCCAACACTTGATTTTTGGTTTCCTTCACTGGAAAGAGAGAACTGACCGGATAGTTAAGCGGCTCAGTTGTTGACTTGATCGGATATGTAACTTTACATTTAAAAAGAGAACTACATACTTATACAAAACAGACAGCACATTTCTAATTTTTTACATAAACACTTTATTGTGTAAATGAGTTGTGGCATGTTGGTAGATACGGTTCACCAAATATGTGGATTCTCTAAATAATTCGCATGTTAAACTTATGTGGTAACATGGTTGTGGCATGCCCAAAAGGAGGAAGCGGAAGTAGCCCTATCAAATAAGCAAAACAAATAGCTGTAGAGGATGAAAAATTGCAGAGCCTAAGCAGATATGCAATATGCCTGACGTTGTTGAATTGATCTTTCTTTTAAACCATTGCCTAAAGTCCCCGTGAATGTCTATGGTATGATCACATATGATGGCGATTTTCATCTCACATGTGTGTTGTTGTTGTTTCCCTTGGTAGGTCCGGTATTCTACTACTCCCTCCTTCACTTTCTAAGACCTTCTAGAAATTTAAGACAACACCTAAAATAGTTCAAGTTTAGCTGTCCTAAACGACTTACAAAAGTGAACAGAGGGAGTTCCTCGCATATCTCAAGTCAGAAGGAATACTATGCCTGTTCCAAGACACTGCTCCCAAAAACGAAAGTTCTTGCAGGTTTGTGAATTTTGAACCATCTATTTTTTAGTCTAATAACCATGCATTGGGAATTTAGTTACTCGGTAAGATGGTGTTAAAAAGAAGTCTGCTGGTGTGGGGCGCCTTGTGGTGGGTTTGGTCACGCAGTTTTGTAGTGCCAAAAACTTGTACTGCCTCTAAGATTTGGTCACTTAGCCATCCCATGCAAAGTGTCAAGTGAGTTTGAAGGAGTTGGGCACTGGATGGTTCCCATCACACTATACTGATGTTCATACTCCGTTCAGCAAAATTTCTTTTTCCGTGGAATACAAGAGGATTTCACTTTGTCAGAGCTCGTATAATGTCAAAAGAAAGATGTCATAAGGAGGTTTAACCAAGATGTCCTGCTGTTGGTAATTAGCCCTTACAAATATGGAGTGTAGGTAGGAGAATGCTACGGTTCTGTCTGCAGTGACGTGGCTCAGCCCAACGGCTCTAGAGCACCATCAAATAATCTGGGACGATCATGCCGCTTTTCTAGAGAAGATTGGTGCTTATGAAGTTTGTGTCTGACTCACCATTAGATCGTTCAGTATGCTCTCTGGTTTAGTTGATGATTTTTTTCTTATTTTTCAAGATGTGTATACAATTAAAAATCTGATAGAGCAGAGAGAAGGTTGGGTGTTTGCCATGTTGTTTTGGCTACTTCCATCTGGTGATTCCAGGTTAGTTGGAACATCTTGTTTTTGATTGTAAATTTGGCACAATGGGACTATTACTCCTGTCGCTACAACTGAAACTTAGAAATTGTGGATATTTCGCTTGCACAACATGGGTACTATTTTTGTACACATGTTTGAGCTTTTCTTAGGGATAAAATAAACACATTTTTTAGTTTCTTAAACAAAGTGAATCACAGTTTTCTAGATGACAGTTTTAGGTCTGTTAGTAACTTGGTCTGAATGATGTTATTGTCTTTGTTAAGACTAATGGAGCCCCTGATTTTCATTGAGATCGCTCTCAAAGACATGGCCACATCTATACAGGTTATTAAAGTTTGGCATGATTTCCTTTTAATAAATGGGTGCTCTACTCTACCTTGTGTTCTCTTGTGATAACATGTTTTTTTTGTTGGATAACCCTCCAATTGATGAATGTGGCGATCTATGCTCTTGCAGATTACTAAAACAGTAACAATCCTTCAGATTCAGATTCTGTGCTTCAAGTGATTTGCTGTGATCAGCACCCATGTATCATGCCTTGGGTGTGTGTGTTGTGTTGGCGTGCGTTTGTATCGGCTTAATGTGGATCATTGCTTTATATATAAAGTGGGGCGAAAGCCTTTTTCGGCAATGTTGGATTACATTCTACGGATGTATTGAGGGCAAAAATTCTTGTGGTTGAGGTATTGCCTGCTACTACTTTATTAGTGCATAACCAACTTCCATTCTTTATAAATAGCAACAAGCAGGTTTTGTCTCCAAGCATATTCAAGAGCGAAAACATTTTTTGTGTTCTTTATCAAGACTGTATAATGAGATAGTTCGTAGTGTGGACTAAAATTGGAGAAGACACGTTTATCAAAAAACAATAATAATTTGTCATCAAGGATCTAAAAGCTCTTGAAATATGTTGTTCTCCTCTTTTGTTTCTTCTTTCAGCACATAAGATTGCAGACTCTGGTTTATAAGTATGAGGATGAATATAACTTTGAACACCATAATGTACCTCTCGTTCAATTTGATTCAAAGTACAATAATGTATAGAATATTAACTATTACTCGGAAATAAGTGACGTTGTTTATTTCAGGAAGGAGGGAGCATATGATTTCTTCCTCTAATTGTTGTATCCCCTGTATCCATCAAAATCAGTGTTCTACAAGGCTCATTTATGTTAGTTGGAAAAAGGATCACAATAGAGGCACAATAAAACGCCGACATATTAACATCATATTGGCATAGTTGCAGTGAGAAAAGGGATGTTGTCTCCGGAGCGAGATCTTTACCCGGCACAACGCACGGGTATTTGTACTAGTCACTACAAACAGTTGGTTGTTAATGAGATGGTTCCACCAACCAATTGTCATGTCCCAAAAATTATTAATAGACCCACTCATCATAAAATTTATTAATAGTGTTGAGAATGGCTGATAGTTTCATCTCTGGTGCTCATGTTGTCCGTAACCAGGGACACGGCTAATCGATTAGTTTGACACTCCGTAGAGGTTTGTACACTTTACCTAGAAGAATCGATCCCTCCCGTTATGTCCTCACACTGCCTGGTGTTCGAGAATGGGACGATCGAAAAATGGTCTTCGATAATGATCCTCCGATAGAAAGTCAGTGCCCATCCAAATCCTACCGTTCTTCTACATCTCGTAGAAACTAACCTACCAGAGTCACCACTAGGGTCAACCAAGCCAGAGCCCATATTGACTTGCGGTTGCACACGTAATCTTTCCGGCCTTGAAGTATCCATCCATCTCTTTGAGCCTGGGTGGCATTCCGCTGGGATGATCACATGTAGATACCAGGATTCCTGGCATAGCCATGATAGATTTCAGGCTGCCAAAATGCATGTCCAATCCACCCAGAGGTATATTGAAGTCTTGAAGTCTTGACCATCATGCAGGTCTTGAAATAATTAATTACTCACAACACTCCTGAATCTCACAACCAACCCCGTCTACTAAAGCATAGTAATTGTAAGTAACGTCCCTTCGCGGGCAAGTGGTAACAGGATGTTGGGTTTCTCCTATCCCATGATACCACTACAAGTTCAATCTCAATATCCTACTGGATGTAGATGGAAATATTGATTCTAATGCAAATAAAACATAGGTAATGTAAGATGATGAAAGTGAACTTGCCTGTACTATTGACGAAGATAAATATTGCTCTCAGAAAATACTTGATAGAACTATTCGTCACTCTCCGATGAAACCTATATAATCAAACATGGCATCAATATAAGTAATCATACTAGCAATCAATTCTAACAATCAAAAAGCCAAAGCAAAACTATTACACACAAGTGTTGTGATGAAGCAAATACTTAAGACAAAAGTTAAAACAACAAATTTCATCACAACAACCAAAGATTGGTTTTCCCTACAATTAATCCTATTTACAACAACAACAAAACAACAATAAGAAGAAATAAAATACAACAAAAGTACTTTAGTAAATCTCTTACTACCAAAGAATTACTCTTGAAGAACAACTAAAGGAGTAATAAAAGCTTTTGTCAAACTCATCTTATGACCTAAACAATGTTAATCTTTAATTAAACCACAAACAATTTCAACTTTAATACAAATTGTTTCTAATCTAAAATAAAGTTAACATGAAATAAAATTCCAACCAATTTATATAATGTATTTTCCAAAAGTATCTTATTAGCATTTGAAAACAATTTCAATTTATTCATTGACCTCGAATTGATTCCATGCAAAACAAAATAATAATAAATAGCATAAAATAATCTTGGTTGAAATACTACTCTAACAGAAAACAAAGTAAAACTTGTCAACTAACATAAAAGAAAATAATGTAAAACAATTAAGAATAAGTAAAATAAGAATAAACCTAGAAATAACTAAAACAGAATCTGTTTGGCTTTAAGACCTAATTTAAGTTATCCTAAAAATTCTCAAATTCTACCTACCATTAAATAAAGTCACTAGTGACAAGTAGGACAAAGAATCAACTCAAAATCTATTTTTAAACTCAAGATATTCACACAACAAGATTTGAATCAAATCTGTTTGAACTCAAATTTAAATAATTCAAATATGGTCAAACTTTACATAAAATTTGTGACATCATGCAAAAAGAATCACTCAAAAACACTAAAAATCCTAATAGTTATAGCAACAACAAAAACAGAACATATTCTGTTTCGGGAAATAAAAGATAAAAGATATATCCTAATCTAACGAATGGTGAGGCCACGTGGCAAGTTCCTATAGGCTACGGGTGTGCATTGCGGTGGCTAACGCGCAAATGCTCGGTTTATAAAAGAAAACGGTTCGAATTAGTAAAAACGACGCCGATCTAATCCTAGTCCTAAATCTACGATCGAACGGAGAAGGGGGACGTGGCTTACAGAGGTGGTTGCCGACGTCGGAGCTCAAGGAGATGGCTGCGTTGGCATCGGGTGTTGAGGCAGGAGCATGCTCTGGTGGTCCTCTAGCGAAGGCAACAAGTCCAGGCGATGCAGGTGAGGACCGTGAGCACGACAGTGGCCTCGGTGTCGGTTGAGGACGACAGGGACGGCGACGGTGAGCTCGGGGCGGAGGTGGCGTTTGGGTGGTCATCGGCGTGGGTGTTTTGGTGGGGTTGGGGTTCAAGCGAGGGCTCTAGGGAGGTGTAGGCAAGCACGATGGAGCTATTGGTGGCGGTGGGAGAGCTTGAGGTGGTCGGAGTGGAGTGGCAGCACAACAATGGTGTGGCGGCGGTGTTCTGCTCCGGCGAGCAATTGCGAGCAGAGGAGGTCTTCGGAGAGAGAGCTTCGGGCGAGAACGAAGCAAGGGGTGCAAGTATTTATAGGAGGGGTGGGGGTGGAGCTCGTGCTACAGCATATCGGCGAGGGGATCGCGTTGGGATTTGGTTCTGGTGGAGCTCCGGTGAGATTTGGAAGGTGAGCGCGGGAGTAGAGGGATCGGATGGTGGGGTCCACCGGTCAGCGAGGGAGAGAGGGAGAACAGGGGATCGGTGGTCGATCGGTTGCTGATTCGTTGTCACGCGCTGGTGGGCTAGAGAGAGAGAGATAGAGAGAGAGAGATGGGCCACGTACTGTTTCCTATTAAGGTAACTTTTCCTTTTTATTCAACGGAAAGTAAATCCTAATTTGAAAGACCAAATAAATTCAAACATGGAAGTTTTATATACCAAAGTTACCAACAGAATAAATGTAAAAATATGAACATTTTTCCACGGTCCAAATATATACTTTCAGAAATATTATTTTCAGAAAATGACTAAATTGGTTTTGTTTCTTTTTTTGCAAGTATTCGTTTTTCAAATAACCTCATGGGTGTTATGATTCAATCATTTTACAAAATACCCTTGGTTTGGAAGGTCATGTTCCTCCTCTCAAATATTTTGAATTTGGGCAAGTGAAATTGAATTATTTCAAACCTTAAAATGCAGCCTATATGAAATGGATTCCAACCAGAAAATTTTCAATAGTTTTTTGCAAATCCAAAAATTCAAATCCAACATTTTAAGAAGTCATGTCATATTCTCTCATTGATTTGAATCGGATGAATTCGAATTCAAAAACTAAAGGGGAAGGTCATTTTATTCCCTCTCATTCATAAGTTTTAAAAAGTTTCAAATTTTCACTCAAATTCAATCACTCAATGAAAGAGACAATCATTTATCAATTTATTTTAACATTCCGAAATTTGGGATGTTACAAACTTACCACACTTAGAATGAATCTCGTCCTCGAGATTCGAAGAGGCTAGAAATAAAAGGTTAGGGTTTGGGGACTTCTAGCAAATCCATTGTCCTGCAAGGTGTGGGTGCTACCACACTTAAAATGAGAGTTATTGGTCCCTCAAAAATCATAACAATTCGCTGGGTCCTTGGCAATGTTTGTCTCTTCACATTCTCCACAGTAACTCCGTCGGTGATGATCTCTCGGTAAAACCATAATGTTTCCTTTAGAATCCCGTGTTTCCTTGGTCAATACAAAGTTCTTTCGTTACTGGTCCATCTTAATAGATAAGCCTCGTAACAATTCTAAATAACTTATTGAAGATCTCATGGTGGCCTATGCTACTTCTCGAGCTTGCGTTGGTTTTTCCCTTGAAGAGGAAATGGTGATGCAGCAAAGTAGAGATAAGTATTTCCCTCAATTTGAGAACCAAGGTATAAATCCAGTAGGAGTATCAAGATGAGGCACCAAGAAACCTGCACAAACACAAACAAACTTGCACCCAACTTGATCTATAGTTCTTGCAAGGTGAGATCTGATAGTGATAATAAGTGAATGTAAATAAGTTAATAAAATTGCAGCAAGGTATTTTTGGTTTTGTTGTATTTATATCTGAATATATAGTATGTACAATAGACCTGGGGGCCATAGTGTTCACTAGAGGCTTCTCTCATGATAGCAAGTATTACGGTGGGTGAACAAATTACCGTTGAGCAATTGGTAGAATCACCCAAAGTCATGAGGATATCTAAGTCTATGATCATACATATAGGCATCACGTACGAGACAAGTAGACCGATACTTTCTGCATCTACTACTATTACTCCAGACATCGACCGCTATCCAACATGCATCTAGTGTATTAAGTTCATAAGAAACGGAGTAACGCCTTAAGCAAGATGACATGATGTAGAGGGATAGATTCATGCAATATGATATAAACCCCATCTTTTTACCCTTGATGGCAACAACAGGATACATGCCTCACTACCCTTTCTGTCACTGGGTGAGGACACCGCACTGTATGAACCCAAAACCAAGCACTTCTCCCATTGCAAGAACTATATATCAAGTTGGCCAAACGAAACCCATAACTCGAAGAGAATTACAAGGATATGAAATCATGCATATAAGAAATCAAAGGAGACTCAAATAATATTCATAGATAATGTGATCATAAATCCACAATTAATCGGATCTCAACAAACACACCGCAAAAGAAGATTACATCGGATAGATCACCATTGGTAAACCCGAAGAAAGTCAGAGTCCACACGCAAGACATTCGATAAAGGTAAAACAAGTCCAACAAGACCACCCGACGTGTCGACAAACCCGATAAGAGCCGCGTATCTCAGTCTCAGGACACGACAGATGGGACTAGCTACAGGGAAACCAAACCTCAAGTTGCCCCGAGGTGGCCCCGCAGGCAACCCAGTTTGGACCAACACTCATGGGGAGCACAGGCCCGGGGTTGATTAAATTATCCACGGGGTTGCAAAGCCCTATGCAGGTTCATTAAGTTATTAGCAAAAGTAGTACCAATGTTGGGTCTTGCTGGACAAGTTTTTAATCTCCACCGAATGGACAAGGGGGTCCCCATAACAACCCGAAGCGTGTTAGGAGCGCAAAATATGGAAACTATAACACCGGTAACAAGAAACTAGTGGCGGAACGAGCGGAACAAAACACTTAGCAAAAGGCCAAGCCTTCCACCAATACCAGATATATAGGTGCATTAATTTAAATAACAGAATATAAAGTGATATCCAATCCATGTTATCACATGGCACAACCTGCAACTAAGAATGCTATAAGAGGGGCTGAGCGGCGGTAACTTAGCCAATCAACGGTTTGCTGGGATGTGGAGGTTAGAGGCTGTCATGGTAACATGGGGGCTGATATCGTGTGGTAGGTAGTGCAAATGTAACGATAAGAACGAGCATCTAGCAAGCAAAGATAGTATTGGGATCCGGGTACGATCATCTTGCCTGTTGGTTCTTCAGCGGAACAAGTAGCGGGATCCTCGTAGTGGTACTCTCCGGGTTCCTCGAACTCAGATTCGACACTCACGAGAAAAATCGATGGAAATGCATATAAGGATCGCGAGAAACGGAGCTACGGTTCTCGAGATACGCTCACGACAAGAAATGGAGACAAAACACAAGACCATCAAATATCTGGGCCAATTCATGGCATCCCTAGGTAGCCACTGGACAGGCGATGAAAAATAAATCAAGTTAGGCTCAAGAATCACTCAATTCCATGGAGTATAGCTCGCACAACAACCAAAACAATATTTCACTCAAATCTGCCACAAACAGCAACATGGCAACTTAAACAGATCACAACTATTGCTACAGGAACCCTACAGACACAAACAAGGCATCAACATAATCTACTCATCACCCATCTCAATTCATCCAACTACACAATTCACAAAAGATCAACACACCACTATGCATGGAGCTGGAAAATATGCATGATGAAACAGATATTTAGGGACTTGGTGAAAATTCCAGTTTTCTGGAATCTGTGTTAATAAAGTAGCAATTTGACAGCACTTGTTAAATACTCTAGGTATCTCCAAATGGCACGAGAATTAACAGTATGGAAGACGATAACATATACTTCAATTAACTAACACTTAGCATGATCAGATTCAACCCACATCACTAACTACAAGCCACTCTATACAGCAACTTGATAACAGCAGAATCTCCAGACTTGGCCATTTTCAGACTAGCTGGACAGAAACAGAAAGTAGGCAACTTCACAGCATGGTTCCCACTGATCTGGGAACTTTTCATGAAGAATAAAAATACTGGGATGTTCAAAGAAACTTTGACAAACAATCTCTAGTTGACAAGAACATGAAAGCATGCATAGATTAAATCATATGAAAAAGACAAAAGGGCATCACAGAATAAAAATGCACTTTTGTCAAGTTGCCCCAAAGTCAGATCTGACTTCGCAGGAGCATAGAGGGGTTGAAAACACCTCAAAATCATTACTCGTACCTATATGATTGCATGGAACATGAGGGAGTAAAGCTAGGTCGAAGTTTGACCACCACTCCTATGTATGACTTAAGGCACTTAAGTGGATTGAAGAAAAGCTAAAGAAAAGGCATGGGACCTATGCATACAAGTAGGAAATGCACAAATAACACTCTAGGAACATGTAAGAATGGCATGGCAATAAGAAACATGGGTGAAACTAGCTAGAGTGGGAAACATGCTCATGTGATCAAATAGGGAGAAACCTACACATGGAGCTACAATCCTCATGGATGGGTGTATGTAGATCATACACACACCACTCACACTCATATCATAAGAACACATACACACACAAGCGTGGGTGCATATGCACATAGCGTTTGCATACACTACTCACAAACCAACATATAAGCCTAAGCACATACAACTCTCTTGAGGCACACACACATGTGTATGTATGCATACATACACTAGGTATAATGCATAACACACCCTCACACACCAATACTCCACATATGTGGGCATATGCACATAAGTGCATATACTCACACTCATATCACACACAAGTGTAACAACCCACACATACATATGTATATATATGGAATAGGTGTACACACACCCAAACATTACCAAACACACATCACACATATCTCCAAGTATACATACAAGGCACACCCACATACTAACACACACACACACCCTATATGGGTGTATATACACATGAGTGCATACACACACACACAACAACACACACTCTCATATGTGTATATGCACATAGGGCATATACACATCAACACACACACTCTAGCACACACACACAAAACATACATACATACATACACTGTTTTGCAAAAGAAAGATAGCAAAAGAAAAACAGAAAAGGGAAAAAACAGAAAAAGGAAAGAGGGGGGAAGAAGGGGATCGAACCCACAACCTCCCTGGTGACAACACACACACGCTACCACTCGGCCACTGCACGTTGCTCGACAGAGAGGGGGAGGCAGAGAAGTTATACACACATATAACTGCTCTGTCTGACGAAACTGAAACCGAACAGAAACAGGGGAGCGGCGGCAGGGGATCTCGGCGGTGATCACCGGCGGCTACACGGAGGCACAGGCGACAGGGAGCGACGGAATCGACCACTGCGACTACGGAGGTCCCATTCCCGCACTCTGCTTGCACGGAGGGGGAACGATGGCGAACACACACTCAACGAAAGGTACCGGCGGCGAACTGCTACTGCACGGCAACAGAGAGATGCCGATCATTCTCCGGCGAGCACACGAGGGCTCCGGCGATGCTAACAGCACCTATGCACTCGGGGGAGAGCGGCGGATCCATTCCCGCACTCTCCTTGCGGCGAGGGGAACGGAGACGAGCGGCTGGACCACTACACCCTACCGGCGGCGATCACGCGACGGCGGCGACAGAACACTACGCGCGCGCAAAGAAGGCAAAGGGGAACCGGCGCTCACCTTGGGGAGGTGAACGACGACGAGCAGGGCTTGGCGGAGGTCAGGGACGAGGCGTCGACGAAGAGGAAGCAGGGCTCGGCGACGAGGCGGACGGAGCCGAGGAAGAAGAAGACGGGCTCGTCGAATCCGGCCAGCTCCTTGGCAATTAGCGACGGGGATCGGTCGCGGACGTCTCCAGGGGCGCGGCGGCCATCTCCGACAGCGACGGGACGCACCGGAGACGCGACGGTGAGGACGAACGACGACGCCCCTTTCTCTAAAACTCTCTGCAACTCTCCGACAGAGAAGGACAAGGGGAACTGGAGGAGGAAGGAGAAGGAAGAGGTGGCGGCCGAGATGGAGGAGAAGAGGAACCCTAGCAGGGGCACGCACGCCAACGCGTTTTAAAGGAGGCCACGGCGATCCGGCTAACGGCGACGGCGACGGCAGCTACGCACTCACCTCTCTGAACCCTCTGCGTCTGACGGAAAGGAGGGAGATGAGGCAGGTGCCCGTTTACTGGCGCTATGGGCAGTTGGGCCTGCCCCTGTCTCTCTCTCGCCCACTCCTCACACACACAGAGTTTAAAACTTTTAAAAACATCAGAGAGAAAGAAAAGAGGCCAGGGAAAATGAGAGGGGGTTTAAATATAAAACAAATGTTTTTGGGAAAGGAAATATTAGCCCTGTTTTATAAAAAATAAATCTATGATTAAAGAGGCAAGTTTATATTTTATTAAATATGAAAATAGCCCCTGTTTTATTAGAATAAAGAATCCATCATTGTCAAATATGAAACCCAACACCCCCACTATTCATGAAATAAATAATGCTAAAACATGAACATTTTAAAATGGGTTTTCTCAACTTAAAATCTGACAAAAGAAATAATTGAGAGGAAGGGGTTATTAGGAGGGGAAAACTAGCAAGAGAAGAGAGGGAAGAGATGAGAGGTGCCCACATGGACTCCTCACACCACTTGATTCAAACACCTCACAACCAACACTCACATACAAACAAGCACACAAGGAACATCACATGAATGATAGGGAATGATGCATGAAGATGATGGATGATGCATGGATGCCATGATGCAAAGATGACAAACTCGCATGGAACCAAGGACGCAACTCAATCATAGCTCATGTCACAAGGTCATCAATGGGTTACATGCCATAAAAGGTAGGGACATCACTTGGGATGTCACACTGCATCTACTACTATTACTCCAAACATCGACCGCTATCCAACATGCATCGAATGTATTAAGTTCATAAGAAACGTAGTAACGCCTTAAGCAAGATGACTTGATGTAGAGGGATAGATTCATGCAATATGATATAAACCCCATCTTTTTACCCTTGATGGCAACGACACGATACGTGCCTCACTGCCCTTTCTGTCACTGGGTGAGGACACCGCACTGTATGAACCCAAAACCAAGCACTTCTCCCATTGCAAGAACTATAGATCAAGTTGGCCAAACGAAACCCATAACTCGAAGAGAATTACAAGGATATGAAATCATGCATATAAGAAATCAGAGGAGACTCAAATAATATTCATAGATAATCTGATCATAAATCCACAATTAATCGGATCTCAAAAAAAACACCGTAAAAGAAGATTACATCGGATAGATCACCATGAAGATCATGGAGAACTTTGTATTGAAGATCAAAGAGAGAGAAGAATCCATCTAGCTACTAGCTATGGATCCGAAGGTCTGAAGTAAACTACTCATGCATCATCGGAGAGGCAATGGTGTTGATGAAGATGGCCACCAGAGATGAATTCCCCTCCGGCAGGACGCCGGAACGGTCTCCCGATTAGTTTTTGGTGGCTCTCGAGGCTTGCGGCGGTGGAACTTGCAATCTAGGTTTAGTTCTGGAAGTTTGGGTATTTATAAGACCGTATGGCGGCGGAAACAAGTCAAGAAGGGCCACGAGGAGGTCATGAGCCCCCTAGCCGCGGCCTAGGGGTGGGGCCGTGCCTCCCAGGCTCGTGACTCCCTCGAGCCTCCTCTCCCGTATATTTTCCTTCTGGTATTTTTTATATTTTCCAAAAAAATCACAGCGAAAGTTTTATTCCATTTGGACTCCGTTTGATATTCCTGTCTGAAAAAGGTCAAAAACACGGAAAAAACAGAAACTGGCACTGGGCACTGAGTTAATAAGTTAGTCCCAAAAATAATATAAAATAGCATATTCATCATAGAAAACATCCAAAGTTGATAATATAATAGCATGGAACAATCAAAAATTATAGATATGTTGGAGACGTATCAAGCATCCCCAAACATAACTCCTGCTCGTCCTAGAGTAGGGAAGTGATAAATAACAAATTTTTCATGTGGAATGCTACCTAACATATTTGTTCTATGTAACTTCGTTATTGTGGCATGAATGTTCAGATCCATAAGATTAAAAACAATAGTTTAATATTGACATGAAAACAATAATACTTCAAGTATAATAGCAAAGTAATCATGAACTTTTGAAATAACAAGGCCAAAAAAAGTTATCCCTACAAAATCATATAGTCTGGCTATGCTCCATCATCCCCACAGAACGAATTTAAATCATGCACAACCTCGGTATTGGCCAAGTAATTGTTTTCACACTCTTACTTTTTCAAACTTTTTCATCTCTCACGCAATAAATGAGCGTGAGTCATGGATATAGCACTATAGGTGGAACAGAGTGTGATGGAGGTTGTGAAGCAAAAAGGAGGAGATGGTCACATCGACTCGGCGTATCAATGGGTTATGGAGATGCTCATCAATAGATATCAATGTGAATGAGTAGGTATTGCCATGAAACGGATGCACTAGAGCTATAAGTGTATGAACAAATGAAAACTAGTGGGTGTGCACCAAACTTGCTTGCTCACGAAGACCTAGGGCAATTTGGGGAAGCCCATCATTGGAATATACAAGCCAAGTAATATAATGAAAATTTCCACTAGCATATGAAATTGACAAAACAAGAGACTCTCTATCTTGAAGATCATGGTGCTACTTTGAAGCACAAGTGTGGAAAAAGATAGTAGCATTGTCCCTTCTGTCTTTTTCTCTCATTTGGGCTCTTCGGCCTCTCTTTTTTATTTGGGCTCTTCGGCCTCTTTTTTATATTTTTTTTATTTGGTGGGCATCTTTGGCCTCTATTTTATATCCTCACATGGGACAATGCTCTAATAATGATGATCATCACACTTTTATTTACTTATAACTCGATACTTAGAACAATAATGACTCTATATGAATGAAAGTGATGGCACATGTCATGAGACGGAACGGTGAAGTAGCATGGCATTATATCTTGGAATGGATATGAAAATTCCATAATAGGTAGGTATGGTGGCTCTTTTTAGAAAGATATATGGTGGATTTGTGCACCGGCGAAAGTTGCGCGACACTAGAGAGGGTAGCAATGGTGGAAGGTGAAAGTGCATCTATACCATGGACTCACATTAGTCATGAAGAACTCATATAATTATTTCAAAAGTTTTATTAGTAATCAAAACAAAACGCTAAACTCATACTCCTATGGGAAGGGTTGGTAGGAGTTAACCATCGCGCGATCCCGACCTCAACACAAAGGATGACAATCAACAAATCAATTATGCTCCGACTTCCTAACATAGCGGTTCACCATACGTGCATGCTACGGGAATCACTAACTTCAACATAAGTATTTCTATATTCATAACATCCTACTAACATAACTCTAATATTATCATATCCAAATCTCAAAACTAGTTGCGAGGAATCGAACTTCGCTTACTAATCAATGCACTTGCATATGAAAGTTTTTATTATATCCTCTTTGGATGCCTATTATATTTAGGACTGATTTCATAACACACGCCAATTACCAAGTTACTTAGAGAGAGAGCACTCTCAAAATCATATAAGTGAAGATTCGAGAGTTTTTATTTCTACAAAATATGACACTGCCGTGCTCTACAAAGATTTAAGTGAAGCACTAGAGCAAAATTATCTAGCTCAAAAGATATAAGTGAACCACATGGGAGCAAAATTACCAATCTCAAATGATATAAGTGAAGCACATGGGAGAAAAATTATCAAGCTCAAAATATATAAGTGAAGCACATGGGAGCAAAATTACCAAGCTCAAAAGATATAAGTGAAGCTCATGTGGGCTAAATTGCCTAACTCAAAAGATATAAGTGAAACTGAGTGAGTATTCTAATGAATTCACGATAAGTGCATGTCCCTCTCAAAAGGTGTGTAGCAAGGATGATTGTGATAAAACAAAAAGCAAAGAATCCTATAACACACGACGCTCCAAGCAAAACACATATCATGTGGTGAATAAAAATACAGCTCCAAGTAACGTTACCGATGGATTGAAGACTAAAGAGGGGATGCCTTCCCGGGGCATCCCCAAGCTTAGGATTTTTGGTGTCCTTGAATTTGAATTGGGATTCCTTGGGAATCCCCAATATTAGGATCTTTCCACTCTTTATTCCATTGTCCATAAGAACATCACCCAAAACTTGAAAACTTCACAACACAAAACTTAAACAGAAACTCGTGATAGCATTAGCATAAGAAAACAAACCATCAACTTTTCAGGTACTGTAGTAAACTTTAATTTCCATTTATATTGATGTTATATTACTGTATTCTCACTTTTCCATGGATCATACCCCCCGATACTAACCATAGTTTCATCAAAATAAGCAATCAACACAACAAAAACAGAATCTGTCAAAAACAGAACAGTCTATAGCAATCTGTATATTTTGTACACCTCTGCTAACTCAAAAATTCTTAAAAAATTACGAAAATTAGGGTAATTTGAATAGAAATCAGAAGATAAAATAATCAACTCAAAATCTCTTTCTGGATAGGAATAAAAAATAATTTTGTGAGCACAAAGTTTCTGTCTTTTTCCAGCATGATTAAACAACTATCACCAAAACTAATCATAAAGGTTCTACTTGGCACAAACACTAATTGAAACATAAAAAACACAATCATAACAGAATCATGGTGGTGTGCACTCAACAAAAGAGAAAGTAAAAAGCAAAAATAAACCTATTCATTGGCTTGCCTCCCAACAAGCGCTATCGTTTAACGCCTTAGCTAGGCGTAAGGCAATAGTATCAAGTGTTGTCATCTTTAGTGCTCAAACCATAAGTAGCTATAATAATAGAGTCATAAGGCAACTTTATTCTCTTTCTAGGAAAATGTTCCATGTCCTCATAATTATTAGGGAGTTCTTTAATTTTATCAATAATTATACTCCTGGATAGGCAACAAAGATAATCTTTAGTGACGATAGGTGTTCTTAAGATATCAAGATAAGTAGGGTGAACACTCGACATTTTCAGATCTTCGTGATTCTCATCACATATTTCAGGTTTAGAACCCATTTTATTAACCAAGCTAGCTTGTTTATCAGAAATCTGGCCTACGAATTTTTCAAGATGAGCAAATTGAGAATTTAACGCAAGGAATTCTTTGGTCATATCATCAACCTCTTTATTCATATATGTCATAAAAGAATTTTGCTCCCTTAGTTCTCTACGACAGTAACTATTATGATCAAACTGAGTAGACATGAAGCTTTTGACATTAGTTTCAATTTCTTCGAACTTTTTATAGTAAGCATCATAATCATTTGGTTGGGCCATGAGGATAAGTAGACTAACTCACACAAGCAAACAGAAAGCAAGCGAAAGAAAAGGCGAACGAAAAAGGCAAATATTTGTTGTAAAATTTGTTTAGAAGTGGGGGAGAGAAAAATGAGAGGCAAATGGCAAATAATGTAAATGCAAGAGATGAGTTTGTGATAGGTACTTGGTAGATGCTTCACTTGAATACTCCCCAGCAACGACGCCAGAAATTCTTCCTGATACTTCTCGAGCTTGCGTTGGTTTTTCCCTTGAAGAGGAAAGGGTGATGCAGCAAAGTAGAGATAAGTATTTCCCTAAGTTTGAGAACCAAGGTATCAATCCATTAGGAGTATCAAGATGAGGCACCAAGAAACCTGCACAAGCACAAACAAACTTGCACCCAACGCGATAAACGGGTAGTCAATCCCTTCACGATTACTTGCAAGGTGAGATTTGATAGTGATAATAAGTGAATGTAAACAAGTAAAAAAAATTTGCAGCAAGGTATTTCCGGTGTCTTTGTATTTATATCTAAATAGATAATATGTAAAATAGACCCGGGGGCCATAGTGTTCACAAGGATTCTCTCATGATAGCAAGTATTACGGTGGGTGAACAAATTACTGTTGACCAATTGGTAGAATCACGCAAAGTCATGAGGATATCTAAGTCTGTGATCATACATATAGGCATCACGTCCGAGACAAGTAGACCGATACTTTCTGCATCTACTATGATTACTCCACACATCGACCGCTATCCAACATGCATCTAGTGTATTAAGTTCATAAGAAACGGAGTAACGCCTTAAGCAAGATGACATGATGTAGAGGGATAGATTCATGCAATATGATATAAACCCCATCTTTTTACCCTTGATGGCAACAACACGATACGTGCCTCACTACCCTTTCTGTCGCTGAGTGAGGACACCGCACTGTATGAACCCAAAACCAAGCACTTCTCCCATTGCAAGAACTATAGATCAAGTTGGCCAAACGAAACCCATAACTCGGAGAGAATTACAAGGAGATGAAATCATGCATATAAGAAATCAGAGGAGACTCAAATAATATTCATAGATAATTTGATCATAAATCCACAATTAATCGGATCTCAACAAACACACCGCAAAAGAAGATTACATCGGATAGATCAACATGAAGATCATGGAGAACTTTGTATTGAAGATCAAAGAGAGAGAAGAATCCATCTAGCTACTAGCTATGGATCCGAAGGTCTGAAGTAAACTACTCACGCATCATCGGAGAGGCAATGGTGTTGATGAAGATGGCCACCAGTGATGAATTCCCCTCCGGCAGGATGCCGGAACGGTCTCCCGATTGGTTTTTGGTGGGTCTGGAGGCTTGCGGCGGTGAAACTTGCGAGCTAGGTTTAGTTCTCGAAGTTTGGGTATTTATAAGACCGTATGGCGGCGGAAACAAGTCAAGAAGGGCCACGAGGAGGTCACAAGCTCCCTAGCCGCGGCCTAGGGGTGGGGCCGCGCCTCCTAGGCTCGTGACTCCCTCGAGCCTCCTCTCCCATATCTTTTCCTTTTGGTATTTTTGATATTTTCCAAAAAAAAAATCACGGCGAAAGTTTAATTCCATTTGGACTCCGTTTGATATTCCTATCTGAAAAATGTCAAAAACACGAAAAAAACAGAAACTGGCACTAGGCACTGAGTTAATAAGTTAGTCCCAAAAATAATATAAAATAGCATATTCATGCATACAAAACATCCAAAGTTGATAATATAATAGCATGGAACAATCAAAAATTATAGATATGTTGGAGACGTATCAGCCTACCATTAGTGGTTTTCCTGTGGTGAAAACGGTCTTGGCTACATTCCTCACCGTAAAATTCCTACGTGTTGCAACTACTGCCATGTACAAGGGGTTTCCATCATACCATTCTAAGGCTTAAACAAAAGCTTCAAAGAACTTCGTCTCTTTACTATGGGTAAGTCACTCAGATTTACCATTCCGAATAGCAAGAGAATGATAAGAGTAAGTCGTCATGGTGGCCAAGCCACGTTGCACTGAAATCGTTACCTTGTATAAGGTTTAGTGAATCTCGTATTCTAACACTTGGGCTTCCTCACAAGCGTTGCAGAAATTTCTCTTTTCAACGAACGAAGTTCGGATAAATCCATTGATTATGCAAGCTGAGCAGAAACATCTATCGTTTCTTCACATCTTAGGCTTTCTAATACTCCTAAGGAAAATGTTTGCTGATCTGTCATAGCTTCTTCCAAGTTTCTTACTTCATGAAGGCAGGGCTTGATCCTTATCAATCCTGAGGTCTATGGTTCTGTGGGCTCGCAGCTTTAACTCACCCTTGAGGTTACTAGTGTTTCATATTCCGGCATTACCTTCAATTCGCTCCATCATACACTTGAGGTAATAAATCATAGACTTATTCTTGTCTAGATTCCACTCTGCGGAATTCATTTTCCTTTCCATTGGTCTGTTTAACCTTGGGTACTGTTTCATCACAATCATTCCTTTTACCAATATTCCAACTTCAAAAGTACATTGTCACAAATGTTGTCATCCACATAGTTTGATATGGTACAACATTACCTTTAACTATTTTCAGTTGATCCAGACTCCTTGGCAATATGGCACTTTCTTATTCCATGGATGCTGTGGTTTTACCGGTTACTACCACACATAAAATGAAATGTACATATGCCTGCATAGACCAAATTTTCTCATATCCTCAAAAATGGTCGTAGATCTTTGTTCATAGAGTAACAACTCATATATACCAACATGGAAAAATTGGGACACAATAAATTTCATTGATTTATGAAGTTATTAAAATCTCAGAGACTTCCGTTACAAAATAATCTCATGAAAACAGGAGTGTTTCATGTTACACATATTGACATCCTCAAAACGTAACTACTCCATTCTAGCTTTCTTCTCCTTTGGACATTCACTAGCATAATGTCCTGCTTCCTTGCAACGAAAACAGATGATTTCTCACAAGTCTCGAGGCTTCTTGATGTAGGTGTTTCCTCCTTGGGTTCTTGGTTCCTTTCCTGGGCACTTACTAGCGTAGTGACCTGTGTTCTTACACTCAAAACATGTAATATGACTCTTATCCTTTGTTGGGCTTTAGTTGTTCTGGGAATGCATGCTGTTTCTCTTCTTGGTCTTCTTCATTTCGATCAATTCTTCTATTTCATGTGGATCAATCTCCACTTTTTCTATCAGAAAGTCTTCCAGATTCTCTTGACTTTCCTTCGTGCAATCCTGGGAAAAATGTCCTTTTTCCCCACAGGAGTAGCAGGTATTGGAGAAGAATCTCGTTAAGCCTTGTCGATCAGGGTCTTTGAAATCTTCCTCCACAACAGATTCTTCAAAAATCCCTTTTAATGTTTCTTTCATTCCTTCTTTTTGTTTCTTGACAACTTGTTGTACCTTAGGGTAAAGGTGACACTGAGCTGGGTAGTGGGTGGTTCCTTCACATAAGAAACAAGTCACCTGACTAGTTGGGCATTCCTCGGCTGGATGATTTGCTTCACACTGAGGGCATCCAACCTTGTGTTCTTCCTGGGTGTGTCCTATTTCTCCATAGATCTTGCATGCACAAGTCTTCTTCATCGGGATATCATAGTGCTTCTGGATGAGACGGGATCTTAATAGAGTTTTCTTGAATTCCTCCCAGGTTTTTGCTCCATTACATCCTTGTATGGCTTGATGCATTTTCCACCAAGTTGCAGCACTTTGGGTAAAGTACTGAAGAGCGTATTGGACCTCATAATTCTTTGCAATCGAGTTGGTCTCGAAGCTATTCTCCATGTTTTGAATCCATACTTCTACCTCCAGCTAGGTCTTTGGTCTAGAGAATACAAGTCCAGCTTCATTCACCATCTATTGGGTCCAAGGGTTTTAGGATGAGATACTGGGGAAATAGAGGGAGATACACACAATACAAACAATATTTTTGAAAATATGTTTTATTTGTGGATGTCAAACAAACACAAATGTCAACTCACACATCACCGTATCTAACGTGAGTATGCAACAGGGGTTTGGTCTTCTAGGGGACATAAAATCTTGAAACTCTTCATGATCTTCAATTTCTTCACATCCTTTTTGTAGCTCTTCCCATAGTGAAACACATATTTGTCTGATTTGATCATCAGTTGTCCGATATCTTGTCCTGGTGGAAGTGACAATAAGTTGATTCCTCCGAGTAGTCAAAGGGACAAGGGTATTATGTAACTATTTGATAAAACTCAGAAGGGATGAGAAGTAAAAGTTTTTTTTGAGAATAAGGTTTGAGAGATATCCTATCCTATGGGGTTTCCAGCTGTCTAGGGTCACGTCCTATAGTCAACACGTGCTCTAATACCATTTCTGTAGCGACCCGACTCAAAACAAGTCAAGCCTTTGTGTGTCAGTGTCATCCCTGGATCAGTATGCTGGCACACACAATACATCAATGTATATATCAAACTGCAATCACATGTAAATAACATAAAACTTATATATACCTCTTAAATCACAGCAGAAACAGTCAACAGGAGTGGAGTCCCAATAAACACCAATGACAGGTTGAGTGTAGACCGTAACCCTGAATTGTACTCTTACTTGTCCTAGAAAAGTATCTGCAACATAAGACGATGCAGCCATGTAGGTCAGTACATTGAATGTACCGGCAAGATCACCATAGGAAGAATGATAAAGGGTATTCTATATGCAAAAGGCTTTGTGTCTCTATGTTTGAGTTTTTCCAGAAAAGCTAGTTTTATTTTCCCTACAACGAAGGAGTGAAACGGAAATCATTACAAACAGTTGGTTGTTAATGAGATGGTTCCACCAACCAATTCTCATGTCCCAAAAATTATTAATAGACCCACTCATCATAAAATTTATGAATAGTGTTGAGAATGGCTGATAGTATCATCTCCGGTGCTCATGTTGTCCGTAACCTGGGAGATGGCTAATCGATTAGTTTGACACTCTGCACAGGTTTGTACACTTTACCCGCAAGAATCGATCCCTCCTGTTATGTCCTTGCACTGCCTAGTGCTTGAGAACGGGACGATCGAAACATGGTCTTCCATAGTGATCCTCCGATAGAAAGTCAGTGCCCACCCAAATCCTACCGTTCTTCTACATCTCGTAGCAACTGACCTACCGGAGTCACCACTAGGGTTAACCAAGCCAGAGCCCATATTGACTTGCGGGTTCACACGTAAGCTTTCTGGCCTTGAAGTATCCATCCATCTCTTTGAGCCAGGGTGGTTCCATTGGATGATCACAGGTAGATACCAGGATTCCCGGCATAACCATTATAGATATCAAGCTGCCAAATGCATGTCCAATCCACCTAGAGGTATATTGAGTCCTTGAAGTCTTGAAGTCTTGATCATCATGCAGGTCTTGAAATAATTAATTAACCTCACAACACTCCTGAATCTCACAACCAACCCCGACTACTAAAGCATAGCAATTGTAAGTAACGTCCCTTCCCGGGCAAGTGGTAACAGGATGTTGGGTTTCTCCTACCCCATGATACTACTACAAGTTCAAGCTCAATATCCTACTGTATGTAGATGGAAAGATTGATTCCAATGCAAATAAAACATAGCTAATATAAGATGATCAAAGTGAACTTGCCTGTACTAATCCTAGTCCTAGATCTACGATCGAACGGGGGAGGGGGAGGTGGCTTACAGAGGTGGTTGCCGGTGTCGGAGCTCAAGGAATGGCGTCGTTGGCATCGGGTGTTGAGGCGGGAGCACGCTCCGGTGGTCCTCTGGCGAAGGCAACAAGTCCAGGTGATGCAGGTGAGGACTGCGAGCACGATGGTGGCCTCAGTGTCGGTTGAGGATGACAGGGACGAAAACAGTGAGCTTGAGCCGGTGGTGGCGTTCGTGTGGTCGTCGGCGTGGGTGCTCTGGTGGGGCTCGGGTTTAGGCGAGGGCACTGGGAGGTGTAGGCGAGCACGATGGAGCAGTTGGTGGCGGTAGGAGAGCTCGAGGTGGTCGGAGTGGAGTAGCAGCACAACAATGGTGTGGCAGTCGGGTTCTGCTCTGGCAAGCAATTGCAAGCAGAGGAAGTCTTCGGAGAGAGGGCTTCGGGAGAGAACGGAGCAATGGATGGGGGTGGAGCTCGTGCGGTAGCATATCGGCAAGGGGATCGCGTCGGGATTTGGTTCCGGTGGAGCCCCGGTGAGATTTGGAAGGTGAGCGCGGGAGTAGCGGGATCGGACTATGGGGTCCACCAGTCAGCGAGGGAGAGAGGGGGAATAGGGGATCGGTGGCCGATCGGTTGCTGATTCGGTGTCAGGCGCTGGTGGGATGGAGAGAGAGAGAGATGTGCCTCGTCCTGTTTCCTATTAAAGTAACTTTTCCTTTTTTATTAAAACAGGAAATTAAATCCTATTTTGAAAGACCAAATAAAATTCAGACTTGGAAGTTTTATATACGAAAGTTAACAGCAGAATAAATTCGGAAAGATGAACATGTTTCCACAGCCCAAATAAATACTTTCAGAAATATTATTTCCAGAAAATGCCTAAATTGGTTTTACTTCTGTTTTTGCAAGTATTTGATTTTCAAATAACCTCATGGATGTTACGATTCAATCATCTCACAAAATACCCTTGGCTTGGAGGGTCATGTCCCTCCTCTCAAATATTTTGAGTTTCGGCAAGTGAAATTGAATTCTTTCAAACCTTAAAATGGAGCCTAATATGAAATGGATTCCAACCAGAAAATTTTCAACAGTTTTTTGCAAATCCAGAAATTCAAATCCATCATTTGAACAAGTCATGTCATCTTCTCTCATTGATTTGAATAGGATGAATTTGAATTCGAAAACAAAAGGGGAAAGTCATTTTATTCCCTCTCATTCAAAAGTTTTAAAAAGTTTCAAATTTTCACTCAAATTCAATCACTCAATGAAAGAGACAATCATTTATCAATTTATTATAACATTCAAAAATTTGGGATGTTACAAGATCCACTAGATTCAGTGCACTGGGCACTACTCCAAGATATGTCATGAACTCCTTCATCCAGACACATTCCTTTGCCGCATCCGAGGCTGCGATGTACTCTGCTTCGCATATAAAATCGGCTACCACGCTCTGCTTGGAACTGCACCAGCTTACCGCTACCCCATTGAGAATAAATACGTATCCGGTTTGCAACTTAGAGTCATCTGGATCAGTGTCAAAGTTTGCATCGACGTAACCCTTTACGACGAGCTCTTGATCACCTCCATAAATGAGAAACATTTCCTTAGTCCTTTTCAGGTACTTAAGGATATTCTTGACCACCATCCAACGCTCCATTCTTGGATCACTTTGAAATCTTCCGGTCATACTTATGGCAAGGCTGATATCAGGTCTTGTTCACAACATTGCATACATGATAGAGCCTATGGCTGAAGCATAGGGGATTACACTCATCTTCTCTCTATCTTCTGTAGTCACTGGGCATTGAGTCTTACTCAACATCACACCTTGTAACATAGGCAAGAACCCTTTCTTAGATTCATCCATTTTGAACTTCTTCAAAACTTTATCAAGGTATGTGCTCTGTGAAAGTCCTATTAAGCGTCTCGATCTATCTCAATAGATCTTAATGCCTAATATGAAAGCAACTTATCCTAGGTCCTTCATTAAAAAACTCTAGTTCAAATATTCCTTCACGCTTTCCAGCATTTCTATATTGTTTCCAATCAGCAATATTTCATCCCCATATAATATTAGAAACGCTATAGTGCTCCCACTCACTTTCTTGTAAATACAAGCTTCTCTGTGAACTTGTATAAACCCGAACGCTTTGATCACTCATCAAAGCGCAGATTCCAACTCCGAGATGCGTGCACCGGTCCATAAATGGATCACTAGAGTTTGCAAACTTTTTGGACATTCTCTGGATCGACAAAACCTTCCGGTTGTATCATATACAAGTCTTCCTTACAGAAACCATCAAGGAACGTTGTTTTGACATCCATCTGCCAAATTTCATAGTCGAAATATGCAGCTATTGCGAACATGATTCTGACGGATTTAAGCATCACTACTGGTGAGAAGGTCTCATCATAGTCAACTCCTTGAAATTGTGAAAAACACTTTCCCACAAGTCGAGCTTTATAGATGGTGACATTACCATCCGCGTCCGTTTCCTCTTAAAGATCCATTTGTTCTGAATGGCCTTTCGCTCTTCAGGTAATACTTCAAAGTCCATACTTTGTTTTCAAACATGGATCCCATCTCAGATTTCATGGCCTCTAACAATTTCTCAGAATTTGGGCCCATCATCGCTTCTCCATAGCTCGTAGGTTCATCGTTGTCTAACAACATAACCTCCAAGACAGGGTTGCCGTACCACTCAGGAGCAGTACGTGCCCTTGTAGACCTATGAGGTTCAATAGTAACTTGATCCGAAGCTTCATGATCATCATCATTAACTTCCTCTTCAAGTGCCATAGGTTCCACAGAAACATCTTTCTGTGCTGCGCTACTCTCTGGTTGAAACAAAGGTTCAACAACCTCATCTAGTTTTATCTTCCTCCCACTCAATTCTTTCGAGGGAAACTCTTTCTCAAGAAATGTTCCGTTCTTAGCAACAAACACATAGCCTTCAAATCTGAGATAGAAGTTATACACAATTGTCTCTTTTGGGTATCCTATGAAGACGCATTTCTCTGCTTTGGGTTCCATCTTTTCAGGCTGAAGGATTTTTACATAAGCATCACATCCCCAAACTTTAAAAAATGACAACTTTGGCTTCTTGCCAAACCACAGTTCATATAGCGTCGTCTCAATGGATTTTGATGTTTCCCGATTTAAAGTGAATGTAGTTGTCTCTAATGCATAACCCCAAAATATAGTGGCAAATCAGCAAGAGACATCATAGAGCGCACCATATCTAATAAGGTTCGATTACGACGTACGGACACACCAGTACGCTGCGGTGTTCCAGGCAGTGTCAATTGTGAAACAATTCCACACTGTCTTAAGTGACTGCCAAACTCATAACTCAGATATTCTCCTCCTCGATCAGATAGTAGGAATTTAATCTTCTTGTTATGATGATTCTCAACTTCACTCTGAAATTGCTTGAACTTTTCAAACGTTTCAGACTTGTGTTTCATTAAGTAAATATACCCATATCTACTTAAGTAATCAGTGAAGGTGAGAAAATAACGATATCCAGCGTGCGCCTCAATGCTCATCGGGCCGCACAGATCAGTATGTATGATTTCCAACAAGTCACTTGCCCGTTCCATTGTTCCAGAGAATGGCATTTTAGTCATCTTGCCCATGAGGCATGGTTCACATGTGTCAAGTGATTCAAAATCAAGTGCCTCCAAAAGTCCATCAGCATGGAGATTCTTCATGTGTTTTACACCAATATGACCTAAATGGTAGTACCAAAAGAAAGTGGTACTACCATTATCAACTCTACATCTTTTGGCATCAATGCTATGAACATGTGTATCATCACTATCGAGATTCAATATGAATAAACCCCTCACATTGGGTGAATGACCATAAAAGATATTACTCATATAAATAGAACAACCATTATCCTCTGATTTAAATGAGTAAATGTCTCACAATAAACAAGATCCAGATATAATGTTCATGCTTAACGTAGGCACTAAATAAAAATTATTCAGGGTCATCACTAATCCCGATGGTAATCGAAGAGCGAGCGTGTCGACGGTGATCACTTCAACCTTGGAAACATTTCTCACGTGCATCGTCACTTCGTCCTTTGCTAGCCTTCGTCTATTCCATAGCTCCTATTTTGAGTTGCAAATTTGAGCAACCGAACCGGTATCAAATACACAGGCACTACAATGAGAGTTGGTAAGGTACACATCAATAACATGTATATCATATATACCTTGTTTGGTGTTGCCGCCTTCTTGTCGGCCAGATACTTGGGGCAGTTCCGGTTCTTGTGACCAATTCCCTTCCAATGAACGCACCCAGTTTCTGGCTTGGGTCCAGCCTTGGGTTTCTTCACGGGAGGGCAACTACTTTTCCACTCTTCTTAGAGTTACCCTTTTTGCCCTTGCCATTGTTTTTGAAAATAGTGGTTTTATTCACCACCAACACTTGATGCTCCTTGTGAATCTCAGACTCAGCGACTTTTAACATCGCTAACAGCTCGGCGACTGACTTGTTCATCCCGTGCATGTTATAGTTCAACACGAAGCTCTTGTAGCTAGGTGGCAATGATTGAAGAACTCTGTCAGTGATCGCCTCTGTCGGAAGGGACATCCCCAATTCAGCCAGATAGGTGGAATACACAGACATTCTGATTATGTGTTCACTAACAGAACCGTTCTCCTCCATTTTGCAAGCATAGAACTTATTGAAGGTTTGATATGTCTCGACCCGGACATTCTTCAGAACGATAAACTTCAACTCTTGGAACATATCATATGCTCCATGACGCTCAAAATGTATTTGAAGTCCCGGTTCTAAGCCATACAATATTGCACATTGAACCATTGAGTAATCATCAGAACGTGTCCGCCAGGCGTGCACAACGTCCGTAGACTCTACTGGAGCGGGTGGATCACCAAGCGGTGCATCAAGGACATAAGCCTTATGGGAAGCCGTGAGGATAATCCTCAGATTATGGGCCCAGTCCACAAAGTTACTTCCATCATCTTTCAACTTAGCTTTCTCTAGGAATGCATTAAAATTCAGGGGTGCTACTGCGCGAGCCATTGACCTACAAGATAAATATGCAAAGGTTACTAAGACTATTGTTTAAGATAATGAGTTTGCTTAATCAAATTACTAATGCTCCCACTCAAATTGGCATCCCTCAGGTCATCTGAGTGATACACGATCCAAATTTACCAACTCAAGTCTGATCATCATGTGAGTTGATGTGCTTTCAATGGTGAACATCATCATGTTGATCATATCTACCATATGACTCATGTTCAACCTTTCAGTCTCTTGTGTTCCGAGGCCATGTCTGAACATGCTAGGCTCGTCAAGTTTAACTCGAGTGTTCCGCACATGCAACACTGGGTTCCACCCATTGTATGTGAATGTAGAGTCTATCACACCCGATCATTGAGGGAGTCCTCGGGAGACCGACCTATTTCTATGGGCCGGACTATATGGGCCATTTACCGAACACGTGATTCATTGAAGACCTTATCTCTAGGATGGAAGCTTCGGGAAGCATGGCTTGTACTCCATGTTTGATGTAGAGAATAGGCATGTGTATCTCTTTAGCGTGTTACCGACCATGTGTAAAACCCTAGATATCCTCGGCGTCTATATAAGCCGGAGAGTTTTAGATTGTAGGGACAGAACAACTCATCTAGGGTTAGCTATTCGATCTCGAGGTAGATCAACTCTGTAACCCCCCATATTATTAATACTACCAAGAACGACATGGGGTATTACCTCCATAGTAGGACCCGAACCTGGGTAAATTTGTGTACCCTTCGTCTCCTGTTACCATTGGTTCTAGTCTCATAGTTCGGGACCCCCTACCTGAGATCCATCGGTTTTGACACCGACATTGGTGCTCTTGTTCAGAGTTCCTCTGTGAGCACCCAAGGAATCAATGTCTCACCTTGTCATCAATGAAGAGGTCCGCAACATGGACACTTTCGTCCCGGACAAATCTTCGCCTTCGGCAGCGTTATGCTGCATGCCGACCCGACCGACCATCTAGGCCGTGTCGAGAGCTTCACCTCTGACAGAGAGTTATTAGTGGACTCTTGGGGCGACTTGTCACTAATCGGGCTTGCGACTTCACCTGTCACGCCCGAAGACTCTAAGGCTTTAACCTCGAGTTCCTTCGCCGGTCACGGCACTGGGTTAACCATGGTGGTGTTACAGCTCCTGGTCCAGATCTGACCATCATGTCGGACGGCCAGACACACGTTCTTGCCGAACATACTGCTCGTTTGGATGCACCGGAGGTCAACTCTGAAAGCTCTGAACAGTATGACCTGATTGACCTCTCGATGTTCGACGAAGCCCTAGCTCGGATCTCGTCGACGATTCAGCCCCGATCTATGCTCAGATCGGTTATGGTGCGGGTCGGGATGAACTTTTCGACCCACCCACCACCCACTTAATAGCCATAGTCGAAGATTTAACCGACCTGCTGGACTATGCCTCCGAGGAGGCAGAATACATGGATGAAGAGGATGGCTCTCCCACCCTTGTTAACATCGGGCGATGGCCCGCCACTTCTACATAAGATGTTTACATGGTGGACACTCCTAATGGCAAAGAAACGCCTAATAATGACGGCGACAAGTCGGGCGACGTGTCGTCAAGGCACCCGAAACCGTGTAATCTTTCCAAAGGCAAAAAAAGGAAGGAAAGATATCATCGGCACTGGGGAAGGAGTCACCCCCGAGGACCATGGAGGCCCTGATATGCCCAAACACCCGTTAGAGGCCAGGAAAGGCCAGAGGACCAGAGCAACCACGACGATTTCAAAAACTACGGGGACGATAACTACCTCCCCTGTCGAGGAGGAAGATGTCTCAAAAACCGATGACTTGGACATCCTTTATACCATGAAGATCAAGGATTTTTGAGAGAGCAGCTCATAGAGACGGCTCGCATCTTGAAAGCTAAGGAACGGTAGCTCAAAGCCAAATAGGATGACCTCAATGACCAATGGACAAGAGTCCTCTCAATTGAGGAAGGACATGGTACCCGTTTGTCAGACCAGCCCAAGAGCTATCCACGAAGAAGGCTGCTATCGCAATTTGTCCACGAGCTCCCTAATAATACAACTCCAAAACATACTCCATACGACAAGCCAGACCGACCTCCTTGCGGGCATGATCGGACGACTGAAGACACCGGTTATAGACCGACGATAGCTAAATATGGGGAAAGGAGATACTAGAGCCCAATGACAGGTTCAACCTGCGAGATGACTAGATCACAGAGCAGTCCGTACAAGATCCATCTACAGATCCAGAGGCTAGTCACCTGATAGACGGGGTGGGTACAAACCATGGCTCAACCATAATAACAAAGACCGGGAATGTAACCCAGCTAGAACAGATGCCGATTACTGGCGTGACATAGCTCGGGTTCGAGGCGCTGCTCACCCGCTGTGTTTCACGGATGAGGTGATGCGGCATTAGTTCCCCGAAGGGTTTAAACCCATGAACATCGAATAGTATGACGGGAAAAATTACCCAACCATATGGATCGAGGAATTCCTCCTCCAGATCCACATGGCATGAGGAGATGATCTCCACACCATCAAATACCTTCCCCTTAAACTTAAGGGCCAGCTCGGCAATGGCTAAACAACCTCCCCGAAAACTTGATCGAATGCTGGGAAGACCCGGAGGATGCATTCTGCTCTAACTTCTAGGGAACTTATGTTCGGCCACTGGATTCTTCTGACCTAAGTAACGTCGTTCAAAAGCCCGGAGAGTCTGCTTAGCAATTCTCGAATCGGTTTTTGACCAAGAAGAACCAGATTGTCGACTGCCCGGACGCTAAGGCAATAGCATCTTTCTGGCACAATATTCGGGATGAATGGCTGGCTTGCCAGCTCGGCTAGGATAAACCATGGACTATGTCCGCCCTTACTTCCCAGATGACCCGCTTTCATGCGGGTGAATATAACTGGCTAGCAAGACGTAGCCACAACTCCAAAGATCCCGAAACCTCCGAAGCTCGGGATGGCAACGGGAAGCCAAAACGCAATAAGAACAAACGCCGATACAATAATAGTGATGTCGATGACACGGTTGTTAACGCTGGCGTCCGCAACTCCTGACCTGGACAGCGGAAGAAGTCTCCTAAAAGGAAATCAAGACGGACCCACCCCACTGGAAAAGATTATGGAAAGGCCTTGCCAAATCCACGGGACTCAAGAGAAGCCTGCCAACCATACACACCGCAATTGTTGGGTCTTTAAACAGGTCGCCAAGCTCTGTCACGCCCAAGATGCGATCCTATCCTTATTTCAGCACGAGGGCCTCGACAGGGATAGAAGCGCATCTCGACGCGGTTGCAAGAATGGATATCATTACAGGTACATGTACAGAAGAGATGAGTATATGGAATTGGCTTACACTCGCCACAAGCTACATCAGAGTCACTTCAATACAATAACATACTTAAACATCATAAAGAAGAGCAGGGTCTGACTACAGACGAAAACAAACAATAAAATGACATCCATCCTTGCTATCCCAGGCTGCCGCCTAGAACCCAACCAAGATTGATGAAGAAGAAGAAGAAGAACTCCAATTCAAATCAAGCAACACGCTCACGTCAAATCATCGCATTACCTATACCTGCAACTGTTGTTGTAGTAGTCTGTGAGCCACATGGACTCAGCAATCTCATTTCCAAGGGTATCAAGACTATTAAAGCTTAATGGGTGAGGTATGGTTAAGTGGTGAGGTTGCAGCAAGCGACTAAGCATTTATTTGAGTGGCTAACTTACGAGTACAGAAATTAAAGTATGTTAATCTACGCATAACAAGCGTGAACTAGTAATGATCACTAACTGATCCTGAACACCTACTTACGTCAAACATAACCTCACCGTGCTCTTTTTCGGATAAGGACTCACGAGAAGAGACAGTCACGGTTACGCACACGGTTGGTGTATTTTATTAGAGTTTACTTCAAGTTTGCTATGACCGGGTGTTAAACAAAGTATCCAAGTTTGCCACATAACCGCGGGCACGGCTTCTCGAAAAGCTTTAACCCTACAGGGGTGCTCCAACTCATCCATCATAAATTAACCACACGCAGCGGGAATAACCTCGACCATGGATCTCGTGATCCTCCTAGGAAATTCCAAAGGAAATCCGCCACCTCGAGATAGCCCGAAGAATAATCGTAATTCCTCACTCAAGACGTTCGATAAAGGTAAAACAAATCTAGCAAGGCCTCCCGGTGAGCCAGATCCGCAGCTAGAGCCGTGCGCTCTCTATCCACGGGCATCATCCGTCTATGCAAAGTGGACGGTAGCCTGAAAATGCCTCGAATTGCCCCGAGGTGACACCGCCGACTGCTAGGTAGGTGGACCAACACTCATGTGGAGCACTGGCCCGGGGGTTGATTAATTATCCACGGGGTCCGGAAAGTCCCTATGCAAGTTCATTAATTATTAGGCAAATTATAGTACCAATGTTGGGCCTTGCCAGAAGAGTTTTATCCCAAAACAAAAAACAAGGAGGTCCCCATAACAACCCCGAGTATGTTAGGAGCGCTCATTTATGGAACATAACACCTGTTCACAAGTAACTAGGGGCGGCAAGAGTAGAACAAAACACCGAGCAAAAGGCCAAGCCTTCCATCTTTACCAACTATATATGTGCATTAAATTAAATAGCAGCAATATTGTGATATAACAAAAGAAAGTCCATGTTGTCACATGGAAGCAGTTGCACCTGCAGCTAGAAATGCTATAAGAAAGGCTGAGCAAGCGGTAACATAGCGAAACAGTGGTTTGCTAGGATGTGGAGATGTTAGAGGCTTTTCATGGCAATTTTGGGAGGCTTGTCAAACAAGTGGTAGGTAGCGTAACATAGTGAAAGAAAACGAGACATCTAGCATGGCAATGATAGTAATGGTATCCAAGGAAATGTGTCATCTTGCCTGAGATCCCGCTCAAAAGAAGATCGAGTCCATGAAGAAGACGAATCAACGTAGTCGAACGAATCCTCACACTCCGAATGCTTTCGGAACTCTATCAAGAAGAAGCAATCAAAATCAAACAATCAACACAAGATACATCACCACATATGCAAGACACGATGCACAAACAAATATGATGCATGTCCGATCTAAATATGCAAGGCATGTCAAATCACAACAATCAAATACTACACATTAAGTGAAGTTCAATATGCAACGAGTTGCATATTGACGAAACTTCACATTCAAATTATTTAGTTCACTCTTGTTAGGTACACAACAATATTAAATGTTGCTAAACATGGTAAGAGGTGAAGCATAAGTAAACTATCTATCTAGGCCTCTTAAATGAGGCCGGAAACAACTTATAGTATTTCCGAAACGACCTCATATGTTAATTTCGAAATTGTTCCAGATCTGAACTAATCATATTTTATATTTGTTAAATAGAAAAATAAATGTCACCATGTTATTTTACATGTCGTTCTAGTCGATTTACATATATGGAACATCTCAAACGGAGCTACGGTCTAAAAGATATGAGCAACGCAAGATGCATATGTCATGAATGCAAATGCATGGGAAATACCATCACAAACATTTCAAATCATGAATGCAACAAGTTATTATGAAACTAAAAGAGATTCTAAGCAAGTTCCATAAGCTACATGTTCAAAACGGAGCTACGGTTCAACAAATACAACCAACACAAGTTTTAGTTGAAATCTGCCCAAAACAGCAAGATAGCATTTTGCACACGTGAAAACAACAAGTTACAATATTCTAAAATGCCCAAACTACGCATGGGGCAGTAGTATATAAAGCACATCATTTCATCTTCACATATCATAATCAAAACATTCATGGATCACATGGTAGGAAGCTCACAAGGTGGCTACTTGAAAACAGTTTCAGACTTAGTGAAAATAGCAGTTTTTGACAGTGCAGTTTTTTATCACGAAGGCATATTGACAGCAATGAAACTATAAGCTGCATATCATATTATGACATGAAACTGAACAGCATACTAAAGTACAATATCAACTACAAATAACTCCATTACACCTACCACAAAAAAGTTCTAGATCACTAGCAAATCACATGGCAAGGTAGGAACAAAATATTACAGATTCAGGACTTGGAAATATTTTGGACCCTCAAAACAGAAGAAATTTATAGCAAGTTTACAACAACAAAATAACACCTAAACATGCATTTCTATGACAAGCAAAATGTCCAGGGGCTAGGACACATATCAAAGGGCATTTCTCATGTTCAAAATTATTTCAAATCATGCATGGATTAAATCCCACAAAATTAACAAAAGGGCATCATGACAAAAATGACGTGCACACAAAATGCTCAAATGACAAAACTAAATGCACAGATAATTCCTAAGGATTTTTCTACCCCGAGAACATATATAATATGCATGGGTTCATGTGGAAAAACAATCACAATTAATTATGCAAGTTATGGCATAATCTCCTTATAACAAGTCATTTATGCAAATGAAATGCAAACATCATGCCAACATTTCTATCATGCATGAAAATGTGATGCCAACAATATGAACATTTTTTTAATATATGGTTTAACTTAGTTCCGATGCACGTTAAATAAATATGCAAAATGCAAATTCATGTCAAACATGTAAAATGACAGAAAATGACATGTTAAATATTTCAAGCATGGATGCAAATGGCATATTATTAATCTACATATTTTACTAAGCATTTAACATGTATAAAATGTTTTAATACGACTTACGGTTAACTAGATATGGCATTTAAAAAACATGCCATGGTTCTATACACGAAAATAAAAATAAAAACGCAAAAGGGGAGCTAGGCTCACCTTGTGGGCCTTGGCCCATTCGGTGGCATGCAGGGGAGGCTGGGCCGAGGGAGCTGGGGGCAAAGGCGCTGGTGGGCCGGAGGGAGGCGCAGGCCCACACGGGCGCTGCGGTCAACTGGGGCGTCGCCCTCCTCCCGAGCGCAGCGACACTAACGGCGCTCCACAGGCGGCGGGCACAATAGCGAGGACGAGGCTGGCGAGGCCGGATCCTGGGGGCGGCGCCCCGGATTCGTCCATCCCCGGCGGGGGCGGACCGGTTCCCGGTGGCGAGGTGCGGCGGTCGGCGGAGCTCCTGCACGGGAGGGAGAGGCGAGGTGAGAGAGAGGCAGGCAAGGAGAAAGGGAAAGGGCAAGGAGGCAAGGGACGGCGACCTCCGATGAAGGCAACCGGCGGCGCTGCGGTGGCGAGGCCAGTAGGGTCGGGCGGTTGGGCGACGTAGGGCCACACGAGGCTGCGGGAGGAGCTGCCATGGGAGGTCGGGAGCTCAGGGACGGATGATTCGGGCCTGGATGGGCCCAGATGGGCTTCGGCAGGCCTGGCGGTTGGAGGAGGGAGAAGCTGCTAGTTTGGCACGGGGAACGACGGGGATAAGGGTTAGCTGCCCAATTAGGAAGGGGAGGGTCTATTTATAGGTTTCGGGGATTGGGATGACGGTCTCTGTCCGTTTTCGCACCGCTGGATGTCGATCGAACGGCCCAGAAGTGGAGGGGCTACAGTGACTGTGTAGAGAGGCTAGGTGGGGAAGAGAGGGAAGGTTTGCGGCCCGTGACCCGAAGTTTTAAAACACTAACAATGTCCGACGAAATACCGATAACTGCACTACTACGGCTGACCGACGGGGCATCAAGCGAACTCGGAACGCGACGAAATTCGACAGGCAGTCTACCTACAATATAGCAAGACTGCACGCCAAGTTTAGATCCAATCCAACAATATTTTCCGCGCGCTTTAAAACGGTTTTATTTAAATGATACCGCGGGCGCATGCATGTGTGGTTGGTCTCAAAATGGGTAACGGCAAGAACGAAGAGAACCTGCGACTACGAACGGATGCAAGTTTTGAAAACAAGTGACGATGCAATGCAGATGATGCAAATGATGCGATGATGAATGCGACTACCAAACGAAACACAAGCGAGAATGGAAAGAAAGGGGAATCTTAGGGCCCGTGCATCGGGCCTCCACACCTTGAGCCGTCTATCTTCCTGGGCCACCAGTCTTATGGCTCACCCTTGGGCCAGCTCACGAGCCACCAACATGACCCGGAGCCTTAAGGGCGGGTCATATTGCGAGGTTATATCCCCAACATTAGGCCCCAGGTTGAATTGAGCTTGCTCACTTCATCCTTCTCTTTTGCTCTTGGCGAGTCGCCCGATGATGACCTGGCGTGACGTCACGAAATCCGCTGACGTACCACCGGATCTTTTATTAAATGGTCAACCCGAGAATCGAGGCGTCCACCTCGGTCAAATCATTTCCGGCACCTAGATTCTCGCGCATGCCTCATCTCCTCTTTAAGTAAGACCTGTGTGGGCTGAAACCCTTCTTCTCCCGCTCATTCTTCCTCTTTTTCCTCCTATCGTCACTGCTCCAGCGTCCTCGTCGTCCGGCGCCGTCTTCGCAGCTACACCGACCAGGCCGCTACATCACCCTGATTCGTACCAGAGCCGCTTCCGCACCTGCTTCTCCCTCGCCAGTGAGTTCCATCTCCCTCTTTAGATCTATCGCCGCCGTTAGCAGGGTTCACATGAATGTCCGCCGCCATTAGCAGGGTTCGCATGAATGTCCGCCACCGCCGCTTGGGCTCCTCCATCGTTGGGGTTTCCGACGCCGTTGACGTCCTTAGTGCGAAACCCCGCCACGCCGCCGCGTACGGGGCGGCCGAGCGCAATGCGCGGGCTTTCGTGGCTCCGTTTTAATCTTTCTCTGTTCCATTGTTCTTGCTTAGGTCGAAAATAAGATCCTTTTTCTATCTTTTGTAGATTCGTAATTGCAGCGGTAGTGTGTGAATCTTGTTTTTAGGACTTAGCCGATTTTCGTCCTTCTTTTCCTCTGTTGAGTCACCAGGCTTCTCCGGCTCTCATCAGCCGGACTATAATTTTCGTAGAACCCTTAACATTGTAAGCCGCCGTTGATACTTGCTTGTCCTTAACTCGCCGTTTATCCCCTTTGCACAGCCGCCAGTATGTCTCGTGCCTCCAACTCATGCAACTGGGTTGGTTCTTGTGTTACGGAGGTGTATTTAGCAGACTTTGTCAATGCAGGTACTATCGCTTCCAAGGAGGCCCTTCACTGGCGGGTACCGGGTGATGAGATACGACCTTCTCCAAAGAAGGGAGAAGTAGTGGTTTTCACTGATCATGTTGAACGAGGGTTCGTGCCGCCCGGCTCTAAATTCTTCCGAGACGTTCTTCATTTCTATAAGTTGCATCCTAAAGATTTGGCCCCAATTCCGGTTCAAACATCTGCAACTTCCAAGTGCTCTGCGAAGCTTATCTGCAAACGAAGCCGTCTGTGGGGTTTTTCCGAGAGTTCTTCTATGCCAACCGCCAAACCGAAATGAAGGGCGGTCCAAGTCTAGAGTTAGGTGGCATTTCTATTCAACGTCGTCGTGACATCATCTTTCTGGCTGTTCAAATGCCAAGTCATCCAAAGGACTATAATAAAACAGGGTTCTACTGCCAGGACACCTCTCCTGAGAAAGATCACCCTTTGTCGGGTTATCGTTCCTCTCGGCTCAAGACAGATACAGAGCTTCCTGGACGGCTCTCAGCCTCAGAGCATGCCAGGTATGAGCCGTTCCATGCCAAGATCAAGGCGCTCATGGCCAATGGATTAACAAGTTTAGAGTTGATCCGCTGCTGTATATCCTGGCGGATCATGCCCTTAAGCCGTAGAGGCCGGCTTATGTGTGAATACGAAGGCAAGTACGACAGCTCCTTGTGCTTCAGCAAATCAACTCTGACAGAGGATGACATCACCATGGCCATCCGGAGCCTTGTCCACGAAGCCTCCGGCTCATGCAGCGCCATCGGCCTGGCACCTTTCTGCATTAGTAATCCGGCTCCAGACGTAAGTTAATTTCTTCCATCCGTCTCTTGGCTATTGCTTGCACTTTGCTGATCTATTACTCTTCTCTGGGTCACTCCTGCAGGCCGACTCAGACTTCTGGAAGAAGGAGTATGTCCCTCCTCCAAAGAAGTCCAAAAAGAAAGCTGCGGGCAAGAAATCAAAGAAGGGCGCTCCGCAAGAGGACTGGCTCGAACGGCCACAGTCGTCCGACTCAGAGGTAAAGTCTTAATTTGTTTGCTTGACCCTTTGCCTTCCTGCTTTATTAATGCTTGTTTTACTCGCAGGATGAAGTGGAGACCAGCCGCGCTAATGATCCTGAGGTAAACTATAGTTCTTCTGGCTCAGAATGTTTTGTCCCCCGAAAGGCGCGGCGGGTTATCAAAAAAGTTCCTCTTTCTCATCCTCTCGCTTACCTGGCTCCAGACTTTCTTTTGAAAACGCAACCAACAGGCCCAGCATCGACAGACTTGGAGTACCGGCTCTACTGAGCTCATGTCCGGGTTACCAAATCCTCCGGCTCCAAAGAAGCGCCCCACAGAGGTTTACGTCTCTACTTTTTCTTTAACTTTCCTTTGTAAACTTGACGCTTTCTCATCTTTCCTGTTTTATACTTTTAGAAATCCCCTTCCTCCGGCGAATCTTCGGCGCCGGCTCTACCACCGCCCAAGATGAATCCGCTGTAAGTATTTCTTACTATGACATCCGAACATCCGACTCTTAATACGATAGTCACATCTTCAAATGCTGATCCTTCTATTTTGCAGTGCTCAAGCCACGCGTCGCAAGACCAACAAGCCCTCCCATGGCCCTGTTATCCAAGAGCCGGGGATCGAACAATCGGAGGAGGCTCAACCAGAAGAAAATCCACCGGCTGCCTCCACGGATCCGGACGCTGAAGATGTCATCATGGAGAGCCCTCCAAGGGCTCCTTCAAAGCTGCCAACTGCTACCAAGACCCCTGCCACTCCGGAGGTTATTATCACCGGGTCTGCTCACCAAACTCCTCCGGCTCATGTGCTCACCAGGCATACAGAGCCGGCCGAAGCCTCGAAGAAGCTGAACTTTGACTCTTCCTATGAGAAGATGACAGCCGAGGAGCTCCATGCTGGGTATATGAACCGGCTTACCACCAGACGGGATCTGGAACTTCGGCTGTTTTCTTTAATGAAGGCAAAATATGAGGTACTCCTCTTGTTGCCATAACCTTACTTAACCCCAAGGGCCGGTTCAATGTACTCAATCGTTGAATCGGGTCTTTGTTTAACTTACGGTTAGAAAAAATCCATAGCTATTGTCCCCTAGAGTCGGCTTAATTTGCCAGAATTGAGTCGGATATTCCTTTAGATAGCGTAAACAGCCAATCGTATGTTGGAAATATGCCCAAGAGGCAATAAATAAAGTGTTTATTATTATATTTCCTTGTTCATGATAATCGTTTATTATCCATGCTATAATTGTATTGATTGGAAACGCATTGCATGTGTGGGTAAATAGACAACACTGTGTCCCTAGTATGCCTCTAGTGAACTAGCTCGTTGATCAAAGATGGTCAGGGTTTCCTGGCCATTTGACATGTGATGTAATTTGATAATGGGACCACATCATTAGGAGAATGATGTGATGGACAAGACCCAAAATACAAACGTAGCGTATGATCGTGTCAGTTTATTGCTACTATTTTCTGCATGTCAATGTATATGTTCCTATGACCATGAGATCATGCAACTCACGGATATCGGAAGAGTGCAAGTGTGTATCAAACGTCGCAACGTAACTGGGTGACTATAAAGGTGCTCTATAGGTGTATCCGATGGTGTCTGTTGAGTTGGCATGGGTCGAGACTGGGATTTGTTACTCCGTGTGTCGGAGAGGTATCTCGGGGCCCACTCGGTAATGCAACATCACAATAAGCCTTGCAAGCAATGTGAATAATTGTTAGTTGCGAGATCTTGTATTACCGAATGAGTAAAGAGACTTGCCGGTAACGAGGTTGAACTAGGTATGGAGATACCGACGATCGAATCTCGGGAAAGTAACATACCGAAGAACAAAGGGAACGTTATACGTGATTAACTGAATACTTGACATACAGGTTCGACCGATGAAGATCTTCGTATAATATGTAGGAACCAATGTGTATGTCCAAGTCCCTCCATTGGTTATTGGCCATAGAGGTGTCTTGGTCAAGTCTACATAGTTCTCGAACCCGCAGGGTCTGCACACTTAAGGTTCGGTGACGTTTTGGTAGTGTAGAGTTTTGTATGGTGGTGACCGAAGGTTCTTCGGAGTCCTGAATGAGATCTTGGATGTCACGAGGAGCTCTGGAATGGGCTTGAGGTAAAGATTCATATATAGGAAGTCCCAGTTTGGTCGCCGAAAAAGTTTTGGGCTCATCGGTAGTGTACCGGGAGTGCCGGTAGTGTACCGGGAGACCTCCGGGAGAGGTATTTCGACCCTAGAGGGTCCATGGGCTGTGGGAGAATAATAAACCAGCCCTTAGTGGGATGGTGGAACAACCACAAAGGCCCATGGCGAAGGAGGGAAAAATACCTAAAGGAAAATGTGGAAAAAAGGCAAAAAGGAAGAGTCCTACTCCTAATAGGAGTGGAGGAGAAGTGGGACTTCTCCTCCTTGGCTCGGCCGGCTGCAAAAGGCTTTCACCTTGCGCCAAGGCAGCCTCCTCCTCTCCTCTTATATATACTAGAGGATTTCTAGGGTTTTGGCACTCGATTTTCAGCCACGTGCAAACCCTAACCTCTAGTGCACAGTTTCTCCTCTAGTTCGGATTTCTGCAGTGCTTAGGCGAAGCCCTACCGGAATTGCTCCACCACCATCGCCGCAGCCGTCATGCTGCCAGTGAACTATTCCTCCTCTCCGCCTCCTCTTGCTAGATCAAGACGGTGGAGATCGTCATCAAGATGCATGTGTGTTGGACGCGGAGGTGCCGTCCGTTCGGTACTAGATCGGAAAGATCGTGATCAAGGCCACGGGACATTCGTGATCGGATCGCGGGATGGATCATGATGAGATCGCGAGACGGGTCATGATTGCTTCGCGGGACGGTTCGTGATTAGATCACGAGATGCTCGGCGATTTGGATCACGAAGAAGTACGACTACACCAACCGCGTTTCTTAACGCTTCCCGCTTAGCGATCTACAAGGGTACGTAGATCCACTCTCCCTCTTATAGATGCTCATCACCATGGATAGGTTTGCATGTGCGTAGGAAATTTTTTGTTTCCCATGCAGCGTTCCCCAACAGTGGTATCAGAGCTAGGTTGATGGTTCGATCAGATCTCGAGTAGAACACAAAAGGTTTGTGGGCGTTGATGCTTAGATTGCTTCCTCCCTTGGTTGGATTTTGGTTCAGCGGGATTGTGAGATGAAGTAGCCCGTACTAACATTACTCCTACGCTTACGAGAGACCGGTTCCCTCGACGCAACTTGTTGCTTAGATGGCTTGCGGGTGACAGTTTCTCTTACTTTAGTTGGATCGGATCCGACAAAGGCGGTCCTTGAGAAGATTCAAAAGCAACTAGTGTATCACCGTTGTGGTTTTTGCGTAGATGAGAATTGTTCTAGCTAGATACCCGTTGCAGCCACGTAAAACATGCAACAACAATTAGAGGACGTCTAACTTGTTTTTGCAGGGTATGTTGTGATGTGATATGGCCAATTACATGATGATATATATGTGATGTATGAGATGATCATGTGATGTATAGAATTTCACGACTTGCACGTCGATGAATACGGCAACCGACAGGAGCCATAGGGTTGTCTTTAATTATTGTATGACCTGCGTGTCAATCATTAAGCGTTGTGTAATGCTTTACTTTATCGCTAAGCAGTAGCAATAGAAGTAGAAGCAGGGCTGGCGCCACAACCCCAATGGCAGCACATTCATGGAGATCAAGATGATGGAGATCATGGTGTTGTGCCAGTGACGATGGAGATCATGCCGGTGTTTCGAAGATGGAGATATTAAAACACAAGTTCATGGCCATATCATGTCACTTATGAATTGCATGAGATGTTAATCCTTTTATGCACCTTTTTTTGCTTAGTACGGCGGTAGCATTATAAGGTGATCCCTCACTTAAATTTCAAGATAAAACTGTGTTCTCCCCGACTGTGCACCGTTGCGAAAGTTCGTCGTGTTGAGACACCACGTGATGATCAGGTGTGATAGACTCTACGTTCACATACAACGGGTGCAAGCCAGATTTGCACGTGCATAACACTCGGGTTAAACTTGACGAGCCTAGCATGTACAGACATGGCCTCGGAATACAAGGGACCGAAAGGTCGAACATGAGTCATATAGTAGATATGATCAACATAATGATGTTCACCATTGAAGCCACCTTAACTCACATGATGATCGGACTTGAGTTGGTGAAATTGGATCATGTGACACTCAGATGACCTAAGGATGTCAATTTGAGAGGGAGCTTTAGTAAATTTGATTAACTAAACTCATTATCTTGAACAATAGTCTAAGTAACCTTTGCATATTTATGTTGTAGATCAATGGCTCGCGCAGTAGCACCCCTGAATTTTAATGCATTCCTAGAGAAAGCTAAGTTGAATGATGATGGAATTAAGTTTGTTTATTGGGCCCGTAATCTGAGGATTATCCTCACGGCTTCCCAGAAACAATATGTCCTTGATGCACCGCTTGGTGACCAACCAGAAGATATGTCCTCTGAAGACGTTAAGAACGCTTGGGAGGCTCGTGCTGGAGACTACTCAATAGTTCAGTGTGCAATATTTTATGGCTTAGAACCGGGACTTCAAAGACGTCTTGAACGTCATGGAGAATATGAGATGTTCCAGGAGTTGAAGTTTATTTTTCAGAAGAATGCCCGGATCGAGAGGTATGAGACCTCCGATAAATTCTATGCTTGCAAGATGGAGGCGAACGAGTCTATAAGTGAGCATATACTTAGAATGTCTAGGTATTCAAATCGTCTAGCTGAGTTGGGAATTACCCTTCCGCAAGAGGCGATCATTGACAGAGTTCTTCAATCACTGCCACCTAGTTACAAGAGCTTTGTGATGAACTATAACATGCACGGGATGAACAAGTCATCATCCGAGCTGTTTGCAATGCTGAAAGTCGCTGAGTCTGAGATCCAGAAAGAATATCAAGTGTTGATGGTCAATAACACCACTAGTTTGAAGAAAAATGGCAAGGGCAAAGGCAAGAAGGGTAAAACCAACAAGGATGGCAAAGCAGTTGCTACTCCTACAAAGAAGCCTAAGCATGGACCTAAGCCAGAAACTGAGTGCTTTCATTGCAAAGGAACTGGTCACTGGAAGCGGAACTGCCCCAAGTACCTGGCTGACAAGAAGGCGGCCAACGACAAACAAGGTATATATGATATACATGTTATTGATGTGTACCTTACTAGTTCTCGTAGTAGTGCCTGGGTATTTATACCGGTTCGGTTTCTCACATTTGCAACTCAAAGCAGGAACTATACAATAAACGTAGACTGACAAAGGACGAAGTGACGATGCGTGTGGGAAATGGTTCCAAGGTTGATGTGATCGCCATCGGCACGCTCTCTCTTTGATTACCATCAGGATTAGTGATGAACCTGAATAATTGTTATTTAGTGCCTGCGTTGAGCATGAACATTATATCTGGATCTTGTTTATTGTCAAACGGTTACTCATTTAAATCAGAGAATAAAGGTTGTTCCATTTATATGAGTGATATCTTTTATGGTCATGCACCCAATGGTAGGGGTTTATTCATATTGAATCTTGATAGTGATGACACACATGTTCATGATATTGATGCCAAAAGATGTAGTGTTGTTAATGATAGTACCACTTTCTTGTGGCACTACCGTTTAGGTCATATTGGTGTAAAACGCATGAGGAAGCTCCATGTTGATGGACTTTTAGGGTCACTTGATTTTGAATCACTTGACACATGTGAACCATGCCTGATGGGCAAGATGACTAAAACGCCGTTCTCTGGAACAATGGAACGGCCAAGTGACTTATTGGAAATCATACATACTGATGTGTGCGGTCCGATGAATGTTGCAGCGCGCGGTGGACATCATTACTTTCTCACCTTCACTGATGACTTAAGTAGATATGGGTATATTTACTTGATGAAACATAAGCCTGAAACGTTTGAAAAGTTCAAGCAATTTCAGAGTGAAGTTGAGAATCATCGTAACAAGAAGATTAAATTTTTGCGATCTGACCGCGGAGGTGAATATCTGAGTTATGAGTTTGGCAGGCACTTAAGACAATGTGGAATTGTTTCACAGTTGACACCGCCCGGAACACCACAGCGTAATGGTGTGTCTGAACGTCGTCGAACCTTATTAGATATGGTGCGTTCTATGATGTCTCTTGCCGATTTGCCACTATCGTTTTGGGGTTATGCATTAGAGACAGCTGCATTCACTTTAAATAGGGCACCATCAAAATCCGTTGAGACGGCACCATATGAACTGTGGTTTCGCCAAAGACCGAAGTTGTTGTTTCTTAAAGTTTGGGGATGTGATGCTTATGTCAAAAAGCTTCAGCCTGAAAAGCTAGAACCCAAAGCGGAAAAATGCGTCTTCAGACGATACCCGAAAGAGACAGTCGGGTATACCTTCTATCTCAGATCCAAAGGCAAAGTGTTTGTCGCAAAGAACGAAACATTTCTTGAGAAAGAGTTTCTCTCGAAAGAATTGAGTGGGAGGAAAATAGAGCTTGATGAGGTTATTGAGCCTTTACTTCAACCAGAAAGTAGCGCAGCGCAGAAAGATGTTTCTATGGAACCTACGACGGTAGAAGAGGAAGTTAATGATGATGATCATGAAGCTTCGGATCAAGCTACTATTGAACCTCATAGGTCGACAAGGACGCGTACTACTCCCGAGTGGTACGGCAACCCTGTCTTGGAGGTCATGTTGTTAGACAACAATGAACCTACGAGCTATGGAGGAGCAGTGATGGGCCCGGATTCCAAGAAATGGTTAGAGGCCATGAAATCTGAGATGGGATCCATGTATGAAAACAAAGTATGGACTTTGGAAGTACTACCTGTAGGGTGAAAGGCCATTCATAACAAATGGATCTATCAGAAGAAGACGGATGCGGACGGTAATGTCATCGTCTATAAAGCTCGACTTGTGGCAAAGGGGTTTTCACAAGTTCAGGGAGTTGACTACGATGAGACTTTCTCAGCCGTAGCGATGCTTAAGTCTGTCGGAATCATGTTGGCAATAGCTGCTTATTTTGATTATGAAATTTCGCAGATGGATGTCAAAACAGCATTCCTCAACGGTTTCCTTGAGGAAGAGTTGTATACGATGCAACCCGAAGGTTTTGTCGATCCAGAGAATGCTGACAAAGTTTGCAAACTCTAGCGATCCATTTATGGACTGGTGCAAGCATCTTGGAGGTGGAATAAGCGCTTTGATGAGGTGATCAAAGCGTTTGGGTTTATACAAGTTTATGGAGAAGCTTGTATTTACAAGAAAGTGATTGGAGCTCTATGGCGTTTCTAGTGTTATATGTGGATGACATATTGCTGATTGGAAACAATATAGAAATGCTGGAAAGCGTGAAGGAATATTTGAATAAGAGTTTTTCAATGAAGGACCTAGGAGAAGCTGCTTTCATATTAGGCATTAAGATCTATAGAGATAGATCAAGACGCTTAATATCCCTTTCACAGAGCACATACCTTGATAAAGTTTTGAAGAAGTTCAAAATGGAGTAGTCCAAGAAAGGGTTCTTGCCTGTGTTACAAGGTGTGAAGTTGAGTAAGACTCAATGCCCAATGACTACAGAAGATAAAGAAACGATGAGCATCATCCCCTATGCTTCAACCATAGGCTCTATCATGTATCCAATGCTATGCACAAGACCCGATGTCAGCCTTGCCATAAGTATGGCCGGAAGGTTTCAAAGTGATCCTGGAGTGGAGCACTGGCAAGCGGTCAAGAATATCCTTAAGTACCTGAATAGGACTAAGTACATGTTTCTCGTTTATGGAGGTGATGAAGAGCTCGTCGTAAAGGGTTACGTCGATGCAAGATTTGACACTGATCCAGATGACTCTAAGTCGCAAACCGGATACGTATCTATTCTTAACGGGGGAGCGGTAAGCTGGTGCAGGTCCAAGCAAAGCGTGGTAGCTGATTCTACATGCGAAGCGGAGTACATCGCAGCCTCGGAAGCAGCGAAAGAAGGTGTCTGGATGAAGCAGTTCATGACAGATCTTGGAGTAGTGCATTGTGCACTGAATCCAATAAACCCGTTGACTAAACCACTTCCAAGGGCAAAACATGATCAACACCAGAACTGTATGGGTGTTCGATTCATTACCATGTAAATCACATAGTGATGTGAACTAGATTATTGACTCTAGTGCAAGTGGGAGACTGTTGGAAATATGCCCTAGAGGCAATATATAAAGTGTTTATTATTATATTTCCTTTTAGACAACACTGTGTCCCTAGTATGCCTCTAGTGAACTAGCTCGTTGATCAAAGATGGTTAGGGTTTCTTGGCCATTTGACATGTGATGTCATTTGATAACGGGATCACATCATTAGGAGAATGATGTGATGGACAAGAGCCAAACTACAAACATAGCGTATGATCATGTCAGTTTATTGCTACTGTTTTCTGCATGTCAATGTATATGTTCCTATGACCATGAGATCATGCAACTCACGGATATCGGAAGAGTGCCTTGTGTGTATCAAATGTCGCAACGTAATTGGGTGACTATAAAGGTGCTCTACAGGTGTATCCGATGGTGTCTGTTGAGTTGGCATGGATCAAGACTGGGATTTGTTACTCCGTGTGTCGAAGAGGTATCTCGGGGCCCACTCCGTAATGCAACATCACAATAAGCCTTGCAAGCAATGTGACTAATTGTTAGTTGCGGGATCTTGTATTACGGAACGAGTAAAGAGACTTGCCGGTAACGAGGTTGAACTAGGTATGGAGATACTGACGATCGAATCTCGGGCAAGTAACATACCGAAGAACAAAGGGAATATTATACTAGATTAACTGAATCCTTGACATAGAGGTTCGACCGATGAAGATCTTCGTAGAATATGTAGGAACCAATGTGGACGTCCAGATCCCGCCATTGATTATTGGCCATAGAGGTGTCTCGGTCATGTCTACATAGTTCTCGAACCCGCAGGGTCTGCACACTTAAGGTTCGGTGACGTTTCGGTAGTGTAGAGTTATGTATGGCGGTGACCGAAGGTTGCTCGGAGTCCCAGATGAGATCGCGGATGTCATGAGGAGCTCTGGAATGGTCCTAAGGTAAAGATTCATATATAGGAAGTCCCAGATTGGTCGCCGGAAACGTTTCGGGCTCATCGGTAGTGTACCGGGAGTGCCGGTAGTGTACCCGAAGACCTCCGGGAGAGGTATTTCGACCCTAGGGGTCGCATGGGCTGTGGGAGAATAACAAACCAGCCCTTAGTGGGCTGGTGGAATAACCACAAAGGCCCATGGCACAGGAGGGAAAATACCTAAAGGAAAAGGTGGAAAAAAGGCAAAAAGGAAGAGTCCTACTCCTACTAGGAGTGGAGGAGAAGTGGGACTTCTCCTCCTTGGCTCGGCCGGCTGCAAAGGGCTTTTCCCTTGCGCTAAGGCAGCCTCCTCGTATCCTCTTATATATACTAGAGGATTTCTAGGGTTTCGGCACTCGATTTACAGCCACGTGCAAACCCTAACCTCTAGTGCATAGTTTCTCCTCTAGATCGGTTTTCTACAGTGCTTAGGCGAAGCCCTGCCGGAATTGCTCCACCACCATTGCCGGAGCGCCATCACGCTGCCGGTGAACTCTTCCTCCTCTCCGCCTCCTCTTGTTGGATCAAGACGGTGGAGATCGTCATCAAGCTGCACGTGTGCTGAACGCGGAGGTGTCGTCCGTTCGGTACTAGATCGGAAGGATCGTGATCAAGGCCACGGGACGTTCGTGATCAGATCGCGGGACGGATCGTGACGAGATCGCGGGACGGTTCGTGATTGGTTCGCAGGACGGTTCGTGATTAGATCGCGGGATGCTCAGCAATTTGGATCGCGAAGAAGTACGACTACACCAACCTCTTAACGCTTCCCGCTTAGCGATCTACAAGGGTACGTAGATCCACTCTCCCTCTCGTAGATGCTCATCACCATGGATAGGTTTGCGTGTGCGTAGGAAATTTTTTGTTTCGCATGTGACGTTCCCCAATATCGTAACCCCCAAGGGCCATCTCAAACTTGATCAAGTTGAGTCGGAACTTTAGTGCAGATATCCTGAAGAATCGCCTGTAGCCCCCAAGGGCCGACTCAAAACTTAATAAAGTTTGAGTCGGGGCTTCCATTATAAGTAAATTGAAGAGCCATAGTATAGCCCCCATGTTCCGGATTAACTTTGAAGAATATGAACCGGAACTGCATTGCATACTGAACGATCAAACATATATTAGCCCCCAAGTGTCAAACATATTGCTTGCAATCTGCTTGAGACTTGCATATGACTTCTATTTCTGCGACTTATCCTGTATTTTGATGTGTTTATACGAAGCTTTAAATGATGTCGGGTCACAACTAACAGACCTCAAGGCCAATGTAGTGGCTCAACAAGAGGCCCGAAGCATCATTGACGAGAAGTGTTGGCTTCTCTCTGAAGAACTAATCAATGTTAAGGCGGAGTTCGCCGCGTTCCAGGAATCTGCCTTGTCTAAAAAGGCAGAACTTACAAAGCGGGCAGATGATGCCGAACAAGGGCTGAAAACTGTGTCTGAAGAACTGCAAACCCTTAAGAAGCACATTTCTAATATGATAGCCGCCCTATTTGGTAAGCCTTTCATCTTACTTTCTGCATGACTTACAAGCTTGGTGACTCATTATGAATACCTTCGGCCTATACAGGTCCCAGGAGCTGGCAACTGGCCTCTGAGAGTCTCCTGCCTTTGAAGGCTATTTATACCCTTGCGGAGCAACTCTATTATGGCACCATTTTCATCATCAAGACTGTTCAATACAAAGAGAGGATCCCTTCAGCTCTGAAAGGGGTCTTGGAGCTCTTCTCAACAATGCCAAAACAAATAGAAGAGTTGAAGAAATCCACCTTCCGTCAAGGAGCAGTTGCAGGTCTAAGGCGGGCTCTGGCCTTTGCCCCTGAGCTCGTGCTGGCTGAAATGATGGACGGTTATCCCTCCAAGAAGGATGACAGCTCAGAGTTCACGGAAGCCGACTACACCCGATGTGTCAAGGACTCACGTTACTTGGCCTCTGTTTTAGCAAAAGAAGCCGACTTGGGAACCTACCAGGCGGCTTATGATGCTGAGCAGAAGAGGATCCGCGGGCCTCTCTATGACTGGAAAGCTCTGACACCCACCCGCAGTAAGGATCTCTTTCCTTGTGATCTTGACACGTCTCCCTTTTTTGAGGAAGGGTCCTTCGCCGCACTGGCTAATTGCAATTGGGATTTGGAAAATCTCCAGATCAAGCCAGCAGAAGAGCCAAAGCAGGATGAGCCGGCCGCTAATTGAACTTTTTTCTTTAATCTTCTGACCAGTGGCTCATGTAATGATCCGCCGTGGGCGGTAAAACTTGGCAACACTTTTTGGCTCATGTGGTGAGCACCTTTGTAATAGCTGAAGGATAACTCTGCCCTTTTTGAATGCGGTGCCATCGTGCACTTTTTAAAGTTCGGCTCTATATATTTTCCATCTTTCTATGCTTTGTCTCATGCTTTACCGGCTCTACATTGACTGATCACTCCCTTATACAAATGTGTATTGATCATTTGACGAGAGGCGCTTGTTCTTGAAGATGCCACACCTTCTCCAGAAAATTAGAGCCGGCCAATAACTTTGAAACTTGAAAATTGTCAACCGAAGCAGCATGACTCCGGCTCTTGTAAGATGAACTCATTCGAGAACCGGTTGTCATAGGGTAATGTAAGCTATACCAGAAGGTAAGAAGCCTCCATCGACAACCGCAGCTAATGATGAGCCGGAAGCGGCATAAAGCCGGTTGTTTGAAGGGTAATGTAAGCTATACCCGAAGGTAAGAAGCCTCCTTTTAACAGCAAATGTTGCATGCACGGACGCTAGCTGTCGATGGGTAATGTAAGCTATACCTGTAGGTAAGAAGCCTCCATCAACAACCGCGGCTAATAATTAGCCGGAAACGGCATAAAGCCGGCTGTTTAAAGGGCGATCTAAGCTATACCAGAAGGTAAGAAGCCTCCTTCAACAACTACAATTGATAAGCAACTGAGTTTTGGCATAAAACGCCGGTTGTTAGGGTGAGATAAGCGAACCCGTCGGGAAGAAGCCCCCTTCAACAACCGCGGTTAATAACTAACCAGAAGTGGCATAAAGCCGGCCGTTAGGGTGAGATAAGCGATACCCGTTGGTAAGAAGTCCCTTCGACGGCCGTAGTTGATAAGCAACTGGAATTTGGTGTATGCGCTGGTTTGTCTTAGGGTAATGTAAGCTATACCAAAGGTAAGAAGCCTCCATCGACAACCGCATTTAATGTAACCAAATTGGGCATAAAGCCGGCTATGCAAGGGTAATGTAAGCCATACCCGAAGGCAAGAAGCCTCCTTGCAATAATGTTTAACTTATATTGAACTGGATGACGGCTCAGTAATCGGCTGTTAAAGCCGTCTCAACTCAAAACTTGAACCGGAAAGAACTCATCTTGCTCGAGCAAGGATGTGTACGAGATCAGAAGCCCAAGGCTTTGCAGGGATGCTAACTTTTATTCACATAAATATGATATGTACAATGATAGCGGCTTTCAACATCTGCTAAGTGAAATAAGGTCGCAAGTGTGCGACATTCCATGGCCGCTGGGTCTCCTGACCCGTTGTGTCCGACTCATCTCGGATATTAATGAGGTAATATAACCCATTGTTACGGTTTCTGCTGATCACAAAAGGCCCCTCCCATGGCGGAGATAACTTATGCATTCCTGATTGGTCTTGAATCAACCGGAGGACCAAGTCACCTTCCTGGAACGTCCGGGTCTTCACCCTGCGGCTATGATTGCGTCGCAGGTCCTGCTGATAAATCACCGACCTAGCTACTGCTAGCTCTCGCGCTTCGTCCAAGGCATCCAACACATCTTGGCATGCCACTTCATTGTCCGTCTCAACATAAGCCGCCACCCTTGGTGAGTCATGCCGGATGTCGCTGGGCAAAACCGCCTCGGCACCATACACCATAAAGAAAGGCATAAAACCTGTAGACCTGTTAGGGGTAGTTCTGATGCTCCATAAGACGGAGGGAAACTCATCAACCCAACATCCGGGTGTCTTTTTCAAAGGAACCATGAGCCGCGGCTTGACCCCTCTTAAAATTTCCTGATTGGCTCGCTCCGCCTGACCGTTGGACTGTGGATGTGCCATGGCTGAAACGTCAAGCCGGATATGCTCCTTATCAAAGAATGCTTTCCTAGCCCCCTTGGATAGATTTTTTCCATTATCAGTAATGATGCTGTGCGGGTAACCAAAGCGGTAATCAGCTTCTTGATGAATAGAACCGCCGTAGCCGCGTCACATTTGCTGACCGGCTCTGCCTCTACCCACTTAGTAAATTTATCAACCGCCACTAGGAGGTGCGTTTTCTTGTCCTTAGACCTCTTGAGAGGCCCTACCATGTCAAGCCCCCAAACCGCAAATGGCCAAGTGATTGGTATCATCCTCAACTCTTGAGCCGGAACATGAGCACGCCAGCCGAACTTCTGACAGCCGTCACACTTGAGGACTAAGTCCTCTGCATCCTTGTGAGCCGTCAAGCAGAAAAACCCATGCCAAAAAGCCTTGGCCACCAAAGATTTTGACACGGCATGGTGTCCACAATCACCAGCATGAATTTCACTCAAGATCTGCCGGCCCTCCTCTGGTGAAACGCAACACTGAAAGACACCCATCACACTGCATTTATGTAACTCACCATTGATAATCGTCATAGACTTAGAACGCCGAGTGATCTTCCTGGCCAGATCCTCATCCTGAGGTAACTCGCCGCGTGTTAAGTACGCCAGATAAGGAATAGTCCAGTCTGGGATAGCGTGTAGAGCCGCTGCCAACTCCGCCTTCGTGTCAGGAATAGCCAGATCCTCCTCAGAAGGTGTTTTGACAGTCGGATGATGCAAGACGTCCAGAAAAACATTAGGTGGTACCGGCTTTCATTGACAACCTAACTGTGATAAGGCATCAGCCGCCTCGTTCCTGTGACGATCAATATGATCCACCTGATATACCTTGAAATGTCCTGCAATGATATCAACCGTCTGTCAATAAGCCGCCATCTGTGGATCCTTGGAGTCCCATGTACCTAAAACTTGCTGAGCCACAAGATCTGAGTCGCCCAGACATCTGACCCAGCTTAAATTCATCTCTTTAGCGACTCTGAGACCATGAAGCAGAGCCTCATATTCAGCCGCATTATTAGTGCAAGGAAACATCAGCCGGAGCACATAACAAAACTTGTCACCCTTCGGGGAGGTGAGAACAACCCCTGCTCCGGACCCCTCTAACTGTTTAGGTCCATCAAAGTGTATAGTCCAGTATGTGTTGTCCGGTTTTCTTCACGAGCTTGACAGTCTGTCCAATCATTTAAGAAATCCACCAAAGCTTGGGATTTTATCGCCGTACGAGGAACATACTTGATATTAAGAGGTCCCAGCTGTAAGGCCCACTTGGCAATCCTCCCCATGGCCTCTCTGTTCTAGATGATATCTCCCAATGGGGTAGAACTGACCACAGTTGCCTGGTGCGCTAGGACGTAGTGTTTTAACTTGTGGTTGGCCATGAAAACTCTGTATACCAGCTTCTGCCAAGACCTCACTGACATAATAAACCGGCCTTTGCACAGGATACTCTTTCCCTGCTTCCTTGCGCTCAACCACAATTGCAACACTGATCGCTCTGTTGTTAGCCGCCACATAATGGAGCAACAGTTCTTTCTCATCCGGAGCAGCTAACACTGGTGGCTCAGTCAACTGCTTCTTAAGGGCCTCAAGTGCTTCAGCCGGTGCCTTGCTCCATGAAAACTTGTCTGTCTTCTTCATCATCTGATATAAGGGAATATCCTTCTCTCCAAGCCGGCTTATGAACCGGCTCAATGCCGCAATCCGTCCTGCAAGGCGCTGGACATCATTAATGCAAGTTGGCTCTCCTAGAGAAGTGATAGCCTTAATCTTATCTAGGTTAGCCTCGATGCCCCGCTTAGAGACCAAGAAACCCAAAAGCTTTCCTGCTGGAACACCAAAAACACACTTTCTTGGGTTAAGCATCATCTTGTAGACCTGGAGATTGTCAAAAATTTCCTTCAGATCCTCCAAGAGAGTTTCCTTCTTTCTGGATTTAACCACGATGTCATCCACATAAGCATGAACATTACGGCCAATCTGACTGTGAAGGCAGTTCTGCACACATCGTTGGTAAGTCGCCTGGGCACTCTTGAGCCCGAAAGGCATAGAGCCCCAAAGGGTGTAATAGACACCATCTTCTCCTGATCTTTTACTGCCATCTTGATCTAATGATAACCTGAATATGCATCCAGGAAGCATAAACTTTCACAGCCTGCTGTAGCATCAATAATCTGATAAATACGGGTGAGTGCAAAAGGACTAGCCGGGCAAGCCTTGTTAAGGTCTGTCCACACAAATACGCCAGGTGCCGTTCTATTTGAGCACCAGCACCAGGTTAGCCAACCACTACGGGTGAAAAACTTCCACAATAAAACCTACAGCCAAGAGCCGGGCAACTTCCTCCCCAATAGCTTTACGTCTCTCTTCGTTGAACCGTCGCAGAAACTGTTTGATCGGCTTAAACTTTGGATCCACATTAAGGTTGTGCTCAGTGAACTCTCTCGGTACACCTGGCATGTCAGAAGGCTTCCATGCAATGATGTCCCGATTCTCACGGATGAATTCGATGAGCGCGCTTTCCTATTTGGGATCCATATGAGCCCCAATGATGAACTGCTTAGATGAGTCGCCCGGATTGAAATCCACTGCCTTGGTATCATCTGCTAAAAACTTGCGTGGCGGCTCAACATCTGTAGTTGGCTTCTTCAGCGGGGTCATATCCTCCGGGTCAACGTTCTCCTTGTAAAACTTCAGCTCCTCCTGAGCGCAACTAGACTCTGCATAAGCCGCATCTCCCTCCTCACACTCAATAGCCGTATTCCGATTACCATGAACGGTAATTGTACCATTTAAGCCGGGCATTTTGAGTTGTAAGTAAACATAGCAAGGCCTAGCCATAAATTTGGCATAAGCGGGCCTCCCGAACAGTGCATGATAGGGACTCTTGATCTTAACCACCTCAAACCACAAGGATTCTACTGTGTAATTATAATCATCGCCGAAGGCCACTTCCAAAGAAATCCTGCCTACCAGATATGCCCACTTACCCGGGAACACACCATGAATGACGGTGGAAGATGGTTTAAGGTCCTTATCAAGCAACTTCATCTGCCGGAAGGTGTCATAATAGAGGATGTTGATGCTGCTGCCTCCGTCCATGAGCACCTTGTTCACCATATAACCATTCACCTGGGGTGCCACAACCAAAGCAAGCCGGCCTGGGTCATCCACCCGCGGCGGGTGATCCTCTCGGCTCCAAGTTATGTCATATTAAGACCACTGCAAATACTGCGGAAGAGCCGGCGCAACCGTGTTGACCGCTCGCTTCCGCAACTTCTAGTCTCGTTTACTCTAACCGGTCATGAATACGTGATACTGTCCGGAACTGAGCTGTTTTGGGTTACTCTGATACCCAGAATGATTGCGCTGCTGCTGCTGATTATTGTTGTTGTTGTTGCCACGATGTTGTTGGTCTCCCCCTTGGCTATTCTAACCCGGATATCCGGCTCCTGAACTGCTGGCGCCGAATCCAGCCCCTGATCCGCCGTGCCCTGAGCCGCCTGGCGGGCCGCCACCCTGGTTGTTGTGTTGCTGTGAATGTTCATTTTTGAATCTCTGCATGATAAAGCAATCGCCCCACGGATGCATCACAGGTTTATCAGGCGTGCAGTGCTCCGGACAAGGTTTCTTAAGCGCCTCCTCTAAATTGAAAGGGGCCCTGTTCCTATTATGAAACTGTCTGAACTTTCCGTTCCCCTTGGGATGGTTCTGCCCTGTGTTGGTATTTGACACTAGCTCTGACCCGCCATCAGAGTTTTTCCGCTTATTCTGATTCCCATTGTTCACAAAGCCTTTGCCTTGACTGTTCATTTTCCCTTGACTGACCTTCTCGTCATCTAAACCCGGGTGTTTGGTGTTATCTGAATCGACATACTTTGTTAGGGCCGTCATGAGCTCTCCCATATCCTGACATGTACGCTTTAGCCGGCCAAGTTTTTGTTTCAACGGAACAAAATGACAGTACTTTTCCAGAGTAAGCACCGCTTGAGCCTCCGTGATCTGCTCTGAAGAATGAATAATGGTCGACACCCGTCGGACCTAATGATGAGCCGACTCACTCCCCTGTTGAACACAATGATCCAAGTCTACGATGGTCATAGGCTGCTTGCAGGTCCCCTAAAAATTCTTAATAAACTTCGCTCTCAGCTCAGCCCATGAACTTATCGTGTTAGGCGGTAGGCCTTTTAACCATGTGCGAGCCGGACCATCAAGCGTCATGATAAAATACTTTGCACACACTGCTTCACTGACATCCAGCATCTCCATGGCCAGCTCATGACTCTCAACCCAAGCCTCAAGGAGCAGAACAGCCATGTAATTTGGAACCTTCTGAGGTCCCTTGAAATCCTTCGGTAGTCGTTCACTTCTCAGAGCCGGAGTTAAGCACGGCACCCCTATGGCTCAGGTACTAGCTGTTGTTTCGTCTCCCACCGAGAGGGAGAACGCCGGCTCCGTATGGGTCACTGCTGCCTCTGCCTCTCGCCTATTCCTTGCCTGGTCCACAAGGGCTTCCGCGTCTAGAGCTGCTTGCTCATCCTCCGGTGGTCCCCGACGTGGATCACTGCTGGAAACCGCCGGCGACTCATAGCGCCAGCTGAAACTTCGACTAGGGAGAGGGGTAGAGTGAACCTGGCTCCGGCTGTGAGTATATCTCTCTTGCTGGGCCATGGACGTTTGCAAGTATCCAATGGCATTTCGCACGTCCTCTGCGAAGGGTGCTTTATCTGGGATAGGGATCGTCCCGAGCCGGGTGGCCGCCGCCACCATGTTCTCAGCCAGGTTAGAATAATGACCAGCCAGTGTTGGAAAACCTCCAGGTGAAGTCTGGTTACGCTGGGCCGGATGAGTCGTTGGCCGTTTCGTCGGGCGGCTCTCGGGCACGCCCGCAGCTCGCACCGCGCCAAGGGTATTAAATAGGCTCCTCGCTTCGTAACGCTCTGGTAGACGGGACTGATGCCTCCTCCAGTGTACGGCGGCTGCTGACCTTTGCTCCAGCTCTAGACGGGAAGCATCTGCCGTGATACGCTCTGCTTCTTCCTCCATCTGGATCTTCAGCTCAGCCATCCTTTGCCGTTCCTCTGCCATCTGGCCCTTGATACGTGCAACCTCTATGTTCCGGGCTGCTTGATTATCTAGTGTTACCTAAGTGGCCATGAGAGCCGTAAGCTCATCCATCAGTTCCACAAGAATCTGAGCCGGCGGTGGTGGCCTATCACCCATGGCGACGGCTCCTGCGGCCGTATTACCGGCGGTTGGGGCTGATCCCGCCATGAACACCGCCGCATGAACCGGAGGTCTTGGAGCATCTAACTCAAAGCCCTCTGACTCAGCGTAGGCGTCGTCGTAGCCCCCCAGGCCACCATTGCTGAGCCGGTACACTGACTCTGTCTCCCCAGTTGAGGACTCATCTTCCGAGCAAACGAGAGTTTCCTGCGACCCAGACGCTTCCAGATCCATACCTTGAGTGAAGCCTATGAAAACATGTTTCTGACCCTGACTGGCGTGAGCAGACCGTACGCTACTTGCAGATTGGAGATGCCGAGCCGGCTCGACGATGTCGGTGCAGATGTCCGGCCCTGGTGTAGATCCATCAACCTTTCAAATGAAAACTTCGATCCCTCCGAACGGAATCCGGAATCCATACTCCACGGACTCAGCATCAAGCCCCCAGCCGACATCGTCGATGTAGAGCGGCCGCGGCGAATCTTGCTCATCCTTCCGACCACATATCCCTCGAGCCCCGGGAGAGAGCCCTTTGAGAACTCAACACCACCGAGCACCAGCCCCACGGTGGGCGCCAACTGTCGTGGATTTATCACGACAGAGGTCTGGGTGAACGGACTGGGATTCGAGGCCATCGCTAACGGGGTGGACTCAAAGGGATTGATTAGGACGAAAGACATGGGTTTAACTAGGTTCGGCCCCTCAAGTCGAGGTAATAGCCTACGTCTTGCTTGTGTTTGTATTGCTTGTTATATCGATTACAAGGAGCTAGAAGCTTGACCCAGTTCTCGATCACCTACCCTCTAAGTCGACCTGGGTCTGCCTTTATATAGGATGTCAGGACCATCGGGTCTTTACAATTGTTTAACCGAGTCTCTTCGTATGTCCGAGTCTCTCTCTATCTTCTTGTCCAAGCTGTCTCTGAGGCGGCTTACACGCCTGAGTCTTCTCCGTCCGGG